>JAUDYJ010000002.1:192787492-195187492 GCA_030761175.1 Masticophis lateralis
CTGGCGTCAACTCTATTGGCCTTCTGGAAATCTCTCAAGATATGTTTATTCCAGCCTGCTCAAAGATCCCTTGGAAACAGACTGCAAGATGACTTTATTGTGTATGAGTTTTTCAAACCATCCTTCGTGGCCTTTTCATATGTGTGTTTTGTTGTTTTCATTGATTATTTAAAATGTGTTTTGATTGTTTTGTCATAAGTAAATAAAGATCATGGTTTAGTTCCTTCATATTTGCTGTGAAGTGGGAATCCGTGGACTCAAGGAAGGTTCTGAACTTTCATCATTAAACTTCCTAAAAGTCATTTATCAAATAGGGTTCAAAAAGGAAAGGAAGCTTGGAAACAACACCATGGTTGATAGAAGATATTTAATTATCAGAGAGTCATAGTAAAATTCTAAATATAAGCAAACAATTGCTTGCATGAATAAGTACTGTACATGGATTTTTTTATTTTTTTTTTTGAAAAATGAAAATTTGGAGTTATCTCTGAAACTTGTGGGAAAGGTCCATTTTTATTTTGTAGCTTTTGTTTTCACATAGTAAGCTGTCCAACAACAAATTGAAAAATTCAGCCTCTGAGCATAAACCTTAGGAAATGAGAAGTTTGTATCCTCTCCAAAAGGTATTTCTTAATCTGGGTTTAACAGAAAAATGCTCTTGCTGCGTCAAACTCTGTTTCCGTCTCCATTTATTGTTGAGAGTGAGGCAGTATATAAATTTTAAAAATTAATAACACTAATGTATCATTGAATTTATCTCTTAAGGTTTTAAGAGATAGCATGTATCTTGACAGAGGAACTAAAATCATTTTGTGCATTGCATCGTTGCACACCATTCAATTTCTGATTGTGGCACATTAGCAAATCTGCCTTTTGTACAGAGACACCAACTTTTCCCTGAGATTGAAAACCAATGTTATCTGGGCAATTCCTGCCAGATGCCAATTATCTAGAACAAAGATGATATTACTAGTCTCCCTTCCCTTCTCCTTTCAATATTTTAAGTTCTAAAGCAGAAGTGTCAAACTCGACTTCATTGAGGGCCGCATCAGGGTTGTGTTTGATCTCAGGAGGGCCAGGGAGCATGGCCAGGGTGAGTGTGGTCAGCTCGACAACACTCATGTTGGGGGCACCTGTGGTGGCTCAGGTGGGGCTGCGGGAATCCTTCTGCAGTCCTCTGCCAGTGAAAACGGAGCCTGGGAGGACTGTGTTCAGCCTTCCTGAGCTCCATTTTTGCTGGTAGAGGCATTGTGGGCCGGTCCTTTGCTATTTCCAGGGCGGCCTCATGGGCCAGATCTAAGCACTCCACAGACCAGATCCGATTCACAGGCCTTGAGTTTCACACCCTTGCTCTAAAGGAAAAAGAGTTTTTAAAAAATCAACTGAATTTAAAGCAGTAACAAGGAAGACATACATGAAGCAAGAGTGGGAACCTCTCTGATACTAGCACTGAAACTATTTGCTCTATTGTTTTTCTAGCGTATTGTGAAGGAGATAGAGATGGTGACCCCCAGTTCAGACAATTGTACAATGAAAAATAAAAAGCCTTAGTGAGTTCTGATTCATCTGCACATTTATACCGGTACCCTTGAAGTGTCAGCAGGTCGATTGTGATTTTACTTCGTATTGTCCCCTTATACAGTACCTTAACCATGATCTGCCAAGGAATTTCAAGTTGATCCTCACCCTGGAAATGCGAGTTCATGGGATATATTTTGCCAAAGCACAGCATGTGCATTTGTATGGATTCTGTACGGCTTTGAATGCTTTTCACAGCCCGTCCATGGTTTTACATTCATTTCAGCTTGTGTAACACATGAACAATCCCACTCATTCTCAAAGGCCACATGCTTGATTTGGTAATTACTATGGCTTCGTCTCTTGCTGGTTTCATTGTGTGGCTTTTGCTCCTTGTCTCGGATTTAATTATTCCTTGAGAAGCTGCGCTAGCTTGCCATCACTGAGGTTGGGGTAGTCCTTTCTAAATGGTAAACCTCTGATTTGGAGGCCACTTATAGAACATTCTTATTATAGACTGAGTGAATTCAAACATGCAACACTGAGCTTGTATTTCTACGAGAAGAAGAAGAAGAAGAAGAAGAAGAAGAAGAAGAAGAAGAAGAAGAAGAAGAAGAAGAAGAAGAAGAAGAAGAAGAAGAAGAAGAAGAAGAAGAAGAAGAATTATTAAAACAGAGTTCTTCACAGGGATGAAATGCTACCGGTTTGAACCAGTTCAGGCAAACCGGTAATGGAGATTGGGGTTGGTTCACTGAACCAATAGCAATCATTGGCTGGCCATGCCCATGAACTGGTCTGCGGCCCGCAGTCCTGCCTTCCATGCTGCGTTCCTGACATCCCTGTGGACAGCTTGCAAAGGCAGGCAAGCATGGCAGGGCTACAGGAAAGGGAGTAGGCTGCTAGCTACCTACCCCTCAGCCCTGCCATGCTTGCCTGCCTTCCACACTGCCTTCCCGATGGTCCCCCATGGCCTTCTGAGGTCAGTGTCCAGCAAGCCGTAACCTACACGCCCTTGGGGGAGATGCAGTGGCTGCTACCTTTGCCCAAAATGCCTCTTGCAACTTTTGGAAGCGATTGGATGGAGCGGGAGGGGATGGAGAGAACCTAGCAAAGGCCAGAAAGACCGAGCCTCCCCTCTCTCCATCCTTCCCCCTTTCTCCTGGCTGTCTGGCAAGAAACAGGGTGTGGACAGCCACTGCTGCGCTATTCTACCTCCTCTGCAAAACTGCTCCACAGCTCCGCTTGCCTCCAGCGCCCAGATGCAACGCCCATGGCTTGCGTGGGGCAGACCATCGTGGCTGCAATGCCAAGATGCTGCCCATGCAAGGGGATAGGGGAGAATGCAGGCATCACACCAAGCAGCCCTCTTCCTCCTCCTCCTCTTCCCCTCTGCCAGCTTTGAGGCTGGGCAGCAAGAAGGAAGGCAAGGTGACTTGGACTTTCTCCTCCTCCTCCTTGCAGGGTTCATTGAGTTCATTTTGCAAGCTCACCTGAGGGTTGCAACTTTGCATAGTCTTTGGGGCTTTTGTGCAGCAATCCCCCCTCTTCCTCTTCCTCCTCTGCAGCTCTAACATGGGTTTTTAATTCACGAGAAAGGAAGAGACACTTTCCCCATCCCACCCAAAGAGATTAGATTTTCTTGTCACTCATGGCGGGAATCCAGCCTTTGCGTGGGAGAGAGTTGTTTTCTGCTGGCCCGGTGGCTCTTGGGGAAGACGCAAGCCACCAGCACTGAGAGGAGCCACTCGCTTTCTTCCTTCTCCCACTGCTGCCACTGGAGCTGAGACTGCTGCTCTGCTGGGGTGTGCATGAGCAGCCCCAGGAGGGTGGGCAGATGTAAAGTCAATGCTGGCGGTGGTCTCCCACGAAGGGAGACCTGTTGTGCTCAGTTGAAGAGCTGCCTCAGGAGAGCATGGTGAGGTTCACTCATCCTTTGGGCCTGGCATGCGTGGGTTCTGCGTGGCCTTTGGGTGATTGCCCGCTTGCCTTCCTCTCCGCCTCAGATCCCGCTGCCTGCATCCAGCCCATGACAGGGGATGCGCCGCTTCCGGGTCGGGCCGCCCTCCCTCCCTCCCGGAGCACTTTCCTCCTTTTCCCATGGCAGCTGCTGCTCAGACCAGGGGTGTGTGTGTGTGTGTGTGAGTGTGTGTGTGTGTGTGTGTGAGAGAGAGAGAGAGAGAGAGAGAGAGAGAGAGAGAGAGAGAGAGGGAGGGAGGAACGGAGAGAGAGAGAGAGAAGAAAGAAAGAAAGAAAGAAAGAAAGAAAGAAAGAAAGAAAGAAAGAAAGAAAGAAAGAAAGAAAGAAAGAAAGAAAGAGACACGAGTGACACCATGTTGGCCATGCCCACCTGGTTACATGACCGCCAAGCCATGCCCACCAAGCCATGCCCACAGAACCTGTGGTGAAAATTTTTAGATTTCACCACTGGTTCCCCATGCATGTTTCTGGCCTGAAATTTTGATGGAAGGCAGCTACTCTGATAAGTGTAACAATCTCCGCTTTGTACCATTCTGATGCTTCTCCAAAGAATCTCAGGAATTTTAGTTTGGTGAAGAGCAGAGAAGACATTGTTTGAGATCTTTTCCTCTGCTGTCTTAATTTTTACATTCCAAACAAACTAAAAAGATGGTCAAATACTACTTGTAATGTTAAATATGCAACTTGTATTTATTATTCATTTTAAATGAAGCATGGATGGACTTGTTCCAGAACAGATGAATTCTTCCCTGTCCTCTGTGAGAGCTATAGAGATCATACATACAGACATAGAAATATCCAGGAACTGATTGGAATTAGGAAGAAACTTATTCCCAAGTAGAGCTTTTTTGTATCTTAATTTGCATATGTTGGAAGGAACTGGGCACTAAGCACAACAGGCAAGAGAAAATTTAAATAGTCATAATCTGGATAATGAGAGTCAGTTTGGCATAGTAGTTAAGATAACAAGCTAGAAATTGGGAAACCACAAGTTCCAGTCTTGCCTAGAACTTGCTGCCATTACCATTGTAAGAAGTTACAAGTCTATTATAAGAATATACCAATATGAGTCATGGTGGCACAGTGGTTAGAATTGGTATTGCAGGCTAATTCTGCAGACTGCCAGCAGTTTAATTCTGCAGACTGCCAGCAAGCAGTCACCTCCACTTCTCCAGCTGCCAAGCCCAAGCAGCTGATCTGAGAGCGGTGGATTTCAAATGCCAAGGAACTCAGTGCTAGAAGGAGAAGAAGTGGCAGGAAACCATAGGCAAAAGGCCTGGGAGAGGAGGGATGTGGCACGCTATTCATCCAGTTTGCCAAACTGCACAAAAAGTTAACTACTGGTTCAGGCAAACTGGGGTGAACTGGCTGAATACCCCCACTGCTTCCATCCTTCCAAGGTCAGTAAAATGAGGACCCAGATTGTTGGGAGCAACTTGCTGACTCTGTAAACTGGTACATAAGTGCTATTGCTATTGCTATCTACACTTGCACCTTAAAGCCATTTATTTCACTTTCACTAAGTGTGGTGTAGTTAAGGCACCAAGCTATAATGACCTGAGTAAACTTTTCTCTCCGTGTGTGCATGCACAACTGCGAGTGCACATACACATGCTCAACTTTGAGTCAGTATTTATTCCTGCCAATTGCAGGGACAAAAGTTTTCTTGGCAAGATTTCAGAGGGTCTGTCCCCATGATCACTCATCTGGCTTTGTGCTTAGGTGAGACTAGAACTCATGGCCCCTCACTTTCTAACTTAAGCACCACACCAAATTTAGTGAATTTGGTTTTAAGGCACAAATCAGGGGTGAAATCCAGCAGGTTCTGACAGGTTCTGGAGAACCGGTAGTGGAAATTTTGAGCAGTTCGGAGAACCAGTAGCGGAAATTTGAGTAGTTTGTAGAACCAGCAAATACCACCTCTGGCTGGCCCCAGAGTAGGATGGGAATGGAGATTTTGCAGTATTCTTCCCCTGCCACACCCACCAAGCCACGCCCACCAAGCCACACCACACCACGTCCACCAAGCCACGGTCACAGAACCAGTAGTAAAAAAAAATGGATTTCACCACCACAAATGTATACACTGTATAAACCTACTTCAGACTTTTAATGTTCTTACAATGGTAATGGGAGGTCAGTACAGCGGTACAACTGACTTGAAAGTTTTGTAGTAAATAAATCGCATTTGAAGAACCATCAACTCCTGTTGAACAAATCCTTGGATTCTTGATCTAAAGTTTTGTCTTTTAACTGAAAAGAAAATTAATCTGCCCCATGAACTTTGAACCTTTTTGTTCGTACAGGAATATTCAACACCCTTATGTCAAACTTGGTAATCAAAAAGTATCACTTTGTTTATTAGAAGTGAAGTTTATTAGGTTCTTGAAGCATGACAGTTTAGTATATAACTTTATTAATTTTATGATTAAATTATTCTTTGTCAGCAGTTATTAATACACTGTCATTAGTGAGTAATGTTACAAAGACAGCTGAAAACTTTTGTCTAATTCTTCTCTCACCAAAATATAGCATTTTCTCCTTTCGTTTTTTGATTGTTTATTTGTTTGCTTACTATGTAGATGTACACCAATCAACATACAATCATTCTTTTGGAACAGACCAGTGAGAAGATTTGTAAATGGTAGATTCAGGTTGCACTCTGAATTAGATTGTTTCTATTATGTGTCTATTTGTTTTAGATAGTTTATAGCTTATATTTCTCACATGTGAAAGAGCCTCTGCAGATAACTACACATGAGTATGTCTATGACACTTTGCTTAAAAGAGCTGTAACAACAACAACATCAATGGTATTTGTGATACATTTTTAAATGTTCAGTTGATTGAGTTTTATATTTAATGAATAAGAGATAATAATAACAATTATTATTATTATTATTATTATTATTATTATTATTATTATTATTTAATCTTTAGTGAGATTCACAGACTTTGAGGCTGGTTAATAGCTCAGCAGCTCGAGTCCTAACCAAGGACCTAGGAACTGTTACGTCTGAGGATGTAAGCTGTTCCAAGTAAGGTGGTTTTTTGTAAAATCAAAATGTCCAAGTCCGGTAAATTTAGAATTTCTAAATAGTGGGGTAGCCCTTTGGGTATTGCTCCAAGGGCTCCAATTACAATCGGGACAACACACAATTTATTTTTCCACAGTTGCTCAACTTAATTTGCAAGTCCCGGTACTTTGTGATTTTTTTCTTGCTGCTTATCTTCAATCCGTGCATCCCCAGGTATTGCAATGTCAATGAACCATACTTTTTTCTTTTCAACTACTGTTATGTCAGGTGTGTTGTGGACCAAGTGGCTGTTGTTGTTGTTGTTGTTGTTGTTGTTATCTTTATTCATTAAATATGAAATTAAGTCAACTGAACATTCAAAAATGCATCACAAATACCATTGACTGGTGCTAATGATTGATACAGTTTGCTGCCAGTGTCCTAGGTATCAACCAAGTACCTTCTTAAGATGTATGATGTTCCAAGTAGCACAGTTCTTTGCAATTCCGCTATTGTTATTGCAGGAAGCTGCAATTTGCTGATATATGTTAAAAAATTCTTGGAATGGGACCAAATGCCCCGATGACAATGGGTATCAGATGTTTCATCCATAGCCATGTAGTTTTGATGGCCAGGTTGCGATATTTCATGATTTTTTCCAGTTCTTTTTCTTCGACTCTGGAATCTCCTGGTACCACGATGTCAATAAATTGTACGTTTTGGTTTTTGACAACTGTGATATTTGGCGTGTTGTGTTCCAAGTGACAATCCATCTATATTATTATTATTATTATTATTATTATTATTATTATTATTATTATTCCAAACCATACAATTTATTGATGTCGCTGTAGCAGGAGACGCCAGAGTCAAAGTAAAAGAACTAGAAAAAAATCACAAAATATCGCGACCTGGACATCGAAACTATACGATTATGGATGAAACATGTGACAATGATACCCATTGTCATTGGTACATTTGGCACTATATCCAAGAATTTTACAAAATACATCAAGAAATTACAGCTTCCTGCAATAACACCAGCAGAACTGCAAAAAACTATGCTACTTGGAACATTTTAATAAGATACTTGGTCAATACCTAGAATGCTGGCAGCAACCCATATCAACCATCATTGCCAGTCAATAATATTTGTGATACATCTTTAAATGTTCAGTTGACTTGAGTTTCAGGTTTAATGAATAAAAGAAATAATAATTATAATTCTGGGGTGTTATGTGGCAACTGCTTGTCTGCTTGAATTCTAAAGTCCCAGAGCAATTTAACATCTTCATTTTCTATGACTTTCTCTATTTTATGGTCCCACCAGTTCTTGCTTGCAGGCAAATGATATGCCTTGCACATCTTCCAGTGCACCATTGCTGCTACTTTGTTATGCCATTGCTTGTAATCGGTCTGTGCAATCTTCTTGCATCAGCTTATCAGGTGGTCCACTGTTTCCTCAGCTTCTTTGCATAGAAGGCACTTACTTAATAATCGTCGATAAGAAAGACAAAAAAAATCTGGAGAGTGGATGTGGCAGTGCCTAGAGACAGCAAATAGAAGAGAAAGAATTGGAGAAGATAACAAAATACAAAGAGAAATAGAACAACTGTGGCAAAGGCAAGGAAAGATAGTATCACTAGTAATAGGCGCCTTGGGTGCAATTCCAAAACAACTGGAACACCATTTGAACACCATTGGCATTAACAAATTTGCCATCAGTCAATTGCAGAAGGCAGCTTTATTTGGAACAGCTTCCATCCTGCAACAATATCTGTAACACCATCAAACATCCAAATTTGGCTATCCAGATTTGGTCCTTGGTAAGGACTCAATAGGTACACAAAAATCAAACCCAGTCTGAAGTATCTGGCTGACTGTGCAATGATCAACAACAACAACAACAGTAATGCAGAGCACCATTCTTTCACTGTCAGCCCAAATACTTTTTGTGAATGGATGATTTTTTTTTGTCCTTTAAAGAAATGAATAATATGATTCATTGTGAACCATTTCTACAGTTTGAGGCCAAAACTGAGGACTTTTGCACCTTTGTATAATCATGACTTTTTCCACTGACTGCTTTTCAATAGAAGCTTGCCAGTTTGAATCATGGCTTGTGTTCTGCTAGAGAGTAACAGTTTGAGATACACTTTTGTGTCCCATCCTGCTTTTGAAGGATAGCTTATATCTCCCATTTTACACTCCAGTGAGTAGTTTAGATTAAGGGCTGGTGTCTAGACTAAGTTCATTCTTTGAACTGTGCACTAAACCTTTGTCTGTCTAAGGGAGACATTCTATGGAATATTATTGTTCTTATTATTTATTGTCCATTTTTCTCTTCCTCTTTTTCAAGGAGCTTGTGATAGCTTCCACTGTACAGTGGAATATGGAAGAAACAGGCCCAAGGACCTTGTGAAATAGGCTAGATCAGGGGTCTGCAACCTTAAATACTCAAGGAGCCATTTGGACCCATTTCCCACAGAAAAGAAAACACCGGGAGCCACAAAACCTGGGTGGGCATGGCCAACTCAATGTCACTCACTTTCACCTGTCACATGACACCCTGCCCCCCCTCCCCGGCCATACCTACCCAGCCGGTCATTAGGGCAGAGAACCAGTTGTTAAAAAACACTGGGAACCACAAAATCATTTTGACATCTCTCTCTCCCCCCTCCCTCCCTCCTCCCCTCCCTCTCTCTCTCTCCGTATCTCTCTATGTCTCTCTCCCTCCCCCCTCTCTGTATCTCTCTGTCTCTGCCCTGGCTGCTTCTCCATCCCACACTGTCACCCTTACCTTCTCAGGCCAGGCGGGGAGTGACTGGGAGGGGAGGGCGAGTGGTGGGGCCGGCCAGTGGTGAGAATCACCTGATAGGGAGCCAAAGAGCTGCATGCAGTTCCAGAGCCACAGGTTGCTGACCCCTGGGCTAGATCAAGAGATTTGCACATGGTTTGAATAGTACAGCATGCTAAACTATGTTAGGAGTATACTGTTAGTCTTTTAACATGTACAGGCAGCTCAGTCAGAGATGATTCCCAATATCACTCAGTGAATCTCGTTCACAAAAAGGATTTGAATCTCAAGTCTCTTCAGTCCTAATCCTATTTTGACTTTCAAACTAGGTCGTTTTAAAAGCCGAAGTTCCCACAGATGTTTTAAATAGATATGTGAAACTTACACTTTATCTAAAAGTTTATAATTCGGTATATTCATGTTAGATTCAAAATGTGAAAATCATTGTGGCGTTATCTTTCCAGATATTTGATACTGAAGAAATCTAGGGTTTTGGAACCTAGAAAAAAGGATGGAACACATAGTCACTTCTCAAATTGTTCTAGTTCTAGGAGAGTTGATTATTTGATAAAGTTCATGTGATTTAGAACTGTTCAGAGATTGAACTATATGCTAAATCAGAAGTGAAATCCAGCAGGTTCTGACAGGTTCTGGAGAATCGGTAGCAGAAATTTTGAGTAGTTTGGAGAACTGGCAAATACCATCTCTGGCTGGTCCAGAGTAGGATGGGAATGGGGATTTTTCAGTATCCTTCCCCTGGAGTGGGGAGGGAATAGGGATTTTGCATATCCTTCCCCTACCATGCCCACCAAGCCACGCCCACAGAACCAGTAGTAAAAAAAATTGAATTTCACCACTGTGGTAAATATGTTTCACCATGAAATGCATCTTTTAAGCTTCTTGAGAGAGACTCATATGTCCATATCTGAATCACATCAAGTGGGAATAGTTGAGTGCCCTTTCTTGGTGGCTTCCCTCAAACTTCCACATTCTTTAATCCAAAATGGCCATTCTACCTTCCTTAATATTTGGCTGTTTTGAATTATAGAATTACAGCCTGACTTATTCAGCCATTTTAAAAAATAGTATCATTTTCTTAATTTTTTATTAGAATTTTATATTTATATGATCTATTGTCACTCTTGCTGGTTGTTGTTGTTTTTCATGTATGATGTCTAATCATTGGCTGCCTTGTGTATGGGGTGATGGAAGCATGAAATACAAATAAATTATTAAGATGCAGCTGCAAGAGTCTATCAAAAGAATTATTATTGCAGCTAACCAGAACTAACATTTAAAGAAATGGAATAAAATATAAATAAGTTGTTGTCAAGAGAAATTCCAAGATACATATTTTGAAACAGTTTTTTTTTAAAAAAAAATTAGATTACTAATGCCACAGGCAAATTAAATTTGATGACTGCATAAATACCCATCCTGTTTATTCCCTTTTGGAATAAGGAATATTATTATTCAGAGCATACAAAAGAAGTAGAAAGTAGTAAGCCAAAGAAACTTGAGAAAAACTAGATTACATCCAACTTTTTGCACAATTCCTTCTTGTTTATCCTTGTATCACTATTTTCAGTTTTTCAAAATGCCATATAATATATATTCCCTTTTGTTCTTTAGGCTTCTCATCTCTTCTTTTCAATATCTCAACAATTCCACCCAGCTGGTTATGTGTGGTTTGTAATTCAATCCTTGTTCATTTTCTGTATACAATCAAACAATCTCAATATATTTTTCTATTGGTCAACTTTGTATTCAATCCGTATTTGCTGAGCACTCATTCATTCTTGATCCTACTTCCTCTGGTTTCACTACAAACACTCTTAAGTATTTCATGCTCATTGCATTCAACCTATTGTTATTTTTCTCTTGACATATTCAATTTCATTTCTTCTGTAAACAGCTATTTTGGGTGTTTGACATTGATTCCTCACAAGACATAATACAGTACATTTTTTTTACTAGAACTGCACATTTTAAAGATCATCCCTTAATTTCCCCATTTTTAGTAAAAACAAAGGACAATTCTCTCAAGGTACACAAATTCATTTTCCTCTCTATTTTTCACTATTTCACCCACAACTTGTCAAAAGTAAGTACATCCAGGGATACATAAATGTTCAGATCTATATTCATCATTGTGTCATATAGTTTAACATTCACTAGGCATCATTAGGGTTCCAATGTTATTAGAAATATTCATTACACATTCATCCATAAATACATTAAATAACTAAGGGAGTATCACTCAACTTTGTCTTATTTCCTGTGTATTGTTGAATCATTCATCAAGTCCCCCATTTATTCTAACATATGCTTTACTTCCATACCTTGTGCTTTTAATAGGTTGTACACCGCCCTGAGTCCTTTGGGAGAAGGGCGGTATAAAAATATAATAATAATAATAATAATAATAATAATAATAATAATAATAATAATAATACAGTTGAATTACGCTGCTCAAATTAATGGGGGGGGGGGGAATAGCCCAGGATACAATATCACAAAGGAAGAACTTGTCACCTAAACAAATCAGCTAGCACAGGAAATCCTTTCCATTATTTCTTGGCCCTAAAGTGATGCAACAATTGTATACAAATTCAGCTAATATAGCTAATTAACTCCTGTATTGATAGAAGAGAATATTTGTAGGTCAGGGTTGAACTGTCAGGTACTTGGTGGTCTCATAGAAAGGGCTGCCTTCTTGCAAACGTTTCATTACCAAACTAGGTAAGATCATCAGTGCAAGAAGGAAGTGTGTTTTTTCTTCATTTTATATGCTAGTGGTTTGCCCTGTCAGTGAAAATGGTCTTAGTGGTTTCTTGATTGGGCTGCTGTTTATGAACACTGAAGCTACATCTGGATCTCCATTCCTGCAATACTTCCCTGCAGCCTCCTGTATTACCCAGCAAAGCCTTCCAGATGTTACAGAATACTTCTTAAGTATTGCACCTTTGGGAGGGCAGGGGATTTCTTTCTCTTAGTCTAACATGCTATCCCTCTAAGGCAGTGTTTCTTAACCATGACAATTTCAAGCTCTTTGGACTTCAACTCCCAGAATTCCCCAGCTAGCAATTTGGAGCTAATTTGGAGTTGCCAAGGTTAAGAAACTCTGCTTTAGAGGCAGGTAAATTTCTTTTCCCCACTACTCTTTGTTTTTCTTTTGCCGTACTGTCATTGAATAACGACAAACAAATCGTCATCCAATCTATTACTCTCATTCTTCTTTGCTTTCCAAATTTTAGTATGGCACAGCTTGGGATAATGTATCGCATTTTTGAATGTTCTTTGCAAAAATAAACAAGTGAATTGGAAAACGAACCCATCAACCCAGAAGAAGAAGACACACACATGTCAAGGAGAGACGTATATGTCAAGGTCATGTTTAACCTGCCTATCCCTTTTGTAAAGAACCAGCAGTTGAGCAATACCTGAGAGATTAGCTGCTGCTCTAGGGAGTATTATGATGCAATCATGAACATCTCCAAGCAGAAGGAACAACCTCAGATTTAGGATTACATTTGTCCAGGACTGAACTCCCACATCTGGATATCGGTTTCCACAACCTGGTATCCTTCAGGGGTGTTTGGCTTGAGCAGCATGTGGGCTGCTTTCAGATATTGTTACTGGTGTCTCCCCCACAACCCCCCACACACTTTCAAGCTCCTATTTTTCATTGCAATGTCCTGTACTTCCCAAATTTTCTTATTGTCACCTTTCATCTTCTTGAAATGCTATGTGTTCTGCCCCAGCTATGGATCCCAAAGAACACAGCACACACAAAGTTTGTACAAAACTTAAATTTACTAAAATAACTCAGTCTTTTCCAAACAAAGGCTGTTAATAAACTTCCTTAACAGCCTACAAGAAAACAAAGATAAAGTAATCACAATCTTACTAAGGTAAGCAATTTTGCAGAGAATCCAGATGTGAAAGAGAATGAACTAAAGTTGTTCCCTACAAATTGCTTCAGTCGGCATTCCTCTTTAAATAGGCTGAGGGAGTGGCCAATTAACCCCAAGCCTTACTCTCAAGGAGATCTGCTCCTGAGGAGCCAATCCTGCTTTTTGGCTGCTCTGCACGCCCGTGCATTGAGAAGAGGCTCCTCCTCTTCATTCTCTTCACTTAAAGGAGCTTCTGGAGGTTCTGAAGGCCCTGGCTGAATCCCTGCCTCTGGCACCACATCTTCTCCAGTCTCCTCATTGTCTGACTCGGGTGCTAGCTGCGCAGGCTGCTGGTGCAACACCACACCAGTCTCCTCGTTGTCAGAATCAACTACTAGCTGCACAGGCCACTGACAGGCTACAACAGCTACGTTTCACTTACTATTTAATAATAGTAATGCTTTATTTCATAAGCATTGGAGCATTTGTTCTATTATCTGTGTGGCGAGCATTAAAACCGAGCTGGTAGGTAGTTCAGCTATTTTGAACAATTTGTTACACCACTCCTTAAGTAGCCAGCAGCACAGCCAACAATTGTTTTCCTTTCTTTCAGCTGTAGATTGGCCACAGAAAGAGGTGCAAGTAGATAAGCCTTAGCAAAGACACTCCAGATAAATTCTAGCTTCCTTCATTACGGGATATGCTAATAGAGGCCAAAGGGAATTGGAGTTCAATTCAATTTCTGGAACCAGAAATTGCTCATCACTAGTGTCTATGGAAATTCTCAGGTATCCAGGTCATGATTGTCTCAAAGGTGCTTTTTGAAAAGGCATCTGGACTTCGTTTTTTTTTCTTGAGGAAGACATTTCTCTTCTCATCCAAGAAGCTTCTTCAGTTGTGACTGAATGGTGAGTCAGTCATTCAGTCAGAACAGAAGAAGCTTCTTGGATGAGAAGTGAAACCCCTTCCTCAAGGAAAAAACAAAATCCAGTTGCCTTTTCAAAAAGCACCACCTCAGGGGTTGAATTTAAATGACATATCATTTTATTTCTTCATATTGAAAGAATTACACAAAAGCATGCCAACCTCAAACTAAGAAACAGTATTTTCTTTGCTGGTTGTATTTCTCTCTTTCTCCTGTTGAAGTTTAAAAATTTGCACCCTGTACTGATTAAATGCTATAGTTCTATAGGTATAGGACAAAAATGTCCCTGCCTCTTTCTCTCTGTATGTCACCTCAGATAATATGTTTTTTTTCTCCATGATCAGTTGGTTGGACCACTTTCAGGGTTATACAGTTACAACAATGAATATAAAAAACAGTGAAGATCATCTGGGAAAAGATAAGAGACCTTTCTATCATAAATCTCTCTGGGGAGATCCCAGCACTTCCCATCTAGTACAACATCTGTTCCAGCCTAGATCAGTCATTTAGAAGTAGTGCTGTGCCAAACATTTCTTCTGCTTTATTTTTGGAACCTTCTCCTTCAATTTGATGGAAAAGTAATTTCTTGAAACTTTTTTTCCACACAAAATGAAACTTTTTTAACTTATTTTTTTTCCAGACAAGATAATTCTTACCCATTTTCCCCCACATAAAATGATACTGTTGGTGAGATTCTTAACTTAATCTTTTTCTACCCAAGATGATACTTCCAGTAAAATTTGGCTTGTAGGGTTCTTCTAATAAAGTGGAGGGATGGGGTGGGATTCCTAAGTGGCCTCTCTTCTACTGAACAAATAGCAGTGAAATGTTTCATTTTCATTTTCCTTAAAGTTCTCTGAAAGTCATGTTGTCCAAGGCTTAAACTTGTCAGATATGGATTGTGTGGAGTTCTGAGTTAAAATCCTTCATCAAATAAAAACTTTGCCTCTCAGACTGAACACACCGCACTGGATAAAAAAGGGAAACCATGAGTATTACCTTCAGTTTCTTGGAAAATTAGGTTCCAAATTGCATGAAATTCATTGTCTCCAACAAGACATTCCTCCTTATTCTCTCAGATTGGGGGAATTATAATTTCTCCTATGAGCCCTTTAGGAATGATATGGGGCTTCATTTATTTTAGAAAAGTCTAATCTTATAGGTGACCAAAGGTTACCTTTCTTTCCCCCCTAGAGGCAATAGGACTTTCTGGTTTTTCTTTCAAGACTTTTCTTTGAAACTGAAGAAGCTTCTTGGATGAGAAGCGAAATGTCTTCAAAGAAAAACCAGAAAGTCCAGTTGCCTTTAGGAGGGGAAAAAAAGTACCTGTAGGACAACCATGACCTGGATGACTGAGAATCTCCATAGACACTTATAATGCAAGGAATTTCCAAATTGTGGACCTTCATCAGTTTTCTTCATCATTCCAGGAGATTGGTGGCCATCTAAGCCCAAAACATACATACATACATACATACATACATACATACATACATACATACCATACATAAATAAGATATGAATTCTGCCCTCAGTCCTTTGAATTCCTACTGAAAGCCTCTCCATTCTAAGGTATATTAAGATGGATTTTATTCCCACAGAATGGGGATCTAGTTGTTCCTAGTGTCAGACCTGGAAGCCATCTTTTGCATTGGGCCTTCAGGCTTGCCACATTTCCTACTGTAGGAAACTGGGAGGGGGGATTGTATAGACCATGGGTGATATATAGTCATAATAACATTCTTTTCTCAGAGAGTCAAAGACATCTTGTCCTGCGCCTGAAGGTTTGGAACTGGGAGGCCTCTCCAGTTGGGATAGTGCTTTGATTGGGCCATGTGATGGACTTGTGGGTGCTGGGTAGGGACTTTGACTTTCTGTTGGGTGGGGAAAACCTGGAAGCTTTCAGATTCGGCTTTTCCCAGATGTGCCAATATGACATCTCTAATAAAATGGAACCTTGAGGAACTTCAAGCCTCTTTCATTGGGGGTGTTACTTGGAACCAAGACAGCTAGCATTTCTTGTCACTTGAATAACAATATTACACTTTTAATTTTATTTATCATTTTAATTTTCTATTCTGATTATGTTGAAAATGTATTGAATATGGTAAGACATCAGATGATTCTGGTGACCAAATAAATATATACATTTATTACATCACTGAACATAAAACATTCTCGTGATTTCCAGCCCTAGATGAAATAGTATGAAGGAAAGATCTTGGGAGACTGGACAAAGAGACATTGACAAGGGAGTGGTCAGATAAGAGACATAGGTCACAGCTAGATAGTGGTGGGCCAAGAAGATCAAAAAGCCCTCCCTTTTTTCCTCAGGTTATAAAGGAGAAAGTAGAGAGAATTGCACTTTTATACTTGCAAGTTTGAAGTCAGCCTTTTGGACAAAGCAGATAAAAATCACAATCAGATGAACTAATTCTACTTTATTGTAAGGTTACACTGACATAATCTTGCAAATATCCCCCCTTTCTCTTAAACACCTCCCAAAGAAATTCAAAATATCGCTGTAGTGTTGCTTTTAGTTAAGGATTGAATTCTTCTCATTGGCTGAAAAATCAGCCAAAGTGTAATAAGAACTTGCCATGTTTGATTTTATGTCCTTCCATTTGCTGGGAGTGCTCACTTCCTTTTGAGCCAAATGTTTGTAGGCGATGTACAAACCAAATGTTTGTAGGCAAAGGGAAACCCTGCTTGCTCCAACTTGCTGCACTGAGCAATTCCAATAATGCTATTGTTCCAAAAGGAATCATGGCTTGATAAAGCTGGTGCTGGAAACACCTACCATTGCCAACTCATTTGTCACACACACCTCAGTGTTCATGTTCTTTCCTGCTGAACATCACACAATGCCTTCTTCAAGGTAGTCATGGGGAAATTTGATCTGGGAACCACATTATCTTGATGTGCTCCATGGTAGGGAGCCAAAGTCTCCTCATGAAATGCTGAAAGACATTGGCATAAATGCGGGGGGCAGGAGAAGGAACAAAAGGTAATATAGGCAGATTTTCTGACTCATTGCTGTGTTTTGCAGGCAGACAACTACATTCCAGGTAAAATTATTATTATTTTAAAAATAAGATCATAGGCTAGTGAGTGAATCATTATATGCAAGTAACATATAGCTTCCTTTCTTAGAAGATGAAGTTGAATCGTGGAGTCATTCATATACAATGTTTGTGACAGAATTTATATACAGTCTGAAAGAATATAGGCCAGAAAGAATATTATCATTTCCACCTGCTGCCTAGATAACCTCCTTATGGAACTCTTAGTCAGAGAAAATACTGTAATGGTGATGTACTGGGAAGACAAAGGTTAGGGTACATTTCTGAAGAGTGAGTGGGCTAATAAAGAGAAGGATTGCTTTTGTGTCCATTCCACCTTGATTTTTTGTGGGAGTAGGACCCTAAGGGAGAAATAGTTTGGTGTAGTAGTAAAGGTACCAGGTTAGGAACCAGGGGACTATGAGTTACAGTTCCACCTTAGGCCCAAAGCCAGTTGGATGACCTTGAGGCAATCATTCTGCCTCTGGCTTAGGGAACAGGCAGCGGCAAATTACTTCTGAAACTTGTCAAGAAAACTGCAAGGACTTGTCTAGGCAGTTGCCAGGAGCCACATTGACTCAAAGGTGTCCCCCCTCCTACCTAAAGGGCCTTACAGGGACTCCTCCATGTTTCACTATATGGGTCAGTAGATTCCATCTCTAGAGGATGTTCCCTATCCTTGAGGGAAGCCATATAGGGCATTAGAGATAATAACTGCCATTTTGGTTATTAACCAGGATAAGAGGTAGAGGATAGTGTCACCTACAATAACAGCTTTCATCCACCAGCATCCTGGCTGTCACATTTCTCATGACTTTCAGTAAATGTTTGAGACTTATTAAGCGCCTTTGGGCTGATGCAGTGTATTGATGTTGTGAATTCAATAGCTGCTGATGAAAATGTGTAGTGATTGTATTCAGCCAGAGATCTATGATGTGGTGACTATATGTAAATATTTTAATAACTAATACATACAATCAGTATCTGTAACTGAGAAGTGGGTATGTACTCCATCCCTGCATACACGTATATTGTTTATGTGTTTATTTAATTATACGGTTACCCATTTGCCTAGAATTGCTTTAGGAAGGGTATTGCATAGCCCTCTTTAGACAGGCTATGCTTGGGCACAGCTAGACATAAATATGTTAAACCAGCATGCAATAAACCAGACTTGATAAATAAAAATGTTCATCTTGTGTCAAGCCCTGGAAATCAGAAAATCCAGGCAGTTCAAATGAATATAAAGGTTTATTGCAAGCTTAAACTCTCTGCCAGAAACTGAGCTAGTAACAGTCAAAGAAAATTGGTGAGAGATAAGAGTCAATGGAATTCAAGTGGGCTGGAGTTAGATCTCTTGTGAGCATGAAGAGATTTGAGACTAACAATGCATTTGACCTCTCCCTTGGGCTCAGCCTGGTCATCTCCTATATCTTATCTTGGAATAGCATAGGAGAAACTGGCTGAGGTAGGGCTACACCAGGGGTCAGCAACCTGCAGCTCTGGAGCCGCATGTGGCTCTTTCACCCTTCTGCTGTGGCTCCCTGTCACTCAAAATATGTATCATAACCATCAATGTGTAACACTCACTGGCACACAATTTATTGAGTTTTTCAACCCCCGGTAGGCCAACCATAGATAAACCCCAAAAAAGAAAAGTTTCAGAAAAAAACAGAGTGTTTAATTCAACTACATATGCTAGTTTTGTGGCTGCTCAAGAAATAATCAGGCACGGAAAGGGTTTTGTGGCTCCTGGTGTTTTCTTTTCTGTGGGAAATGGGTCCAAGTGAATCTTTGAGTGTTTAAGGTTGCAGACCCCTGGGCTACACAATTCAAAGAACATCTGATTTACTCTCTCTTTTAATATACCTTGTGAGGTGTAGTAAGAGTATCATCTGTATTTTGTAAGAAGAAGGTCATATGCTGTATGTATCCTCAAAAAACTCTCTTAATATCCAAATGCAGAATGGCAATCATCCAAACAATTATAGCTGCTATTATCACCATCCGGTATAGATTCCACAGTAACTACAGCTTTGAGATGTTTGATGTCCCAAAAGCTTGACGTTAATAACCTCTTTATTGGTTAGACAGACTGACTGAATGATTCCCAGTGTGTACACTTTCTCCATCATGATACAGCTCCCATCCACACATTTCTGAATCAGGCAGTCTTTTAGATAAATCAGGATCTCAGATTTCAACCTGGGTGCTAATGACAAACCACCATATGTGAGCAACCATAATACATTGCATCTTCTCTGTCACTTGCTGCTCAGAGTCAAAATATCAAAAGTTATGATCCATCTGTTTGTTTATTTGATACACACAGTTTTTAATATGCCACTTATTTCTGTAGTCTCATGGCAGTTTACTGTGAAAGCAAACAATATGAGTAAATCCACAAGTATATCAGAATTAACTCAGGCAGCCCTTATTATAACCAGGTGGTCTAGCACTGCAATCCTTTTTAAAGGCTAAGAAGTTGAAAAGAATTGCTATCTCAGTGGTGGGATGTCCCAGGGAGTGGAGGAAGCCACTCAGAAAGCATGTTGATGCTTATTTAGTAGGAATTCTCAGCCTGGTATCTCCTAGGGAATGCACAAGGCAAATGGAATCAAGATAGGAGAGATGGTCCTAGAGATATATGGGCATCAAAATATGTAGGGCTTTAAAGATAATCTTCAGAACCTTCAACTGGATCTGAAAGCAATTGGCAATCAATGAATGATTGTAGTATACTGTAACATAACTATTTGCTATCTCATCATTCTGGATCAAAGGAAGCTTCCTAGTTATATTTACGGATAGCGGTCGTTATGGTGTTCTACTGATGGAGCGATTATGATATGAATAACAGTTGCAGAGTAGAAAATGAGTAATAGTAATATGAGTAGAAAAGTGAGGGTACTTTACTGCACCCATTGACATAGATTTGAATTGCTTGATAGTGAGATGGGTAGCATATAAATTTAATTGTAAATAAATAAATAACTCCCAAACATTAGTATGCATTTTTGATTGATTACATTCTTTCTTTGTTTTCCTTCACTATCATGCTAAATTTTCTTCACTTGTTTAATCTCCCACAATTTTTTAACCCATATCACAAAAATCTCTTTAAGGTAGACCAGACTTGAACATCATAGTTATGAATGCTAAAACTTTATTATATGGTTATAAAAACAGAAACTTGCAACTCTGAATGTGCTTCTCTCCTCCTGCTTTTTGTTTTCTCAAATTCCATTCCTGTTTTGGACTTTTATTTTGCTGTTATCTTGGCTGCAGCTCTTTCTCCTGTTCATCAAGGTTATTCTCACATCCTATTTCAACTCACTGGTATCTGCAATGGACGAGAAACTTTGCAGGGGTAAAATTATCCAATGAATCCATTGTTTCCATATTCCAATTGTTGACTGCTTGGAGCTGCCTGCTAGGTCTGCTTGCAGGTTTCTTGAATGCCCTCAGTAACCCAAAAAGCTCCATTAGATGTTGGGGATAGACCCTCCTAACCTAGTCCATGACCCATGAAAAAGTCAAACAACCCAATAATGCTCAATAAATGATTTGACTATGGTAAAGGACTGTTGGCAAATCCCTTCAGGTAAGTTATTTTCTCAGAGATTGATGAAACATTTATTAGGAACAATGAACCAATTATGCCAGAGGTTTGTATATATGGATCTTTGTAAGCATAGAGTGATCTATCTCTATATGTGAGGTAGGGCAAGCAGAGGAATATATGTTTTTGTGTATATATGAATACATTCATGCACATACTCATGTATTCAGTTCATTCATTAAACAAATATTTTCCTTGATGTGGAAACAAATCTCAACCCTTAATATGTAAATACAGTTCCTAGAATCTGAAGACAATATTTTCTGGGTCATGTTTCAGAGACAGTAATATGAGGTTCCTCTGAGGGTTTTAGTCAAAGCTCAGAATGAGGGGGAAATAGAAAATGAACACAAAGGTACAAAAATGCATCATGGTCTTGATTGGATTGCAGTCATTCCATTGTATGTGCGCACCATGTTTCATTCATTATGTATGGATATTTTCTTCATTTTTCTGGAACTTCAAAGTAATATTTAAGTCTTACTCTTTTAAATATAAACAACTTGATTCTGCTTAGTATTCTTGATAAGTATAAGATGGTTAAACAATATGGAATTATGATTAGATTGTTAGATCTGGTGAAGAACATCTGGGTATCATTCATGCTCAGTTGTGTTATTCATTGAGTAGCCTTGAGTACATTATGGTCCCTACATAGCTAAGTTGTTCAGTGATTTTTTAAAAAAAAAACCAAAACAACATATGCCATGTAGAGGTAGAAATAAATATTATTGGTTGAAAACTTTTAATAGCCATTTTATTTCAGTGAGTTCTTCTATGACATGCAAATTAAAAACAGTCCCTTATGATGTTCTGCATCACCAGTAAAAGAGTGGCTTGACATACAGAACTTGATGTCTTCTGTAATGTTAATCACAGATGAGAACTGTACACTTCCCCAGGCTTCTAATTGCTCCTGCATATGCTTAAAAGCTCAGTGAATTGATTAGTGAGTAGGTTTTGAGCATAGTTACTATTTTTGTGTTCATATCACATATCTGTGTTGAAAAGCAAAACCAGCCATATTGGCTATTAGATGATATCTTCATAAGCCAGCTCAAGGTTTACAAAGCAGCATGCCCACTTTGGATCTCCCACTGACTCATCATCTGACAAAATAATTTTAAGAAACATAAAAAATGAAGAGACAAAAAATTAGAGTTGATGTTTTATATGTTATACTAGGATATAGCCTAAAAGGAGAGTAAGAATATTCGCAAAAAGGCACCATATCTCTTTCAAACTCAATAATTTGTTGACCTTCCAGTTTTGGAAACAAATTATCCAGGAGTTACTCCATTTTGGAGTAAAATTCACAGATGCCTTAGATTTTGGCAAAATGGAAATTGCATGTTATAAATAAATGATTGTGGATTTATTTATTTTCTTATTGGCTGTTCTTTCGTTGAAGATTTGCCTTCATTGGAGATTGGATGACTTCACTTAGGGAAAAAATGGTAAAGCTTCCATTGATATCGTGTAGTTCTAAAAAAGCAGCAGTGTCTGGATGGGCAGATCCTGTGTAAGAACATAAAGTTCTCTCATACTCAAGAAAGTCACAGGAGAATTCCAAGGGGTTCCTGATTATGATTGGCCTTCACTAGGAAACCATATTGCTGTTTTCCTCATATAGATGCCAACAGGTATTTGAAGAAGCTCCTGACGCTACACAGGGCAAGATCAGTTTTTAAATATTCAGAACAAACACTCCAGGTGTGTGTGTGTATTGTATACATACAGCCTCCTAACTAAAACAGTAAAAAACTAGTCCTCCCTAGGGCTCCACTTAACCAAAACAGATTTCCTAATAGACCAGTTAAACGTTCTTCTCCGGCACAGCATCCTAGAGAATTCCCTTGGTTTTTGTAAGCTCCCTTGGGTTATGTTCAGTATGCTGTTCAGAATCGATGTAAATGCTGCCTTCTGGAATTACGTTGCTTTATAGCTGCTGTTTAAAGTTTCAAATATTTTTGTTCTGTCAGCCTGTTCTGCTTTTATATCTAATGAGGGCATCTGATGAATGAATGATGACAAATGAGTTTGTACTATTTGTGTTGAAGGCTAACACAAATAGCAAAGACAGGAACGAGCTCACTTTGCAATTGCGATCCTAGGACCTCTAGAAAAAGGGACCTGAGGGATCATAGATCTATTGACCTGAGAATTTGTTGGATCAACTTTAGAGGGACAAAATCTTGCCTTCTGAATTGGCCAACTTGCAAGGATGCTGAACATTTGCAATAATTTTCAAGTGACAGCACATCTATAAGGAATAAATATGCCGGTTTTTCCCCATTTCTTTTTTTTTAAAAAGTATATTTACTTTTAAAAGAAATCATTATCCTTTGGTTTTTTTATCGTTTTTTCTCAAACTGGTGAAAATTAACGCTATCATTTTATATACAATTTATAATTATCTGTAATTTCACTACTTAGAACTAATACTGTTCATTTACCAATTCTGTGCATGTGGTTCAGGACAGTGAAGGGCAAAAAAAAATGCATTTTAGAAACTGTTACAATAAGTAAAAGCCATTAACCTTGGGAATCCTATTTATAAGTGAAATATTAAAGATAAGAGCGTATCTTAAAAAGAAGATCATAATAATCAGATTTGTAAAGTGGGGCGTGATAGCTAAGGCCTTTTTTGCACGCCAAAAACCACTGCTTGCAAATTTGCAAACACATCACTAATTGTCTAGCAAAAACATAAGCCTGAGTAGGATTATTGTTCTTATCAAAGAACCTGGTTTTGTACCTACTGGAGTATGCTTGCTTTATGAGTTAACCACTTTTAACCTCCTTTGAAAGCTTTGGGGAAGAGGAAGCAGAGAAAAACTTAAGTCTACCTGGGGTGGTGATGCTAACCTTTTTTTTCCTCAATCCATTTTCTCTTACAAAGAAGAATGTTTTCATTCAGTCGACAGACGGTTTAGCTTTGGGATCTCTCTCGGTGAATAGCATTGTTTCCTGGGCTACATCATAGAACACTTACAACAAAAAGATATATAGCTTGCACTACATTTACCCTAAAGGAAGATGACTCTGAATATAAGACAACCCCCTGCCCAAGAAGATAAAACAGAAACCCCCCCCCCCACCTCATTGGACTCTATTGCTATATTCTCAGCAAACTCAAGATGACCCTCTCGGTTTAAAGGAAAATTATCAAAGCGGGGGGGATGATCTTTCTTTTATGAAAATATGGTGTTGAGTGAGGATTTGATCCAAAAGATATTTATTTTACAATGTTTCTGCTCAGTGCTGAAGACTCCCATCAGCAGAAAGTAGACATTTTAGATAATTCTCTTCCTCCTTCTCTCTCATTCTTTTTTCTTACCACAGCCAAATTTCCTTCCACGCCACAAATGAATCCTGAGTGCTCTGTTTATTACCTGATCTATTTTACTACCTAGCCATTTTGCTCCCCAATTGTATTGGGTTAGTATGATATGTGAACTTATGCAATTGGGGCTTCTTCAACAAATCAAAGATTTAAAGTGCTTTCCCCATGGTCATTTAAATCCTGATTTAAATTATTGATTTGAATTATCTTGATTTAAATCAATTCATTCTAGAGCTAATTGAAAGTGGTGTTGTTTTTAAAAAAGCAAAATGGATGGTTTCTTTTCCAAGCTTTTTGTTTCTGTACATTCAAACAATTTATTTGGAGATTTCTAAAGTAAAAAAACATCAAGTTTTTTTTTTTAGATGTGCATCTTTTAAATTTAAAGCATTTGCTAATAATCATCTTCATCTTCTCGGGGAAAGATATTGATCTGACTGTAAATTTTTTGGAGCTAAATCACATTTCATCAAATCAGGGATAGTGCTGGCATGAGGCTATGAAGTAGCTGACTTAGATGGCAGCGCGCCGTCATAGATATCATATTAATAATTATGGTGGGCTAGGCACAGCTTTTGAAGAAATATATTTTCAATACCTTTTTGGTGGTAAAATCCAAGTTCATTGGTGGAACATTCTGAAGCGAAGCAGTTGGTCTAGGTCAGGGATGTCAAACTCAAGTTCACTGAGGGCCACATCACGATTGTGCTTAAGCTTGGGTTTGTGTGAGGTGTGGCAAGGGTGGGCATGGCCAGCTAGACATCACTCATGTCAGAGGTGCCTGTCTGTGGTGGCCCACCCGAGCTCTGTTTTTGCTGGCAGAGGCACCATGGGCCAGTCCTTCACTATTTCCAGGATGGCTCAATGACACCAGATCAAAGCACCCTGTGGGCCAAATCCGGCCCATGGCCCTTGAGTTTGACATCCCTGGTTAGGTAAATGGCTTAGTTTTATCCACTTTTGTCTTGTAAATCTTTGAGTTATAATTTCCCATTACAAAATTGGCTTATAATATATAGTCCTTCCAAGTGCTTTGCAAAAAAAAGAAAATAAAACAATCTTTCCTACAAACCAGATCAGTGTTTCATAGTGAAATGGCTGAGAAAGTGCCGTTTCTTTAAGGCCAATTGCTGACTCCATAGCAGAAGCAAGAACTGAACTGAACATCTTTTGATCCAAAGTTCAGGAAATCACATTTTAATCACAGGGGGCTAAATTATCTACACAAGCCCATCTCCAAGTTGGATCTCCAGGTTATGGTTCAGTTTTGAGTTTTGATCTATAATTCCCATCCCCATCAGACATGAGAAGATGGAAGTTAAAGGTCAAAATGTCTGGATGGAACTTCAACTTAGGAAATATAAAATAGGCCCTTGAACTAAACTAGAAGAAATCATTTCTGTATTAGTAATCTGACTCTCTCCAGAAGTAAAATGTAACTCTCAAGACTAGTCTATCCAGACTATCTATTTTAGTTGGAAATTCTCTGGGTCACAATCTTTTGTTGATGAAATGGCCAATAGTAGAGATTATTTAAATAAATAAATTATTGTAATACATTTGGAGAGCATCAGGTTGGGAAAGATATTAGAAAACATCTACTTGTGACAGACTTTCAAACAGATTTCCGTTCTGATTTATCAACATGGATTAAAAAAAAACCTTACTGCTTTTCTGCAATCCTGTGAAAATAAGACAAATGTTCTCTTACACCTTGATTTATTAGTCCAACGTGAATTGATAGTGGTCTACTTGTTTCTTATGTATTTTAAGATGAGGTAGGGTGTTTTTCCATTGTTTGCAAAATCTTTTAATTGCTATCTGTTCTTACATTGAATGTGTCAACATTTATACTCTCTGTAGGTTTAGTTTAACTGAAGTTGAAGATGGTCTGTATTGATTAACTGAGAATGGAGGAATTATGGGAAGATGGCTGCCATGAGACAGCCTTTTAGTGAGCTCCTTATCCTCCTGTAACAGCTACTTTTATATGGCTGTAAAATAGTTATTTAATTAACTGGATTCTAATGGCTGATTTGCTCACTCTGGTGCCCTCTAGATGCAGGGGCTAAAATAAAATCTCAGTCTGGACATTGCATCTTTCTCTGTCTTTGACTTCCCAGGTTGGAAAATACATACACACCCACACCTACCCACACCTCTATATACACACATAGATATACCACATTGGGGGGTGGGGGGTGCGATGGCTCAGAAGTTAAAGACACTGAGCTTGTTAGTGTCAGAAATCTGGCAGCCCAGATTCGAGACCCCAGTGCTGTGTGATGGGGTGAAGTCCCATTACTTGCTCCAGCTCTTGCTCACCAGCAGATAAATAAGTATCACTTCAGTGGGAAGTAATAGCATCCCATGCACTTTGACGTACAGTCATGCTGACCACATAGCAATAGCACTTAGACTTATATACCGCTTCATAGTGCTTTACAGCCCTTTCTAAGCCATTTACAGAGTCAGCATATTGCCCCCAATAATCTGGGTCCTCATTTTACTGACCTCGGAAGGATGGAAGGCTGAATCAACTTTGAGCCAATGGTAATCGAACCGCCAAATTGATGGCAGTTGGCAATCAACAAAATTAGCCTACAGTCCTGCATCCTAACCACTATGCTACCTGGCTGTCACCACGGAATGGTCTTCAGACAATGCTGGCTCCCTTGACTCAGAAATGGAGATAAATATCCCAAGATTTGAATACGATTGGACAGCCAAAACCTTTACCTTCACTTTCTGGTCTCACCTTCCATAACAGGTTTATTGGAAATATATCTGGATGAAATATATATTATATCGAAAGATGACTGCTTCAGAAGAATGTGTGAAGAAACATTCAGCTTTCTCCAGCCCCTGTTAAAGAGCTCATTAAGGAGCTATTAAAAGCAGACAATTGAAAGTGAAGAACTGTACAATAATAAACCATTTGTAACTATCCATTATAATTTCCATGATTTAGTTTTGTACTCCCAAGAATCATCTCTTTCATGTGAGTTATCCTAAGAATTTTATTTCTTTTTTCTTTTTTGCTTTTAATGCATTCCTCAATCATCAGGTTTCCTGCAGGGACAAGAGAATAAAGTCCTTATTAGAAAATGATATAGCAAAAGTATCACATTCACACTTTACGTCTGTAGAAGAACACTTAAAAACCTTTCCCTGTATTTAATACAACTCTTTTTAATTAACCACAAAAAGAAGGTGTAGCTAATTGAATTCATGCTATTCCTTTTGCTTTGCTATGTTAAAGGAATGCCATATTGTGTCCTTGTAAACCAAAATCCTAATTTCATCAAGGTGACATAAAAATAACTGTAGCCTTGATATTTCACAGTAGAAAAAAAATGTGCTCCATATTTATGCCGTGCCTTGAATGCACAGACGTGTGATGGTATATTAATCTATATAATTTCACGCACATCTAAATCAAATGGATGTGTTGCACTTTAACAAAATCCTTTGTAACTTGATCATTGAAGAGCTGAACCACTGGTTGAATACTCGAGTGAAATACCGCACTGATTATTTTTTTAAATTTCAAATGTAAATAGCATATCAAGCTTGTGACTGAAATGATTGCCTTTCCACACTGTTTGCATTGTAAGTGCTTGTGTGTTTCACATATTCTCTGCTCCATCCCCTTCCCTTCCATTGTTATTACTAGACAATAATCCTATAAGCAACCATTGTAAAAGCCTAGAACACTGGTGTCAAACGCACGGCATCATGTTGCCATCATGTGTTTTTTCCCTTCACAGAGCTGGGGTGGGCGTGGCCTGCACGTGACACATCTGGCCAGCGGGCCACCAATTTGACCTCCCTGGGGTCAAGGAATGAAAAGGGAATGAAGTAGGGGCAGAGGAAAAAAAATCTGGCCAGGAACTTATATGTAAGAATCTTTTGCATGTTGGCAAAGGAGAATCAGAAAGTTGAGAAAAAACAATCAAGAAGTGAAAAAGAATCCAAAATAGATCAAAGGGTTTATTGGCAGGCATAAAAATTGAACCCTGATATTTCTTCAAAATATGATTCAAAGGACACTCTGCAAATGGCTATTATCTAATTCAGGAACATGGAACACTTATTTCTTTGCACCTCAGACTATTTTGTTAAATTCTAAAATTTAACAATAATCAAGTACTTTAGAAAGCCAAGGCAAGAATTAAGGGATTGTTAAAAATGCTGGTTTTCAAATGGTTTATTAAAACAGAGTTTGTTTACTGAACTTATATACACGATCATCCAAAGTAACTTCAATGGTTTGCCATCAAATCAGCCATCAAAGCATATAGTACTAAAAGGCATCACTAATAAAAATCAGAAAAATAAAATAAAAAGAAGGAAGACAAGCAAGAACTCCAATAAGTATGGCAGGCCCAACAAAAGAATTAGTCTGGTCTGAATTGTGACTTGGAAGAAAGAAAAGGAAGGGAGGAAAAAAGAGGAGAAGGAATAAAAATCAATATACCATCCAGAACATCATAGGCACATCTTGCTTTGACAAGATTTCCAAATGACAGCAGAATAGGGTTCATAGAAGAGGCTTCAGGGCGGGGGGGGGGGGGGGGGGAAATTGTCCCATAAAATGGGGTTACCATTGAGAAGGTGCTTGGATCATGCTTCATATTCTTTGCAAGGCATTACATGATAATAGTCCAGTACCGAAAAGAACTGACATGGAAGCCTACAGTTAATCAATACAGTGACTTCAATTTTTTTTTATTTATTTATATGCCACCCTTCTCCGGAGACTCAGGGCGGCTTACAATGCGTTAAGCAATAGCCTTCATACTTTTGTATATTTATACAAAGTCAGCTTATTGCCCCCACAAACTGGGTCCTCAATTTACCCACCTTAGAAAGGATGGAAGGCTGAGTGACCTTGAGCCTGGCTAGGATTGAACTCACAGAAATTACAGGCAGCTGGTGTTAATTGCTGCCTTTAGTATGAGGCATTAGCCCCCTACGCTACACAGGCTCAATATTGATATGATTTGGGGCTGATGAGTTTCTTTTTTTCAGAAGACTAGATAAGATAAAATAACCTTTATTGTCATTTTTTTCCCCTGTGGTCACACAAGCACACATTAAAAATGAAATTCTGTTGCCTGCTCTCAAAAAGGTACACATACATAACACACATATAGACATGCATACATACGTATATACCTACTCCCTAACATATAAATACATATAAATATTAATCACTGTCCAACGTGAATACATACCGGAAAGAGGAAGCATGAAGAACAAAATTGTGATTGAATCTGGATCTGAACCTGCTTCGGATACCACAGAGCCTCCTCCCAGAAGGTAACAAGGAAACAGGTCGTGAAGAGAATGTGTAGCATCCCAGACAATCTTGTAGACCCTGCTCAAGCAACACTTATAAGCCTGGATAGAAGGTAGTGAACTGCCAATAATCTTTTCTGCCATCCTTACAACTCTCTGCATTTGGCTAGCCAAACCTAGTCTCTGGGTGTTTCCAAAGGTGCTTCCCAGGGGTGGGCTTCAAAAATTTTAGTAAGGGGTTCTCTGCCTGGGTGCTGAGCGGGCGAGGCCATGGTGGGTGTGGCCTAGTCAGCCTCCTGCACCATGGTTTGTCCTCCCCAGGCTCTGGAGGCTTTCTTTAAGCCTCCAGGAGGGCAAAAACAGCTTCCCCAGACTCAGGAGGCCCTCTGGAAGCCAGAAATGTGCCCGTTTCCAGCCTCCCCGAACTTCCGGTAGGCCCGTTTTTCACCCTCCCAGAGCCTCCGTGTGCGCCTTGTACTTACCTGCATCCAAAATGGGCCACATGGGAACTCCTGGGATGGGTGGGGTGGGGTGGGGTGGGCCAGCCAGGAGTGGGATTTGGGGTTTCTCCGAACTGCACAGAATCTTAGCTAGAGGTTCTCCTGAACCCCTGTGCACCCCCAGTAGCCCATCCTTGGTGCTTCCCCCTCACTCTCAGTCTATAATTTGGTGCAATAGTCCAACCAGATGAAAATCAAGGCATGAGGTACACTACCAGGACATACCTGTCTCAGTAATTTAACCACCATTTCTGCCATGGCACCCACCTGTGATTTTCTAGAACATCATCCTCTAAGACAGTGATGGCTAACCTTTTTGCCATCGCGTGCCAGGAGATGGGTGGGGGAGGTTCGCGCTCGTGTGTGCCCACGCCCATAATTCTATGTGCCTGCCCTGCGCATGCGTGCGCAACCTCCCCTCCCCCCCCCTCCTGGCATGTGATAGCCTGGTAGGCCCACTCACTCAGAGGCCCTCCAGAGGCCTGAAAGGGCCCATTTCCCAAATCCTGGTGGGATAGGAAGCGATGGTTTTTGCTGTTCCCAGCCTCCAGAGACTCCTAGAGAGGCTTTGGAGGCTGGGGACAACAAACAACATCATTTCCTGTGCTACTGGGAGTTGGGAAATGGGACCTTTCAGGCCTCCGGAGGTACTCCAAGGGAGTGGGAAAGGCTGTTTTCACCCTCTGCAGATGCATAGAGAGGATCTGAAGCCAAGTAAGAAAGAAAAATGGGCCTTCCCCACCCCGGCCCTCTGGAGGCAGGAAACAGCCTGTTTTCTTACTTCTGGTGGGCCCAAAAAGCCCGAAAATCAGCTGGCCGGTGCACACATGCATGCCAGAGCTGAGCTGGCATGCCGACTGATATGGCTACATGTGCCACCTGTGGCATGTGTGCCACAGGTTCACCATCACGGCTCTAAGAAACAACGTTTGTCCTTACTTGCTGGCCTTTCGCAAAACACTAAAAAGGTGGCTTATTGTTAGCTACCCAGAGTCATGTATCCAAGATGGGTATTCTGTACATGTATGTATTAAATCGATCATTCAGTCAATCTCAGCTGGGCTATAAAATGGCCTTGTGGCGAGACGGTTGGCCAACAAATTAAACAAATAAACAAGCCAGATCCAGGAAGAGAGCAGAAGGCAGAAATAAAGGAATGCAAGATTGTCTTCAGCTAGAATTCCAAAACTCAAGAGGATGTAGAAGCAGAGCAGACATAACACTGGTCAGTGCTAAAAATTAAGGGTAGCAGTCCAAGGGAACCACAGAATCTGGGTTGAAATGTGAAAATGAAAAGAAGAAAGAAAAACCCTCTTCCTTTAGAAATCAGGCAAGGTGATTCCTACCACACTTGGTGCTGGGATAGGCACTTTCTATCTAAAGGGATGCAATGGCTCAGTGGCTAAGACACTGAGTTTGTCGATCGAAAGGTCAGCAGTTCAGCGGTTCGAATCCTTAGTGCTGTGTAACAGGGTGAGCTCCCACTACTTGTCCCAGCTTCTGCCAACCTAACAGTTCAAAAGCACGTAAAAAAATGCAAATAGAAAAATGGGGACCACCTTTGGTGGGAAGATAACAGCGTCCAGTGCATCTTTGTCATTTAGTCATGCCAGCCACATGACCACAGAGACATCTTTGACAGTGCTGGCTCTTTGGTATTGAAATGGAGATGAGAACCACCCCCTAGAGCTGGGAACCTTTTCCTTTACCTCAAGTAAATTTCCCTGTCAAATTTAATTCCAGTGTGCTCAAATTAGTTAAAACTAACTACTTAGTTGGTTTGGATTCTTTCCCTAATTCTGGTTTCCTCAATTGCATCCCATCTCAGTTTCTAAGAACTGCATATCAGGTCTCCCATGATATGAGGAGGAGAGAGGGAGAGTGAATGTGGCAGCTGAAATATATCTGTATTTAGTTATTGGTGATTATTCTTTTTCACTTGGAACCCTAGAGATGGATCCCAATCTGTATAGAAGTGGTCACTGATGGTAAATTCAGTATCTTTAGGATTTCTCCCAGGGATCTCAACAGCCTAGTTCTGCTCTTAAACTGCATTCATTGGAGAAGAGCGGCAGCCTGATTTATATAGAGCACCAAATCTTCTTTTTGCTGACAGTTGCAGTCATATAGTATCACCTGCAGTGTATTTTACACAACTAGAAGTCCCAAAAGAACAGAAGGGCTTTTAATTTACTGAACAAAGTGTTTGGAAGAAGTATGCCCTTGTGAATCTGGGCAAGTTGAAAGCTTTCTCCTTCAGTGTTCCTTTCCTAAAGACATTTGAAATGCTCTTATTTCCTCAAAGCTTTTTAAAGTTGCCAGGTCTCAGACTACAATCCCTCCATATCATTTAAAATCAACACAATTTGTGTGGCAACATGTAAAATCCACCAGGAACAGATTGCTAGGAATAGTCAATAGATCCAATGAGGACCTGTCCTGTACCTTGCATACATGTGCTACTGTTGTTTAATTTTAATTATTTCTTCTTTCATTCCCTATTGTCTAATGAATTCTACCATAGCTATTTTATTTTTAATTTAGCACTAACATGAATCAGAATTTCTATATACAGATCCTGCAATGTTGTGTTAATAATATTAGTATTTTAAATCTAATAGGCTTGACTAGTATTATTGGAAGTAATATATTTGTATTGCTTTTATTATACCTTATTTTGGAGATAAATCATAGATAGATAGATAGATAGATAGATAGATAGATAGATAGATAGATAGATAGATAGATAGATAGATAGATAGATAGATATCCAACTCCTTTTCCAAATTAAGAAAAAAGAAATGCAAGTACAGTATTTATATCTAGATACATAGATTACTTAATTAATGAATTAAAATGTCCTTTGCAAATAAAAAATATAAATACAAATAAACCCAAACAAAACCACTGAGCATTGAAGTTAGGAAAATTGGGAGTTGTATTTTTAAAAGGCATGCCAATGTTCAGATCTAATTTGGCTGCCCTTCTAATTATATTGTATAATGAAGCCTTACAGAAAGTCCTGAAAATATGCCCTTTTTTTGCCTGAGGTTCTTCTTTCAGTGTATGTTTTGCTTCTGTTAAGGGTGGAAACACAGAGGTACAGCTGTTGGGTGTTTGAAGGCATCTACATCTTCCAGCCGGGAAGAGGAACATCGGTTTCCTGTCAGCTTCAAAATTTCCCACAGCTTCTGTCACACTATTTGAAAACAGCCCAGGTGACCAACAAGGCCCGGCTTCCCCTCTGCCTGAGCAGTATGTGTGAACTGCCATATGCTACCAGGCGTCATGGCTGACACCGAACAGGTGTATGCCATCACCGTGCACCATCTGGAAAGTAGCGGAATCACAAACAAAGGTTCGCTTTTTAATTCACAGAACAACTTGTTTTCAGGAGAACCCTGGGGCCTTGTGATTGCTCTCTTCCTTTTTCTTTCTTTCTTTCTTTTTTTCCCCCTTTCTTTTCCCTTTCGCTGTCTGTGGCTTTCTGATGGTGTGAACTGATCTGCTTCTGCTACTACTTAGCTGGATGGTGAAAAGAAGAAATTGGAAAAATTAAAGTGTGTGATTAAAACAATACTGGAAAGTCTGAATCAGGGGTGAAATCCAGCAGGTTCTGACAGGTTCTGGAGAACTGGTAGCGGAATTTTTGAGTAGTTTTGAAAACCGGCAAATACCTTCTCTGGCTGGTCCCAGAGTGGGGTGGGAATGGAAATTTTGCAATATCTTTCCCCTGGAGTTGGATGGGAATGGAGATTTTGCAGTATCCTTCCCCTGCCACGCCCACCAAGCCATGGCCACCAGGCCACACCATGCCCACCAAGCCACGCCCACAGAACCAGTAGTAAAAAAAATTGAATTTCACCACTGGTCTGAATCATTTTTAAAGGGTTTTTCTAGAGTTTCCCCCAAAAGATTGCAAGGTAGATGACAAGTCCTTTACAAGAAAATCCAACTCAGAACGAAAGGTTCATAATAACTGTCATTATTTAGGTTTATTGCCAAGAAGGTAAAGTTACAGAACCTTAGAACTTCTAGCATGATTTTATTAGAATGCCAGAAGTTCTAAGATTCTTTTATACATGGAAGGTTTCTGAGAGCCATTTTGAATCTCTTCCCCAGAATATGAGACTGAAAGGCTAAGTGCCCTTTTCCCAGGTAAGATTGACAGAAACATCCATCTACTCGTATGTTTTGAGGCATTCCTGTTTTTTTCTTTCCAAAATTCCTGTTTGGAGGCATTCCTGATCTGATTCTTTCAGATCTGACCCAGAGATCTGTCTTACAGTATACCGTATATGGAAATCAGAGGGATCTGTTCTAAACTGTGATGATCCCAGTGTGATGGGATATAATATAATAATATACGCTCCATTTTTTTCGTAAATTCTGAGAGGGAAATGGGCAGTTCAAAAAAAAAAGTGAAAAATGAATAAATAAAATGTATCATTAGTGCTTCTGTTGCCTTCTTCCTGTGGATATCATGATGGGGATACAGAAAGCTATCCCTACTCACTTGAGCTCCATCTTGTGCACAAATGTTTGCACCAACTTACAGTAATAATAATATAAACTCCAGCTTTTCGTACAAACTCAGGGGGACTGCTATTATGGAAGAAGGTATCTCAAGTATCTAAAAAATACTAGATTGACTATCTATGATATTTACTGTCCAGCCAGAAATCTTTTCCAGTCCTACCAAGAGATGTCAAAATTACCATATTTTTCAGAGTATAAGACACTCTGGACTATAAGAGGCACCTACCTTTTGGGGGGAGTAAAACAAGAAAAAAAATCTGCCTCTGCCTCTCAGCAATTTGCCTCCTTGCAGCAAACAGCCTGTTTCAGTTTCATTTTTATTTTCAGCACAGTCTGATTAGCACAAGAAAAAAAAAATCTGCCTCTGCCTCCCAGCAATTTACCTCCTTGCAGCAAACAGCCCCTTTCAATTTCAGCTTCAACACAGCCTGATTAGCATAAGCAGCTGACTGACGGTTGGAAAGGCCTCCTGAAGATCAGCTGTTTCAGGCTGCAGGGATTGCCATAGCCTACTGCTGCCTCTCTGCGTCCATTTTCCAGGGGCTGGTGAGTGGGCGGGTCTACATTTGGTGTATAAGATGCACCCAAATTTTCACCCTCTTTTATGGGGGGAAAAAGTGCATCTTATACTCTGAAAAATACGGTAAACATGCTCTTAAAAACCCACATAAAATTTTGCAATGAAGTTGCCCAGAAGGAGAGAAAGAAGGCATACAGGTAATCAGAATAACAGAATAACAGAGTTGGAAGAGACTTGCAGATATTCTAGTCCAAACCCCTGCTCAAGGAGGAGACCCTATACCATTGCAGACAAATGGCTGCCCAGTCTCTTCTTAAAAGCCTCTAGTGATGGAGCACCCACAACTTCTGAAGGCAAGCCATTCCAGTGGTTGATTGTTCTCACTGTTAGGAAATTTCTCCTTAGTTCTAGGTTGCTTCTCTCCTTTGTTTCAATTCCTTGACTTACGGCTGCTCATTAAGTGACAGTTGAAGTGACACTAAAAAAGTGAATTTGACTGGTCCTCACACTTGTGAACATTGATGCATTCCCATGATCATGTGATCAGAATTCTGTATTCATAATGGTTACAGTGTCATGAGATCACCATTTACAACCTTCCCAACCAGACAAGCAAAGTCAATGAAGGAAGCCGGATTCAGTTAACAAACCCATGATTCACTGAACTGCAATGATTCACTTAACAACTGTGGCAAAAAGGTAAACTCAGGCCTGGCTCCCTTAACAACCACCTTCCCTAGCAATGGAAAATCTGGCTCCCATTGTAGTCACAAGTCAAGGACTACCTGTACCTTCAATGCACCTATCTAATTGTATTTTCATGCTCGTCAGATTCAATTGAATTGAGGATATATCTGAAGAGTTGCCTTGGTTTCGAAATGGATTAGAGGTAAAAGAATAAAATTAAATCCAGCAAAGGCAAAGTTGAATTCCTAGTCCCAAAGGTGCTTTTTCAAGAGGCAAATGGACTCTCTGGTTTTTCTTTGAAGCCGTTTCGCTTCTCATCCAAGAAGCCTCTTCAGCTCCGACTGGATAGTGGGGAATGGAAGAATTTATATTCCTTGCAGACAGCTGGTCATTTGCATTCTTTTAGTGAGTCGTTAAGGCCACCTGGAGATTTATCCAGGTGGCCTTAACGACCACCTGGATAACTGATTACTGCAAATGGGTGTGGAGCCTTCTTGGATCTGTTCAAAGGACCTTGTTGTAAACTGGAGATAGATGATATTGTATCTCTCCCCCTCTGTTGAGAGAAGTTGTTCAATTTTGACCCCTCTTTCAAAGCAACGGTCATCTCTATCCAAAATGTAGACTTTACTATCTTCCAAAAGAATTCCTAGTGTTAGGGCACAAAGCACTGGTGAAATTCAATTTATTTTTACTACCGATTCTGAGGGCATGGCTTGGTGGGCATGGTGTGGCTTGGTGGGCATGGCCTGATGGGCATGGCAGGGGAAGAGTACTGCAAAATCTCCATTCCCACCCCACTCTGGGGCCAGCCAGAGGTGGTATTTGCCGGTTCTCTGAACTACTCAAAATTTCCGCTACCGGTTCTCCAGAACCTGTCAGAACCTGCTGAATTTCACACTTGGCACAAAGTAAGTTCTGTGTGAAATCCTGGTTTTGTATAGGCTTGCATCTAGAAGACAGAGATTGTGCAGATTGCTTCTCATTTGGCAAGAAAGCTGTCCTAAAGGAAGACCTGCAGGAGGAATTGAGCATCTAAACTGTAGTGGGAATATGATTTTTATTTTATCATTTGTTTTTTTTTCTTGAAAAAGTTTTTTTTATTTTTTTTCTCATAAACGTATCTTAAATGTACAGTTTCTTATCTAACATACATATTTTCTTTTAGCTTTCATATTAATACAATCTTCATCCTAAACAATTCAAGTGTATTCGGGGTTGCTCTTCTACCATTTCATCTCCCTTGTTTTACAACAATCCTTCAGTTTTTATTTTATCATTTGTGAACCAACCCCGAGTTGGTTGGAATCAAGCAGAATCTAAACTGAATTAAATAAATAGCACCAACAAAACTGAATGGTTCTAAGATGAGAAAGAGTGGCCCAAATCTTCCACTGATCACTAGTTCTCATCTTCTCCTACTGTTATGCATGCAACAAAAATCCAAAGCTGTGAAACAATCTTGGGAAAGGATTTATGTTACCTAGGCATCCTTCTTCCACCACCAGCTGGTATTCCAACTGAAATCTTTCTCAGCTTTTCTGAAGAGACGTTTGACTCATAAACTCTTTAAACCAAGAGATATAAACAGGAATTTGTCTTAGATGCAAATTCATAACCCTCCGCATAAAACAACAGCCCATTAACTCACAAGCATGGTTATAGGTTTTATACCACAGACAAATTTGTTGGAAGGCTTTACAAAGCTTCATGTTTTACAGACAATTGTAAACAAGGAATTGTTGCAGAACTAGACTATAAATGTCTGCATCCTAAAAGACAATACAGTTCTGGGCAAAAACCCAGATTGTGTAAAGACATTCATTTGTGAATTCATGGAGAAAATGAAATAGCACACAGAAGCCTTTATTGGCAGCTTTGGGCTCTGTACTTGAGCTTCTTATAGTTATAAGCTGTTTCTACATCATCTGACTAAGAATATGCAGATCAATGTAAATCTGATCCCCTTTGCTGCTTGATTTCCAGGACAGAATTCCACTCCAACAGATTGACGTCTGGATCTTTAGTAAGAAGTTGGGACATAAATTTACTAATCAGTTTAGAGACAGAGAACGCTATATGAGATCGCTGGGTTTTTGCAGCTCCTCCCGTTTTAATTTTTTCTATCGTTGTTTCAGCAGTATTGGACTTACTATCTCTTTCTTTTTTTAATGACCCAAATGTCAAATAAATCTAACATTAAACGTAAGGAATCCACTCTGTCTAGATGCTGAAAAGAAAATTAAAAAACAAACAGTTGATGGATTCTCCTCCCCTAGACTTTCTATTTCTATGTCACACTTCTTGGACTGACTAGGGCAGTGATGGCTAACTTTTTTGCCATCGCGTGCCAGGAGAGGGAGGGAAAGGTCACACGCGCACGTGCTCATGTGCATGGGCATGCAACCGCCCCCCCCTGCTCCTGGCACATGATGGCCTGGTAGGCCTGTTTTTCTTTCTTACCTGGTTCCAGATCCTCTCTATCTGGGAAGGGCGAAAACAGTCTTTCCCACTCCCTTGGAGGCTCCTAGAGTTTCTAGGAGCCTCTCTAGGAGTCTCTGGAGGATGGGGAACAGCAAACAACGTCATTTCCTATCCCACCGGGAGTCGGGAAATGGGCCCTTTCAGCCTCCATAGGGCCTCCAAGGGAGTGGGAAAGGCTGTTTTAGTCCTTCCCAAATAAATAGAGAGGATCTGGAGCCAGGTAAGAAAGAAAAACGGGCCTCCCCCCCCCCACACACCACCACCTGCCCTCCAGAGGCAGAAAACAGCCTGTTTCCCTACTTCTGGTGGGCCCAGAGGCCCGAAAATCAGCTGGCCGGCGCGCACATGCGCCCCAGAGCTGAGCTGGTGTGCCCACTAATATGGCTCCTGGCACGCGTGCCATAGGTTCGCCATCACGGGACTAGGTGATCATATGATGATTATATGATCCTTTCAAGGAGTGCTGCAAAGGACAAGCAAATTGAGACCCTCCCCCTACTGCTATGAGCACATAGGTCTTCTTAAATTTAAAAAGAAAGAAAAGGCCAAGATTTATCTGGCCATCTGGTCTAACTTCATTTTTAGGAAATGAAACGTCATCCCTTTCATTTTTAGGAAAAGGATTCCTCTCTTTGCCCCCAACCAAGGTAGGACCATTATTAAGTGGATATGATCAGATCTGAAAAATCCAAATCTACTCTCAGCAGAATTTCTGAGTAATTTTGTATAGATTTTCTATAGCGTATTCTAAACGTTATCAGGGCACAATTACTTGCACAGTGCTAATACTTAAGTTAACTTGAGAATAATAATTCAATAGCAGATTTCAGATGTAAGGCAGAACTGAAACAAAGACAAAGCTCTGCTTTAATTTCATTTCTAGGTGTCTTTGACTGTCCCAAGAAAGTCCAGTATGATGGTGATGATTTATAACAATCGGGATTTGGTTCAGTTTCTTGTATGTGGTATCTTACATCCTGGTCTTCTTGAAAAGCCCTTGCAGAAGTTTAACACCAAGTTCACCGATTCCTCATATTAAAAGTTGATGGCTCAAATTATGTAAGTTAAAGTACTATAAACGTAGAAAACACTAGATTGGGAAATGTTATTTTCCAAAACACAAAACTGATGGCTTATTTTATAGTTGCCTAAATTTATAAGTGCTTTTGGTCTACTTTTTAATGGAAGATTTAATTAACGATGATTAAACATTTTTTGTTGTTTCTCCCAGTTTTGTTATAGGGAGCACATATTTATGCTTCATTACCTTAAAAAGAAATCAATTATACCAAGCAATCAAATGGCAGTTTTATTCATTTATTTACAGCACTTTTTGACTCATTTGTTAGCCAAAAGGGCTCCTAGAAGAAGGATTTCATGTAATCCATAAAAGAAAAAGAATGAGACATTTAAAAAAATGTGATTTGAGATTTGTTCATTCTATCAAAAGTTCAAATACTTTCTGTAGTGTCTATACCTACACTTGTAGGAGGATGGAGTTAAACACATCTTCACTTTAGAATCGTTGCATTTCCACAAGCACTCCTACTGAATTCCATTGACCTTTATCTGACGCCAATTTAAAGTTGAACTTTAGTTAATTCTTATGTACGGCTTGAATAAATTTTCTGTGCTGCAGCTTTTGATGGTCTTGATCCTTTGCTCCTGACAACACCAGCAGTTTACTTAGGTGTACTATCTGGTCATTTAGCTAAAAGAAGCACTGAACGTCAAGGTGTTAAGTTTACAGTTATGTCTGACTTTTGTAAGAATTTGCATCATCTCTCAGTTGTGGTATTGTGGTTCCCGGAAAATTTGGATAAAGATGCACAGTGTAGCAACATGCAGTTGAGTCATGTCACCATTGGAGTGATCTGTATATGGAGTTTTTGTGCCTGAAATGGCAAACATGATTTAGAATGAGTCGTATTTTCAGAAAGAAAAGTAGATTAGGTGGCCTTGAATGAAACTGCACATTTCATCAGTGACCACCTACTGAGCTTCATGCATTTATTGTTTTGAAATTTAAATGAACTCACAGCTTTTATTTTCTGAAATGCTGAGAATATCTAACTCTCGCTTGAACTTGCTATCTGTTGTGGAGTTTGTAGATAGTGAAAATAAAAAATAAAAGGGAAAAAAAAAACATTCAGGCCCTGAACAATTCTGGGTAGAAACTGTGATGAAAAACAAATCTATACTCAATTCCAGACTCACTGAGTATATCAAACATCTTCAGATATGAATTTGTTCAACTTTGCTTATCCTCCCACTCTTAAAAAATCCTCAGCATCATTTTGTCACTGGAAGAGGATAGCAATAAAATTAATCATGTAAAAATAAATGCACATCATTTGCCATTATTTGCCAGCTGTTGCAACCATGAAGTCTTTGAGCTTAATTTACTGACTTAGATAAATCTACATGTATCTATTAAGCCGCTACTATTTTTAACTTTCTTCTTTAATCTTTACCCTTCCTTCTGCTCTTCTGTTGTCTCCTCTCCCTGTCCAGAAAGAATGTGAGATTTAGGTCACAAAAGATGATCTGTGATGATTATCTTCTCTATTGAAGTATTTGACACTGGTGTTGTATGATTTAAGTTTGGACATTTACCCTACAGCAAATTTACACCTGGGGAAACCCATTTATGACAGCAGGACTTAATATAGTTTATTTAAGGTCTGTTGATTTTAGTAAGTATTTGTGCCTTCAGGTCAGATTTGGACTCCTGGCAACTGCCTTTAAAAGTCCCTGTTTACATGGCAAGGTTTTTCAGAAGTGGTTTGCCATTGTTTTCTTCCAAGGGCTGAGAGAGAAGGACTGGCTTAAAGCGGGATTAGAATTCACAGACTCCTTGCTTCTATAATCTATAGTCTGATGCCTTAACCACTGCACCAAAGTGTCTGAGGTGTTTTTTGTGCATGTATTTTATGTATGAATAATCTTATTATAAGACAAAATGAGAAAAATAATTGTTTAGGTCACTGAAACTTTTAAAAAGTCCTAAATATCAATTACTTAATAATATTCCTCAAATAGTAGTCCTATTTTATTAACAGCCTTAGCCTTCCCAAACAGTTTTTTTTTTTCAAAATAATCAGATTACAAATCCAGGATTCCTGGACAACTGAGAATACTGTCAAATGTATTCCCAACATACCACACAGACAGTGTGTAGGGAACTCAATGAACCCAGTTGTGTTTATCCCCTACAGAGTCACACTAAAGAAAAATGTAAACAATGCAAACAGGCAAAAGTTTATAGAGTAAGATATATTCTAAGAAACCGAAAGATGTTCAATGGCAGGAATATGACGGAAACACACAGACACACATGTGTAAATGAGATATAGTTTACTCAGATTTAGTAATCATGGGGCTGCTATCCAAATAGAAATGACTTGGATTTAGAAATCAGATATGTGCACAAATAAAATGCATGGAGAAAACATTAGCAAACAGTTCCAGTTTTGTTCTTGTTTGGTTTTCTTAGGCATTGACGACTGCTAGGGCAATTAAGTTACATGATGCCAGATGGCTCTTTTCAAGGCAACAATATATTCATAACAAGATTGTGCCTTCTTCAGAATGAATAGAATTACAGAATGACTGAAAGAGACCTTAGATACCATCTAATCCAACTTCTTGCCCAGTGAAGGAATCCACCATGCATCATCTCTAAAAAAAGAAAAAACACCCTTTGAACCCCTCTTTAAATATCTCCGGTGAAAGAAAGTATGTCATCTCTTAAGGTAGTTGGATTCATATTGAGCAGCTTTTAACATTAGGATTTCCCCCCATATACCTATGTGCAGGGGTGAAATCCAGCAGGTTCTGACAGGTTCTGGAGAACTGATAGCGGAAATTTTGAGCAGTTCGGAGAACTGGCAAATACCACCTCTAGCTGGCCCCAGAGTGGTGTGGGAATGGAGATTTTGCAAGATTCTTCCCCCAGGAGTGGGGAGGGAACGGGGATTTTGCAGTATCCTTCCCCTGCCACGCTCAAGCAATGCCCACCAAGCCACACCATGCCCAAGTCACGCCCACAGAACCGATAGTAAAAAAAAATGGATTTCACCACTGTCTATGTGCAATCTACTTCCTTGTAATTTCAATCCATTATTTCCTATCCTGTCTTCTGGAACAATTCTATTTTAAATGATACTTCTTCAGATTCTTGAAGACCAAAATCTTGATTCCTCTCAATCTTGTCTTCTCTGGAGGAAACATATACCGTATTTCCAACCACCCCTCAAACATGGTTACTTTTTAGACACACTCCAATTCGTCAACATTCTCCCTAAAATTTTCAGGCTGGATACAATATTCTATGTGTGACCTGATGAATGTAAAACAAAAGGAAAAAGTTATTGGTGTTCTCCCTGTACTTCTGTTGATGCAGCCTTTGACTGCATTTCTGTAAAACCCAGGGGAAAAACACCCTTGAGGTTGGTTTAAAAATTGTGTAATGTGTTACCTTTTAAAGGAACGGCATTATTTTCTTCAAGCTCAGGGGGATGTCTGAAAAAAAACTGGGCTGCTTGAATGAATAGCAGAGTAATTCTGTGCTCTCCCTTGCAAGAGGGAGTTGTCAATGTTGCATTGCTCTAATCCAAGTGTGTCCATCCTTTTGGCTTCTCTAAGTGAAGAAGAATGTCTTAGTCTGCATATAAAACATATAATATAGTTAATGTATAGAAATAATAAACTTCCTTTATGGGGGGGAGGTCCTGTGGGGCTGTATTACTAGCTATCCAGGGCTGCATGCACCCATGGGACACACCTACTCTAATGCATCATATACAATCATGCCTTGGTATTTGACTGATGTAAAATTTTGTCCCAGTACTCATTGTTTGTTTGCTACTCGACATGCAAGGTAGAACTTGTCGGTGTCGGCTGCCTTGTGATGCGCTCTCCTTTCTGGTCAAAATAAAGGGTCACCTGGTATGTCACATGTTTTGTTTGGTACTTGTCATTTTTAGTACTCATTGAGCCTTCTGGAATCAACTAATGACGAGTACCAAATATAGTATATAGAAGGGTAGATATGGAGTGTCCCTTTCAACAGTGAAAGTCTTTTTTCCTTTGGCTGAAAGGGTTTAAGCTCTGCATCCTGCATTCTTCCAAAGAGCTTCCCCAAAAGGTTACAGCAGTTTTAGGAGAAACAGAAAAGAAGAAGAAAAAAGTGACAAATATAAACTTCCTCTTCATTATGTAATAGGAAAGAGTCCCATAAGTAGAATTTGGTGGACAAAGGATTAAATCTCCTTCTCTCCACCTCCTTGCCATTTTTTTTCCAGAGTTTCATTCTGGTTCTCGGAAATTGGTCCAAGAAGGTTGGATGTTGAGAACATAATTCTTTAAGCTGTCCTCCTACCTTCTCTCTAGAGCATGAATTGCCAGCAACAGCAATAAGGGGGATGTCACTTGAATGACATCCTGAATTGGCCTGAGAATTCTTCTCCTAGAGAAAGAGAAGTTAATTGCTAAAAGGTGGAGTTTGGCTGATGGCACAGAACATCACAAGAATGGCTTTATGTGTGATTCCAAATTGAAACAATCAGAGGCTGGCAAGTTATAAATATTAATTACTACAACAAAACGGTTGGAAGCCTACATCTTTTTTTCCCCCTTAACAACCATCATTTTAAGTAGTTGCCTTCAAATTACCAACTTTTCTGAGTCCAATTTAAGGTACAATTTATTAACTATTTTCATGTGTTCTCAGGCATCAGGAATCTAGGGAAATGGACTGTTTATTTATTTACAGAATTTTTAGTCTGTTGGGTTTTCAAAGAACTACAGTCTATTAGCACTGATCCTTTCTGGACTGTGCCTAATCACAGGGAACTGTTAAAAAATTAGCCCTGGATAGCCCATTAGTAATTTAGTACTTTTTACCACCTGCCCAGGTCCTACTCCACTCAAGAAATAACCCTTTCCTTTTTCAAGAAATAAAACAGAATGAATTATTTATTTATTCAATTACTGTAGATGATATACTTGGCCAGTTAATAATAAAGCCATGAAATAAGGTGTTTAGCACATTCAACTCTCCAAGTTCACAGTCAGGTTTTAAAGCTTTATGAAAAGCTAGCAGGGTTGGGGTCATTCTGATCTTCAAGAGGAAGATATTGCACAAAGTAGGGGCTACTGCAGAAAGGGCCAGTCTTCTAGTGCCCACCAGCCAAATCTTTTTGGCTGATGGGATCTGCAGCATGCCCATTCTACTACACTGAGTTAGATGGGTAGAGACTCTTGGGAAAAAAAGTGATTCCTCAGGTAACCCAATCCTAAACCATGTAGGGCTTTCAACATGGCAATCAGCACTTTGAATTGCATCTGGAAACATACAGTACCAGTATCCAATACAGCTCCTGCAGTAATAATGTTACATGTTTTTCAGTGTTATACAAGTTGCTTACCCCAGTTACAACTGTATGATTGGCCAGTGGTGTGTGTGTGTGTGTCTGTGTGCGCGCACGTATGTATGTATGTATGTATATATGTATGTATGTATGTATGTGTATAGACACATATGCACTCATCTCACTCAAATTCTGGGAGCTTAGTTTTATCTTAAATATAACATTGACCTTCCTTGTTCAATAGTATTGAGATTATAGTATCAAGAATTGCAACCCCCGTAATCTCAACATGTCTACTTATTTATTTGTTTGATTCATATTCTGCTCATCCATTCATATGGCAGCCATCACTGGAAATGCTATTTATGTATTTGTTTATTTAATATGGCCACCCCATAAGAGTTAAAACTGAAAAAAAAAAGGAAAGAAAAAGAAACCAACTAAATTGAAAGAACAAGGAACACAGTAAAACCAAGCCTAACCACTGTCCTATTCCCAACTGTTGCAAAATTAGCTCATCCAAGAGTGGGTTCTACTTACCTTTATTACCAGTTCGCATTGCGCCTGCGCGCGCTCTTCTGCACATGTGCAGATCACTTATGATGACATCCAGGTCATTGGTCAGAGCTTCCTGTCGGTTTTTACTACCGGCAACCCACCACTGAGCTCATCCAATGGCCTGGCTCAATTCCTGAGGGAACAACCAGGTTCTCAAGGCCTTGCAGAAAACCAAATGTTATTGAATGAATGGTGTTCCCAAATATCCTCAGATTCTTTTACTACCTTTTCACGATAATTTCCTACAGTTTTAGATCTCTCTCTGTGTTGTTATTTTTTGATATATTTTTATTTGGAGTGGCTCATGTCTATGGAATAATACAAGGCTCACATGAAACACAATTTTTCAAGTACACAATATCACAATTATCAGGCCCATTTGGTTTTCTGGGGTTTGCTAGCTCTGGAAGTAGCTTTTGAACCCTCACTGGAAGATTGAAAGGAAGACATGACAGCTCAGGAGCTGAGGGCCAGAAAGTCGGGTGAAATAATGTGCTTTGTCATACCAATCAAAGAAATTACACTTGGCAGACACCAAGGAAAGGAGGAATGCAAAGAAAAGCAGAAGATGGATTTTTGGGAGAGAGAAGCAAGAGGTCTTAAAAGGAGAAGACATAACTTAGAATCTAAAAAAGGAAAATAAAAATGTATTATCAGATACAGAAACTGGGGAAAAGTGGACATAAAGCAAACTTCCCATATCTGGTGCCCTTAATATTTATGAAATTTCCACTCCCATAATTCTCTATTAACAGGACCAGCAACCACACTGCCTGGAAATTTGAGGAAATGTTCTCCATTCAGAGATAACAATGGGGGATTCTAACAACGTTAGAAGAAAAACAAAAGGAAATGAAGGCTCAGAGAGTAAATTAGAACAACTCCATGAACTGCAACAATATACAGAAAATTATGAGAACCTGGTAGGGGGAAATTTTCTGAATATAGATGAGGATAGATGAATATAAAGTACTAGAATCAATATGTCAGTTTCAGTTTTCATAACCTTTCAAAAGCATATTCTGATCCTTAATTTCTCTCAACTCATTTATTAACACTGTTTGCACCTACTGCATATGTTTAAGACAACTGTGGTATTTGCAGTTGTGTTCCTGGTTGCTTATCAGTGAGATTACTTTTAAGACACAAAGTAGTATCTACTACTCATAAATAATTTACGTAATATATAAGACACAACAACAATATATAATAGACAAGAACAACAATATTCAATCAGAAATCGTCTATGAACTATACTGAAAAACCTCTTATGATACAACAATAATTGAAATAATGTTAAAATTTGTATTTATTGGTTGATTATTGATTGATTTAAAAAAGCCTGTTGTTCAGACTTTCAGCCCCTTTATTTCATCCACCATTCCAAAGACTTAAAAGAAATCTGTGAAAAGTAAATAAAGTAATTTTAAAGCATAATTGAAAAATAATTATGGCATTACATATAAAACAACAACAGCAAAACAGAGTTACAGAAGGCCAGAAAATTCAGCTTCTGGGAAGATGCTGAGCAATAGCACTTAGACTTATATACCACTTTATAGTGCATTACTGGATCAGGGCCAGGGTATCTTCGAGACCGCCTTCTACTGCATAACTCCCAACGACCGGTAAGATCCCACAGAATTGGTCTCCTCCAGGTCCTGTCAGCTAAATAATGTCGGCTGACTGGCCCACGGGGGAGGGCCTTCTCTGTGGCTGCCCCAGCTCTCTGGAACCAGTTACCTCCTGAGATCCAGACCATCCCCATCCTACTGGCCTTCCGAAAAGTGGTGAAGACCTGACTTTTTCAGCTGGCCTAGGGCCATTGATCTCGCTCTTGCGATCCGGACGAGATCCGGCCATGAATGGTGTGAATGAGTTTTAATGTTTTTAATTCTTAAATGTTTTTTATAATGATTTTAAATGCATTGTGAGCCACCCTGAGTCTTCAGAGAGGGGTGGCATACAAATTGAATTAATAAATAATAAATAAATAATTACAGCCCTCTCTAAACAGTTTACAGAGTCAGCATATTGCCCCAACAATCTGGGTCCTTATTTTACCGACCTCAGAACGATGGAAGACTGACTTCTGACTCCCTCTGCTGCAGTAGAATATGACAGTAACATCAAACCTCAACTTTTTACTTTTCCATAATTATATAAACATGCCTTTCCATAGCAACAAATCTATCTAATCAGTAAAACCCAAAATCAAAGTTTCATTTTTCCCCACATCAAGCACAAAGTCCAGAAGCAGTTTCCAAGTAGAAACAAAAGTACTTACATTTTTTTCCTTTGATCAAAGCAGTCAATTTAAATAATAAATATTTCAATAAATAATAAAGCAGCTGCATCATGAATTGATAATTGATTATTGTATTGATGTCAACACTTAGCAGCCACATAGATAAATTTTCCAGAGGATCATCTTCCCCTAACTATATCTTTCAGCCATGCACCTATTACCACAATAATTAAGTCAATCCATCTTGCTGCTGATTGTCTTCTTTTCTATCTTTTCACCTTTCCCAGCATTATAGACTTTTCAAGAGAACTAAGTCTTTGCATAATGTGTCCAAAATATGATCGTTTTGAGACAGATCATTTATGCCTTGAATGAGAACTCTGGATTGATTTGTCTGATGATCCATTTGTTTGTTTGCTTGAATCTCTATGGCATCCTCAGGAGTCTTCTCCAACACTAAAGTACAAAGGCATCAATACTCTTTCTAGCCTGCTTCTTCAAAGTCCAATTTTGGCTTTACTGTTGACAATCAATACTAAAATGCAGAATCCACATGCCACTTTCTACCTTTATTGACAGTTCTAAGGCTAGTGTTGTCATTAGTTTGGCCTTCGTTAGATTTAATCTTAGTCCCATTTTTTTTACTTGACTTTCTAGAGTTAGATCATTTGCGTCTTCAGCTCTCGAAATAATATTATTAGCATAACGTAGGTTATTGATGTATCTTTCTCCAGTTTTAAAGCCAGGTTCATCTTCTTCCAATCCAGCTTCCCTTGATATATATTCGGTATATAGCTGGAATAAATAAGAGGAAGGTGTACATCCTAACTCCTTTGCCCAGCTGGATCCAGTCTGTTTCATCATATTTCACCTGGACTGTCGTTTCCTGTCCAATGTACAGATTTTGCATGAGGACAATGAGCTGTTCTGGTATTCCCATTTTCCTAAGGATATTCCACAACTTGTCATGATTGACACAGTTGAAGGCCTCTTTATAATTAATGAAGCACATATTGACTTCTTTTTGTCTTTCTCAGTTATCTAGCATACATTAGCAATAATTTGTTTCTTGGCTTTCTCTAAAACTAGCTTGAAAATCTGGCTTCTCTCTTTACATGTATGTCTCTAATGTGCAATGAATGATCTTAAACATTATTTTTTTACCACATGAAATTAAGGATATTGTATAAAAATTTGCACACTGGTAAGTCTCCTATCTTTGATATTGATATATACAGTATATAGGCTGATCACTTCCAGTCAGGGTGGGTTCTAAATTTTTTTACTACCGGTTCTGTGGGTGTGGCTTATTTTTAGGGAATGGCTTGATGGTCATGTGACAGTGGCCGTGGCTTGATGGCCATGAGACTGGGTAGACATGGCCAACTCAATGTCACTCATGTCAAGGGGTGCCTCACCTGGCCCCTCCCCTCCAAACCATACCTTGTCACACCCAGCCTCAACGTATCATAGTTCATCTTTTTTCAACTTTATTATCTACATAATATAGATGTACTTTCATGGACCACTGAAAGGAGGAAATGGCTCACATGCTTTGCCCAAGAGTGTGACTTTGCCCAAGAGGCTTTTAAGGGACTGCCAGAAAGAAGTGGGGGGGGGGACAAGGGGGGAGCAATGTACTGTATTTTCCAAAGCACCAGAAGGCAAAACAAGAAGCAATGGATGGAAACTGAAAAAGAGAGAAGCAACCTAAAACTAAGGAGAAACTTCCTGACAGTGTGAACCAATATAGGTGCAGAAATATTTCACTCATAATTTCACATATAAAATAGCCATTCATGTAATACAACCTGCATATTGTTCAAAACAGTCATTAGTATTATGGCTGATGTTTGACAGCAAGCCTAAAAGTCAAAGATTACAAGAGTGCTTCTTTCTCTGTATGTATACAAAACGTCACATATCAGGAATAGCATATTAAGATGGACCTACGCAGTGCTGGGTTTCAAAATTTTTTACTACTGGTTCTGTGGGTGTGGCTTGGTGGGTGTGGGGGGCATGACAGGGGAAGGATACTGCAAAATCCCCATTCCCTCCCCACCACACTAACCTGCTCTGGGAAGGAATCAATCTCCCCCCTCTTTATTTCCCCAAATAAAATATTACTCATAAGAAAAGGCTCCCAGAAAAGCAGGGAAAAATCAAGCTGCTAACAAGGAACCTGCCTGATACTCATTTCACATTCCTGCCAGCTACATGAAGGAAACTTTGTAAGAAGAAAACAGCTTAGAGCAGTGGTGGGTTGCCCCGGTTCACACTGGTTCTATAGAACCGGTAGTAAAACCGGTGGAAGGCTCCGCCCACCGACCCCGATGTCGTCAAAATGCTTCTGCGCATGCACAAAAGAGCACAGTGCGCACTTGCTTCGCTCACGCATGCACGCAGCCTCGTTGCAAACAGGTAGTAAAAGTAAGTAGAACCCACCCCTGGCTTAAAGATAATAGAAAGTGGAAGCCAGAATTTTGGCTCCATTTACAAGCAAGCAGAAAACTCATTCAAGACAGGATATTTCACAATGGAAATTGCCCAAACCTTTTTAGAAACACAAAGCCGATGTTGCACAAACCCCAAAACTTCAAAAACATAGTACCATATAGGAATCCCTCCTCTTATTCAGTTTGTTGTTCAGCTGACCCAGAAACAAACTGCTGAATGTCACTTCGCTTCTGCAAGCAAAAACCTCCTTCCAGCAGCTGCTTCTTGGCTTGTCAATTTAAAGCAAAGGTGTCCTTTTTTTCTGCCCCCTTCTTCTTTGCCAAGTGATCTCCTGGCTGAGAAGCAAGTCCTGAGTTTTTCCTTCTAGCCGATCAGTTGGGAGGCTTCTTGGTTTCTCAATTTAAAGTGATGGTGTTGTATTTTCTTTTTCTCTTCTTTGTCAAGTGAGCCCTGATTTTTTTCCTTCTAGCCGATCAACTGGGAGTCAGGAGGCAGTGAATAGATTGGGGGCGGGGTCAGGCAGAGGTGATATTTGCTGGTTCTCCGAACTACTTAAAATTTCCGCTACTAGTTCACAAGAACTGGGGAGAACCGGTAGCAATCCACCACTGCTTCCAGTCTGTTGTCCATTGTATCATTCTTCAGATTTGCTATCAGAATTTGGTTAGAACCTGCACAGATTCTTTTTCTAATGCTTGCCATACTGTTGTAGATATTCCAACAACCCCCCTAGGATTTAAAGTTGTTAATGATTGAACAAGTAATCAAATTTCATCTTTTAATACTAGAAGTGTTTGTAAATAGAGGATATATTTTAACGCATCTAAGGTTGACACCTCCACTATAGAGAATTTCAGTATACTCCGTTCATCTTTGTTTGCTCTTTTTAAAAGCAGTTACTGTTTGTCCACTAATATGTTGTAGCATTTACAGCAGTGGTGAAATCCAATTTTTTTTTACTACCGGTGGGTGTGGCTTGATGGGCGTGGCAGGGGAAGGATACTGCAAAATCCCTGCTCTGAACTATTCAAAATTTCCACTACCGGTTCTCCAGAACCTGTCAGAACCTGCTGGATTTCACCCCTAATTTACGGGTTGGTACCTCCTTCTGAGCTTGGAATCTTTTGGAAGACTGTCTTCATTTTTCCCTGCCTGTTTCCATCTTTGATGTCTTTACAGATATCATTGTATATTTCCTCTCGTCTTTTTAAAAATCTCTCTGAAATTCTTTATTAAGTTTCTTTCTTAGGATTTCATCTTTCTTGGATTTGACTTCTCTTTTCTTCTTAGCAATTTAGATATCTAGCTTGCTTTCCTTGGTTTCTTGATCTTGGGAGATATCTTTTCACATTCATCATTGGCAGCATTGTTGATTACATTCCACATTCTTTAATCTCATTCTACTTCTCTGTCAATGAGCTTCAATAAGTCGAAGTGATTCCTGAGGCTCTCCATGAAAACGGTGAGTATATGCTCAAGAACATATTCTAGAAAGTAATTGGCTTTCTTCTGCTGCTTTAATTTGACCTAGAACTTGCACATAAGCAGTTTGTGATCCGTTCCACAACTCCTAGCTGTGTCTTTGCTGTTACAGCAAGATTTCAACATCAGCATGCCATTCTCCATCCACAAGCAAGACTCCTTGCTTGCATTTCTATGGATTTCGATTGAACTAGACCATAAATCTCATCAATCTTCCCTTCTTCTGAATCAATGGTTGAAGAATAAACTTCGATAATCTCACATCAATGAGTTGTCCACAAAGTCTACTTGATATTATTTGACCATTGATTGCACTGCACCCAAGTACTGTCTTTGCTATATATCCTTCCTGGTTATGAAAACAACAGCATTCATTCTTTGTTTTTCATGACATGACTTGTAAACAGTATGTTCTTCTGAGTGAAATGCCAGTCCATTTCAATTGAATGATGCCTAAGATGTCAACATATAGTAGATTTATCTCATCTTTCACTGTGCTGAGCTTTCCCGTGTTCATGCTTTTTCTATTCCATGTTCCTACTGTAATTCTCTTTGTGCAGCTTCAGATTTTCTTTTCCTTTATGGCAACATCAGCAACTAGACATCCCGAAGGCTTTAATCTACCATTTCATAAACACCATTAGTATTCTCAGCTATTCCTCTGTAGCATGTTGAGAGCATCTGATCAGAGGGCTACATTATCTGGTACTATATCATCAATCACTTTGTCCATGTGGTTTTCTTGGTAAAATACAGATATGGTTTATCAATAATTTCTCCCATGCGGTATGAAATGATGCATTGCCATTGTCACTAAAGGGAGCCTCGTCCTCCTCCAGCAACTTCCTATATTGCCGCGGCCCAACATAGGTGTCTGCTTGCTTTAGCTGGGCATCTGGGATGACTTTTACATATTGGATGATCTTGTCTGATAATATATTCTTGGAAGTCACTTCCAGCATTCTTTATTCATCCTTCCCAGGTATCCTTGCCTCTTTCATCCTGCAATGATGAGGCAGCAGAGCAGGATTTGAGGAGGCAAAGGTGCAACATGTATGGTATCAGTTGTACCCTAGAAATAAGCAAAGAGGATTTAGAAATCTGTAGACTGAATGGTAGAGACCTAAAAGAAAGAAAAGAAATATCTTATGTAATCCTAGTCAAGAAGGGCTCTATGTTCTTGGTATGGGAGCTATATGATGAGATGATAGGCCTTAAGTTTAGAGTCATATCCAGTCATGTTACTAACCAAGGAGGCAGGATTCATAGACCACAAGTCAGGTTTCCAGGAAAAATCCATTGTGAGGTGAGAGGTGGGAATAAGGACAAAAAATTCACATCATTCATTGAAGTGTGTTGACATTTTTAGTTCCTAATTTCTGTAGTCTGGGGTCATGTCAAAACGTTGAAGTATTATTGATCTAGCCTGCCAGTTCCAAAGGGATTGTCTAAAGAGACTTTGATCCTATCAATTTACTTTTACATTCGCTCAAAACTTTGAAACAAATGCTTCCAATGGAATTCTGAAATGGGACACTCATGCTTTGTGAGCATCTGCTTGGAGGCATCTGCTGGGAGAACAGGCTGAATAGTCCATAAGTCATTGTTAAGGAACAAAGTATAGGGAGGGGGGGAGAAGAGAGCGCGAGAGATTAACAAAGGCTCAAAATAGAGTAACTTTAGACATGTCAATTTCCAAATCATGATAATAGTGATGAAAGTATTGAGATGAGATACTGACTCGACTGGCTCAACAATTCAAAATGAGCTTCATGTCCAAATATGGAATAATTCGTGAATTTCTTTTTGCCCAGTTTGTACTCCTCATTTTTAATCAGCATCAATCTGTAAAATGACCTGAGTTTTCCAGGAACAATCTCTTTATTCCAAATTGCAAGAACGATGGTTAAAAACAAAACAAATTTCAGTGTAGAAAGAAAAGAAAAAAATGTTCTTATATTCCACTCTTCCACTTTGGCTGAACTATTTATCATTTCAAGCTTGTTAAAATAATCAATGTATTCTTATATCCTAGATTTTGTTTGTTTTTTGTTGTAGATCTTTTATAAATTAAACTTAAATTAAATTAAATAAGAAAAAGCAATTGATTAAATGCTGGCTCATTATTATCCATCGTATCTAAAACAATTAAATGATCTGTATATAATTCCAATAATATTCAGTTTGGTTTAGTGGTTAAGGTGCTAGATTAGAATCCAGGAGCCCATGAGTTCTAGTGCCACTTTAGGTACAAAGCCACCTGGGTGACCTTGGGCCAGTCCCTTTCTCTCAGCCCTAGGAGGAAGGCAATAGCAAATCACTTCCAAAATTTTCTTATCTGAGCAATTACCAGAAGTCAAGACTGGCTCAAAGGGACCTAAATAAATAAATAATGTTTATTTAGAATGTTTCTATTCCATTGAATAAGAATCAGTTGATGTAGTGGTTAAGGCACCACGCTAGAGACAGGGGACTGTGAGGTCCAGCCCTGCCTTAGGCACAAATCCAGCTGCCTGACCTTGGGTCAGTCAATAGTCTCTCAACTCTGAGAGGGAGAAGGCAATGGCAAACCACTTCTGAAAAACCTTGCCAAGAAAAGGTTGACAACAGTCAAGACTGAGCTGAATGCAATATGTATGTACTTCACAAACAGAAAGGGCAGCATTATTTAGAACATTTCTATTCCATCATAAAAAGAGCCTTGGTGGTGCAGAGGACTAAAGTGCTGTTAAAGTAGCACTTAGCTGCCAGCTGTCTGCAATTACTGCGACCTCAAATCTCACCAGGCTCAAGGTTGACTCAGCCTTCCATCCTTCTGAGGTAGGTAAAATGAGGACCCGGATTGTGGGGGCAAAAATCTGACTTTGTATAAAAAAGAACACTGCTTGGGGGGGGGGGGGCAAAAGCCCTACTAAGCAGGTATATACAAAAGTATGAAGGCTATTGCTTAACGCATTATAAGCTGCCCTGAGTCTCCAGAGAAGGGCAACATATAAATCGAACCAATAAATAGATAGATAGATAGATAGATAGATAGATAGATAGATAGATAGATAGATAGATAGATAGATAGATAGATAGATAGATAGATAGCTTAGGGTTGAAAATTGAATTTAAAATCAAGATTTTCTCATCTTGGCACTTAGAAAAGTTCAACAGCAATAGCTGGGACCATCAGTCCGGGCCTAAAATAAGACTCAAATATTGTCCCAAGTCTTTCCATGTTATTAACTATAGTTTAATTGTGTTTGGTGGGTCGGCTTATTTGAGATTTATTATATCTTGCCATTTGCTTTCTTGCTTGTGTCGCATGCTGTCATGTAACTTTACAAAGAAAATCAGTAATATTGTAATTAATCAATAAGCCCTAAAATGTAGGAAGTAGCAGAGAAAACAAAGGCCCGTGGCCAAATTATTTGGCTTGGCATTTCCTCAAACCACAGGAAGTTCAAAGATGGAAAAGTGTGGATTGCAATGGGGTCATTCAAATCTGTCCCCTTTAAACACGCGTGCAAAATATGTTCAAAGAAGGCGGGGCTTCAATTGCCCATTTGCACATTATTGTCCTTCCATCCCTGCTCAAACCATGTCAGGAGCAAAGAAACAGGGCCATACGTTGAGTTTACAGCACGGAAGATTCATTCAAGCTTATGCACACAAATCCAATCAAGTAAAGTTCAATGCAGGTTATCCTCGACTTGTGACACAACTGACCCCAATATTTCTGTCGTTAAGTGAGACATTTGATAAAAGAGCTTTGCCCTGTTTTACCAAATTTCTTGCCACAGTTGTTAAGTGAACCACTGCAGTTGACAAGTTAATAATCAGTTGTTGAGTGAATCTGGCTTCTTCACTGACTTTGTTTGTCTGAAGGTAGCAAAAGGAGATCACATGACCCCAGGACACTGCAACTGTCATAAATATGAATCAATAGGGAGCCTGAGTGGCATAGGAGGCTAATGCCTCCTACTAAAGGCAGCATTTAACATCCAGCTGCCTGTAATTTCTGTGAGTTCAATCCTAGCCGGGCTCAAGGTCGATTCAGCCTTCCATCCTTTCTAAGGTGGGTAAATTGAGGACCCAGTTGTGGGGGCAATAAGCTAACTTTGTATAAATATACAAAAGTATGAAGGCTATTGCTTAACGCATTGCAAGCCGCCCTGAGTCTCCGAAGAAGGGCGGCATATAAATCAAATTAAAAAAAAATAATTACCAAGCATCTGAATTTTGCTCACATGATGATGGGGATACTCCAAAAGTCGGAAGTGTGAAAAACGGTCATAGGTCACTTTTTTCAGTGCCATTGCAACTTTGAACAGTCATTAAACAAATTGCTATAAGTTGAGAACTTCCTGTAGTATCTTTGGCACCAGACAAGGGTCAACAAAATTCAAGGGGAGCTGTTTGTCGCAACATACAGACTCTAGCCGCTTAAATCCACACCCCCAGTTCTGTCTGCCCTTCTCCTACATACTCTTAGGAACCACTCTTTGCAGTTCTTATAAAATTATAAGAGTTAGGATAGAAGGAAGGTCCTCACTGAGGACATAATCACTTATCTTCCATTACCACCTTGGATAGGTGTGCAAAACAATACTTTTCCTACCCAGCTCAGTACAGAGCTGAACATACTTGATTCACACCTCAGGTGACCAAGGCAATATTCTTAAAGCAGGGGGTCATTTATAGCTGCAAACACACAATAAGGGCTAAACTCTTAGCAATGTTTGCTTGTCTTATAAAATGTTGCACATCTGACATATACGCTGGGGATTTGTTCCATTTTAGCAAACCTGGCGGATCCTCACTGTGACCTAAATAAGAATACCTTGCTCTCTCTATAAAGCCTGCATCAGGATGTTTCCTGATTTATTCATGAAAGGTTTGCTTTACAAAGGCATCTGGAGACTTTATAATCTTCAAACACATGATACATATAGTTGGCTCCTCTGTTGGCATTTGTGCAAATTGCTTTGAAATATGGTTATAATATATGAAAGCACACCGAAGCTAATTTAAATACATGATGCTGGCATAAATTGGTTAAAAGCGTAAATGAGATTAAGTATACACATTTTCCCTCCTTGCTCTTGCAGGGAGAAGGTTACTTTCTGGAGTGAATAATTGATGGAGGGAGGATTGCAAACTTAACCTATTAAGTGGATAAAAACCTACCTATAATAAGTGGAGAAATATCGAAGGGACAGCTTCAGGTGATAGAAGGTGGCGTTGCTCACTTGGGCCTAATGGGGTTTTCACCTTTGCAACTCTTTTTTAAATAATGTTTCATTAGCTCATTCAAGGGCACAAATTTAACACAGTTTAATTTGATCGTATTGTTCTTCATTCATTGGCCTCTTTAACCCCTACCATGAAGAAAGTGACATGAAATTAATCCTTTATGATTAATTCCTATACCCTTCGTATAAGGTCTTATAACGATGCATTTTCTCCAATAGACTTGCAAGGTCTTGCCGCAATATATATATTTTCTTTTAACAGCAGAACAGACGAAGAGACTGGAGACGGCGAAGAAGCTTTCTTTTGGAAATTTGGATGAAAGTAGTTTAATTTACAATAGAATGAAAAGTGACATTTGTAAAGATGGTAAGAGTGAAATGCCAGGATCCATTATCCTGATAATTCTACAAATGTAGTAGCGTTCTGTTTGGGTAGGCTAATGCTCAAAGGCCATCCGCGTTAACTTGCAAAGCCTACTGCAGTTTAATGGCAAATTTCCAGATCCCTTCTCTGCCAAACATCTTCTTGTAATAAATTAGAAGAAGAATGGGAACGTAATGCATTTCGTCTAAATTTCACCCCTCCGTCTGCTCTGGAATCACAAAGGCTCTTGTTAGGAATAGTTCCATTATTTGACTCCTACTAGATTGCCTTTGGGTCAAAAATAGTGGCCAAAGTTGCCCCAAAGTCCTTCTTTCTGTGAATGACAAATAAATTCAGATTGACAAAACAAGACTTTATTTGACAAGGGTTTAACCTGGCAGCCTTTCTCTGTCAAAAGATACTACTATATTATGCAAAGTATGTACACTTTTACATTACATACTGATAATGTATGTCCCTTTTTAACTGACATTCATGCGTAATAGACATCAACCCTCTCAATTATAGCATTTGGAAATGGTTTCACCAACCCACTGCTAAAGATGGCCATGGTTCCATAGTTTGGCTATCTTTGGTGGTGGGATGTCCTACTGTATTTTTCAGACTATAAGACGCACTGGAGTACAAGATGCACCAAAATTTCGAAGAGGAAAACAAGAAAAAAAATAGTCCTGGCCTCCATGAATCCAGTTTTTGTCCTCCCCGGCCTCCAGGAGCACTCTGCAGGCTCCCCCAAACCCTCTTACACGTCCTGTTTTTGGTGAAAACGGGATGTGCAGGATCGGGTGTTGGGAGGCCAAAAATGGCCATATTCGGTCCATAAGACACACCGACATTGCTACCTTCTTTTAGGAAGGAAAAAGTGTGTCTTATACTTCAAAAAGTACATTCTTTAATTGGAAGGATGGATGTCTGTGATGCATGAATGTCATTTAAAGAGGAACCTATGTTATCAGGAGGTTGTTCTCGACTTACAATAGTTCATTTAGTGACTGTTCAAATTACAACGGCGCTGAAAAAAGTGACTTATGACAATTTTTCACCCTAATGACCGTTGCAGCATCTCTACAGTCACGTGATTTACATTTGGATGCTTGGCAACCGACTCAGATTTATGACCATTGCAGTGTTCTGAGGTCATGTTCTGTAGCCTGCCAACAGGCAAAGTCAATGGGGAAGCCAGATTCACTTAATGGCCATGTTACTAATTTAACAACTGCAGCGATTCACGTAACAACCCTGGCAAGGAAGGTTATAAGACGGGGCAAAAGTCACTTAATAAACTTAGTCTGACATGGCAACAGAAATTTTGGACTCAATGGTGGTCGTAACCTGGTTGTAACCTGTACATATTTTGCAGAATCGTAGCATTAAACAAATTATGCCGTTGGTGTCTAATTTCATCAGGACATTGTTGTGCAATAAATGATGTCAGTCAATGCAATTGACATCATCTGCGTGTTAAGGTCACCATGCAAACTACATAAATACCTCTTCTGTGGCCTGCAAAGTTTACTATACCGAAGTCCGTTAAACTGAGGTTGCATCCTGCTGCAGAATCCAAGAGAGTAAATTGTCCAGAGCAAGACTGAGATCTTATGTTGCTATACTCTGTAACTATAAGCCCAGGTTTTGCATTTAGTTCCTATAATTGCACTGCCATCTACCTGGAAACATGATTTACTATTATTGCTATGGTTCCAAGATAAATCCTCATGCTAATAGTTATACCAGTTTTATGGATACTAATGGACTAGTGCCCCCTATTTTTATTGCACGCTAGCCTCAGAACTCATGTTGTGTTGCTGGGCAAGCTGGATCAATATGTTATTTCTGATAGTCCTTCAATGAAATCTGAATGTATGTTTATGCCTAAACAATTTGTACTGTTTATACTTCTTACTAAGGACTACTATAGGGATATTTATTTATTTATTTATTTATCTGTGAGAGAGAGAGAGAGAGAGAGGGGGAGAGGGAGAGGGAGAGAGAGAGAGAGATTCTATGCCTTTGTAATGTTTAGCTGTGGGAAATCAATTGTTTTAGCTCTGAATTTATTTTTAAAATGTTCACAGTTATGCACACACTAAAAACCACACAGATTTTAAAATAGTGTGTGTGTGTGTGTGTGTGTGTGTGTGTGTGTGTGTGTGTGTGTGTGTGTGTGTTGGGGTGTCCGTGTTTGTATGTAATATATAACAATCCCAAAGCATACAAATGTTTCATACGAATATGAAACACAGTGGATTGCATCCCCTTTACAACAACCTCACAATATTTGCCACAGTCAAGTTAAACCAGACAATAAGAAAGTTATTTTAATATAAAGTTCGCTGAAATTTTCCACAGTATTAATCCAAATTAAAGCAAAGCACATCCTACATGCTTGTCAATGCAGTTTTGACCTGTTACGAACAACAGCTGCACAGCAAAACAGATCGTTTCATTTCAAGATGATCAGAATGGATGCTGTGGTATTGCACGTGTCTTTTGTTGAATTATAATGAAATCTCTTGCCCTCATTCCCATCAGACATACTCACGTAAACCCACATTACACTGATTTTACACATTCCCAGCAGGGGGATTTACCCCATGGAATTAATTGGTACTTCTTAAACATTTGTGTTTCAGTTTGAACTTTCCTCCTGTGAATAAAATGGAGTTCCTCAGACACAAGGTTGTCTGTTTCATTTTCCTATTCTTTTTCTGCACTTCTCCTGTTCTATGAATTTCCCACTTGCCTTTCCTTTGAAATAGGATAAGGTACAATGTGAGAACTACAGAGAAGGACAACACCCTCCTTAAATTTGACATCTTTTAAAAAGTAGCAAAGGGACGTGGTGGCTCAGTGACTAAGATGCTGAGCTTGTCGATCAAAAGGTCAGCAGTTCAGCAATTCAAATCCCTAGTGCCGTGTAATGGGGTGAGCTCCCGTTACTTGTCCCAGCTTCTGCCAACCTAGCAGTTTGGAAGCACGTAAAAAATGCAAGTAGAAAAATAGGGACCACCTTTGGTGGGAAGGTAACAGTGTACCGTGCGCCTTTGGCATTTAATCATGCCGGCCATATGACCACAGAGATGTCTTCGGACAGTGCTGGCTCTTCGGCTTTGAAATGGAGATGAGCACTGCCTCCTAGAGTCGGGAACGACTAGCACATATGTGCAAGGGGAACCTTTACCTTTAAGAGTAGCAAGGAACATTTTATAGAACGGGGGGGGGGGGAGTTAAATTGTGTTTTATTTTTGGGGTTAAAAAGGAAGGGGAAAGAGTAACATTGCAATTCCTCAACAGAAAGAAGAGTGGAAGTCATTTATATTTCCTTCCTTCCTTCCTTCCTTCCTTCCTTCCTTCCTTCCTTCCTTCCTTCCTTCCTTCCTTCCTTCCTTCCTTCCTTCCTTCCTTTCCTCCCTCCCTCCCTCCCTCCTTAAAACATAAACAATTAAAATCAGACATTAAAACCAAGGGAAGAATTACTCTTTCTTCAATTGCATACTGTTATCATATATAAAATCTATGTCTAAATAAATTAATACTGGCAAGGACTGGCGGTAGTCAACAGTTCAGAAATGGTGTATGACATTCCTCTTTCAGTTTTGAAGAATAGTGTGTGTTTTCTCTTTTTTAAATGTCAGAACTTATTGTAAGCATTAGATTAGCACTCACATGCGTTTCCCGGTTAAACAGCATACTGCTGACTTTGGACAGTCCCCTTGCTGAATTTTGAAGAAGTATCTGGAAAGCACCCTTGAGCAGCCTTATTTGAACAAGAGACTACCTTAGGGCAGTCTCTTGTTCAAACTATGTTCCAGGGTTCCATGAGAACTTTGAGGGGCTATTAAGAGAGAGGAAGAGGGAAGTCACTCAAGTGCACCCAGTTCACTAGAGCTTGACTCTTGATCAGAGAGTCTGGGGATTTTTGTTTGAAACTCATAAGTTCCAAAAGCTTTTTTTTTTTTAAAAAAAGAAACCAAACAAACAACAAGTTAGTGGGTTTTGTAAACTTCAAAAAATAATAAATCCAGAAAAAGTTTGAAAAGCCCTGGTTTAGAATGTGAGCCTGTATGTTACTCTAGATCAAGTTGCTCTTTTCCCACTAATGATGAGGGCAGCCTCTTAGCCTCCAAAGAGAATGCATTCCTATAGGTCATGAGTGTTCGACCTTAGGAAACTTAAGACTTGTGGGCTTCAACTCCCAACATGGCTGGCTGAGGAATTCTGGGAGTTGAAGTCCACAAGTCTAAAAGGTTACCAAGGGTGGATACCCTGATGTAGGTTAATAGGAGGCAGCCATTTCTTTCTTCCCTCAGCTCATCTCAGGATGCGGGGTTGGAGGGTGGGGTGGAGAATGTTCAAACTGGTCACTTGATATTCATCCCTCCTTCCCAGATTATTGGAAAAGCACAGAGTTTCAAAACACTCATCATGCTATGGCTTGGTAGGCTAAGGGAAGTCCAGTATGAGGGAAATGGTAGGGAAGAGGGCCATGTCTTCGTCATTAGCACACTGAAGAGTGGGCTTACATTTTAACATTAATGGGTGATGTTTCGTAATGAAGTACTGAGCTTTCTAAAATATAAATTCAAATGTTTCCTCCAATACAGATAGTCCTTGACTTACGACCTTTCGTTTGCTTAGCAACTATTCAAAAGTTACGACAGCCCTGCATTTACCACTTATGTAGTTGATTCCTGTCTTTTATTTTATCTTTTTTACCCTGGAATTGGATCCTGTATTTTATTTCTATTTTATTTGATGTGGTCGTAAGAGTTGCCAATTAATAAACTACTACTACTACTACTTCTATCTCCTCCCTTTGAGGCTTTAAGGTTATCTGGCCCCAGTTTTGGTAATTTCTTATTATTGTCAGAACCAGAGAGAGGCAGATGAAGTTGGGAATTCAGCCAAGGAAATGTGCTTCCTCCTCTCTTGAACTTGATTTTTTACATGCCCTTGTCATAGTAGATGCCTATCTGCATCTACCCTACTTCTTTTAATTAACCGGTGGCAGCAATGTTGGGGAGAATGCTGTTGTTCTGAGGGCTGGTCAACCCATTTGGGAACATGATGTAGAGGTTCTTATTAATTGTTCAGTGAGAACAATCAACTAATAGAATGGCTTCCTTCAGAGGTTGTGAGTGCTCCATCACTGGAGTCCCAAAGGTGTTTTTTCAAGAGGCAATTGGACTTTCTGGTTTTTCTTTGAAGACGTTCCACTTCTCATCCAAGAAGCTTCTTCAGAAGCGAAACGGCTTCAAAGAAAAACCAGAAAGTCCAATTGCCTCTTGAAAAAGCACCTTTGGAACAACCATGATCTGGTTGACTGAGAATCTCCATAGACATCCATCATTGTAGGCTTTTAAGAAAAGATTGGACAGCCATTAGTCTAAAATGTATAGAGGCTCCTGCTCAAGCAGGGGGTTGGATTAGAAGTCCTCCAAGGCCACTTCCAAGTCTGTTATTCTGTTATATCTTTTTAGCTACCATGGAAGAGGGAGTGCATATCACAAAATGTTTGCCATTGGAAACACACAGTCACCAGAACCCAACCCCTGGTGTTGTTCTTGAGTTTCTGCCACCAAAGTCTACTTTTTCCCCCCCCTTAAGCTCATCAGCACATTTATCTCATACTTTTTCCATTATTGTTATTTTGTACAAGTATTAGTAAAAGCAGGAATACCATTTCTTAGAAGCTCCAAGATAATAGGGTTGCACAAAGACTCATCTTAGAAGTTTGATTCAAAGGTGCTTAATTTGGACTTTCCAAATTAGATTGGCAATTCACAACCACTGACTCAAATTTGATGTCTTTTTTCAAATTGATTTTCAAATTGATTTAATTTTCTAAGTCAATTCAAGTCATCAAGTTGGATGAAATCAGCCGTCCAAATCAAATTGATGATTCCGATCAAGCCAGAGTTGAACTGAACTGCTCATCTGTACAAAGTAGTTTTGTATAAAGGCATAGGAACTTTCAAGAATTTATAAGGATGGCAAAGTTATTAGTTCGGTTCCTATTTTAATATACTGTATGTTGACCAGAACTGTTCTCCTCAAACTAACTCATAAATTGAAACTTCGTATTTCTATTCCTTTCCATTTTACAATGCAGTTTCTTAATTAAAATATATTAAATATACTTTTATTTGAGAAAAGTGCATACATGGAAATTAGGACAAATTAAAAATAATAAAGGGTTAAGTAAAATTGCAAGTGAAAACATATGCATTGTAGTAAGGAAATCTATCTGAAAACATATATTGCATAAAGAAAATACATTTAAGATACAAAAAAATGTGATTCAAAGAGAAAATGGAATTTATAGATGTTTGTCATCCCATGTAATTGAAAGATTTTGTGATGTTTTCAAAATTAATCATTTTCATGCCTTTCTTCTTCCTCTCCTTCCTTTTCTTAGTTTTATTTGATTCATAGCAATAGCAATAGCACTTAGACTTATATGCCACTTCATAATGCTTTACAGCCCTCTCTAAGCAGTTTACAGAGTCAGCATATTGCCCCCAATAATTTAGGTCCTCATTTTACTGACTTCAGAAAGATGGAAGGCTGAATCAACCTTGAGCCTGGTGAGATTCAATCTGCCAAACTGCTGACAGCCGGTGATCAGCAGAAGTAGCCTGCAGTACTGCACTCTAACCACTGCGCCCAAATGTGGCATTTAGATTTGGAAAATAAGATTTTTATGAGGAATTATATGATACTTGGCTAAACCTTAGCTCATGGTTGTCCAACCTTTTGGCTTGTCTGGGCCACATTGAGTAAAGAGGGATTTTCTTGGGCTACCCATAAGAGATATAATATGGTTAAGGTATATAAATAGCAAACTTTATTTTTTAATATTTTTATTGTCTTGTGCGACTGCATTACTAGCTGTCCAGGGCTGCATGTGGCCAGTGAGCTGTGAGTTCAATACACCTGCCCCAGATTGTGAATAATAATAATAATAATAATAACAACAACAACAACAACAACAACAATACTTTGTATAAATATAAATATACAAAAGTATGAAGGCTATTGCTTAATGCATTGTAAGCCACCCTGAGTCTCCGGAGAAAGGCGGCATATAAATCAAATAAAAAAATAAATTTTTTTTTAAAAAAACCACCACTGCACTGAGAGCTTATGCACCAGAGACAAATTACTTGTGTGTCCAATCACACTTGGACAAAAAAGAATATTTTGTAAATATTCTATTCTATTCTATTTTATTTAGAGCACCCTGCAGAACTGTAGGAGAGTCAATGCCAGTTTTGCTGCTTCTGTTAAGTTCCTTGCCCAACGTTTGTATCTGCCCAAACATTGAGCTCCATGGAGAATGGCTCTTTGGCCCCGATGACTGAGAGAGATACTATATGCTCTGTAGGGATAAGACATGAATGTCCCTGGTTTGGAATATCTTCTTCTGAGCATTTCAAGGCCAGCCTGATTCTCCCTTACTATTCCTCTCTCCTTTGTTTATCTAATTGTGGTCACTGCTATTTATGATTTACAGGATTACTTATTTTTATTTCATTTTATAATATAGATATCATGTAGTCTATTACAGATTGTGAATTCTCCCATAAAAGTGGATGGCCTATAAATAAATGAATTCATACACTTATAGTATACCTATTTGAAGCTATTCTGCACAGTCAGCTGGAGGCAAATTGGAGACCCTTCAGCAAATAGATTTAGAAGATGTGAACTGATGATGTGGTATTCAAGTAACACCTGACCCGCTGAGAAAGCAGGGTGAACTTATTATTTTTTTTCCAGTTCCAGATTTAAAGCTCTCCCTACTAATTTCTTCTGGCAAATCCATCCATTGGAAGAACATCATACAGTATCAAAGTAACTTTAACCTATCTGAGGTTGCTGTGGGCATATCTCTGCAGTCTCTGGCTACTGATATTCAGGGCCATTTGTCTTTTGGCAGCAGATTCTCCCACTGAAAATAAAGTCCTTTCTTTTCTTTTTTTTTTAACGTACCATTCTGACCCTTTATGAACCGTGGTGGCACAGTGGTTAGAGTACAGTACTGCAGGCTACTTCTGCTGACTGCCGGCTGCCAGCAATTTGGCAGTTTGAATCTCACCAGTTCAAGGTTGACTCAGCCTTCCATCCTTCTGAGATGACAGCGGACAGAACTGGGAGAGAATGTCTCCATTGGAGCCAATATTCTTAACCCACAGAAAGCAGTGGTGAAATCTAATTTTTTTTTCGTACTGGTTCTGTGGGTGTGGCTTGATGGGCATGGCTTGGGGGGGGGAAGGTTATGTGACTGGGTGGGCATAGCTATATAGTCATGTGACTGGGGGATCAAAAGACAGAAACTCACTTTAACAATGTCCTGCTGGAGCAGGGGGTTGGACTAGATGACCTCCAAGTCCCTTCCAGCCCTAGATTGATTGCTGTGCTGTTTCAAGGTATCCTCTGAAGCTGCATTTAGTGCCAGGTTTATGGCCCTTCCTTCCTCTCCTTTTTCCCTCCCTCCCTCTCTTTCTTTCTTTCTTTCTTTCTTTCTTTCTTTCTTTCTTTCTTTCTAAGAAAGTCCGGTAGCATTTCACCCCTGATGGAAAGACCCACTTCATTAGAAAAGTGGCGTCGGACGATCCATTTCCCCTCATCTCCTCTGGCTTTTCTTGCCAAAGGTGGCAGGAGAAATAGAGGAAGAGAAGAAAGAGAAGGAGGTGATCACTTCATGGACTGAAGAACCAATAGCAGATGACGCATCTTCTGTTTAAAATAACTGGCACCAAAAGAGACGTTTTCCATCCTGTCTCTCTCCTGTCTCCACTTCAAATGCAAGAACCCGTATTTTGGTGTAATTGTTGTAAGCTCTCAGATTGGATGACTGCAGAAGAGCCCACAGATACATTTAGAACTCTGCTTTTCTGGATGAACAAATTATATTTCAGAGCTCTCAATTTCAGAACAACACGACTCCCTAGACATTAAGTCCTTAGAGAATAGAACAGGTTGCAACTGAAGAAGCGGGAGGCATCTACCCCTCAAATCTTTTAATGATGATCCCAGGTAGCAGAAGTGAATCTCTGAAAGAAGGAGATGCTTATGCTGATCAGTTAATAATTCAACAATTCAGACTAATCTGAATTCAGTGCACACTTTTCTGCATGGAGCTTAGTACATATTTCTACTATCTGATCTGCATTGATTTGCCAATTTCTGACTGTTACTCATAGGCAGGTTTCAACATTCAACTGACTAAGCGGTTAAATGAAAATATGGTTTTACCCAGGATTAAACTGTACAGCATCGAACTGTAATTTAGAAATGGTTGCTAACTTCCTTTGGTGGCTGCTAGTCCTAATTTTATTGCGATTTCTACTACTCTCTCCCACTTTGGGGATGAGGGAAGCACACAAGGAAAGCAATACAATGTTTAATGCAGATTTGAAAAAGGATTTTCAGATTCCCCACATTGCCAAATGACAGCAATCCTGCCCCTGTGTGACATATCAATTCTTTATTATTGCTCTGACCTCTTTTCTGCTACCACCTCCACCCCCACCCCAAACAAAGATGATTCCTAGGAATACTGCACCTATTCAAAATGCTCATTGCTCAGCGTGTGAAAGCCACCTGATTTACAGAATACAGAATAACAGAGTTGGAAAGTAACTTGAAGTTCTTCTATACCATTTTAGACAAATGGCTGTCCAGTCTCTTCTTAACAGGCTGCAATGTTGGAGCACCCACAATTTCTGAAGGCAAGCTGTTCCACCCATTGATTATTCTTACTGTCAGGGAATTTTTCTTGAGTTCTACGCTGCTTCTCTCTTTGTTCAATTTCCATCTGTTGCTTTTTGTCTTGCCTTCTGGTGCTTTTTTAAAAAACAGATTAACAGACTTGGAAGGGACCTTGCAACTCTGCAAGGTCATCTAGTCCAACATCTTCCTCTACCTAGGATTGAACTCACAACCTCCTGATTATGAGGCAAGAGCTCCACCTCTAGGCCACCCCCTCTTCTTTGTGGCAGCCCCTCAAAGATTAGAACACTGCTATCATGTTGCCCCAGTCTTCCTTTTCACTAGATTAGACACACCCAATTCCTGCAACGATTCTTCATATATTTTAGCCTTTGTCCCCCTAATCATCTCTGACACTCTTCTCTGTACTCTTTTCAGAGTCTCAACTCTGAATCTTTTTTTTTTTTATATTGTGATGTCCAAAATCAGATGCAGTATTCCAAAGATGGTCTTACCAAAGCATTATAAATCAGTAGTATCACTTCTTGTGATCATGATTCTATCCCTCTGTTAATTCAGCCTAGAATTGCATTGGCTTTTGGGGGGGGGATTGATTTTAAATCTTGAATTGATTTGAAATCTTGATTTTAAAAGAACTATAATTTACTACTTTAACTGCTGATTCAAACTGAGTTTGTGTTGACCAGTTTTGCTCGTTGGCGCATGTGGGTTTTGAATCGATTTAGTGACCCACAGGTTGCAATGAAACACTTATCACAAATCTAGGCCTCAGGAGAATTATGGCCTGGGTGGTCAAACTTCCAGCAGCCTTGGATCTTGGGACCTTTCCTGATGCAAGACAGCCCCTCCTTTCATCATCCCCAGCTTTTCACCAGCCTTTCTGGAAGAGCGAGGCTTAAAAGAAAAAGACATAATTGCACAGTGACTGGCTGGTTTTGCAAAGGAGAGACCCTCCTGAGCCTCCTAATCCCACCTGAGAAATTCCAAAGAGCTGTCATTAGGCTGCGGGCTCTGTTCATCTCTGCTTCTTTGCCCCTTTTAACATCTGGCTTTGGGTTCTCAGGCAGGAGGAGACGAGGGAGTTCAGTGTCAGTTCAGTGACAGGGAAACTGGGCTCTGTGAAAGGCAGGGGAAAACATGCCATCACCATCAATCAGTGTTAACAGGCCCAGGAACCAGAGCAGCAAGTCACCCGCCCTCTCATCTCTTCAAGGCAGATGGAATGCAGGAAGATCTTAAGCCGTACCTCTCGGATTGCCCCGTTTAACTTTGTTTTGGTGGTGTGCTGGATCTTGAGGTCATTATAAGGGAGGGATTTAAATCTTAATGGAACCAGACGGGCTGAGGGCTAAACAGAGACAAGGGCAGCCAATCTGTATGTTTAATCACGCAGAGGGAAAGAGAAGTTTAACAATACCTCAGAGACACTCCTATGGAGGACTGCAAACCATCTTTCCTCTTTCTCAGCCCAGTTTTTAAAAAAAAATTGAAAAGAATATGTGAGAAAAGAAATGTGGAGGCAGAGTATGCCTCTGCAGGCAGGTGAAAGAGGCCATCCATCCTACTCACTTCTTCCCTTTGCTTTCAAAAAATGGCTCCATCAATTTCCATTCCTATCACCGATTTAAAATCTAATCGATGATTATGATTCCTGTAGGTCTGAAACAAGACAGCAGTGGCATATGTGGACGCGTCAAAAAAAGTCAAGATGGTAGCTATGACCATATAATCATCCTTTGTACAAGCCCGCAATGTATTGTGTGAATTACCATCTATTCTTTGCCCCTTTTTTTGCGTACTAATTGGATATTCTCACCAATACTAATGCTAATATTAATACTAATGCTGAAACTAAGTTTGCAAGAAAATGGACCCTTTCGAAATTTAGTTTATTAGAATAAGTCCTATTGATGATATTAATGCTTATTTCTGAGGGCACGTCCTTTATACTCTGTGATTAGATCTCTAACAACATTGTCCAGCATTGTCTTGCTGTATTACACGATCTTACCTGTTTAGAGACAGAGGTGTGAAATTTGTTTTATGCTGCAATATTACAAGAGCACCTAAAAGAGAAGGGATCTAATGTATCGTGAGCAAATGATTGTATTGTAAAATGTGTTACATTGCATTGTATTATTGCATAAATGTGAGAAGATAAAAAAAATATTATTATCAGGAAGAGAGGGGTTACTAAATAATGAAGTCTTGCAAATGTACCTCTATGCTGTTTGGCTAATAGGATATTAGCCAAGTATTACTATTTTGCTACAATAATCACATTCATTAAATGTGTTATGTACAGGTAGTCCTTGACTTACGACCACAACTGAGCCCAAAATTCATGTTGCTAAGCAAGACATTTGTTTAGAGAGTTTTGACCCATTTCATGCCACAGTTGTTAAGTGAATCACTGAAGTTGTTAAGTTAGTAACATGTTTGTTAAGTGAATCTGGCCTCCCCATTGACTTTACTTGTCAGAAGCTGGCAAAAGTTGATCACATGAGCCTGCGACACTGCAACCGTCATAAATATGAACCAGTTGCCAAGTTCCTGACCTTTGATCATGTAATCACGGGGATGCTGCAATGGTCGTATATGTGAAAAATGGTCCTAAGTCCTCTTTTCAATGCTGTTGTAACTTTGAACAGTCACTAAAGGAAGAGTTGTAAGTTGAGCACCACCTGTATCTGCTTCAGAGGTGGGTTCTACTTATTTTTAGTACTAGTTCGCAACAGGATTGCATGTGTGTGTGTGTGTGTGTGTGTGTGCCTTGCTTCTGCGCATGTGCAGATCGCTTCTCATGACATCAGGGTCAGTGGGCGGAGCCTCCCGCCGGTTTTACGACCGGTTCTATAGAACCAGTCCAAATCGGGGGCAACCCACCACTGATCTGCTTATATGTATAACTCTGACTTCAAATGACAAGATCCTTTCTAATTTGACCTATTCCATACAGAGTTAGTCTTGAAAGGAACCATTGACAACAGTGTGGATCCATGAAAACCCATGAGATTGGATGGTAGGATATGCTGAGGGAATGTTCTTAACTTCAGATTTCACTGTCTTTCTTTAATAATAATTCCTAACTTGCTTTCACTAAAAATAAATTGCTAAAGCTGGTCACAATAGGCCAAATTAATAAAGCCGTGCAAAATTATGAAAGTGCAAACTATTAAACAGGCCCATGACAAGAGCAACAGAAAAAGCTCTAAGTGACCCAGCAGCCAATGGACTCAATCAAAAGCCTGGCCATGTTGTGCCAAGAATAAGCACTGAGCATAACTGCAAATGAGTGGAATTTCATTGCTGCTAAACTTCTCTGAGAACACTCTGAGAACACAGCTCAGGATCTTGTCTGAAATACTGAAAATCTAGTATATGCAGCACCTTCTGTCAGGGTTCCAAGTAATAGACCCATATCAAGCAAAACTCCGAGGCAGATGAATTCCTCAAAGAATAGCTTTATTGGATGTATCATATTGGCATGAATCTGATGAAAACTGACCCTGAAGGTTCCTGCGGTTTTCACCTAATTGAAAGTAAACATTTTTCCCTCAACCCCAAAACAATCAGTCACAATCAAGGCACTGTCTGGTAGCCTGATGACATCACTCCTCCTTCCTCTGGCCGGGTGTGAGAACGTCCTTGGTTCCCAAGAGAAATTATTTTATTTTGACTATTTTAACAACTGGTTCTCTGCCCTAATGACTAGCTGGGTGGGTGTAGTCATGGTGGGCATGGCCAAGGGGTGTGAAAGGCAGCACTCGGCCTCCTGCACCCCCCTGGGAGCAAAAACAGGGCAGGGGGCTAGATGCACCGCACCCCGGTGCCCATTTTGGGCCCAGGAGGCCTCCTTGAAGCCTCCTCGGAATGAAAATGGGCTGCCCTGCACCTCCCCCCGTTCCTCATTTAGGGCCTAATAGGCTCCCTGCACTTACCTGGGAGCCAAAATGGGGTGGAAGGGGCAGGGCAGGAAGGGGAGGGAAGGGAAGGGAAGGGAAGGGGCTAGCCAGCAATTTAACTACCAGTTCGCTCAAACTGGCCCGAACCGGCTGAATCCCACACTGACCCCAGCTATCCCTAATCCCCCCTCCGTATTCCTCAGCTCCATTGTGGCAGCACTGAAGCTCCAAGATGCCTTCAGTCAGACCAGCTTCAGAGTTGACACCTTCAAGAGGACATTTTTGCTTGATCATAGTTGATAGGCATGTTTTAACAACTTCACTGACTGTGAGACATGAACTTGAAGAACAAGAAAAGTCTCTGCTTGAACTGCTTGGAAAATGACCAGAATTGCAAAATGGATGATTTGCTAGAAAATTTAGATAGCACTCGAGTCCCCAGAACGGTGTTGCTTATACGACAAAACCTTCATAGGAGAGTTGTCAGAATGAAACCTTTTCTCTGACCCCATCGCAAAAATCATTACCTAAAGTATGCAAAAGAAAATCAGTGGCAAGCTTGAAGTGCTTTGGAACAAAATGCTTTAGACTGATGAAATAAAAATTGAACTGTTCAACCATAACAACAATGCTCTTTGGGGGGTGAAAAACAGCAAAGCATTTGAAGGAACAAAGACCTTGCCAACACCCCTCCCCCCCCCCCGAATGGCATAATATAACATAGAACATAGAATAATAGAGTTGGAAGGGGCTCCAGAGGTCTTCTAGTCCAACCCCTTCCTCAAACAGATCCAATATCATTTCAGACAAATGGTTATCCAGTCTCTTTTTGAAAGCCAAAAATATATAATATTTTTGAAATCTCATCTCATCTCATTAGTATAATAATTATTAAAGAGCTATTATGCTTTGGAGTTGTGTGATAGCCAGTAGCATAGGAAATGTTGCATGGGTGGAAGAACTTAGTATCCACACTGACAATTCTGAAGTGAATCTGGCTGAAGCCATCTTGTGCTGCCTCTTGGTTGCCACGAAGCCTGAGTGAGGGAAAGGAGGGGGGAAGTAGATAGCCCAGATAACAGTCAAAATAAAAAAGTTTTCTTGTGGGAACCAAGGTCATCGTAACAGGTGGCTGTTGAAGGAGGAGAAGAGCCTGCCAGCTACAGTATTCATTGGACAATGTGACCAGTGACACCTGGGAGGGGGATTTTTCCTTTAATTAGGTGAAAACCACAGGAACGTTTAGAGTTGGTTTTCAATGGCTGTGCCGATATGATGTATCCAATAAACATGTTCTTTGGGGAATCTACCTGCCTTGGAGTTCTGATTTCAATTATGATTTCAATGTGTGACACACCCATTCTAAAAATTAAAGTCCCCAGCACTGAAGATACTAAAGCTGAAAAGAGGTCAAATATTTTAGTAAGATGATTATCCCAAATTCCTCCAAATCAACCACGAAATACCGTATTTTTCAAATATAAGACTCACCTTTTTCTCCCCTAAAAGGGGGTGACAATTTGGGTGCGTGTATACACCAAATGTAGCCCAACCCACCCTTTGGCCTTTGCCTTCCAGCAATTTACTTCCTTGCAGCAAGCAGCAAGAAGAAACAGCTCCTTTCTGCTTCAGCACAGCCTAATTAGCACAAGTTGTTTGGATCGGTCTCAGCTGTTTTGCTCTGAGCTGTTTTGCGCAGGCCTCTGCTTGTGCAAGGAGGTAAATTGCTAGGAGCAGGTTTTTTTTTTCTTGTGCTAATCAAGCTATGTTGAAAATGAAAGTAAAGTAGGGTATTTGCTGTTTGCTGCAACCAGGCAAAATTGCTGGGAGGCAGAGGCAGATTTCTTTTTCTTGTTTTCCTTACCAAAAAAGGTAGGTGCATCTTATAGTCCAGTGCGTCTTATACTCCAAAAATATGGTACTTACAGGGGAAAAAATAGGATGTTTTTGAATGATTTTCATAGACCCGAGAAATACCGCTGAATGTTATTATTGAAATAACATTATTGAAAGAGACACCTGCAAGGGGACTTAAGCATATTTTTGCTCTAGAGGAGTTCTGAAAGGAAGAGCATGAAAAAGATCCAAAACAAGACTAGAAAGATTTTAAACTGGTGAGAGGAAATGTTTGAATTACGTTATTTCTGCCAAAGAAGCTGTTACAATGATTGACTGAAAGGATATTCAAACTTTTGCATCTGCCATACTCACTGTTTTCTAACTTTGAATCTGTTAAAAAATGCAAGCAGCAACTATGCATTTATATTTTCAGAAGAATGTTGTATTTAACTTCACGCCATATAGGATTTGTGAATGTTCACTTAGGGATGTCTGGCTCAATAATAATAACTGTGAGAGGGATCTTGGAGTCCTAGTGGACAATCACTTAAACATGAGCCAACAGTGTGCTGCAGCTGCCAAAAAACCCCAATGCAGTCCTAGACTTCATCAACAAAGGTATAGAATCAAGACCATGCAAAATGTTAATACCACTTTATAATGCCTTGCTAAGACTACACTTGGAATATCGCATCCAGTTTTGATCAGCGCGATATAAAAAAGATGTTGAGACTCTAGAAAGAGTGCAGAGAACAAAGCAACAAAGATCATTAGGGGACAGGAGGTTAAAAAAAATGAAGAATGGTTGCTAGAATTGGGTATGTTTGTTTTTATTGAAAAGAAGGAATAGGGGTGATGTAATAGCAGTGTTCTAATATCTACAAAAAAGAAGGAAATTAGAAAGAAAGCTAAAAGATCAAGAAAGGAAAACGTATAAGAAAAATAGAAAAGAATTTTAAAAAATATTAAATAGCTACAGAAGAAACTTCTTGTGCTGAGATCCACAAAGGTGTTTTTGAGCACATGCATGAGTTTGTATTTATTGCATATTCTAAATATGGCACATTAACCTTGACTTTATCTTACCACAAATATCTGCCACCCAAATCTCAGGTCATGTCTTCAAACCCCCAAAGCTTTCTATTTCTCTTTCATCCAAACCAAACAGTAAGCTGCAAAACACAATTTCAAATCAGGTAAACCCAATCCTCCTCTTTTCTCTTGTAACTGGTATTTATTCAACTTGTGTTTTCTCCCCCACCACACGTATTTAGATATATCCTTCTGCCACTATTTGAATTGTGCATGGATTGTCAAAGCAGATATTGTCTGAAACAAAAACATCATTCTAGGCAAGACACTCATTTTTTCACAGAAATTTTCCCCAGCAATGACAGTTCCAGTTTCTCCCAGCTTAACATGTCTCTTTAAAACTTCATTCCGTTCCTTAATATACAGTAGTTATTTTGAAATAGCATACAATTCATAGTTGTCATAGAGATACCCAGATATTTTACTATTTCTCAATCTTAAAACCCATTTTATTCATCAATTCTGTTTGATCTATTTTCACACTTTTTGTTAACACCTTCGTCTTTTGTTTATTAATCTTAAAACCTGCTAATGCACCAAATTCTTTTCATTACAGATTCCCCAGATTTGAATGTCTTTCTCGATCTTTCTCCCTAAAGGCTACATTAACAACCAATGATATGAGAAGAGACGGTGGTTTCCACAGTTTAAACTAAAAGTTAATGCATTTCCATTTTGAATTAGATTGTTTGGAAGTGCAGGGAGGGGAGAAAAACCCACATGAAATAATTGAGAAAATCAAACTGAAGGAATAGGGGCAGGAAATAAATCTTCCACCTGATACTAGCTACTTCTTCTTTATGCAGGTATATGATAAAGCCAAATATTGCTTTATTAACTTACTAACTGAAAACTAATTTGTTGATCAAATTGCATCAATTACATATGAATGGTTTTCTAGTGACTTTCCCAATTTCCAGACACTGTTGAATTAAAATGGTTAAATTTCCATGGTGGCTAATGATGTTACAGGCTAAAAATACCAATAACAGAGATGGAAGGGACCTTGGAGATCATCAAATACCCTGCTCATGCAGGGTATTCGACTGCCAAACTGCCAACCTTTCTGATCGACAAGCTTAGTGTCTTAGCCACTTAGTGCCTGATTTGTTGTGTTGCAACAGCTGCCAGTTGTGAAGTGGCATTCTTTAATAAGGGCTCTTTTAGGTAAGACTTAAAGCCTATCTCAACCAACAGTTGGTTCTTGCTATAGTCAATCAGGAGAGAACTGATGAATAACAGCATCTTTCTGTCCATGTTTCCCATCTATCTGTATTTCAAAGAACATTATTATTGAGCCATCATGTTCCAAAAATAACTGGTACTCACTTGTTAACATTTTGGCAAGAAGAAAAGAGAATAAATCTTTCCACAGGGAACCTTCCTAAGGGATCATCTACAGTTTTGTTATCAATGGTTTCAGAAATAACTTAAGACAAAATCTGCTATGAATGCCTTTTGGATCAATTAAAATCAAATACATAAAAATAACCATAGCAGTTTTGGAGGGCCAATATAGAAAAATAACATATGAGCTGAGGCTGTGCCCTTGTGGACAAGGTGCAATTGAAACTAGAGCTCACGTCCTGCTTCATTGCACCTTCTATAACAGGGAATGTCAAACTGGCGGCTCACAAAGGTAAAAAAACGTCGTGATATGTCACGTGATGTCACATGACATCATCGAGTTTGACACCCGTGTTCTATAAGGATTCACGGACTCAATTTATAATACCTTACCTAATAAAATATCCACAAAGTAATGATCCTTTTTACATGCAACTACTGTTATCAGATCAGTATGACGTAGTTTCTCTGAGTATGGGAAAATTCTACTATGTTGTATGCAAAATTAGGCAAACTAACTGTCCACTGTTAATTCACCACCAATCACAATATATTATTCCATCTTTCATTTTTATTTTTTACTATTATTATTATTTTAATGCTTTTATTTGCTAATCCGTGGCCCTAATAAAATTGATGGTGATGATACATAAAAATAAATAGGTTTAGTGAGATTGACAGCACTGAATTGATCTTGACTGATTGCAAAAACTGAACTTTATTTATGGCAAAAAGCATTGGTTAGGATTAGGATGGGAGACCACCAAGACTGTAAACTAGACAGAGACGTACAAAGACCTCCCAGAAGACAGCACCAACAACCCCCCCCCCCAATATTGCTATTAATAAAGCTATGTAAGAATTACCATGAAGTCACTAGTGATTGAGGGCAACTCATTTACTTAAAAGAAACAGTGTGGATATTGGTTAATACGTTGGATTAGAATCAGGTTCAAGTTTACCTCAAGCAATGGAAATGAACAGCATGATTTTGGGCCAGTTGTCCTCTCAACTAATTTATCACACTAGACTGCTTCTTGGGGGGGGGGGGGGCGGCAAATTGGAGGAGGCATATTACTGTATGCAAGTCACATAATGCCTGAGGTCCTGAATGAAATACAGCCTAATAAAACACCAGATATGAAATGTTGCTTAGTAATTCGACATGTATTCAGTTCCATTTTAGTGACCATCTCCTTAACAAACCACATTTTACTACACTTGCATTTGCCTACTCTTGTTATCTCCAATTTTCAAACAGCGTGTTGACACATGCATACAACCTCCTGTCCTGAAAATAAAATTAAAAATCCAGCAGCATATTCTTCATGTGCAGATTGGAGGAGAATGTCTGCGCACAGAGAAGCAACATCTCATCAAGTTTTCTAATTTCTTTTTTTTTCCCCTGATATGGGTAAAATGCTGCACCTTCAATGTACTTCTGGTGAAAAGACTTTCATGGAACTTCGGCGTTAGCGCAACTGTCTTCTCTGCTAGACTTATATAGACCAGAATAAGCTTCTGTAGGTCATCCATTTTTTCCCCCAACCATCAGCTGAAACTAGAAGCTCCACGAATTGTAACTTGATCTCCATAAAAACTCAAGAGACTTCTTTGTGTGATCAAAACTTCAGGCCTGAGAGCAGGTGTTGTGCCGACATCCCTTCAGTGGAATTTGATCACCAGTTTGGTTGCATTTTTTCCCCATGTATCTGATAGGATGCTTCGGGAAGATGGGGCCAATCAATGGTATAATTTTAACTTCAGTACAGACAGCAATCAGGTGTCTTCATTTTTCAGCTAGGAAATGAACCTATTAGAAGAGTTTCTTGCAGAGGGAAAAATGGCTTTTGAGCATCTTTCACAAGAGGTTTCCGAGAATTTGATTCTTGGATGCGTTGTGGAGTCTGTACCTGAATAAACACAACCAGCGAGCCTTACAGTAGAAGAAGAAAAGGAAGAAGAAAAGACTTTGAAAGAAGAAGAAATTAAGCAGATTATCTGGACTCAGCATCTACTCACAAAACAGGCTTTTATTAGGGGAAAAAAGAGAGTCAAGGATAACAGACCTGGGTTTGGCAGAGTTTTAAAATGTTCAGAGAATGAGGAAGGGATTGTTTGGGATCTACAGAATTCCTGGAACATGTGTGTCGATCCATTAGTGCCAAGCAAAAACTACTTTTACTTCTACTTCAATTTGTTTTGGTACTTAGAAAACTCTAGAAGTAAAATGTGAAATTCTATTTGACTATAGTGAGTTTAAAATATATGACAGATTCAGAGAGGACAAGCCAATTAGCGATGAGAAGAGGATCCTCTGGCAAAAAAAAAAAAAAAATGAAGGTATTCTCATAAACTTGCACTCTCATAAAACAGCCACCAATCCCTGATCTCCTTCAGTGTATTCCACTATCTCCTCTAGACACTCGATATTCTATGTTAATTAAATATGTTTAATTTTTATCGGGCCCTTTTCAGAGGGGGGAATGGATGGTCTCCTCCTCCTTCTCCTCTGCCTCTTCTAAACTGCAAGCAGACTGTTTCTTGCACAGTATTAGTCATCCAACACAATGCATTGTCTCTAGTTCCATTGGCTCCATTTTCTTGTCCAATACTAAATCTCCATACCAGCCACTTGGTGTGATTTCCCCCCTTGAGATGCACTGGGATCATCATTGTAAAATTTCCCAAAACTTTGCTGCCTGGGACTTCAGTGGATTATAGTCCTATTTATATCTCAAATGTGCTGAACTGGGGAAGAGCACTGTACACTGTGGGTTGCCAGATGAGAGGGCAAATGACAAAATGTGTGTTGTGATGTTGTGACATGCACTTTCCACCTTTTCTATGTTGTGTTTTGCAGTACACAAATAGGTAAGAGGCAGACTCTGTGATGTCCCAAGGCACATTTTGACATCAATAAGACCTTGTTCTCCTGTTGTGCAAAGAAATAGGAAACCATTATGATGACGTCAAAAGAAAATATGGTTGTTACTTTCATAATTAGTTGCAAACATAAACAGCCTGGTCTCTTACTCTCATCTTGGTGTGACCTAGCAAGCCCATGAGCCGAATTGGTGCAGTGGTTAGAGAGCAGTACTGCAGGCTACTTCAGCTGACTGCTAGCTGCAGTTCAGCAGATCATATCTCACTGGCTCAAGGTTGACTCAGCCTTCCATCTTCCCAAGGTGGGTAAAATGAGGACCCAGATTGCTGGGGGCAATATGCTAACTCTGTAAAACCACTTAGAGAGGGATGTAAAGCACTATGAAGCGGTATATAAGTCTAAGTGCTATTGCTATTGCAATTCATTGCTATTGCAATTCTTTGCCTTGCATTCTTTTTGCAGTGGGCTCTGGTTAAAGCTCAGCCAACATCATCCTTAGGTGGTCTTCCCCTCCAAACGCATAGCAGTTCAGACAAAGCTTATCTTTGCCTTAAAATAACAGGCAGAGACTGGCTATTGGAGGAACCTAACAAGAGAATGTGGAACTGCTTGCTTAGCTTTGTCGAGGGCTTCTTTGTATTTCAAATCCAGTGCTGATTGAAACAGAACAACATGGAGAAACTCCGATGTTGTTTGGACTTCTTGGTCCTTGTCCACCAAGTGCCTGAAAGGAAGGAACTGGAGACCCCACACCTGGAAACGGGATTTTGGAAGACAATTAGAGGGATCAGGAAAAAGCCAGGCCCAGCCACAGAAGCTGATTTGGAAAAGAAACCTCATTCTCTTGAGCTGAGGAATGCAAACAGGAAGAAGCAAATAGTCCTTTGGAGTGTGCGCAGCTGCCTGGGAGCCTGAGGACTCTGGCAATAGTTATTCAGCCTGCATGTTACAATAGAAGAGAAACTCTTGCTTTGACACCACATGTGATCACTGAGCAGAGGTCCTTTCATTCACTGGGGGAAAAAAGGAAGGCAGCTGTGGCTGTCTTCCTCCAAAGTTGCTATTCTCTATGTGGTGGCATTCATTTGCCTTCCCCTCCCCCCATATTGAAATGCAGGTGGCTCTTGGGTGTTAATCAGAGTGGCTTAATCCAACCCCAAATATCAAAAGCAGCTCCCTATGAATGAATTTTTGGGTCTGACTGGGCAAGACTCTGCTTCTTTGTAGGCTACTGCATATCGTCTGTCGCTCTCGAGGTGGCTCCTTGGGAACAGGAGTTTCCGACGTGATCTTTCCTTGTATTTATTGTTTTGGAGTGGGGGGGGGGGGTGTTGAATTTTAGAAATGAGAAAAAGGGAGGGAGGGAAACAATGTAATAATACCTTATAATTTAGGTGCCAATCAGCCATTGCTCTAAGTACCACATTATGTATACTTAAATTATGCAAATTGAGGAGATACGTCCTCTAAATTGCATCCTCAAACTGGCTAGTTATCTTTCTTAATTTAAATGCCTTTAATGACCTCCCTGAGTTTTCTTCAGTTGTTCAGCGGCTTACCTTGGGTGGCTTTGTTTCTTAGAACAGATTCTGTTTTCCATTTATTCAGAGTGTAGTAACACATTTTCGAGCCTGTTTGAGATTCTGCAGAGATGAATACATAAATCCATGTTTTTTTGCTGCACCATCATGTCAACATTTGTTATCACATGGCCTGCAAAATCCAGGGTAATGACATTCAGCTTCCTTGACTAAAGACTGTGTAATTATGAGCATTTGTGTATTCCTTTCACAATGGTCAGAGAAAAAGCCAGATTTCAATTAATGTTCTGAGGGTGCGGGGAGGGAAGCACCTGTATTTGCTCTTCCGGATTTATTAATCCTGAAAAAATTCTCAATGCCAGTTCTGTATTTGCAATCAATAAAGTGGACTGGAATTTTCATTCCAGTTCTTAGAGCAGGACTCTCCAACCTTGGCAGCTTTAAGCCTGGCAGACTTCAACTCCCAGAATTCCCTAGCCAGCTGACTGTGGAATTCTGGGAGTTGAAGTCTGCCAGGCTTAAAGTTGCCAAGGTTGGAGATCCCTGTCTTAGAGCACATTTTAAGGTCAGTTAGGTAGGAAGGACTAGCATTGCAGCCTATTTGGAATTAAGCCCTATCAAACTCCATGCAACACTATTTAATCATGGGATAGATAAATCCTTTTAAGCCATGTATGCATACATCCACCCAGGTGCACCCACAAAATGAACAACTGTAGAGCAAGGCAACTCAGGTATTGAAATATATACCAGAAATATATTCAGATACACATTGATTCTTTTGTATGTATAAAATTATTGGAGTGTGCATATGAATCTCCACAGTTCCTGTATACAATTAAGAGACCCGTGTACTCCGTTCATTGAAGCACCCCACATTTCATAGGCATTCATTGGGGGCAATGGGACAAGTTGCCACAGCCAGCTTGCCACAGGACAACTCGCTGTGGGAGAATGTAACAATTCTATTTTATTATTTAAAATAAATAAAAAACATTTTAATTTTTGCCATTCACATTTTATACTATCTGTTAGGGAATGGCTGTTGCCTAACTAGTTGGGTTGGCAATATATATAAACCATCAATGCATGTTTGCAGTCAAAATGTAATGTATAGCTTTAAGACTGTAATGCTGTATTGCATCATACTGTATTCTGATTGGCTTGCTCTGTAGCCAATGTACTTAAGAGGAAGCTTGAATCATGGCTTATTTTTTGTTATTACATTATTATTGCTACCTCTGCTTCTCTATGCCTGTTCTCTCTGCATGATCACTGCTTGATCATTGCTACTTGTTGTTTTCTACTGTTTTACTGATTGTTTTACTGCTGTACTTGTTCCTGTTTGCAACTCCAAAAAGAACTGTTTTATTGCATATGACTACAATTGGTAAGAAGACTTTGTTCTTGGAATAACCCTGGATTGACAATTTAACTATCTTTATCTGTGTATGATCTGGATTGTTTATTGGACTTTTGCTTTACTTTTTCCTAAAAGTAAAAGAATATCACAACTCAGTGTGTCTGTGTATTGACAGTGCTTATTCACAGTCACTCTCAGCTGTTTCTCATGTGCACAACCTTGCTACTCAAGGGTTACTCTGCACATATTCCTCAATATTATCCCTTCTTTTGCATCCTTTCTTTAATGATTCTATTCCACCATTTCTTTGATATTAGTGTAACTCTTGTCCTACAGTGAGTTATCCTGTGGCAAGTTGGCCGTGGCGAATTGTCATAGACCTTCCATTGGGGGTGTAGCAGGGGTGAAATCCAGCAGGTTCTGACAGGTTCTGGAGAACCGATAGCAGAAAGTTTGAGTAGTTTGGAGAACTAGCAAATACCACCTCTGGCTGGTCCCAGAGTCGGGAGGGAATGGAGATTTTGCAGTATCCTTCCCCCAGGAGTGGGTGGGAGAATGGAGATTTTGCAGTATCCTTCCCCTGCAACGCCCACCAAGCCATACCACGCCCACCAAGCCACGCCCACAGAACTGGTAGTAAAAGAAAGTGAATTTTACCACTGGGGTGTAGGTTGTAGGGGAGGTTGGGACAAGGGATGAAACCTGCATCAGAACATCCCAAAGCAAACTTTATCTCTGGTGGACCTGTGTGAGATATTGAAACCTACATAGGAAAGAATATCATGACATCACACCATACATTTTGAGGGGTCTTTGATGCTCTCTCAGCTTGGTTTATTAATACCAAACTTTTTTTTTTCATTTTGGTTTTGTGACTAGGTATATATGCATACATTGTGTTTGAAGCAGATGGTTGATCAGTAATATTAAATTCTGCCAACTATTCATAAGAATTGTGCCCTGATGGAAAATGATTCAGAGAACTTTAATGGAAAACATACCTGAATGAAACTAAGAAGACAGAAGGAAGCTTGATTCAAAATGAATAGGAATCCCATTTAAGGTCTCTGAAATATTTATTTTGAATTTCTCTCATCTCCTAAAATATGCATTTTAATGTGTCATTGGCTCGTTTTAGATTGTGCTATTACATTTACAAAGGCCTCAACTCTAGCAGATAGTTACATCCTGGTCAAACAAAAAGGGAACAAATCAGTTTACAGGCATAATTCTTTTTAGTGGCCTGTTCCCATACCAAGCTCAACTCGACTGATTGGGGAGAAAGATGCCCAGTGTTTAATAAAAACACAGAAAAGGATGTCAAAAATGACTGGTGAATTAATCCCCTGGGTATGGTCTAACCCTAAACAGACCTAGTCATGTCTAGGGTTAAAATAACACAAACCAGTTAGCTAGATTAATCAAAATAATGAAGATTAACAAGCTCTTTCTTCTTCTGAGATTGAGACCAAGTCAACAAAATATCTCATTGGCATCAAATGGTTTGAATTGTAAACTACAATGTTTACAAAGCTTTAGAGCATTGTTTCTCAACCTCAGCAATTTTAATCTGTGTGGACTTCAACTCCCAGAATTCCCCAGTCAGCATGGGAAATAGTATTGAGGTTGAGAAACAGGGTCCTTACGAGTCTGACTGATTCTATGACTATCTGGGCTTTTAATTCCCCTGCATGTGACCATAGGAGTGGTACAAGCAAACAGAAATATTTAGGATCCTGATAAGATACTTTTCTGAGTCTTCCACAGTGATACTGACCCTAACTTCATTAATGTTGGGCTTTGGAACAAGAAATCACAGCCTCCCTTTAGAGCAGGAGCATCCAAACCAGTGGTGGATTGCCCCCGTTTTGCAATGCTCCCAGTTCGGACTGGATTGCCCAATCCAGTAGCGATGGTGGCGGGTGGTTTGGAAAACCGGAAGCAAAAATCTCTGCGCCCTCCACCCCCACCCCATGCCCAGCTAAGCCCTGCGATCATCAGAGGCTTTTTTTTTTTACTTTTAAAAGCATTTTTTCTACAATCTCTTCGGCCGAAAAAATGCTTTTAAAAGTAAAAAAAAAAGCCTCTGAAGATCAGGCAACTCAGCTGGGCTTGTCAGAGGCTTTTAAAATCATTTTTTCTGCAACCTCTTCGGCCAAATAAGTTGGGGAAAAAAATGCTTTAAAAAGCCTCTGACAATCCCAGTTGAGTTGCCTGATCGTCAGAGGCTTTTAAAAGCATTTTTTTCTGCAACCTCTTCAGCTGAAGAGGCAACCCAGCTGAGATCGTCAGAGCTTTTTAAAAGCATTTTTTAATGAAGAGGTTATAGAAAAAATGCTTTTAAAAGTAAAAAAAAGAAAGTTGGCCACGCCCACCCAGTCACATTACCTCCTCATCAAGCCACGCCCACAGAACCGGTAGTAACAAATTTTACATTTCACCACTGCTTATGACCATGGCAGCATCCCCATGGCCACATGATCAAAATTCAGACGTTTGGCAACTGACTCACATTTATGACAGTTGCAGTATCCTGAGATCATGTGACCACCTTTTGCGACCTTCTGACAAACAAAATCAATGGGGAAGCCAGGTTCATTTAACCACCATGTCACTAACTGAAGAACTGCAGTGATTCATTTAACAACTGTGGCAAGAAAGCTCATAAAATGGGGCAAAACTCCCTTAACAAATATCTCACTTAGCAACAGAAATTTTAGACTCAGTTACGGTTGTAAGTGGAGGACCACCTCTATGTTATAGTTATATTTACTTGTTGTAGACATGCACATCCATTCATACATTTATGCGTTGTAAATTTTATATTACTTTTTCTGGATCTGTGGCTGTAATACATGACTTGATTTCATCCAACCATCCTTAATCATGCATTGCTATCATATGAGGAGGCGTCTAATGGCCGAAAGAAGAGATAACTGGCTCACTTCTCTCATGGGAACAGTGCCTGTGAGTGGTCTAACCTTTCCCAACAGAGACTTCACAATTAAGCACAAGGTGTCTCTAGACTAAAAATATACGACAATGGACCCAGGACATCGTCTGAGAATGCTTGAAGAAGATACACAAGACTTCTGGCCAGAGTGAAGCATACTTCAAGAGAGGAATGAATAGCTACGGCAGCAGTTCTCATGGTTTTTCAGGGATTTGCCCCACGGAATGTTGAGGATGGGTTGCAAAGCCACTGCTTTGCAGAAAAGATTTCCCCGGTCACAAAATGACTATCATGGTGAGCTTGGCCACTTGCCTGTAATGATTTCCTGAAAGACGAGTTGATGAAGCTGCAATGCAAAACGTCCTGCAAAGCAGCAATGGGGTTGAGTATCCGATTCAAAACCATTTTCTGAATCCATAATGGTTTAATCTCCACTTCGCAGAGGAGAAACTGCTGCGCAGAGAGATTCAGAGGCTTTCTTGGATAAAAAGAGGGTGTGGAGTTTGATACTTTATGCCAGTGTTCTTGGCAACTTTAAATTGTATGGACTTTAACTCCCAGAATTCTCCAGCAAACATGCTGGCTAAGGAATTCTGGGGGTTGAAGTCCACACACCTTAACGTTACCAAGTTTGAAAAACATCGCTTTATAGTTTCTAGCATCCAGCCTCCAAAGATCAGGAGTAGGTAAGAGGGTACTAAGGAAATGCTTAGTTCATTGGTGCCCATGAAAAGAATATGAGGTTCCTGGAGAAGTGGGGACCCTGAGTGAATTTTATTTGATTGTTTGTTTGTTTGTTTGTTTACTCAATTTCTATAGCCCCCATCTCAATGAGTCTAGGCAACTTACAGTTCAAAAAATATATTACAATCAAAATATTAAAAACATTTTAAAACAATAAAAACAATAAAAAGAACCATCCAAAATAAATATACATAACAACCAAGAGACTCGGTCAGTTAGCAATAAAGCCAGAAAACCAGGGCCCTTAAGAAATTCACCAACCAAGACTCCAGAGTATAACTACCTTTTTAGAGTCTTACGAAAGGCTAACGGGATGAGACTATTCTAATCTCCAAAGAGAGGATATTCCATAGAGCAGGGGCCACTGCAGAAAATGCTCATCTTCTGGTTTCCACCAGCTAACATTCTTCAGCCGATGGGATCTTGGAAAAATATGATCCCTCAGGTAACTCAGTCTCAAGCTATGTAGGGCTTTAAAGATGATAACCAGCACCTTGAATTGCACCTAGAAACATACTAGTAACCACCACAGCTCACACAGAAGTGGTGTTATGCATGGCGTATATCTGGCACAGTGGTGGGTTGCTCCAGGTTCTGTCCGGTTCTTGAGAACCGGTAGTAAAAGTGGCAGGAGGCTCCACCCATCCACCCACCCAAATGTCATAATAGTCGATCTGTGCATGCACAGAAGCATGCGCGTGCAAGCGAGTGAAGCAAGCAAACCAGTAGTAAAGGTAAGTAGAACCCACCCCTGATCTGGCACCATTTACACCCCACAAGGCATTTTGTGCACCAGTTTCCGAATGCTCTTCGGGGGCAGTCCCTTGTAGAGCATAATGCATAAAATATAACTATATTTATATCCTCCTTTTACTTCTGGACTTCAAAGCAAATGGAAAATAGGCTAAAAATGAACAGTCAGGAGAAGCTGCAGTTAACAGATGCCAGGTATTTTTCCTTACAGGTTGTCCTTGACCTATGACCGCAATTGAGGCTGGAATTAGCTGTAAGATGTGACGTTTGCTAAGTGGGTCACCATGTTACCATGATGGGTTTTTTTGCAGCAGTCTTTAAGCTTACGAACAGAGTGTCAGGGAAAAATCTTCTACTACTCTCTTTGCAAATTTAATAACGGCGTTTGTTATCATGTCAAATGTTTTCTCAATCTGTATTGAAATAATTCAATACCTTCATTCGGATTGATTAATCTGAACAATTCAGATGCATTAATCGGGTGCAATAATCTTATTTGGAGATTTAGTCCAAATGGATTCAGAAGTCTAAATTCAAAAAATTCATTTTTTTTTTTATTCTAGATGAAAATTAAAATTGAGTTGGATCTTTTTTTCTGTCCGATGAGTGAAAATTTAAGTGATAATCCATCATGAAATGCATGATATGAGAATGAATATTTTAATTACTACTTGGGAAAAAAACACTATCAAGTGTGCAATGAATTCCGGATCTCTGTATTATATTCCATTTAGGATAAAGATGGTATATTTAAAAAGTGAACTTTTTGGATTCACCTGCAGTATAAATTGATATCATGTTTGCACAGGGAATGTTCTGGTCAGCAAACAGATTATGGATATCAGACATTAATTTTGCCCCCATCATGCTTCAGAAAATTGTTTGGCCTTTTTATTTCCATGTTTATCATTTCCTTTTTGTAGGCAAGAATCGTTTTTTTTAAAAAAAGCAGTACTGCTCAGAAAGTGAGAAGAATGTGGACTTTAATGTCTAAAATACTGGTGGCTGGTGCCTTTTACAAAGGTATTTTTCCCCTTGGTTTATATCGAGACATACTGTGCTTCCAAACCATTTCCATAACTTTGAAAACATTGTATTGATTTTCATTTATTTTGCATGATATTACAAGGACAACCAACCCTGAAAAGTAGTAACATTCAGATCAGCATTTGAGGTTTTAAGGTATTATTCTGTGTCACAGTGGGATTATTTTTTAAACTAGGAAACCCAGATTCATTTATTTATTGCATTGTTTTCTAAAGTGGGGCTTTTCCTCATCTACATATTTCTGAACATTTCCCTTATGTACCTGCTTAAATGCTAATTTCCCCTTGTATTCTTTTTACCCCTAATTTGCCTGATTCATGCCTTTTAGGCATCAACTTTCCCAAAGAGTATTTTTTTTAAATGGTAATGTAACTACTCTTAACATATGCAGTACTGTATTAAATGCAAACATCCTAGCCACGCTTCCTTTTACATTACTTTCCCAGGTATATTTTCTTTTTATAGACTCATCCTTTACAAATAAATGTTTCTGCTATGTAGCCAAAGAACGGTTGTTAGGATTTTTCTTAATACAACCCAGGACACATTTCATTTCAAGACTGCATTTCATTTTGCCACACAAAAACAGTTTTATTGTACAAAATTAAACTCCTGTTTCCTTACTTCTAAACAATGCTAATTCTGTACTTGTTTCTGTTCTCACTATCTTATTCTACTAACTTTACAAGGATAGTAAGTTCTACTATAGTAAGATATAGTAAGGATAGTAGAACTATTTCTGTTCTTTAATCCATCCATTTCTATCCATCCATTCTCTTTCTAGGTTCCTATTCCTGTGTGCACTGTTTTCTTATCTTAACTACTAGCTTAAAATCTTGCACTTTTCTCCAGGTTATTTTCACTCCTTTATAGACTTGCAAATATAGTTTTCTTTCTGCCTTCCCAACGTCCTCTGATTTTGATCATGTGATTGTGGGAATGCTGTCATAATTGGAGGACAGGTTGCAAATCACTTTTTTTCAGTGTCGTAACTTTGAAAGACGGATAAACAAACCGTTGCAAGTGGACGGCTACCTGTATATTTATTAAATAAATAACATGTGCACAGCTTCCATTCACGGCTGCCTGCCCTGTGATGGAATATTTTGACACATGATACCAGTTGACTCCTACAGAAATCGATGGCAGATTTCATTAACAGCTCTACTAGCAAGGATTGGATTGTTCCTATGTTGGCCATTCGTAACAAATGTTTGCAGATTTAAAATAATAATCTGAAGTGAAATAAACTATCGTGTGCCACACTGGGAACTGGGATCCGCTACCTACATGCCATATTGATTATAAGTGATATTCTTTCCCTTGTCTCATTTTTGTGGTCGCTCTAGAAATTCCTTGGTTTGCAGACGAGGAAAAGTTCACAGAGGGAAGAAAGCAAAGGAAAAACTGTTTTAAAAGAGATACCGTCCTAAAACTGTCTGGTTGTTCAGAGACTTAAGAGCTGTGGGCTGGCTTTGCCAAAAGCTGCAGTATAAAAAGAGAAATGAATACATTCAGAAAAGATGTTTGCAAGGAGGGGTTCTATGACACACATTAAAGGCAAGGCATTGATTGTGCAATTGTGGCTACCATTTTACCTTTTGACTTCCCACTGTAAACCCCTTTTGATTGCACAGATAATTAAGGGAGATTTGAGACTGTCAAAGTTACCTGCCATCAGACCAAAGCCAGCATCTTATAAGTTTTCCTAACCTTTTTTCTTTTTTCTATTTCTGAAGATCTCTAGGGTTTACTATTATCTTCTTGTTGTGACAAGGTGGAAATAAAGTTTGGCGCAGCAAGACACTGTTCAAAATATGCCTCCAGCCCAGCCTGTCACCCAAGGAAATGTTAGACTAATACCATTGTCCGCTGGTCTTTAAACAATCAAGGCTGTTCAGGGCAAGCTTAGATGCCTGCTGCACAGATGTTGACTCGGCATGCAGCATGCTTCAGAAATCAGAAGTTAGTAGAGATATTGGTTTTTGTAAAATGAATGTGCCCAAATGGTGGGTAACACAAAGGAAGGCGGCTCCCTGCGATTCATTTATTTTGCAGTCTCCTAGGTTTTCATTGACCCTAGATGTTGAGAATAATGCACATTGGGCTTTATTTTCTGAAGCAAAATATAGCCATGGGATATACAAAACGAAGCTTTTTAAAGGTAAAAGCTGTATGATTGTGTTGAGTTATGGGAAAAAAATGAATGATAGTTGCAAAGAATCTTGTCGAAACACCTTTCAAAAGTCATATTTCTTCCTCCAGGAAACACAGATCTCTACTGGTGTCCATGACCCCCCCTCCCCCCCCCCCCGCTTTGTGGGGCACTATTTTTAAATTTTTAAAACAAAGGACATGCATGGAGTCTTTAGAAAAGAATGAAATATTTATCGTATTTTCTGGCGTATAAGACGACTGGGCGTATAAGATGACCCCCTACTTTTCCTGTTAAAATATAGGGTTTGGGCTATACTCGCCGTATAAGATTACCCCTCTTCCAACTCACACCAAATAAAAATTAAAAAACCTCAGATTTGATTTCAATATGGTAATTTTAATTCAAATACTTACGACATGCAGATACTTAGCAGGCAAACTGTCACTTATAAACATATAATTGACTTGGCATGGCCAAGTCAATGTCACTTCTTTGGCCTTTTTTAACCTACAAAACACAACACAACACAACTGGCTCACCCACAATGTAAAAGCAGCTGTGCTAGACCCAAAATGGCCCCTGCAACAAGCAGGAACCTCACCCAGCCACAAAAAGCCCAAAAAACCAACTTTCACACTTTACACACACAAAATTCCACATAGAGTTTTGTGAGATTTTGTACATTTGTGTAGTTAGAGTGAAACACTACAGAAACACACTAAATCTCAGAAAGCTGCACAAATATTATCTTTATTTATTTTTATTTTTTATATAAAAGCAGCTAACTTTAAAACTTCCTAAACTTTAAATGGCTAGGTCTAAAAAAAGAACAACTGAAAAAAAACCCAATTAACTATTTTTTTTAAAGCTCCCAAAGGGGGAAAAAACTTACCCAATAGAACAGGGGTCTCCAACCTTGGCAACTTTAAGACTTGTGGACTTCAATTCCCAGAATTCCTCAGCCAGCTTTGCTGGGAGTTGAAGTCCACAAGTCTTAAAGTTGCCAAGGTTGGAGACCCCTGCATTAGAAGGTACAAGGCAGGCAAGAAGGCAGTCAGGCAGATAGAGCTGCTCACCGCTGAGCTTGATTGCAGGCAGGGAGATTCAGTTGCTTGCTGATAAAATGGATTGCAGGTATTACAGCAAGCGAAGCAAGGCAGGTGTTGTGACCAACAGCTAAAGTAAGCAAGCTGGAGGCGGGGGTGGGTGGTGGGTGGGGGTGGGTGGGGGCATTGAGAAGATTTTCATGTGTTAAAAAGTCGTCTTATACGCCAGAAAATATGGTATTTATTATTATTAATTATTTATTAGTTCAATTTATATGCTGCCCTTCTCCAGGGACTCAGAGCGGCTTACAATGCGTTAAGCAATAGCCTTCATACTTTTGTATATACCTGCTTAGTAGGGCTTTCGCCCCCCACCCCCCAAGCAGTGTTCTTTTTTATACGAAGTCAGCTTATTGCTCCCAATCCGGGTCCCCATTTTACCTACCTCGAAAGGATGGAAGGCTGAGTCAACCTTGAGCCTGGTGAGATACGAACTTGCAGTAATTGCAGGCAGCTGGTGCCAGTTAACAGCACTTTAGTCTGCTGCGCCACCAAGGCTCAGATAGATATCTGAGTGATAGAGTGCTGTCATTTTGGACCATGCAATATTTTTATAATTTCAAAAAATAAAATAAAATAACAGGAAGTAGGGTATAGGATGATACCCATGTATTATCTGTCATGCTTCACAGGCATCCCAGTCCCATTAATGTAATCTGATGGTCACCAAGCATCTGTAATGCTGAAAATATCTGCATCACCTGAGAGAAAAGGGCAGGAATGAAATCACTTTGAATGGTGACGTCTTTGGTGCTCTCTGAGCTTGGTTGCTTTCTTGCAACCAGGTAATGAAACATCTGCAAAAACCAAGGTCAGAGAGCACCAAGGACCCCAGTGTTCAACCCTGAGCTACAATTATTCTCTTCTACTGGTATTACTTTGAATTATAATTATTTTCTCATTGGCAGGAGCTACGTTTGGTAGAGAACCATCCACAAAAAAAAAGAAAAAAAGAAATATGTCCTTTAAGGCAGTGGTGGGATTCAAATAATTTAACAAATAGTTCGCCTAGGGTCAGGTTGGCCGTTGTGGGTGGCATGGCACATCCCCAACCTCCAGCTCTGCCGCACATGTGGGGCAAACCTCCCGTGATGGCCAACCTGACACCCCGGGTGAACCAGTTGTTAAATTACCTCCCCCCTCCCCCAATATCAAAGGGGATCCTGGGTGCTTCGCTGCAATGGAGAAATGGGAAATGGAGCAGCCAGCATGAGGGAAGGAGGAGGAGCAGGGAGAAGAAAGAGGGAAAGCAGCCTCCTCCGTTTTAAATTTCTCCATTGCAGCGCAGTGCCATGGAGCTTGCTGCACCCACCACCTCCGAGATGCCTTCACTTCTCCCAAGCATTTCTTTGCCTATGTGATTTCCAGGTCTGTCATGTTTCTTGTCACATCCTGCCTGCAGCACCCATGGTGGCTGCCCCTTCCTGGCCAGTGCTGCGTTTAAGTGCTGGTAGCTGCTGGCCTTCCCTCCGGTGGGCCTGGACAACTGCTGGAAATGGATGGGCCCGTTTCAGCGCCTGGCACCCAGATGCTCTCGCTTCCCCCCAGCATTTCTTTGCCTACCTGATTTCCAGCTCTGTCGCATTTTTTCATCTCATTTTTTGCCATCGTTTGCAGGGAAACAAAAGTTTGTGGGACTTAGGAAAAAAAAGTTCATTCAATCAATTGCAACTTCATGAGAGTTGGATTTGATTGATTGAACTTTATTTTCTAAGTCCCACAAACTTTTGTTTCCCTGCACATGACAGCAAGAAATGCGATGGAAAAACATGGCGGAGCTGGAAATCAGGTAGGCATCGCGGGCCAGGCCGAGTCACCACAGGCTGGAGGGATTGAAGTGGATGCTATTCAGCCAGTTTGCTGAACTCCACAAAATTTAGCTATCAGTTCTATTGAACTGGTGCGAACCAGCTGAATCCCACCACTGCTTTAAGGGGACTAAAACCCTATCCAGAAAAGGGTCTACACTTAGCTCTCAATTAGTTTCTTAACTAATCAACAGTATTGAGATACTTTCTGAATTAGTTGCAAGACAAGGGAATTTGTGTATCCTATTGACACTGCACTCTTAATCCCCTGGATTTTTTTTTTTAATGGTTTCATGCAGATGATAAATAGTTGTAAGGAGCAGAAAGTAGAATTCCATGTGACCTTCCCATCAAGACAGCATTAGCATTACTGCAAAAAGGAATGGGTGCTAATTTTCTTCAGCAAATTCAGCAGATTCAACAGAATTACCTAAACGAATGCCAAAAATGTTTCAGAAAAAACAATTCCCATCCTTTAATACACATCCTCTCATTAAAAAAAGCATTTATAGTCTTTACTGTTCAACCAATCAGACCCATTTCTGATTGCCTTGATTAGTTAGGAAGACAAGAGCAATGTCTCATAACTCTAAATCTCCTGCCCAAAGTCTCAGGTTAAATAAATCAAAATGTAATTCATCAAAATAGAAGACAGCAGGTGTCAAAAGAATATTCAGGAGCCTCTTCTCAACATAATCTTAATCTAGGATACAAAAGAATAACTGTTCTAGTGAGCTGTTTAATGGAAAGATCACAGTTGGCCATTGGGAGCTCTTCCTACCATTCAACCAAGGAAGCCCCAAAAGATAACAGGCCAAGAAATATAGTGGTGGAAGAGAAGAAAATTCTGCATTGTTATTGCTGTGTGGAGATTTGGGGGATGTAATCTCTTTTAGGAATATATTGGACAGCCATTTCCCTAAGTAGGTGTCCTACTTGAGCAGAGGGCTGGACTAGAAGATCTCCAAAGTCCCTTCCATCTCTGTTATACTGTTCGGTAAGGATCTTCAGAGCTGCTGGTTAGTTCTGTGTGTTTTTCTCAGATCTGCTGGGCTATCTAGTTCCATAAATCTTCTTTTCCCATATAACATTCTGAATGTTATATGACAATCGTAGTGTAGAAGGTATCTACCAAATTTCTTAATAACATCACAAGTGGACATTTTTTATTCATCCACATAAATAATAAAGTGGCAGATGATGACATGCCAATAAGAACTGAAGAAGCTTCTTGGAGGCGGAGCAAAAGGTCTTCAAGGAAAAACAAAGGAAGTCCAGTGGCCTTTTGAAAAAGCACCTTTGGAACAATCATGACCCGGATGACTGAGAATCTCCATAGACATGCCAATAAAAAGGAGATCAAGCATCAATATAGATGTAATGCACTGAAAAACAGCACTGTGAATTCTAAAAGAAAACATTTACAAATCTATTCAGATCAGAGGTTGCTTTTAAATATTTGTTTAAACGTTAGGAGGGCCTGAATCAACCTTATATCGCTTCAGCTTTGTGGCTTCTTCAGATGGCTGAAATCCCATATATATATATATATATATATAAAAATAAAAAAGCTCTAAAAGACCTCTGAATGATTGGGAGATAGAATGGGCGGGGGGGGGGGTATCAAAGTAAGAACAAAGGATAAGAGCAGAATGAAACATATCTGAGGGGGGGAAATTGTCAACTTTGCACTAGAAAATTGGAAATGTATTCCTTTGTTTGAGCTCATTTCCTTCGATGATGTCATTATTTAATTGTGCCCTCCATACTTATGCTGGCAAGTAGTCCTTTCCTATTATGGTATTCTTCAGAGTACCATGAACGGTTACACTTGGAGACAATCCGCATGCCTTAAATTATGAACCAGAATGTTGAGTGCACATTTGGAATGTATATAGATAAAATTACTGCAGTTTTAGTGACCATTCTATCCACCCACACTGCCTAAAGAAATTGTCTGAATGATTAAAGTTCACATAGTATGGAATAGGCTTCTAAATTTCATTTATCTCATATAAATATCCTTAGCGAAGAATAATAAGACGTATTTAAGAATGTCGAGTGTATACAGTATTTCTAGAATTCAGGACAATTGTTTCAAAGAAATGATCTTTTATTCCTTACAACATTTATTGCTCCGAAACAGAATTTATAATAAAACATTATTACATTGCCATCAGAAGGAACAACCTTTCCTAATTGCAATAGATTAAAATATTTAAGGTTGTTCTATTTCTGCTAACAATTTGTTATTATTTAGCATTTCCACTACGGAGCATTTGAAGATGATGTAAAATAGCTTCATGCTCTTTCAAAATCAGTCATATATGTTACTTTAATGGCAATGTGTAAAAGTAGTTCAGGGAAATTATTGTCAAGAAAAAATGTTAAGCAAATCTGCCTTTATAAAACTGTTCTTGTAGGCATGTCCCTAACTTTTTTTTTTAAATTTGATTTATATGCTGCCCTTCTCTGGAGACTCAGAGCAGTTTACAATGCTTTAAACAATAGTCTTCATACTTTTGTATATTTATACAAAGTCAACTTATTGCCCCCACAAACTGGGTCCTCAATTTACCTACCTTAGAAAGGATGGAAGGCTGAGTCAACCTTGAGCCTGGCAAGATTTGAACATGCAGTAATTGCAGACATCTGGTGTTAATCACAATACATTAGTCTGCATTAGTCTGCTGAGCCACCAGGCCCCTTAATGCACCACCAAAACTTAATTTTCTTCCCTTATGCACCACTGCTAAGAAAACAGTAGATAACTAAGGAGAAGTGATTGGGAAAGTAACTATACGTGCATGATGATTCATTAATAAATTTCAAGTCTGCAGGAAAAAAAAGTTGTGTAGTACTAATTTCAGGAAGCGTTCTCAAATGGGTTTTAGCATGTAATAAAAGTGTGTATAGTCAAGACTATGGTTTTTCCAGTTGCAATGTATGGCTCTGAAAGTTGGACCATAAGAAAGGCTGAGTGCCAAAGAATTGAGGCCTTTGAACTATAGTGCTGGAGAAGACTCCTGCGAGTCCCTTGGACTGCAAGGTGATCAAACCAGTCAGTCCTAGAGGAGATCAATCCTGACTGCTCTTTAGAAGGCCAGGTCCTGAAGATGAAACTCAAATACTTTGGCCACCTAATAAGAAGGAAAGACTTACTGGAGAAGAGTCTAATGCTGGGAAAGATTGAGGGCAAAAGAAGAAGGGGACGACAGAGAATGAGGTGGCTGGATGGAGTCACTGAAGCAGTCGGCGTGAGCTAAAATGGATTCCAGAGGATGATAGGGAACAGGAAGGCCTGTAGGAACATTGTGGGCCCAATACTTTGAAGCAGTGCTGGGAAAGCATGAGTCTAAAACCCATTACAACCTTTTTCAGTCAAGATGTTGCTTGTCGGCATTACAGTTTGAAAATATGTTCCTTGCATTTCTGGTTACCATGACTTTATAGTCGCACTGCATGAATTGAAAAAGGCTTACATGAAGGTAGGTCATAGTGGTTCAACTTGCCAGACCATTGAATAATTGCTTTGTAACACTGGCTTTCATAATTTTTTCAGGGAAAATTGCCCACTTCTCTTCTGAAACACACTGCTCTTTTCCTGACATCTGAAAATGATCAAATGTATGAGCAACATCTAGCCTTTCATCAGATTTCTTCCTTATGTAAACACCCCTTTTTCTGGTTTGCAGCCCATCTTCTGCTCTCTAGGTAACAGGGAAAAAAGGGGGGGGGGGTGATCTTGACAATTGGATTTACCAGCTATTTACAAAATTGCTCTTGCTCTAAGAAAAGTTCTGAGAGAGTAAAGGAGTGTCCCTCATCCAGAGGTTAAGGGGGAAAGGGTATTTTGAGACCTGAACATAGATATCTGAATGGCCAGTTTTAATAAATTGCACCAGTGCTACCCTCAATGTGAGCCCCATTTCCTACTCTGGTTTCCCTTCAGAAATCCCAAACAGAAACCCCAAGCCAAGAATCCAGATAACAAACCCTGAACTAGAATCCAAGAATTGAAGGGTTACGAGGGACCCGAAAGAGAATCGAATCCATCTTCCAAAAAAAAAGTAAATAAAAATAAATAAATGGCCATGCCTTTTTTTAAAATCCTCCAGAAGATGGGGACTCTACAGCCTCCAGAACTAGATTTTATTTTCATTATTATAGAGATTTTTCTGTCAGGAGGTTTTGTCTTGTATTTAAATGAAATCTAGGCGATGGACCATTTTGGGAAATACTACATAGCAATTTGCTAAAAAAAAAAAAAAGAAAAAAAAAAGCAAAGCTAATCCCCCCCCCCCCCCCAAAAAAAGTTGGTCTTGTATCAGGATAACGATTATATTGGACTAATTTTATTAAATTTTTTTAATGGTGGTAACTAAATACCATCATATAGTAGTCCCCATGAATGTAACATTTCCCTCTCTTTTATCATGTTGGACATTTTGGCAGCAACTTTTAAAAGGACCTGGGGGACACACCCAAGCCTTGCAGGGGAATCCTGCAAACCCCAAACCTTTTTTAGAGGATGCAAGGAGCCAATTTTTCTCAGCATTGGTTAAGGGTCCATTTCTCAAGCTTGTTTTCATTCGATATGGGAGATAAACGTTTCCACCGTGGGGAGTAATTTGGGAGTAATTTGATGACTTTAGCAAATACCTACACATGTCCCCCTTCCCCCCCCCCCCTTCACCACCGCAGACATAAACAATTCACAAAGCATTTGAGTATGTTTGCAAGGCTGTTGAAAACCTGGAAAGAATGGGAATGAAATAAATGCTATCCAGGAAAACTTTTGAAAACCCCAACGGCATGCTGATAGGCTCCCTGGAGAGAACACATCATCTACGACAGGCCCGGCATCACACACGCTGATACTATTAATAAAAGTGAATGGCTCAGATCACAGGAATTAATTAGTTTGCAACTCCAACTGCCAGGAAGGGCGCAGCACCATGGTAGCATTCTGGAGTGTGTTCATATTAATGACTCTCCGACTGGTGCGCTGTTGACAGAATCTTGTCTGGTTCAACAAAACTCTGGAAGCAGCTTTTAAACTTCAGGGGCAACCCCCATCAAGCAGCGGTGGTTCTCCCTGCCAAAGCTACTAAATCCTGCAAATCAGATCTCAACAGCATCTCCTGCTGCCCTACCAAAACCTATCTGCTGAAACTGGAAATGCCCTCCCAGCCCCTCCCTAAGTGAAACCGAGAGCAGAAACCGTGCTGCTACCTGGGACGCTATAATCTGGAAGGACGTCAGAAGAAGGGCAGGGATGTCTTTTTAAGAAAAAGTGCAGAGAGGAAATGCGAATGGAAAGCTTCTTAGCTGGAGGATGTCCTAGGGCCAAACTCTAGCAGTCAGACAGGAGGGCAACATTTTTATTTATTTATTTATTATTTATTTTCGTCAAGCATGTATTTTATGACAGATACAAGTGTAAACATAATTATAAATACATGAAAAGGATATGAATAAAAGAAAACATTAGGACAGGGATGGTAGGCACGCTGGTGCGCTTATGCACACCCCTTACAGACCGCTTAGGAATGGGGTGAGGTCTAGACTAGACAGTCTAAGGTTCAAGTTATGGGGGTTTGGGGAAGAAACCACAGAGTCAGGTAGTGCATTCCAGGCATTGACAACTCTGAAGTTACTGAAGTTGTATTTTCTGCAGTCTAGTTTGGATCGGTTTACCATGAGTTTGTATCTATTGTGTGCTCTTGTATTGTTTTGGTTGAAGCTGAAGTATTAATTGGTTGGTAGGACATTGTAGCAGGTGATTTTATGTACTCTGAGTCCAGTTGGAGCAGGTCAACAAACCATTTACTCCTGTGTCCTAAAACACTCAACTCGGACACGACTTTGCAACTAAGAACAACAAATGAGGAGGGATGCAGAAAGGCAGGCAAGCAGGCAGGCAGGCAGGCAGGCAGGCAGGCAGGAAGGAAGGAAGGAAGGAAGGAAGGAAGGAAGGAAAGAAAGGGGATGGACAGGTTATTTTCAACAAATCCCTTTCAATATACAGATAGGCAAGGAAAGTATGAGCTATGAGTCTGGCTATATGCTGGTTCCTCCTTTGGTCATTATCCCATACAATTTTCATTATGGGCACTCTTTCCTTTCAATCTATTTGCTTTCCACTCACTGCTTTTTTGCCCTGTGAAAAAAGAGAAGAGCCTTCACATTTTTCTAAAAGTGTGGTCTTGCTACTCTGCATTTGATCTTCTCCTGAGGCCCCCCGAGTAACCAAGTCCTTCTGTCCATTAACTCACAATTTATGGCAGTGTTATGTGATATGCAACAGAACGCATTTATCTACTTGAGCCTGAGGATGGGGGTGGGGTCTGCATTTTAGGAACTTGCCAGCTTTACCTCTGCCATCTGAAACTCATTTCCAGGATAGACAGGAATTCCATGCCTCTGTGTGTGTGTGTGTGCGTGTGTGTAGGAAAGAGATGGAGATGGGAGATATAGAGTACACTGTGTGAAGTTCCTTTGACTTTGCAGAAGTTGAATGGTGAAGTGAGATATGGTTCTTTTGGAAAAACCACTGGCATTTTAATTTTTTTTAAAGGAATTGTGACAACTTTTCTATAGGTAAATGACAATTTCTCAAAGCATCCCAAATTAGAGCGTTCTTTTCAGAGACCTTTTAGCTAGTCCAGATATGCCTTTTGACTTGACTGAGAAGTTACTTTATTCCTCTGTTTGGCTCTGTAGTCCTCCAATCAATGCTCTTGTGATCTCATCTGCTGCTCCTGGTGTTGCAGTTTGGGTTCTCCCAGGGTTTGATCATCAGGGTTACAGAGAGTAAAAGGCATTTTTCACTGAATCCAATCCTCCTTCTTCCACTGTCTCCCTCCCCATCACAGCATCTTGTTGACAAAGGTCCTTCAACATCATGATTTGTAGCCTGTATACATGAAATGGGAAGAAACCCACCCTCCGTGAACATTATGATCATGCATATGTCATGTGAATAATGTTGATGCATCATTATGCTCTGCACAATTTTAATGCAAATTGCAAAAGTAATTTTTATTACTTTGATTTTTCATTTTCTATGAGTTATGTTTCTCTGCTTTGAAATAACCTTTTCATTTTTTTATTTTTATTTGCCAGCATTGAGTAATCCTGGATACATCAACTGTATTTCAACCATTAGGAATCTAGGATACAACCCTAAAAACATTTGAAAGTATGCTTTATTAAAGATTAAGATAAATGTAAAGATCTGTGCAGTTATTGCATATTGGCATATGGGTAATTTTGCTTTGAAACATGATGAAACCCTTTTCTTTCTTTAACTCTTAAGCATTTCTTCTTGCCAATTCCAATTCTTACTTCTGCCTGCTTCATTTTCAGGTTTCTGATTTCTATGTTTCTGTCTCTATCTAACAGTGCCTGCTTCTGCTTCTCTAGAACAGGGGTCTCCAAACTTGGCAACTTTAAGACTTATGGACTTCAACTCCCAGAATTCCTCAGCCAGCTGGGTGAGGAATTCTGGGAGTTGAAGTCCACAAGTCTTAGAGTTGCCAAGGTTGGAGACCCCTGCTCTAGAAGGTGAAGACAATCCAGGGACCCATTAACCCATTAACACAGGGACAATCCAAGAACCCATTAACCAAGCCCATTTTCTCTACTGGTAGTATTTTTTACTTTTTTCGGTCTTAACAGGGTTGTTAAGTGAATCAGGGTTCCCCATTGACTTTACTTGTCAGGTTACAAAAAGTGATCTCATGACCCCAAAATATTACAGCTGTCATAAATGCAAGTTAGTTGTAGGGTTGCCAGGTCTGCTTCCATAAAATAGTGGACAAGCGGGGCGGGGGGGGGGGGGTTTAAGTAGTAAAAAAAAATTACAATTAAATTATATATTTTCTTACAAACATTTTAACACATATTAAAATAATCACTTCAAAACTTTACTTAAAATTCAAAACATCAAATATATTATAATAATATGTAAAATATTAAATTACATTTTACTTTGCTGTCATGTGTATTTTTTATTTGACTGCGCAGCTTTGATCAATTCTTTGTGTTTAAGGAATAATTTGTTAATTTCAGTACAACATTGAGAAATATTAAAAAATATACAAAGTTCCCTTCGAACTGATGGTACGAGCAGTCGGTTACATTCGTCAGTCCACAAATTTCCCATGACGCTGAAAATTCGTTCAATGTTTGCATTTGATACTGGAATTGATGCACAATACTGGAACAGTTTCAGTAAACTCGGAGCTGGCTCTTTCTTGAAAAAGTACGTTCACTTATCAAGGGATGAATCGCCCTGCAGATGAACATAAACTTCTTCTAAGGCAGAAATTTCATCGAAGAGAGTGTTGGGTGGAAGTTCTTCTTGCCATGGTGATAATAACCAGATGTTCGTCATTTCTTCTGAAGTTGGAGGATTATTGCGATCAATTAGATTGAAACAACTTAGCGTCTCATATACTGAATCGGTGAAATTATACCACTTTTCTAGGTACGCAATGGCTCTTTGATATACGTTGATGGCTTCTTTCTTGAACTTTTGCACGGCATTCTCAGGCAAATGTTTTTTATGTAAGGCAAATAAAACTTTCATTCCAAAAAACTGCTCATCGTATTTTTTTTTTTGCAAAGAATCACGCAGTTTACACATGATAATGTGAAGATCACATGCAAAAATCTCGCCACTGTCACTCTCATCACTCGACGCCATTTTAGGTCAGTCGACACAAGCTACAATACACATCGGTGTGCATACTTTCCTCCAACAATATACATTTCTGTACATGGGTGTGGGTTTTTTTATGCAGAGAGGGCTGTGAAATTTGGAAGGGTATAAAAACTGAAATACAGTTTAACTTTGCCTCATCGAGTGTTCAAGTTACAATACTAAGCCAGTACCATTATATTTCAGTCAAAAGGGGTATAAATTGGCATGTGTCTCTTTGGCCTTGATAGATTTTTACTATTGACTGCCTGAAACATCTGGTTTACTACGGACTTTTTGATAACATCTGGTTCAATGTTAGTCACAGCATTTTTAGTTTTTTTTTTTTTAATTAGATTTATATGCCGCCCTTCTCCGGAGACTCAGGGCGGCTTACAAGGCATTAAGCAATAGCCTTCATACTTTTGTATATTTTTTTATACAAAGTCAGCTTATTGCCCCCACAAACTGGGTCCTCAATTTACCTACTTTAGAAAGGATGGAAGGCTGAGTCAACCTTGAGCCCCGAACTGGTGTAATTGCAGACAGCTGGATGTTAATAAGCTTTCCTACTAAGTAGGAAAGAGAAGAGAAGAGAAGAGAAGAGAAGAGAAGAGAAGAGAAGAGAAGAGAAGAGAAGAGAAGAGAAGAGAATGGACATTGGAGGTCTTCTACTCCAGCCCCCTTCCCACGCAGGAGAACTATACTATTTCAGATAAGTGACTGTCTAGACCAGGGGTGTCAAACTCGCAGTGTTACATTGTCGTCCCATGGCATATCGTGACTATTTTCCCCTTCACTAAATGGGGCGGGCATGGCCAGTGTGTGATGCATCCAGGCTGCGGGCCACAAGTTTGACACCCCTGGTCTAGACTCTTCTTAAAAACATCCAGTAATGGAGCACCCATGATTTCTGGAGGCAAGCTGTTCCACTGGTTAATTGTCCTCGCTGTTAGGAAGCTTCTCCTTAATTCTAGGTTGCTTCTCTCTTTGATTAGTTTCCAACCATTGTTTCTTGTCCTGCCCTCCAGTGTTTTGCAGAATAATTTGACCCCCTCTTCTTTGTGGCAGCCCCTCAAGTACTGGAATACTGCTATCATGTCACTCCTAATTCTTGTTTTCTTTAGACTAGCCAAATCCAAATTCTGTAGGCATTCTTCATATAGTTTAGTCTCCAGGCCTTTGATCATCTTAGTTGCTCTTCTCTGAACGTTTTCCAAATGTCAACATCTTTTTGTAGTATGGTAACCAAAATTGGTTGCAGTATTGTGGTCTTATTAGGGTTTTGTAAAGTTGTACTAATACTTCACGTGATCTTGATTCCATGCCTCTGTTTATACAACCCAGGATTGTATTAGCTTTTTTGGCAGCTGCTGCACACTGCTGGCTCATATTCAAGTGATTGTCCACTATGACTCCAAGGTCCATCTCACAGTTACTGTTTTTGAGCCAGGTCTCACCTAATCTGTACTTATACTTTTGATTTTTCCTGCCTAAATGTAAAACTTTGCTTTTCTCCACCCTGAAATTCATTTTGTTGGATAGGGCCCTTTGTTCAAGTTTGTCAAGATCTTTTTGGATCTTGAGCTTGTCTTCTGGAGTGTTGGCTATTCCTGCCAGTTTAGTGTCATCTACAAATTTGAGGAGTTCTCCTTCTATTCCCTCATCTAAATCATTTATGAAGATATTGAAGAGTAACTAGGAAAAGAAGATACTTGTTTATTGGTTTGAAAAACATTAGAGATGAAAGCAAGTTAGTCCCATGTCCAAGAAGACCACATAGATGGTTCTGTGAAGGTAATGACATCATAGGAAAACATTTTGGTTTTTCATTCCCCAAAGGGCAATTGTATTTTAGCCATGTCATGGAGGGGAATTCATTGGAGAAAGCAATTATGTTGGGAAGAGTTAGCAATAAAAGGAAACCAAAGAACACAATGGCTGGACACCATCAAAGTTGACACTAGCAAAAGCACAGGAAAAACTCAAAGCAGTGCAAGATCAGAAGATGTGGAGAGACCTGGTCTCTAAGAGTCTCTATTGAATGGTTAACATCATCATCCTCATTCTCAAATGAATGAAAAATGCTTAATGTTTCAAGGTAGACGGACTGCAGTGTTTGTTTTTTTCTCCTCTTCTAATCTTGATTACAATCCGTTTGATTAGACAACAGTGTTATTCCTCAGGGAGGAAAAAGAGATGAAATATTATAGCTGGGTCTTCAAAATTTGACTCTTCCACAGTTGTTGTTCTATTAGTCAATTCAGTGATTTTAATTAAAAATGGAATGGTTTGAACATAAGGCATAATTAAATAGATGCCTGCTATAGCTTCTGTATTGGTATGGCTCATTTCACTATCTCAGCACATTCTTCCATTGAAGTGATCAACACCACCTAACAAATCTATTCCTTTTCATTTGGATTGCTTGTGACTATTTTTCAAAACTTTGCCTTTCTGGCTGCTGTAGTTTTATCCATTACAGCAGAGTTACAGTAATGGAAAAGGGAATTTATGTAAAGGCAATTTGCAGGCATGTCTTAGCTTGAAAGGAAACCTTGTATATTCCAATGGGATCTCATTCCAAATATATTTAGGGTTGCCGTTTGATCAAAGGCAAGTTTTCTATCCCATAAAGTCTAATACGTTTAGGATGACATGTTATGTCTATGGAGATTCTCAGTCATCCAGGTCATAGCTCTCCTAAAGATGCTTTTTCAAGACACAACCGGACTTTCTTGTTTTTCTTTGAAGACATTTCACTTCTGATCCAAAAAACTTCTTCAGCTCTGAGAGCTTCTTGGATGAGAAGCGAAACACCATAGAGTGAAGCAAAGCATAGAGCATAGGGGTGAGTAATTCTCTTGTTGAACTACAACTCTCAGCATCCAAACCAGCAGGTTCTGACAGGTTCTGGAGAACCGGTAGCGAAAAATTTGACTAGTTTGGAGAACCAGCAAATGTCACCTCTGGTTGGTCCCAGAATGGGGTGGGAATGGAGATTTTGCAGTATCCTTCCCCTGCCACGCCCACCAAGCCACACCACGCCCACCAAGCCACACGACACCCACCAAGCCATGCCCAGAGAACTGGTAGTAAAAAAAAATTGGATTTCACCACTGATCCAAACTAGCATGGGCAATGGGGCTTGGTGCTAGGAATATATATGCAAGGGTAGTCTTGATTTACGGCCATAATTGAGCCCAAAATATATATTGCTAAGCAAGACATTTGCTGAGTGAGTTTTACCCCATTTCACAACCTTTCTTGCCACAGTTGTTAAGTGAATTGCTGGACTTGTTAAGTTAGTAACATGGTTGTTAAGTGACTCCGTTTTCCCCATTGTCTTCGCTTGTCAGAAGGTTGCCAAAGGTGATCACATGACCCTAGGGTACTGCAACCGTCATAAGTATAAACCAATTGCCAAGCATCCTAACTTTGATCACATGACCATGGGAGATGCTTCAATTTCATAAGTGAAAAAATGGTTATAAGTCACTGTTTTCCCGCCGTTGTAACTTTGAACGCTCACTAAATGAACTGTCGCAAGTCGGGAACTCCCTGTATGTATGATGGTCTTGCTTCTATTCTTAGATCAGGGGTGAAATCTAAATTTTTTTGCTACCGGTTCTGTGGGCGTGGCTTAATTAGTGGGTGGAGCTTGGTGGTAAGGTGACTGGATGGGCATGGCCAAGTCAATGTCACTTCTTTGCCCTTTTTTAACCTACAAAACACAACACAACACAACTGGCTCACCCACAATGTAAAAGCAGCTGTGCTAGACCCAAAATGGCCCCTGCAACAAGCAGGAACCTCACACAGCCACAAAAAGCCCAAAAAACCAACTTTTACACTTTACACACACAAAATTCCACATAGAGTTTTGTGAGATTTTGTGTGTTTGTGTAGTTAGAGTGAAACACTACAGAAACACACTAAATCTCAGAAAGCTGCACAAATAATATTTTATCTTTATTTATTTTTATTTTTTATATAAAAGCAGCTAACTTTAAAACTTCCTAAACTTTAAATGGCTAGGTCTAAAAAAAGAACAACTAAAAAAAACCCCAATTGAGCTTTTTTTTTTAAAGCTCCCAAAGGGGAAAAAAACTTACCCAATAGAACAGGGGTCTCCAACCTTGGCAACTTTAAGACTTGTGGACTTCCAGAATTCCTCAGCCAGCTTTGCTGAGAGTTGAAGTCCACAAGTCTTAAAGTTGCCAAGGTTGGAGACCCCTGCAATAGAACATGGAAGGCAGGCAGGCAGATAGAGCTGCTCAGCAATGAGCTTGATTGCAGGCAGGGAGATTCAGTTGCTTGCTGATGTAATGGATTGCAGGTATTTCAGCAAGCGAAGCAAGGCAGGCGTTGCAACCAGCAGCTAAGGTAACTCAGCTGGGATCGTCAGAGTTTGGATGGTCAGAGCCATTTAAAAGAAAAAAAACTTTTTTTCTTTTAAATGGGTCTGATGATCCAAGCTGAGTTGCCTGATTAGCAGGCAACTCAGCTTGGCTCGTCAGAGCTTGGTTCGTTAGAGCCATTTAAAAGAAAAAAAAGCTCTGATAATCCTGTGGATCAGCTGGGCAGGGGGGTGCGGGGGCAGGGATTTTTGCTACCGGTTCTCCGAACTGCCCGCCACCATCGCTACCTACTCGCCCGAGCCGGTCCGCACCGGGAGCATTTCACCCCTGTCTTAGATTCAGTTTCAGTGCCATTAGTTTGTAGAGAGCAACACCTTTAAGACTGCCTGGTGGTCGTACTAATAAAGGACCTTCTGTGCAAGGACTAATTTACTTCTAAATCAGCTTCACTGTAATCCAAACTGCAAAAAAAAACCCAACAGTTTTTCTTTTTGCAGTAGCGAAGATCTAGAGAACGTATAGGCCAGGGGTGTCAAACTCAATTTCATTGAGGGCCGTATCAGGGTTGTGTTTGACCTCAGAGGGGCGGGGTGTGTGTGGCATGGCCAGGGGGTGTGGCCAGCTCAACATGACTCATGTCGGGGTAGCCTGTGGCGGCCTGAGCCCTCAGCCAGTGAAAACAGGCTCCCGAGCTCCATTTTCAGCTGTGACAGACTCCTGCAACCCTCTGTTAGCGAAAACGGAACTTGAGGGGGGGGCGTAAACGCAGCCCTTGTGAGTTCCATTTTTGGTGGCAGAGGCATCGTGGGCCGGTCCTTCATTATTTCCAGGGTGGCCCACAGGCCAGATCTAAGCTCCCTCCAGATCTTGGAACTTGCCCCTGAGCAAGCCTTGAGTTTGACAACCCTGGTGTAGGCGGCCTGTTTCGGAGGGAATTCTTGCTTCACTTTTCTTCGTAGTTTCTGAGCAACAACTTTCCTAGCAAATCCTCTAAGGGAGATCCTGTCACAGCCTAAAAAAAATAGGCCCTTTATAAAGAGTTAATTCATTAAAGTCAGTGCAACAATTAAAACATCCTGGCAACCCACTCCAGCCTTATATGGAAGCCTGAAAAAAAGGCAGGGTACTTTCATGAATAACAGAAAAATGTGGTATAATGATGAAGTATTTCTTCCAGGGGTCTCCACAAGAGGGATCAACAGACTGGGCTGGGTACTGGCCTGGAATCCAGGAGACTTGAGTGTTCTAATCCTGCCTTAGGCCTGAAAGCCAGCAGAGTGACTTTGGGCCATTCTCTCTCACACGCAATCCAATCTACCTCACAGTGTTGGGGAGAAATAGGGACAGAAAGAAGTATTAGGTATGTTTGAGTTATTTATAAAAATGATGAAGGTGGGAATTTTTTTTGGAAAAAATCTAAATAAAATAAATTGTAATGTAATATAATAAATTATAACATAACAATATAACACAATCTGCCAGGATAAAGGCAGGATAAAAATTGAATAAATAAAGAAATATTTCTTAAAATATTTGAAACAACAGAATAAAGAGCTGCACAAAATAAGAGAAGATAAAAAGAGAGTGGATAAAAAAATAAAATATTGATAAATTAACAGGAAGTTAACATCTGTGAAAATGTTTATTAATCAACTAAATCTATAGAATTAAGGTCATGTTTTCATTTTATTTTTTTTAATAAAAAACCAATGTGCAACATGTGTTAAAAAGAGATTCAATCACTCGATTGCGCCTTCGATTTTGACACTGATGAACCTCTCTTGATGTCCTTCTCTAAATCATCTTCAAAACATGCCCAACTATGTTTCTTTATAGAATACAAGGATATTTTTCTGTGTTATTTAATAAAACTATGCATTTTTGACCAGGACTTTTTGCAGTATACATTTTCAAAAGAAAAATGAAGCAGGTGGCTTTTCAAAATATGGAGAACCTTGAATTTTGAAGAATAACTTGACTTCAAATGATTGATGTAATGGTTTGAAAATGTGATGTTAAATGTATTCATGTTCAAATGCAAATTCAGAGAACTTATCTCTGTCCTTAGTGACAATTGTTGAAGGTAAAGACAACCTCATAGAATCATAGAATTAGAATGCATCTAAGAGAGCAAGTCCAATCCCCTGGACACTGCAGGATTCCCTATATCATCCCAAATAAATAACTATCCATCTACTGTCTGAAGATCCCAACTGAAGGGGAAGAAATCACTCCATGAGTTAATCTATTCCACTGATTGACAGTTCTAACTGACAAGAAGTTTCTCTAATGTCTAATTTGTATCCAGATCCTTGAAGCTTCATCAATTCATTCTAATCTAATCCTCTGAAGCAAGTGAGAATAAGTCCAAAGCCCTCTACAGCATGACAGCCTTTCAGATATTTGAAGACAGCTGTCATGTCCCCTCTCACCATTCACCTCTGCAAACTAAACCTATCTAGCTTTTAAAATCATTACTTATAGAGTTCTCCTGTTGCCATTTTGGTAGCCTTTCTCTAGTCTTGCTCCAGTTTATCAATATCTTTTTAAAATTGGAGTGTGCAAATATGGCTGGATCAAGACAGAATAGAGCCTAATAATGACGTCCTGTGATCTGGATTCTGGATTCCTCTTAATGTTCCTCAAGAATCTGGCCTCCTTTGAGATTACATTATAATATTATGTCTGACCATCAGATGATTCCTAAACTGAAATAAACACCTATCTGGATTTTCCTCGATCATTATCAGGTTAGTCACTCCTTGATGACAATGTGACCATTCATATCCATGTATACTAAGAGTGAATAATTAAAATAAGATGGTAATATTAGTGAGAGGATATGTTAGACAAGAGTAGGGTGAATAAATGTGTTTCTTTTCCTCAGAAGCATCTGCTCTGCAAGAAGACCAGGTAGGAATTTTTAAAATACCACAGCAAGCCATCCATAATGAAGTCCAAACAGTAACAGCAATGTTTACATACAACAAAGACTGTGAGGAATAGAATCTATAAATACAAGCTACTTATTCCAATGACCTTTTAGTACCAGTTGATTTAATTGTGGGTCTTTGCCTTCATTTTTATTACTTTTTATTATTTTTATTTAAATCATTTGTTTATAGATATCTATTTTTTACGACATCAAGCTAGAAACTAGGTGACCATACGTTCTAGTCCTGCTTTAGGCATGAAAAATCAGCTGGATGACTTTGGGTCATTCTCTCTCAGTCCAACTATCAGAATATTCATGACTGGGAAGACATGGTAACAAGGTCAGCCAATGAATAGGCATAGCAACTAAGTCACCCAATTGGGAGCTGAGACAGACTGGAGCCATTCATAGTCTGCAGCTACTGAGTCTGTGCAGAAAAGAGAAACTGAAACCAGTGTGTGTGTGTGTGTGTGAAGGTGTCTGCTGATCTGAGCTGAAATAAAATTGTGAACCTGCTATTAGCATTGTAAACTTACTTCATATATTATAGTGTATATAAAGAAGTTAATGAATCCTACTGCATCAGTCTGCCTGTGCGTGCTTTCTGGTTTTGTTTTTTGCAAGAAACTCTGACACCAACTCACCTCACAGGATTGTTGTTGTGGGGAAAATAGGAGGAGGAAGGAGTATTAACTTATTTAACTTATTTTTAAAAATAATAACAGTGGGTTTGGATTTTTTAAAAAAATCAAAATAAAATAAATTGTCACATAATGTAATAAATTACAACAACTGAAGTGTCTTTGAATATTAGTAGCTTGAGTTGGTAATTATGTTGTTGGTTTAGCTCTGAGCGATTGCAAATGTTTTGTTCCCATTTGAGGAGACATCTCTAGTGCTCTTTGGATTGTGCACAATCTAAACAGCATACTGAAGATGTCTCTTCAAATGGAGACGAAACATTTGCAACCAAATTGCCAAGCTCGGAGCTCAAACCAACCACAAACCAACAATTTAATATAATCTGTCATGAAATAATAATTGTATTAAAAAAATTCTCCCTCCTCCACGTTCCACTTTGCTTTTGGCAAAATGGGGTTGTTATCTGTGCAAAAAAACCTATTTTCACACCAAATAGTCACTAGTATCTTTATTATCCAACCAATATTTTTCTAATACTCATCTAATTTGTCAAGAAATTTATTGATTCCATGCTTTGCCTATGGATAGGCTTATTACTATACCTAACAATTGTTTCCAGACCAAATTATCTAAACTGGGTCAAAATAATCCAAGCTATGTTATGGGATAGTGTGCTATGTAAATGAGGATTTCTGGATCTCCCATTATTCTGCATCATTGGATGAATATAGGTTTGAGGGAAGAATAAAAATTCTTATTTATTTCTATTGCTCTATTCAAAATTTTCATAAATCTGTCTATTCTATTGCTTTTAATTCTTTTTTTCCCCCTTCTCTTCTGAGACATTCCCAGCATATTTATCTCTTCCTTAAAATTTCCACCAGAGCAATGCTTTTTAACCAGTTCATGTCCTTTAGCTATTACTTCTCCTCTTATCTCTTGATTGTTTAAGTATGCTCTGGAGTCTTTAAAGTAGAATTTCTGAAAAATAAATTATCAAGGACAAAATACCAACCCCAGAACATCCTGTCAACATGCTTGCTGATTCCTTCCAATATCTCTGAAATGTTAATGACACGACTTATTTTTGCAGAAATCAGTTATTATTTTATTTTAAAAGTCACTATTAACATTATCTTTCTCCAGAAGTCAAGATAATTCTCTCCTATTGTTTACATCTCCACTGGATCCTCATTTAAAAACTTGTTATTGATGGCATTTTCTAGTTCTGTAGACCTTATTCTTAGAGATCTCTTACATTGTGGAGAAGTTACCAAGTTCATATCTGAGTATTCCTTTTTAAAAAGATGGGTGAATATAATTCAGTTCTAGTTATTGAAAATACTATTAGTGGGGCGGGGGGAGGGGGGTAGGATTAGCCAGAAAATAGGTAGGTAGGTAGGTAGGTAGGTAGGTAGGTAGGTAGATAGATAGATAGATAGATAGATAGATAGATAGATAGATAGACAGACAGACAGACAGACAGACAGACAGACAGACAGACAGACAGACAGACAGACAGATAGAAAGATAGAAAGATAGAAAGATAGAAAGAAAAATAGAAAGTAAGAAAGAACAGAGGGGGAGGGAGAGAGAGGGGGGGGAGGTCGGTAGATTGATTCTTGATAAGCCTTTCCCACACACTAGTAGTACTTCAAATAACTAGAACTGAATTATGTATATGTGTATGTGTATATGTATATGTATATAAATTCAGTTCTAGTTATTTATATATAAGAAGTTTTCTACTGCTGCTTTTTTTAGGTGACCTTTTGAGAGGTTTGATCATGCCCCCCACTGGGTAGAGGCTGCTATTATCATGTCATCTGCAATAACAGGGACACCTGCTATGTTTTGGAAAATCTCTGCAGTTTTTAATGTCAAAACACTTCACCACTTGATTTTATGCCAAAAAACCTAGGCACTGGCATTTAAATCTTGTTTAGAGACTGTTAAAGCAGCACAATGCTGATGATCCATTGTCTAATCTTATTGGGTATCTATCTCTGTCATCTCAGGAAAAGAACAATCTCATTTCTAGCTACCTTATATTACACATTTGCTATTTTTGGTACAGCTCATTTGTTTCTCTATCTGGATTTAAATTGATCTCGAGGATATGTGCAAGCTTTTTTTCTTTCTTTCCATTTAACTTAGAAAAAACCATCTGAAGTCGGGAATGTTATTTTTGCTAAAATTCTGGGTCCAGTACAAAGATGAGCTGACAATCACACAAATGTGGGAGTGGATTTTTTCCCCCCGCAATGTATTGCTTCCCCACCCTTAACTCCACTTCCTTTCTGGAAGTTCTCTTAGGTAGCAATGGATGCTTACTCTTCTTGTTTTGGTTCCACAACACTATTATTCTCCTTGCCTTGCTCTTCCAATAAGGATCACCTAGCTTCTAATCAATGAATCAGATACTCTGCCCTAACAAATGTTTTATTATCTCTGTTTGCTTTTTTTTTCTGCTTCTGATCACAGCCAGATTAGTTTATCCCACTTTTCTGAGCTGTCAAACATAGCACACGAGCTGACCTTGGTTTCACCAATTAGACTGCAGTAGGTCTCCCATTCTCTTCTTTCTGCTCTCTTTGGAGCTCTTTTGCAAATTGAAGTCCTGTTAAAGCAGGAGTTTACTTGCATAGTTTGGTCCATGCTGACAGTTTGGGAAAGTTTTCTTTACCGAGGAAAAGCAATTAAGTCTTTTTTGGAATCTGGGTCTGAAGCTGAAACTAGATGAGTGCTACCAGGAAAAGTCAAATGGCATTCTGATCACAAACATGGCAGAATAGGGATGGGGATAATGGCTTAACAAGAGCTTAACTATGTCCACAGCTGTATTCAAATACCTAACGTTAGGTTTGGCTTTACCCTCATAACCCTAACTAAACTAAACCTAACCCCCTTTCTTCAGTTTTTTCTTCAAGAACACTGAACGTGTGCCAAAAGGCATTATCTCCTGTAAAGAATATCTGTGTCTTTAGTATATAGTATTTTAAAAGCCATTTCACCAAAGATGATAACAGGATTAGGTGAAAAAGGCTGGTTATCACAGATAGGATCAACATCCTTCAGATGTTGTAAACTCCAAATCCCATCAATGAAAATAACCAAGAACTACAACTTTGCTACAGCCATGGGAGTTGTAGCAAAGGCATGAGGTTGCCTGCCTGATGTACAGAATGGGGTGTGGTATTTTTACTATACCAATCCTGAGGCTGAAATACAATGCACCTCTACTTATTGAAGTCAGTGAAATCTATTTTGTATAAACATATTTAGCATTCATTTGTTTAAAATAGTTGCTTACAGAAGCCAGAATTTCTCAGTCTCAGTTGATCATAGATAATGGAAAAAGCAGATCTCTTTAATACAGCTAAAGCTAATCATAGAAATCCACATAAGTCTAAGGAACCTCATAATTTCCCTACAGCATCTCGTGTAAGGGTTACTTTTAGGTATTTCCACAAATGTAGCATCTTGCTTTTCCTTCCATTGAATAATGCATTTCAGGTGAGAGAGAAGGGATAGGATAATCCACAGCACCGTCCGTAAAATGATGTTTATGCTGCCTTCTTGTGTGACATATCATGGGACTTTACTTGAAATTAGGATATGATAATGCCCATCCCTCCAAAACCTCATCAGGGCTGTTCATTCTGAAGGGATGGTTAAAATGAGGATTTTATACAATTTAATGGGATTACACAGGGGATGGATTTGGCCCGACAAGCTGTGTATATAATGATAATCAACTCCAGTTGGATGAATTTTGCTCTGTGAACTGGCTGGCAAACTTCTTCAGCTAGCTGAAGTGATGAGCATACAAGATCAGCTCTCCTGTTAATATGCAGCAAATGTTTCCATTAAATCTTCTGACACAGTCCTACAGGAGTCTAATTTAGTGCTCTTAACAAATACAGAAACTCATTTGAGCAGTAACAGTATTTGATTTATTAAAAGAGTCATAAGTATTTGTCAGTAGCCACAGTTTTGTAAGTAGTCAGAAGTTTAGCTCTTTGCTTGAACTGACAGCAAAACCCTTGATGTGGGATTAGGATTACACCAGTTGGGTCACCTCCTGAATCATCTTTCAGAACCATGTGATTATATTGATTGGCAGGCATAAAATTACAGGACTCCCTTTAACATGAATGACAGATCAGCCTTTCCTGAACAGGTACCCACTGGGTGTGCTGTCCACTTCGATAATCCCAAAATTGCATGGGTATAAACCACCATCTCAAAGTACCTAATGTTTCTCAGAAACCTTGGTCAAACTATTCATGGACTACATTTCCCCAGATTGTAGCTGAAGGCCTCATACGATTAAAGGTACTGAAATACGATGGACGGAGATTGAAATTGAGAGAGACGGAGATTCTTTGCTTGTGAGCAAGAAAGATCAATCCCTTATAGGGAAAATTGTGATTTACTTCTCGGTATCTTCAGGCATCTAGGTTCACATATAAAAAGAGTTTAGAAAAGAAAAAAGAAATGAAAAGAAAAGAAAAGAAAAGGAGAGGAGAGGATCACATGATTTTTGCCCATCTGGTAACTGAAATGGCTTTCAGCAAGGATGGTTTCATCACATTTGCTAGTTCATTGAACTAGTCAGAAAAAAGTTTTGGATTCAATGAAGATACAAATGTCTGATTATGATTATCAGAAATTGGGAATACCTTGCCTCATGTGGGCCAAGTAGCAATAGCGCTTAGACTTATATACCGCTTACATCAGGGGTGAAATTTACTTAACTTCCCTACCGGTTTGGAAGTGTGCATGCCGTGCGCACATCATGTACGATTTTGGACCCTCTGTGCATGCACAAAGCCTTCTGCACACGTGCAGAGGGTAAAAAACAGGAAGTAATGATGTCTGGGCAGGTGGGCAGAGCCTCACGCTGCTGCCGCTACCGCTTCTCTGAACCACCCACCGCCACCACTACTGGTTCACTCGAACTGGTGCAAACCAGTAGCATTTCACCCCTGGTTTACATATCAAGAAACAACAGCAAAAAACAGAAGGCCATAAACATTAAACTTCTGGGAGGATGCTGAAGATAGCAATAGCACTTAGACTTATATACTGCTTCACAGAGCTTTACAGTCCTCTCTAAGCAGTTAACAGATTCAGCATATTGTCCCCAACAATCTGGGTCCTCATTTTACCCACCTTGAAGGATGGAAGGCTGAGTCAACCTTGAGCTGGTCAGAATCGAACTGCTGAACTGATGGCAGAGGTCAGCAGAAATGGCTTGCAGTACTGCATTCTAACTACTGCGCCATATCGGTAACATCCCATAGGTAGTCCTATAAAACTAAAAATGTTATCATACTTCAATGAATAAATATATTATTTCAAAATGAGATTACCTAATATTATTGACTTCAGCGCTGAAATGTAACAAAAAGAGGTTACGTGATTTTCATGAGTTAATTTTAAAACAAATAACAACAAAAGCAAACCTGAAACTGAATGACCAAAGAACATAAAACTGTAGATTTGCAATATAATATTAACTAAGATGGAAGAACAAAATAATACTCTTCCCCTACTTTCAGATATAACTAGCACTTTTTTCCCTGATGCTCAGTGCAAATCTTTGCTTTGGGGAAAAAACCCTCCCCCAGTTAATGACAGAATTACTTATAACATTTAACAATGAGATCAAAGCATTTTGAAATTCTAGTGTGCCTCCACTTTTGAGTTGTAGTTATTGCCACTGGGAAAATCAATCACTTAAATACGAGTCAGCACTATGTGGCAGGAGCCAAAAAAGCTAATGCAATCTAGGATAGAGGAACGGAATCAAGTTCACGTGAAGTGTTAGTACCACTTTATAAAGCCTTTAGTAAGATCACACTTGGAATACTGCATCCAGATTTGGTCACCATGTTATAAAAAAGATGTTGAGACTCTGGAAAGAATACAGAGAAGAGCATCAAAGACGATTAGGGTGTTGGAGGCTTAAACCTATGAAGAATATTTGCAGGAATTGGGTTCGTCTAGTCCACTGAAAAGAAGGACTAGGAGAGACATGATAGCAGACTTCCAATATCTGAGGGGCTGCCATATAGAAGAGGGCGTCAATCTATTTTCCAAAGCATCAGAAGGCAAGACAAGAAACAGTGGATGGAAACTAATCAAGAAGAGAAGCAACCTAGAACTAAGGAGAAATTTCCCAAAGGTGAGAACAATTAACCAGTGGAATGACTTGCCTTCAGAAGTTGTGAGCGCTCCTTCACTGGAGGCTTTTAAGAAGAGACTGAATAGCCACTTGTCTGGAATAGTATAGGCTCTCCTGCTTGGGCAGGGGTTGGACTAGAAGACCTCCTAGGTCCCTTCCAACTCTGGAAATATAATCTATTATATTTATGGCTACAGTCCTTCTGCCGGCACTGGTGGGTTTGTGAATTATGCATAATCCTTCGTCATGGAGCTTTTCTTCACAATAAGAGAGAAACTTCTATTTCTTTCTAAAAATCTGCTGAGTTAAAACAATTCATAAATGTCTAAAAATTACACCTACATAGCATTTGCAGATTATACTTTTACTATAAATGGTGTAGAGCTCCTATAACAAGAATCTCTTTCTGGCATTCTAGAAGCGTTCCATTTCTCGTCACGCAAACGCAAAAGATTTGAAAAGGAAAAGAGCATATATCCAAAGGGGTACGGATGGGTTAATTTCCGTCTTGTGCTGTTGAAAGCAGGTTGAAATAGACTACAGTGTAATCACCAACAGTTGAATTGACTTAATGGCACCTAACGTGCTGCCAAGCCAAACTGGCAACGAAACTGAGGAAGCCATTCTGATTTGTATGCTCTGTAGGACTCCCTTGATCTTTGCTAACTGTTCAAATCCACTTGGATTCGTCATCTAACTTTTAATTAAAAAACAATAATGATCTTTTCTCATCTATCGGCCCAACTTCCTTTTGGGCCCTTTTGATGATTTGGAGAGATTTTATTATGTGCAAAATGTCCCTCAAATACTTTTCTTGATTGTTTGCCTTATCATCAACTTGTTTTTGTTTTAGTCAGCTATCTGCTCATTTTTTGTTTTGTTGAAAATGCTAACCGTGCTACAGAAATACTGTGAGAAGGATGATGATGATGATGATGATGATGATGATGATGATTAGCAGGAGGAGGGGGAAGAAGAAGAAGAAGAGGAAGAGGAGGAGGAGGAGGAAGAGGAAAAGGAAAAGGAAAAGGAAAAGAAGACATTTTATACCAAATGAGAAACAGTCAATAGGAGGAAAGCATCAAGCAGTTTTCTTTTATTTTCATAGGTGATCCCTTTGCATTCTACAGGGTTAACCAAACAAATGCAAAATCAGACAAATGACTGTTAAACATCTCATTCAATTTAAGCACATTTCTACCAACTGTGTGTTCAATTCTACTATTAAAACCAATGCAATAGGAAACTCTGGCACACTCTAGGTTTAAATTTCAAGGCCCTGGTTGGATGTCACCGATTTTGTATACTCATCCACCCTAACAATAAACTGGAGCCTTATTATATAATGGATTGGCTATTTCAACAAGAGATAATATAAACGCAAAAGGGACTTGCTCTTTACCCTCTCCTGGAATAGAAATTTGACTATTTGTGCAGGCAGAGCAGGTGAGACCGTTCTGGATGCCAACATCAGCAAGGATGGGATATTGGCATGCCTGTGCCTGTAAAACACGGCAACAATTGTTTTCCTTTTACTTCTCCAGCAGTTCTAGGGCAACAGGCCCAGTGCTAACAAGCAGCAGATATTAGGGCCAAAATACTTTCACATCCAGCAGGCTGGCATTGATGCTGCCAGCTCTTCATTCAGTCGAGGAAAAATGCCCCCTCTGCTCCTTCTTGCTATGTTTTACTGGATCTTTTTCACCTGCTAACTCAAGAGGTCTCTCTTTCTGTCCTTCAGAACAGCATTAAAGGAACACGTGGAAGCCTCCTCAGCATGGGTAGTAGGGACTGGAGATACAGATTTCATTTTAATTTCTGGAGGAACTGTGAAAACAACATACCGAACATCACAACTTCAGCAGTACGCCTTCTAGTACATAGATAAATATGCTTTTTAAGTGTTAAAACACACACAACTTGTAACACATTCTTCCTGGCTAACAGGAAGCCAGATGGATTTGTGCCGTGTACTTCGATGCTTCATGGCCCTTCTCTGCATACCACAAGCATTTGGTAGGATCATCAGAACTTTTCAAAAGCAGGAGGAGGAATAATGGTAAGGCCCGTCCTTTTCACAGAAGCTCAGTTAAATATTCTCAGGTTGATGCTTCTTAACTCCTGGTCCTGCGAAGTTGTATAGAAAGTCATTAGTGCTGAAATGGCACAATGTACAATTTATGGGAAGTATACACTGTGTGCACAATTATTAGGCAAGCTGTATTTTGGAGGATTAATTTTGCTGTTGAACAACTACAGGGCTCTCGGTCAATCCAAAATGTTAATAAACCCTCAAACCTGAATATATTTAAAAAAGTAAAAGTGAGTTTAGGGCTTTCTTAGGAGAATATCTATGTGTGCACAATTATTGGGCAACTATTAGTGTGCAGAATTATTATGCAACTAAATGAAAAATGAAAATGTTCTCCTCTCACTCATTTATGTTCATCTTTTAAAGTGAAAATAATAAATAAACAACTCAAAATTTACAAATAAACAATTCTGACAGTTCAAAAAAAAATCAGTGGCCAATATAGCCACCCTTCTTTTCAATAACAGAAATAAGCCTTCCATTCATGGAGTCTGTCAGTTTCTTGAGCTGTTGACAATCAACTTTTTCTGCAGCAGCAACCACAGCCTCCCTGATGCTGTTCAGAGAGGTGTATTATTTTCCTTCACCATAGATCTCCTGATTTATGAAGAACCCACAAGTTCTCAATAGGGTGAAGGTCAGATTAGGAAGGGGGGCATTTTGTCATTATTCTTTCATCTTTAAGGCCTTTACTGGCTACCCATGCAGTGGAGTACTTTGATGCATGAGATGGAGCATTGTCCTGCATAAAAATCATGGTCTTCTTGAAAGATGCAGACTTTTTCCTGTACCATTACTTGAAGAAAGTATCTTCTAAAAAGACACTTGGCAATAAGTTTGGGAGTTGCTTTTGAATCCATCTTCAACCAGAAAAGGCCCAAGTAGTTCATCTTCAATAATACCAGCCCTTACCAGTACATCACCTCCACCTTGCTGGCATCTGAGTCGAAACGGAGCTCTGTGTCCATTACTGATCCAGCCATGGGACCATCCATCTGATCCATCAAGAGCCACTTTCATCTCATCAGTCTTGAAAAATCTGTCTTCAGATATTTCTTGACCCAGTCTTACTGTTTCAATTTACGTGTCCTGTTCAGTGGTGGTCAGATTTCAGCCTTCCTTACCTTGGCCATGTCTCTGAGCACAGAACACTTTGTACTTCAGGACACTCAGGTAGGTTGAAGTTCTGAAATATGACAGCACTGGAGGATTATAGGTCCCTGGTAGTTTCACATTTGATTCTTCTCAAATCTTTGGCAATTAAAGTGTGTCTTTTTTTTTTCCCTCAACACGTTTCTTGCGACCCTGTTGACTATTTGCAACAAAATGTTTGATGGTTCTGTGATCACACCCCAATATCTTAGGAATTTTAAGAGTGCTGCATCCCTTTTTACATTTTTTGACTTTTCAGCCAGTTAAATCTTTTTTTTAGCCCATTTTGGCTGAGGAAAAGAAGCTGCCTAATAATTATGCACACCTTGATATAGGGTGTTGCTCTCCTTAGGCCACACCCTCCCTCATTAGACAAATACACATCACCTGATATGCTCATATCCCCTAGGAGTTCAAGTTTATACATCTTGGAGGTAGAAAATATGCACACAAAGGATGATACGGTCAAAATACTCACTTGCTTAATAATTGTGCACACGGTGTAGTACATTGGCAATCTGAAACTTCCATCCTTCCTTCCGTCCTCTTTCCTTTTCCTCCTTCTCTCTCTCTCTCTTCCTTTGTGTGTTTTTATCTCTCTCTGTCTCTCCTATCTCTCTCTCTCTCCAGGATTATTCCAATCCATAGGAATGTTCAACCACTTCAAAAAAAAAAAATGCAAGATTTAGCTCTTTCATCTGACCATGGAATTTTCTTGGCTGCAGTTCTCTTTAGATTTGTTGGATCACAGACATTTGCTTTTCCCCATCAGCTATTTTCAGGATGAATGTTTAACAGAGATAGTTTTTAACCATTCTTGTTCTACCTCAATTATGTTCCATAGTTGCATGTTTAATTTTTAAGGCTGTGAATGCCCGGTGTATGTAGAAGAGGCATGTTGGTGGATTCAAATTAACATTGCTTTAAAAGGATTATATCAAGATAGCCATTTATACAATGTCCTGGAAGAGAGAAACGGAAAGCCAAAACAACCTGGAAAAAGAAAATTGGCTTTAGAAAAAGCCAAGCTTGTCTTCCCAAGAATGAAAATAAACCTGCAAAATGCTCTCCTTTGGAACTGCAGGTAGCCCTTGACTTACAACCATTTATTTAGCAACAGTTCAAAGTTACAGCAGCATAAAAAAAAATATCCTTGCATTTATGACAGTTGCAGCATCCCCATGTCATGTGACCAATTTTTGAGAACTTGGCAACTGGCATATATTTATAATGGTTGTAGTGTCCTGGAGTTACACAATCACAATTTGCAATCTCTCCAGCCGGCTTCTGACAAGTATAATCAATGGGGGAAACCAGATTTTCTTAACAGCTATCTGTTTCACTTAACAACTGCTGGCATTCGCTTAGCAACCATTACAAAAAAAGACCTTAAAATCAAGTGTGATTCCCTTAATAAGTACCTTGCTTTGCAACAGAAATTCTGGTTCCAATTGTTGTGATAAGTTCAGAACTACCTGTATTTTTCAAGGATTATATGAATATTTATTTTATTTATTTATTTATTTATTTATTTATTTATTTTTATTTATTTATTAAATTTATATACCGCCCTTCTCCCAAAAGGGACTCAGGGCGGTGAACAGCCAAAATTAAAACTACATATAATACAAAAGTTAAGAAAACTAAAATAAATTAAATCATCGGCCTCCCAATTTAAAACCCCAAGTCTATAAAATAAAAAATTTCCCGTTAGAAAAACCATTCAGGCTAAGCCGGCTTTCTGGAATAAATAAGTCTTCAGGGCCTTATGGAAAGTACGGAGGTCCAGGATCAGTCGTATTCCAGGAGGTAGATCATTCCACAGGGCAGGTGCCCCCATAGAGAAGGCTCTCCCCCTGGGGGCTGCCAGCCGACATTGCTTGACCGACGGCACCCTGAGGAGGCCCTCTCTGTGAGAGCATATTGGCTGGTGGGAGGTTATCAATAGCAGCAGATGGTCTCGCAAATACCCTGGCCCTAAGCCATGGAGCGCTTTAAAGATGAGAAGCAGCACCTTGAAACGCACCCTGAAGACCACCGGGAGCCAGTGCAGCTTGCGCAGGAGAGGTGTTACATGGGAACGCCATGCCACTCCCATAATCACCCGCGCAGCTGCATTCGGGACCAGTTGGAGCCTCCGGGTGCTCCTCAAGGGGAGCCCCATGTAGAGAGCGTTACAGTAGTCCAGGCGAGACATAAAGAGGGCATGGGTGCCACGGCCGTCATATGCTCTTCTAAAGACAGCCATGTGTCCAGGAGGATGCCCAAGTTGCGAGCCTCCTCTGTGGGGGTCAATGACTCACCCCCAATAGCCAGCGATGGCACCAGCTGGCTATATCAGGACGCCGGCATCCACAGCCACTCGGTCTTGGAAGGGTTGAGTCAAAGCCTGTTTTTCCCCATCCAGACCCCCATGGCCTCCAGACACTGGGACATCACTTCGAGGGCATCATTGGGGTGGTCGGGGGTGGAGATGTACAGCTGAGTATCATCAGCGTACAGATGGCAACGCACCCCAAAATCACGGATGATCTCACCCAGCGGCTTCACAGGAGCGGCGAGAGGACTGACACTTGCAGCACCCCACAAACAAGGCACCTCGAGGTCGACCTCTGCCCCCCTGCCAACACGGACTGTGACCGGTCGGAGAGATAGGAGGAGAACCACCTCAACACGGTGCCTCCCACCTCTAATCCCTCCAGCCGGCGCAGCATGATATTCCTTATGTATGATAATACTATGTTCTAGTAGCACTGCAGTGAGTGTAAAATAATTGGTAGATGATAAATAAGATTAGATGGAACAACTGATGACCTCATTTTACCTGTCCACAATAGAAAGCGTCCTCACTTATTGCATCAAGGTATGGCATGCCTGTTTGACAGTTGCAGATAGAAAAACATTACAGAGGGTGTAAGCACAGCACAAAACATCGTGGGCTGTGCCCTGATACCACTAGATGAGATCACCAGAGCTCATTGCCTTAGAAGAATGAGGAAAATTTTCAGGGACGACTTTCACCATGGTCATCACTTCTTTACCCTCCTGCCATCGGGAAGGAGATATAGAAGCATAGCCAGCCACACAAACAGGCTGAAAAACAGTTTTTATCCGTGGGCTGTCAGACTCCTGAATGTGAAATAACACCATAACTACATAGTATGATGGACTTGCAGGGCCGGCCCAACGTGTACCATGTTCATACTGGTGCAATGGGACTTGCCCACCCTACCTGTGCCAGCAGAGGAGGTATGCTGCTTATCCAGTCAGTCAAAGAGTTCCAGCTGAGGGGGTCCAGGAGGAGAACCTTGGCTGCTAATGGATCCTGCCCAGGGGTGAAATCCAGCAGGTTCTGACAGGTTCTGGAGAACCGGTAGTGGAAATTTTGAGTAGTTTGGAGAACTGGCAAATACCACCTCTGGTTGGCCCCAGAGTGGTGTGGGAATGGAGATTTTGCAATATCCTTCCCCTAGAGTGGAATGGGAATGGAGATTTTGCAGTATCCTTCCCCTGGAGTGGGGTGGGAATGGAGATTTTGCAGTATCCTTCCCCTGACACGCCTACCAAGCCAGACTATACCCACCAAGCCACACCCACAGAACCAGTAGTAAAAAAATTTAAATTCCACCACTATCCTAATCTATATTTTATTGTGATTAGATAAACAAATTTGAATGGTTTTATTGTTTTAAAAAGCTGCCCAGAGTTGCTTTACGGTGAGATGAGCAGCAAAGAAAGTTAATACATAAATTAAATATATAAAAAACAAAAAAAAACCCATGAAAATGAGACTTCAATCAATTCCAATCAGGAGGAAAAGAATGGAAGATAACCATACTAGTAGTTGTGGCTACGTATAACATTTATTGAAGAAATATATACATTCTTTTGAGAGTGGGCATTAGTCAGCATGTTCACAAAAAGGGGACAATAAAAATTATCTTCTCTATCTTATATCAGAGTTGGAAAGTAGAACACTTAATGTTGCTCAAACTGGAAGGAAGCTAGAGAAGTTAAGCCTATTAAACATGTCAAAATTGCCTAGAACAGCCAAAGGGACTTCTTCACATATATTCAGAATAAAGTAAAAGAGGGGGAAATATTACTGTACCAGATCTCAATGAGAAAATGCTAACAGGAAACAAGACCCAAAAAGTCACATTTGCTTATTCCTAATTTTGTTTATTTTCCTCCCATAAGAGCTTATGTATTACACCAATTCTGAGAAATACAATGAAAAGATACAGTTGGAGCTTAAGAAGGATAGAAATATTTACATTTATTTATTTTGAAATAAGTTTATATTCTGAGGCTAGATCAATTGCACTGACGCTCTGGTTGAATTTTTAAATATTACTTTCCTTGAAATCCTGGAGAACAAATGAAATGCCAGATAAATAGAGAAAAGCAAATGTTGTTTCTGTATTCACAAAATATAAAACTGACTACAGACCAGTCAGTCTGACTTCAATGCCTTAAAAAAAATAATAATTATGCAGAAATCAGCATACAGTTGTCAGGATTCAACTGTTCACATATTTTGAACAAGTAATTTTCCCATTAATTGTTTGAGCATTGTAGACTTCCTATCAGGAGCCACCTTGTAAATGTAACTCTTTCCATCAGGTCCAGGCATCTAGAGAGAGCCTATTGAAGATTTTATCTCCAAATGACGTTTAAGGGGATGACCAGGTGCCTTGGTAGAAAAACACACACATATATATATGCACACACATAAACATATACACCGTGTTTCCCCGAAAATAAGACCCTATCTTATGTTTTTTTGAACCCTGAAATAAACGCTTGGCCTTATTGCCCTGCGCTCAAAAGCCCAATGGGGCTTATTATCAGGGGATGTCTTATTTTGGGGGAAACACACACACACATATCAAACTTGGCAACTTTAAGATGTGTGAATCAACTCCCAGAATTCTCCAGACTTCAGTTCCCAGAATTTCCCTCATGCTGGCTGGGGAATTTGGGGAGTTAAAGTCCACATATCTTAAAGCAACAGCAATAGCACTTTGACTTATATACCGCTTTACAGCCCTCTCTAAGCAGTTTACAGAGTCAGCATATTTCCCCCAACAATCTGGGCCCTCATTTTACCAACCTCAGAAGGATGGGAGGCTGAATCAACCTTGAGCCGGACAGGATCAAACTGCTGGCAGTCAGCAGAATTAGCCTGCAATACTGCATTCTAACCACTGAGCCACCCTGGCTCTAAGTGGTGCCAGGTTTGAAAAACATTGGCCCAGCTGGACCTCCCAATCATATGTTTCTGGGACTCATACCCACAGATGTCTAGAAGCATGGAGTGGTGAAGCTGACAACAGCTCTTTCTGTTTCACTCTTTTACAAGTGCTATTCCTATGGCTTGAAATAAAAATGGCTCACTTGAGCCCAGGAGTTCACAGCTAGGGAGAGACAAAGAGTTTCACCAATAACAGAACAGATCAGCAACAACTTCCAGCACTAGGGGGAAATAAACTGATGCAGAGGTAGAAAAATGCTGACTCAGTTCTTGAAATGAGCTAATATTGTCTGATCAGTGATGTCTGGAGTCAATTTAGAACTGGCACAAAGTTATTGTGAAATGCACATAAAATGATCTGGTGGAAGCAATCTAATTGAAATATAAGAACTTGAGTTTTATAGCACTGCTGCCTGATTTTTAAACGCTTGCGTGCACTGCTTGAAACAAAAAAGCAGAGCCGGGTTGGATCAAATCAAAAGCAAGTTTCTTCCAAAGTTTACCTACACGTGAATTGAGTTAAGGTGGCTGCAACTTGGATTTTAAAGAGGACTAGATGAATACACAGAGAATATTTTTATTGTCTTAAAATAATGTCTTTATTGCTGTACCTCCAATATCACAGAGACAGATGAGTGATTTATCACTTATATCTTTATGTACACTGAGAGCTTATGCACCGAAGACAAATTCCTTGTGTGTCCAATCACACTTGGGCAATAAAGAATTCTCATTCTAATTCTGAAAGAAAATGGCTGTGTTCATGTGTTGCTTATGAAGACCCAAAGGCCTATGGCAATGATGGCGAACCTTTTCAGCACCGAGTGCCCAAGCTGGAACGCACCAAAGTGCTGGAGTGCCAGAAACCCTAAGACCATTTGTTTCTGGTGCGTACATGCACACTGACCAGCTTGTTTTCAGGTTTCCGGCGCTCCAGTGCATGCAAAAACCAGCTAACCAGCATGCATGGAAGAAGCCGGAAGAGCATCTGACTACGGCACATATGCCCACAGAGAGTGCTCTATGTGCCGCCTCTGGCACATATGCCAGAGGTTCTCCATCACGGGCCTATGGGAAAGAAGGATGCTGGACTTGAAGAAACACCTCTCATCTGATCCAGGTATCTTTTCCATTAAACATTTTTCTCAGCAAAAGCCCCTTAGACTACAGATTACTTATTAAAATGCAAACACAAGACAAAGACCCCAGCTCTGCTGCCCACATGCTAATTTTTCAAATGGTGAGGACTAGAATCATGACAAAGATTTGCACATTACAATTCATATTTTCGAAAGACACACTGTGAGAAAACAAACCACACAGTGAACGGGGAGCATTTAAAATATCTCTAAATTTCCATTGCTACTTTTCATCTAAATTTGCTTTGTGTATCAAGAGAAAAACAGGCAAATGAGAAGGGTTACCTGAAGCATCTAGCATCACATTTTGAAAATCTAAACCAGAGCATGAAAAGACAGCTTTGTTGAATTTGAGCTAGAATTCTTCAACCAAGGAGAATCAAGTTCCACAAACGGGATAAAATGTTTGGTGCATATTCTTCATGGCTCCTTCTTTATGATTTGATGCTACTTGTGATAAAACTCTCTCTCACTTCTGTGTTTTCTTAGCCCAGAAGCGGACTTGGATGCAGTCCTAGAGATGTATCTGATTTCCAGAAGCTCATTTGAACCAAAGCTGCTATTTCTATAGAAAGAGACTTTATAAGTAGCAGTGACAACAAAGCCACACAATAGTTCCTTTTTTCCTCCCCCCAACAAGTTCCTGGAGGAAGGGAAGGGAAGACCAAGCTGAGCAGTCCTTCCACTAGGGTCACATTAATTGAATAAGAGACCCTTTTATTCTTCCTTTAACCTGTCATTAGAAAGAATTCTATCTTCATTCACTGCAAAGCTCTAAAGCTGAAAGCATCTATGATTATTTTCAGAGTTTTTCTTTTCTTTTTTTTTTTGTAAATTAAAGTTTTTCCTGCACAAAATCCAGGAGAGGAAAACAAATCTAAGATCTCAGACACCCCCATTGTAGGATTATCTTAATACTAATACTTCCTACTAAGGAGTACCCTGGAAACCCTACAAGACCATTTTAAACATAAACATGAAAGTCAATTCAATCATTTAAATAATGCAGTACAATGTATTAAAATGTACATTTAAAAAGATAAGAGAAAGAATAGTAGGAAAAGGGTAGGAAGAGAAAAATGGATAAAAGCCAGTGGTAAAATCTGTACCGATTTACTACCAGTTCGCTGGCTGCGCATGGGCACCATGTGCCAAATATGTGCTACACATGCACATACACAGTGTGTGCACCGTGCACCAAATGTGAGTGTCAGCCTCTCAAGTTGCATTTCATTCAGGGCTGACATAGTAAAGAGGGGGTTAAATTACTGCAGTAGAATGATTTAGAGAATGGCCAATAGAATAAGGGAGCAAGCCAGGAAAGGGAGGGAATTTGGAGCAGAGGTCATTTCCTGGGTGCATATGAGTCTGTGAGGACGTTGTTCTAACAAGTAAAAGTTTTTTTTTTCTTTATTATCAAAATGTGAGAGGCACGTTATGTCTTTTTTAGACAACTTCGCTTGGACAGTGAGGTGTCTACGTGCGCAGTGCACGCCAAAAGGAGGGGGTGATCAGCTGTGCGGGGAGGGGGTGCGGGGAGGAGGTGATCAGCTGTGGCGCATGATCTTTTTTTTTAACTTTTAAAAGCAATTTAAATTGCAAATAGGTTGTAAAAAATGCTTTTTAAAGGTGAAAAAAGGCTCTGGTGATCACAGCTGAGCTGCAGCTCAGCTGTGATCGCCACAGCCTTTTTCCATTTTAAAAAGCATTTTTTACAACCTATTTAAATCTATTTAAAAGCAAAAAAGCAAAACCTTCTATGCATGCGCAGAGGGTACAAAGCACACTACTTCCTGGTTAAAACCAGGAGGTAACGACAACCGGGTGGGTGGGCGGAGCCTCATGCCACGATCGCTATCGGTTCGAACCACCTGCCGCAATCGCTACCGAATCTGGTGATCCGGCCCAAACCGGGAGTATTTCACCCCTGATAAAAGCTACTATTCTGATATAATGGACAAAAATATGTAACGTTGCCTTCAGATGGGGTTCAACTGCTGATGACTTCAGACACATCCATGGAGTTTTCTTGCCAACAACCTGACAGCGGCTTGCCATGTCTTCTACCAGCATTTTTTTTTTGAAGCTATAGCTTGATATTTTCATTCAAGTAAAGAACACCGCTTGGGGGCGGGGGGCGAAAGCCCTACAAAGCAGGTATATACAAAAGTATGAAGGCTATTGCTTAACACATTGTAAGCCGCCCTGAGTCTCCGGAGAAGGGCAGCATATAAATTAAATTTTTTTTAAAAAGTACCGGTATTAATCAGGCCCTTTTATGACCCTGTAATCCCTTAATTCGGGGTAGAGTTGGAGCAACTAAATGGAGCTAAGCATTTACTGGCCAGATGCCCTTCTTGATATTGTACCTTTAGACAGAGGTGGGATTCAAGTAATTTAACAACCGGTTCTCTGCCCTAATGATTTCTTCCAACACCCAGTTTGCCAAACTGCTCAGAAAGTTAACAACTGGTTCTCCCGAAGTGGTGCGAACTGACTGAATCCCACCACTGCCTTTAGATTATTAGAATATTAGGTTCAGATACCTCCTTTTCATGCAAACCGCTTTCAAATCATACATTTGTCTCTTGCTGATTCCATTCATTACAGTAATGCTTGAACAAAAAAAATATAAATCAACATGCTGCTCCATGAAGACATCTCCTCCTGCCACTGGTGGGATTCAGCCAGTTTGCACCGGTTCAAGTGAACTGGTTGTCAAATCCTCTCTCCCCCTGCTATCAAAGTGGATCCTGGCCAAAATGGGCAATGGAGCGGCTGGAGTGAGGGAAGTCAAGGGAAGACAAGACCGCTTTCCCTCCTCCTTCTCCCTGCTCCTCCTCTTTCCCTCGTGCTGGCTACTCTGTTGCCCATTTCTCCATTGCAGAGCAGTGAAGCGCCCAGGATCCACTGATAGCAGGGGTGGGGGTTAATTTAACAACCGGTTTGCCCAGGGTCAGGTTGAGCCATGAAAGCCAACCTGACCCTGGGCGAACCAATTGTTAAATTATTTGAATACTACCACTGCCTCCCGTCAGCCACCAATGCACAATGTGACTGTCACAAAAGAATATGTGAAGTATTGAATTCTCCAGACATCTTCATCAAAGCAGTTGGTTCCCAATGTAAGAGGATGGAATAAAAACAGTTCCAAAGGCTGACTAAGTTATGCATATAACGAAACCTGGATTTCTGAATCAGTCTTAAAATGGAGATTGCACAGATTGAATGAATTAGTCCCCATTAGACCATGGGTGTATCAGATTACCCCTTGCGTTCTGGGACAAACAAGCCCAGGCTGACCCTCTCATGCCTGAAAACGCAAAAACCAGTTGCATCTGTGAGTGTTTCCACCCAGTGAGTAAAACACCCTGTCTTCCAGTCTGCAAGAGGACAAAACTAAAAACATTATGATTTTGCCAACCTTTCTTCAAAATTCCACCAAGATTATAGGGATAATGCATGTTTTGCCAAACTGCAAATTCCAATTCATTGTGCTCATCGGCAGTCTGTGCTAGAGTGCCCAAGAATGGTATTTCCTGAATGAGAATACCAAGAGTGTGATTTCATGTATGACAACAGCAGTGACTAACAAAATAACCCCACCCCCAACCATGTTTGCAATCTAAGTCTTTTTTTAACATTCCAAGCATTTTATTGTATTTAATCATTCTGTGAAGTCTATGTCTCTCCAGATGTACAACTCCCATATGAGAGTGCTAATATAATACTAATTTTACAAAACAGGTGACTCTTTAGAAAGCTTATCTGAAACAGTTATCCCTCCATTTTGTGAACTCATTGTTGCGCTTCCTTGGCTTCAATTATAAATGTTCTTTGTGTGTTGCATCTCCTGCACTGGAAGACAAAACTAGATGGACTCTTTTAAAGGATTTGGGGGTATCAGTATCAGCACACAGCTATTTCTCTGCTGCAAGACAGTTTCCTCTCAACTGATCAATGCAGATGTGATCTTTTCATTAGCAAGGGAATTGCACGAGAGATAGTCAGAGCTACTGCTCGGGAACAGAGTACCTATCTCTACAGCTAGATTATAGTCCATTCTAAATGCAAAAATGCACCCAGGTATGTACCAAGAAAGTTGGGAAATCTGTTGCCTTGTGGGAAGCTTTACTTTAAAACTCCCCCGATTTTGTATTTAAGCTTTGTCCCAAAGTAGATACCTGTATCATCCGGGGTCATAGCTATAAATACAGCTAGAATTTTTTTAAAAGCCTAAATTAGATATATTGCAATGACACTAAATCTCTGTATCTCTTTGAGTCGTTATTCATTAGTTATTTACAGCATCTCTGGAATGGCTTGGCAACCCCAATTTTAGTTCCTGTGCCTATGAAATGATCCTTGTCTTATCCTCAGACCACTATTTTGCTAGCGTTAATCATAATTTTCACATGGCTTGATTATTTAGCACAGTGGTGTCAAACTCGCAGCCTGTGCTCCAGATGCATCACCCGCTGGCCACACCCACCCCGGGTTTAGCGAAGGGGGGGAAGTTGCGATACGTCACACGACGGCCATGTGATGCCATGAGTTTAGCATGATGGGGGTAAGCTGAATGGTGGGACTGATGCTATGAGAAACCACTGCCTTCTAAGTTGATATTAAAACTTTAAGAAGTTTGATATAAGACTTTGAACAAAGGATTTAATTTGTGATGGGACATTTGAATCACTGGATAATATAGCTTAGTGTTCCAGTTCTCTTTTCACGATGGACTCCAACTCCCATAAATTAAGTTAATAGCCATTGTTCGCCAGGGAGTTAAAGTCCTGCATTTGGAAAACACCAGATTGGACAACACAAGGGCAGATCTCATTTGAAAAAGAGTTTGGAGTGGAGAATAATTTTCCTTTCTTGCTTTAAGTTAGCAGAACAAGTTGCTCCTCCTTGTTTTCAGGAGGCTGATTCCCTCTCATCATACTGAGTGGGTGAAACAGAATTATGCTGTTATAGACATTTACGATATCATTTGTATTGACTACAGGTATTTGCTTATTCTCCATGGGTAGATTGAGAACGAAAATGACAGGTTTTATGCCATTCTAGTAACTTAGATCCAGTTTAGCAGTCCCTGATGGCTTGGAGTTACAGAGCTCAGAAGAAGCTACAGGTCTCTTTCTGTTACTCCTTTAGTGTACATAAGGATACTGACCCCATTTACTGCTGTTGCTCATTACCGGCAGGATATATTGCAACGACAACCAAATCTCTATATTTCTTTTGAGTCGTTATTCATTAGTTATTTACAGTATTGCTGGAATGGCCTGGCAACCCCAATTTTAGTTCCTGTGCCTGCAAAACAATCCTTGTCTTATCCACAGACCATTAGTTTGCTACTGTAAAGCGCTAGCCAGCCACAAAATGTGTGAGTGGGTGGGAACGAAGAGAACCAAAACAATACATCATATGCCAACCGATCCTTCTTGTGTCATAGCAAAGATTAGCTTCCATTAAGGATTACCAGTGAGCAAAACTTCTACGACCTGTGCAATTACTCATTGACTATATCCTTGAAATATCCATAAATAAAGTTACAGGACTTAGATTTGTACTGATGCACCTAAAAATGGGTATAAAGTGGGAAATATGAGTGGAAGGTATTTTCATGAGTTCGCCTGGGTTTCTAATCTCTTGTTATTTATCAATTGAAATAGACACATTTGTTTATCGTGTTTTGGATCTGTGCAGGAACAGGGAGGATTGATAGATAGGTACCCAAAGTGGAATCCCCAGATTTTCTTGGGTGGAACTAAAGCCAGGAAGACTTATGAAACAGATGATCAAAACAAGCACAGTTCAGTATGGAAGCCTGTGGATTTGAAAATGATATCTAGTAAGAATGTTTGTGACAATTGTCAGGAAAATCCAAATTGGAGCCCTCTGAGTATTTACTTGGACATTTAAACTACAATTTAACAAATACATTATGTTATTCTGAATCAACATATAAAAAAATAAGGCTTTATGTGAGGTTAAGTTTACACCAAGGATGTCAAACACAAGGCCCACATGCTGGATGCGGCCCGTGCTGTGGTCAAATCCGGCCTGCAGAGCCATCCTGGAAAATGTAAGGGGCTGGCCCACATAGCTTCGGCTCAGTCTACCCAATGGGAAGAGAAAACATTGAGCCGGCATGGCTTCGGCCTTGTCCACTCAGTGCAAAGAGGAAACATGCCAGCAGTTTGGGGAGTGGGGTCAAGCTGGCCACATCAACCCAATCAACTGTGCTCAGTGAGTGGGGGTCAAGCTGGCCATGCCCACCCAGTCGGCCAGCCCCTCTCCCACCCCTGAGGTCAACCACAGCCCTGATGTGGCCCTCAATGAAATTGAGTTTGACACCATAAGGCAGGGGTCCAGAATCCCTGGGCCTTGGCCTGTTCAGAACCGGGCTGTGCAAGCGGCAGACGTGCAAACTCATGCATCTCCATTTCCATGAGTAGTGAGTGCTCACACTCATGCAGGAAGCTTCATTTGCGTGAACAGTGGGTACACAGACACACATCACTGATGTAAATGGAGCTGCATTGAATGATCCCCCCCCCCCCACTGGTCCACAAAACTGGAAAGGTTGGAGTCCCCTGCCATAAGGTACAACTTTTTTTAAACAAAATTGGCACAGCAGCAGCATTTCGGACTGAATCTACAGAGATAATCACCAAATTTCAGAATTAGAAACAGCCACTAAGTAATTTTTGTACCTTCGGTAGCCACCACTTATTTTCATGGATGTAAGCTCAACTGAACTTAGTAGGACAGGAATTTTCTCTTTAAAAAAAATCTGACTTCAACTACAATTATAGCTGCAAGAACAAGAGACTCAGATTGGCATTGAAAGATGCATCCAGATAGCTTAGTGTGGCTGAATGAATGTTATGAAGTAGAACTGCATCTGTTTAAATTTGCTGCACAGAATTCATTCATACTTATGGGTCCCCCTGATTAGATTAGTGTGGATAGAAAGAAAAAGAATGATGAAGAAACCTACGCTGGCATCTTGAAATGTCATGAGTTTAGAAGGAACCACTGGGTCAGTACTCTTAAGCTTTCAGGTATCTGCTTTGTTTTAATAATCTTTAAAATAATGATCTAATAATCAGAGCCTGATACAAAAGGCATATCCACAAAATTCAGAACCAGCATTAGAATAGAGCTGGAAGGAACCTTGGAAGTCTTCTTCCAGCTCCCTGCTCAAGCAGGAGATCCAATACCATTTCAGACAATTAACTGTCCAGTTTCTTCTTAAAAACCTCCAGTGATGAAGCATACACATCTGAAGGCAAGCTGTTCCATTGGTTAATTGTCCTCACTGTTAGGAAGTTCCTCTTCAATTCCAGGTTGCATCTCTCCTTGATTAGTTTCCATCCATTCTTTCTTGTCCTGCCCTCTGGTGCTTTGGGAAATAAATTGATCCCCTTGTCTTTGTGGCAGCCTCTAAAATATTGGAATAGTGCTATCATGTCCCCACTAGTCCTTCTTTTCTCTAGACTAACGAAACCCAAATCCTCCAATCGTTCTTCATACTGTATGTTTTAAATTCAAGAGTCTGGGAGAGCAGAACATGATGCAGTTCAGTCTTTCATATATATAAAACTCCACTTTGGATTCTCCATGCTTTCTTCATTTTAACATATAATTTAAAGCGTTATCTGGCAGAGAATGGAAGCTAATCTGATCCTTACACAAACAGAATAATGAATTTTTATCATTCACCTCAAAAGGATACCAGAGATCTTCGATCAGTGCTAGATCTTCATTCTTCCATCTGTGTCATGAAATACATTTTACTGAGAATTGTTCTAGGAATAAGGAAAAGAAAGAAAGAAAGAAAGAAAGAAAGAAAGAAAGAAAGAAAGAAAGAAAGAAAGGGTGTTTTAAATGCCTTCTGATAAGAGCACAGACACAATATTTGTGAGATAGATCCATTGTTGATTCCAGGATATCATAAGAAAGCGTTTGCAAGAATGCCAGCAATTCTGATTGTGCCAGTGGCATTGCATTCATGGGTTGGGAAATACATCCATTGCCATCATAGAAAGAATTATACATTTATGCCTTGGGTATGGAGAAGATTCTTGGCGCACCCAACCTCCTACCTCTTGGGATTTTATTGTGGCAGAATGTCAATACATTTCATATGATTCATTGTTTGAAGGTGGAAGAAATGCATGTTTAGGATGTGTGATGGAACTGGACACATTGCACATAAAGAATGTGTGATTGAGAGTTCTATGTGTTGCCAATGGGACATAAAAGACATAGCAGGCAATCTCTGACAGCTTCAAACTCTTGATGTCCTAACTAGTTATTACAGTACAATGGTACCTCAGTACTCATTGTTAATTGGTTCCAGGAGGTGTGATGAGTACTGAAAATGATGAGTATCAAACAATTTTTTTCTATAAGGAATAATGTAGTGAGTCACAGATGACACCAGCAAGCTCAAGCTTTTGCATTGAGTACCGAACAAATGATGAGTACCGGAACAAAATGTTCATGTCAAAATGTGTTGAATACCAAATTCAATGAGTTTCAAAGCAGTTGAGTATCAAGGTATCACTATAGTCCAAACTTGCTGGAGATCATCTCTTTGCATCTATAGTAGCTGATGAGGATTGAATTTAAAAAATGTCTCCACCTCCATAATTTTAGTTTAAATAAGAATATTTTTATAAATGAAACAGGTAAATGATTCTTGAAATAATCTCTTTTATTACCTGTATTTACTTCTTTAGATGTTCACCACTATTCACTATACACTTCTGCTAATAATGAACAAGCTTCTTAAAGTAATAATCAAACAATAGGTTTATCAAAGTGTCTCTTCAATCAAGTTCTAAAATTTGTAGCACTCCAAAACAAGGTTCTATCAATCAAATTTTATCATGTGTCTCTTTAACCAAGGACTGACAATCTTTTCCATCTCTTCATTTGGCTCAGATCAATGATTAGAAGGGTATTTCTCCTAATTTTCAAAAAAATTGGAAGTTGCATAATGCCACCTCTGAACTATAGGGCAGATGGGTAAAATGCTGAAATCCAACTTGGGTGGTTCATGAGGTACATTCATGCCATGTTGTAACAAAATGTCCCTCTTGTGCCTCAGTTTCTATGTGTTGTGTGTTTTGAGTATTGCAATATAGTGCTTTGAGTTGATAGTGATGCCAGGTTCAAGGAAATGTGGATGTCACCATCAGAGCCCACCACAAATATCACTGAACTTTTCCTACTACAGGGTGTTGATATTCATTGATTGCTGGTCTAGGCCTACACCCTGCACCCAAGTCAACTCTATTATGAGCACTTTGCTTTTTCTGTGAGTTAATTACCATATTCCTTCACTCTGCTTTTGTTGAGGAGCACATCCTCCAACAAAGGTACTTGCTACATTACAGTCTCCAAAAAAACCTACCTGGATGAGCCTCAAACACATTTTAAAATTGGAACAATTAGGAGATGGAAAAGTTAGTTATCTGAAAGTGGAGAGGGCTGAAGCATTCATACATTCACCCTATTTTTGTTGCAATTTAAAACAAGTCTATCTCTCTTCAAAGAAATGGTTAAAAGAAAAGCACATATTTTGTTCTTTCAGTCCTATTGAGCAGAGTAATGCCTTGTACTACAAAGATAATGACAATATGCACATTTGATGTTGGTACAGTGCTTCTAAACTGACCAGATCCCAAAGAAATATAAACAGTGTAAAGACATACACAAAATGAAGATACATAATTATTGAACAATAAATAAATAAATTTAGAGAATAAACATCCCTCTTCACAACTACCAGGACCCAAAGGCTCACAGAAAGTAATACAAGCTTGCTTTTCTTATGGAATGTTAACAAGGTAGGAGTTGCATCTACCTCTGGCAAAACTTCCATAAAGTGAGGACTGCCATAGACAAGGCCTGTCTTCTATCTCCTACCTCAAGGGAAGGAGCTTTCAACAGTAGATTACTGGACTGGATGGGTGGATTTAATCCTGGTGAAGTGTTGCCTGATCTATTGTGGTGACCTGCCATATAAGGTTTCACAGGAAGTACCAGCACTTGGAATTAAATCTGGAAATGTCAGCCCCACTACCTTTATTAACAGAAGCTATAATAACAGAAACTTAACAACTCTGATTGTACTGAACCTCCTCTCCTCTCTTATAGTTTGGTGAATTAGGGAGGTGTCTGTCTGGATCACTTCAAAAGATTATCTGGACATTCTGGGTTTCAAAAATGTCCTTTCTGGCCAGGTAACATCACCTGCTTCTCTCCATCAAGGTCATCTTTCTTACTGTCTGCATAAAGTCTACTACCAAAGCAGTGGCTTCAACATTGGCTAAAGTTCTACTGCCAACAATCTCACTGAGACATTGTCTACTAACTGTAGTTTCCAGGTTACCTCAGAAGACAGGCTCATGTATGAGGGACATTGCAGGTGTGGTCAACACATCCTCCTTCATATAACTGGCTGAAGTTGGTGAAGACCGTACTGGTCATGATTTCTAATAGCTTCTTCAAGAGGAACTGAAAATCCCAAACAACACACACACACACACACACACACACACATGCAAGCCAGGAATCAGGGAGAATACTGTATTTTCCTGTGTATAAGACTACTTTCTAACACACAAAAATCTTCTCAAAAGTCGGGGGTCGTCTTATACGCCGGGTCTCATTCTCCTGTAATCAGGCAGGCCAGCCCATAAGGCTCTGACAAGCCTTAAATGGCTCTGAGGAGGGTCGTCTTATACGCCCAGTCGTCTTATATGCCGGAAAATACGGTATATATCAAATTGGCCAGCACTGATAATGTTACCTGTTTTAGGCTAATGAAATGTCTACAAGAAAACAACCAAGCTCAGAGAGCACCAAGGACCTCTCATTTCAACCTTGAGCTACAAATATTCTCCTTTGTTGATATATCAAATCCAATTTGATATTGGGAGATGGGAAGTTGTGGGTGCTCCATCACCGGAGGCTTTTAAGAAGAGACTGGACAGACATATGTCTGAAATGGTATAGGCTTTCCTGCTTGAACAGGGTGTTGGACTAGAACACCTCTAAGGCCCCTTCCAACTCTGATGACGTACTATGTTCTATGAATGTGTGCTTCACAAAGTCGGTTTAATGGAAATGCAATCAGGCAAATGCATTTCTCTCCCATCTGCCTTTTTTCCCCTCCCTCTGGGTAACTGAGGTGGTGTGCATACTATAATCTGTTGATATTAAGCAGCTTGCTGGGGGAGATAATGGGGTCCATGTGTTATTGTTAGTAAAAATAAGAAAAGGAAGAACTGGTGCGTTTGTACATTGCAGACACATGAGGCCTCTTTTTTGCCTATCCCTAGTCCTAAAGTATTTTAACAGAAACATTCCAGGCAGGTGGTTGCTTATGGCCTCTCCATATTAACTAGCTTCTCTCAAGGATATGCTGCTGACACACACAAAAAAAGGAGCTTCCCCAGCAGTGAGTGCCGGCAAACTATTGTAAGTCAGTGTTTCATTAGTGTTTTGTGCTGCATTCATATACTGAATGTCAATAGATTGTGCTGCCTTGGCCTCTCCTAGGTGTTATACATTGTGCGTGAGAAATGTCCCGGAATCTCAGAATACCAAGTAACAGATTTTTCTTTTCTTAGCGATGGGGGTGGAGGGTGAGATTCCACCAGGGAGGCTCATCTGGCTATGGTACTTTCTGACTGAATGAGAGAAAAGTGCCCTAGAAGCTATTCATTAGGAATTCACTGGAAGCTCTCAAACAAGCCTGGCAGAAACTGAAATTGAAGTGGTCTCTGACCTAATTTTCTTCTGCATGAAACATCTGCATCAAGGCACTCTTTGATGTATTCCACTTGGCTCTGTCTACAGCCTCGCGTCACATGACTTCAGCTTTAAAAGACATTTCCAGCCTGTAGAAGGTAATGTGATGTTACTGTTACCCAAACTAATCACTCAATGTGTTCCTGAAATAGAAACAATAGAGGTTCAGCCACGGCGTGCATCTGCTGTTGCTGCCGCTGCAGGCTCACCGTTTCAAACCCAGAACTCGGTTATTCCTCTCATGTAATCCATCAATGCAAAATATATATATATATCAGGGAGGGGTAGGGTGGCAGTCATGCTGAGATAAATATGCCAGAAGAAACAACCTTTTTGCATAAGAATATCTTAGTACATTTCTCCTCCGGTCTCCAAATCCATATTGCTATCAAAACTGGGTCGAATATGTTAAATAAGTATAAACAGGAGAGTGTGGGAAGAGAGGCAACCAGACTTCAAAGGGAGGTGTGTCTGGATTGGGTTTTGTTGGATACTCTATATTGATTGTCAACCCCCACCCCCACCCCCCAAATAATGATGAAAAGATGCTTCTCTGACTGTATTCAGAGCAGGATTTCTGAATGCTGTACAGTCATTTAAAATTGAGCATCTGCCTCAAGCTTTGTTGGGAATGAATCAAAGCCAGTTTTTTTGTTGTTGTTGTTGTTGTTAGGTTTTGTTTTGTTTTGTTTTTTTTCATTCTGGAATGAATTCTGTGTTGACCACAGAAATGTTTAAGTATTGGTGTGATTAGAAGCTTCCCATCCCTGCATGAATCTGCTCGTTTTGATACAGTGTCTTCTCTAGTAGAACTTCTGTGTCCAAACCGATCTTGAAGTGTGTCCAGCTGCTGGGGGGGGGGGGGGAACTGGTGAACTCCCAGCTCACACAGAATAATTTATTTATTTATTTAATTAACTAATTTATAATTTTATTTTTATACCGCCCTTCTCCCGAAGGACTTGGGGCGGTGTACAGCCAAATAAAACACAGTATATAAACATCATAATTTAAATTTAAAAATTATTAAAATTCCAGATTTAAAAAACTCAATTACAAAGATAGCCCGGCCTGTCAGAAAAGCAGGATCTTGAGGGCACAGTGAAAAACATGGAGGTCAGAGATCATGCATATTTCTGGGGGCAGTTCATTCCAGAGGGCAGGAGCTCCCACAGAGAAGGCTCTCCCCCTGGGCTTCGCCAGCCGACATTGCTTGGCCGACGCCACCCTGAGGAGTCCCTCTCTGTGGGAGTGAACTGGCTGGTGGGAGGCTATCGGTGGCAGAAGGCGGTCCCGTAGGTACCCAGATCCTGAGCCATAATAATAATAATAAACTCAAGGCTGACGCGCTTCTTATATGAAGTATAATTGAGAACTGAACATATACAAACGAATAGCTCTGTAACACTTTTGTATGTGAAGTGTTCCTTAAAATTGGCTGAACATTTGAATGCTATACTCAATTATCAGGGATGTCCTCAGGAATGTTAAGAACAACAAGATGGCAGCCATGACTAGTGATTGGAGCTGTAAAGAAAGGTGGGGTTTTGACTGCAAGGTTGTGGCCACCAACTCAACTTTTTTGACCCTTCTGGGGACACTCCTGTCATGACATCCAGTATCTGCCAACAGAACCCGAGCTCAGGCTATGAAATCCCATCCTTTGCAATATACCCTGGCATTTTCATTAACTCTCTGTAACCCTGAGAAATTCAATCCTTCATTAAGATTGGCCTTATGCAAATCTGAATTACTTCTTCATCTCAGAGATTGCTATTTTCCTGAATTTTCAATATTCTATTCTATTCTATTCTATTCTATTCTATTCTATTCTATTCTATTCTATTCTATTCTATTCTATTCTATTCTATTCTATTCTATTCCATTCCATTCCATTCCATTCCATAACTCTCACTTTCTGAAAATCCTGTGAATTTCATTTTTATGGGAAGAGTTAGGGATTGTGATCACAATTTTACCAAGCTGCAGTTCTTAGGTTTGCATGACAGTTAACTTGTGATAAAATCAATATGGGTTTATAATGTGACATCGCCTAAGGCAGCCATACTAAAGACACTTACTTGATTAGTATTGAACGGTAAGCTTCTTTTAAGAAAAATCTCAGCCAGAAAATCATGGAGAAAAATAAGTAAGAAATATTAAGTATTATTTTTCCATTGCCTTCTGTAAACACCTCTAGCAAATTATTGGGTAGAATAGAAACAAGCACTATTTAGATTTGGTGAAATTATAAGCCTCAATCCTTTGGTTTTTCAGTTTGTGATTTAGCTACTCCCACTATGTTTTGGTTAGACTATTCAATATTAGTCTCCTCTAAATTTCCTGCTAAGTTCTGAAAATTGGAGTAGGAATTAAAATTAGAAGGACCTTGATCTACCAAAGCAACTGATATGTCCTTCCTAATTACCATTTGCTCTAGATTCTGGGGAATGAGGTGTCCAGAACATGACCTTCTCTGAATCTTCACAATGTCCAGAAAGAAGGAGAAGACAGATGAAGATGTGCCTTTTGAACATTTGACTACTGAATTGGATTTAGGATACTCGGTGGTGTTTACAATTGATTATGTGCCATCAAGTCAGTGTTGACTTTTAGCAACCCCATAAATAGATATTCTCCAGGAGGATCTATTCCCAAACCAGTCCTTTGAGCTATATTTTATAGTTGATGTATTCCCAATGTTTAGGCAGGTCCATTTTAAAGGGGAAGCAATTGGGACAATTTGCCTAGGCCTCCCACCTGGAAGCGATCCCCATATATAATATAATTCACTATCTGAAGTGAAATGATTAAGTGGATCTGTATTTTTTCCCCCATTCATGGCAGAAAAAGTCATTCAGGAAAACATAGTGCCAAGAGTTACCTCAGTACTTCAAATTTCTCATGAGTTTTGGGTTTTTGATTTCTAATGGACAAGAAACAACTTGGGGTGTGTGTGTGGAATTGCACTGTGTAGCAAAGGCAAGTACCCGTATGAGGAGGAGAGAGGCTGAAATGAACATTTTGTTCCTGTGCTTCTCAGACTAATAAAAGGTCTTGCATTTAGGTATGGACAGCTATAATTTAAGCTATTTGATGTGCCAAATGTATGATCATAAAAAAGATTCTGTAGCTGAATAGATATAGTGCTATAGAATAGTGCTGTTCTTCCTATTTTAGGTGGCTTTGACCCACCTTTCTCTATATTTTTGCTTCCTCCTCCCTCCGTTCACTGAAACCTTTGTTTCTGTTCTCTGCCTCATGAGTAATGCTTCCTCAGATACATCCTTCTCCCTCTTCTCTTCCATTACAATTCCTCTAATTTGGTTTACAGCACTTCATCACCCACCCGGATAGTATATACACGAGTCCAAACAATGCTGAGTACATTGCAGAAAGAAGCCGTCCTAGAGAGCAATTCCAACAACAGCAGACTTGGGCTGTGCAATATTTTTCATCAGCTCAATGAAAGCTGAGAAAGATAACAAAAAAGAACATCTGCGTAATAGGAGAAAGGGGAGGAGGGAAGAGCCCTGGATATGGTTCAAGAATTCAAGAATCAGAGTCCTAGATCACAGAGTTCTTGGCAGCCGAAGGTAATAAACCAACAGCTTTTCTACTAAACATGTCTTTTGACAGAGTCCTGCAGAATATTAGTTTGTTCTCCTAGAATATATTAATTTGACCGCCTAGCTAATGTTCCACTGGAGTTCATTCAATTAAGAGCTTTCTTCAGACACCGTCAACCATAGGTTACCTTTCCTTTTATAACCTGACAAATCCCAGGCTTCGTAGGTAGAGAACAGGGAGATGTTCACGAGATACAAGGCTGCAGATGTGGAGATGCAGTGGTATGGAAAGCTCGATTTTTTTAAAAAAAATCCATTTGCAAAGCATCTGTTAAAGGACAAAGAGCTTCAGTGTTCTGGTTGGGGGCTTTTCATAGCCATCTGGCTGGTAATTGTGGGGAACAGGATGTTGAAATAGATGGGCTTTCTCATGTTCAAACCCAGAAATGAATCACAAAAAAATTTATTAGAATAAAAATATTGTCAAAGCAGGCTTCGAAATACATGACAAATACTTTTAATGGCTTTCCCTAAGGAGAGGTTTGAAATCACCACCAAAAAGATCCAGATCTATTTCAAAGAAAAATCAGAGAGCAGAGCTCAGGAAATTTTCTTCAAAGTTGAGTAGGTTTTAACTCTAAAAAAGGCCAAATGGGGAGCCCATTTATTAAATAGGGGAACAAAATAATTATGGTTAAAGATTGACTCAGCTTTCCATTCTTCCAAGGTCAGTAAAATGAGGACCCAGATTGTTGGGGGCAATATGCTGACTCTGTAAACAGCTTAGAGAAGACTATAAAGTTCTGTGAAGCAGTATATGTCGAAGTGCTATTGCTATTATGGCCTTTAGTTCATTTGGCTTAATATTGTCACAATGAATGAAAGCAGTTCTTATGTTTAGTCAGAGATGCCAGAGACTGAATTGAGGAGCACTTGTTTGCTGGAGCTAAAGACCCTTACCTTTTATATTAAAATTGGAAAAGTTTTATCCTAAAAAAGATAAGAGTGGGGAGGATGAATTCATATTTGCATTCAGCCACAAAACTCATTGTCTGTCCTTAGGCTAGTCACCATTTCTCATCTTAACACACCTCACAAGGCTGATAAAGGATAAAGTGGCAGCTGTCAGAACGGTGACAAGAGCCAGTCAATCAGATTGCATTATGTTGATCTTGTACCAGCCATACTGGCTATCCACTTGTTTTGGCAACTGGGAGTAAACCAGGGGTGATATCCAGCAGGTTCTAACAGGTTCTGGAGAACCAGTAGTAGAAATTTTGAGTAGTTTGGAGAACCAGAAAATACCACCTCTGGCTGTCCCCAGAGTGGGGTGGGAATGAAGATTTTGCAATATCCTTCCCCTGCCATGCCCATCAAGCCACGCCCACAGAACCGGTAGGGAAAAATTTTGGATTTTTCCCCTGGAGTGAACTCTAAAACCTTGAGGCAGACTTGGGCTTTGGGTCTCCCCAAATTTTCAGTGTGGACCTTAAGCATTTAGATCTCACCTGACAGTATCAACCTGACTAAATGCTTAGTTCTGTTTCTATATCTGCTTCCTCTTAAGCTTTTTGAAACATGATGGACTGGTACCCAATACAAAGTTATAATTGTTCTCAACTAAGTGTTCAGTGTTTTATACAAATATTATTGCCTTATTTCCAGGGAACTTCAAGGAAATTTTCTTCAAGTTAGTGTAAAAAAACTTGGCAAACAATTGGGTTTGTTGTTCTTTCTTCATGAGCCTATTCATTTAAATATAATTGTGTTGTTATTTAATGATTGTTAATTAGGTAAACTGCTGCAAGCAAGCACTGCTGGAAATCTATGGGAGGGAGGGAGGGAGGGGGAGGGAGGGAGGAAGGAAGGAAGGAAGGAAGGAAGGATAATCTGATTGACTTCTTGGCTGAGTATAGATGTGAACCTGAATCTTCCTATATCCATCAGTTGCAGCTTGCTTTTAAATAAAACTGTAGGGACTTTTTAAAAAAAGTTCTTATTCTTTTTTCTTTTAGATACCTAGTTTGTTTTTGTAGCTGATTTAGGACAACTTTATGGGAATATGGCAATCTGTTCATTATTTTAAAACCGTGTTTTTATTTTTCTAGGGTTTTATGTTTTTTCATGTTTTACACTACCTATACATCTGCCTTTTTATGTTGATTGCACTTTTATTCCTATTTTAGTATTTTTTTTATTCTAATTTTAAAACTGTTGGAAACCCTCTTGGGCAAACTCAGTTTTGAATAATGGCATAGATGTGTTAAAAACTGAACAAAAATAAAATTTGTAGAGAGAGAGAAAAAAAAAATCAAGAAACAGAAAAATGTGGGAGAAACAACCCCACGTGATGCAAAATGCAGGATATAAACAATTGTCCCATATTCCCTGAATGGTCTCTCTGGCGAAGTAGAAAAAAGAAAGAAAGCTACAGCTCCTGAAATTCCTAGAGAAGATATTATATTATGATTAGTTGCATAGTCATCCAGATGTTTAGACTTGATTTGGCATTTTTGGCCACCTATTCGAGTGCTTCCCAAGGACCTGGGATAGGCAGATATTGTTTAATAATATTAAAGGTCATTGCAGGATGTAAGGCAATTGACTAATGGTGATATGGTCAATGCCAATGATGTTCAAACGGTACTTCACATGTTTTGAGAATGCACCAAACCCTTCTATTAATATTGGTATTATCTTTGCTTTTTTTTCTTCTTTTTGCCACAGTTGTTCTACAGGTAGACTTATGGCCACAATTGGGCCCAAAATTTTTTTTGCTAAGTGAGATAGTTGCTAAGTGGTGTTTTGTTTTTTTGTTTTTTGGCCCCATTTTACAACCTTTCTTGCCACAGCAGTTAAATAAATTGCTGCGGTTGTTAAATTAGTCACACAGTTGTTAAGGGAATCTGGCTTCCCCATTGACTTTGCTTGTCAGGAGGTCACAAAACGTGATCAAATGACCCTGGGACATTGCCACCGTCATAAATATGAACCAGTTGCCAAGCATCTGAATTTTGATCATGTGACCAATGGGGATGCTGAAAGGTCATAAGTGTGAAAAACAGTCATAAGCCCATTTTTCTCAGTGCTGTTGAATGGTTACTAGATGAACTGTTGTAAGTCGAGGACTATTTGTACTCCTATTGCTGGTCTTTATATTTTGTGATTTTGTCCAGTTCTTACTCTTCTGTGCTGCTATCGTCAATTATTGCAATGTCCACCATCCAGACTTTTATTATTATATTAAATTTCTTGTAAACCCTGAGCAGCATACAAAACATAAAAACAAATAAAACAATAAATTAGATTAGAGAGCGCAGATTAAAATATTCTAATAAAGAACAAAATCAACCAAGCAAAAAAGGGGGCTTAAACATTAAACCCAGGCCTGAAATGCATATTGGGTATAGGCCAACCCTGCAAGCTAGGCCAGGTCCCGAAAAGGAGACCACACCTGAATAATTGGAGTTTTGCATCATGGCTGTAGAGTAGAATAGCAAACTTTAAAAGTTTGACAGACATTCCTTTTCTCCCCCCTTTTATTAAAGAAAATCAACGTAGAGCAATCTTGGGTCTTTCTTGACCTCTTTCAATCTAACTCAGATTATTATTATTATAAACTTTTATTCATTAAACAAGAACATTTAAAAATGTATCACAAATATCGTTGACTGGCACTCATAGTTGATAGGGGTTGCTGCCAGCATCCCACGTATGAACCAAGTATCTTCTTAAAATGTATATTGTTCCAAGTAGCGCAGTCTTTTGCAGTTCCGCTGGTGTTATTACAAGAAATTGCAATTTCTTGATGTATTTTGTAAAATTCTTGGACATGGTACCAAATGCCCTGATGACAATGGGTATCATTGTCACATGTTTCATCTATAATCGCATAGTTTCAATGGCCAGGTCGCAATATTTCATTATTTTCCCCAGTTATTTTTCTGCATCTCCTGGTACAGCGATATCAATAAATTGTACACTTCAGTTTTCGACAACTGTGATATCAGGTGTGTTGTGTTCCAAATGATGAGCCATCTGTATCTGAGAATCCCACAAGATCTACACCTTCTTTTTTTGACAACTTTTCCCACATTATTATTATTACCGGTATTATTATTGTTGTTGTTTAAATTTAATATTGCCACCGACCTCAGTGAATTCTGGGAAGCTTACAAAATATCACATTTGATCAAAACATATAAAAACATAAACCAAATGAAGCCAGACAATCTGGCTAAAAACAGGTATTAAAACCATGCACCACAGTATCCCCTCCCATCCGGTTTTAAGGAATTCTGGGTAGAGAATGGATGTCTCTGGATAGATGGTCTTACAAAGGAAAGAGAACGTTTCATCAAACCCACAAGATGACCACATTTAATAGGAAGGACCTGGAGCACATCTGCTCTCCAAATGTACAATCAGAGGGCAGAAACCCTTGGAGAAAAGTGCTCCTCAGAGACATCCTTACCTACCTGTCACTGAGTTCCTTCTTGAAGGACATCTTCAGACTCTAGAAGCTGCCATCCAATCAAATCCAGCACCACTACAGAAATCTCTGAATGATTTCTGAACTGAAAATCCCCCCCCCCCCCGCACGCACACACTCACATACACCGACATACCCAGTGCAAACATTTGTGTGCCGGATGCAAAAGTCTGGAAAGCCAGCTTCTAAAAGACTCACCGTTAGCCCTGGCCTGGTCCGTGGTGCCCCCAAGGCAACTAGTGGAACCAAATTCATGCCCTTTTGACTGCTTGCATTTAAGCCACCGTTTGCCTGCCTGGAGGAAGATAATTTGTCAGACACCAGCTGCTCTTTCCCCACAGGCACACTTGTTATTATGTTACAGCGCGTGTGAAGAATGTTTAATGCCAGTTGAGAGAAGGAGGGAGAGAGGGGGGAAAATTATTTCATGACTGCGTTTGCACAAATAATCGGCCGGAGCTCACCCAGACAGGACCACCATCCATGTTGTTGACAGAGAAGCTCAAATTCAGGAGAGCAAAAAGAGAAGGATGAGATGGGAAGGGGCCGGTGGCAATTAGGATGAGAAAGTGATTAGTGGAAAGAGGCTTCTGCATTCCGGGTTTGGTTGTAGTCTCTTGAAGAAGGAATCATGTCGGGAGATGCTGTGAAGTCGCTTTCTAGAGCATCAAACCCCACCCCCCCTCTCGGATGAAAGACTGAGATAGAGTGACAAGCTGTAGGCCTCAATCGCTGGCTTTCTCCACTTCAGGAGGACTTGGTGGGCGGGGAGGGTGATGTGGTGCTTCCCGCATAAGAAATGAACAGGCTGACCTTTTCAGAGCTGCTGAAAGAAAAAACCAGATGTATTCCTCAAGAGTCACTATGACTGAAGGGTGATAAAGACTTCCATTGTGCACTTGGAATAAAAGGAAAGCTAACCAGAAAACAGCAGCTGATAATAGTCAGGCTGGCCTGGGCTATTGTGCAACTCACAAACATTCCGCTTTGGCCTAGACCACCACGGCTGGTCGGTGAGGCACTGACTCAATTGTAAAGAAAGCAGCTCCCCTTCCTCCTCACCCCTGCCCTCTCCTAGAGAGGTTTTCAGGAGATATACTAGCAATTATGTCACTATAGGTTTCAGTTTTGGCCCCATTCGGGGCTTCCCCTCTCATTGCTTCATGCCTGCAAAATCTAAAATCTACTTAAAGCTCACCTCCAAACCCAGCAGTAACCAGTTCTCCATTCAGCTATTATGCTAAGCACAATGATTTGATGTGCTTCTCTACAGGAAGTCCCTGTTGGTTGTGCTGCGTCTTCTTGTAGTATCTTGTGAGTTTCAGACTGGAGACGTTCTTGGCTTTGAGCTCTCTACCTCCTTCTGTCTCCAGGGCTCCTAGTTGGGCCAGGTTGGTAATGAGAGAGAAAAAAAAAAAGATCGATTGGTGAAAGATGAAATGGGGTCTCCAGGGGAGGGGTACAGTATAAAAGAAAGCTTCACTTGAAAGGAGGGAGAAGTTTATAGACAGGACCACCCAACTCTTTAAAAGGGAGTGTTACTTAGAAGTGAATGACAAGGGGAGGGGGGAGATGTGACGGATTGGAAGATAGTAATTGAGGCTGTTATGGTAAATTCAATGAACAACAATGGCGCTTTACCTTTGGTGATGGTTCTGGATTCTGTTAGGGCCAAGCTCTACTCATCTCCAGAGGAAAGCAAACATTTCAAGAGAGCACATCCAGAACAGTTATTGTCTCATGACATTGTATTTTTTTTTTAATGCAAATTGCAGCCCAGGAAGAATTTATTTATTTACTTAGATTTATAAGACTGCCCAACTCACAGGTGACTGGGTGAATTGAAAACAAAAATGATTGAACCAATTAAAAGAGAGAGAGAGAGAGAAATAGCCTAGCCAGGAGAAAGCAGACATATTAAACATAATTCAACCCAGATGAACACAGATTTTGATCTAACAAAACCATTTGGGGGGAGGGGAATAAACCAGGTCTTCAAGCTCATTTAAGGAAAGCAAGTTCAGGGTACTTTGAATCTTGGGGGTGGGTGGAATCCTATTCCGGTGGACTGGTAGAGGGATACCTCCAAGGCAGTGGTGGGATTCAAATGTTTTTACTACCGGTTCTGTAGAAGTGGCTTGGTGGGCGTGGCATGACTTGGTGGGCATGGCTTGGTGGGTGTGGCAGAGGAAGGATACTGTAAAATCTCCATTCCCTTCATAATACAGGAGAAGGTTACTGCAATATCGCCATTCCCTCCCGATGAGCTGGGACTCAGAAGGCAAAAAATAGATGGGGGCGGGGCCAGTCAGAGGTGGTATTTACCAGTTCTCGGAACTACTCAAAATTTCTGCTACCGGTTCTCCAGAACTGGTCATAACCTGCTGAATTCCACCTCTGCTCCAAGGTCCCATCAAATGGCATTGCTTAATGAATGAGGCCAAGAGCAACCCCATCCTCTTGCATCTTATGACATGTGAAGAAAAAAAATTAATATGTGGGGAAGAGGCTTTCCCTCAAACGATTGGGATGGCAACTTTGAAGGTAATCTCATTCCTATTTCTTTTTCGTAGTGTTGAAGAAACCTCTTCCTAGAAGCTGTTCCTTGTATTTGGCACCAGTCCTTGATATTCATCCCGATAACCCTCAACACTTCTCTTCCAAGACTGTTACTTTCATTTATTCATGCACTTCCAAGTTATAAGGAATTTGTACCATGGCAATGCTTCCTAAATGAGAGGAGTAGAAGACCTCCAAAGTCCCTGCCAACTCTGTTATTCTGGTAGTTGTTCCACCCTCCCTCCTTCCTTTTTTTGCCTTTCAGGAGAGAGGAGCTAGTGAGGAAGCAGCATATTTTCCTAGAGTTACCATGAGGTGGGAGGAGAAGAGCTTAGGGAAAGTTGGAAGCCTTTCCTTCTCTTTGAATGGAGGAATGTGGAGTTGCTGTCCAGGATGGAAAAAGAAAAAAAGAAAAGAAAAGAAAAAGAACAGAAAATGGAATAGACGAAACTGCAGATGAGCTGTTTTTCTTATTTTCCATCAACTATCAAGACTGCAGAAGTTTGCATCTGAAAGAACAAAGTGAAGAAGAAAGTGTTAAAAGTATTACAACAAGCCACCCTTTTGGGTACTATTGAGCAAAAACACCGATATTGAAGTCTTTGACATGACAAAACTTCTGAAAGGTGTTGTGTATCTCCAATTTAGACACCCATCTACTGGACTTGGCTATTTTTAGAATTGGCAAGATAAGTGTCTTTCCATCCATCTCTGTGCAGAGGCCTATTCTGGCTTTGTATTCATAGCAACATGGAAAACTCTGCATATTTTAAAGACATGTAATTAAAAGGATAGAAATATGGAATACAGTGGTAAAGGCTATTGTGCAAGCCTTTAATTATACAATCTTTTGAGATTTGATATATTCAGCAGGAACCTGTGCTGGAGGTTCACTTTCCCACCACTTTATAAGTCACCTTTTTATAAACTGCTCACAAGTTGCAAATATTCTCAGCATGTAATAAAATACACCCTAGGAAAAATGTTCAGCTGAACTCTACTCCCCCGATAAGCCAATCTTTTATGGGAAACATTCACACCCTGCAGATGACTGGTGGACATATTCTTAGCTTCACATGTAGTTGGACTCTATGGAGACCTCCTATCATCCCATGAGAACCAGCTCTGAGTTTTGGAAGGAAGGTAAGATGAATTTCCAGAAACAGGTCGCTAAAGGTAGTCCTTTACTTACAACAACTGCAATGGAGCCCGGAATTTCTGCCATAATGGTTGTAGATTGAGGCACTGAGGTGGTGGTCATTAAGTAAACACAGGGTTGTAAAGTGTGAGTGTGTGTGTATGTGTATGTGTTTGCTGGAAATGCGATCATCTGACCTCGGGGGATGGGGTGTTGCCATTGGATATGGTCATAAATACCTTTCAGCAGGTCTGTTGTAACTTTGAATGGTCAGTCCAAAAGGCCAAAACTGGGGGTGGGGGATCACAAATAACAATCACATGATCATGAGATTGTCAAGTGCTCAGGCAATCAGGAGAGTCAGGCAGTTCAAATGAGTTTAAAGATTTATTGCAAGGATAAGCTCCCTACAAGAATCTGGCCAACTGACTGTTAAGGGAAATACATGGGAGATAAGATAGGCATTCAAGGAGGGCTGGACTTAGATCTCTTGCAGGTGTGCAGGGACTCGTGGCTTATGATGCGTTTGATCCCTCCCTCAGGCTGAGCCTGGTTATCTCCTATATCAATGCTGCAACTGGTAATAAAAATAAGCTGGTTGGCAAGGTCCTGAAATGTGGTCATCTGGGGGGGGGGGGGGGCGGGGGATGCTGCCATTGGATACTGTCATAAATATCTTTCAGCAGGTCTGTTGTAACTTTGAGTGGCCACTAAAAGTTAGATCACTGATCATTAAGCAAACATTATCTATAATTAAACTTTGATGAACTGTCACAGAACCACTGATTTCCTAGAAACAAGAATCATTGGAAATTATCACCTTCCCCTGTTTTTCTTCCATTTCCGATAAACATTATCATAGAAATTATACTGTCCAAGGAAGGTTCATTTACAGCTTTTTAACATTTTCAACTGAAAATATGGCAATTGCATGTTTGATCCATGGACAACCAGCATGGATCTTTGGTGTGGCCTTCCCACTGATGTCCTAGTTTTATTTATTTATTTATTTAAATTTGTATATCGCCCTTCTCCTACTGGACTCAGGGCGGTGCACAGCCAAGAATAAAAAACATTCCAATACAAAAATTTAAAATTATTAAAAGAATTATATAAATTTGGCCCAAAATTTAAAACAATCCACATTACAATTTAAAATATCCAAGGGGGGAGGGGGGAGGTTTACGTCAGCCCAGCTTGATGAAACAAAAGAGTTTTTAGGGCATGGCGAAAAGCCCGGAGATACGGAGTATTCTCCGTATCTCCGGAGGGAGGTCGTTCCAGAGGGCAGGTGCTGCCACAGAGAAGGCCCTCCCTCTGGGGGTCGCCAGCCGACATTGCCTGGCGTATGGCACCCTGAGGAGTCCCTCTCTGTGGGAGCGTACTGGCCGGTGGGAGGCTATCAGTGGCAGAAGTCGGTCCCGCAAGTTTTCCCCTTGTAAGATGTCTGCAAAGGAGGAACTTCAGCTACTAATTGACCCCTGTCCAGATAGCAAAGGGGACACTTAAAAAAAAATTAATGAGGTTTGCTTGAGGTTGTGATGACCCTTTCTTCCTATGCTTCCTTTCTATGGTGCTTGCCTGTCACCTGAAAGTTGCCATTCAACCATGTGAGGTTACCATATGGTAAAGATAGGATGACAACCATCCTAGTCCCGGAAACGTGCGGTGTAAGATTCAATGAATGTATGTGCATTCATTGATATATATAGATGAAGGTTTACAAACTAGACTTACATCTCGTTGTAAAAGTGCAGTTCATGGATGATCTGTAGGTCTCCCTAATTTATTGCTGAGATGCTAAGCCCCAACAGGCACCATTTCTTCATTCAGGAATATTGCTCTTCTGATATGGAATATGAGCTGCAAATTAGGGCATATGGCTTAGAAGAAAGTGTGACAATCTGTGCAAATGCTGCCTTGCATATTTGCATAAAAAGGTCAAGTTTTCCTTGAGTTGAGCTTAAGCTCCATTTTCCTGGAAATGCAAACCTTTGCCATTGCATTTTCCCAGAGTGTTTTTGCAACTTCCCTGTTTAGCCTATAACCTCGGAAAATCCTGAGTTGGTTTTCTTTACCTTTCCGATTAGATTGCCTTTAATTGTAGCACAGTATTTAATCCATTCCTTTTTTTTTTTCTAATGTGGGTAGGGATTTTATCAAGCCTCCATACAAACATTATAGAAAGAAAACACCATTTGAAATGTTTAGCAGAAAAAGTAGAACAGTCCTAGAAAGAAGACTATTGGAGAACTGTCACCTTGAGACTACAGAAATGATGTTAAGGAACTAATGTTTTTATATCTCGTCTTTTCCTTCAGTGTTATTTTTTTAAAAAAAATTGTTTCAGAAGATAAGTTTACCAATCCAACGTAGAAAAGTTGCCATCATACAAATTATAAATTGATGGAAGAAGCAATATTTGATCTGTAAGTGGCACACAAAAATAATCAATAATTTCATTATCAAATGGCAAAAGCCTGACAAATTTTGAGAAAACAACCTTTCTGTTTCTCAAAACCTTTTTTCTTAAAGCAATGTGTAAAATTTAGCAGAAAGTAAGAATATGTGGAGTCCTTGGTGGTCTCCGGGCTCGGTGGCTTTCTTGCAGATGCTTCATTATTTGTGATGTTACTTAGTTTGGCAATGAAACATCTGCAAGGAAATCCCCAAGCTCAGAGAGCACCAAGGACCCTGTAGTTCAGTTCTGGGCTACAGATATTCTCTTCTATAGGTAAGAATATAAATGAAAATATTTAAACTAATTAATGATTTCATTGGAAGTATTCCAATGAACAAGAAAAATGTAAAGTCCAGAAGTTTAATTGAAGACGCGTAACAGCATCTATTCAAGCTTGTCCACATCGTGTTGTTTCTTTATCACATTCATACAATGCCTTTTTTTCTGAATACCTGAGGAATTCAGCAGAATTGGTACAAATCCTATTTCATCTTCATGACAACTTTGAAAGAGTCAATCAAGTTCTGAAACGCACTTAAGAAACTCTCATCGTACAACCAAATGGCTGGTTTGGTGTATGGTTTGCTTCTCCATCTTTGTGCATACATTGTTGTATTTGGCATACTAGATAGTTCCTTTTATGCTACATTAGTTCCTTTGTGCAACTTAATACTCCTTTGTGCAACTGGATTGTTGATTTTTCTTATTGACAGGCCCCAGTATGTGCGAGTTGGGACTAATATTTCGAACGCCATTTTCTTGAGCACAGGTTCTCCTTAGGGAATGTGTCCTAAGTCCGCTGATGTTCACCCTGTTAACCCATGACTGTTGTGCAAGGTTTGTCATCAACCATATTGTGAAGTATGCAGATGATACAACTGTAGTGGGCCTTATTCAAGATGACAATGAGGGGTGCTTACCGCAAGGAGGTATAGGGTTTGGTGAACTAGTGTAATAAAAATAGCCTTGTTTTAAACGTGTGGGCGGGGAGAAATAATTGTTGATTTCAGAAAAGGCAGACACAGCCACACTCCTCTGGGTATAAATGATTCACCTGTGGTGATGGTAAGCACATCAAATTTCTGGATGTGCAGCTAACAAGTAGGCTGGCTTGGTTGCTCAATAGCAAGACACTGGTGAAGCAGGCACAGCAATGCCTGCATTTTCTGTGTCACATGAGAAGAGCACCTCTTCCTTCCCCTATCCTTACCACTTTCTATAGTTGGGACAATCGATAGCTTCCTGTCACATTGCATTACAGTCTGGTTTGGAAGCATTACTGCTTCGGACAGGAAGGCAGAGAGTGGTGAGGATGGCAGAAAACTTTATTGACAGTTCACTCCCTTCTATCCAGGATATAGCATATAAGCCAGTGGTGGGCTGCTGCCGGTTCGGACAGGTTCAAGCGAATCAGTAGTTCCAATGATCAGTTTCAGTTTCAGTTTTATTGCATTTATATACCGCCCTTCTCCCGGATGGGACTCAGGGCGGTTTACAGCCATGTTAAAACAATCAAATATAAAAATTAAAACTAATAAAATAATTAAACTGTTTGGCCGTAAAATTAAAACCCCTACTAAAAACCCCATTAAAATTTAATGCAAATTTAAGTCAGACCAGCTTGGTGAAACAGTAGTCTTCAGGGCTCGTCGGAAGGCACGGAGGTCAGGAATCTTTCTTATATCCGGGGGTAGTTCATTCCATAAGGCTGGAGCTCCCACAGAGAATGCTCTCCCCCTGGGGGCTGCCCGCCAACATTGTCTGGCCGACAGCACCCTGAGGAGGCCCTCTCTGTGAGAGCGTATCGGGCGGTGGGAAATATTCATTGGCAGAAGACGGTCCTGTAAATATCCCAGTCCTAAGCCATGGAGCGCTTTGAAGATGGTGACTAGGTCCTTGAAACGCACCCGGAAGACCACCGGGAGCCAGTGTAGCTCGCGCAAGAGGGGAGTTACCCAGGAGCGACGAATCGCTCCCATAACCACTCGTGCGGCCGCATTCTGGACCAGCTGAAATCTCTGGGTGCTCCTCAAGGGGAGCCCCATGTAGAGAGCATTACAGTAATCCAAACGGGAAGTGACGAGAGCGTGAGTGACTGTGCGTAGGACGTCCCGATCCAGAAAGGGACGCAACTGGGCGATCAGGCGAACCTGATAAAAAGCTCCCCTGGCCACGGCCATCATATCAGCTGGCTCTGCCCACCAGCACCCGCCCTATCCTGTCCTATAGTTTCTTCTTTCTGGCTCAGCTGATTCACGCGGCACAGCTGATTTCTACGCCTCCACTGTTCTACTTACCAGGGCTGCCTTAGAAGGTAAGCAGCTGAGCTTCAAATTGCTCTATTTTGAATGCTGCGCACACGTGCCTCAGGCGCGTGCATGCACAAAGCGCCTGTGCATGCACAAAGCGCGCACTCACAGAATTGGTTGTTAAACTAGTTGCAGCCCACCACTGATATAAGTATTGCTTGAGCAGGGTCTGCATTGTCTGGGATGCTACACATCCTCTTCACGACCTGTTTTCCTTATTACTTTCTGGGAGGAGCAGAATCCGAAGCGGAACATCCAGATTCAGCCACAGTTTTGTTACATACAGTTTCAATGTTGTGAGCTCTCAAACTTCCTCTTTTCGCTTATGTATTCAAGATGGACATTGATTAATATTTATATGTATTTATATGTTAGGGTGTAGGTACATAGGTGTGTGTGTGTGTATAGAGCGTATCTATATGTGTGTTATGTATGTGTACGCTTTTGAGAGCAGGCAGCAGAATTTCATTTTTAATGTGTGCCAGAGTGCTCACAGAAAAAAAATGACAGTAAAGGTTATCTTTATCTTTATTATCACTCAGATTGCCCCCAGAAAAATCAATCCTTGTTCATCTTGTTTCTACCATCATTTTCTCCATCACATTCCATCTTTAATTAGATGCTATGAAGATGGTTTTGCTTTTCTCTGGAGCTATGGAGCAGACAACATTCCATCAATGTGAACTTCTGTTTTTCCTATCTCCCAGGCTTTCCCTCTTCCTGCTCAAATTTACCATGCCACAGCACTTTGCCATCACTCCATCCATTTTTCAGAGTGGTGTCATTTTACTCTTCACACAATTCCTGTTTATTGCGCTTTTGTGGCTCCTGCAGAAGCAAACGCAGCGAGGAAACACCAAGGAGAAAAGAGTTTGGAGCTGCTAAGAATACCGATATTTCTATTTCCTTCTTGGTCAGCAGAATAATCGAGCTTTCTGTGTCAGCACTAGGCCCAGAGACATCGCAATGGTGCAAAACTGTTGTACAGAAGAAGAAGGCAAAGAAGCTTTGCGGAAGTACCTTCAGAAAAATCTGTCCACATTTAAAGCACATCCTTCATATGCTTCAGACACCCAATTGTGGTCTTTTTTTTTTTTTAATTTCACCCACAGAATACCAAAACTCTTGGCAGGTTTTACAGCACAGAAGCAGAGGTGAAATCTAAAATTTCTTACTACCAGTTCTGTGGGCGTGGCTTGGTGGTAGGGTTGGGGGTAATGTGACTGTGTGGGCGTGGCCAATTTTTTAAAAACTTTTAAAACCATTTCTTCTACAACCTCTTCGGCTAAGAGGTTGTAAAAAAATGTTTTCAAAAGGCTCTGACGATCCCAGCTGAGTTCCCTGATCGGCAGAGGCTTTTTTAAAACTCAGTTGGGATCGTCAAAGTATTTAAAAGAAAAAAAACCCCTTGTTTTCTTTTAAATGCTCTGACGATCCCAGCTGAGTTCCCTGATCGGCAGGGGCTGCCGATCAGGGAACTCAGCTGGGATCGTCAGAGCATTTAAAAGAAAACAAGGGGTTTTTTTTCTTTTAAATGCCTTTGACGAGCCGCACGATCATCAGAGGCTTTTTTTTTTTTTTTTTACTTTTAAAAGCATTTTTTCGGCCATAGTTGTAGAAAAAAATGCTTTTGAAAGTTAAAAAAAAAAAGCGTCTGATGATTGTGCGGCTCAGCTGGGCATGCCGGGGGGGGGGGGGCAGGGATTTTTGCTACCGGTTCTCCGAACCACCCACCTCCATTGCTACCGGATCGGGCGATCCGGCCCAAACCGGGAGCATTTCACCCCTGCGCAGAAACCACCCTGTATCTATCCCAAGCAAAGAAAACAACTTTCTACTGAAATCCAACATTGATATCATATTGCGAACCTCAGCTACATTTCTGCATTCCGTGGGAGCAGTCTGTTATCCATGGGAGAAATACCAGTGATGGGATTCAGCCGGTTCTCTCCAGATCGGGTGAAGTGGTAGCAGCGACTGCAGGAGGCTCCACCCACCCACCCACCCAGACGTAATGCACGAGCACCGTGTATGTGCAAAACCCTGTGTGCATGCGCAGAGGAGGCACATGCTCACATTTGCAAACCGGTAGGGAAGTGAATCCCACCTCTGAGAAATACTTCTTATTATCCATCACCTCCTAGCACTTGCTTCAACACAATTTCCATCTGAACTGAGGACAGATGCTTTTCGTTTCTCCTGTACCTTCACTGATACGGAGTATTTTGTACATGGAGCTTCCAGTGCTCTGGTGTTTTGGCATACAATATTTAAAACTCATCAGTCTTCCTCCAATGGGATTTTATTAGAGCAGGGGCGTCAAACTCGTGGCCCACAGACCGGATGGGTCACACGCTGGCCATGCTCATCCCCATTTTAGCAAAGGGGGGGAAAGTCATGATACATCACATGATGACAACGTGACGACACAGGCTTGACACCCCTGTATTAGAGGGTTAGCCTGCAGTCACTCAGAAGGTTTTCTGAACATAGGTTTACCGCTTCAACCTGGAGCATTATTTTAAACAATACTTCTTTCTCTCGTTGCCATCTCTCCTATCCAATGAATGAACAATAAACGTTTTCATTGATTAATTGATTGATTGGGTGCCCTTACTTAATTCTGTTAAGTCCAAATACTGTTGATTCTTACCAACTACATAAATAGATGTTCTCCTTGATGATCTGTCCTTAAACTGGTCCTTCAGATCTTCCAATGGTGCATCTATAATTGTAAGTGAATTCATTCATCTTGATGCTGGTCATCTTCTTTTTCCTTCCACCTTCCTCACCTTTTCCAGAGAGCTGGTTCTCTGCATAAGGTGTCCAAAATAAGATCATTTGAGCCCGGTCATTTATACCTCAAGTGAGAAATCAGGGTTGATTTGTTTGATGTTTTCTTGGCTTTCTATGGTATTAATATTGGAGTATTTTCTATATTTTCTATGGTATTGATATTGGAGTATTTAATATTCTCTAATATTAAAGTTCAAAGCTATCAATATTCTTCATATCCTGCTTCTTCAGAATTCAGCTTTTGCTTCCATGTAGTGTCACAGAGAATACCATGGCTTGCACTGTTCTAATTTTCATAGCAAGAAACCCATCAAGGCATCTGAATATCTTTTTCAAGACTTTCCCACATGTTCTACCAAGTGCTAGTCTGCAATGAATAGCCAAGGAAAGTGCAGTTGAATGAGACTGGTCCTGAAAGCATTGACCAATCAGGGCAAATGCTGTAGCAGCCAGTCCTTGGAGAGAATAAAAATAAATTTAAAGTAGTTAAAAATGCAGAAATTTCTGAAATTCCGTCTTTCAAGAGTCAACCATGGATTATTCATTCTTCCACAAATTGTCTTTCCTGATTCGCCCCCTGAGCCAGTTCAATCAGGGAAGCAACTGGATACAGGATGGACATATACTAGCAGGCATTATACTTATGACTTCAATGACAGGTAAAGGTCTGTTCCACCTGAGGGAAAATATTTGGAGAGCAATATTCTTTTGGATTACACTCCCAATCTCTCCCAAATTCACACATGTGAGATGGATAGTCCTCAAACACGATCCTTAGTAATAATTTTCTTCTCCCGATCCTTTGCCATCCCCAACTAATCGTCACTTAGATTGGGGACCCTCCAGTCTAATGCTCAAGCATGTTGGCATCTTCCAGACAGACAATGTAGACTTCTGAGACAGAAAACTTGTAGTGTCATTTTTACTTGTGGTAGAATGCTAAGAGAAAGTGCCAACTGTTTCCGTAAACAAGCACTGGAATTTTCTTTTATAATCAGTTGTGAAATTGATTGTAAAAAATTAGAACCTTGAACGGAGATCAGGCAAATTGCCATGGGGAGGACCAAATGATCTCTGCTTCCTCCAAATAATGGTCCAGCAGACATCCTGTAACAAACATGGAAGTTCAGAAGCATGATGAGTTGAAATATCATTCATTCATCATAACTGGAAAAAAACTGACTCAGGAGAAATTGGACCTTATTGCTGCTCTTGTCTGTCAAAAACACTTGCCATTTCAGTCATTACCTATTTCTCCTTCAGATTCTTTATAGCAGTGATGGTGAATCTTGAATCTCAAACTCACGTTGAAACATCACACGCACGCATGCACACTCATCCGGAACGCGCTCCAAAAAAGCCAAACTTCCTATTCTGGTGTGCATGCTCACCCAATAATCAGCTGGCCCGCGAGCATGCGCACACCAGTTTTCGGCACTGCCGCGAACACAAAAGTCAGCTGATCGTGGCACATGCATGTGTGCCAGAAACCCGCAAGCAAACAGGCAAGGCTGCGCGTGCCGGGTAACATGCCTTCATGTGCCACTTTGGGCACATGTGCCATAGGTTCGCCATCACGGCTTTACATGTTACTGTAACTGGGCTGCAACAGTCTGAACCACCAGTAGATGGTAGCAAAGATACAAAGAAATATGTGGCTTTTGATCGCCATCTGGTGGTCATGCAGATGTTTGCAGCTCAAATAGAGTAACCCCAGTTCTTTGTACCCACATGGTATTTTATTGCATTCTTTGTCTTCTTCGTACTAAGCACCAATTTCATTCTCGAGAGCTATGCATAAAGCACTCCAGTCAAGATTCTGCCCTGGACTATGCTTTTGAATAGCAAACCCAAAAGGAACTCAGCACTATTCCACTGAATAAGAATCAATGTCCGCTTAATCACCTCCACTGGTTTCCCGCCTTTCAAAGATACATTGATGGTGGCAGGAATGCCATTTTGTTGCTGCTATTGTTCAAATAATTTTAGAGTCAGAAAATCTGGCTGATCTTGCTACGAATCATTCAGAATCTTCTAACAGATTCAAAGCTACTTTCTCCTGCTTTGTAATTTGTTCTCCTGAATCACTCACTGTTTTCCTCAGATGGAAGCGTTACAATTGCCAAGCTACCTTTCACAGCATATTTCATTTCTATTTCCTTCCTGTTTACAGCTCCTTGAAAATACATTAAAATACCTTCTTTGCCTTTCTCTGTGGTTCCCCCCCCCCTCTTTCTTCTGTCTCTGGTGTGTGATTGTGACTTATTTTTAAGGAGTCTGATCCGTTAGCATTCTGAGTCCTTCTTTCTTTTAAGAAATGAAAAGGATGATTGAAGCTCATGTCCTTCTCTTGAGTAAAAATTGCATGACTTTTACATTTTGTGAATATGCCCCTTGAATCAAATATAGCCTTCAGTTAACCGATTGGCAGGGAAAGAAGAAGAAAACACAGCACAAAGAGTGTGTTTTGATCATCCATAATTCTTTAAATGCGCAAAGCCATCTCCTGCGTTTAGGAATGCAATTTGCGCCTCTAACATTATTGAAGATGCATGTATGCACTTAAATCACCACTGCTGGCTTCACGCTTACGGTTTTGCCTCAGAGCCTCATTTAGATTTTTTTTTTAAAAAAAGGATTTTGTTCTTTGTGCAACACACTTACGCCTGTTTGGCATCTGAGCACGAAGCTTCGTGGTGAAATAATGGTAGCCATCAACTGAAGGAGACAAAAACTCCTAGCTGCTTCTTCTCCCAGCATCAGCAAGCTGATTTACTGGCATCGTCCTTTTATTATAAGTTCACAATAGGGCACTGCAGTTCTGTCCTGTATTGCTTAGGCAAAACGAATAGATTATTTAATAAATAAATAAATAAATAAACAAAGGGTACACCAACAAAGCATCATCCATTTTCAAAAGCAGAATCAAGACTAGAAAACAAAAATTACACAGAAAGAATCCTCGCAACAAAGCCCATCGTGTGATTTGTGAGCACAGAAAGATCTACTCTTTAAGGAGAGCGTCAACATTTAAAACCTCCAGCTTCATTATCTAGTGCAGTGGTTGGCAACCTTAAACACTCAAAGAGCCACAAAGGTCATAACCAGAAGCCCCCCATTCAATTCTGGAGCTGACTGGAAGTTCAGTTCCCCCACAATAGAGCCTCCTCCTAGCACAGCATCCTTTTTCCTCTGCCAACCAGAAGTCCGGTTCCCCCACCATAGAGTCTCCTAACGTGGCATCCTTTTTCCTCTACCTGTCCTAACCAAAAGCCCTATCAATTGTGGAGCCGATCGGCAACAGGAAGCCACAGAAGAGGGATGAAAGAGCTACATGTGGCTCCAGAGCCATGGGTTGCTGATCCCTGATCTAGTGACAGGTTGCTTTCTGGACCTAACATAAGGCTCACTTTGGGGTACAAAACCTTGCATAACTTATGTCCAGGTTGCCCTGGACGGGCTTCTTATCTTGGGATAACTTCTTCTTACAGACCAGCTTACACTTTCAGGCCCTCAGCAAGGTATCTCCTGTCCACACCAACAGAGAGAACATCTCTAACATCAATAGTAAATTCTGCCTTTTTTCAAATCTCAAGGTAAAACTTTTGTTGTGGTCTAAAATGCAGGTGGATTTCAGGCAAACCTCCTGCTTCTTACTATTAAAGACAGTGCTTAAAATGGTGAGATTTAGTTCTTGTACAGCCAGTAAAAAAACAACAACAACCCAACTGACCACTGGAAAAAACAAGGGACAAATGAAAGCCGGCACTCCTATTCAAAAGAAGAGGCTGAATTATCTGTTACACAGAATGGAAATGAGGAAGTGCTGCAAAAGGATTGGGCTATTATTTCTATATATGGGCTTTTTCTCCAAAAGCAACAGTGGCTAGAATTCTTTCATTCCTAATATTTATATTAGGCTTCCTAATATTTCTTCAATAAAAGCTTACTTATAAGGAGCTCTTGAGCTCTTATGAGCTTAACTAATTGGGTACGGTTCTACCTATTGGGTGACAAAAAATATTTTTAATTATCCAGGCCTTTAATATTGTATTTGGTTATTGATTTATATGCTGTCCCTTCCTAAAATGGTTGGCATTTAAGAGTGAAAAAGAAGGATGCATTTCAAACAGTTACACTTTGAAAAATATTTATGTTTCTAAATTTTCTGTTATGTGGGGTTTTATAGGTAGCGACCCCACTATGAATTGGACCTGGAAGCCATCAAGCAAACCAGTGCAGCTCTTGAAGCAGAATGTCTATGGAAATTCTCAGCCATCCAGGCCATAGTTGTCCCAAAGGTGCTTTTCCAAGAGGCAACTGGACTTTCTTTGGTTTTCCCTGAAGATGTTCCGCTTCTCAACTGAAGAAGCTTGTTGGATGAGAAACAAAATGTCTTCAAGGAAAAACAAAGGAAATCCAGTTGCCTCTTGGAAAAGCATCTCCGGAACTCTTGAAGTAGAGGAGTTTCATGGGCATACCAAGCCATATTCATCACTTCCCGCACTACCACATTTTGGATCAGTTGAAGATTCTGGTTGGTCTTCAAGGGCAGCCCCATGGAGAAAAAGCAAATCAAATCTTTGACACAGTTGCTGGAAGTATGTGTGTGTGTGTGTGTGTGTGTCTGCAAGCATGTGTGTGTGTAAGAAAAAAAGAGAAACTGAAAGAATGGGAGCACTGTATTGATTGATGGGCTAACTCATTGCTCATTGCTTCATCAACATTTGATGTCTTCAGCCATCACAATTGGATTTTTGGAGCAGCTAAAATATTCACCACCTGATGTATCTTTGCCAGACAATTTACAAGGGCCATGGTGGCGCAGTGGTTAGAATGCCGTACTGCAGGCTACTTCAAATCTGGCAGTTCAGTTTGGCAGTTCCAATCTCACCTGACTCAAGGTTGACTCAACCTTCCATCCTTCCGAGGTGGGTAAAATGAGGACCCAAATTGTTGGGGGCAATATGCTGACTCTGTAAACCATTTAGAGAGGGCTGTAAAGTACAGATTCTGCCTGACTTTACTGCAACCACTTTCTCTCAGTGAAAGTTCTTTTAATTCAACTCAATGGAGTCAAGAGTTTTGCTTTCCTAAGGGACCAGCTAGGGCAGGTCCTTATAGTTGTGGTCGTAGGTCGAAGACTACCTGTAATAGGAAATGTATCTGCTTTATTTCAGAATTATGTTAGAGGGTAAGAATACAGGCATGCTGTCTTGTGAAAGCGAGTACAGAAGTGTGTGTGTGTGTGTGTGTGTGTGTGTATTCAGTTGTCTGTATTTGCGAAACAATCGACATGTATTTGACTGCAAGAGCCATCTTGCCAGCCTGAGGTTTTGATGATGCGTGCTTTACGGATCCAAAGGTCCACCGACTCATTAGTACCAGCATAAAATGATAATGTTCTAGCATCCCCATCAAAGAAAACCTTGCCAAAAGAGTTTAGCATTTCACAAACTGAATGTTGGACAAGGATGAGATCTCACTACCAGCTCCGAGAGCTGGGGAAGTTTATGAAGCAGAAAGTATGGAATGAGGAAAAGATTGGGCCAGTGATAACTTCCTGGCTTGCAATTCTTTTTAAGAGGTGCTGATGGTATGGACTGCTCCAGCAAAAGGAGGGCCAAACTCATTTGAGGCTGGAGCATGAAATTGGCTGCAATAAAATTATGCATTAAATGTGCATTATGCTTAATAATACCATGTTGCACTTCTTGTGTTTACTCGGTGCCTATTCAGGCTGATCCAATTTTTTAAAGTTCTCCAATTGGGCCCTATCAAGTTCTAGCCAGAGGTCGCATTTCATTTGCTGTTAGTGGATGTCTTCATTATTTTGTTAAGGCATTTCTGCTTTATAGTCATGATGACTACATCTTTTTGTAAATGCGCTTGCTTATTCAACCTCTGGTAAGGTCACTATTCCAAAAACATAAAAATAAAAAAAAATCCCCTCATAGATGGCACATTTGACACACAAACTATCAGTAATAGCTCTGGTAGCTGGCAACCCGAGAATTGTTTGAAAACACACACACACACACACACACACACACAAAGAAACCTAGGATCTATTTCAGCAAACACAGTGGAGGTAATTTTATGTTGCTCACTGAAGGTGTTTAAATGAGCTTTGGGAAATAATGGGTTTGAGTCCTGAAAGTAGGAGACTAAGTGAAGAGCTAAGAATATATGTTTAGTACAGTATGTGGTCAAGACTGTACCAAACTGAGAGTTGGATTGTTTTAATCAGAAACAATGATAGGTGTTTTCAAGCCGGAAAAATATATATTACTGCCCGTCTGTTCTCCAGTGCTGAGTTCCATGTGGGTATAATATGAGTACAGAACCAGGTTTATGATAAAAAAAACTTTCTTTCGCTCCCTCTGCTGTTCCTTGGGTCAAAAAATAAAAACAAAAAACCCCACAGCTCTGGCTATGCGTTTCTCTTACACAACTTTTAAGAGAAAGTTTATACACTTCTGCTTATACCTATTCAGCATTCTCGAACAGATTTAGTTCTTCAAGAAGAACTAGGTAGTTTTCCATTGCTGGAAGGAAAATCAATATGGCATCCTAGCAATAAGATTAGCCAAAGAGTTAGAGTTAGATTGTTTCAGCTAACAAGGAAAAGCACTGTGGTGACAGATCCCAAAACTTCTCAACTGGGTTAAAGAAGAGTTGCAAACCGATGGCTCTATGCTCTGGGCTCACCCAAATGGCCAGCCTTTCCATCTCCTGATTCTTCTGAATCCAGTTTAAAATACACTCACAATTGATCCTGAATGTTTTGACTCTTTTTAGATCTGTTCAGACATCAAGATCCTAAGAATATTAGGATCCAAAAATAGTATTTGTACATTTAGAATTTACAAAGTACCACTATGTAGTCTCTTCTGTAGCTGAACCCAATAACTTTGCCATGTCCCAGCCCATTTTCTTAGGTCTCTACTTAACAGAATAACACAGTTGGAAGGGACCTTGGAGGTCTTCTAGTCCAACCCCCTGTTCAGGCAGGAAACCCTACACCATTTCAGACAAATGATTGTCTAGTTTCCTCTTAAAAACTTCCAATGTTAGGGCATCCACAACTTCTGGAGGCAAGTCATTCCATTTAAACATTTATCCCATCATCCACTTCACAAAAATAAAAGTTGATAAATTGCTACTCTTTCCTCATGTATGAAGGATACTTCCATTGCCCTCCAAACTCCTATGTTGTCAATTCTGCCTTTGGGCTCTTCTATTTACTACCAGCAAGCCACAATGATGGGAGCTAGCAGCCCAGAACGGAACACTCCGGAAGCTTTTATTCTTTCTGAAGCAGCCCTTGTTGTCTTGAAATAGCTTCCTTCTTTCCATTAAAACAAAGACGTTAGTGCAAAAAGAAGCCGAAACTGCCTGTACTTACAAGCTCCAAGTTGTAATCTCATCTGACAATGGGGAGCTCCTCTGGGTTCCCCATTAAGAAGGCTGTTGTTATTAGAAAACTCCTTTCTCAACAGTTTGACAGTAGTGTTTCTGGTTTGAGGTGGAAGCCCTTTGAACCCAAAACTTGGTGCTATGTCACATGATTTATGTGCTAGAGGTCCAGTGGTGAAATTCATTTTTTTTACTACTGGTTCTGTGGGCATGGCTTGGTGAGCATGGCAGGAGAAGGATACTGCATAATCTCCATTCCCACCCCACTCCTGGGGAAAGGATATTGCAAAATCTCCATTCCTACCCCACCCTGAGGCCAGCCAGAGGTGGTATTTGCCGGTTTCTCTGAACTACTCAAAATTTCCACTACCAGTTCTCCAGAACCTGCTGGATTTCACCCCTATAGATGTCCTATTTCAACCCCAACATCTCCATGGAAAAATATCAAATACACAAGCAGGTAATAGTGAACATCAGGTTTATTATAAACCTTTTGGTTGACAGCACTGTAACAAGTCTATATACACAGCACCCATAATACATAATTATATGCATAAACACATACATATCTCTAGAAATCTGCTAGAATAAAAAAGGCAGTAATGGACAATAGATAAATAACCTTCCTGGATAGTATAAGGCCCTGTATCTCTACCATATTATAATGTTTACATTAAACTGCATTATATTTTGTAATATTACTCTATTCAGATGATGATAATGCCCACGTATGGGATTTAATATAAGCAGTATTTATTTCCAGTTGCATCCAAAATTGGTGATCAGTTTGAAAGAAGAGGGAACATTTGAATGATGTGCTCTATTGTATATGGAGATGTCTAAGATCTCTGCAAAACAGTTGCCCTGAATATTTCACTAATGTGTCACCCATGAGTCAATCCCTCACACCTTGGTTAATTCCTAGTTGAATTACTGCAACACACTCTACATTGTGCTGTTCTAAAAAACATCTGGAGATTGCAACTGATCCAGAATGCCACTTCACAGGCAAGTGTGGCCTCACATGGTTTGATCATATTAGGCCATTGCTATGCAAGGGCAACTGCCTATTCTAATAGGTCCAATAGAGTAGATGCACTCTAGATTCCCTCCCTTAAATGTTGTAACCTGAAAGAATATAGGAGGCTCATCCCAGTGGTGAAATGTAAAATTTGTTACTACCGGTTCTGTGGGCGTGGCTTGGTGGGGGAGGTAATATGACTGAGTGAGCATGGCCAACTTTTTTTTTTTAACTTTTAAAACCATTTTTTCTACAACCACTTCGGCTGTTAAGAGGTTGTAAAAAAACACTCTTAAAGCCTCTGACGATTGCAGCTGACTTCCCTGATCGGCAGAGGGTTTTTTTCCCTTTAAAAAACATTTTTTCTATAACCTCTTCGGCCAAAGAGGTTGTAGAAAAAAGTGCTTTTTAAAGCCTCTGATGATCCCAGCTGAACTGCATGATCATCAGAGGCTTTTTTTTTTTTTTTTACTTTTAAAAGCATTTTTTCGGCCAAAGAGGTTGTAGAAAAAATGCTTTAATTTTTTTTTAAAAAAGCCTCTGATGATTGCGTGGCTCAGCTGGGCAATGGGGTGGGCAGGGATTTTTGCTACCGGTTCTCCAAACCACCTGCCTCCATTACTACTGGATCGGGCAATCTGATCCGAACCTAGAGCATTTCACCCGGCTCATCCCAAGATTCAGCTTCTCCCCATCATTCGGAGCTTCCAAAAAGCCATGAAGAGCTGGCTCTTTCCCCAAGTGCTGGGTACGCATAAAACCAGAATTCAATGAACTTATCAGGGAGTGCTGTTTTGGAATCAACCTGATTTGTAGTTTTGTAGATTTGTCATTAGTATTGTTTGTTTGTATATTTTATTGTTACACTGTGAGCCACCCTGGCTTACTGTATATAAGATCAATTGCCATATAAATCAAATACAAACATAGATACATACATACTCAACCAGTCCTATGTCATAACCATAACCTCTTAATCTGCTAGGATAGTGATGGCTAATCTTTTTGTCATTGCATGCCTAAAGTGCATATGTGTGTCTGCATGACAGCGCACCCACACGCCCGCACCCAGAATGCAATGCACACACAACACTCCCACACATGCCCCACCCCTGTGCATGCATGCATGACAACCCCGTGTGCATCCCACCCCCACACATGTGTGTATGACCCCCCCACTCCCTTGCCCTTCCGTGCATGCACACGCGATCTACCCGCTTGCACCCCACACCCCTGCCCATTTTTGGCTTCCAGGTTGATGCAGGAGGCCTTCCAGGCCCAAAACGGGGCACAGGGCCACCGCATGAGGCCCCAAAATGTAATGCGAACGCCCCCCACACATGCACCTCACCACCTTCACAGGCACGGCAGAGACCTGAAAACCAGATGGCCGGGGGGGAAGCATGCACACATGCGCGGTAGAACTGGGCTGGGGCAACGGCTGGCATGGCCACAGAGAGGCCTCTGTGTGCCACCTGTGGCACGCGTGTCATAGGTTCACCATCATGGTGCTAGGATATAGAAAATAATGTTTTCTTCTCCCGACCATGAGAAAAAACTGGGCTAGTAGTTTCTTAGTAAGAAAATGTGGCAATGCAGTAGAGAAATCCACATGCTGCCTTTTATCAAAAGTTGCCCAGAGGTGGTAATGGAAGCAGAAGTTGCTTCAAGCACTTGGGTTGCTGATAGGTTACCTGTCACTGATGTAGTGTGAACAGCTTACATTGGTGAGATCAGCTAGCCAATCATCAGAAACACAGACGTATGTGCTTTCTCCTCCCTCTCTATTTTTGTTCCCACAGGTTTTTTTAATTATCTCAGTTCCTTTCCCTCTTCCCTTCTCCTTCAGTCAGAAGCGATTAAAAATTAATCAAGTTTTAGAAGATACAGCAATCAGCTCTTACTTCCCCCGTAAGTGCTTTATGATACAGAATTAAAGGAATTTGCTTTTCAACACAGAACACAAATGAATAAAACCAGATGGAGATGTTCCAGAAGGATCTGAATGGTCATCAGGAGAAACAGGATGCTGGATAGCTTTGATTCAAGACAATGGCCATTATGCCACTAATTCCTGCTACAGAACTCTCCCTACCAATCAAATAGCATCAGGCATTAAATCTCTTGATCCAATTCCAGGGTCTGCTGAGACATCAAGATTTTTACAGCTTTATGAATATCCAACGGAATTGGCCACCAAAACAGGGAAAAACTCTCTTCCCCAAAACAGATACAATTGCAGGTATACTTCATAGGTTGCACAATGACAGTGCTTTACAATTGGGACCTGAGTGTGTTGATTCAGTGAGATCTGAAGTGATTGGCACAACCTCTCCAGATTTTACTGAATGGGCAGGAGGAAAGTGGTCCTATAGATAAATTGCTTGCCTAATATGGATATAAGTCAATGGGTTTGCCTAATATGCATATTTTCTCTTGTCCTGCATTGTTAGTTTCTGCAATTTTAAAACTGAGGATGAATTTGAGAGCTTCAATTCACTGAAATAAAATAACTGGGAGGTATACTTATTGGCTCAATGATATAAACATAAGATTTTGCATATTTCAAAACGAACAGTTGGGGACTGATGGCTGCATGCCAAAAACTTGTTGGATAATGAAGGAGTTAAGGAAGTAATTAATAAAGATTTTGAATTATCTGCCAGTTAACGTAAGGAAAAAGTGATAATTAATTCAGATCTAATATGGATGCCTTTTTCCCATCCATAAGTTGTATGAAACATACTTGCTACTTCAATTATAATGGTGATATGTGGGGATGGGGGCAAATCCAAGGAGTCCAAGTATATTAAAGACTTAATATTGTCTTAAACATTGTGAAAGGCACATAATTGATGCACCTATTTCTATAGCAAGGTACTTTTTTATATTATCATCTTAATTGAACTTTTAAAAAAGCTATAAAATAAATATGTCCCACCCCCAGATCATATTTACAATTTTCAGCACAACATTAGGTGATACCCTCAAATGGTAAGTATCCTGCTAGTTTTGCAATGATGTGATGTGAAGAGGAAAGATGTACATTGTAATGGTGTTGTATCACAAGGCCCTATGGCGAAAAGTCTCCAAGTCTTCTGAAACATCACATTTTCCTACTGGTTTTCAAAATCAATTACATTATAGGGTGGTGATGATGATGATGATGATGATGATGATGATGGAGGAGGAAGAGAAGAAGGAGAAGGAGAAGGAGAAGGAGAAGGAGAGAAAGAAACTTTATTCAATTTATCTTCCACCCAACTCCTTAGTGACTCTGGAGGACATGAAATGATGATTTTGGTCTACTATTACAATTGTTGTTTTCTAAACAGAGCACTTCTGAGCAAATGTCTTGAAAATTTAGAAATACAAACTTTTCCTCCTAGATTTCAAATCAAATAATGCTGCATTATTATTGCTGTTATTGTTACGATCTTATTGTCATTGTTGTTCTTTTAGTAAAGTAATTAATATGGTAGAAAGAGACCCTTATGATGAAGAGTCTCCAAGAATTTTCACTTTTATCTACTGTTTATCTACTTTTATCTACTATTTTACTGTTGCCAAAAAAAAAAAAAGTTGTCTGATTATTTACCGATTTGATTATATCCTGCCTTTCTCCTCTGAAGAAACACTTAGGGCAGCTAATAAAATTTAAACTAAAGGAGGATATAAAGTTATAATCACATATTAAAATTAATAATCAAACAGACAGAAAAATGATGATAGAAGTGTGTCAACCCACAGCCCGGGAGCCATATGCAGCCCTGCATAGCTAGTAATATGGCCCCCACAAGAAAATTTTAAAAAATATATTTTAAAAAAGGAAGTTTTTTATATATACCTTAATTATATTGTATATTTTATATGCTGCCCAAGACAATTCCTCTTGACTCAAGGAGGCCCAGGCAAGCCAAAAGGTTAGACAACCATGATTTATAGCAATTAAAATCCTGGTAAAGAGTTGCTGTTTATTTTGACCTTCAAAAAAGCAGGTTATTAAGTCAAGAGCTGGATTTGTAGATAGTCAGGTCCTAAGTCGTTTAGCGAGAACCAGTGTGGTGCAGGGGTGAAATCCAGCAGGTTCTGGAGAACCGGTAGCAGAAATTTTGAGTAGCTCAGTGAACCGACAAATACACACCTCTGGCTGTTCCCAGAGTAGGGTGAGAATGGAGATTTTGCAGTATCCTTCCCCTGGAGTGGGGAGGGAATGGAGACTTTGCAGTATCCTTCCCCTACCACACCCACCAAGCCACGCCCACAGAACTAGTAGTAAAAAAAATTGAATTTCACCACTGGGGTGGTATCATTAAAGCACCAGGCTAGAAACTGGAAGACTATGAGTTCTAGCCTATAAGCATAAAAGTGGCTGGGTGACCTTGGGCCAGTCATTTTCTCTCAGCCCTAAGAAGAAGAATCAGCCTCTCACCAGGAAGACCAAGGCCAGGAAATCAATTCCACAGGAAGACTAAAAGTCCTTTTATATAATGTGGCTATAATAATGGAATCTGACAAGTTTATCGCGCTGTATCTCCTCCCCTTCTTGTCCTCGTACGAACCAGGAAAGTGTTTGTCTAAGCCTCTTCCACGTACTTCACTTATTGTGCACTTACAATGCTTCCCTTTGTTGATTTGGATGATAGATCTTGCCTCTTTCCATCAAGGTCACCTTCCTTACCATTGCATCAGGCAATGGTAACCCATTTCTGAAAATCCTGCCAAGAAAACTTCAGGAACTTGTCCAGGCAGTCACCGAGAGTGAACACTCACACTAACACATGCCATTTAGAGCTTTAAAGATAAACACCTACATCTTAGTTTCTTCCCAGGAACCAGATAACAACCCTGTAGCACAGAGGTCTTCAAACTTGGCCGCTTTAAGACTTGTGGACTTCAACTCCCAGAATTCTCCAACCGGTTGGCTGGAGAATTCTGGGAGTTGAAGTTCACAAGTCTTAAAGCGGCCAGGTTTGAAGACCTCTGATGTAGCGCTTTCAGAATTAACATCATCACCTAATCCTGAACCTTGCATGGGTCAGAATCCTGACCACCCCTATTTTGCACCCACCACAAAACACGCTACGGGGCAGGGGGAATTGAAGGACACCATACCTGTATCACTTGCAGGACATCCCAGGTTGAATTCCTACCAGTTCCAGATAACACTGACTAAAGATGTTGTTTTGAAATCCTCTTTTGATTGACAGCAGCGTGGTCCAAACTGCCAAAGATGGTTAAAGCACTCTCAGCTTGCCCAGTGTCCACGGAAGGACGTAACAACAGAACTTGTTTTCTCTGAGGGAATGCAGCATTCACTTAAACATTCACTTAAACAATTAGGGATGTGTATTCAGTAGACTGAGCAGACTTTATAGGAATGAATCTGCCAGTAGTAAACCAGTAGATCAAAAGGAAAGCGCTAAAAGAAGCATATCAGTGGTGGGTTCCTCCCGGTTCGGCCCAGTTCTCCCAAGCCGGTAGCGGTGATGATATGATGTCACCGGTTCGGTGACGCACACACCCCCGCGTTATTCTTACCTTTTATTTCGCCCCACCCCCAATCTATTGCTGCCTCCTGAGTCCCAGCTGATGGCTAGAGGGGAAAAAACTGTTTAAACTCTTGCTGCGGGGCTTTAAAGGGCCGCCCTACAGCTGATCAGTGTTAAAAGAAAACAAATGAGTAGACCGGTGCCTGCAAAAATACATGAGTAGATCAGTGCCTGCAAAAAATAAATGGGTAGATCAATACAGCTCTGCAAGTAATTAAAAGCCTGGTAGACCAGGCTTTTTGTCACATGACCATCAAGCCACGCCCACAAAATAAGCCACACCCACAGAACCGGTAGTAAAAAAATTTAGAACCCACCCCTGAAGTATATGTATGTGGCCAGCTTCATAACATTTTTTTTCTCAAAGATTATGGTCAGTCAGTCATTTTGTGTCTGAACAGAACAGAAGAGAACAGAATAACAGAGTTGGAAGGGACCTTGGAGGTCTTCTAGACCAACCCCCTGCCTAAGCAGGAGACTATTGTGGTATACACTTACATACATGTTTATACATACATGTCTGAGATACTTAATTCTTCCCTAGCTAGATTTCAATTCCCACTTCTAAAATATGAATGATAATAGGCTGTTACTATAAAATCTTCCGTGCCCAAATTCAGTAATCTATGCTGAATCACTAAAACAAAATAAAAAAGAAGTAATTTTCTGAGCAGTAATTCGGGCTTTTTTTTTTTTTTCCTGGTTGAGATTGATCAAGTACCGAAGTCTAGGCAACATTATTTAAAATCTGTTTAGGCTTTCTTAAAGTAAGTGGTTTTGATTAAATTCTTTTTCCTACTTCGGCTGCCTTCATTTTTTCCCCCCGCATATGTTAATCACAATAGAATTCAGGAAAACATAACTTTTTATTTATTTGTATCCTGCCTTTATTGTTTTTATAAATAAGTTAAGGCATCAATCATATCCAACACACCTTCGTCCTCCTATTTTTCCCAAAACAACAACCCTGCAAGGTTGGTGTTTAGACTCAAAGAGCACCTGACTCAAAGTCTATAGAGATTTCCAGTCATCCAGGTCATGGTTATCCCAAAAGTGCTTTTTCAGGTTGCAACTCTCATAAATAATATATTACTCATAGATAACACAATACATAATACATGACAAATAATAATAAGCAAAACATGTCTTTATGGAGATTTCTTACTACTACATTAAAGTAGCAACAACCTGCTTCGAAGGATACTGAATGGTGTCATGAAATTGTAGGAACATGGTCAAAATAGAATCAAAACACACTGAGGTTTGCAAAGGAGAATTTTTAAAAAATTAACAATATTTAACAAAAATTGGGCCTGGGCATATCTTAAGAATAAAATGAAAGTTAAAGAGAATGTGGATCCAATGTGAAGAGAAAATGGTGCTTTAGTAATGAGTGATGGTGAGAAGGCAGAATTTCTTAAATCCTAAGAAAGACTTGTAGCTGTTTTCTCTGAGGAGGAAAATGAAACTCTAACCAGTCATCCTTATGCCACCAAGGGAAGAATGGAACTGCAGCTTTCGCATGAATAAAATAAAATAAAAACTTAGCTAATTAAAATGAATTCACCTCTCCGGGATCAGATGGATTACACCTCAGGGAAAAGGAACCAGAGGAAATGATTGCAAAACCAAGTTAGATAATTTTGGAGAACTTCTGAAGGATTGCCCCAAAAATGTCAAAAAGGGAAAGAAGTTAACCTGCATCGGCATGCTACAAATAGGTGGATATCAATGGATTTGTGGCAAACAGATCATGCCAAACTACCCTTATATCCTTCTTTGATAAAGCTATTACTTTAGTAGATCAAAGGATGCTATGGCTCTCAGCAAATCCTTCAACTGAGCATCTCATAATATTCCCCTGAGTAAAATGGCAAAATTGGGCCACACACAATATTGTTACTTGAATTCATGGTACCCAAATACACTCTTTAATGGCTCCCTTTTCCTCAGGAGGAAAATATTGCGTGGAGTGCCCCGTGGTTTAGTTCTGGGCTTTGGGCTGTTCAACATTTTTATCAATGCCTTGGAGGAAGATGTTGAGGAACTATTAATAAAGTTTGCAAATGTCACAAAACGATTAAGGTTAGCTGAAATATTAAACGAAACAGAGAATCCAAAAAAATTCTAGAGAGGTTTGAGCAGTGAATTTAAATGATGGAATTCCATAGGGAGAAATGCAAAATTCTGCATTGGGGTAGAAAACAGGTAAGATGATACTTGTTAGTATACATGTGAAAAGATTCTGGGTTTCCTTGTCAACCACTAAGTTGTATGTGAGCCAGAGGTGTGATGTAGCATAACGGACAGTGAGAATAACCTTGAAAAATAAGAAGAGCCTCAAGCAAGACAAAGGTCAGATAAGGGAAATCTGAGTCCAAAGCAGGAATGTAATTTGAGAAAGCTTCTCAGTTTTGACTCTCCCTAGTTCTCTCTGGGATTAAAAACAGGGAGGTACATTCAGACTTGCAAGATTCTGATACTATAACCTTGTAATGAAAGTAGTATTAGCATTCATGACTTTGGTTTCCTGGTCTGAACTACTTCAAGGGCTGAACTATAGATGCTCAAAAGGCAAATGCTATCTTGGCTAGCACAGAATCCAGATTATAGGAAGTAAGTAACTGTTTCAATCCAGTGTGCCCTAGACAGAACTCACTTACAGTACTGTATTTAGTTCTGGGCATGGCAGTTGAAAAGGGAAAATGACAAATTGCAGTAAATTAAGGAGGGTTAGCAAGATCGTGAAGATCTGCATGCTACCCTATGAAGAAACATTAAAAGATCTAGGTCAGTTTGCAAGGATGAGTAAATTGAGATATGGTAATACTCTTCAAATATTTAATGGGTGGTCATACAAATGAGACATAAACTTCTACTCTGAGTAACAGAGTTGGAAGGGACCTTGGAGGTCTTCTAATCCAACCCCTCTTCAGCAGTGGTGGGTTGCCCCCAGTTCGGACCGGTTCGCAAGAACCAGTAGTAAAACCGGTGGCAGGCTCCGCCACTGACCTGGACGTCATCATAGGCGATCTTGCGCATGTACGCGGGCACAATGCAAATCAGTAGTAAAGGTAAGTAGAATCCACCCCTGCTGCTCAGGCAGGAAACCCTATACAATTTCAGACAAATGGTTGTCCAATCTCTTCTTAAAAACTTCTAATATTGGAGCATCCACAATTTCTGGAGGCAAGTCACTGACTAATTGTTCCAATTGTTGGAAATTTTTTCCTTAGTTCTAGGTTGCTTCTCTCCTTGATTAATTTCCATCCATTGCATCTTGTCATGCCTTCAGGTGCTTTGGAGAATAGTTCGACTCCCTCTTTTCGTGGTAGCCTCTTAGATATTGGAACACTGCTGTCATGTCACCCCTAATCCTTCTTTTCAGAAAGACATACCAGTTCCAGCAACCGTTTTTATATGTTTTAGTTTCCAGTCCCCTAGTCATCTTTGTTGCTCTTCTCTGTAGTGTTTCCAGAGTCTCAATATCTTTTTTACATCATGGCGACCAAAACTGGATGCAGTATTCCAAGTGTGGTATTACACAGGCATAATAGAGTGGTATTAACACTTCACATGATCTTGATTCTCTCCCTCTATTAATGCAGGCTAGGGCTGTGTTGGGTTTCTTTGGCATCTGCACCACACTGCTGGCTCATATTTAAGTGACTGTCCACTAGAATTCCACCTGGCAATCACTAGTACACAATTGCTCTATTGCTTCAGAAGGGAAGACTAGAACAATAATTTAAAACTACAAGGAAGGAGGTTCTGGCTGGACTCCAGGAGGAATAACCAACTATATGAGCCATCAGTCGTAGAACAGGATGCCACACAATGTGACAAGTACTCCTTTTCTAGAGGTGTTCAGACAGAGGCTGAATGGTCATTGTTCAGAGATGCTCCAGTGGATCCTGAGTAGGAATTTGGACTGTATGATCTCTTTTGTACCTTCCGATTTTGTGATTCAAAGTAACTTTATTTAGAGGGACTATCAGATCTGCCCTGCAAAAATCTGAATGACTGCTAGATGGCTGCAAAGACATGCATAAAACCCCAAGTCTCTGCTGCCATCCAGTGGTGAATCTGGAATTCTGCAGCCCAAGATTGATCGCCCTTACAATGCTATTAGTAGTAAGAACTGGAATTTGCATATTGCTGGATAGACTAAACCTGACCTGCGGAATCTGTGACTCCCTGCCCACCTCCTAGTTGAAACTGGAGCTCTCCAATGGTTGATGTCACTTGCTATGAACTCAGTAAAGCTGTTTTTATCACTTGACTGGGTTGCTAATAAAGGAGGCCTTCTCTGAAATATATGCTCAGTACATTGACTTCAGTTAAGCAAAACCACCAGTAACAAAAGTGTGCAATTGACAGAGCCTGTACCTTAAGCAAAATGCAAATCTACCCAAGCAATACACTTTAAATGTGAGGGATCTCAGGAAGATCGATGGTTCGTTGAGGGCACTTCCAAGAAAAGTCAGCACACAAGGATGCAATCAAATTAAGTCTTTATTTAGAAGTAAAGTAGAGTAAAATAAGTTCCCAGGCATGGAGGCATCGATGTCTGGATTGAGCCCATGGTTCAGTCCTGTGGGAAGTTAGAACAAGAGCCCAAGAGCAGCCCCTGTGCAGGGATTCTTATAGGGGTCCTTGGCCCCTCCCTTAACCATGTGTGAGGGGGCCAGAGGGCCATTAACTCTCCCCAATGGGGCTGCAGGGGCCGGAGCCCCTTGACCCACCAGTGGGATCAAAAGTCCCTTTTTGCTCCCATCTAGTGGCCTTTTAAGAAACTGCCATGGCTGGCACAAAACACCTAACATTAAAGTTCCAACCACTTCCTCTTTCTTTGATCAACCTTAATAAGTAGAGTAGTTTCCATCTATCTACCCAGTTCGTTTCTTTTCTTTATTTACTCTGATAGACTAAATGTACAGTTATGGTTTATCCGTGAAACAGTATCCAGACACTCATAGTTCTGATCCATGCTATTCAGGGTATATCCCATGCCCAAGGCTAAACCTCTCTGCTCAATTAGCAAAATTTGAGGGAAGGCATATATAGAGAGTTTAGAAAAGCTGAGAGGTATCATCAGCAGAGCAAGTAAAAATGAGAATTCAAGGCAACATCAGAGGGAGACATGGGTGAAAGAATTCAGATAACAGGGCAAACAGTAATTAAAATTTGAAGTTTAAAACCACAGTCTAAAGAGCAATCCAAATCATCAAAGATTGGAATTCACACAATTTTATTTCTAGCAAGCTAGAAAGTATCATATATTTTTATATCTTATATTTTTCAGTCATTCCTTCATTACAACTGGGTCTCAGGTAAATAACTTTTTTTAAAAAACTAATTATATTTGCCTCTGTTTAAAGAGAAGCCTGCATTCATTTCGCCCATTATTGCCCCTGTTCTTACCAGGATCAAATTTCTAGTTTCTTCCTCCAGCACTGAGTTTAGACTATTTTTTTGCCCTTCTTAGTTCAATAATATACTGCTCAAAAAAATAAAGGGAACACAAGCAGAAGACATCCGAGATCTGAATGAATGAAATAGCCTTATTAAATACTTTGTTCTTTACATACAGTAGTTTATACACTGTTCAAACACCTAAAGGAAACACAAAACTACTGTATGTAACGAACAAAGTATTTAATAAGGCTATTTCATTCATTCAGATCTCAGATGTCTTTTGCTTGTGTTACCTTTATTTTTTTGAACAGTGTAGATACCTCCCAATCCTCTTTTTCTATCTCTGAAGAAGGGTTAACCAACTAATCCACAGCAGCATAGCAGTTTGTCAAAAATTGCTTATTAAGCAATTGGATGAGACTGGAACTGCCTCTTATATAAGAACTTCTAACCTCTTGGATCAGCAGAAAACTTCCTTCCTACTAGATGTAATAAGCCATGAAAGTCAAAATGGAAGAAACAGGTAGTCTGCTGAACTCTACCAAATGCCTTGTTTATATCCACACATATTTAAACTTGAAGGTCATCCAACAGATCTGATAGTCCCTTGGTTACCTCTACAAATGGAACTGTCAAATCAACAGTCATGATGAATACAATCGATGTGTGTCCTTAAAGTGTCCAGATAATATATGGCAAGAGCTGCCAATTCTTCTACCTGATCTTTTTCTGGGCCAAAAGTCAAGAAGCCCCAAGCCATTTGAAAAAAATGCATGTCACTGAGAGATCAGGATGTGTGTGTGAGAGAGAAAAAGGAAGAGCAAAGAGATGTCTGGTGACCAAAGAATCTTCACTTAGTCTCAAATGTCCATCAGAAGAGACAAGCACTTGAGATTGACACTTTAATGGTCAGGAAGTCTGTAGAGAGAGAAAGGATTCCTTTAGACTGCTGCAACTTCCTCTCCCCAACCCTTTGATCTGTTCTGTTCTGTGCTATCCTGAGCTGAGACACTCCAGTCCCAAAGCCAAAACTTGGTTATATATACCAGGTCAGTCTTCTCATCCATCATGTGTCTGGGAGACAACTTATTACAGGGTTCACCAGCCTAACTTTTTAACAAAAGCACTTGCAGTTTGTTTGGAGGACAGAAGCATATAATATCTAACTTCCCTTTTACCTGGTATGTAAATGCCTCAGTGCAATACTTCCTTCTATCTGTAATTGCTGTAACTGAACACCCCATTCCCCCTCCCCAAATTATTAGCATAATCTAGAAAGAAAGAAATCAGGAGTCTTCACCTCACCCATGAAGGGGCGCCAAAGGTCAGCTCTGAAGGAAGAGCTCACCACTCCTGAGGAGGCCTTTAAGATGATGTTCAGGTGAAGTTCTCCTCCTTCGGATCAAGGAAAGTATAAACTATTCTTTCTACCAACATCCTGAGGCAACGTTGAAGAGCCAGAGCAGATGAAGATAAGCTTTACCATGCCTTTTTTGACCCAGACACCTTCACTTTTGTCATCTAGTTTAGCTTGCCAGCCTATTCCTGTTCTTGGGGTTGCTGCTTTCTAGGCCCTACTACTTAAGTAACCAATTGTGATGAATTGGCTGTGGCAAGTTGTCCCATTCCATTTGTGGGAACTATATTCTTTCAGATGGACATTCCTCTGCAATATCCTCTGCCACCAATGCAAATGATTCATCCAGTGGTTTAATATCGTTCCATCTCCCATGAGGGAAAATACATTTCTGTCCTACAGAAGGTCTCCAGAAGTAGTTTTTTTGTTCCTGATCCTCTAAACTAAATTGCTGTAGATCTTCCTCCAAAGAAAACTCCTCTAGGGAAGGAGACATGAAACTCAACAGAACATTATTGTTGACTCATTCCAGGCAATAAACAAAAGAATCAATTAGATGAGTAGGAAGCACCTGCTTAAGCTTGATTTCAGGCTTCCTCTTGTTGATCTGCACCGAGGCTAAATGTGGAAACACCATGAATCTTTGACCCTCAAAGTGCTATTTCCTTCCCAGCTTTCACTGCTTAGAACACTTTGTCCTTTTGTAAAATCTCTGCCATGGTGACAGTTCCTTGTATACCCCTGACAGTCTTTGAATAGATCTCTAGCAAAATGTTGTCTTGGTCTTGTAAAACAAATAGGTTGCCTGAATCTTCCAAGGAACACAACAGCTTGTTCTGTGGTTTAATTCAGCACTGCTAAAACATGCAAGATGAGTAGAATTGCTTAGCTGTCCTCAAACTAGTTCACCGTACCAATTTGGTCTAATCAAAGTGTCAGTTGATATATGTAGATAATGAGCTTCTACATCTCTGGAGGATGCCGGTGCTGAGTTTGATATCTCACTTATTTGCTTTTCAAGTCTTTCATGTGCCAATTTCCAAATATTGGTTTCTCGGACTGTCTACAAAGAATGGACCAGGACAGATGGACTCAACTTTGTCCATGTCTCTTTCCCTTGGTAACATCTAGTAATGCAATACACGAACATTGTTAAGTTGCATGTTTCTCCGCTTCTGCAAATAGAAACCTGTGGTGCAATAAAATGTTTTATTATTAGATGTGTTGAGGAAGAGAGGAGAAGTGATCCTCCTATTTTTAGAGGTAGCCGTATATGAACGATAACATCGTGTTTCAGGCTTGGTGGACTTTCTTTGGCTTCGAGCTTTCTATGTTTTAAGAGTACATTTTTGGGAGGTCCCAATCAGCTCGTGACCATAGCAAGGGGTGTTTTTATAGCGCTGAACCACATGAGTGGAAATCAGGGCCCCTTTTAGGTTGTTGAGTTTCCTGCTACATGAAGTCTTCTCAGAAGCCTTTCACTGTCAAGAGAGTGACTTCCTGCAATTGCCTCAACCTTGTTCTCCCGTTTCACAACCCCGTGCAAATCTGAATTCTTCCCCTTCGTGTTTTTAAGGCATTCATTCATAAAAAGAATACCTTAAAGATTTTTCCGCTCCTTTTTCAGGGGGTGGGGATGGAGTAATACAGAGGAGACCACTTTAAAAATCAGTGTCAGTAGGACATGCAAGACCTCTAGTTTACAGACAGCAGCTCTGGATTGACAGCTTTGCAAGATTTGGTGCTAAATTTATCTGAAGGATTTACTATGAAACACTTCAGGACAAAATGGAAATAAAGAATATAAGATGTATAAATCTTGGCCTTAAATTAACAGTACATGCAAATAGGGAGGTCAGGTTAATAATCTAAGGAGCACGACATGCCCTACACCAGATCCAGCCAGCCACCTGTGTATTGTGTCCTGCCAGGGCCTCTAGAATTATTCCCTAATCTATTTTTTTTATAATGGGCCATTAGAAGCTCACGGTGGCCACTTGAAATAAAGCTCAAATGATGCCACACACATCTCCCAAAATATATATTCACTAATGCTGCATGCTGCACTGGAGAGATATAAATTTCTACTTTAATTGATTCCACTCTGCATATATTTAGTAGCATAGAACACCAGCTATGGGAGCAATCAGTTCAACACAGATCATCTTCTTAATCCATGATACCACCATTACCTTGCATGATAATGATGGGTATTGCAGGCTAACTCTGTCCACAGTCTGGAATTCGATCCTGATGGGCTCAAGGTTGACTCAGCCTTCCGTCCTTCCGAGGTTGGTAAAACAAGGACAAATATTGTTGGGGGCAATATGCTGACTCTGTAAACCATCCAGAGTGTATTGTAAAGCACTATGGGGAGCTTTATAAGTTTAAGTCAGGGGTGAAATCCAGCAGGTTCTGACAGGTTCTGGAGAACCGGTAGCGGAAATTTTGAGTAGTTCAGAGAACCGGCAAACACCACTTCTGGCTGGCCCCAGAATGGGGAGGAAATGGGGATTTTGCCATATCTTTCCCCTGCCACACCCACCAAGCCACGCCCACAGAACCGGTAGGTAAAAAAAAATGGCTTTCACCACTGGTCTAAGTGCTATTGCTATTATATTTCCTTTAGAAATAGTATAATTTCTTAGAACAAATACATTGCCTCCAGTCCTTTTATGGTTAGATGACCTGGGTGACTGTTCAGTCTGCTGTACGCATGTTACTGCTGATGGCCCATGCAACACTATTGTTTTTCTCTCCGCAGTTATTTTTAAACCAACTCGAGCCATATGGAAGATTTCAAACAGAGGATGCCTTGAAAGAGAGTACTATTCTTTGACAATTTTTCAAATCAGACAAATCACTATCCTATTGCTATGTTCCACAGTGGAAAATGCAGGCCTCTCACTGGAAAAAGAAAAAAGTAAAGGTGGCTATAGCAGTAAAACATATGTGGTTGAACTTGAAAAAGCTACTTAGTCTTGGGCCTAACTGGGCCCAAAGACAAATTCCTTGTGTGTCCAATCCCACTTGGCCAATAAGGAATTCTATCTATCTATCTATCTATCTAATTAGACTCAGGTGGAGGACAGCCATGAAATTCCATGGCTATATACCATTCTGGGAAGCTATCTGGTTTACTTCATTACAAATGCTTCTACATCACTTACCAGATTCATCTTCAATCAGGTTTATCTTGCCTCAGATCCCAAACTCATATTTTAAAAAAGCCTATGTTTTTAAAAGCTTCTTGAAAGCTAAGACTATGATTGCAGTTCTTATATTGGGTGCGAGGCAGAGGTGGGTTTCAGCAGGTTCTGACCAGTTCTGGAGAACCGGTAGTGGAAATTTTGAGTACTTCGGAGAACCGGTAGTAAAAATTCTGACTGCCCCCACCCCCATCTATTCTCTGCCTCCTGAGTCCCAGCTGATCGGGAAGAAATGGGGATTTTGCAGTATCCTTCCCCTGGAGTGAGGTGGGAATGGAGATTTTGCAGTATCCTCCCCCTGCCATGCCACACCCATCCCCCTGCCATGCCACGCCCAAAGAACCGGTAGTAAAAAATTTTGAAACCCACCACTGGTGAGAGGGCATCCTACAGTTCAGGAGCCTCTGCAAAGAAGATTTGCCTCTCGGTCCCTTTTTGTTACATCTTACAAGGGGTGAGGAGACTTAGGAAGCACTCTCAATCAATCAAAATAGAGCTGGATGGGACCTTGGAGATCTTCTAGTTCAGCTCTCTGCTCAAGCAGGAGACCCTGTGCAATTTCAGACAGGTGGCTGTCCAGTCTCTTCTTAAAAAACCCCAGTTATGGAGCACCCACAACTTCTGAAGGCAAGCTATTCCACTAGTTAATTATTCTCACCATTAGGAAGTTTCTCCTTAATTCCAGGTTGCTTCTCTCCTTGATTAGTTTCCATCCATTGTTCCTTGTCTTCTGGTGCTTTGGAAAATAAGTTGTCCCCCTCTTCTTTGTGGCAGCCCCTCAAATACTGGAATACTGCTATCATGTCAATATCTTCCCCCAAGAGACATCTACCAAGGGTTGGTAGATACTTTCTGGAGTGGCTGTGTTATAATCACCAGCATCTTGAATTCGTCCCAGCATCAAACCACTGATCAATGCAACTCCAGTGAGAAATTATATGTCAATACCAGGTGAATACAATACTAGTGAATATATGGGACTCTACTCAGTACTTTGTATAGTGGTCTCCTAGTGGTCAGTGTAGCTGAAAACACCACCCAGGATCTACATTGTATACAAAGTGAGAAATTTCCCTTGGGTTGGGTAGAAGTGATGTAATACCCATATGTGAGGCCATGACATAGAATAACATTTATGTCCTATGTTCTGAGAGCTTAAAGAAGAGGGAATATATGTGTAAACACACACACACAGAGAGAGAGAGATACTACTTTGATAGATTCTACATTTAGTTGCAGTTTCCAGGTGGTCTATACAGTCTCATGTACAGCACATTACAATAGTCCATTTGTGAGATGACAACAACATGAATGATTGTAGCGAGCACTTTCTGCTCCAAGATATTTTTTTTAAAAAAGCAATGATAAACCCCTTTTATTCTGTTGATAAGAAAACAACATGGATTTGTCATATTGTCCCTAGGCTTCAAGGTCAGCTTCAGAGCATCTTCATTAAATCAAGATGTATTTAAAAAGTGGGTTATATGCCAATTTTGTTTTCACATTTGTATTACATCAGACACTTACTAAAATAGTGTCTATCTATTAAACAACTTGTCAGAGGCAAGTTATTTTATTTATTTTATTAAATTTAGCCTGTTATTGTCACATTGAACAAAATTTTCTCAAGAAAGTAAACTATTAGTCAAGGAATTCATTTTAAGTTCCAGTTGTGAATTTGAAGTTTGTGTGGGAGGGCGGAGTTGCAAAAGTTTTAATTTCTCAGCATTCTTTTTTTAAAAAATCCCTAAAGGTGATTTTCAAGAAACATACTCTACAATAAGTAGATGGTGTGAAGAAAGAAAGTAACAACAAAAAAGTATGTTCTGGAGATAAATGTCATTGGTGATAGCCCTAAATATTCCATGAAAATCACATTGTTAAAAACACAAAACAAAGTTTGTGTGGAGAGCTGTCAAGGTAAACATTGGGCAAGGAGATTCTCTGAGGAGAAGGCCTCCTTGTGGTGCTGTTCTTAGGGGACATCAATAGAAAGGGAGGGACATCAATAGAAAGCAAGATTGGACAATCTGAAGAAAGCTGACTGACATCAAGAGGAGAAAGAGGAGAAAAATGGGATACAGGTAGTCCTCAATTTACAAGAGTTCATTCAGTGAGAGATTCAATTAACAACTGTGGCAAGAAAGGTCATAAAGTGGAACAAACTTCACTGAATAATTACCTCACTTAGCAACAGAACTTTCAGGTTTAATTGTGGTCGTAAATTGAGGACAACCTATATATAAAAATATCCATTCAAATGGTCGCTGGGGATGGGTCTCCTTGCTTCTGTTTGCTATTGCTAATGTGTAACTGACAGAGAGGATGCCAAATTGTGATTTTAATACAGATTTTATCTGTTATTTATTTTTTTTACTCTAGAATTTTTAACTGTATATTCACTGAGTATTTTTATTTGTTCTGGTCTTTGACTGTAATAAACTTGACTATTGCTAATTGTGAGGCAAAAACCATTTGCAGTTTGTAACTATCTGGATGCCCACTAGATGGCACCCAAGAGATTTTGTATCTTTTGATTGCCAACTATATTGTGCTGCAATATAGGCCACTATATTGCAGCACAATATAGTGGCCTAAATTAAAAGACAACCCATCCACAACTGAAAAACCTAATAAAACTGTCAGTGATGGCAAAGAAATTTGGGGAAGTAGGCATATAACAAAAAAATCCACAACATCCAGGAGTATAGAAATGTATCAGAGGCCCCGGTGGTGCAGTGGTTAGAATGCTGTACTGCAGGCTATTTCTGTGACTGCCTGCAATTTGGCAGTTTGAATCTCACCAGGCTCAAGGTTGATTCAGCCTTCCGCCCTTCCGAGGTGGATAAAATTAGGATAAAGCTATTACTTATGACTAGAATGGCTGCTATGTGCTTAGATAGAATATATTGAGCTTCAACTGAAGAATTGAGTATGATCATATAGTAAACAGTAGTCTTACTCCTAAAGAAAAAACATAGGAGCCTGGTGGAGAAATGGACTAAAGCGCTGTTAAATAGCACTTAGCTGCCAGCTGCCTGCAATTACTGCAAGTTCGAATCTCACCAGGCTCAAGGTTGACTCAGCCTTCCATTTTTCCAAGGTAGGTAAAATGAGGACCCGGATTGTGGGGACAATAAGCTGACTTTGTATAAAAAAGAACACCGCTTGCGGGGGGCGGGGGGGGGCGAAAGTCCTACTAACCAGGTTTATACAAACGTATGAAGGCTATTGCTTAACACATTGTAAGCTACCCTGAGTCTCCAGAGAAGGGCGGCATATAAATCTAACCAATAAAATAAATAAAAATAAATAAAATACATAACAGCACATAATCACCAAAGCATATACTATGTAACACAACAAAGCAGAAAGTTAATAGGATTTTCTACTAATTAGGACCTCCTATCTCCTAATATAAGAATATCCTACTAATAATATTCTGACCTTGGACTTCTTCTTGGGGGCCATATATAATGTATTTGATACACTCAAGCCAACTTTTAGAACAGAATAGAATAACAGAGTTGGAAGGGACCTTGGAGGTCTTCTGGTCCAACCCCCTGCTTAGGCAGGAAACCGGGGGTGAAATGCTCCCAGTTCGGATCGGATCACCTGATCCAGTAGCAATGGTGGCGGGTGGTTCGGAGAACCGGTAGCAAAAATTCCTGCCCTCACCCCCCCATACTCAGTTGAGCCGCACAATCATCAGAGGCTTTTTTTTTTAACTTTTAAAAATGCTTTTAAGCATTTTTTCTACAACCTCTTTGGCCGAAAAAATGCTTTTAAAAGTAAAAAAAATAAGCCTCTGATGATCGCTCAGCTCAGCTGGGATCCTCAAAGGCTTTTAAAAGCATTTTTTCTACAACCTCTTCAGAGATTGTAGAAAAAATGCTTTTAAAAGCCTCCGATGATCCCACCTGAGTTGCCTGATCGGAAGAGGTTTTTTTTCTTTTAAAAGCCTCTGACAATCCAAGCTGAGTTCCCTGATTGGCAGAGGCAACTCAGCTGAGATCATCAGAGCCTTTTGAAAGCATTTTTTTACAACCTCTTCGCCGAAGTGGTTGTAGAAAAAATGGTTTCAAAAGTTAAAAAAAAATTGGCCACGCCCACCCAGTCACATTACACCCACCCACACACACAAGCTACGCCCGCAGAACCAGTAGTAACAAATTTTTGATTTCATCACTGCAGGAAACCCTACACCACTTCAGACAAGTAGTTATCCAATCTCTTCTTAAAAAGTTCCACTTTTTAGTGGAACAACCTGGGGGCAGGTTGTTCCACTGATTAATTGTTTTAACTCTCAGGAAATTTCTCCTTAGTTCTAAGTTGCTTCTCTCCTTGATTAGTTTCCACCCATTGCTTCTTGTCCTACCCTCAGGTGCTTTGGAGAATAGCTTGACTCCCTCTTCTTTGTGGCAGCCCCTGAGATAGTGGAACACTGCTATCATGTCACCCCTAGTCATTCTTTTCATCAGACTAGACATATCCTGTTTCAGCAACCATTCTTTATATGTTTTAGCCTCCAGTCCCCTCATCATCTTTGTTGCTCTTTTCTGCACTCTTTCCAGAGTCTCAACATATTTTTTACAACACAGTGACCAAAACTGGATGCAGTATTCCAAGTGTGGCCTTAGCAAGGTATTATAAAGTGACATTAACATTTCACATGATCTTGATTCTATCCCTCAGTTTATGCAGCCTAGAACTGTATTGGCTTTTTTGGCAGTTGCTGCACACTGCTGGCTCATATTTAAATGGTTGTCCACTAGGACTCCAAGATCCCTCTCACAGTTATTACTATTGAGCAAGGAACACTGTACCTGTGCATTTTGCTTTTCTTGCCTAAATGTGGAACCTTACTTTTTTCACCATTGAATTTCATTTGTGCCTCACTTAAGGCAGATTATGTAAAGAGCCGTGGTGACACAGTGGTTGGCATATTGCAGGCTAATTCTGCCAACTGTCGGCAGTTCGATTCTCAATGGCTCAAGGTTGATTCAGCCTTCCATCCTTCCAAGGATGGTAAGATGAGGGCCCAGATTGTTGGGGGCAATATGCTGACTCTGTAAACTGCTTAGAGAGGGCTGTAAAGCACCGTGAAGTGCTATTTCTATAATGCCAGCTGAGGTGATTAGCCTCAGAATTAATGACACTGTATAGCCAGGGTTGAACCTCAGCTAAGGACATCCCTCAACGACAGATTTCACAAACCAGATATGGTTACCCTATTTAATGCAGGAATGCACTTCATTATCCTGGAATCTTTCACATGTTTAAGGATCTGACCAATATCCAACCTCAGGACCTGATTTGTGCCAGTTTTCCAGTGGGAATTGACATTGCTGCGGAGCCATCCCAGATTCTACAGCCTGTCAATTTTAATACTTGCTAACAAAACCCCAAGATCTGAGGGGTTGAGGGCCAAACCCTGACAGCTGGCCTGTCTAACTTAGATTCCCTGAATGATTTGTCTTTGTTCCTAAACCTCCTGGGCATTCATCTGAAGCAAATCCATATCAAGAAACTCTCTGGCCTCTCTTAGAATTAATCACATCCAAATCCACCTTTAAATAATGACAGGGTGGCAACTCCAGCTGATAAAATCCACCTCCAGGCTGACAGACCCTCTCCAGCACAACGTACCAGAATTCCCTCCTCATTCTTTCTCTCGTGGTTTTACAAACAAAGCATCTGCCTTTTGAATATCCCCATCAGTACTGTCATATTCGTGTGCAATTAAAACAAAAATCTGATAGCTTAATACGTACCGGAGATCCTGCATCTGCCTCTCATCTCTCTTTAAGTTATAATTGACAGATTTGGTGAGGAGGGATCTGGACTCTGCTGGATTGCTTCCAAACAAGGAATTCGAGTCAATCTTGGCTGCCCATTGTTCTTCCTTTATTTATTTATTTTTTTAAATGCTGCCTTTAGAAATTGTACATTGAAATAGGAATTGGGATTTCAACCTTACATAGACAAGGCCTAGATACACATTTATTTATTTTTTTACAAAAAGAAGCTCCAGCAACAACAAAACAAATTATAAAATTATAAAATGTTTTTTTTTTAAAAAAGAAGTAGAAGATCATGAAATCAGTCCTGAAATGAAATATGTGATTCCTGGAAAGGCAGCCAGTATTGTCAACAGGATCGAAAAATGAGAACATTTGCCTTGGAGGCAGCCTGGATAGAGAGAGAAAATTGCATCAAGGATTGACTTACACTTTTAAATATATGAATGTCTACTGATGTTCTCATCCTTTGTAAAAAGGATGGTTTGCACTGTGTTGCTCTGGGATGTTTTGTTTATGATATCCCAGTTTGGCCTACAGCCTTATTATAGCCTGATGGAATCCCAACAAAGCAATAACCTGGTGTGAACTCTCCTTAAGTTTTCAAAATCAGTTAAGGATGACTATAAAAAATCCATAAAAATAATAATACACACAAACTAATATATAGGAAATGAAGAAAATTGTCCACTGGTCCAAAAAAATAGGAGTCATTGCCTGCTTGCAAACACTTGGATCAGGATTCAACAGCCTTCTTCCCTGTAGGGGTTAGACATCATATCTCTCCTTGGGATGAAAATACCCTGGCGCTTGGGAGGACTCTTTGGGATGTCTGACATAGAGATATATTTCCTATTAAGAGGAAAATAAGAAAGTGTGCTTTGCAAAGTCTCAGGACACCTCTTGCATGTGTAGAAAGAAAATGCTTATGGGAAGAGGAAGAAAAGGCATCAGTGACTGAAAGCTAATTTGGTCTAATGGTTAAGGCACCAGGCTGGAAACCAGGAGACTGTGAGTTAAGCATGAAAGCCACTGGGTGACTTTGGTCCAGTTCAGTGGCGGTATTCAGCCGATTCTATCCGGTTCGGGCGAACTGGTAGGGGGTGACTGCGGGATGCCCCACCCACCTGTGCAGATGTCATGACATCCCATTTTTTCACATTTTTGAGGCTCTGCGCATGTGATCAGAACAAGCGTGCGCGAGCGTGCACACACACACACATATTTGCAAACCGGTAGGGAAGGTAAGTAAATATCACCCCTGATCCAGCTACTCTCTCTCAGTCCAACCCATCTCACCAGGTTGTTATTGTGGGGGAAAATAGGAGGAGGAAGGTTTGTTGGATATATTGCCTTGAGTTATTTGTAAAGGTATAGGAAAGGTAGGAGATGAGAGAGAGAGAGAGAGAGATCTGAAGGTGCAGTATATATAAATGAAAATTATAGAATCACTGCAGGCCTAAGTATGCATTCATGCCTACATATATACACGTGTATTTGTGTGTATAAATTTTAATTGAAGATTTCTTTGAAAGAAAATAAAAATGAATACAAACTAATATCAAGTAAGAAAAAAATAAAGAAAGAAATCAAAAAGAAAGCTAAAAGTGAAAGACGGGGAAAAAGGAAAGGAAAAATTAAAAGAAAGAGACAAACAAGGAAAGTTCTGATTTCAACTAAATATTAACCTTTAGGGTTTTTTAAAAAAAATTCTGTATGTATTTGAAGTTTTTTGCAAGTCCGTTAGGTCTGAAATGAGGCATGAAAAAAATGAGCCTTCATGTTTTCCACATTTCCAATATAAATTTGAAGCACCTTGATACATTCTAGATACTTTTTTTTCTAGAGTCACATACCAATGGAACATCATTTTATAAAATGTTTTCTTTTAAATTTTAACAATGTAAAATTCAGTCATTTTAGCCACATGCTTTTCCATTGTTCCATTAGTATATTATATCCAAATTCCATTTTATTATACGCTCTTTCATTTATTCTTTCTTCATTTCAAATTTCATTATAGTAAAACATTTTAATTTAATGTTAGTTCCTGGTTTTTAATGGCTGATGCATGGGGCTGATAGAAGTCTTTTTGAAATACAGGTAGTCTCGATCAGTGCGATTAATGAATCTCATGAAAAGGGTTTCATTATTCAAATTCATGCTAGTCAAAGTGTTATTCTATGGCAAATGTGGTAATTGGTTCCACATAAATGTTTATATGCATATTAATAAACTATTACAGTAAAGAATAAAAATAATATATTTATAATTTAAAATTATGGTTAACAAAGTCACAAAGTAGTTGTAGAAAGCAAAATAAAAACAAAACAAAAAGAAATCTACCATAGATTAAAGCAGTGTTCCTCAACCCTAGCAGCTTGAGGAGGTGTGGACTTCAACTCCCAGAATTCCCCAGCCAGCCATGTCAAGGTTGAGAAATACAGGATTAAACCATTCCTGAATCTTCTTTTCATCTAAAACTCAACTGCAATTCTATATGTGCTAGCTTCAATTGCTCACCCAGCAGCCTCGCATTAACTGAATTTTGGATCCTATGAAATGTAATCTGATACATTTTACATTAAACACTAAACTGAACACTGTATTATATGAACTGGCACTATTCACAATCTACGTCAGCCAAGCAAATTAGTCCAGACAAGGAACATGTCCAAAAGAACTAGATCCTCTTTATTGTAAAATAAAGGATTTCTTGCCCTTGTTCCCTCTATAGCAGAGGTGGGTTTCAGCAGGTTCTGACCAGTTCTGGAGAACCAGTAGAGGAAATTTTGAGTAGTTCAGAGATCCAGTAGTAAAAATTCTGACTGGCCCCACCCCCATCTATTCTCTGCCTCCCAAGTCCCAGATGATCGGGAGGAAATGGGGATTTTGCAGTAACCTTCCCCTGGAGTGGGATGGGAATGGAGATTTTACAGTATCCGTCCCTTGCCATGCCCACCCATTCACGCCCACCAAGCCATGCCATGCCATGCCCACCAAGCAACACCCACAGAACCGGTAGTAAGAAAATTTGAAACCCACCACTGCTCTATAGCCTAATGAATCAGGAAGAGTTCTTGCTGAGACATTTGCCATGTTGGCATTCTTTTGTGGGTTAAGTTGCCCTCAACCTTTTCAGCACTGAGCCAGTGGCGCAATGGTTAGAATGCAGTACTGCAGGGCTAATTCACTGCTCACTCCTGGACTTCAATTCTCACCAGCTCAAGGTTGACTTAGCCTTCCATCCTTCCGAGGTTGGTAAAATGAGGACCCAGCTTGTTGGGGACAATATGCTGATTCTGTAAACCTCTTAGAGAGGACTGTAAAGCACCATGAACCGATATATAAGTCTAAGTGCAGGGGTGAAATGCTCCCGGTTTGGACTGGATCGCCTGATCCGGTAGTGATGGAGGCGGGTGGTTCGGAGAACCGGTAGCAAAAATCCCTTGCCCACCCCCCATGCCCAGCTGAGCCGCGCGATCATCAGAGGAATTTTTTTAATTTTTAAAAGCTTTTTTTTTACAACCTCTTCGGTGAAAAACTGCTTTTAAAAGTAAAAAAAAAGCCTCTGATGATCGTGCAAAGAGTCTGCTGAAGAGGTTGTAGAAAAAATGCTTTTAAAAGCCTCTGACAATCCCAGTTGGGTTGCCTGATCGGCAGAGGCTTTTAAAAGCATTTTTTTCACAACCTCTTCAGCTGAAGAGGTTGTAGAAAAAATGTTTTTAAAAGAAAAAAAAAAGCCTCTGCTGATCAGTAAGGGGCTTTTAAAAGAAAAAAAGCTTCTGCTGATCAGGCAACTCATCTGGGATCGTCAGAGGCTTTTAAAAGAAAAAAAGCCTCTGCTGATCAGGCAACTCATCTGGGATCATCAGAGGCTTTTAGAAGCATTTTTTCTACAACCTCTTCGGTTGAAGAGGTTGTAGAAAAAAATGGTTTTAAAAGTTAAAAAAAAAAAGTTGGCCACACCCACCCAGTCACATTACCCCCACCACCACCAAGCCAGGCCCACAGAACTGGTAGTAACAAATTTTACATTTCACCACTGTCTAACTGCTATTGCTAAATGCTATTATCCAACCATTGCTCTGGCTGCAGCTCTTCCCCCTGTCTCCCAATGCCATTCTCCCAAACAAGCATGACCTATCCAGATGAAAAGGTTTAGCTGAAGGCTCTTTTATAATATCAGCATGACTCATTTTGCCTTGACTTTATGAGATAGGCTCAAGGGTGATGCGAAGTGTGGGGATGGGTGTGTGTGTGTGTCAAAAAAGTCAAGATCACGATCAAAACCTTGACCTTTTTTCAGACATGTTCATTGTAAAAATGGGTCTGGGCTTTGATCAAGGAATTGTGGCTGATCTTTTGACATGCCACCCCCCAGAAGACCTCCTTGTTTAGGGTAGCTTGAAGACCTTATGAAACATTGCAGGAGAGGATCAAACTATCGTCTTTCTGTGTCTGTTACTCGCTATGGGTAGTCCTCGATTTCCGACCACAATTGAGCCCAACATTTCTGTTGCTAAGTGAGAGATTCGTTAAGTCAGTTTTGCTCCATTTTACGACCTTTCTTGCCACAGTCGCTTAAGTGAAGCGCTGCCGTTGATAAGCTAGTAATCTGGTTGTTAAGTGAATCTGGCTTCCCCAATGACTATGCTTGTCAGAAGGTTGCAAAAGGGGATCGCATGACCTTGGGGCACAACAACGGTCATAAGTATGAACCAGTTGCCAAACACCTGAACTTTGATCCCATGATCATGGGGATCTGCAAAGGTTGTAACTTTGAAGAGCGGTCATAAGTCACATTTTTTTCAGTGCTGTTGTAACTTGGAATGGTCACTAAATGAACGGTTGTAAAATGAGGACTACCTGTACTTCTACCATCTTCTCCCTTCATTACCTAAAGATCGTGAGACAGCACCAAAAAAAAAGATTCCTCTGTCCATTTTCCATAGTCCATTCATGTTTTTAGGAAGATCCACCACAACCCTTCTCCCTCCAGTAATCTTTTTTGCTATACTAGGATCTGTATTCTTAATGTGTCACACTACATTGGTGAATCAACAGCATGGGAAATTACTATGTCTGGACAAGTTCTGAGTCTCTAAACAAAAGAGAGGGGGAAAAAAAGAAATGATTACATACATCAATTAGCTGGGTAGACACAGAGCTATAAGAGAGTTTTTAACTAGCTATAAAAATGCCCTGCTTGTGCTGGGCACCTCCTTCTCTTGTATATTTGATGTCCTCAAGCCATGAACTGTGCCGCTATGAATAGCAATAATCAAAGCTAGTAATCCTTTTATGGCTCCTAATTAAACAGCTCTTTGCTATATAACAAGCTAATATTATTAGTGTTATTTGTGTCTGGGTCACATTCAAAGGCCTCTGTTATGATTAGGGTCTCAATGCCGTTGTACAAAACCTTCACTGCAGAATGCAAAAAACCAAGCTAACAAGGCAGATTTGGCCAAGAGTGTTGTAAAGATAACAACCCGAATAGGGACTTGTGAGAATCTACCACAACTTTGCATCTCTGGCAAGTGAAACGATGGAAATTCAAGACAAAGAAGATAATAAGCACAAAACAAAAAAACTGATTTACAAGGGCCAGGCCAACTTGGAATGATTGAAGGGAAAGTATAAAATTAAGTAAGGGCTGTATTGGAGTCTTTCTGTGTTGGAAATGAGACAAAAAGCAATTGTTTACCTTATGTCATACTCAAGCATTAGCTGTTAATTACAGGAAAAGTGCAGGAACCTTATGAATGAACCTTATGAATGAATCTTATGAATAGTGGAATCTTGAAAACATTTTCAACTTAAACTGACATACATCTAGGAAAATGGATGAGAAATCAAACTTAGCTTGTATAACATTGCATTCCCAAGCCATCTCCTCACATTTTCCAAGTATAATATGGTAATAGTTTGTCCTTCATGCCATAGCATCACGATTTACTCTATATTTCCTGTCCACATCAGATACAGTATATTCCCCACCAGTATCATAATCAAAGATAACTGCAGCTTTATCTTAGGAGGAAAGGATGTGACAAATAGTTATTAGCTTCGATCATATTACTATTTCACATACTTCTTCTTACTTCTATGCTGCATGGCGGTTTTGAGCAGACGTTTGTCATTATGTGCCATGCTAAGGCTCTGTGGTCCATGAGTAATGAGTAATGAAGATCTAGCTCTGTGAGGCCAGACCACAAGGCATGTTCTAAAGGTAGAAGATTTGTAGAAATGTGGAAGAACAGGATTCACTACCGAGGTAGTCTTGGTCACTCTTATTGATGATGGTGGTGGTAAAACTGGGATGGAGGTGATGCATCCTTTCTTGTGCTCATTGAATTTTCAGCAGCTTTTGTTAATGTTGACCATGGTATCCTTATGGACTGGCTACAAAAGTGGAATTAGAAACACCATTTTGTAGTGCTTTTCTTTCTTTCTCCAAGGCAGTTCCAGTTGGCATTAGCAAGGAGTGGAGAGATTATTCCTAGCCTCCTTCTTTACAGAGTGCTACAGGTTCAGTGTTCTCTCTCTCCTCCTATTTAACATCTATATGAAACTGCTGGTGGAGGTCATCTAGCAGTTTGAGCTAACCCAGCCGAGCAAAGTAAGCTGTCAAATCCTGCTCCAGTGCTGGATGCCATGTGGGCTTCAATGTAGAAGAACTGGCTTTGATTTAATCCTGTCATGTCTGAATGATTGTGGAACTAGAGCACATTATATCTGGAGATTCTCCATCTCTAACTTTGGATGAGGTAGCATTTTCCCATTCAAGATGGTAGTCAAACTGGGGACTCTCTTGGACTAACAACTCCTTCTCAAAGAGCCATGGCCAAGACCCTTGTACACCTCCAACTGGGGCCCCATTTGCACCCTTTCTTGGATCAGGAGAACCTTCATGCAATAATTTATTTCAAAGTTATCTCATGGCTCAAGTATTACAATGGAGTTCACAAAGAGTTATCTTTGAAGAGCACTTGGAAATTGTGGTTGGTCTAGAATGCAGTGACACGGGCCATGATGGGCATGCCTCATTGTGCCCCTGTGACATCTCTGTTTTGCAACCTGCATAATTATCAGTTTGCCTCTGGATGTGATTCAAAGTGCTGGTTGCAGAGGTGGGTTTCAGCAGGTTCTGACCAGTTCTGGAGAACCGGTAGAGGACATTTTGAGTAGTTCGGAGAACCGGTAGCAAAAATTCTGACTGGCCCCACCCCCATCTATTTTCTGCCTCCCAAGTCCCAGCTGATTGGGAGAAATGGGGATTTTGCAGTAACCTTCTCCTGGAGTGGTGTGGGAATGTAGATTTTACAGTATCCTTCCCCTGGAGTGGGGTGGAAATGGAGATTTTACAGTATCCTTCTCCTGCCATGCCCACCAAGCCACGCCACCAAGCCATGCCATGCCCACCAAGCCACACCCACAGAACTGGTAGTAAAAAAATTTGAAACCCACCACTCAGGGGTGGGTTCTACTTAACTTTACTACCAGTTCACAACAGGATTGTGCATGTGCATGCACAGAAGCTTCTGTGCATGCACAGATCGCCGATGACATCTGGGGCAGTGGGCAGGGCCTCCCGCTGGTTTTACTACCGGATCTTGCGATCCGGTCTGAACCAGGGGCAACCCACCACTGCCACCACTGGCTGGTTGTTACCTATAAAGCCCTCCATGGAAGGGAGCCAATTTATTGGAAGGATGGCTTGTCTCTCACAATTTCCTGCCCAGCTAATATGGATCAGCAGAGCTGGTACGATTTGGGTCTCTTCAATTAAACAGTGCCCTATTACCAGAGCAAAAACAAAACCCCATGCTATCTTTATCACAGCCCTCCAGAATCAGGTCCTCCCTAAGATTTTTAGAATCCTGATGGCCTTCTTGATGGCCTGATTGCTCTCTCAGGCATTGGTTGGATTTTCATCTCATGCATTTTACTTCTTTAATGCTTTTTTTTTTGTAGTTTGTATTAGTTCTTATTTGTATAAATGCAATGTTTAATAAATTATATAAAAAGAGAAGCTGCATAAATGAAAAGGCGCAGTGAATGCTTTTACTTCCAGTAACATTATGTTACATTAACACTTTACAGTGTCGTCGCCACCACTACCACTTCAACCGTATATCCCAGTCCCTGGTTAACTTTTCATTTTAGAGCCTGCCTATAATTCCAGTATGACTAATTGGCTGAAATGATTGATGACCCTTAAAAATTATACAGGCTTGTATTTAAGTATAGAAATTAATTAGAAAGGTACAAGGGTTTTACAGTTTTTTGCACCTTGTTTGTTTGTTTATATGTTTAATAGATTTATATAGCTGCCCACTTAGCACATGGCTCAAGGTAGAATACAACATTCATAAACAATAGTAAATTTAATAAAACACAGAAAATAATAATAAAACACAGAAAGCAGTGTTGAACGGAAACATATAAAGCCAAAAAGTGCTGGGAAAAATATATCTAAAAAATTACCTTACTTTCAGACTGCTAGGCAGTTCTTTAAAGCGGGGGTCCCCAACCCCTGATCCATGGACTGGGACAGGCCGCAGCATGCTAGAAACAGGGCTGTGCAAACAAGTGAAACTAAGTGGAATGCAGGCAGCAGATGAAACCATATCCCCTCCAATCCGCGGAAAAACTTCTTTCCATGGAACCAGTCCTTGGTGCCCAAAACATTGAGGGTCTTTTAAACTGCTTTTAAAGGCTTTCAAAAACCTGGCAGTATATGGGTCTACCAAATTATCATCATCTTCAGCCCTTAGTAACTGACTTTACACATCACACTCACCATGGCTTATTTATTCATTCATTCATTCATTCATTCATTCATTCATTCATTCATTCATTCATTTATTAGATTTGTATACCGCCATTCCCCCAATGGGACTCAGGGTGGTGAACAGCCAAAATTTAAAATACATATAATACAAAAGTTAATAAAGCTAAAAATTAATTAAATCAGCAGCCGCCCAATTTAAAACCCCAAATTTATAAAATTTAATAATTCCCATTAAGAAACCATTTAGGCTAGGCTGGCTTGGTGGAATAAATAAGTCTTCAGGGCCTTACGGAAAGTACGGCGGTCCAGGATCAGTCATATTCCAGAAGGTAGCTCATTCCACAGGACGGGTGCCCCCACAAAGAAGGCTCTCCCCCTGGGGGCCGCCAGCTGACATTGCTTGACCGACGGCACCATGAGGAGGCCCTCTCTGTGAGAGCGTATTGGCTGGTGCAGCAGGTTATTGGTAGCAGCAAGAGGTCTCGCAAGTACCCTGGCCCTAAGCCATGGAGGTTTAAAGGTGAGAACCAACACCTTGAAGCGCACCCGGAAGACCACCGGGAGCCAGTGCAGCTCGTGCAGGAGAGGTGTTACGTGGGAGCGCCATGTCGCTCCCCTAATCACCCGTGCGGCCAAATTCTGGACCAGTTGGAGCCTCCGGGTACTCCTCAAGGGGAGCCCCATGTAGAGAGTGCAATTTTAAAGTGCAATAGGCCTCTTCCATCTAAAAAGAACCTAAGAGGTAGACATAAGCATAATGGTTTAGCAATGTTTTATTCAATAAACCAAAATTGACTGGTTTTGTACAATACTGTACTTTAGGTGAAAGGAAACCAAGATATTTGAAGGTTTCTCATACTGGGTGAATCAAATCAAACAACATGACGAAACAAGGTCTTGGTAGACAATAAGGAAGTATCAAACTATTAAAAACCAACCAACCAGCATTCCTGTGTTTATTTTGCATGTACATTCTATTCCCTTTCAAAAAAATTTTTTGAATAAAGAGGTTTTCTAACTTCCTGCTCCTAATTTCAAATTCCTGATACGTTGCACCTGCTGGAGTCTAATTAACTCTACCTGTACTTCCATAAGCACTCTAGCGCTACAAACATTAATTTGGTTATGTCTTATATATACACATTCACTGCTGCAGTATAAACACACATTTCTTATTTATTGCATTTCTTCAGAGTAATTAACATCTCAGTAAACAAAACTACTGGAATATTTGCAGACCAGCTTCTTGAGAGGGCAGAGGAAATTGTTTAGTTGACTGGATATAAAGCTTGGTAGAACTAAGTGAAGGAGGAAAAAATAATGTTTTACAGAAACTGGAGTACTGGAGATAAATTCTAGAAGTTAGAGAAGGCAAGAGGAAAAGAACAGGTGCCTAAATGGGATAGAGACCAGTTTTGCTCAACCTTAACAATTTTAAGTTGAATGGAGTTCAGTTCCCAGAATTCCCCAGCTAGCCTTGCTGGCTGGGGAAATCTGGGAGTTGAAATTCACATATCTTAAAATTGCCAAGGTTGATGTAGAAGACCATGGGTCATGTGACGTTTTGCAACATTTTTTCCCTTCGCGGAGCTGGGGTGGGCGTGGCACATCTGTGACGCCAATTTGGGGAAGCCAGATTCACTTAACAACTGAGTTACTAATTTAACAACTGCAGTGATTCACTTAACAAACGTGGCAAGAAAAGTAAAATGGGACAAAACTCATTCAACAAATTTCTCACTGAGCGACATAAATTTTGGGCTTAATTGTGGCTGTAAATTGAGGACTCCTGTAGTTAAATTGTTAGGCATCATAGAGCAAGATTTTAAATAAATAAATATGCCCAAAACACATGAGTTTCTGTTTACTGTTTACTGATCATCACCTCAATGTTAAGTCTGCCTGAATTCATTGATTTATCAGTTCTCCTAGCAACCTATGATACACTTAGTATGTACAAATCCATAATTTGACAGTGTAGATCTTTTCACTCTCGTACTTTCTCAGTGTCCAAATTCACAACCATACACTACCATTGGATAAGAACGATCGCTTTAATTCCTCTTGTTTTGAAGGTGTCTTTATTCTTCACAGTCTCCTCTATGATTGTCAAGGTGCTGCTTCTTAGGATTTATGTTATCTTCATTCCTCCAGCACACTGTCCATCTATAACTATTGCTGAGCTCAATACATCTAATACCCTCATGTTTTTACTATCATCCATAATTTCATTAACATTCAGGTTGACAGTAATGTAATCATTAGCCCAGAATCTTTATTTTCCAATTCTCCTTTGGTAATGACATTAATCTGCTTTATCTTTGGCTAAGCGAAAGATGTCTGCGTTGCTCAAATTCTTTCTGTTTTGATTCTAGTTGTCATCTTTAGCAACCCTGCCACTTTTGCAGTCTCCACGGATATATTAAGCAATATAGGAGTCATACAATTCCTTGTTTTATTCCCTTCCCTGTTCTGAGCCAGTATGATTCTTCAATTTATCCTACATTCTTCCTTACACTTTATTTAATCTCCTCTGTGATTATTTAGAATAATTTATTCGGTAGTTTTAAATTTTCCTCTGGCTTATTTGGTTTTCTTATGAAACCTCACTCGTTTTTGTTTTCTTGTGGGTGCTCCTTGATGGACCGACATTCTTGTCCTTTCTTGCTTGATGTTAGAAAACTGAGTTCAGTCCTTGTACGTCTTTCTTGATGCCCAAGGCTTTCATCCTCCATTTTCTCTGCCTGTAGTAAGAGATTGTTTTGAGAGACACTTGGATCTTTATTTTCTCTTTGAAATTTTGGGATTTCTACCCCCACCTCCACCGTAGCTTTCACAACATCTCTTATATCTTTCTGTAGCTCCCCGGGTTCTGTTTTGTATGAGCATTCTGAATTTTTCCTCACATTGATTTTATATTCTGACTATGTGCCCTTCATACACCTACTCTCTTTAATCTTCTCAGTTTAAGCTATAGGTTTGACACTAATAATTCACGGGCTATTTTACACTTTGCATCTCAAAATGTTCTGGCTGCTTGGGTTGCACTTTCTGTTTCCTATTATAGTCTATTTGAGTTGATGTTGTCCCATTGATGCTGACCATGTGTGGGTCTGTGTTCATATTTGGCAATAAACCAAGTTCTTAAAGTATATCCTGCACAGTGTTTATCCAACCCCAGTCTTTCTGTGATTTCAGGTTCCTCTGTTTCTCCAATGTTTGCATTCCAATCACTATGTCCTGTCTTGATGATGCATTTAGTACCTCTTCAATTTGCCATCATTTTTTAAAATATCTTCCTCTTTTGAGCTTGGATATAATTATCGGATAGCCACTAATTTTAATAGGCTCATATGTGCCATTGATTAGATTATAACTATGCACGCACTTACATTTTGAGTATCATTGCTACTCCATTATTTTATATGGCCTGAATAAGTGTATCAAGTAATTCTCTGATTTAAAGAGGGGTATTCAAGTACACTCATTCCTAACATATCCAATTTGGTATGCATCACTTCTGCTTTGACACTTTCAAGTTTTCCTTGGTTCATACTTCATCACATTCGGTATTTTGATTATATCTGTCCTTATAAAGCAAATAATCTCTTTTTTTCCCCCAAAATGGCTGACATTATCAATGAGCAGATATCTTTGTGGCTGTTCTCTGGCCACATCATTGCCTCTAGATTTTTGTAGAGAATATTAATATTTCTTTCCTTGGGACTATCAGCTTCTGACACCCAAACATATCTAAATATTACAGCCATGATTATGATTCATATCACCCTACATCAGTACCTCTTCTGGATTTAGAGTTCCTTCTCTTAAGTAGCTTCCCCCAACTTTCAGAGCTGCATCTGACTTTATCTTTTGTTATGGATTACTCATAATTTCAGGTCTAAACTTTTTACCAGATGAGCAAGGATGACCCTGCAGGAAACTCTAAGGTCTTTTCATTATCCTTTGGATAACAGTGTTACTCAGCAAGCGCATCAAGGTCGTATTTTTCTCTAGTTTACCGAAGACTTAAACCTCACAATGAAGCAATGATTATACCAGTGATGGCTAACTTTTTCTGGATGGTGTGCCCAAAGCATGTACATGCATGCAAGAATACGTATGTGTGTGTGCCCAAACCCCCAAAATGCAATGTGTGTGCACCCCCAGCATGCACCTCACGCCCACATGCACACACAGCCCCCTGCATGCCCCCTGCCCCCTGCACATGTGTGCGCACCCCCCACATGCCCTCCACCCCATGCATGTGAGCGTGAGGCCCCTGCATGCACTCCACCCCACCCCCCGCACATGCACATGCGGGGGGCCGCAACGCACCCTTCCCCGCACTTGCATAGAAGAGACCCAAAGACCAGCTGGATGGCAGGAGAAGGGTGTGCATGCACAGCGGAGCTGAACTGGGGCAACGGCTCATGTGCCATCAGAGAGGGCGTTGAGTGCCATCTCTGGCACGCGTGCCATAGGTTCGCCACCACAGGCGTATACATTGAATCAATGCCCTACTTCATACATCATACTAAGCACAGTTTTAAATCATGTTTTATTGAATGAACCACAATTACCTGGGCTCATGGGAGGCAAAATTAAATTCTAGCTTACAGCACTACATGCTTAAATAAATAAGTAAGCAAATAAATCAATCTGCTGCATACATTTCTCAGGAATTTCTACCAAAAAATATTAAGCTATTGAATAAGCCTTCTGTAGTATACAGAAGCTGGAACATGGTTTGTTGGGTTTTAATTTTATTTAATTACATTTAATTAATTTATTCAAGTAAGACAATGTTCACCTCCAGTTTTGGGACCTTTTGGCTTAGAATTCTGCATAAACATATTAGCTGTGATCTTAAGATCACAATTGCTGTACTCACTGTAGTTTAGTGAAGAAACTATATTTAAGAGAAATAAATGTTGAACATGTTGTGGAAATGTAGTGACTTGTCTGCACATCCTTTTTTGCCTATCAGTCTCCTCAGTTTTTATTTCTACAGTGAATAAATCGGCACAGTATTATTTGTGTAGTGGAGTTAAAGAGGAGCACACTCTTCATTTGCATGATTATGCAAATGTGGACAGTTTCCACCAACAAGTGGAATATTTATTGGCTCATATAGGCTTTTTCTTGACTATCAATACTGCTCTCTGCTTGTAACTGTAGTAGTGGTGACACATTATTGCCTCAATTTTTAGATTGCATTGTTTTGTTTTTTATTTTAGGGCTTCAATTAAAAAAAGAAAAAAGAAAATTGCTTTTTTTTTCTTTTTTTGTTAATGAAGGCCTAGCAAGAGTGGAGCCAACTGAGGATAGATGATGTTGATGTAGAGTTAATTGGCGTGACCCAACTCATATCATGATTCACTGTATGATTGTTGCTCCTGAGTAAAACTTCATACCTTTATTGAGAGAATTAAAATAAGAAAAAAAAATGTAATGAAGTTAAGAGACAAAAACATTAGGCAGACATACTTGTTTATGATTAATGTGCTTTGTTCCTTCCTAGAAAGCTATTCAAAGATTATTATTTTTTTAACCCTCTTGTTGTGGTCCGCCAGCAGCCCGAAGAGCTAGCAGCAGAGTCAGACAGTGAGGAGGCTGGGGAGACCATAGGCCAGTCCTGTTGTCTGGGGAAGCTCCAGACAAGGGCTCTGCATTGGAGGCAGAGATGGGGCCAGGGCCATGTGGGAGTGATGTGTGGACTCGGGAGCCTCCAGAGCCGGGCAGCAGAGAGGCAGAGGAACAGGAGGAGCCTGTTCCTAGTGCACGCATGTGCAGAGGTGCCAGAAGGCAAGCCAATTGTCACTGCCTTCTATGATTTTTTAAACAAAATTTCCAAGGCTAGTCTATAATACTGGTATATTCCATGCAAATGTTAAACACAGTCCAATCTGCCTAGCTTTTTTCAAATCAAACCAAAATTGGCTAGATGTCCTCAGGCTGAACATACTAAGATCACTAAGTGGAATTTGTCTGAGATGGGAGAATTTGACTTTGGGAAGCCTGTAGAGATAACTACCATTACGTATTGGTAGTTCCTTCTACTGAAGGAACTAAATCAACTTGCTGTGTGTTCAAAGGTGCTTTACTATATATTCATATATATTCATATATTCATAGGAGAGCAGCCATAATCATATCCAGTTTGGCTGCGTAAACCATTATTAACAGAAGCTGTTGTAAATTATAATCTGTGGTTCTCCAGATGTTGCTAAATTTCAGTTCCTAGAAGTCCAGTGAGGTAATGGTGGAATGCTACATGTTGTATTTAACAATATCCAGAAGATTATCCATTCCTGATATTAATTTTGTAGTTGTCTCTGAAATTTCTATCAAGACTAAGTAGCTGTGTATCAAACTTCCAAGTAATAAATCCCCAGAATGAACAATCCAAGGTTGTTTGGACTCCACAGATCTAAGGATATTCAACTTTGACCTTGGATAGGGTTGTGCTTCCACACTCAAGGATGGTGCACAATTTCATGCTTGATGACAGCTATGGCCAAGAAGGTTTTTGCCTGATGTTCTCAAGTGTGCTACTTGTATGTTTTCTTAGATTGGTGGGCCCTTCAGATAGTTTATCCCGTCCTGATAACCTTAAAGCTTAATTTAGTAGCGTAGCGTAGGGGAGTAATGCCTCCTACAAAGGCAGCATTTAAGATCCAGCTGCTGCAATTACTTGTGAGTTCAATCCCAGGCAGGCTCAAGGTCGACTCAGCCTTCCATCCTTTATAAGGTGGGTAAATTGAGGACCCAGTTTGTTGGGGGCAATAAGCTGACTTTGTATAAATATAAATATACAAAAGTATGAAGGCTATTGCTTAACGCATTGTAAGCCGCCCCGAGTCTCCGGAGAAGAGCGGCATATAAATCAAATTAAAAAAAAAAATTACTGAAATATACTGTCTCTGGGGTTGCCCTTGAAGACTACATGCAGGCGTCAGCTGGTCCAGAATTCAGCACAAACTGCACTGCTTGCCAGTTTTGTCAAGTTTGATTCAAGATGTTGGTTGCTACCTATAAAATGGCATAGGGCCTGATTACTTGAGGGACTGCCTGGTTTCCATAGTATCTGGCTGGCTGGTTTGATCTGGCAGGATTGCTGTGGTCCAAGTTCCATTTGTTGATTAATCAATGCCACCTATGGGGACCCCAGAAACATGCCTTCCATCAGAATGAACCTCACTTCCATCCGGAGTGAGGTTCATTCTGAAATTCAAATGGCCCTCAACCTCTTGGTATTTTGAAGGCCTTTGAAAAGACATGGATCTTCACTAGGCCTTTGGTGGGGATGACTGATGCTCCTTTCTTCTTTTTCCTTGTTCTCCTCCAGGTTTGCTTTCTTTTCCATCTTTGTTCTTCTGTTTGTGCTGCTTTGGGTTTTTGTATTGTCTTTTGCTTTTAATTGTTTTTAACAATTGTAAACCAACCAGAATCATTGGGAGTCAGGCAGCATATAAATTTAGTAAATTATTCTTATTATTATATAAACAACTGAATTTTGTTCAGTGTAAACTAAGGCTGATCTTTTTTGTTGAAAATAATAATGGCTAATAAATTGATGTACGTTTAGAAAGTTCTAGAAAAAGAAATTGATTTATAAAATTGTTGATCTACTCCACGAGGACTATCCATGTATAGCAGCTTGATAATAATTTTGAACAAGTTGAGAACTTCACAGAGTTCTGTATAAAACAATGGAAGCAAATTTGTCAAACAAGAATTGTGCCTTTCATAATAACCAGTGTTAAAATGGTTCATAAATTTACCAATTTCTAAAAATGTGAGTACCAGTGTACTAAGTACTAATATCTGTGCTAAATTAAATTTTGTTTGATAATTGTCAATTATATATTTAAAATAATTTTGAAAATAGGAAGTAAGCAATAAATCTTTAATAACAAAATAGGAAAGAGGAAGGGTAAATCAGAGTTAAAAAGAAATTAATATCCCCAATGATACAACACAGAATAGTGTATGATGATGCTTATTTATTTTCTTGTTTTTCATTATCTTCTTGTTGCACATATTTTGTAGAAACAATGCCAAAATCCCATACAGTGCTCAAACACAAAAGTATAATATATTCCAAGTTCCAAGCAGTAATCCATAAAATAATCCCAAGATCGAAAAATGCCAATATCAAACTTCAGTATTAAATGAAAATAAGGTAAATACTTTTGAGTTTTTGAGGAAAAAAACATTATAGTTAAATGTCAACCATAAGCAGATGGCTTCAAAACATAGACAACCTTTTCCCAACTCCAAAGAGTTCCCAATTCTCATTCAGTTGACCTTTTGGCTGAAAATTGGTACAGGTAGACTCATGACCACAACTGAGCTCAACATTTCTGTGGCTAAGCAAGACAGTTATGGAGTTTTGCCCCATTTTACAATCTTTTTTACCACAGTTCTTAATTGAATCTAACTGCCCCATTGTTTGTCAGAAGGTCACATGACCCCGGAACACTCCAAAATATGATTCAGATATAAAATATGATTCAGATATAAATATGATTCAGATACTAAGCCTCTGAATTTTGATCATGTGACCATGGGGATGCTGCAAGGGTCCATCATAAGTCACTATTTTCAGTGCCATTGTAATTTGCAATGGTCACTAAATGGACTGTTGTAAATCAAAGACTTGCCTGTATGGCGAAATAAAGATTGTTTGTCCCCCCAAATAAAAAGTTCATGATTTCATGGAAGTTGGCCATGGCATTTTTAAAAAAAATATCATATGGGTAGACCGGTATGGCTCTGCAGGCAGTTAAAAGCCTGGTAGACCAGTAACTCTGCTAAATCCTAAAGAATTGTCACATGACCCCTTCATACTTTTGTATATTTTATACAAAGTCAGCTTATTGCCCCCACAAACTGGGTCCTCATTTTACCTACCTTAGAAAGGATGGAAGGCTGAGTCAACCTTGAGCCTGGTGAGATTCGAACTTACAGTAATTGCAGACTGCTGGTGTTAATCATACAATGCTTTAGTCTGCTGAGCCACCAGGCCCGTATATGTAAGTGTATTGTGTATTGATCATTGAGAAAGGCACATGATTTAAGACTTCATGTCAGCAATATTACTGGTGGTTGCATCCCTCTACCTGCTTTAGCGAGAGGCTTTAAATAAATTAATCTATTCACTAACCCAGGGGTCAGCAACCTGTGGCTCTGGAGCCGCATGTGGCTCTTCCACCCCTCTGCTGTGGCTCCCTGTCACTCAAATGTGCGTCACAACCACCAATGTGCAACACCCACCGGCACATGATATATTGAGCATTTCAACCCATGGTAGGCCAACCATGGATAAATCCCAAAAAAGAAAAGTTTCAGAAGAAAACAGAACATTTAATTGAATTACATATGCTAGTTTTGTGACTGCTCAAGAAATAAGTCAGGCACAGGAATGATTTTGTGACTCCCGGTGTTTTCTTTTCTGTGGGAAACTGGTCCAAATGGCCCTTTGAGTGTTTAAGGTTGCAGACTCCTGCACTAACCCATGAATCAGCTCTCATACAACTTTTATACATACATGCATGCATACATATACATTATACATTATACATTATACATTATACATATACATATACATATACATATACATATACATATACATATACATATACATATACATATACATATACATAGATGGTAAATCTGTCCAGACAAAGCTTCCATGCATTTAAATAAATGGGAGTTATAAATATCACTTAAAACTAAACATAGACCAACAAGTTGTATGAGAGCTGATTCACGGGTTAGTGAATAGATTAGTTTATTTAAAGCCTCTCACTGAAGCAGGTAGAGGGACGCAACCACCAGTAATGTTGCTGACATGAAGTCTTAAATCATGTGCCTTTCTCAATAATCAATACACCACTGCCTTTCCCAGAAGAGCTGAGTAACAGGACGCCTATGAATCGCCCTGTCTCTCATGATATACTGTATATGCTTTGCCAGGCTTCTGTTCCAATTTCTTTGACTTCGTCCTTTGATCAATAATATTTTATGGAGAAGCCAGCTAAAACAAACATTTTCTAGCCTTGGCATCAGCTGCCCATGGAACAGTATCTTCCACAGATGGCCGGTCCTGTCCCATGTGCTTCTGTGGGTATTTGTATTGCTTGAAGTAATCCACAACATGGGAAAGGAGAAGGACCATGTTATGTATTAGTCACTTGGGCCTACAAGATGTTTCCTTCAGCGCCGAGCAATGTATTTTCATTCCAATTTAGCTTGGATGTGTTTTTGAAACATAAAGCTGCTGTTTGGATTACTAAGACATTTAAGACATGTAAACGACTGGAGCTCATGTATTTTTCAATCCTCTATATCTATCTGCCATCTGATGAGTGGATCACATTTAAACATCTGCTAGAAATCAGCTGGGAATATTATTTGTGGTTCTGGATTATTAGTGAAGGCCCTCTAACTACTGCCGATCATCACTTAATGAAGTATTAGCCACTAATGTCCACAGGAAGTGAACCGAGCCTGGATTTTCATGGGGAAAAAGACCTTTTGAGGCTAGAATTTTATCTCATGCAGCAATTAAATATTGCTTAGTCTGAGCTGCATTCCCTGAATGCTTCACAGGTGGTCCACAATGATCAGTCATGCAACAACTGTTCAAAGTTACGATGGACACCCCAAAAGCAGTGGTGAAATCCAATTTTTTTACTACCGATTCTGTGGATGTGGCTTGGTGGGTGTGGCAGGGGAAGGATACTGCAAAATCTCCATTCCCACCCCACTCCAAGGAAAGGATACTGCACAATCCCCATTCCCTCCCCACTCCTGGTAGAAGGATATTGCAAAATCTCCATTCCACTCCACTCTGGGGCCAGACAGAGGTAGTATTTGCCAGTTCTCCAAACTACACAAAATTTCCACTACCAGTTCTCCGAACTGCTCAAAATTTCCACTACTGGTTCTCCAGAACCTGTCAGAACCTGCAGGATTTCACCCCTGCCCAAAAGTAATTGCAACCTGAATTTGAAGTTTGGATGTCTGCCCTCCCCATGGTCATGTGGGAGTTTTGGGCACAAAATATACATTTTGGGCACTCAGCAACTGGCCCACATTTATGGCCAATTTGCAGCATCCCAGAGTCACATGACCACAGTTTATGGTTTTTTTTTCTGGTTTCTGGATTTCTGGATTTTGGCAAAAAAAAAGACCATTGCAAACAATGAGTTCCCTTAACAACCCTGGCGTTCAGTTAATGAGTGCCCTGTTCGTTTTATGACCACCACAGAAAAAAAAATGTAACATTGGATCGGTCACGTGATGACCCACTTAATGAGCAATACAACATATGATTGGAATTTCAGACTCGGTTATGGTTGTAAATTAAGGACTACCTGTACAATTGAAGAGGCAATCCTAACCTCCAAAATAAACACCCACATGACACCCATGTCTTCAGAATGTATCAGGAAACCAAAACCTCAGCAAAACTTCTTTATTCCATTGTGTGATGGCTCTGTACAAGCATGGGAATTAGGAGGAAATGGGCAGCATAAAAAGGCTTAAATTATAGGATTATGGGGTTTTTTTAAAAGTAACTTTTAAACTGTCAACTTCAGATGCAGAAAGTATAAGGGAAAAGCATGTGGGAAAAAGAATTGTGCAGGCTTTTTCAGTACAGGTAGTCCTCATTTAGTCACCATAACTGGTCCTGGCAACTCAGTTGTTAAGCAAAGTGGTTGCTAAGTGAATCTAAGTGACGTTATGATCTTACAGCAGCTTCACTTTATAAACCTGCAAAGCAGAGGTGAGTTTCAACATTTTTTACTACTGGTTCTGTGGGTGTGGCTTGGTGAGTGTGGCATGGCTTGGTGGGAGTGGCTTGGTAGGCATGGCAGGGGAAGGATACTGCAAAACCTCCATTTCCTTCTGATCAACTGGGACTCGGGAGGCAGAGAATAGATGGGGCGGGGCCGGTGAGAGGTGATATTTACTGGTTCTCTGAACTATTCAAAATTTCCACTACCTATATATATATGTCTGTGTAAGTTTTCACGGGTATATATGTGTGTACAGGTAATATCTCGGGTTTCTTCCCGTGTAATTGGAAACATATCTTTAGAAGGATAGCAGCGACGTTTCGATGAAATCACATTCATCATCTTCTGGCTGATATTCTCGGTTTGGTGCTTATGGGCAAACTGTGTGATCTTAACTGACGTTTTTCTATGAAAAGAGGCAAAGGTGTATTCTGATTGGTTGACAGTGTTGTTTTATTCTGATTGGCTGATGATGTAGTAGTATTTTGATTGGGTGGAAGCACTGTTGCTGGGTTGTGGGTTGATGGATAAGATATGTTGGAAATGGTGGCAACACAGGCTTTTTGATGAACCTTTTTTTTCTTCTGGCAGCCAGCAGGCCCATTGGGAGACTTATATAAATCTATTTCTGGCTCGTTAGCCATCATCAGTAAGCCCCACCCACATCTCATGTATCCTCCTTGTAAAGGTACATTATTTATTTTCTTACTTTTTCGTAGGATTTATGTGTGTTTTTCTTTAGCCAGATTTTTCCTATGTAAACCAATGGGCAGCATAAGGCCTGCTGGCTGCCAGAAGAAAAAAAGCCCAGAAACTAGTGGATGTGACTTCACTGAACTAGGGCTGCAAAAAAATCTTGGTTTATGTAGGAAAAACCTGGCTAAAGAAAAACACACATAAATCCTATGAAAAAGTAAATATATATATATGGTCAGCAGTGGAATCAGGCTGCAGAACAAAAGGAACAAATATTAGAATTCATCAATCTTATGTAATTTCCATAACTATCATAGAAGTTCACAAGGTTCCATTTTCATCAAGTCATAACCATAGGTCATCTTTTCTTCCAGGCTTTGGGAAAACAATAAGGGAGGTTTGATAGGACTGTACACAACATGGAAATAAATGTATTTTTTACTACCCATCCTACTGTAACCTCTCTACGCATACAGAAACAATATATAAGGCAGTAATATGGGTTACAATCTTCAGTCTGTGATTTTTTTTTTTAATATCTGGAGGGAAATTAGGATATTCTTATTTGTTTTCTAATTCAAGAGGGGTTTCAAAATTTGATCCTTGCCGGCTGAAATGATACAATCTAAAATGCAGGGCCTCTTGGGAAGCCGTTGTGTTGTACATCTTAGCTAAAAGTTAGAAAACAAGTCACAAGGTTATTTCCTTAAAAAGCGAAATCTTGATAGGATGCAAGTATCCATTTGGTGCTATTTGTTCATGGATGCAGATTTCACGGACGAGCTCTTCACTGGCAGAGGGTTGCAGGAAGCCGTGGCAGCCAAAAACCAATCTAGGGAGCCCATTTTTGTTGGCAGAAGCATTGTGGGCCAGTCCTTCGCTGTTTCCAGGGTGGTCCTGTGGGCCAGATCTAAGTACCCCGCGGGCCAAATCTGGCCCCTGGGCCTTGAGTTTGGCACCCTTGACGTAAGACCAGCTTTCCATCTCTTAACATTTATTGAAAATTAGATGTTTTGGAAGCTGTAGGTTTTGAATTTCCATTTTTCTTTCCAGGAACAATTTGCACATTCTACAACAACGATACACATCATTGTGATACACATCAGAGATGAAACACCATGTCATTTTTGGTGACACATTTTCATGTCCTGTTATTGCTTAGTTTTCTGAGCAAAAGTGTTCTACAAAAGTCACAGTGGTAAATGTGGTGTGTTCTCACACAGCCTCTGGACCAGGGGTGAAATGCTACTGGTTCAGACCAGTTCGGCCGAACCAGTAGCGACAGCAGCGGGTGGTTCAGAGAACCGGTAGTGACGGCAGCACGAGGCTCTGCCCACCCCACCCCCCCAGCTGTCGTTAAAACCAGGAAGTAACCTGTTTTTTACCTCTGCACATGCACAGAAGGGTTTGCGCATGTGCAGAGGGTCCACACGTGCATGTGACACATGTGCACTTTCGAACCGGTAGGGAAGATAAGTAGATTTCACCCCTGCTCTAGATCCTTTGAAAGTTGTGAGAGGACCTCCAAAAAGCACATTTAAATGCGGCATGCTTTCTGACTTTTTTCAGAGGCTGCAAGGCCACACAAGACCATTCTCTGAAGTTTCCAGAGTGAAGGCCTCGTGTGACCAGGAGCTGTCTTGGCTAGGCATTTTTTTTTTTCCTGAGAGGTACATGGAACTGAGGCACGTTTTCATTCGACAAAGTATTATACTGTTTCAAAAAATAATGAACAATTCAGAAGTGTGGGCCAGGAAACTTGCTTCCTTTTCCAAGTTCTTAACAAACCAATGTTCTTTAAAACGTTTAATTGAAAATGAGGTCCACTGTAGCTCAATGACTGGCACTTCTCTAAATGTTTTTAACAATGAAATTGGTGTAATAATGAATCTGTTTTTCTTCATTTTTATTTTTGTTCTAATATTTTATTTCTGTAATTATTTGACATTTGTTTATGTAATGCATAACCCCACATATGGATGGGCTGTTTTTTATGAATATGTAAAGAATTGTTTCTCTTTTGAGGAGATGTGACACACCCGCAGAGCCAATATTTATTTAGTGTACAGCATACAATGTCAGGAAAATCTACAAATGTGTTGTGACCTAGGCTTACTGAGTCATTACAATACACAATTAGTCCCAAACAAACATATTTTATTGTAACAGCTGAGAATTACATTCATTCCCAGCTGAGTCCCAATTAGTTGCAAAGCAAGTCCTTCGGACGAAGTCCTTCAGGATAATCACCAACCTTTATCTTCTTTGACACCCTGCTAAAGGCCTTCCTTGGCAAAGTCCCACGAAGTTCAGAAACAAACAAGAGATGCTGACTGGAGACAGAGTTAGCAACGTTGCTTTCCTGCAAAAGACCCAAGTGCCTTTGTTTCTATTTTAAGCCTTATAGGAGGAGCCAATCATCTCTTGGCCTTACTCCCGAGTCATCCCTTTTGCTTTAGCTGCTCTTGCCTTCTGGAAGCTCTGTGCATGCATGCACTAGGAACAGGCTCCTCCTGTTCCTCTGCCTCTCTGCTGTCAGCCTCTGGAGGCTCTGGTGTCCGCACATCACTCCCAGATGGCCGTGGCCCCATCTCTGCCTCCGACACAGAGCCCTCATCCAGGCCTTCCCCAGACTCCAGGTCTGGCCCATGTTCCTCCCCAGCCTTTTCACTGTCCGACTCTGCTGCCAGCTCTGCAGGCTGCTGGGAGACCACAACAAAATGCTAGACACAATGCAGTCCTGACAGCCTAGATTGCTAGTTCATTCTGTTCAGCACTTGAATGCCTATCCTTGGTGCACCACAGAGGGCAAACTAGCTTACACCCGCTGACTAGTGGCACTTGGGTTGCTGGCTCATCTGCAAATCTCATCTCACTTCACCTCATGTTGCGTTGCCTCACGTCCTGTCAGGTCCAGTGCTGACTTCCACTTTCCACACACATGAATGCAGCGAGGTTCAACACAGAGCCAAGTAAGGCATTTTCTGAATTTTTGCCAAAAAGTTCACCATAATTGTCCCAAAGATGCTTTTTCAACTGGCAACTGGACTTTCTGTTTTTTCTTTGTGAGAGCTGAAGAAGCTTCTTCGATAAGAAGCGAAACATCTTCAAAGCCCAGTTGCCTCTTGAAAAAGCACCTTTGGGACAACCATGACTAAGAATCTCCAAAGGCGTCCACCATTACTGTTTCAGAATGAAGCACAGAGATTAATTTATTACTCTGTATTTTAAATTGTGCCAGACATGTCTAAAATTTTGCTTCGGCTGCCTTCAGAAAACTGCATAAATATGACATACAGATTAAGCTGGAAAAAGGGCTGGTGCTCTAAGTGGAAACATAAGAGCCACACATTCACAATGGCTGGAAATTATAAATGGATCATAATTATTAGTCAGGCGGTTATTGCCAGCACAAATCTGTGATACAGGGTAGTAAGGAATCTAGAAAAATAATGTATTGATGGGGCTATCTCTGGAAAGAAAAGCAAGTTAGCAGACTATAGATCTCAGTCAAAAGAATATTGAAAGTCACAAGATTAAGAGCTGTGCTCCGCTCACTATTACATTTTGAATTTCTTTTCATTTTAAATGAAACTAGGTGCAATTTAGAAGTGGCTTAATGTGAAAACCCTTCAAATCTCTTTAATTGACATGTCAGCTCAAAAAAAGCCAGTGCAATCTTATTGTAGTGTGTAATGCAGTGCACTATTTGCATCAGCCGTTCCCAACACATTTCTGGATAGATTGAACTGCCTCCCATATTGGCTAGTAATGATGCATTCAATTGATCAGAACTGATGTATTTACACTGTGTGTTTAGGAACTGGGCTTAGAAGCCACACCAACTAACCAAAATTGGCTTGATGGACCATGTGAACTCAACAGCATCAGCAGGTTATCTGTGTCTCTCAAAACTAGCAAGTGTTAAATGGCACATTGTAATCCAAGTCCCAAGCTTTTTGAATCTGTGTGCAATGGTGACAAGCTGAAACAGTACTTGCATCACAATGTGCCAGCCATCTTTGTGTGTTGATTTCGATCCCCTGACTGTGTGAACCCTAAGTTATTGTGGCTTGTAGAACATATTCAAGGGCTTAATGTGTTGTATGAAGGGAACCAATTATGACCTGGTCAACAACTCAAGGGAATAAGCTTTGAGTAATATCAGGAGACCTAGAAATATTCTACCCATGTTTAATAGAATGAATTTGTAATGAGATTCTGTTTTCCTTATTGGTAATTTGAACGAGATATGAAAGAAAAACTTTTCCAAAGGAAGCAAACAAAATGATATAAAGCACCATTTCAGATTGGTATAGTTCTCTGCCTTCTACCCCATTGAAGAACTAGCGAGTACACTGGGTATACATCCTTTCAGAAGCTCAGTAAGATGTCCTTCTCTGCCCTTCTCTGTGGCATTTTTGATAGGCTCAAGAGAGCTTTTTGTGAAAGATTCATGAAGCAAACCTGGAGTAATTCTTCAGATCTAGCATGTGGCTATGACACACAATGGTGTATAATGAAAACGAACACAGCATTAACAGCATTAATGCAGTCCATTGTAAATATTGTCAACCAACTCAAAAATCTTTGCCAATGGGAATTGTTAATGAAGCATTGCTTGTAGCCTGATGAACAATCTGAGAAAGTCCCAAATCATGCATAATGTACAAAACAAACAAACAAACAAATAAGCAAGCTTCCCAAGACGACATTTGAATGTGATCTAAACTTTGAAGCAGTTTATGATGAGATATGAATTGACACAGACATTTTTGGACTGGGTTCTTTCTCCTCAAATCTAGTGGATATGAAAAAGGACTTTATCTAAAGAAAGAAAAGAAGGTGGCAAAACAATATAAAGAAATCTCCAATATCGACGATTGTTTTTTTTAAAAAAACACTTCAATACAGGCAGTCCTCAACTTACGACCACAATTGAGGCCAAACTTTCTGTTGTTAAGTGAGACATTTGTAAAATGAGTTTTGCCTCATTTAATGACCTTTCTTGTCAAAGTTGTTAAGTGAATCACTGAAGTTGTTCAGTTAGTAACCCGGTGGTTAAGTGAATCTGGCTTCCCCCATTGACTTTGCTTGTCAGAAGATCTCAAAAGGGGATCACATGATCCCGGGACACTGCAACGGTCATAAGTATGAACCAGTTGCCCAGCATCTGAATTTTTATCACAGGACCACAGGGATGTTGCAAAGTTTGTAATTGTGACAAATGGTCATAGGTCACTTTATTCAGTCCCGTTGTAACTTTGAACGGTCACTAAGTGAACTGTTTTAAGTCGAGAACTATCTGTATTTCATCTTAAAAGATGTTCCAGAGCTTCTGAAGACTCTGGTTTCCTTCTTCAGAAAAATAAAGAACTCACCATCAGATGAAAGAAAACTAGACTTAAATGAAAATAATTCCTTCTCCTTCTTCCTTTTTTTCCTTGGGAGGAGAGTTCGGGTGCTGAAAAATCAATTTTGAAGCCTAACCTGTCCATAAAAGCAGCCATGTCATCAGCAAAACATCTGAAGGGGGGCCTAATTTAATTTTGTGCCAAATGAAGGCACTTCTGTTGTTTACACTTTAGGTACAATGAGGTGAGGTATTTGTGCACAAGAAGAAAGGAACAGAGTTGAGTTGACACTCTCCAAAGCAGCTCCCAAGAGACAAAAACCTGGCTGAAATCCAGAATTGTGTCCCATCACACAATAGCAGCAGAAATTTCATTTAAGTTTCAGGGGCAGACGCTGCTGGGCAATAGTCAAAGTGAATAGAACTCCATAAGGCTTAGCGTGTGGATGCTAGAGATTATTACCTAGCAACCATACATTAAGCCACCACTAGACTAATGGATGCTTCGGCATGTGTTCTCCAGCTGGCAGATGTAGCAGTATAAGCATAACTGAACTGAATAGACAGAGGAAAAAGTGATTGGTAGGTTCTGTAGTTTAATCTGAGGACCAGCGAGACTCAAGAGATAGCTATTGAGCTTGTGGGATTAGAGATTTTGGTTAAAATCGCAGCCACAAGATGGATGCCGGCAGTGTTTGCTCAGAACCCAGAAGAAATAGGAAGAGCAAATTGCCACTTTAGAATTATAGTTTGATGTACAAATCAGCTAATGAAATACAACATAAGATAATTCCAAACACATGTAGTCCTAGACTTGCAACCACAATTGAGCCCCAAATGTTTGTTGATAAGTGAAACATTTGTTAAGTGAATTTTGTCCCATTTTGCAACCTTTTGTGCCACAGTTAACTGAATCATTGCAACTGTTAAGTTAGTATCATAATTGTTAAGTAAATCTGGCCTCCCTATTGACTTTGCTTGTCAGAAGGTCTCAAAAGATGATCACATGACCCCAGGACATTGCAACAATCATAAATATGTGTCAGTTGCCAAGCATCCAAATTTTGATCATTTAACTATGGGGATAATACAAAAGTTGTAAATTTGAAAAATGGTCATGGTAATCCAAATACTCATATCTAGTCCACTCTCAACCATTGAAACTGTCTTTAGAACAGTCTGACCTCCCTCACAAGATCCTTTATCTGAGGAAAAATAGGAGAAGGGAGTCCTATGTATTCTTCCAATGAAATTTTATCAGCAAAAGTATATTTCTAAACTGCAGAAAATATATTTTTATGTTGTGTTGGCTAAACCCCATATCAAATAACAACATATCAAAATGTTGTTTTGTATACCATATTTTTTTAAAAAAAACATTCAGATAAACTGGAACAGGATCGGGGTCAGAGAAAGGCAATGAGGATGAACATAGCTTATCCTCTACATCTATTTCTTCATTAGTATTTTCCAACCTCACCCAATCATATTTGTCTCACTTTAACAATAAAGGCAGTAAGCTTTATATCATCCCGACAATGGCTGGATGACTATAAATTATTATAAGTGAGGAAATGGCCTAACAGTTAAGAAAGGATATTGAAGGAAATAAGGATCTTTAGCCTTGTGAAGAGAAGACTGTGGAGGCTATGACAAAACAAAATCAAGATTAGTTCTCCATCACTCTAGAATACAGGGGACAGAATAATGCATTTCAATTATGGGAAGGCAAGTTGTGGATGAATCCTAAACAAATTTAAGTGTATTCAAGTAGAGTCTAGACAGGGAATGTTTTAATTAGGATCCTTGCACTGTAAAGGCAGTTGGAGTCCATGGCCTAAACGACCCATTCAACTTTATGATTGTGTAGCAAATGATTTAGCCCATATTACAAATTGTACATTCATTAGGTTAATTAATTTGGCATATGATCAACACCTCAGAAGGGAGGAAGCAACTCTTCCTCCTCCACCTCCTACTCTTCCTTCTCCCCTCTCCTCAAGACAATGCAGCAAGTCTAAAGTAACAATTTTAGCCATCACTGATTTTTGTTGGGTTTTTTTTTTAAGGAGAGCCCATCTTTCATGTTTCTGTCTGTGTTACAATAATACATCAAAGCCAAATCAGCTTAATAATATGCACTTAACGTTAATGAGAACTGGCACTGGAGCTGTGGTTGACCTTCTACTGATTAAGCTTGCTTCAATAGCAGCTAGGGCTTTGAAAAGGTTTAAAAGAGTGCTTTGATTCAAGGAAGTGTCTATCAAATCACCCCACTGAAGGAGATTTGGGAATCAAAGTGGAGATTGCTTTGGAGACAATGAACTGAATCATGCAACTGCGAGGGGCTTTACATATCCACTGGTTTTTTTTCTGTTGTTTCTGAAATGATTAGACAATACAGAATGCTGCAACCTTGCTTCTATATATGGATAATCCTGAGGAGAAGAGTTGAATAGCAGTCTGTTGGCAGGGAACTTGCCACAAGTTACGCAACCCCTTCTAGTATTCCACAAAACCCAGTGAACCCAAAACAGCAGTCCCATTCCCCAAGGGAGGGGTTTTTATTCAGGGCTGTGTCAAACCTGGGATTCCAGAAAACTAAGCTGAAAAATAAGAGCTTACTTTTAAATCATCTTTAAATGTTTTTACTGTTAAATTGGAAAATGATTTTTTTTTCTGGATAGTTTCCATCAGCACTGGTTCCATCTGCAAAACTGATTGTTCTGCTGGACAATCTTAATTAAGTCCCTCTGGTGACTTCTAGACATTAATCCTTTGAATAGATTTGTTTCTCCTCTGGACCATGTCAGTTTGGCCAAGAGGTGGAAGGGTGTGTGTGTGTTTAAAAAGGCCATCTTTTGAACCAGTTGAGATTAACTGGTAGTTGAAAACTGCTGGTGGCCAGAGTGACATGATCTAAACAACTAATGGTCTGAAGTTATTTCATGTCTGTGACGATCTATGTTTTATACAGGGGTGAAATGCTCCCGGATTGGACCGGACCGTCTGATCTGGTAGCGATTTTTCCCTGTGGTTCGGCAATCCGGTAGCGATCACCGCCCAGATGTCATTATTTCCTGGTTTTAACCAGGAAGTAATGGGGGGTTTTTTGCCTTCTGCACATGCGCAGAAGGTTTTGCACATGTGCAGACACATGCACTTCCGAACCAGTAAGGAAGGTAAGTAGATTTCACCCATGGTTTTATATATATACCTAAATCAATTTAGAATCTTTGCAGAATACTTTGGAGGCTATTCTTTTAATTCTATGCTATCCAGCTTTTTAAAAATATGGTCAAGGGAGATATTGCAAAACTATTTGTACAGAACCCCTTGAAGAAATCAGACATCCTTGCTATTTCGATCTCTTTGGTCAAAAATACAAAGCAGCTTTTCCATTATAGTGAATCTTTTCCATTATAGTGAAAAACACAAACACACAAAATACAATTATTCCATTATAGTGAAAAACACAAACACACAAACATCATAAAATACAATTTAAAATTATTAAATAGTTTGGCCCAATTGAATAAAAAACCCAGAATTAAAATAACAAATTAAAAATCGTTTAAATAGTCAGCCCTGCCTGTTGGGACATCAGGGTCTTGAGGGCACAGTGGAAAGCACAGAGATTGGGGATGTTACATATCTCCGGGGGCAATTCATTCCAAAGGTCTGGAGCCCTCACAGAGAAGGCTCTCCCCCTGGGGGTCACCAGTCGGCATAATTTGACTGACGGCACCTTGAGGAGTCCCTCTCTGTGAGAGTGAACTGGTCTGTGAGAGGCTATTGGTGGCAGAAGATGATCTCGTAGATACCCAGGCCCTAAGCCATGGAGCGCTTTAAAGGTAGTGACCATCACCTTGAATTGCACCCGGAAGACCACTGGGAGCCAGTGCAGCTCGTGCAGGAGAGGTATTACATCACCTGCATGACCGCATTTTGGACCAGTTGGAGCCTCCGAGTGCTCTTCAAGGGGAGCCCCATGTAGAGAGCATTACAGTAGTCCAGACGGGAGGTGAGGAGGGCATGAGTGACCGTGCGCAGGGCATTTCGGTCCAGAAAGTGATGCAACTGGCAGATCAGGCGAACCTGATAAAAGCCCCCCCCTTGCCACGGCCGTCATATGATCTTCTAAAGACAGCCATGAGTCCAGGAGGACACCCAGATTGCGAGCCCTCTCTGTGGGGGGAGGGGGCAAGATCTTATCCCCAATACCAGCTGACTATACTGGGACGCCAGAAGCCACTCGGTCTTGGAGGGGTTGAGTCTGAGCTAACTTCTCCTCCCCAAATTTCCAAGATTTTTGCAACTCTCTTACCTCTGGGTAAGATTTAAGCACTGTTAATAATCTCCTCATTATTTGCTTGTCCAGAAGCTTGGAGATGCCTTTATAATGCATATGTACTTTATTTATTTGTAAAATAATTTACCTGCTTTTGCTTATACATGTCATAAAAAAAAAAGAGGATAAACCCAAAGAGCCCAAAAACTGGCAGCAAAAAACAAAACATTTTATAGAACATAGTTCCTTAAAACCAACATAGGTTAACCCCCGGCTTTTTTCTTCATGCATCAGATTGAGTCCCACTCTAAAATTTACACAATATTGAATACTCTTTGCATATTTAAATGATTGGATCAATCTACTCACCTATCATTCAAATACACTGAAAAACTGTTTGGATTGGTGGGTTAGTGAGGGCACAATTTTCAATTAGGCAGTGCTATAAATTGCTGTATTTTGTGCAATGGAGACAGAAAACCAGTTTACTCTGAGCCATGGTGGCCCAGTGGTTAGAATGCAATATTGCAGGCTAACTCTGCCCACAGCCTGGAGTTCAGTTAAGGTTGATTCAGCCTTCCATCCTTCCAAGTTCAGTAAAATGAGGAGCCAGATTGTTTGGGGGCAATATGCTGACTCTGTAAACATCTTAGAGAAGGTTGTAAAGTAATTCAACACCATGAAGCGGTATATAAAGTCTAAATGCTATTGTTATTCATCAGGAAGATTTCTCAATCTCAAAAAATCTGGAGAACATACTTCTCCCCAGTGCCTCACGACTCAAATGCTACAAGTGTGTACACAGCCTCTATTTGCTGTAATGAAGGCGTTAGTATTTCTCACCAGAAGCCATCAATTTCGTACAAGGAAAAGTGTTATTTGTGTATTTTTAAAAGGGATAGCTTTCCACTCAACCAGCTTTCAGATTAAGTACGTCAAGTATCAGTCAACTCTAAGACCGAATGGATCAATCTAGGGTTCTACAAAGGAAGGCCTCCCATTTGATTATAACTGCTATTAGACATAAGACAATTGACCCCTGAATTAATGCTTTGAGATTTGAAAAAAAACCATGATTCAAATTTGGGGGGCAAACTTTTTTCAATCTGAGCTATTTCAAGATCAGAACTGTAGGACTCAGGGTGGTGTACAACCTTGGCTGTACACCACCCTAAGTCCTACAGGAGAAGGGCGGTATAGAAATATAATTAATAAAATAAATAAATAATAAATTTGTATCTCCATACTAACCACGCAGGCCAATGTGAGCAAAATATTCGACAGCGTTTACAATCAAAGTACATTTCAAACCAGGATCCTTGATTTATAGCACTAAATTCCGCTCTATTCTACCTGCCTACCTGAGATAAGAGCCCCTGGAAGTGAGAAACCAAGAGAGAAAGATAATCTAATTTTGACTTAAAGGATGTGTATTAATTTTCTTTCCCATGCTCATCCTTCATGTAAGCTCAGACAATAAACCTGAAAAAAGATTGCCCCCCACCCTCAGTGTGCTTTCCTCCAAAGCAAATTTTTTGCCTCACAATAAACAATTGTGAAAAACCAGAATGGAGGGGAAAAAATGTTCTTCTGGCTGCTTTTCAACTCAGATCATCTGGTTTATCTGCTGCTCAAGCGGCTAGTTTGAAATGATTTGGGGGCTGATTCCAGGAGAGAAAGTTCATACGAGGGTGAACCACAACTTGAGCAGGGAACAATGACTTGCTAATAATGGGCTCCTTCCCATGCTGCCTGTCATGCCCATAGCTGCTTAATTCCCAGAGATTGCAGGTCAACCAGACAACAGCTCTTTGCCCCAAATGTCAGTGAGAAGGAATAATAAGGCAATGCCTTCTGCACCGCAGCAGCCTGTATGTCCTCTCAGGGCTTGAGGCCTCCTCGTCTCTTGGGTTAGTTTAATTGTTCTAAATGGGCGGTCATTAGCACAAGGCATTAATTGCTTTTATCTTGACTGGTGCTGGAGCTGAAACAGCCCTGAGAACCGATTTTAATAAGCCCTTTTTCCATAACTGTAGGCAGTTTTGCATGAAGCACTCGTCCTTTAAATACAGGCTGAATTAGCACAGCTACTGTTTAGAAATGTAAGGCAACATTATTATCTTTTCTTTAAAAAAAAAAAATCATATTAAAAGTTTCGTTGCCTGTCCCTATCTGAGAGTTAACTCATTGCAACAGTTGGGTATGCCCTGGTATCAAAGGCTGAAAAATTATTTGACAAGTAGGAACGGACACTCAGAATCTTTTCCACTTATAACCCTAAGATATTTAGTTAGTTAGTTAGTTAGTTAGTTAGTTAGTTAGTTAGTTAGTTAGTTAGTTATTCACTTGCTTGCTTGCAAATGTAGCATCCTTCGAGTACTGCCTAAGCTGCACACAGGGCAAACAATTTCCTTTCAATTGCGGTTCTTGTTCAAACAGATCTGGCTGTCCGGCTTTGTCTTAGTCTGCAGGAAACTTTTCTTAGTTCCTGGAATTTTGAAATACATATATAGGAAAATGCCTCATACAGGTAAGTCTCGATTAGTGCTGATTGTGAATCCCCCAAAATGGTCCTATTATTCAGATGCATACGATCTGAAGTGCTGTTTCTATGGAAAATAGAGTAATTGGTTCCTATCTGATGGAAACTAAAAATGAAGAATTTGAAACATAATTTTTCTGGGTATCGATGAAATATAACATTAAAAGGATATACTTGGAACTTCATTTTTTTTTAAGTCATTGGATAGTTAAGAAAAGCAAAATTAAGACAAAAAAATATTTTAAATATCATTCCTATCCAGAAGATAGATATCTAGACAGATCTACCTAGAAAATAGATAGGAATGATATTGGTTTTTTAAAAAAAATGTTTTGTTTTAATTTTGCTTCCTGAAACTACTCTGTGAGTTTATTTAAAAGAAATCTAGATAAACAGGAATTGTGCTTGTGCTATCCTCAACTGATTATGTGCTAGCCTTGCAATAACTGAATTTCATCTCACATTAAACTTGAGTTTATTATAATTCACACTAAATCAAATATTGCATGATTCAAACTCTCGCTAATCTGACCTACTTGTATTGGGTGGGTCATTGATCCATTTGGCACCATTTTATATACACACACTCACCTACCCACAATCAGAATAAATATATTAAACATCAAACAAGATGATGAATCTGGCCCAAAACATAATCATGTGTCACACGCCCAACAGTACCTGCAACGCAAGCACTCTGAATCTGAGTTACAGACTGTGCCTTAAGCTACAGTAAGTACTTCCTTTGAACTAGTGCCTTATTTGTTATGCTTTTAAGCAATATCTAGGACATAATATTAGTGCTTTGGCTGTGATTATGGCATTATATATTGTATTGTAAAAAAAACAAAATAAATCTAAGAGGTTTGTGTAGCAATTTTTAAAAAGTTAAACAGTACACTTCGTCAGTCAAATGGAAAGCAGTAGCACACAGATATGCATAGACCTCAGTCCTGTGATTAAATAAGTGTTTTTCCAATTTGGCACCTTTAAGATGTGTGGACTTCAACTTCCAGAATTTCCCAGCTAGCTACTTTTAAATGAAAGCAATGAGGCAGTCGGGTTGGCCTTTCTGGGGATACCGTAGTATCCCCAAACTACAAAGGGACCATAGAAGCACACACGCTCCGTTTTCAAGAGTAGCTCATCGTAGTTCATAAAACAAGAATATTTGAAGCAATAGATGTCCAGGAGATACTCTCAATCTAAATCAAATAAGTCTTTAAAGGTTGAGAGGTAGAAATATACTGGTCCCTGTTAGTCATTTAGGCTCTGTATTTTGAAATAGTTAGTCCAACTAATATCAATAACAATAATAAAAACAATATAACATTTACCACAGGCATTGTAATTTTGGCCAGACAATCTTCCCAGGGAGGCTGCAATTGGCAGATCAACCTCATTGGATGGAATTCGTTTCATTCCATCTATTCTTCTTGAACCTCACATAGTAATGGTGGATCTTCTAAGACTGAGGTCCTCTTCAGGTATATTTGAATGCTAACTCCTTAGGTAATCAAACTGCCCACCAAGATCATATCTGTCTTTACAAGCTGGAATATCATTTACTGGATTTTTATCCAGCCAGTGATTTTTTTTCCTTACATCATTTGGAAAAAGCAAATTGAAGGATTATTGCATTATTGATCAATAAACAATTTCAAACCCTTTGAACTCATTCAATGGCTTCATGTAAATGCTGAATGGTCTAATAGGCCCAAATGAATATTCAAGGGAGATAATAAATGTAATGGAACAGAAATAAAGTTACCAAATACCATCTTCTGAACTCAGATCCCTGGATAAAATAGATCCAAGGGAAGGTGCCACCTGCACACCTCTATCTTAAAAAAAAATCATACTCAGCATGACAACAACAATACAGGTAGTCCTCAATTTACAACCACAATTGAGCCCAAAATTTCTGTTGCTAAGTGAGACAGTTGTTAAGTGAGTTTTGTCCCATTTTACCACCTTTCTTGCCACAATTGTTAAGTGAATCACTGCAGTTATTAAGTTGGTAACATGGTTGTTAAGTGAATCTGACTTCCCCATTGACTTTGCTTATCAAAAGGTTGGAAAAGGAGGTGACATGACCTTGGGACACTACAACCATCATAAATATGAGTGAGTTGCCAAGTGTCTGAATTTTGATCACATGACCATGGGGATGCTGCAATAGTCATAAGTGTCATTGGTATTGCACCCACCACTTGGCTGGGGTAGATCCCCTGGTTTTTTTGCATTGGATCTTCAGGCCTGCCACATTTAGTGCAGTAGTAGGTTACTACCGGTTTGCCCTAGCTCGGGTGAAATGGTAGCAGCAGCAATAGGAGGCTCTACCCATCCGCCCGGATGCTTCTGCGCATGGGCACACGCCCACGAGCAAACCAGTAGCGACGGGTTTTGAAACCCGCTCCTAATTTAGTGCTTGGGAAACTGGGGAGGGGGATTGTATGGAGCAGGGGAGATATGTAGTCATAATAACATTCCTTTCTCTGAGAGTCAAGGACATCCTGCCCTGTACATGGGACAATGCATTGATTGGGCCATGTGATGGACATGTGGGTGCTGGGCAGGGACTTGAACTTTCCTATGGATGGGAAAAACCTGGAAGCTTTCAGATTTGGGTTTTCCCAGATGTGCCAATATGACATCGCTAACAAAATGGAACTTTGAAGAACTTCCAGCCTCGGAGTCTTCTTTCGTTGGGGGTGTTACTTGGAACCCTGGCATTAAGTCTGAAAAATAGTCATAAGTCACTTTTTTCAGTGCCATTGTAACTTTGAACTGTCTCTAAATGAACTCTGGAAGTCAAGGACTGTCTGTAATAACATTAACAGCATAATTTTTCAGACAAACATTTGGAAACTTTCTATGCTAGTCAATTTTCAGCATAGTTTAGAGGCTCATTATTATTGAATGTACACATAAAGCTACCAGTTTCAATCTGGTCACATTAAATCAAAGGCAAAACTGCTTGAAACTCTAGAGTATTGGCTAATGTTAATAGTAACAAGCTTAATGAACCCAAGGTATGACTGTGAATAATGCAACTTCTTATGTTCCCAGTTTCTAGGAACACACACTCTCCTTGAGAGACATTTAAAGGTTCTGCTAGAATCCTTGAGGCCACTATGCAGATAAAAGAGAATAATCCTGAAGAAAGAATGCCAGTGAGAATGCAGGCTGGTTTTTCAGCAGTCCAAACAAATAATGTGGAAAGGAAGTTGAAAAGAAACCAGCGGGCAAAGTTTGCTTCTCATCCATTTTTAGCATTCAGTTAAATCACTATTTGGAAGCCAAAAATCTCTTGAAAGTGGAGGGACACAAAGAACAGGAAACCCACAGCTTGTTCAACCAAGCTCTGTTGTCTAGAACATCCTTGATGTTTTCCCCAACTTCGGTGTTTTTGTTCAGTTGCACTCTATGCTCTCTGAGATTAAAAAAAAAAAAACATGTAAAGAAAAACTTAAAAGAAATTTTGCTTAGAACCCCAGCAAATTCATAATAGTGAAGGCTATTCTTTTCTTTCAATAAAGCTGGTTCAGTCCTATCATTGTAGGACATCCATTTTTCCTTAGTACACTTTGCTAGAAAGAATTGTTTCTACAAGTTGTGAGAGAACAGTGGAACGTGATGTGTAAAACCTGGTGGTCCATTAGTAAATAATATTTCTTACCAACATATAAGATAAGTTGTTATCTAGTTATTAAATATAGCTAAACGCTAAGGCTTTACTAAAGGTTTCAATAACCTTCACTTCCTGTTTAGTGGCACAGAAATCTAGTGCATTATATTTTTTCTTCCCCTCTAAATTCTAATTGGATATTAACCAATTGTGGAGACCAGCCAATGGATAGCAAAGGTCTTTGAATGTTGAAATAACATTTGAGCAAGATGCTCTGTGAATCAATCCAACCGTTGCTGCAGAAATGTGAAATCTTTCCACTAGCTTGTACTGGATTTTACAGAAGCTTGATCAGCAAATTGTTTTTCAATCAAAATTTTCAGATGGACATTCCCACTTGGATCAAACCATAGCACTAACATGTCCTACAAACTTCCTTCCTTCCTTCCTTCCTTCCTTCCTTCCTTCCTTCCTTCCTTCCTTCCTTCCTTCCTCCCTCTCTCCCTCCCTCCCTCTCTCCCTCTCTCCCTCTCTCTCTTCCTTCCTATAATAATGTTGCTTTCCTTTTATCCCTGACACATGAATAAAATTTGCTTAAGTCATACTTTTGATAACGTAGTATCTTCCTTCTTATTCCAACACCAAAGGAAACCTCAAATAGTTTTAACTTGACCAGGTTTTCAATCCCAAATTCTCAGAGGAAGTGAGACGATTGGATTGACAGATCGCAACAGAGGCAGGAGACTGATCAGCCAGGGGGCAGCAATTTTTCATGCTGGTAGTTTTCTGTCAAGTCATGGATGGGTAGTATTTCAACTCACCAGTGGGGAAAGGTGTAGAGTATCTTACTAGATGAAACAGAAAAGTACCTACAATATTCATCATTGACAAAAATGCATGATCTCAGGCCCTTAAATTCCCATATGAATTGAACGAAACACTAAAAGCCCTATGAATGATTTTCAATTAACAGCAAAAGCAAAATAAAGAAATTGCTAGGAAAAACATCTCTAGGTGGAGAATTCTGCAAGAAGAAAAACACATTACTGAAGGTCATGTAGCTGTCATGATTAGCAGCCATCAGTGCTTTATTTTCCACAAATTGGTATCAACACCTGTTTTCCAAAGCATCTGAAGGAATAATGGATGGAAGCTTGAATCTCAAGGAGAGATTCAACCTAGAAATAAGGAGAAATTGTCTGACAGTGAGAACGATCAACCAATGGAACAGTTTGCCTTCAGAAGTTGTGGGAGTTGCCTTCAGAAGTTGTGTTCATCACTGGAAGCTTTCAAGAAGAGATTGGGCTGCCATTTGTCAGAAATAGTGTAGGGTCTCCTGTTTGGGCCGGGGAGGGGGGTTGGACTAGATGACCTACAATATCCCTTCCAACTCTGTTAATCCATTAAAGCATCCATGGTGGCAATAACCTCTATCTTTTGTTGTAGTATGTTCCACAATTTAATGATGTATTGAGGAGTATTATTGAAGTCACATGTCCTTGCAGGCATCCAATAAGAATGCAGCTATAACCTAAATACAATTACATAAAGAGTGCCCATTTGGTATCGTGGTCAAAGTGTCAGGCTAGAAACTGGGTGACTGGGAGTTCTAGTCCTGCATTAGGCACAAAGCCAGCTGGGTGACTTTGGGCCAGTTCCTCTTTCTCAGCCCTGGGAAGGAGACAATGGCAAACCACTTCAGAAATTTTGCCAAGAAAACTGCTGGGGTTTGCCCAAGCGAACATCAGATCCAGCGCTGACTTTAAAAAACTACAACCACCCTATTACATAAATAATAAGCTGTTTAATAACATAAGTAACAATCCCTGTTAAAAACAATATAGTTGAGTAATAATAACTGATCGAAGTTTTTTGATCCGAGGATGGGCTCCAGCAGGAGTTTGAAAGCTCAGAAAACTAAAACTTTGGTCCCCGTGACTGACCTAGAATTCAGACTGAATTCTGAATGAAGTCTTCCTTATTGCAATCACTATTCAACAAAACTTAGCCATCTTCTTCAGTATTTCAGGAGAGTGGACTACTAAAAGGAAATAAACATTTTCCTCATCCATCTGATAAAGTTAGCCAGCTCTTTAGTGTAGAGCACCAAGACTGATATCTGAAACAACGCAACAAGACATGTGGAACTGACTCTATCGATCCTTCCAAAGAGGAACAGAGACGATCACGCAGAGGGATGTTATTATACCTGCCCTTAGAATCATAGATGGCGCAGCCTTAACTCTAGCTTGGGGAAAAGCTATTCTGTGCAGAACAAACACCATATTAATAAAATAATTGGCTAGCAGATAGAGCCCTCTGTGCAAATGACTTATTATATTAGGAAGTTATACTTCAGTCTCCCTGTAGATCACAATCAGATACCCTATTTTATCTCCACTAATGCTTTGTTATATTTTGGTTGGAGCAAAAATGGAATGAGTAACCAAAGCAATTTGAGTGAGTGAATGAGTGTGCATGTGTGTGTGTGTGTGATTCCCCCACTCCCCAAAAATATGTTCATAAGAATTAGAATTCTGTCCTTGTCAGCATCTTAATCTTACACTTGTCACTTTAGGAAGGAGACTTGTTTCCAGATTCAGAAGAGATTTTGGGTCACTGCAAAGAACAGAAAGCATTGTTATTAGAAATTTAATAAAGACCAATTTTCATGCTCCTCGGCTGTTATTCAGACAAAATGGTTTACATAATACACAATCACCATTCATAATTTATGGAAGACATGGTTGAGGACCACTTTTTGAAGTGGCTTTTTAGAACCTACTTTAGACATATAATTTTCCAGCCAGAGGATGGCAGGTTGGAGAAAGCTGGGGAAAAGAATTATTTTATGGGGTTAATATGGAGAATCTCTTCTCTTTGATGTGGGCAGTAGATGGTAAAAGTGGATGGTTGCACTATGCTTTCTCTTTCATACATTACTTTCTTTCTCTCTCTCTCTCTTTTTTACACAGTCTCCTTTTTATTCACAAAGTATATTGCTAGGGAAGGGATACATTATCTGAATTAATGATTTGCAAGAGGGACTTGAATTAGATGAGGATGTCTTGCAATTAGGCCAAAGGCGGTATGCAGTTTTAAGGGCTGCAAAATTGCCCAGCCCTAGTTTCAAGTATATTAATGGCTATAACCTAATAGCTAAATGCATCTTTTTTTAAAAAAAAAATTGGCACTGGGCAAAATCAATAAAAGAAAGTTTACGTCTTCTTGCCCTGCACAGCAGGGCAAGAAGTCTAAATGAAATTGGTCTTGCCCTACGTGGCAGCTGGTCTAAATGAAACTGGTCCAGCAATACAATCTTAAATCCTATGCTTCAAGTTAAGCAGAAGGCAGCTTGGTCATTGGGATTCTTCCCTAGTTGATTTTACACACTGACTGATAAAAGCTTTCCTGAATGAAAGCCTCATAGTACATACAGTATAGTCCCACTGTTTAATTCTTCTCTATTTTAAGGGTTAGTAATCCACTGACTAGGGAAAGACCTATATTACCATTGTTGATATCAGCGTTTAGAACACTGCCTGTAACATTGAAGAGTTAGATGAAAAACAGGATTAAAGGAATCAATTGAGCAGGTGTGTTAGGAATCTGGCAGAATGGCTTGGTTTGAATCCAGTGCCACTGAGCTGGTCTGAAAGTCTTCTGTGTTGCTCTGCAGATGGCTAGAGTTACAGAGCGTGACAGGAGAAGGGTAAAGAAAATCAGGATCAAAAACAGGAACTATTGGGTCACTAGGACATTCTTTCAACATCCAGCATCCTGATAAAGTTGGCAGCTGCAAACAACTGATCAATCAAGGAATATCTGTTTCAGTAAATTAACCCAATGTTAGTGAAAAATAAGTCAGGATTTGATATGTTAGAAACATTTCACTAGGAATTAATGTATGCCTTCCTTCCTTCCTTCCTTCCTTCCTTCCTTCCTTCCAACATCCTAACTTACTTACTTACTTACTTACTTACTTCCTCATTTTCCTCCAAAGATCTTAGGGCAAAGGAAGTATGTGTAATTGCTTTCATCTTTTCATCTCTTTAACTATTCTAAGATTCATGACTGATCTGATATTTGAACTCAGGTCTCCTGTATATCCTGCCATCTGTAACTAATTAACAGAGGCTGTACAGGGCTACTTAGACCCTCTAGACTGTCTCATTACTCTGGCATTATGATTTATCTTCTTCCTAACCTGTTCTAGGATCTTCCTTGGTTTGGAATTAGATCAGACTTTCGTTCCCGCTCCCCTTCTTGAAGAATGGGGTGACCTTGGCAGATTGCCTCTTCTTTGATTCTCAAGGATTTCTCAGTCACTCCAGGGGCCCTGCAAATGCAGCTGCAACTTCATTTAGTTGCAGAGTTCTGTGTAAGGCCTAACCTCAACCCTGAAGGCTTAGACTCACTTAATGTCTTGTTTTAGCACTCATTTGTTATTGCTTTTTTTTTTTTTTTACTTTTCCAACATAAGGGTCTTTGCGTTGATGTCTTTGGGTTGATCCATTCTGCTTGCTCCAGTGTAGATTCTGGTCATCTACCTTTTGGGGAAGCAATGACAGCATCCTCTTCAGCCCATCCCTGGGAGAGGCAGCCTCCGTGAAATTTCCTTGCACCACATCAAATGTAGTATTCTCCCTCCACCGCCAGTCTCAAATGGTATAAGCAGGGAAATCCAGTCCATCTGCTATGCTTCCATTACACTAATGCCTCTGGGCTAATGGGCCAGGATAGGCTTTGCCTTCCATTGCCATTTGCTCCCCATGAAAGAAAAATGTGTGTTTACAGATTCAGTAATCAAATAGTAAAATGCTGACCATTTCTTTGTCATTGTTCTTTTAAAAGGGTCACCAGAAGAAGAGAGAAATACTGACTTCCCTTTCCTTGTACTCTATTTCCTCCCTCCCTCCCTCCTTCCTTCCTTCCTCTCTCTCTCTCTCTCTTTCTCTCTCTCTCCCTCCCTCCTTCCTTCCTTCCTTCCTCTCTCTCTCTCTCTTTCTCTCTCTCTCTCTCCCTCCCTCCCTCCCTCCTTCCTTCCTTCCTTCCTCTCTCTCTCTCTCTTTCTCTCTCTCTCCCTCCCTCCCTCCCTCTCTTCCTTCCTTCCTGGGTAAACTTGAAGAGTTCTTCAAGTCTCTCGTCCTACCTCAAATAACAGAAAAGCCAGTAAACCAGTTATCATTTTTCCCCCCAAAAGATGTACACAAAACAGAAAACAGCTGGTAGGGATTGGAAGGGGAAAATCCTCAATTGGGGTTGTGTGAACAGCAATCTAGTCATCACTAAAGCAAAAGCTGAGAAACGGCTTAAAATCTGGAAAAGGTTTTTTTTTAAAAGCTGGTTTCATTATCAGCCAAGACAATTTCTTTGAAATTTTAAATATATGTATTTTTTTCATTTCAGTTTTCACAATTCCTATTCCTATTCCCATGATAAATTTCTTAAGTTCACTTTCATGTGTGCTAAGTTGACTGGATTTCTTCCTTCCTTTGATCTTATAGTCTGATGACTCTGACCAAAAGTCTTTTAGTCATTTTTTTTAAAAAATTGATTTATATGCCTCCCTTCTCCGGAGACTCGGGGCGGCTTACAATGCGTTAAGCAATTGTAATTTTCTTGGTATACCTCCTTTATTTAATATTGTTAAGTTTAAAATGTATATTTGTTGCCAATAATTCATAGTCTGATCCATAGTATACACCTGGAAATGTCCCGGCAAATTGGATTGCATTTCTCCCCCTTTTATTTTCTAATCGCTAGTCAATGTTATGTTAAAATTGTATATAAAGTGCTGTCCATGTATAAAGTCTGTGCTTATGTTGCTCAAAAAAGATGTTGGCAATGACAGAACTCTGTTCATTGTCTCTTGCATAACTGCAATTGTCAGCTGTTCCTAAAATACCCAATTAGAATATTGCATTTCTGTTTTTATAATTTCATATTTTATTTGGTTCTCACATGGTGGAATTGCTCAGTGGCTTCAAGTAACCTCAAGAGTGATGTCAGTGGAGTGACCATTCCTTGAATAATTATTTATTTATTTGTTTGTTTGTTTGTTTGTTTGTTAGTTAGTTAGTTAGATTTATATGCCACCCTTCTCCGGAAACTCAGGGTGGCTTACAATGCATTAAGCAATAGCCTTCATACTTTCGTATATACCTGCTTAGTAGGGCTTTTGGGCCCCCCTAAGGGTTCTTTTTTATACAAAGTCAGTTTATTGCCCCCACAATCCGGGTCCTCATTTCACCTACCTCGAAAGGATGGAAGGCTGAGTCAACCTTGAGCCTGATGAGGTAAAATAGAAAGAGAACTGCTAAAAATAATCCATAAAGGGAAGGGCTAATCAAGTGAACTTGGTAGAGATGAGGGAAGCCAACCCACCAAAAAATGGAACTCCAAAAATCAAATCAGAAGATGGCAAAGGGTAAATCACTGAAAGGCATAATGATGAGGCCTCATGTGGAAGGCTCTTCTGTAGCTATTGAGGAAGAACAATGAAACTTTGTTAGCGTATTTGGTGCTGAAGCAGTGGTCAGATCCCAGCTGCAAGAACATCTGGTTACAGATGGTGCCAATACAGGTAGTCCTCGACTTATGACCACGATTGAAACACTTGTTAAGTGAGTTTTGCCCCCATTTTAAGACCTTTCTTGCCACAGTTGCTAAGTGAATCACTGCAGTTGTTAAGTTAGTAAAATGGTTGTTAAGTGAATCTGGCTTTCCCTATTGACTTTAATTGTCAGGTCACAAAAGGGGATCACATGACCCCTTTTGGAGACTGAAACCGTCATAAATATGAACCAGTTGCAAAGCATCCAAATTTTGAACATGTGACCAGGAGGAGGATGCAACGGTTGTAAGTGTGAAAAATAGTCATATATCCCTTTTTTCAATGACATTGTAATTTTAAATGAACTGTTGTATGTCGAGGACTTACCTGTACTGTATTGGACAAGAAGTACCGGTTGACCCTGAGAGATCTATAAGAAATTTGAAATAAATATTTTCTAAGCTTAATACTTATTATATTTGGAAGAAGAAGAAATTCACTATAAGTGCCTTAAAAACTTTCAAACCTACTGATTTAAATGGGAGATGGCTAGAGGCATATATTACCTTCCCACTAAAAGAACAGTGAGACATATATGTGCTTACTTTTGAGGTACACTGATGATCCCCTCAAATAGGGCAGCAATATCAACATTCTTTTTAAAAAATAGTCAGAAACTAATGGCCAAAGCGTTTTGTTTTCTCTGACAACTGTGTCTTTAAGAAATCTTTAAGCTTAGAAACTGGCAATCTACAGTTCAGATATGGGTTTGCACAATGCCCAACTATTTTCTGAGTTGAAGTCTGAAATTTTTTTCCCCCACTCCTGTTATCTAAAGCAGCCTTCCCTAAGCCTAATGCCCTCCAGATGTGTTAGGAACAGTCTCTCCTTGCTCAACGTTTAGCTTCTCGATGCACAAAAGTGGGATGGGGGCCGGTTTCTCTTTGTTTTCCTATCAAGGGGCTCCTGACATCTCTGTAGAGGGCCCTCCCATTAGCCCTTTTAGGAATCACTATACACAGGAAAGCATATGTGATAGCTAAGCATGTAATATAGCCATAAATGCAGCATAATGTGGACACATTTCCTAGTTATGCTTGGCAACCCCTCAAGCATTAAACTAAACAAGGCCAGTCTGATGGCTAGCAATACTGTTGTGGGGGTGCAGGGGGTAGATCTCAAAGGGCAACAGAAAGTGGATTCCATGCTTAACCATCTGCTTAATTTAGTTGGCCATGTGGACAGCCCTATTAAATGTATGTATGTATGTATGTATGTATGTATGTATGTATGTTCAGTGGATCTAAGTCCAGGCAAGCAAATACATGCAACAATAGTAATTCAAACTATTGTTTGTTGCCCTCAGATAGTGGAGATTCTGATCACGAGAAGTCTGAGCAGGATTTTTTAATTTTTTTTTATTTAATTAATTAATTAATTAAACTTTTATACCGCCTTTCTCCCAAGGGACTCAGGGCGGTGTACAGCCAATAATAAAAACAACATAAACACAAAAGTTAAAAACAATTTAAAACATATTCAATGGTTTTGCCTTATTATTAAAAAACCCCAAGACTAAAATACCCATTTAAAATTCATCATTCCGGCAGGCCAACTTGTTGGAATAGTAAAGTCTTAAGGGCACGGCGAAAGGTGCGTAGGTCAGGGATCCTACGTATCTCCGGGGGCAATTCGTTCCATAGGGCAGGAGCCCCCACAGAGAAGGCTCTCCCCCTGGGGGTCACCAATTGACATTATTTGACCGACGGCACCCTGAGGATCTCTCTCTGTGGGAGCGTACCGGCCGGTGGGAAGCTATCAGTGGCAGAAGACGATCTTGTAGATATCCAGGTCCTAAGCGCTTTAAAGGTGGTAACCAACACCTTGAATCGCACCCAGAAGACCACCGGAAGCCAGTGCAGCTCACATAGGAGAGGTGTTACGTGGGTGCGCTATGACACCCCCATAATCACCCACGCGGCCACGGGTGATTTTTGTTTGTTTGTTTGTTTGTTTTTGAAATCGTGGTTTCTTCCTTCCTAAAAAGGGTTGATTAGAAACATTATTTACCTCCCTACCAATATTCCTGCTCAAGATCACAGTGGAAGTTCAGCAATCTGACATGTCCAGATGCAACAATTAACCATAACTATGAGAAATAACCTGTGGGGGAAACAAAATCTGTTTACGGTTTTTTTCCCCCCCCCCTGCTCTTCTTCATTTGTAATGTGAAATAATGGCCTAGCTAGTGTGCAGCGATCAGGTACTAGTTGTTGAAATCAATGCAACTTGAAGATGCTGTACAAATGCCACTGATTCCTTTTATTTGGCTGCCTTTCAGATTTCTAACTAATTTCTATGATTTCAGGATGCTTGGTGTAAATAAGGGTGCTACCTGGCTATAATTAGGATGATAAAAAGGCACGAAGGGGAAAAGAAAGGGAGCAAAAATGGGAGTTGCAGAGGGAAATCAATTTACCTTTCAGGTAAATGATAATGCTTAATTTGCAATCGGATCAGGGGAAAACCTGAACTTAAACAATAATTTGCTTATTACATCTTGGCTTTTGTGACTTGGCAGTTAATTACCCCTAGGATTAGACAGCCATTTAGAATATGCTAAATTGCCAAATACATCATCTCAACCTTAGCTGGGGGTTTCTATTATTTGACAGGTGGCTTACGAAGCAGTTCAGGGAGGGTATGTATTCATTGGGTTGAGGAGATCTGTCTGAGCTGCTTTTCAGACCAGGAGTGGGGAAAAACATCCATTTGACTCCTGTCGGCTCGAAACAGGATTAATTGATAGGTCTCCTATGACCCTGGATGAGAAAACAACTTTATTACAATTTTGCAGTAAAGTATCAGTTTCAGACGCTAGACCTACTGTGTGACAGCAGGCTTCCAGATCTTGACTGTGCTAACTTGTGCTTTTGGAAAAAAGGAAATGACTGACTCCCGAAAGGAAAAACAACGGTTTAAATGATCATAAACAGCCGACAGAGTTTTGGCTGACTTGAAATCCGTATGCCCATGGCAAAGAAGAAATATTTTGATGTTAACTGGGTTGGATGGGGGGAGGCATGCTATATTTCTAAAGTGGGGGGGGGGGGAATAAGATTCTGAAGCAGTACCACAAACTTACAGAATAACAGAATTGGAAGGGACCTTGGAGGTCTTCTAGTCCAACCCCCTGCTCAAGCAGGAGACCCCTTACCATTCCAGACAGGCGGCCGTCCAGTCTCTTCTTAAAAGCCTCCAGTGATGGAGCACCACAACTTCTGAAGGCAAGCCAATCCACTGGTTAATTGTCCTCACTGTTAGGAAGTTTCTCCTCAACTCCAGGTTGCTTTTCTGCCTGATTAGTTTTCATCCACTGTTTCTTGTCTTGCCGTCTGATGCTTTGGAAAATAGGTTGACTCACCTCTTCTTTGTGGCAGTCCTTCAATGGTGGCCCCTTCAGTTCTGAACTACCAGACCTCTGATCAACTTATCGATAATCCTCCCATCTCATTCTGTGTGCAGATTTCAGCAGCATAAAAACTTGATCTTTATTTGTTTCTTTATTTGTATGGTATGGTATGGTCTAGCATAAAAAATGCTAGATGTTAAATGCCTTTTTTAAGCTAACAGTGACTATAGGAGGGTCATAAAGGTACATGATGCTTGGAAGGGAGTCATGAACAAAAACATGGTTGAGAACTTCTGCATCAGATGGCATGTGGTGACTGAAAAAATTATCTGTAGCGCTATTCTGGCCAAGCTAGGAAAGATACTCCTGTTGTGGCTCCGTTGCCTGAGCCTGTGTCATCGGCAGAGACAGACTCTGAGAGTGAGGGGGAGGAATTGGCAAGGCCTCCCTCTCCAGGACCCTCCTCTCTGGCAATGCCTCCTGAGGACACTGAAGGCCAAGAGATAGGCCCAGAGCCAAGCACGTCCACACAGCCACAGGTGGACAGCGACAAAGGAGCTAAGTGCTGGCTGGATCCTCGACAGCGGTGCAGGGAGAAGCGTGCACAGCAGAGGACAAGACATGCCAGATATTAGCTGAGTCATTGGACCACACCCCACAGGGTATAAATGTGGGTGTGGGGGCCGGCTCAGTTTGTGACGAGCAAAACTAGAAATCATCCATGGACTTTGTGTTGCTGAAACTGTGCCTGCTTAAGTGGACTGCATTCTGATTAATTCTTGTATTGCTGAAGCTCTGCCTTATCGGGCCGTCTGTGGGGGTGCATGTGTGAGAAGGGGACAGAACAACTCCTCCCTACAACATACAAGCACAATTGAGTCCAAAATCTTTGAGACCGCCTTCTACCGCATAGCTCCCAGCAACCGGTAAGATCCCACAGAGTTGGTCTCCTCTGGGTCCCGTCAGCTAAACAATGCCAGCTGGCAGGCCCGCGGGGGAGGATCTTCTCTGTGGCTGCCCCAGCTCTCTGGAACCAATTACCTCCTGAGGTCCGGACCATCCCCACCCTATTGGCCTTCCAAAAAGCGGTGAAGACCTGGCTTTTCCAGCAGGCCTGGGACCGTTGATCTTGCTCTTGAGATCTGGCGAGATCTGGCCATGAATGGTATGAATGAGTTTTAATGTTTTTCATGTTTTTAATTTTTAAATGTTTTTTTATTAGGATTTTAAATGTATTGTGACCACCCTAAGTCTTCGGAGAGGGTTGGCATATAAATTTTAATTAATTAATTAAAAATTTCTGTTGCTAAGCAAGACATTTGTGAAGTGACTTTTGCCCCGTTTTATGACCTTTCTGGCCAAAGTTGTTATCACTGTAGTTGTTAAGTTAGTAAGATGGTTGTTAAGTGAATCTGGCTTCCCCCATTTTTTTTTAAATTAGATTTATATGCCGCCCTTCTCCGAAGACTCAGGGCGGCTTACAATGCGTTAAGCAATAGCCTTCATACTTTTGTATATTTTATACAAAGTCAGCTTATTGCCCCCACAAACTGGGTCCTCAATTTACCTCCCTTAGAAAGGATGGAAGGCTGAGTCAACCTTGAGCCTGGTGAGATTCGAACTGGTGTAATTGCAGACAGCTGGATGTTAATAACAGGCTTTAGTCTGCTTTTAGCCTGTTGAGCTATCCAGGCTCTAAGTTGATTTTGCTTGTCAGAAGGTCGTAAAAGGTGACCACATGGCCTTGGGACACTGCAACCATCATAACTGTGAGTCAATTGCCAAGCATCTGAATTTTGAGCTTGTGACCATAGGGATATTGCAATAGTTGTAATTTTATAAACGGCCATAAGTCACTTGTTGGGTTCTTCTGCACATCATTTTCCAGGATATAATTCAGCCTCTGGAAATTCTGTGGGAGAGAGGAGCATTTTTCCACCGGGAACTCATACTGAAGTTCAAAAAACTTCCCATATGCTATTATCATCTGCAAATAAAAGGTCTGGTGTTCAATACCAAGTTTAGCATCCCCAGAAACTGAAAGCCAAGTGAATCAGTTGATAAAGTAAGTGCATACAGTAACACTTAAGATTTTGAAGAACAGCTGCAAAGGTTTAATTTCTGGCAAAATATCTCAGCCTCAGTAAACAATATCAGAATCAGGAGAAAACCTGGGCTGTGGATTCCAACAGAAAGACATGCCTTGAGATAAAATTCCAAAGAAAATTGAGACTAAATGTTCTTAAGGGGAATATTTGATATAGGCAAAGGCATAGTTGGAAAGAAAACAGTTTAGAAAATCAGAGACATGTTTTGAACTCAATCAGAAGCTTAATTCTTAGCCCTAGCGATAAGTATATGGAATAGAAAGTACTTTAAAATATGTAAAGATTGCCTTTCCCTTCTGAGTGAACATGGAATTACAGGAGGAGGAGGAGGAGTTCTGCTGCTGAGAAAGATGACTTGTTTCCTGAAAAGGCAATGTGAGATATTCTATGCTTACTCATAAATAAATGCTTTGCACATGCTTCTATTGAAAAGTAGAGTTGCTCCTTGGACATGTCAGGTTTTAATTGTTTTCCAACCCTTTCAAGAGAAAACTGGCACTTTCAGACTGCATCTCCTATTGCTTCTAAAGGTCATCCATCTAGAAATGGTAAAAATTGCCTAATCCAGTATATCTCAAGACTGGGAGATAGCTCTGTGTGAGAAAAACCCAATGTATTTCCAACAAAGTACATGTTGTTTGATACAGGGAGATGGTGAATATTTAGCTTCTGCTTATGTAGCAGAACTTTGGTCTCCTCAACTCCCAACCTTATTCATACTCCATCATCAGTCTTCTAGTCCAATACAGCAAATGTTGACAACAATCAAGATAGCACTTGAGCACTAAGATAAACTAAGCCGCAGAGAGAGAGAGATCATGGAGAAAGAGAGTGGTACTAGGTTTATTTATTTATTTATTTATTTTATTTCAATTTATATGCTGCCCTTCTCCCCAAGGGGACTCAGGGCGGTGAACAGCCAAATTAAAACACATATAATACAAATATTTAAAAAGTTTAAAATTAAATTAAATCATTGGCAATTCAGTATAAAAAATCTCAAATCTAGGTTCATACCACTGAGACACAGGCTGAGGTAATTATGGGAAAATTTAAATGAAAGAAAGAGATGGAGAACAGTTGCACTAAGCCTGGAACAGGAATGCTATTCAGCAGGTTCTGACAGGTTCTGGAGAATCGGTAGCAGAAATTTTGAATAGTTCAGAGAACCGGCAAATACCACCTCTGGCTGGCCCTAGAATGGGGTGGGAATGGAGATTTTGCAATATCCTTCCCTCAGGAGTCAGGAGGGAATGGGGATTTTGCAGTATCCTTCCCCTGGAGAGAGGTGGGAATGGAGATTTTGCAGTATCCTTCCCTGCCGCGTCCACCAAGTCACGCCTACAGAACTGGTAGTAAAAAAAAATTGAATTCCACCACTGGCCTGAAACTAACAGACAACGATCAGCTGGATAGCACAAAGAATTAAGGAGAAATGTGATATACTTCATGGATAGCAATCCATGAAAGATAACATTATTAGGAGTGTTTCAAAACAATTGGACATGTTGGTGTTGGCTAATTAAACCACCAAGTTGGCATATGTCCCTGAGAACTGAAGGCAGTCTTTCCTAGACTAATCAGCTAGGCTCAAAAGAAAAATTTAGATTATTTTTCTTGGAATATAGCTATTATTTATTCCCAAATATGCATTTTTCATCACAATTGATTGAAAGAGACTGCACTCAAATAGTGCAAGTCGTATCTGGATGGACAAAATAATATTAATAATAAGAGAAATAATAGTCATTAATATTCTGTTTTCACAAAATTCAGGTGAAAATGAAGGTAACATGTAAGAATTGAAATAAAGGTACTCTAGAAGAGACCGTATAATTGTTGTGAATCATTGAAAAATCACAATAAAGGACTTATGTTGATAAATTTCTGTCAAATAATTAACTTCCCATATGCAACATTTGCAACATTTACTACACATTTACTACACATGTTTACAATTGACAGATGGCAAAATTCTCCATATCCCTTGATAGCATGATAGAAAGACTTCCTATTTTATCGCATATTTTATTATTATTTTGTTCCAGATACACTTTGCAATTCTATTTTATCACATTAGTAATTTCAAAGCTGAGGTCTTCCAGTGAGGATTCATGGTGAACTAGACATCCTTGAAGGAGCAAGGATGGCAATTGTGGGGGAGATCAGCAGCCCAAGGGTGAATTCTAGCCAGTGTATTATCTCCACAAAAAAGGAGTGATCATGAGATCGCCCCTTGCACTCTGGACAACTACTCCTCATCACCAACCTGCAGGAATTGCATTTTTGAGGTCAGTTTGTGAGTAGCTGGAAATCAAGATAGTTCAGTCAAGCTCACCGCTGTAATGCAGCCTATAAGGGGGGAAGATTTTCACAAGCTTCATTTCTTAACTACTTTCGGGTATAACTAACTTACAGATAAAGATATTTTTTCTTTTTTCTATTTAAGGCTTTAATTACAACAAGAAAAGTTAATGCAAACTAAAAAAAGAAAAGAATAAGAAGTGTTCAACAAAGCAAAAATGTAAAAAGAATGTCCTCTCAAGAAAGTAAATACTCATCACAAGTATAAATAATTTCATAATCTCTTCACTTCCTCTTAATTAATGAATATAAAACTTTTCATCCCTTAATTCATCTCTTAACCATAGGCAAATCAAATAACTAACATCTTCCTCAATCAAGATATCAGTAAATAGTCCGACCAGAGATTTAAAATAATATTAATTAACATATATAAAACTCAATATTCAACATCTCAGCTCTTAGCTCTAAGCAAAACCCCATTTAAAAGGCATTAAATAGTCTTAATATCCTGGTATAAATAAAAAACTAAAGTTTAACATGACAAAGAGGAATGGTTTCTCCTTTAAAAAGGACAAACTCCAATATGCAACATTTTTCCATTTCAAATGCCAACAGTTCCAAGGAAAACCATCCCAAATAGCAACATATCTCATTCAAATAAACATTTCCTATCTCAACTCTAAACTATAAACAATTCTACATTTAGCAAATGTAAAGTAATCCCAGTATCTGAATATAAACAAAAGATTAAAATTTAACATAAGGAAGAGGTATAATTTCTCCTTTAAAAAGAATAAGTTCACAAAACACCCTTACCTTAAGTAAAACGGCAGTTAGATATAGATCCAGTTTAGAGGCTAACAAATTAGGATACATGCAGTAACTGTAGGGGAAAATGCTTAAACATCATATTAAATGTAAGCAAATCTAATAAACCCTAACCATTTCAGATATCAGCAAATCCAAAGAGCACCAAACAAAATGACAATATAACCCATTTTAGCCCTGGTCAAGTAAACCAACTTTATATTCCTTTTTTCCTTTTTATACAGAACAATCTTTGTCTGTAATCCATTTAAATTCTTGATATGAATTTCTTCAATGTTATAAAAGAACCTTTTTGATAGGCAAAAAAAATTGTTCTAATTGCTTTCTGGAATTGTCATTTTTATTTCCTTCTTAATTTTTAAAACTTCATCCAATTGTTTCATCATATCTGATGACAAATTCTAATTCAAATTTTCATCCTATTGTTATCCGGTAGATTTTGTTGCATATATTTTTCTATAGCATCTTCTTCTGAGAACAGACTGTATTTCAAGAAGCAACAAGCTGGCATAATTGATTCAAAGTCCCAATCCTGTTACCAGTGCAGTTCCTCAAAGATATCTCTGAATGCCATTATATATTACTTGTCTTGTTATATGTCAAAATAATTTCTCTTTCCCATAACATGCATTTATTCTTTAAAATTAATTTCAAAGTCTTAATATTCAAATACAATATTCCAATGCTTTCTGAGTCCTTAATCCACTTAACATTTTCTGTAGCCAAAACCTTGTCTTGATTTTGCTGTTTATTTTAAACTCTCAAAGATTATAAAGGTACATCTTCATTTTCTTATATTAAGGATTGAGGGCAATCTCCTGATATTTGCAATCTTGTCACTTTGAAGTTGTCGAACGTCTTTGAAGCAGTTAATAGGCAATTTCTGAAAGTAGCTAACAAAGGACTTATTGTCTTTTAAACAGGCTCCATGTGTGGTTGGAACAATTATGGTGAATTCCCTCATCTCCGATTTCTCCCCCCACCCCTTCTAGATACAGCTATCTTGCTATGTCCTTCTGACAATCAACCATAAGGTGAAGAGCTTGGGTGATCTCACATCCTCTATTTATCTAGAGAGGACTAAAGGAACCGGTCTACTCATTGGCTCCTATTCATGATCACAAATGCTGGATCCACTTTTTAATAGAGTTATCTTCAGTTTGCTATCTTCCTGGAAATCCCTAAAAATTGGTGTAAAAAAGCCAGAAAATTCTGTGTTCAAATACATACATTGCTCCAGAGGAGTTTAAAGATCACTATGCAATTGAGACCAGAGGTTTTTCTTAGGATTATTGGACAGTCAATTGGGGGACAAAAGTCATGGAACTTTGCTTTTGTACATGATAACTGCATCAAGATTATTACATGTACAAAGATGAAAAGATTTAGCACTACTCACAATGGAGGAACAGTTGATGAAGACGATGGAACTTGCTCAAATGTTGACTTATTTGATCAGAGACAAGACAACATCTACATTTACTGCTGAAATGTAGTAACGTACAGTAATGTGAAACCAAAAAATGAACTTATGATTCATGGTTTTGATGATTAGACAAGGTAGATTATAGAAATAAGAGAGTATGTTGTAACCATAGAGTAAATGGTAAGTTTGTAATTGTACTTAGATTTTCTTGTAAAGATGATTGGGATCTACTGTTCTTTTCTATTTCTTTTTTATTTTTTGCACCTTTCTTTTTCATATATATACGTATGTATATGTATATGTATATGTATATGTGTATATGTGTAACTTGAATATGGTATATATATATATATATATATATATATATATATATATTTCACGGGTATATATGTGTGTACAGGTGATATCTCGGGTTTCTTCCCGTGTAATTGCAAACATATCTTTGGAAGTATTGCAGCGACGTTTCGATGAAATCTCATTCATCATCTTCTGGCTGATGTTCTCGGCTTGGTGCCTATGGGCAAACTGTGTGATCTTAACTGATATCCCTCTTTAAAAGGAGGCAGAGGTGTATTCTGATTGGTTGACAGTGCTGCTTTATTCTGATTGGCTGATGATGTAGTTGTATTTTGATTGGGTGGAAGCACTGTTGCTGGGATGTGGATTGATGGATAAGATATGTTGGAAATGGTGGCAACACAGGTCTCCTGATGAACCTTTGACCTATGGCTTACACTTTGTCTTAAGATTCGTCTATTTATGAGAGCAGGTTTCCAAATAGAAGGCAGACGGGAGGTGTTTATTCATGCAATATGGTCTTTTCTCTATTTCAATGGCAACAGTGCTTCCACCCAATCAAAATACAACTACATCATCAGCCAATCAGAATAAAGCAGCACTGTCAACCAATCAGAATACACCTCTGCCTCCTTTTAAAGAGGGATATCAGTTAAGATCACACAGTTTGCCCATAGGCACCAAGCCGAGAACATCAGCCAGAAGATGATGAATGAGATTTCATCGAAACGTCGCTGCAATACTTCCAAAGATATGTTTGCAATTACACGGGAAGAAACCCGAGATATCACCTGTACACACACATATATATATATATAATATAACATAACTTAAGCAGTTGCATTCATGACAAACCATATACTATACTAGTTTCCCTTTATTTCTTTATCAGAGAAATATAAATTTGGTATAAAGTGGTTTGTCATGAATGCTACTGTTTGAGGGCTCCTGGATTGGAGCTGAAAGGCGAAAGGGATGCAGTATGCTCCCTCCCACATGCTGGGGTAGACCAGGTGTTTTAACAGAAAAACACTTAATCTCTCCCCTGGCTCAAGATGATGAAGGGAAGAGAACTTGTGGCTCAGATGTTAATACAACTGCCTAACATGCAGGCAGCCGAAGATCAAATCCAAGTAAGGGTATGGCTAGCTGATGAGAGCTAAATAGCTTGAAATAAATCTATACTAGTCTCCCTTTATTTCTTTATCAGAGAAATATAAATTATATATATATAGAGAGAGAGAGAGAGAGAGAGAGAGAAAGAGAGAGAGAGGATTATATATAAGGCCTAGAGAAAAGACACTCCCTATAGAAATAAAAATCATTGGATTGATTTCAATATAAATACTTTTATGAACATTGAAGAATTTAGATATAACTAGCATGTAATAAATAAGAATCTCATGTAGCTAAAAGGCTAAACACTGCTAAACATTTGTAAATAGTTATTTTTTTAAAAAAAATCTCATATTGAAATAGATACTTTAGTTTGATTTGATTGTGACAGAAACTATCAAGAAGACGGCTTTCCATTCAAATATTAACTTTTTTTTTTAATTTCAGAAATGAAATTGCCCTCTCATCAATCAACTTATTTTTCGGTTGCTATAACTACCAATTAAACATGTTCACATTTTAAACTCTAGTTCTTTTCCTTTTTGAGACTGTAGGTTTATTCTTCAAGCCTGCGCAATTGAATTTGAGAACTCATAAATAACTTTGATTTTCAGTAACAATTTTTTTTTTAATTTAAGGGATGCATAGGTTTTTTAAAAATGTCAGTAAAAGAGTTTGGAGGACTAGATGCTTCAGAATTAGGTATTTTATTTATGGCTATTGATTGATTAAAAAAAATAGAATGCATTTCAAAATAATCTATCCTCTATTTGTTAGAATCTGCAAGATTAGAATAAGAGCTTAAATCTGACAAAAGTTTTTAAAAAGGGGGTACCTTAGGGTCAATAGAGTCCCTGAATGGGTAGATTGGTAGCTTTAGGCCAGAGGTGTCGAACTGGCAGCCCGCAGGCTGGATGCATCATATGCAGGCAACGCCCACCCCAGCTCCAGAAATGGGAAAAACAACACAAAACATCATGTGACGGCAATGTGACACGGCAAGCTTGAGACCTATGCTTTAGTCCAATGTTTCGCAACTTTGGAAGCTTCAAGATGGATAGACTTCAATTCCCAGAATCCCCCAGCCAGCAGCTACCAAGGTTGAGAAACACTGCTTTAGGCCATCATTTTTCAAATTTGGCAACTTTTAAGTTGTGTGGATTTCAACTCCCAGAACGCCTCAGCCAAGTTTAGGGTTTCTTCTTATTACATTGTGTAAGGTTGGCAAATGTCTCTTATGCAAATTTTGTGGTCTACTACGCATCAAAAAAATGCAGACCTAGAACATCAGTCAAAGAAGAAAAGGAAAAATAGCAATCCTTCTTTTTAACTTATGGCATTTTCACACCATCAGAATTTCCACCAGCATCCTTTGCAAAGAACTTGTTCAAGGTAGACACTGAAATATAGGGAATATACTGTAAAAAATACAATGTGAGACATGAGTTTTCGCCTCCCTTTCCTCCAACTAATAAACAGAATATAACAAAAAGCGGTATTTAATCAATGGCCTGCCCCCTGACTTATCCTCAGTTATAAAATAGAAACATCTACTCAGTCTCAATAAAATAATTTTCCCCATCCTCACCGTGTACAGTATTTCGATCTTTTTCAATACTGAATAGCTCTAGGCATGTGCTGTGGTGTGAATTGAGACAGAGAAGACTGAGTGTAATAAATAAACAAAAGCAGATTGAAATCCTCGAAAGGATTTTGATCCTCCTGTTCGCCAACATTCCTCAGTTGCTTTTAAAAGCCTCCCTCAGTTGTGACAGTGAAATGCCACTGTGTGTTGGCAATTGTGATGTTCAGCACTTTTCCCAATGCGGTGACCAAAGTTATATATTACTACTAGATTAGTAAAGGAGGTGAGTGCTGAAGCGTTTGCAGGAAGATGCAACCCCAGAAACTTCGGTTGACTTTCTACTGCGGATATGAGGGCAGGAGTAAAAGAATAGTAGCCTTCCTAAGCACAGGATCTGAGAGCAAATAAGGGAAGAACCATCTGCAAAGGCCTTAGAAGCACAGCGCTTCCAAAGAAAATACAAATTTTGCTGCAGTTCCAATAAGTAGGAGTAGAATTACAAACAGATTGTTTCAGCTTCCCAAAACTAATTTGTTCATGAGATCAATCAAGACCAAGGCTGATTCCAAAGTGGAATGGGAGTACCATTTTCTGTTGGTGCCTGTTTCTGTTGGCCTCCTGGAATAAACTAGCTAGGTTAGAGTAAACTGGTTTGCAACCAGCTGAGCTAATTCTATTTTATTGTAAAGCTACATCAACAGAACCTTGCAAGTCTGAAAGCACAATTCTCCCCCCCCCCATCTCCTTTATAACCCAAGAAATGAGGGAGGGGTTTTTCTGAGCCTCTTGCCTCACCCACTATCCAGTTGTGGGCTATGCTATCTGTTATCTGATCTTGGCAGCATCTCCGTACCCAGTCTTCCAAGTTCTTTCCTACATATCGTTATAGTTTCTTGGACAACCATTGAGCCAGGAAGTTCTAAGAAAGAATCTGACAATTAACAAGGAAATTGCCAGAAAAAAATCTAACTAACAGATCATGATATTTGGCCTAAGGAATTACAGAAATGATTTTTTAAGAAGCATATTAAATGTAATACCTATTGACTTGCCATTGAATAAAACACAGAATAGAACAGAACAGAACAGAACAGAACAGAATAGAATTCTTTATTGGCCAAGTGTGACTGGACACACAAGGAATTTGTCTTGGTGCATACATAAAAGAAAAGATGCATTCATCAAGAATCACAAGGTACAATACTTACAACACTTAATGATAGTCATAGGGAACAAATAAGCAATCAAATCACATTAGGAAACAGTCAATATAAATCTTAAGGATACCAGCAACAAGGTTACAGTCATACAGTCATAAGTGGGAGGAGATGGGTGGTAGGAATGATGAGAAGATTAATAGAAATGCAGACTTAGTAACTAGTTTGACAGTGTTGAGAGAATTATTTATTTAGCAGAGTGATGGCGTTCGGGGAAAAACTGTTCTTGTGTCTAGAACCCAATCAGAGAATTTAGGTTGCTAGTCAAGTGAAATATGATCTGCATCAGATATTTGTGCCATTTTCAATGCCAACAAGTGATAAAATGAAGTATAGTATGGGCATTATTGCAATTTCATGCTTGTACCAAATCTGTCTCTCAATAAAACTGGAATGATTCAGTTGCCTTAAGGACTTGAACCCACCTTCCCTAATGTGGTGCTCTCTAGCTGTGTTGCAATGCCCATGATATTCAGTCATGAAATCATGAGGTTAGAACATTCCAAATGTAGAAAACACTGTCTACCAAACCTCTCTAGGGAGATGCTATCTTGCTTACCAGAACAAAATGATTGTATGGGATGAGTACGTTTTGCTTTGCTTTGTACTGTATTTCTGTGCCAGCAGGTCTCATTATGCTTAAATTTCCTTACTAGTTGATAATACAAGGCAGATGATCAAGCTATATCAGATAGAAAAACATCAAGCCATGACAGATTGCTTATTATAAGGCCATACATGAAGCCAATTGTTTAAAATTCAAGCTTTACCTGCCCAAGAAGCAGAAGAAAGTAAGCACCACTGGTCTTAAAAGAAAAAAACCCCTGCAATTTCAGATTAGCAGCACATTTTGATTAATTTGTAGCCTTATTTGATATTGGGATGCAGGAGCCAAAGGTCTAACACCCCAAAAATCAGGCCATCAATTTTAGCTTCCCAATAGCTATCTTAGTAGCTTCCTAAAAGCTATCTTAATAAAGTATTCCCAATTTATTTATACTATACTGTATATATATATGATCTTGTGCTTGTTGTCCCCTTTAATCCTTTCTTCTTTCCATCCAGAAGATCTGTTTAATTTAACACTATACTTCTTAAGCTTGGAAAGTCTAAAATCAGTTGCCTTCATAACCATGTTGGATTTATTATTAGTTCAGAATAATGTCATTTGTTCTTAAACTGAAGGCTCACTTAGCTAATTTCTATTCAGAAATTTAAAAAGAGAGAGGGAAACTAGAAATGTTTAATGTAGCAGAATGACCAGTTGGAAAAGTTCCAAAAAGATTTATTCCTAACATCCTTTAAATACCATTTGTTTAGTTAATCAGTTGTTAGTCATCCATATAAAATTCATAGACCAATGTTCAGTTCTAAATATGCTCTTTTGAAATGTACCCAGAATTTCAAGTTATCTTTCTTTGAGTTTTCAACACATTCTGTAAATGGGAATAATTTCTTTCCAGATACTTTCCTTGAAGACATGTACTATATAACCTTTCTTATCTCTCCTTTCTCTCCAGTATTTCTTACAGTGTTTATTGTTTAAGAGGAACATTCAGACACTTACAATCACAGAATTTTTGGTATAGCTACTGAGAAGAACACCTCGTTCAGCTCAGTGGGGATTACTTCCATATAATTCAATGATTTTTTTAAAGAAATGTGGATTGCTGTAATTTCCAGAGGGTGTGGTAATGACATAATGAGGTCATCAGAGAATGAAAGCAAGATATGTGGACTATTTTGGCCTTTTTAAATTTTTGTTTGAAGGAGGTCAATTTATCACGGGTAGATTAAATACTTTGGAGTCTTTGATGCACATGGTTAGTTAATTTCCCCAAATTAGGATGTTTGAGCCACAAGTTACTCACCATGGTGGTGAGATAATTACCAAGAAGACAAGTCTTAGATGCAGAAGTAAAGCCATCAGGATTCCTGCATCAAGAATAGATTATCACATTCTATTGTAATATACTTCTGATAAATAAATGAAGAATTGGAAACATGGCATATGGTATTTGAAAGGATGATGCAAGCTTCTAGCTTTTTCTTTATTTCCAGGAAGGTCCTAGAAGCATTCTTGAGATATAAAAATGAGGGGGAAAGGTTCTACAGCTTTCTTAGTGCCCAAGTTCTGGACTTGATCTTGATTACCCTTAGATGGCAATAAACTATTCACTGATTACAGCTATGTAGTGGCTTTCTTCATTTCCTCAGACCAGGTCTGATAATCTTCCTCAAATTCCAAATGGATCTATCACTCTGAAAAGTGACAAACTCTTTCTTTTAATCTTCAATGAAAAACTGCTCATTTTCAAATTAAATCTTAGGCAGAATAGAAGCACCAGTTTTTTCAAATATCTGTCCTTTAGATACTTGAAGAACTCTTATCATTTTTTCTTTACCTTCATTTCTTTCTCCCCCCTCCATTCCTTCTCCAATTCTCTTCTCAAATTACTTCCATCTATTCTCATATAATTTATTTTCCATATTCTTAATCACCTTTTTCTGAACTCTCCTCGTTTTTTTTCTGTCTTTCTTAGTGTATCAGCAGAAATGCTGACAATATTTCAAATGGTGTATGATCCCTTACAATATGGAAATTACAACTTGGAAATTATCCTAACTTCTGCCAATTCTTCCTAAACCCACATAAACATTTTTGCAGTCACATTATCCTTCTGAATCATGTTTACCTCCTGAACATTCAAAATGCTTTTACACATATTAGTGCCATAACAATTTTTGTCATTTTTATAGCAGTCATGTTTGTTGAAGATGATAATAAAAGTTTGTCTCAGCACAAAAACTTTGCATTTGATTTGGTGGGATGATCACTTTGTTCATTTCAGACAAGCTTTTCTGAATAATCAAGGTTATTTTGTATTAGTAAGTTTGTGTATATTAACGTCTTTGAGTTTTATTTCACCTGCAGATATAATAAGGATTCTCAACACACCTTAACTACATAATTGAGTTTAAAAAATAAGTCAAACAAAAGAAAGATACTAGATTCAAGACAGAAGAGTGGAAATTACAGGATATAACATAGAGTTGAAACTAGAGATTTTTTTATTAGGATTGAAACCAGACAAAATAACTAAGGAAAAATGGTACTTGATCCTCCGCATCACTACTGCACTACTGCAGGTAGGATATTATACGCGCAAGAATGGAAAAATGAATTAATACCCACAGAAAATAAATTGATTTGGAAAATTACAGAATGCGCAGAGGCAGATCGGTTAATGAAATTACTTAGGAACCAAAAAGATTCTGATTATTACAAATGTTGGAATTCATGGTAAAATTGGGTGAAAGAAAAGAGAGGGAAATGAAATGGATTGTATTAGTGGTATAGGCACATATTTATGTATGTTAGTTGCAATAACCTTGTATGTATATATGTAAAGTATTGTATTTTTAAAAATGAAAATAAACTTTTTTTTAAAAAAAAAGACAGAACTACAGGATGAAAAAAATCACCTTCAATAAAACTTTCATTATTCTTTTCTTCCGTCTATTTTCCCCTTTGGCATGACTTGAGATTAAGTTTAGTCATTTTCTTTTCAGGAACTCTTACTTATCTTGGCCTGCTGTTTCTTATTATTTTATCTTGCCATGATATCCTACCTAGCATTTATCTGACAAATAACTTTTCCTGACATCTAAGATACAGGATTAATGTAAGCATTACACTCATACTTTTCTAAAACTCTGGTATCTCCTTGACCAATTCTTCCCTACTGATTAGGTCAAATACAGAATGTAAACTTATCTTCTCTACTTTATGAAAGAGAAGTTTGTCAACCAAATATGCCAAGAATGTATTGAAGGTTCTACATTAGTAGAGTTCTCTTCAACAGATACTAGGCTCTATACATCTTTATAAGGATGAATAAGAATGGTGCATATTTTCCCCATATTAATGCTGTAAAAGGGAATATTGGGGAGGGGGTCCTTGGTGCTGAGTTTTTTGTTTTATTGCAGAAGTTTCATTACCCTAACTAGGTAACATCATCAGTGATGTTAGGGTAAGATCTGCAAGAAAACAAACAAGCTCAGAGAGCCCCAAGGAGCCCTCATTTCAACTCTGATCTACAAATATTCTCCTTTATTGAAAAGACAATAGGTCTAATTCTTAGTAAAAAGAGATAGGAAAGATTTCATATATTTAATTATTTACAGGCTGATGATAGAAGGTCAGTCAGAGCAGGTACCATGGCCTCTCATCATATGATGGAAATTTTGTTATATTTTTCAAGTTTCAATGCAGTACAATCTGCATTGTATCTGCATCACTATTCAGAGATAAAGTGACAAATGTTTTCTGCAACGCACTCATTTTTGACAATTTGATCTTGAATGTCTCAATGGGGGTGTACACTTGCAAATTTGCAACTTGTTGCCATAGGAGCTTTAAGAATGGAACCCTCTTTATTTAACTATAGCAGTTCTTTGATTGCAACTGATCTCAAAAGACTGCATAGCTGATTTCCACCCAAAAAAATTTCTCATGCACCCCTTACAGCAGTTGTGAAATACAGTTTTTTTTTTACCATCGGTTCTGTGCACGTGGTTTCGTGGGCATGGTGTGGTGTGGCTTGGTGGGTGTGGCAGGGGAAGGATATTGCAAAATCTCTATTCCCACCCCACTGCTGGGGCCAGCCAGAGGTGGTATTTGCAGGTTCTCCGAACTTCTCAAAATTTCCGCTACCGGTTCTCCAGAACCTGTCAGAACCTGCTGGATTTCACCCCTGCCTTAATAGGACATGTAATAACTCTTTTCAAACTGTATTAGCACCTGTCATAAACACTTGATCATTAAAAAAAACTTGTGTGCGTGTGTTTCATAGACTCCAGATTTGCATTTTGAGTTATTTTACTCATTTGAGCTGAAATGCCTTCTGACTTTATTGTAGACACTTAGGAACTATTGAGTCCAATTTGACAGCTGCGTCATTATTTCAGTTGCAGGTGTCTCTTGAAGTAAAGTCATTGGGTCTTCCATACGCAAAGACTATCAATTATATTCCCTTTACTGAAGTTCTATAGGGCTTCTTTTTTTCCTGATCAGATTCTTATTTGCTTGAGTTGTTCTTTTTACCATGGGCATTGGATGGTGGAAATAAAGAATGGGGTTGATAAAGTGAAAAAAAAAAATCCTGAATTCTAAATATCTTTTGCAATAATCCTGAAATCTACAACAAAATTAAGAGAGGTTGTGATTTGCAATCCCTTTTGGCATATTCTGCTTTGCAATCTAGAATTCTGATGCTGATTACTAATTTACTTGTGACATTCTCAAGCAATAACTGTTTCTATAAATTTCAAATGGTATTCAGCCAGAAGTTTCTTCCAAGCAGTTTAAAGCACTTTGTAAATTCATGAAATAACATACGTGAGATGGGGATGGAAGAGGCATTCTTTCTCACAAGTTAACTTCTGATACATGATTATTCCAAGTAAATAGCTTTTTCTTCATCAAGATTGACATTTGGTCCAGAGGCAAATCTAGCAGTCAAAAAGTCAAGATGATGGCTTCAATCAGATGCTTATGGCTACCATCTTGAGCACGCTGCAAATGCCTTGACTTGTCTTTTGTCCTAGAAACTCCAGAAATATGTTATTTTCCTTTAACCTACTTCAGTTGCTATATGTTTATGAGCAATCTGATTTTCAATTGCTGTGAACTCTTGCCTCATCTCACTTCCTACCTCTTGACTCCATAGTGATGAGAAATCAGTTATGAAAGAAACAAATAGAATTCAAGATATTCTTAAATGTGTTGAGGCATTTTATGGCTAATATTCGAAAACAGACAAGATTACTTTCCTGCAATATGGATTCTAAGCTTGTATTTGGAGGAAGAGCAGCTGACCACAGAAGCAAGAACCTGAAGTCAAATAGCAGAAGTCCCAAAGAAAACAAGATCAAATTCTACTGAGAGGACCTGTATGTAACAGTAAAGTTGGACAGAATAATTTACTTTGATACCTTAGTTGGCATAAGAAGAAGGGGATGACAGAGAATGAGGTGGCTGGATGGAGTCACTGAAGCAGTCGGCATGAGCTTAAATGGACTCTAGAGGATGGTAGAGGACAGGAAGGCCTGGAGGAACATTGTCCACGAGGTCACGATGGGTCAGACACGACTTTGTTGTATTTTCAGGTAGCTATTTAACAGAGCTTCTTCAGCTGCTGAAAGGACTATTTAAAAAAAGTTCCAGTGACCAAAATGGTAATGACTCAAAAGCTTTTTTATGACAAATTTAAAAAGCACCCTTTTGATCCAGGTTCTTTAGAACAGAGGTCTTCAAACCTGGCAGCTTTAAGACTTGTGTACTTCAACTCCCAGAATTCCCCAGCCAGCTATGCTCCAGCCAGCTATGCTGGCTGGAGAATTCTGGCAGTTGAAGTCCACAAGACTTAGAGCTGCCAAGTTTGAAGGCCTCTGCTTTAGAAGATGGGAAGCTCCAGAAACACTTTGCAAATCAGCTTGCCCTGTTTACACTGGTCCAGCCAGGTTCAATAATAAATGACCTTGATGAGTCTTACCAGAAATGACAGAGAATCAGACAGACAGACACACAGACACACTTTATTTCAGTCATTGACCAATAAAAGTACAATCAATAATGAACAACACAAAACTATCCCCTAACAACCAGAACAAATAGCAACCATTTGTGGGCGAAGCTTACACATAATGTAGCAGAATTTTGCTACTTTTAGAAAAACAAATTTATCTTGATTTAAAAGATAAAAGCTATCAGAGCACCCCTGAAATTTAAACAAAGGTGGCAATTGAATTGTCCCTGTTAGAACTGGCTGTAGAGTAATAGCAATAACACTTAGACTTATATATTGCTTTACAGCCCTCTCTAAGAGGTTTACAGAGTCAGCATATTGCCCCCAACAATCTGGATCCTCATTTTACTGACCTCAACCTTGAACTGGCAAGAATCGAACTACCAAACTGCTGGCAGCTGGCAGTCAGCAGAAGTAGCCTGCAGTACTGCCTTCCAACCACTGCACCACCATGGTTCATGTAGAAGAAAATGGGCTCTGGTTGCTACAGTACCTATATTACTGGGGTTGTATCAGAATTCAGATGCGGTTTTACTATAGTTTCCTTCCAGGACAGCTATGGGAGAACATGAAATTGAAAGATAGAGGGTCTCCTAAATTTGGAAGGCCTGATACGTTATAAATATGGCATTTGGTGGTATTTGCAATTATATTATGAGAGAAAGCCATTTTTGTTTGACCTTCTGTATCTAAAATGCTTTGCCTTAGTATTAATCTAACTTGATCTGAATGTAAGGTTAAGATGGCACCTTAGAGGTGGGTTTTAGCAGGTTCTGACCAGTTCTGGAGAACCGGTAGCTAAAATTTTGAGTAGTTCGGAGAACCAGTAGTAAAAATTCTGACTGGCTCCACCCCCATCTATTCTCTGCCTCCAGAGTCCCAGCTGATTGGGAAGAAATGGGGATTTTGCAGTAACCTTCCTCTGGAGTGGGGAGGGAATGGAGATTTTACAGTATCCTTCCCCTGCCACACCTACCAAGACATGCCCACGAAGACATGCCATGCCCACGAAGCCACACCCACAAAACCAGTAGTAAAAAATTTTGAAGCCCACCACTGGATGGCACCACTAGAGGAACAATAGAGGCTCAGGGGTTTTTGGGATTGCCATTTCCCAGGAAGATTGTTAGCTGTCCTGTTGAATTTCTAGACCTCATCTTGACTTCTGATGCATGAGCACAAGATGTTTTGAATCAGACTAAGGACTTTCCAGTCCAGCATATTATATCAGTGACTAACTAGATACACAGCTATTTATTTGACTTAGATTTCATGCTGCATTCAGGACCCCAAGGCATATGAACAAGGAAGGCATAAAATGCTGTTCTACTGGTGTTCCTCAGTAGCTGCATTCTGAATGTGTATCATCTATGACTCAAAAATTGTAAGACACCAAGAGCCTATATATCTGTTGTGGCCCGTCAGCAGCCTGTGCAGATTGTAGCTGATTCCGACAACGAGGAGGCTGGTGTGGTGCTGCGCCAGCAGCCTGTGCAGCTGGCGCTCGAGTCGGACAGTGAGGAGGCTGGAGAAGATGTGGTGCCAGAGGCAGGGATTCAGCCAGGGCCTTCAGAACCTCCAGAAGCTTCTTTAAGTTAAGAGGATGAAGAGGAGAAGCCTCTTCTCAATGCACTGGCGCGCAGAGCTGCCAAAAGGCAGGAGTGGCTCCTCAGGAGGAGGTCTCCTCTAGAGTAAGGCTTGGGGCTAATTGGCCACTCCCTTAGCCTATTTAAGGAGGAACACCACTTGCAGCAAGCTGTAGGGAACAACTTTAATTTACTCTCCTTCGCGTCTGGATTCTCTGCAGAATTGCTTCTGGGCTTTCTGCCAACTCTAGTAAGACTGTGATTACCTTATCTTAGAATTCTGGTAGGCTGTTAAGACAGTTTATTAACAGCCTTTGGTTGATAAAGACTGAGTTATCTGAGTAAAATAAATTTTGTATAGAGTTTGTGTGTGCTGCGTTCTTTGGGGTCCATAGCTGGGGCAGAACAATATCCGTGAGGTGGCACACAGAGCTTTCTCTGTGGGCATGTGTGCTGTCGCCACCTGCTCTTCCAGGTTCCGTCGTGTGCCTCCTCACTGGCCAGCTGCTACCTTCCGGGTTCCGGTGCTCTGGTGCACATGTGTGTGTGCACGCACACATGCTCCAGTTTCGGCACTCGGTGCCAAAAAGGTTAACCATCACTGCTATATATGAAATGCATCTGTCTGGTTCCCTTTAAAAATGCAACTAGACCCTTTATTTAATACCTAAACTGGTGATGCTATTGTAATTGATACCAATCCATGATTTAACAACGTTAAATATAGGTAGTCCTTGACTTACAGCAGTTCATTTGGCAACCATTCAAAGTTAGAACAGCACTGGAAAAAAAAGACTTATGTTCATCTTTCAGACTTACGACCAGGGTGGCATATTGAAAATTCAGATGCTTGGCAACTGACTCAATTTTAAGACAATTGTCGTATCCTGGGTGGTGGGTGGTGGGTGTCACGTGATCAGTTTCTGTGACCTTCTGACAAGCAAAGTCAACGGAGAAGCCAGATTCACTTAACAGCCATGTTACTAACTTAACAACTGCGGTGATTCACTTAACATCTGTGGCCAGATAGGTCAGATAGGTCATAGAGCAAAACTCACTTAACAAATGTCTCACTTAGCAACATAAATTCTGGGCTCAATTTTGGTCATAAGTGGAATACTACCTGTAACTTTCTGTATCAGTTTCAATGGATGAGCTCAATTTCTAACAATACAGTATAATAGAGCAAGGAGAAAAGCCTCTGGCCACAGTATGATTTTACAATATTTTTGGTCACATTTCCCTATGCAGTACTTGCTTATAAACTAATCCCAAAAGCCCGCTCATTTTAGCTTTTCCTTGTACAGGAGCTGCTGTAGCCTATTAATCACATTGGTGGTCTTTTATTGCATCTTTTCCAGCATTGTTTTATATATACAGGTCAGATACCATCAATCCTGTTCTTTTGCTATTTTATTCTCATTTAATAGCAATAGCATTTTGACTTATATACTGCTTCATAGTGCTTTTACAGCCCTCTAAGTGATTTACAGAGTTAGCATATTGCCCCCAACAATCTGGGTTCTCATTTTACCGACCTCGGAAGGATGGAAGGCTGAGTCAACCTTGAGCCGGTCAGAATCGAACTGCTGGCAGTCAGCAGAATTAGCTTGCAATACTGCATTCTAACCACTGCGCCACCACAGCTCTTTAATAACGTTGGCTTTATTTGAATGAATCCCCATGCCATTCTCCTTGACTATTGATGACCCCCTGGAGGTAAAATTAATTCAGCCATTACAATTAAGCAATTGTACGTAAGAAAAGCTTGAGTGGAGGTTTTTTAATGTACCCCATTGGCTCCCCCTCCCTTTCTCTTTCCACTTTTTCCAAATCTTGGCAACAGTTCCCTGAGATTATAGCTGGAGTATTTTTTCTCTCCATTGTTTTACTTTCTGTTTTTCTTTTTGACACTGCTACTGGAAAGCTTTACGAAACAATGCCACTGGAGAAAGGGAAATTACTCCATGCTGTGGAACTTTTGCTACAACCTGATCTTAAGATATCAGTTGTGTGTTTCATTTCTCTCCTCCTGTTTCCTATAACCACTTCACTTCACCCACACGTTCACTGTGCATTTCGTGTTTCCTGCTATCATCAAGCCTTTGCAAGTTGCCTCCCTCTGCATTTTCCCATCCCAGAAGCCTGAAATATTGCTTCTGAATGGAACCTGGTAATTGTGTGTTATCCCACTGATGGTAAAGGAAGGCAGGCATGCTGGAATCCTGCTTGGAGTAATGTACTGATTAGAGAGAGCCATTCAGGTTGATTAAGTGTCCTTTTCATCGAAGCAAACGGCTATCTTCTTCTTTCTGCAAAGCTACCTTCAGTGCTTCAGGCCGTCTTAGACTCATGCATAGGAACTGCAGAAGTGGCCTAGGGTTAGAAAAAAAAATATTAATAGCTCTGGATGACTATTGTTGGATGAAAGAATAGGTTTAGCAAAAGAAGTTGCACTGGTGCTGCTTTTTGACCGAGGTTTCCAATGATGCAGCGAGATATCTTTTTTAGATTTGGGACTGAATGATGTTAAAAGGCAGGTAGGGACTTGAAAAGGCTCTGAGTATTGCATTATGTTTGTCTCGAAGCATATAAATAGCTTGGGAATAAGGACAGTTTTCTCGCAGACAAGAACAATACATTTTTTTAAAATAAAAACAAACAAAACAAGAGGCAATGGACAGCTCTAACCAAGAACACCTCGAGGTAGCTCAAAATATATATTTTAATAACAATAAGACAAAGGAAATCACCAGCACCAAATGTGCCTTTGTGACAGTAGACTGTCTACGAATACCTCCAGGGTGGAAAAGATTGCTATCTTTCTAGTGACACCAATATGGAATTGTTCTTACTATCATTAAGTCTCTTCTGATGTTCGTGTGAAATATGGCCTCCTTACCATTGCAGCTTGCAAGATCTAAATCTCTCCAGGGCAACAAAGAATAAGTCTTTGCTTCAGGTACTTAGAAACACGATCTTGGTCCCCATTACTTCCTCAAACTCTGTCGCTAATGATAAAACAAAGTCTTGGTAAATATTTTCTGAACTTTCCTTATGTCTGGTGAAAAAAACAAAATCAAAGCCCTATTGTAAGCATTCCCAAAACCAATTGGGAACACATGCCCTTAAATCATTGTTGATATGCCAGGCATTTTTTCCCCTCATATTTTAGCGGCTTATATACTTTATATTATCAAGAAAATACTGCAGCATACAGAAAATGTTTCATAAAAGAAATCTTGCATATCAATAGTGAAAGGAATACAAATGTAATTTTATTACCTGCAGACTTTGCATTTGTTAAACATTGGAGGCTTTTCAGACCTATCGTAAAAATGAGTGCAGGGAAAGAGACTCTGATCAAATAAATTCCTGAGTGTATCCCAACTTGAAATAGGGTAGGAACTACACAAATACAGGAGATTTTAAGGATCCAGGGGCAGAAAAGGTACCTCAGCAAGAGATAAGCTTTTTGGACCTCCAGACCTTGAAAATAGAAATTAATCATCCACAAGGCTTAGGTAGCATTGAAGAAGCTCATTTCTGCTGTCCAGCAATTTGCTATTTTCTTGTGTTCTTTTTTTTTTTGCATCAAGAGCATGTAACACTTTATAAAATGCATAGCCCACAAGAAAATAAGCATATTTCTGGACTGCACCATTTACGCCTGTAAATGCCTAATCAAATACTCTTGCACTAAGTAGACATACAAATGATGTTGCAGCGGTGGAATTCAACTTTTTTTACTACCGGTTCTGTGGACGTGACTTGGTGGGTGTGGTGTGGCTTGGTGGGCATGGCAGGGGATAGATACTGCAAAATCCCCATTCCCACCCCACTCCAGGGGAAGGATACTGCAAAATCCCCATTCCCTTCCCATTCCTGGGGCAAGGATATTGCAAAATCCCCATTCCCACCCCACTCTAGGGCCAGCCAGAGGTGATATTTGCCAGTTCTCCGAACTACTCAAAATTTCCGCTACTGGTTCTCCAGAACCTGTCAGAACCTGCTGAATAGCATCCCTGGGTGTTTGGGAAGGCAAATGAGGTCCAGGTAGAAGAAGACTATCATGGCTTCAAAATCTAAAGAACTGGTTTGGACAAAACTCAGCAGTACTTTTTCGTGCGGCTTTAATAAAAATAGGATCGCCAATACGATTGCCAACATCCGATGATGGATATGGCACAAGAAGAAGAAGTAATAGCAAGCCACCTTGTCATGCCATAGAAGATCAGGATGGCATGGAAAAGTAACTTTCAAACCATTATCTTTGATGTGCTAGTTTTCTTAACGTGAGGGCTAAGTCTTTGGAAGAAAGACTATGCTCCCCTCCCAAAATGCACAAAGGAAAGAAAGCTGATAAAAGCTGTAGATCAGGGAAATTGTGAGTTGGTGTTTTTATTTAGACTTAGAATAACTTTACTGTCACTTTAAATGTACACCAATGGGCATACATTAAAATAAAATTTCATTGCATACATAGGAAATCCAATTATACAGCAATCTCTTTCTTGACCCTCCCATTTGTTGGATTATAAAAACAGTTTCCAGAATATTTGTGGATTATGGGGATTGTAATTTGGTTTCAAGAAAGCCAGGATGAATTTGAAAGAGGCCACTTGATTTAGAGACTGAATTAGTGATCAAGTCAAGATTCAGAGTTTTTTAATCTGCTGGTATATAAAGTCTTGAACAATTTGGGAATATAGCATCTGACTTCCCAATATAAATCTGCGCAATTAAAACTGCTGATTAGATAGTTCCTTGTTGGTTATATCACAACTTGTGGGCTATTATTTTCAACTGATATGAACCTGTCTAGGATGGCACCCACACTTTAAATCAGGGGTCTCCAACCTTGGCAACTTTAGGCCTGGAGGACGTCAACTCCCAGAATTCCCCAGCCAGTTGCTAGCTGGGGAATTCTGGGAGTTGAAGTCCGCCAAGATTGGCAACTCCTGCTTTAAATGATCTTTCTCCATCATGTGGGCCAGCAAAGGACCGGTTACTACCTCTTCTAGTCTGTTTTACTAAATTTAGATTTCAATAGGGTTGCACCTTTTGGTTTTCAATGCTTGTATATTCTAATTATTTAATTATATTCTCCCTACCAGAAAAAAATATTTTGAATTTTCAGGGCTTACTGTACAAGCAGTCCTTGACTTACAAAAGTTAATTTAGTGACCGTTCAAAATTACAGTGGCACTGAAAAATTTATGACTATTTTTCACACATATGACCATTGCAGCATCCCTATGGCCACAGACCGTCTTCTGCCACCAGTAACCTCACACCGACCAGTATGCTCCCACAGAGAGGACTCCTTAGGGTGCCGTCGGCCAGACAATGCCAGCTGTCGGCCCCCAGGGGGAGAGCATTCTCTGTGGGGGCACCTACCCTCTGGAACGAGTTGCCCCCAGAGATACGGCGGATCCCTGACCTTCGTGCTTTCCGAACTGCCCTAAAGACATTTTTGTTTCAGCAAGCCGGGCTGGCCTGACCTACTCTTTTTAAAAAAAACTGTTTTAATTCAATTACTAAAATTAGGGGGTTTAATATAGGGTTTTTAACTATGGGTCAAATTGATTTAATTGGATTTTAATACTGTTTTAAATTTTGTATTTCTGTATTTTATTTGCTGGTTGTCCACCGCCCCGAGTCCTTCGGGAGAGGGGCGGTATATAAATATCATAAACATAAACATAATAATAAACATAAACATAAACATGATTAAAATTTGAATGCTTGGCAACTGACTCATATTTATGACAGTTGCAGTGTCCCGGGATCATGTGATTCCCTTTTACGACCATATGACAAGCAAAGTCAATGAAGAAGCCAGATTCACTTAACAACCATATTACTAACTAAGCAACTGCAGTGATTCAACTTAACAACTGTGGCAAGGAAGGTCCCAACATGGGGCAAAATTCGCTTAAGTGCCTCAGTTACAATGGAAATTTTGGGTTCCATTGTAGTCGTAAATCGAGGACTATCTCTAGTTGATTGTTTCTGTGCACCATTCTGAGTTGTTGTTGTTTTTTATACAGAACTTGAGGATTCATTAAATAAAACAGTGGAATAATGGATGTGGACAGAAAAGCACGCTAGGTTGAACGTAATAATTTGCAAGAAGAGTTGGAAACAGGGGTGCTATTCAGCAGGTTCTGACAGGTTCTGGAGAACCGGTAGCATAAACTTTGAGTAGTTTGGAGAACCGGCAAATACCTCCTCTGGCTGGCCCCAGAGTAGGGTGGGAATGGAGATTTTGCAGTATCCTTCCTCCAGGAGTGGGGAGGGAATGGAGATTTTGCAGTATCCTTCCCCCAGGAGTGGGGAGGGAATCGAGATTTTGCAGTTTCCTTCCCCTGCCACACCCACCAAGCCACGCCCACAGAACCAGTAGTAAAAAAAAATTGAATTCACCATTGGTTGGAAGGGTAGGGAAACACATAACCTGCTCACAAAGAAGTCATAGTGTCCTCCTCTAAAGTCAGTTGTGTGCCCTGAACAGCAACTGGGATAGAGCATGTCCTTTATTCGCACCTATGATTAACATCTGAAGCCTTTTTTCTGTTTTACTTACATCCAGTAAGGAAAGTGGGAGAGTTGATAGCTATTCAGAAACATATCTTTCTTTTCCCCTAGTCCAGTTTAAGCAGGGGTGAAATCTACTTACCTTCCCTACCAGTTTGGAAGTGCCCGTGCTGTGCGCATTTGCAAGCTCTTCTGCGTATGCGCAGAGGGTAAAAAACAGGTTACTTCCTGCTTAAAACCAGGAAGTAACGATGACCAGGCGGGTGACCGGAGCCTCACGCTGCTGTCGCTAAGGATGTCTCCAAACCACTCGCCGCCATCACTAAGGGTTCGGTCGAACCAGTCTGAACCGGTAGCATTTCACCCCTGAGTTTAAGGATAAACTGGTCCGATTGTAAAGTTCAGTCTTTTTGCAGTGCATTTCAACCAACGCTTGGTTGGGAAGGTTTAATTTCCCAACCAAGCAGACATTTGCAAAGTAATCCACACTTCACTTGTAATTATCCTTGTGGGTAGGTCAGCATATGCTTAATACAAAATCACTACTGCTAGCAAGGATGGTGGAAGTAGTAGCAGTATCATCAGTGTCATTAAATAGTGTGGCTGGCTATTATTTAGGTCAAGGGTGTAGATATTTTATGACGTACATCTAGCTAATAAGTTTGCATTGCAACCTCCACCAGTTCCACAAGATATGGAGGGAGCTTTGCACCACACAATTACTAGCAGGACGATTTTATTTTTGGTCACAGTTGTCTCACACCCCTCTTTGCACAAACCGTGGATGGGATATACAGAGGTGACTCATTTTAGCCACACAACAACCCTATGATTAAAGCTAGGCTGAACGATTAAGAGGTGAATCAAAACTTCATTAATATTGTCAAGAGGGACACAGCATCCAATCAGAGCTGAAGACACTTCTTGGATGAGAAGCAAAATGTCTTCAAAGAAAAACCAGAAAGTCCAGGTGCCTCTTGAAAAAGCATCTTTGGGACAACTATGATCTGATCTGAATGACTGAAAATCTCCATAGACAAGTGAGACATAAGTCACTTAAAACCCTTTGCCTTCCCCTGGGACTAAAACAAAGGCCATTTCCACATAAGGCTTTGGCAGCACACACAAACACACACTACAATTGAAGCTTGAGAAATTGGAGAGCAGAGCATGGCGGAAGTCTCCGCCTTTTGGCTCCTAGACTGTCTCTGCTCCCATCAAAATGTAATTGTTCTACAGCTAGTCCTTGACTTACAACCACAATGGAGACCTACATTTCTGTTGCTAAGGGAAATGTTTCTTAAGTGAATTTCTGCTCCATTTTACGATCTTTTTTTTTTTAGCCATGGTTGTTAAGTGAACTGCTGCAATTGTTAAGTTAGTAACATTGTTGTTAAGTGAATCTGGCTTCCCCATTGACTTTGCTTGTCGGAAGGTCGCAGAAGGTGATCACATGACCCCGGGACACTGCAATCGTCGTAAATATGAGGCAGTTGCCAACTGCCTAAATTTTGATTGTGACCATGGGAATACCGCAATGGTTGTAAGTGTGAAAAATGTTAATAAGTCACTTTTTTTTAAGTGCCGTAACTTTGAACGGTCACTAAATGAAAGGCTGTAAGTCGAGAAGTCGTATTTAGTCTCCCTGCTTGGGCAGGGGGTTGGATTAGATGACCTACAAGGTCCCTTCTAACTCTGTTAATCTGTTAAACCACATCCTGACATCTTACCAAAGAGACAAAGAAACAGAGAGCAGGGTGGCTGGTTCCTGGTTACTTCTTGCCTTTTGGAATCAATCAGATGGAGGCAGGGGACACAACAGAGTCATCCATAGCAGGGTAGTACATTTTTTTACTACCGGTTCTGTGGGCATGGCTTATTTTGTGGGCATGGCTTGATGGTCATGTGACAATTCTTTAGGATTTAGCAGAGGTACTGGTCTAACAGGCTTTTAATGGCTTGCAGAGCTGTACCGGTCTACTCATTTGTTTTTGGAGGCACCAGTCTACTCATTTGTCTACCACCACACTGCCTTTTAATACTGATCAGCTGTAGGGCGGCCCTTTGAAGCCCCGCAGCAAGAGTTTAAACAGTTTTTTTCCTTCCAGCCGATCAGCTGGGATTCAGGAGGCAGCAATAGATTGGGAGTGGGGCCAAATAAAAGGTAAGAATAACACGGGAGGGCAGAGTGACGGGAGGGCCCAGCTCCCGAACAAACTGAACCAGTTCGGTGACATCATATCATCACCACTTCCGGCTCGGCGGAACCGGGCCGAACTGGGAGGAACCCACCACTGATCCATAGCTGTGATGAAAAATGCCCAGATTCAGTAATCAAAGCCCTGCCCTTTTTATAGGTTTTACCCGTACGAGGCATGCAAAAAGGGGCGGGGCTTTGATTGCCTAATTGCCATTTTGACATCGTTGACCACCTATACCAGTGATGGCGAACCTTTTAGACACCAATGCCCAAACTGCGTGCGCACGTATGCCCAAACTAAAAGGTGTGTGTGCACGCACGAGCACATGCATGTACGGTCATGCGAGAATGTGTGCATGCGGGACATGCACGAATGTCTGCATTTGCAGACATGCATGGATGTGTGCATGTGCAGACAGGCACAAATGTGCACATGCATGAACATGTGCATGCATGGACATGCGCAGACATGCACGTGGATGGACATGTGCACATGAGCAGCAGAGACCCGAAGACCAGCTGGCTGGTTGGAGGTGGTGCATCCCAATACCGGCAGCGCGGCAAGAGGTAAGAGCTTTTTCTTTCATGACCTTCTGTTTCATTGTTTGCAGGGAAACAGAAGTCCAGGAATGAAATGCCATGGAGACCTGACCTGGAGTGATAGGTTCCATAAGTCCATGATGGTGTGCCATAGGTTCGCCATCATGGACCTATACAGAAACAAGATCCATGGAACTGAATTGTACTGCAACACTGAATGACCAGACACATAGCATGGCGTTCAATTACGGACTTGTATGGGGATTTCTTTGAAACATGTTTGGCAGGGGCTGTCTTTTAAAGGGCTCTCCATAAAAGATTATTGTGATAGGCTGCCAGATCAGGCTGAATCTCCTGAGACATATAGATTAAGAACTCTTAGTTCGTCTAACCAGGACTTCCCCTTCAGTCCAGCCCTTTTAGAAAGAGAAAAGAAAATATTTTGGATTTTCCTGACCAAAGCCTAGAAATGTAGAATTTGTGCCAATCTTGAAATTCAAGAGCTAGTTGCATAACTGTAAACTTGCATGTAGGAAGAATTTAACTGAAGATATCTTGTTACACCCAAACAATTAAATCTCTAGATGCACACACACACACACAAAGTTTGTTGGGAAAAGAAAAACAGTGACAGGCTAGAATCAGAGGAGCACTTTGAGTGGACTTCAAATCCCAGAATTCCTTAGCCAGGGCTAGAGAATTCTGGGAGTTGAAGTCCATACAACTTAAAATTGCCAACGTTGAGAAACAGTGTTCTAGATTTTCAATATCTATTCATAGCAAAGAGATGGTACTTATTTATATATCATCTCTTTGACTCCCTCCTTTGCTTTTCTCTTGTTTACTTCCTCCTAGAATGTGGGTTAAGTGAGAAGGCTGACTCTTTCTTCGCCCCTCTAGCCAATAAATCAAAAATTATTTAGTGTTACCTTCCAATAACACTTGATAGAATAAGAAAGGCAGCCTAGCATTCCTCAGTTTATCCCTTTATATAAATGAGACCCGTTTGAGAAACAAAAGGTGAATTCTATTGTTGTACACCTCCCTGTAGGGAGTCAGTGTAGCAGATGCTTTAGAGTGTACTGTGGTGCTATATCAAGATTTGGGTCTTCTCCCATACTATAAATGAACTTAACTGTAAAACCAGGTTTGGGTCTGTGCTTGAATTCAGATTTTCTAACTCAGTTGCCTACCTCAACAGTTTTTGTGTGCTCCCTCTTCCCCTACCACTGACAAACATGCCTAATAAAAAGAACCCATAAAAAGAACATTAGTTCAGTTCAGCCCTGACACTAAACTACAATGAGATTTCTTTAATTTTGTATTAATATGTTGAATGAATCTGGCTTTTATGGTTTTCAAACCATAGTTTACATAGATAAGCATCTTGAGGCACCCAACCAATAGTGATTTATCCATTAAAATATGGAAAAGCAACTCTTGGTGTAGCATGATTGATGTAGCCATTCAATGACTAAAAGCACTAGGTGACATGCAATGCCCTGGATCCATTCACTGCAATCTCTTGTTCACAAATGCCCTGGCTAAAAACACCCAAAGAAAATGGACATATGTTCAGTTATGGTACATATTATGTATGTACCATTACACCCCAAGCAACCTGTCCCCAAGCAACCTGTCCTGGAATGGGACCCCAAGCAACCTGTCCCGGAATGGGACAACTCACGATGGCCAAATCAGAATAGCTAACTCTCTGCAGCCAACTCTCCTCAGCCAACTCACCGGGGGACTACTCGTCATGGCCAATTCGCTATGGGATAACTCACTACGGGACAATTCAAGGATTCAATTTAATTATTTAAAATAATTTATTTATTTTTAAATCATCATTCACATTTTATTTTGTCCCTCCTTTGGCATCTATCTTTAATGATTCTATTCCACTATTTCTTAGGTATTAGTGTAACGCTTGTCCTGCCATGAGTTGTTCACAGCCAGTTGGCCATGGTGAGCTGGCTGTGGTGAATTGTCCTTGACCCAACCTGGTGAAATGTCTAATCCCCACCTGGAAGCCTAACATTGCAAGGTGTTGGGAGAGAAGTGATAGAATGTATCATGATGCAAATCTCATGAGTTCCCCCTAACATCAGGGTACAAATGGAAAGGTGGAGTTTTTGTTGTGACATCACAGCAAAAGCCTTGTAGTTTTATATCATCATGGCTAGCTGTGGAGACCAATGCTGCCATGAATAATTTTTTTTGTTACATCCCCTGTCAATATCAGTCAGTAGAGAGGACTGTGAAAATATCTACAGACGCTTCATATCCTGGACATCAATTGTTTCAACTTCTACCTTCAAAACGACATTCTAGTGCATTGCACACCAGAACAACTAGACACAAGGACAGGTTTTTTCCCCACATGCCATCACTTTGCTAAACAATTAATTCCTACAACACTGTCAAACTATTTACTAAGGCTGTATTACTATCATTGTTCTTATCCTTCCTATTACCTATCTCCTTCTACTTATGACTCTAACCTTGTTGCTTGTATCTTTACAATTATATTGTTTTATTTCGTTTCCTAGTATGATTTTGATTGCTTATTTAGTATCTTATGACAATCACTAAGAGTTGTATCTTATCATTCTTGATGAATGTATTTTTTATGTACATTGAGAGCTTATGCACCGAAGACAAATTCGGTGATTGGACAAGTGTGTCAACTTCCAATCACACTTGGCCAATAAAGAATTATATAAACAATAAAGAATTCCAAATATTAATGTTCTCAGATCCGCACAGATGCAGACAAAGAGAAGAAAGGCCTTTGCTTAATTGGTAGAGGAAAAAATTAAACTAAACTGAAATGAACCAAATTCTTGTCATAAGCTGAAACGGGTCCTGTGGGCTGCTTCAAACCTTAGAGCAGAAATTTGCAGTCAATGGCAGAAGAGCTCAAAACACCCTCTGAAATCTCTGCATCTACGAGGAATTGCTGGATTGGAACCGATAATTCCATGACATTGCGTTTGTGACAGATCTGTGCTTGCAGAAACAAGTCTATGATTGCATACTAAACTAAAGTGTGCCCCAGTCTTCATAGGTTAATTAAGTGAGGCAAGAAAGATTTCTCCCTCTTTGCTCTACCAACACGCAACAGGATGTGGATACAAGACATGATCTCGCTTCTTGAGATATGCACTTACTACTCTAATTGTGTACATTTATAACATCTACTCAGATGTAAAGATTACTACTAAATGAGCATAAATAAGGACGGCTATCTTATTTATAATATGATACTACAGTACATTTCTCTTCAGCCAGGATTTCTAAATTGGCTGCCCTTGCTGTTTCTGCTTATGTTTAAAAGCCATTTAAAATGTTTAAATTTTAGCAATAGCACTTAGACCTATATAGCGCTTCATGGTGCTTTACAGCCCTCTCTAAGCGGTTTATAGAGTCAGCATTTTGGCCCCAACAATCTGGGTCCTCATTTTACCCACGTCGGAAGGATGAAAGGCTGACCCAACCTTTAGTCCCATCAAACTTCAGGCTGTGGGCAGAATTAGGCTGCAATATTACATTCTAACCACTGCACCACCTCAAATTAGGTTTTAATCATTTAAAAACTATGTTTTAGCTCTTTTGTATTGTATGTCTGGGAAAGGCATGGGACACCTGAAATAGCAATTAATATAACTCAGTGCCATTGATTGTCACCTGTACATTTCAGCAGATGTTGAAAAAGGAATCTGGACCACCAGAAAAGCCGAAAAGTATGAAGAATTTTCCGTGTCATCTGCCATCTGGATTTTTGCAGCCTAGATCGGGTAGCCTTCTCTATCCAAGCATTGGGTTTAATTCAAGTGTTTGGATTAACTTCGTATTCAACTTGGAAGAACCAAGTATTTTGGAGAGTGCCTATGTCCTCCTTTCTTATGACATTTACTAGTTCAGATATGTAAGAAAAAGTCACAAAGAAAAGTCCTTTCTAAACATGGCGACACAAGGGCAAAGATGACAGAAAGCAGGAAATAATGATCAGATAGAGATGCATTAAGCAGTACGTGATAAGATTTTCTCTTGGCCCTTTAGACTGGCTTGTTGTCCTCAAGAGTGATGGAAGAGGATGCCTAGTCCAGGAGTGAAATTCAGCAGGTTCTGACAGGTTCTGGAGAACCAGTAGAGGAAATTTTGAGTAGTTCGGAGAACCAGCAAATACCACCTCTGGCTGGCCCCCGTGGAGTTGAAATGAGAATTTTGCAGTATCCTTCCCCTGGAGTGGGGTAGGAATGGAGATTCTCCATTCCCACCCCACTCCAGGGGAAGGATACGTCCCCTGCCATGCCCACCAAGCCACGCCCACAAGCCACACCACGCCTACTAAGCCACACCCACAGAACTAGTAGTAAAAAAAGTTGGATTTGATCACTGGTCCAGTCCTCAAAGTTAAGTATCAGCTGTCAAGTGTGGTCAATTGCTATATCTGGATTTCACAATCTGACTCAGAAAACAACATGTGCTCTGATGTTGCATGAATCCAGTTTTTATGTTTGCAAATCATAGTTTATACAGTTCAACTATATAAACCATAGTTTATCTAGATAAAGATGTTATGGGCTTTCCTGACTAAAGTGTACTTCTTGCCCACTAGTCCTAAATTGCTTGTTTTTTCAAAGTAAATATATGTGTGTATCTATATCTATATCTATATCAAAGCAGTTTTCTTGGCATGATGTGATTTCTCATTGCCTTCTTCCAGAGTACTGTTTCAATTTTCCAAATTAACCGACAGTCTTGAGCTTCTTAGATAAAACCACATCAAATACTAAGCAAAGATGAACCTGTTTAGTTTCCAAACCAGCCATATACCAGGACAATGATTGAGAAAGAATATGTTTGCAATAATAGAAACATCTCCTACATTTAGTTTTCACATCACCAAAAGAGATGTCTAAGTTTCATGTTAACCCTCCAAATGTGAATAAATGTCTTACTGGCTTGGTAAATCCTCTCATCAGGAAAGCTGAAATGTCACTAAGTGATGTGCCAACTTTGCTTATTCATCCTAATGGGCTGTTAATTGCAGAGGTTCATTAAAAACACTTGGGTGTCAACTGGCTAACAAGAAACAAGAGTAATATGATTCCATAATGAGGATGCTGAGATATGTCTGTTACTGTAGGCAACTCTAATGCCTGTTACAGAACAATCCAGCTAAGGTTAGGGATTTTTTTTTTTAAAAAAAAGCCCCAATGCCTTCAAGAGAAAGTTTGTATTTAAAACTTTTGCTTGAAAGTGGTGGAAATCAAATGAGTTCAACTTTAACTGACTATTCGTTTCACATGTCTCTTCTCCTTTCATCAAACAACAGTACCACAAAACTGTAGGAGAAGGAGTGGCAAAAACTAGGGGTGGAGTCCGCTTGTGGCTATGTAGGGATTCCAGGCTGACCCCTCCTTTATCTCTTCCCCCAGGTTCTAACACTTCTCCTCCTACAAAAACCTTTCTACCTATATAATGGTCCCTAACCATTAGGAGATTGGTGAACCCACATACAATTTGGAGAGGTTGTTGGGGGCTTCTAAAATGTGGAGAGGGGTTTGCCCTTTCACAACATGGTTAATGTGAGAGATATTAGGAGTTACAAAGCACTGATTTGCCAGAATGTTATCTATTGCAACATTCCCTTTTACATGACAGTGTAGGAAGCTCCACTCCCACCCCCACGCCCATAGAATGAAATATTTTGGGAAATATTAAAAAAGCAGGATAAAATATTTACCCTAAAGGAGAAATTTAAAAAACTTAAGGGAGGCAGAAACCAGCCCGTTTCCCTGCCCCAAGCAGAAACTGAGGAGGCCAGCTTTTAAACTGCAGATTTAAAAATGCAGATTTGGTAATCCATTCAGAAAGACTGGTGTAGGAAGTTAGCACCCACCCTTCTCCTAGAAAAATGAAATATTCTAGGAAATATTTATTTATTTATTTATTTATTGGTTCAATTTATATGCCGCCCTTCTCGGGAGACTCAGGGCGGCTTACAATGCGTTAAGCAATAGCCTTCATGCTTTTGTATATACCTGCTTAGTAGGGCTTTTGGCCCACCCAAGCAGTGTTCTTTTTTATACAAAGTCAGCTTATTGCCCTCACAATCAGGGTCCTCATTTTACCTACCTCGAAAGAATGGAAGGCTGAGTCAACCTTGAGCCTGGTGAGATTTGAACTTGCAGTAATTGCAGGCAGCTGGTGTTACTTAATAGCACTTTAATCTGCTGCGCCACCAAGGCTTTTAAAAATATTATATTTTCCCTAAAGGAGAAACATGTTTCTAAAGACATAAACTCAGAGCCTCAGCTCCCTGCCCCCTGCCCCCAACAGCAGATATTTTGGTGCCAACCTATCTACAAGACAAAGGCTGGGCCAGCTTATCTACAAAACAAAAGACATGACCCTCAAGACATGATAGGATTAACCCTCACTCAAGATCCATACCAGGACAAAGCCATTAAGCCATAATAGGAATTGCCCAAAGCCCCTTCATTACATCATCACCCAGCAAGTTTCAACCAGGCCTGGGACTCAAGACAATCTACAAAGTTACCCCTACATGGCCCTATGGGAGTCTGACAACCAATCAAATACATTTCTTAGATAGGAACAGGAAGCTCCAAGGTGGGGCCCAAGAGAGGGTATAAATCTCTCTCCCTCTCTCAACCATGTGCTCTTTTTGCCCAGGACCTCAAAGCATGTGGTCCTGTCCACCATTGAACCATCTTTCCAAACAATCTCTATGTTTTCAGTGTCTTTCTTCCCATTTGGAACTGAACCCAGATGGACATTCCTTCCAACACTGGGTCAAGACAGAAACTCAGATAAGCAACACACAAAAGGTTGATAAAATTAGCTCAGACAAGCACCTAGGATTTGCATTTCTCTTTTTGCCTATAGAGCCAGCCATGACCCTCATAGGAATCTGACAACAGCCAATAGAATATTAAAGGACATGTTCTTGCATAGGAACAGGAAGCTCAGATACAAAGCCCAAAGAAGGTATAAAACCCACACACTCTCAACTCCCATTTGTCAGCTGCCCAGAATCACGTGTGATTGGTGGTTCTGCTTCATCAATAAAGGGAACCTTTCTTTCCAATCAGCCTCCCTTTTATTTCCAGTGCCTTTCTCCCAGCTTGGAACTGGACCTGGGTATTTCTTCCAACAACACTATTACCCTTGTTTACATTTTTTCCCCTTTTTGCAAGTGGGCCTAACAAAACTTCATTTGCCTTCCCTTCCTTTTTTAGATATGTGTGTGTGTGTGTGTGTGTGTGTGTGTGTGTGTGTTTGGCAAAGCTTTGAAGCTCAAAGCATTCTTGCAAATGAAGATGAAGTCGGAGACTAGGGCTGTGCATTGTGGCTGTGCCTACATGAATAGAATGCTTTTAAACTGGGAGGAATGAAGAGCGAGACACAGTGCAAGAGGACAAACCCATGGATGCCTTGAAAACTCTTGTCGGTTGCAGGAACCAGAGTTTTATACAAAGAAGATTAAGAGAAGAAAGGAAACTTGGGAGAGAAAAGAGAAAGACTGGTAGCATCCTATGAAAAGCATCAGAGAGTTCTGATGTTTTGTTTTTTTTCAATTGTGTTGCTGGAGAAAACGGATGAGAATAACTTGATCCCAGGGAGAACAAGCCAGGCTGCTCGCTGAAAGCACTAAAGCTAAAGTTTAAAAATACTGGATACATAGTTCAAAGGCAAGAAGCACTGGAGGAGACCCTGGAGAAGTTCCTGGTGATACCAGGCATTTCTGTAATCTGAACATTTCTGGGCTTCTTGATCTTTTTTTTTTTTAAAGCACAGTCTCTCTTTCTTTCTGTCTCCTCGCCCCCCCACCCCCACCCAACCCGTCAAATGCTTCACATAAGTGACATGCACTTAGAACGAAACTGTTCTGAATCGAGGAATTGTTTTCAGGACCACAACTGACGACACCATTCCTTTCAGACCAAAATCCAGACCTATCACACCTCTCCCTTAAAGTTCCTTTGTTTCAGCAATATAACGTTGGAGTTTGTCCTTATGCTATTGCTAAAATAAAACCATTGGAACTCAGTAACCCACTATTTAATTGCTAAATACTCAGAAATCTATCTGTAGATTCCTACAATGATGTAGACCAGAAAGTGAAAAAGATCTTTTCAAAGCCGACATAATAGACTTTAAAACATGGGACAGAATGACCCATTTTGCAGTTAAGAATGTGTGTCAGCCAAAGTGTAAAAGTCCAAAGTTTAAAAATGTCCATCTGACTAGCAGAGAATTATGCATGACTCTGTTTCTTTCTTCAGTCCTACCTCTGTGGTTTCAAAGTCTCCAGCACTGATTACTTCTTCTCCAAAGTATACAGAGCCAGGGAACAAGGCTACGGGAAGAGGAATCTTATCTGAGAATTCAACATTAGTTGATCAATGCTGAAGTGAACTCAGCAACTTAAATTTAGATAAGACTCCTGATCTGTTTCCACTACGAGTTCTTCCATAAGGAGTATATCTACCAAATCAGTAATCCACAAGTAGACAGTTCACAAACAGACTATTAATCAGACAACAGTCAGATCTGATTTTTGGATGTTGGGAAGAACTTCGCCCCAAGTATTTTTTTTCCTTCTCACTTAAAAACATTCTTGTTCTGATGCAACTTTATCTGACCTGAAACTTATAGGGACGGTTGACTATAGCCCATCATGCCCACAAAATCATGTTATGCTGGGGGGGGGATGATGGAACAGATAGCAATGGCATGTGGGTAGCCAAAAAGTGGAAAAGATTGTCACAAAATGTATTTTCCAAAACTTTCTGCTCAGAAATATTTGACAACCTTGAGCCTGAATCTGTTTCTTGGAAGTCAATTTTACTATACATTAGGGCTGTCAAACTCACAACCCGCAGGCCAGATGCATCACACGCTAGCTACACCCATTCCCGGTTTAGCGAAGGGGAAAAAAGTCATGACACGTCAGTAGTTGTAGTAATTTTATACACAATATTGGACTGAAACATATTATTACATCTCTCCGGAACCCAGATGATACCAGCCTGCTGGACTTTCATAAACCTGATTTTCCCCTTAAATATTGGACCTGGGAGTTAAGTAAGGGATTAAGGCAGTGGTGGGTTTCAAATTTTTTTACTACTGGTTCTGTGGATATGGCTTGGTGGGCGTAGCATGGCTTAGTGGGCATGGCTTGGTGGGCATGGCAGGGGAAGGATACTGTAAAATCTCCATTCCCTCCCCAATCCAGGGGAAGATTACTGCAAAATCCCCATTTCTTCCCGATCAGCTGGGACTTGGGAGGCAGAGAATAGATGGGGACAGGGCCAGTCAAAGGAGGTATTTACCGGTTCTCCAAACTACTCAAAATTTCCACTACCGGTTCTCCAGAACTGGTCAGGACAACTACATGCACTTGGCCCTTCCTACTCATCCTCTCACCCAAATAACTTTGATTTCATATATAATGAACATGATTTTGGGATTATTCTGTTTTGGTTACCGTTTTTTATAAGTTCAAAATTATGGTTTCAATTCTAGTTCCTTTATACCTTATTTGGAAAGTTAGTGGCCTTGAAAAAAAATGTGTGCTGCAGTTGTTAAACAATGTTTGTAGGAAGCACATCTGTGGAAAAAAGTTGAGGTGTGGAAATTAAGTGTTACCTACAGCCAGCAAACCATTCTGAAAAATAAGAAGAAGCCAAGGTTGAACTCTTTGGAAAGAGAATGAACAGGATCTTTGCAGTTGGATGTTAAGAGACCTTCTTTTCCATGGGGCAACATTGAGGCCTCCTTGGCAAGGTTGGCAGTTCAGCAATTTGAATCCCTAGTACAAGTCTCCTATGTGAGCAGGGAGTTGGAATAGATGATCTCCTAGATCCCTTCCAACTCTGTTACTGTTACTGTTACCTTCCAGGGCTCAACAGAGCACAATTTTACTCTTCTTGACTCCCTTTTCCCTCTGGCGAAGAGCTTCATAATTAGCCTGCTAACATTCACTTTGGAGAAGCACAATTTAAACCATAGCTATCTATCAGTTTGCTTTATAAGGAATCTGGCAGATACCAAAGTAGATGTCCATGAACACAGATGTTATGCATTTCAAACATAGTCAATTCTCTTTCATATACAAGAAAAAAAAGGAAGGATGCTTATGGATATGCTGTCATATCCAAAATCCCTGGGTGGCTGGTAGATCCTTTACAAGATTCAATCTCTTCCTCATGACAGTTCAGCTCTGCTGAAGTTTGTAAAATGCGGGAAAATGTTCAAAAGTCTTCCTGATGAAGCAATTATGTTTGTGAATGAGAAATTTGAGCCCGCACCACAAAAATTAGGGCAGAAGATGGAAATGAGGTTGGCCACGAAAAAACTATATTTAGTCTTATGTTACTCTAATGTAATTCAGCTTGAATTGAATTGTTTTATTTTAAGTGTATTTAAATCTAAATCAATTTAATAAAACATTAAAGGTAATATATTAATTTTAACCTCCTGCTTCTCTATGTGTATATGTACATACATATATATGTATACCTCAGTGGTGAAATCCATTTTTTTTTACTACTAGTTCTGTGGGCGTGGCTTGGTGGGCGTGGCAGGGGAAGGATACTGCAAAATCTCCATTCCCATCCCACTCTGAGGCTAGCCAGAAAGGGTATTTTCCGGTTCTCCAAATTACTCAAAATTTCCGCTACTGGTTCTCCAGAACCTGTCAGAACTTGCTGGATTTCACCCCGGTATACCTATACTAGACCTATACATATAGATGAAATATAACTAGACACAAGAACAGTTTTTTCCTGAGCGCCATCACTTTGCTAAACAAATAATTCCCTCAACACTGTCAAACTATTTACTAAATCTGCATTACTATTAATCTTCTCATCGTTCCTATCACCCATCTCCTCCCACTTATGATTGTATGACTGTAACCTTGTTGCTGGTATCCTTAAGATTTATATTGACTGTTTCCTAATGTGATTTGATTGCTTATTTGTTCCCTATTACTATCATTAAGTGTTGTAAGTGTTGTACCTTATGATTCTTGATGAATGCATCTTTTCTTTTATGTACATTGAGAGCGTATGCACCAAGACAAATTCCTTGTGTGTCCAATCACACTTGGCCAATTAAAAATTCTATTCTATTCTATTCTATTCTATTCTATTCTATTCTATTCTATTCTATTCTATTCTATTCTATTCTATTCTATTCTATTCTATTTTGTGGGTCCTTGTGCTTTCTGAGCTTGGTTCTTTGCTTGTAGACATTTCATTACCCAACTAGCTAACAACATGAGTGTAGTGTTTGCTCCCTGTTTATGTTCAGTAGCTTGCCTTGCCAGTTTTGGTGAGGATGTTTCTCCTTTGTAATTGCATGACTGGAGTATTGTTTTATGCTTGATTGTTTATCTGGTTTTAATCCCTGCTTATCTGGTGTTGATTGCTGGAAGAGATGTAGTTTCCTTCTTAGTTTTCCTTTTTATTTTGTTGTTATTCTGTTCTGTTCCGTTCCATTCCATATTTAAAATCTTCCCCACTTTAATAAATCAGAATTTTCAACTTCTGGAAAAGCTCCAGCAACTGTCCTTACAACTTGGGGAGGCATTTGTGAACCTGGAGCTTCCAATCCCTGCATTCCTGATGCAAGAGAATGAGCGTTAATTTGCCAAAGTAGGCAGTTGACCTCTGGCAGAGTCCAAGGAGGAACTTCCTGGATCAAAAGAGTCTTGCCAGGAATTCAGTTTACTAGCTAATTTCACTAAGAGAAATGGAATCAAAATGGACACACTGAAACGTGAAAGGTTACAATGAAAAGAATGTTCTTTCAGACACAGAAAAAGAAAACCTTGCCCATTTCCAGATCTCTGACCCTTAGTAGGCACCCATTTTTTTTTCAAGTACCACTTGTTTTCAAAGAGAACATGGAAGTGATGATAGTCTCATTATTTCTACATGTCATTTTACATTCAGGAAACAACGCTGTTTAATCAGTGGTGAAATCCAAATTTTTTTACTACCGGTTCTGTGGGTGTGGTGTGGCTTGGTGGGCATGGCAGGGGAAGGATCCTGCAAAATCCCCATTCCCACCCCATTCTGGAACCAGCCAGAGGTGGTATTTGCCAGTTCTCCAAACTACTCAAAATTTCCGCTACCAGTTCTCCAGAACCTGTCAGAACCTGCTGGATTTCACCTCTGTGTTTAATGACACCAGCCTTCTCAACCTGGAACCCTCTAGATGTATAAGATTACAGCTCTCAGAATTCTCAGCCCCACCTGTACGAATTTGCATCAGATGCCATGACGTCATTACTCAAGCACCCCATTTACCCAGGCACATAAAGATTCACAAGTTTTGATATAATTTATGCTCTTTAAAATTTAAAGTAGTGACTAAAAAGCAGAATAAAATGCAAAGATGAAAATACAGGTAGTCCTTGATTTAAGGCCACAATTGAGCCCAAACTTATGTTGCTAAAGTGAGATATGTGTTAAGTGAGCTTTGCCCCCATTTTATGACCTTTCTTGTCACAGTTGTTAAGTGAATCCTTGCAGTTGTTAAGCTAGTAACCCAGTTGTTAAGTGACTCTGACTTCCCCGTGGCTTTGCTTGTCAGAAGATCACAAAAGCTGATCCTATGACCCTGGGACACTGCAACCGTCATAAATATGAATCAGTTTCCAAGCATCCAAATTTTGACCATGGGGGATGCTGCAATGGTGGTCAACGTGAAAAACAGCCATAAATCACGTTTTTTCAATGCTGTTGTAACTTTGAATGGTCACTAAACGGACTGTTGTAAGTTGAGGCCTACCTGTAACTACGTTGTTAAAGAAAATTTAAAAACACATAAAAAGTGTGATTGGTGCTTAATAATGGATGCGGTTGACTGTGATCTGGATCTCATGTTATTTCACCATTTCTCCATCATCAATTCCCTACCCACGATTGGGCCGATTGCAAATTCCATCTTTTGCTCCTTGTACCTATCTTCTAACCCACTCGTCATGTCAGACCTGTGATGGGCATTATTTTGTGTGAACCCTTCTATCCTGATTTTCCACAACATCACAAAGCAACCAACCACATTATGACATGATGTGTATGACCCAGATGGTCCTTGACACTTGCTTTAATAATGGCAAAGAGATGAAGGGTTAAGCTGACGTTTGCAATATTAGAATGTGCTGAAGCAGCTTCTTTCCCTAACTAAGGAAATCAGTTTCTGGGATCTAAAGACAGTGGAATAATTTGCCTGGCAAATGCTAGAGGAGCTACAGACTACTCAGAAGACCCAAAGGTTCTGATAAGGAACTTGGGCTTGTTTCGTCTTTTAAATGAGCCCATTTGGAAAACTAGTTCCCATGTTAACTATAACTTCAACTTGAACGAGGAAATGACATTTTCTATTTGCCTGAGACAGGACTGGAACATTTGTGTACGTCCTTGAGATGAAGACAGAAATATACAGATAGACAGACATCACTATCAGCTGATATTTCTCCTTTCCACTTGCAAGTTCACCTTTGATTTTATATAGTATAAATTCTTTTTGGAAAGTTAGAGGTTTTGGGCATTTAGGCAGGAGTGAAATCCAGCAGGTTCTGACAGGTTCTAGAGAACCGGTGGTGAAAATTTTGAGCAGTTTGGAGAAACGGCAGTGGAAATTTGGAGTAGTTTGGAGAATCGGTAAATACCACCTCTGGTTGGCCCCAGAATGGGGTGGGAATGGGGATTTTGCAATATCCTTCCACCAGGAGTGAGGAGGGAATGGGGATTTTCCAGTATCCCTCCCCTGCCACGCCCACCAAGCCACGCCCACCAAGCCACGCCACAGAACTGGTAGTAAAAAAATTTGGATTTCACCACTGCATTTAGGTATAAATGGCAATCACATGATAATTAGAGAGTCTTGTGGGATTCCTTAGCTATAGTGACTTGCAGTCTTTTTCAAGATAATATACTGATATATTGGCTATATATTGGTTATCAGTTCATATAATTTATCTAATAAATAATCTAAATGTCTATGGAGAGTCTCAGTCAACCAGGTCATGGTTGTCCCAAAGGTGCTTTTTCCAAGAGGCAACTGGACTTTCTGATTTTTCTTTGAAGATGTTTCACTTCTCACCCAAGAAGCTTCTTCAGCTTCTTTGGAGCTTCTTGGATGGAAAGCGAAACATCTCCAAAGATAACACCAAAAAGTCCAGTGGCCTCTTGATAAAGCACCTTTGGGACTTCTGTATCTAAGTAATCTAATACCAACGGAAGGCCATTCTGGGCATTCTAATAAACATATTATAATCAATATTCTTCTGTTCTGTAGTATTATTTTCCTTGTTCAAAAAACTAACTTTAATGAAGCCGCTGAGGTTCTAGATCAATAACAGAAACAGGTCCCAGCTGTTGTAATGAAGAAGTGCTCACACTGGAAAAAAAATGTATCTACAGATTAGTGGTGCTTTCTGAGATTCAGGCATGCCTCTGGATGGCCAGATGGTAAAGTATCCAGGAAAATCTTTGGCAGTTTAGACCGGTAAACCAACATAGTTGCTTCTGAAGAAGCCAAGTAGCACACTGTTTAGTTACATCTAGATTTAATTACTGCAGCATGCTCTTCCTGGGGCTATTTCTGAAGTGTTTTTTGGAAGTTGCAGTTGTTCCAGGCTGCCTCCGTAAAAATGTTAGCAAGCACTTTCCATGAAATCATTAGATTGGATCTCACAATATCTGCACTCATCTATTGCTTCTAGGCCTAAATCAAAGTATTGGCAAGCCTTTTGAAGGACTAAATAGTTTGGGTCCAAGTTGGTTGGCAAATCATCTCCAGACATACTAGAGATAAGATAAGCAGCCATTCTCTGTCCTTCCTATAGCAGATATTGGTTGACCAAATCCCTTTAAAAATCTATGTGCGAAAGGAAAAATTACTACTATGCAAAAATGGCTATTTAACCAACTTCTATAGATTATCTACCAAGTTACACACATGCTGAAAATGTGACTTAAAGGAACTAGTTCTTTTCCAACATTTCTTGCCCATTATTTTTATTGCTTCAGGCATCTTAAATTTCTGATCTTTACCAGATCTTTAATATTCTTCTTATTGGTATCGATTTGTTCGTCTTCTTGCTGCCTTTTAGGACTCAAAATAAATAATGAAACAAATGGAAAATACGACTTAAAGGATAAAATCCACAGTAATAAAAACGTAGGAAAATAGCAACAGTTAAAATTCTTAAATAAAATCATGGGCCACCTTCAGATTAATCAGTTCAGTTTGGGAAAAATACAGGTTTTAGACCATATCAAGATTAATCAAAAAGTAAATGAAGCTCTATTTTTTTCTGGGAGCAAGGGTGAGTACGATCACAGAGAAGGCTGTTTCTCTTGCACTTACCAGAGCATGTGCCTTGGGCAACCCTTAAAGAAAGTTAAATTTGCAATCTGCAGAACACCAGGTCAATGCTTCTTAAGTAAGATGCACCACCAAGCGTTCGTGCCAAGTCTACTGACTTCCAGTTGGCAGAAGGGATGAAGAGGCATACATCTATGCCACACGGAACTATGATATTCTGGAAGGATGAATCAGTATTTTAAAATAAAGGGTTATCCTTGAGCTCTGTGGCCATCTTTGGAGATAAAAGTAATGCATTACCTAAGACAATCTGTATATAATTATGCAAGCTAAGATAGCAGGAAGACAAAATCCTTATGGCTATCTCTATGGAAATGAGGTCAGCTAAAAAATAATCTCTGGGAAGATCAGTTTTGATTTTCTCTTTAAAGAGAAAGGGAAAGAAGGATGCGATGAGTCGAGTTTCCCATAACTGAAGTTCCAAGCTTCCATCTCGCACCAGCCCAGTGTTCTTATTTTCCAGGAGAATCGGCTGACAGGAAGAGTCAGGATTCATTATTAAAAGACAAAGAGACACATTATCTGCTCTTGTGCTGAAGGTATGTCAAAGACTTTCTGAAAAGTCCTGGCGTTCCTTTCATGAGAAGGGATGATTTATTGAAAATTGCTGCCAGAACACATGCACACCCTGGCAGCAGCAAAGTCTATCCCCCACCCCCTCTTCCCTAATAATGTTCTTTTATCAGCATCTTAGGTCGTGTCTGCTTCTCTTGTCTGCATGGAACTATGAGAATCAATACAAATTTTTCCAGATCTTTCACCCCCACCCGATTGATTTTCTAAAATAGGCAGTTTTCCGTTTGTCTCCCCCATCATTTGTTTCTTTTTCATCTTATTTAAATAGTACTAAACAGAATAGTTAATTCTTGTAGAATTATGGTATATAGGATGGGAGAGGCAGTTTGATATAGTGGTAAGGCATCAGACTAGAAACTGGGAGACTGTGAGTTCTAGTCTCACCTTAGGCAAAAGCCAGCTGGTTAACCTTGGGCCAGTCCTTTTCCCTTAGCCCTAGGAAGGAAGCAATAACAAACCACTTCTGAAAACCTTTATTAAGAAAATCCCAAAGGTGCTTTTTCAAAAGGCAACTAGATTTTGTTTTTCCTTGAAGATGTTTCACTTCTCATCCAAGAAGCTTCTTCAGTTCTTGGATGAGAAGTGAAATATCTTCAAGGAAAAACGAAGTCCAGTTGCCTTTTGAACAAGCACCTTTGGCACAACTATGATATGGATGACTGAGAATTTCCATAGACGTTACTAAGAAAACTGCAGGGATTAAAGGGATTTGTCTCGGAGGAAAAATTGGATGTATTTGGTGTTCCCTTAAGACAGTTAAAGGGAGGGGATCCAAAAATACAGCATATGATGTACATCAGCTAGTAGATAATGTCCAACCACCAATAAAATATTTTGCATATCTTTTCAGAAGCATATGCCACTGGAATTTAGTTTAATGTAAATAAATCTATGATTGCAGAACTAAACACTATTGCTCAATTTATTTGGTTTCAGTGGGAATTATCTAAATACATATTTGATAATGTCTATTCATCAGGGATGAGCAACATGTGATTCTTTTTATGTTTCATTACAAGATCCATCAACTCTCGCCAGGATCACGACGGTGAAGGATAATAGCAACCTGCAATCTGCATTTGTATTATCAATGCACCTAGAAGTCTTCTGCTTTACTGCACCCACAGCATGTCCCTCCAGATAAAGGCTGGTGTGCTGCCTGATCATCTGTCTAATGTTCTCTTCCATCTCTTCCCTTCCATGGCATTCTTATAGACCATCACTTCCATGATATGATGGAGCAGTTGCTGGATGACACTGTAACAGTACCAAAATGAGCGGGAACTAGATAACCAACTGTATGGTAATCCCAAAAGTGTTTTTTTGAACAAGGAAAATAATACTACAGAACAGAAGGATATTGATTACAATATGTTTATTAGAATGCCCAGAACGTCTTTATGTTGGTATTAAATTACTTAGTTACAGAAGTCCCAAACGTGCTTTTTCAAGAGGCAAGCTCTGAAGACGCTGAAGAAGCTTCTTGGATGAGAAGCAAAACTTCTTCAAAGAAAAACCAGAAAGTCCAGTTGCCTTTTGAAAAAGCACCTTTGGGACAACCATGACCCGGATGATTGAGAATCTCCATAGACAACCGTATGATAATCAAATGCAAGATGAGTTTCTCCACTGTACTATGCAATACGGTGAGCAAAGTGAAGTGCTGCATCTGGAATAGCAACCCTGACTATTGCCACTGTCCTCCTGCAGCAGGGCCATCAACTAAGGAGAGTCATATTTGCTTCTGCAAATTAGCACAGTCATGGCCAATCTGCTCTTCCTCCAGCGTCCATCTAATATGATTCTCTTTCTAGCATAGCACTCATTGCTTGCAGCATTGCCCCTGACTTTCCAATTAGTAGTGCTGCACAAAAGTCTTGCACTGAGAACATACCGGTAGAGTGTCTCCTTCACCACTCCAAGTAGAAAAAAGTACTACTGTTAAGGAGATTGCCTCTAAACATTCCAGCAAGGCTGTCTTTGTGCAGCAGCTGAAGGACCAGGCACACAAAGGGCTTGCCCCATGAAAACACAGCCTATGTGATGGTGGTGACCTATGCACCACCATGAGGACAACCCTGGATTTCGTCAACCACTTACATCATGACATCTGGAACACAGCTGCAATATTTCACATTGCAGGATCATTATGCTTCCCAGTATTAGACCTCAGATCACACCATTCTTTGTTATAGTGCAGCAGCTAGAACAAGCAGGAGGATAGCCCTGTAATCAGCGGTGGGATTCGGCCAGTTCGCGCCATTACCCACCCACTGCTATCAAAGTGGATCCTGGGTGCTGCGCTGCGCTGCAATGGAGGAACGGGCAACGGATTGGCCGGCATGAGAGAAGGAGAAAACCACTTTCCCACTTCCTTCTCCCTGTTTCTTCTTCTTCCCCCGTGCTGGGCGCTCCATTGCCCATTTCTCCATTGCAGCACAGCAGCCAGGATCCACTTTGATAGCGGGGGGGGGGCGGTAATTTAACAACCGGTATAACCAGGGTCAGGTTGGCGGGAGGCTCATCCCTCATGTGCAGCGGAGCTGGAGGACGGGGATGGGCCACACCTCCCACAACAGCCAACCTGACTCTGGCTGAACCAGTTGTTAAATTATTTGAATCCCACCACTGCCTGTAATCTTTATGTCCCATACAAGATTTGGCCTGCAGTGGGTTCTTCTGTATCCACATGAGTGGTGTTCGTAGGTGGCCAGCCAATCCTGTTTCCAGGAAGTAAAAGATTGGATAAATTACCAAATTCCCTAAGAAGGATTCAGGAAATTCACTGCAGGAGGCAATGTAGATTCAGGTAATCTTCAACTTACAACAGTTCATTTAGTGACCTTTCAACGTTATAACGGCACTGAAAAAAGCAATTTATAACAATTTTTCACACTTACAACTGTTGCACCATCTCCAAAATCAAAATTCGGATACTTGGGAGCTTTTTTGTATTTATGATAGAGTGTCCCAGGGTCATCCCCTTTTGCGATTGACTGACAAGCAAAGTCAATGGGAAAGACAACTTCACCTAACAACCATGTTAGTAACTTAACAACTGCAGTGATTCACTTTACAACTATGGCAAGTAAGGTCATAAAATTGGGCAAAACTCACTTAACAAATGCTTCACTTAGCAACATAAATTTTGAGCTCAATTGTGGCTGTAAGTCAAGGACTACCTATACCGCTGCATGATATCTGTGAACAAGGGTCACAGTGTGCATTAATTAAAGCCAGGACTTGAGAGTGATGAACCACCCAGAGAGTGCTGTAAAGCACTATGGAGCGGTATATAAGTCTAAGTGCTATTGCTATTGAAACTAAAGGATATTATGAGGGCCAAGCGGTGACAGACCATTGATTACTTTGGATTGATGCTGATTTAACTTGATTTTCTACATGTCTGTGCTTGCTAACTTGTACAAGTCTTTCGCCAAATTTTGCATTTAGGACTATCTGTTCCTCCATGTTTCCCCCAACAAACAACAAATGTGAAATTATATTAGTTCTGTAGGCCCTGCATCAGTGATGGGTTGCTACCGGTTTGCCCTGGATCGGGCAATCCTGTAGCAGTGGTAGGGAGAGGCTCTGCCCACCCGCCTGGATGTCTCTGCGCATGCGCAGAAGCTTCTGCGCATGTGCAGAAGCATCACACGTGAGTGCGCATGTGAGCACGCACCCATGAGCGAACCGGTAGCAATGGGATTTGAATCTCATTACTGTCCTGCATCTTTTGATAAGCCTACATCTACAACTCACTATTTCCAAGTGCTATGCTCAGGCTACAGGAGCCCATCAGACCACCTGCATCATGAACATACTCAATCCCTTGTTATTTATATTCTACCTGTAGTAGGAAAGAGGGGACCCATGCAACCTGGTATTATATTTTGGAAACCCAATCCTTTATCACGATTCACTACATTGTGGTACAATCAGTGCCTTTTACTTCTCAATTGTAGACAATGGCAGGAGTTGTTCTGTGGGTATCTGTGGGTATATGTATCTCTCAGTCATCCCACCACAACCCTAGTGCACAACAACACAACTTACTAGTAGTTAAGTTCAGTTTCAACACAGGGAATCGGGACAGGGATATAAGCAACTCAGTGATCAGAGAACGAACTTTCAAAAACTGTCAGTGCAGACTATTGTTCATGTTTCATGACAGGATATTGGGAAAAAGTTTTCAATTAGCAATAATCACACCTCTGATTAACTTCCTTAAATGGCTATGATACTGCTGCTGTGCAAAGATGCAATACCATCCAGGGGAAGAAGAGAAAGAAAACTAGCGCAGTGTCATCTATGCAGTAGATTATGTCCTAGTGTCACCCATACTCCTACGCATGGAGCAACATTTTCTGTATTCTTCTGATAAACTAGACTCCATGAGTTTGAAGCTTTCAGCAGGAATATGTTGCTTATGCAGACTGGTAGATGTGTCTGCATGGGGGACCAATATGGAAATTATGTTTCCGTGTATAGAAAGACAATTCTGCTATTAAGCTCTCACAGAGACCACTCTTGTTGAAAGGGTCAGGATGACATTGCCTCTGGGAAATCAGCATGGTAAGATGCCCATCAGCCACCAGTACACCAAGATGTTATCTTACGAGATTTGCAACCTTAGTGGTGTAAAATGAAATCAACTGCACACTGGTGCCTGCAGTGTGCAGTTGACTGGAACTGACTGCACCCTGTTGGCCTTCTGGTGTGTGGTGTCATGGCAGATGGTGAAGGAACTCACATTGTGGGTTTGTTTTCATTGCTTTGTCAGAAAATGTTGGGTCAACTGTTAAAATTCCAACAGACCCATCATTTCTCACCTGCAGAATTGTCTGGCAATACCCCCACTGCCATATCTGGCAACTCACGGGACTGTCCAGCATGGTGTTAAATGAGAATTGCTGAACTTCGAATTGCTATATTTATGGACAAAAAGAAGGGTTGCCAGTCTAAATCCTGATATTTGTTAAGGCAACCTCTAAGCTGACCACATGATATTTGTTAGAATAACCTACTGCAATCCTCACCTTCCTCATGAGCAAAAGAGAAGCTCAGGATTACACTGAGTCCCTGATGTGCTCAGTGTGATGTATCTGCCAGAGAAAGAACAGAAAAGATAATATGACAGTCTCCTGTGCTATCTTGCCAACTCAATATCCCACCTGCAGGCCCACTGTGCCCTCCTTCCACTGTTTTCTGTGTGGTGTACTGGGAGGAATCCCTTAGCATGAATAAAAATATAAGGTAAGCAGACGTAATGTTTGGGCTGTGGCACAAAACATGGTGAGGGTTGCTTACTGCTGTATAGACTGAGAAAGCAATAGCAATAGTACTTAGACTTATATACCACTTCACAGTGTTTTACAGCCCCCTCTAAGTGATTTACAGCGTTAGCCTATTGCCCCCAACAATCTGGGTCTTCATTTTACTGACTTCAGAAGGATAGAAAGCTGAGTCAACCCTGAGCCAGTATGTGAATTGTGCTGCTGAACTGCTGACAGTCAGCAGAGTTATCCTGCAATACTGTGTTCTAACCATTGCGCCATCATGGCTCATAAAGCAATACATCACCATGGAGAATGAGGCCAAGGGACACACAATACATACCAGTTAAGTGATATTCCTTCCAATATGGTCTTCCACCCTTCCTACCCACCCTTACTTTATGGTACTATTACATAATATTACACATATTAATATATGAGTGGCTGGTGGCTTTCCTTACTGCCCATGGAGCAGTGGTGGGATTCAAGTAATTTAACAACCAGTTCTCTGCCCTAATGATTTCTTCCAACAACCAGTTTGCCAAATTGCTCAAAAAGTTAACAACCAGTTCTTCCAAAGTGGGGCGAAATGGCTGAATCCCACCATTGCCATGGAGTACCACTCCATCTTAAAATTCATTTGGGTTTGATATGATAACCATTCAAAGCTGTCCTTTCCAGATACACACAAGGAAATGCTACCAGACTGTGGCTGGCAAATAGCTGTTGCTGCCCAAACTAAGGACCATCACATTAGGACCTTGATTTCCTTACATTCTAGTTCTAACTAACAGCAATCCCATGAGAGAAGAAGAGGGCAGGAAGTCTGCGGGCCTCTCTTGTAAACACTTTTGAGCACATAGAAATTATAGTTAGTGATGTGTCTGCTTGGAAAGCAGAGGATTCAAAGGGATGATGTTGAGAAGGGCAGTGGGTTGTTGAGATGGTGGTGTTTCCCAGCCTCATTGGATACGTGTGTATTAAATATAGAAGTATATGTCTCTATCTTTGTCTCCGTCTCTCAGTATTATGTATATATGCATGTATAAACAGAGAGAAGTAGATGGGGAGTGACCACAAAACGACATTTGATGTAGAAAAAAAGGAGTTGGCATGCTAATTGGACACTGGAACATATTGGCATTTCATGCACATGAACAAGAACATGCACAAAACAAAGAAACTGATTACATTGGGGAAAACTGACATCAAGTACGGGAATATTTATCCAATGGTTGGTTACAGGATGAAAAGAAACTTAAAAAAAAAAAACGGAAGCAGCAGCAATGGTGTACCAACTAGAGTGGCCCAAGATGTTGACATGGCAGCCCCTCACGGTTGGGGACACACTATCTGGGCTTCTTACAGAGCTGCAATGAATGAGAGAAGTGATTTAGTACAGATGTGGGATTCACTTACCTTCCCTACCAGTCCTCAAATGTGAGCGCGCTCACCCGCGCCACTTCTGTGCATGCACATGGACTTCTGCACATGCGCAGTAGTCGCACATTATATCCGGGCAGGTATGCGGAGCCTCCTGCAGTCACTGCTACCGGTTCGCATGATCTGGAGAGGACCGGCTGAATCCTACCACTGGACTTGTTTAGCACTATAGCTGAAGAGTGATGCAATTCTGATTGGATTTGCCTTTTCCCACAAAAAAAAAAAAAAGGCCATTGTACTTTACTTCTGGCGTGTACCTTGTTGGAAGAATTATTACCTCTGATGACAAAATCAAAATTGGGGCGGTGAGAAGCATCTGCATAGGTTGATAGATGTATTAGTTTCCAAAGTGTGCAAAAACAACTTCCCCAATTATTGTAATAATATAATATGAAATACTGGAAGCCATTGATCTCATTCAAGTTCACATAAATCCTGACAATTTTAGAAGGACTAGGTTTTACTCATTATTAATCATCATAATTTAGGAAAGGAGAACAACATTGAGGACATGATGGAAAATTAGAGACAGATATGCGTTCTCATTTTTACTTAATTGATGAATGTTTCTTCCGTCTTCCCAATTTTGGGTTTATTCTGTAGCTCCTTAGACTCAACTCTTCTTTAAAGCTTGAGTTGAATTGTTTCTCTATCTTAATTAAATCCACATATTTAAAATAAAAGACTCAGCTTTTTCCCCCCACAGGTTTCTTATTCTACGGAAAGGATTCTCTCCCCAATCTTTTAAAGTCCTACCCCCTCTTTACTCCAGAGAGACTAGTTGAAGGACTAGAGAAACAGAAATATCAGGAGTGTCATGTCTTCCATTTCAAATTGCTTTCCTCTTCACTACAGTGTTTATTGATTTTTTTTTTTTTTTGCAATGTTAACTTCATCTCCCTTCTACCCTTCTCTCCCCAACGCCAGTACTAGATTAAAATCTGAAAGGTATTAAATTTGGCATGAAAGATGCAACTAGAAGGGGAGGGGGGGAGAGAGAATCCTACGCACACATATTATTTGCAGGAAGGATTCAGAATGATTTCCTGGAAAAATAAAGATCCATGATTGTAATATCTTCATTTTTTCCCCCTCTCTCTCTTTTGTCTTCAAGGTGATGACACCTTATCATTGGCAATCTTGATTGTCACTTTCCATAGCTTGCGCCTATTATAGTCAGCCAGAGAAGTGCAGACAAGGAGAGGGAAGGGAGGGGGAAGATGGCACCAAAGTTTTATTTTTCATTTTAATTTTAACGTAGGATCCTGTGGTAGTCAAAACACTGCACAGACCTTTCTAAGGAAGCAGAAGCATTTACTCCCGTGTGCTTCAAGCTTTCTCCTTTTGTGTGTCTCTGTTGAGTATATATTATACACACACGCTCACATACATGTATATACATACACACGCACGCGCACGCACACACATGCTAGGAGAAGAAATCAAACGACAAAGAGTCTTTATTTCCGGGAGAAGACTTCAAAATACGTGCTAGAAATGGACAATTTGAGTCCTTTTTCTCCCCTCACCCTCAAACGCAAGCTAAAAGAGGAGGGAGGGGGATTAAAATCAACCACGTGGTAGATCTGAGCTTTCCTTTTCCTTTTTATTATTATTTTTTTTTCTTTTAAGATACACTTTGCAATCTCCAGTTCCATTTGTGTTCTTTCACGCTGCTCAGGGGAAGGAAAAAAAAAAAGAACAAGGAAAAAGACTAAGCCTCTTCTAGATGGACGCATCTCAGGGATCAGCTTAGGGGACAGACAACAAGGCGCATCTCTGGAGGCGCTCAAGCCCGGTGCTACAGATTTTATTAGAACTTGTTAGGTCTGGTGGCAAAGGCTCTGGTGACCCAGCAGCGTAGAGAAGGGGCTTTCTCTCAGCATCTCCAAGACTTAACGAGGGTTGGAGTTTACAAGCAACAGCTTAGAATTGGGAAACCTCTCCAGGTCGGTTTTTTTTTTTCATTTTTGTTTAGCACTCCCAACCTCAGGAAGCCGGGGAGTGCCTCAGAAATCAAATCCCAAGAGGACTCAAGTTTGTAATCATCTTCCTCTTCTCTTATCTTCTTCATCAACACCATCTCCTCCACCACCTCCTCCACCATCACCATCTCTAGCTTTCTTTCCCCCTCCTCTTATTCTCTTGCCTTCACCCCCCTTTTTTCTCTCTCTTCTTTCTCTCCCCCCCCCCCCTCCACGTTGTTGTTGTTAGAAAGCCTTCTTGCACCCCCTGGTGCTCTTGCGTTTTGTGTGGTAGGCAAGGAGATTGTCTTCTCTCTCTCCTTCTCTCGCTCCCTCTGGTTGCTCATTATTCAGAGAGAGACACACAGAAGGTTGAGAGAGAGCGAGAGAGAGCGAACAAGAGAGAGAGAGAGAGAGAGAGAGAGAGAGACGGATATCTCAGGTCATCTGCAGCTGCAGCAAACCAGTAAGGGAGAGAGAGAGAGAGAGAGAGAGAAGAGAGAGAAAGAGAGAGAGAGAGGGAGAGGGGGGGAAAAGCAGGGAAAAAGATGGCGATTCTCCATTGCTGAGACCTGGCAAGGAGCACATGAGTCTAGCAAAAACAACTTCCACAACAATTGCAAGCAGGAGAAGGAGAGAAAGGAGACCCGTGGAAAGCGACCAACGCCAGCGCCAGGACCTTCCCACTGTAAGTTCTTGCAATTAAAGCCCATCGCGGGTCTAAGCTATGGGAACGGGGAAGAAAAAGCCTTCTTTTGGCTGTCCCACCACCTTGGAAAAGATAGGGAGATAGATCTCCGCTCAAAGCCCCTGATCCATTCATTCCGGCAAGCCAGAAGAAGAAGAAGAAGCAGAAGAAGAAAGGGTGTGTGTGTGTGTGTGTCGGGGGGAAAGGGGGGGGGGCGACCCGAAGTAGTGGTGGGAAACGATGGTTTTGTTAGAAGTCTCTTGTCTCTTAATGGGGGAGGAGGAGGAGAGGAGGAGGTGGTAGTGGAAGAGCCGGTGGTGGGAGGAGGAGGAGGAGGAGGAAGGCAGTTAATTAATTTTTTGTTGTTCTTGCATTAAGGTGGTGTGGGGGGGGGGAGGGAGAGATAAGTGAGAGGAGCGGAGCTCAGAAGTGTGTGGGGGCAGTTGGGGGGTTGGATGTGGGGAAGTGATTGGATCACAGGCGGGAGAGGTGGGGAAAAAAAACCAGAGCTCCGAGCTCTGAGCTGACTCGACCCAGCTATGTGGTGACCTCTTTCTTTCTTTTTCTTTCTTTGCTTTCTCTTTCTCTCTCTCTGATCCTCCACCTCTCCTTGCAAATCTGGTCCCTCTCTCAGGCAGGTATACTGGGTCCCCCCCCTCCTCTCTTAGAACCGGTGTGGATATATGTATATGTATATATATGTGTGTGTGTGTGTATATATATATATATATGCGTGTGTATGTGTGTACACACGAGAGCTCCCGCCTTTCCTGAAGTTGATATAGTGGGGGTCTTCCCTTTGGCTGCGGTTTCTGAAAGGGTTGGAGGAGAACAGCGGTTAAGCTGGAGAGAAGCCATTACACACGTCCTGCTCTTTCCTTTGAGAGACAGAAGGGGAGAGAAGAAAGAAGGGGGGGGAAAGGGGGGGAGGACAGAGACCTTCACTTTTTGTTCAGTTCTGTGGTGTCTATGGCTTTCTAGGGAATGAGAAGCAGCTGAGCTTTCCCCCCCATCTCCTTCATTCCCCCCTTTCTTTCTTTATCTCCTTGTCCTCCATTTGCAAGCTGTCTGCGTTGGTTCCAGTCCAGATTCCAAAATACAAAGCTACTTCTCTTTCCCGCACATACACACACAAACACCGTCTTTCTCCTCTCTTTTTCACCCCCCTCTCTTGGAAAGACCTTCTTTCTTTCTTAAGCTTGGTAGTTTCTGGGGGAGGGGAGCAGAGGTGTGTGTGGGGGTGGTGGGGTGGTGGGAGGAATCTCTTCTTGGAGATCCTTGAGATCTGTTCCTTTTGTACCCTGGAGAAAGTTTTCTCCTCTTGGTTTTGGAAGGACCTTCTGGTAAAGGGGAGGGGAGGAAGGTGGCGAGATATGGAGTTGCTTTCTGCTGTTGCTTTGTATGCATGGCTGTTTGTCTCATGAAGCTACTTGCATGCCTAAGAGGAAATGAATAGTTGGACAGAGGGCTGTGATCTGAGTCAGGTAAGCCATGTCATGTTCTCTAGCTCCACCAGAAAATGGAGGAGAGGGAGAGCAAGGACAGGCTTTTAACCACCAGACAAAGCTGAGATGGGAAGTGCTCATGCAATTATGGATGTTTCTCCATTTTTTTTCTCTGAAGGTTTGTTGGCAAAGCCTGGCTTTGACAAGATTTTTCCTTCAGCGAGCAACGTTTTTTGATGTCTCTTCTCTTTCTGCCTCCAGGAAATGGATGATTTGAGGAAGTTTCATAGATTCTTTTCATAGAATCTCCAGAGACAGTCAGAGAAAGAGACTGAGAAAGAAAAGAAAGAAAGAAAGAAAGAAAGAGACCTGTCTTCTAAAAGGACGTGTTTTCTTCCCTGTCTCTTATAGTTTCATTTTGAAACTAAGCCTATTTATTCTTTCTTTTTCTTTTTTTTGGTTGAACTTCATGGCATTCAAGTGACTGTGATTCAGTTGATCAAAGACATGTTTGGATTTTTAAAGAAAAGGAATAGTTTAGTGTATCTGATGAGGCTGGCAGTGCTTTTCCTCAGTATGACATGAGAATCAATGTCAATCAAATCTTGAGATGGTCTTGCAGTGATCATTCCAATTTGGGAGCCATGATAGTAGGCTGTCTTCTGGAACCATTGTAATTTGGGCCTGTATATCTTATTACAGCTACTCTTGGTATTGTTGCCGTTTTTTAAAAAAAAAATCTAAATGGGCCATTGTTAGTTTTCCTGAAATTCCATGAGGCACCTTATGGATTCATTTGTGATAAAGAGCAAACCCTCAGTTCTGACTCTTACAAATGGTGACATTTCATGTGAATTTCCATTATGAACCAATCATATCTGAATATATTTAAATCTATTTGTTTCAGTAAGTCTGTATCCAGGACTAAATTCCACTGAGTTTTGTAGATCTAGGATTAATTTTTTTACACTCATATCTACATAATTTAAAATATCTTTAATCTAGATTATGAACTCAGTTGATAAGCAATAATGTTTCCAAGGTTTTTTTTACAGTACGGCAGTTCAGGCAAAACATGAAGTTCTCGCCCTCCATATATACATCAAAGTTTTATTTTGGCTACTTTAAGATCTGTGTGGAAGAAAAATATGTAGCAGTATATGTAACATTTAACTTTACATTTTAAATTCTCTAGAACTAATGACCATGAGAATTTCCTTATGAGGTTAAATCCCTCTTTCAAAAATCAATAAAAATTTCAACAGTACACTACTGAAAATAAGTTAACCAAAATATTTGACATGTTTAAAGGAATTTGGGGTTCCCTAATGAGTAGTAAAACCAAACCAGGTAACCCTGCCAGATAGATTTCTGTGGATGCCACTGATAGCTGGAAGTCATGAGAAAATAATGGCTCATTCACCCTGTCAGTATAATTGTAGCTAGTAAACTGACAGAACAATATTCTAAAAACTCTTGTACAGCTCTTGATTATAAATAGGTAACTTTTGATTCTGTTTTCTTCCCAAGTTTATGAGATTCATGTTCATTGGGCCATCCTTGAAACAAAGCACATTATTATCTGAACTTTATGCTTAAGCTTTAAGCTATGATATGATGGGTCTTTGGGAGGGCCTGTTCTGTGGATGTCCTTGAATTTACACCTAGGCTAGGGGACACCATAGTTGATATCATCATTTATTTTAATCATAGTTTATTGAAACACTTACCGTATTTGGGTTCACATACTGTGCCAAGTCAAAAGAGAGACACGGGGTGAATCTATACCAATTAATATATCTGTTCTTGATTTATTTAAGAAGATTACATCCTTTTTTTTCTGTGACAGATTTATTCATACTCAGCTTCTACTTATAAGAAAAGCTACCCTTTTAATATTACACAAAATTACATATACTTTTAATCTCACTTTAAGGTAAAGATAGATCAGACGTCACTTAAAGGCATCCTTTGTAGGCATTCAAGAAAATTGCTATAAAAATGTAAAGGTCATTTGCATGACAGATTTTAAATGAAACACCATTTGTAGTCAATGATGTGTGTTCTTTAAAAAAAGGAAAGAGAGCCTCATGTTTCTTCCCATTAAAACTACTTAAGACAACTTCTAGCAGGAATTTAGCAGTTTTTTTTTGCTTGCATAAGCAAATATTCCAATTGTACTCTATTAGGAAACTGTGAAGTATTTAAGAGCTCTTCATTCTTGACTTAAATTGAGTGTGGGTTTCTTTCCTTTGATGTCATGTGATTTGGATGTTTCATCCATTTCCATCTTAAAGACATTGCAGTCACCTAGATGAAAATACATGCACACATTCATATATGTTGGAATTTATCTCTTTCTTCTAATTTTGGCCTTAGGCTATATGGTGATTGAGTCCTTTGATTTTTGGTTTTGTCTTTCAGGCAGCTGTATTCTTTTTCTTTCTTTCTGATTTTGTTTTATTGTGGTGGCTCAGAGTAGCTGTGGAATTGGATGGCCTCAAAACTGAACTCAAAACTGAATATCTGTAAAAACAGATATGTCAATTTTTTGGTCCTCTGAAAAAGCGTAGATGTTATTCCTTAATAGCATGCTATTATAGAACGTTCTATTATTATAGAATGTTATTCTATAGTAAAGAACTCTCTGTAATAAGGAATTTGATATATGAATAATGTATAAATATCAGAATGGATAAAAGTGTACTTTCTTGAAGTTCTATTTTTTAAAAAGTACAGTAGGAGGAATGACAGCAAAAAGGGTCATTTAGAATGTATGTGATTGCTATAAATTATATTCCCTTTCTTTTTGTTCTTGGATCAAATAATATAAAATATGGCAAATTCCCGCTAAAGATGCAACCTCCTACAATAAACCTCTGTAGTTTTTCAACACCCATCTATAGTATCTTTTTTTCTTAATGGTTCCATTAAAATGGAGTTCAGATAATCTCTCCTATAAGCAAGAAGAAGCAAGGAATCTTGCATATTTTATGCATTAGGGTCTAAATGATTGCAAAGATGGTGAAAATAAAGTTTTGAGGGCAAGATCATTTCTCTTAATGTTGAGTTAAAGAGGTGTTAAACATTTATTGTTTATTCAAACCTTTGTAAATTTTTGAAATGAAAAAAAATGTGTAACCTGATAAATTCTTTAAAAATCAACAGAATTGCTCCCTAAATTCAATTCTTTATAATAGCCTCCCTGCATTATTAAAACAATTCTAATAACATTTTATAATTTTATCTCCGGTTGTAATGTTTTAATTAAACTCTTACCTTAATTTATTAAAGTATGCTGCATTACCTTCTCATTTGACATTGCAATATAGAAAAATAAGTTATTTTTGATAGTTGAAGGGATGGAATCTTACGGTGACGGCTAATGATAAAAATGTATTAGATACACTGGAATATATATATATATATATTCAGTTATTCCTTTGTAGCACTTACTTGCAAACCATCAATACATTTAACTATGAGAAAGGCATAATTGAATAATAGTGATCCAAATATAAAATTTTAGCTAAGGCTGACAGAAAACAAAAATATTTTGGGAACAGATATTCTTAGTGGGAGAGTGGAATAGATATTCTTAATTGAGAGAAAAAGAATAGAGTTCTGCACACTTTGAAAATTGGTAGGGCAAAATATACCTTAACCTCTTGTGCAAACATAGCATCTCTGTTGTTACTTAAACCACCATCTGTCCTTTAAGTGTTGCATATATATTTTGGGGATAGGAAGGAAGCTTACGGGGAAAGCAATAAATAAATAAATAGATAAATGTAGATTTGTGAGGTCCAAAGCATTCACAGCCTTTAAGAAGTGCAGTACTGATTGACATAAATTTCTACATTCTACAGTAGTATGTTTATGGATGCTTTTTTAAAAAGCATTAATTTCATTCTTAGCAACTTGTATAACAGTTTTGTTTTGGGATAACACTTGTCTTGAGTTAAATTTCTAAAGCGTAGGATGCAGATGTTAATATTTTACCTTTCTGACCAACTGGCACCATCGGTCGAACTGCACAGTATGATTTTTGATATTGATTGATTGATTTGGTCAAACTTGGAGGAAGTGAGTGGAAGGTCTGTTTATGTATATTTTAACTAAGAGTTGAAAACTCATACTGAAATAGTAGGAATATGTAGAACAGCCTTCCTTAGAAAATGAGAGTGTTGAATTCCAACACATCTGGATAACACCTTGTTGGGATAAGCTGTTAGGGAAGATCATTTTGCATTGATATGCTAGGAAAGTCCTCCTTTGTTATGTTAATTTTGAAGATTTTAAAAAATACGTTAATTAGCTAGATTTTCAATCTATTTCTGGAAAATATTCCAACAGTTGCAGTAATCCCTCTTGATTTGAAGGCTACCTTTTTCCTGAATCAGACTGTGCTACTACTCAGTGTTGATTTCTGCCATAAGACTGAGATGCAGAAAAGTATTTTCCAACTTCTGTTATCTGAGACACCGCTGTTGATCTTTATATTAAATATGAAAAAGTATTCCACTTTTGCATGCAAGGTGACAGAAAAATCAGTCAATTTCCATGGTGTCCTTCTGTGATGGCGCAGTGGTTAAAATGCGGTATTGCAGATTAATTCTGCCGGCTGTCAGCAATTTGATTCCACTGGCTCAAGATTGACTCAGCCTTCCATCCTTCCAAGGTTGGTAAAATGAGGACCCAGATTGTTGGAGGAAAGATGCTGACTCTGTAAACTGCTTAAAGAGGGCTATAAAGTACTGTGAAATGGTATACAAGTCTAAATGATATTGCTATTGCTATACTTTTTGAATTGGGTGGAAGGTACTGCTGTTAGTAAATCCTGCCCACTTCCAGGACAGTTTCTCAATGACTACTCCCACCATGGCCAATGCTACAATGCTGCAAAGTTGTATCCATACTATTTGGAAAGCTGCAGTTTCCGTAATCTAGGATTATAATTTTTGGGATCTTCTATAACCTGTCAGATTAATAGAAGATACATTAAGGAATCCTGGTGCACTCTAGTACAAACCTTGGGATAATGTCACTGTGGACATACTAGCAGGATAAGGTCAGTGTGTACATATTAGATGGATAAGACCTAGTTTCATCACTTAATGGACATACTGGTTATGATGGTTTACTTTTTCAAAAAGTATTTCAGCCTCTTGCGTGAAAAAGAACAGCAAATTCTTAGCAATGCTTAACGCATTGTAAGCTGCCCTGAGTCTCCAGAGAAGGGTGGCATATAAATCTAACTAATAAATAAATAAATCTGTTTGGACCTTTGTCAAAGCTATGGTTAATCCCAAAGCTCCTGAAATGAGAGAGCATTTAAGAAATTCTTAATTGCAAGAGATGGCAGCAATTGCACTGGGAAGATTTAGACTGCAATATAAATCTAGAAATATATTACAATAAATTGCTTGGAAAGCATAGATATGTATTTAAGAAGTAGAACATAGAACATGCAAAAATACTATCTATAGCAAAAGACTGCCAACAACTTTAGATGATCCGCTTCTATAAATAACCAGAGGTGGCTTTTCAGACCATATGTTTTGGATGTTTTTGGAAATGTGGCCTTCTTGAAGCTGTGATTTTTGTATATGAGAGTACTAATGAATTTCTTGATGCTCTGATATGAGTTATGAAAGTGACCCATTCTCAAAAAAATAGCAAGTTTTATGAAATCATGTCTACATTGTTGCGATTGTTTATTGTGGTCTTGCAGATCTTTTGTTTTTTAGAAAGATTTAAAAATATCATCTTATGTCCTAGAAGTGAGCTTTTAGTCATTGTTGAAAAGTTAGAATTAAAACTGTACAGTTTCCACCATTGTTTAAAAAAGCAAGCTGTTTGGGATACTGAGAAACGTAAAGGTGATATCTGCTGTTGGGAAAGTCACAGTTAACATTGCAATGGATGAACCTCACCATGGCAATATTCCAGATGAGTTTACTGTTGAAAATAAAATGTTCCAGAAGAACTGGGAGAACAGGAAAGAAGTTAAAATAGCATAGTTTGTATGCCAATGCTGAGAGGAGGAGGAGGAGAAAGGGAGACAGAAGGTAATTATCACAACGTTGACAGTCGTGTTGCTTGAAAGAACACAATTTCAGAGGTGCATTTGAATGATTTCTTTCCTTCGTCTCTCAAAATGGTCTCTGAATCATTTTTATGCTACCGTCTTCACTTCCAAACATAAGGAATTAGAAAATAGGGGAGCTATGTTATAATTTAGATCATAGGAAGTATGCTTTTGAAAGACAAAAGCTCTTCAACATTCTTTATGATCTAAGTTGAGCATGAAAAGGTGTACCTGCACACATTTATTTTTGGGTGGAAATTATGTCCAGTACTTTTCTTATTATAATTGATATATTTTGTTCTCTGGCCAATAGAGACAAGCGATTCCGGCATTAATTTACTGGAAAGCATAGAATTATTCTTGTTCACTGAAGGATTTTTCTTCTAGGAAACGTCAGAAAGTTTTCAAAGCACCCTGAGGTTTCTCCCAGGAAATGGAGCGATATGACCCTTGGTTCCTTATTGTTTGCCCTATAAATGTTTACTAGCTAGCAAGCCCAGATGTGGCCCTCACATCCCTAACTAACATGAGATGTTGGATGTTTCCCTTAACTTATGAAAGGCTATCCTGTAAGCATTACGAAACGGGACAGGTTATCTTTAGAAGTTTGATTTAGAATAAGCTGGTTTGATTTATGTGCTATTCTATAGCAAGAGGATCTGTTATAATTTCATAACACTTAAAGTGTCTTAAGCCAGGGAAATTTAAGAGCATTCTTTTCTATTCAAAAAGTAGCTAACTAATTGATTCTGCTTCATTGGTTAGTCTGTTGATTTAGATACCCCTGAAATTTATTCTAGCTATATTGAAATTATACTCCTCCCTACAGATGAGATTTTGATCCCTATTCCAAATCAACAAAAGTTGGGCTCATTGCATAAATACAGATTACAGGTAGTCCTCAATTTACAATTGGACTAGAACTTTTGTTACTAAGTGAGATGGTTGTTAATTCAGTTAGACTCTAGTTCATGACCTTTTTTTTGCCATGGTCATTAAACAAATCAGTCGTTAAATGAATCATGCAGTCATTAGGCGAATTTGGCTTGCCCCGTTGACTTTGTTTGTCACAAGCCAGCTGCAGATGTCTCAGATGGGGATCACGTGACCCCAAGATGTTACAACCATCATAAAACCATGCCAGTTTATTAAAGGCCTGAATTTTATTCATGTGACTGCAGGGATGCTGAGATGGTCATAAGTGTAAGGCCACTTTTCAGCCCTGTTTTTAAGTTTGAATGGCCACTAAATAAATGGTTGTAAGTTGTGGATAGGAACAATCCAATATTTTATTGGACTGGAACTACGACATATACCTGATAAGAGATACTTCTGAAACTTTAATTTTAATAGGGCATAATCAGAGGTTAATTGGGATTCCTACATTGGGCTAAATATAACTAAAGATTAAAGAATAGTGTTAATTTTTTTTCATATCTTTATATGGTCATTAAGCTTTTAAAAATGAAAAATAGGTTTGAAATAATATTCAAGAATATAATTGGCATTATTTATATGGGGTAGATATGGTGGTATCCTATATCAGTGATGGAGTGAGTAACAGATCACTGTTCAATTAACTTGTATTTTGTGCAAAGAAAAGGTTCCTAAAAATTTTTTTAAAAAATTTATGGACCCTGTCATAAAATTTTTTGAAATATTAACCCATTGGTGTCCACGTATGGTTAGCCATAGTATCAGCAGTTGAATTTCTCCATCTATAAATCATGAAGGTGCCATTTCATTTGTTCACCATCCTATGCTATGGCATTCAGTTCATGTTAAGTGTTTGGGGAAATGCTCCCGTTTGCTTGGCTGAATCTCATCAACGGTTCTGTAGCAAAGAGCAAGTAATTGTTTCCACTGGTTTCTGTATGTTTTTGTGGCAAACCAGATAAACATTGTTTTTTTAATACATAGCTTGGAGCCATGTGATAGAAGGGGGGTAAACCAAACATATACATTGGATTGGAGGAGAGATTTTTATGAGGTAACCTGGTGGCCTCTTCATGCTCCAAGAAGAGAAAAAAACCTTTGCCAGAAGTTATAAGTGTTCTAAGAAGCTCCATTGTTTTGTGAGGGAACGTGCAAGTGATTAGTAAAGGAACAAAACAATGTTTTTGATTAGGGGAATGAAATACTTTGCTACTGAAGAATAATTCATCGGGGACAAAACTTGTGGACTAGTTAAAGTCAATTTTTTGAAACTTCACTAGGAATGAGTATATGGGAAATTACTCCCGAAATCATAATCATAAGTATAAAGGTTTTATAAGCAGTGTAAAATCAAGACAATCATGTTTATTACTTAATATTTTCCTTTCAAGCATTCAGAGTGATTTGCAAACATTAAAAATTCTTACTTATGCCATGTAGTTCAGCATTAAAATCCTTTTTTTTAAAAAAAAAATTTGGTAGATAGGGGATTAAGGCAATCTGCTCCAAAAAAGGCTTCAAGGGAACAAATGTCTCATAGTGTCATAAAAAAGTGAAAGTGGATTTAATCAGCTTTAGCCAAGAAACTCTTTAGTTCTTCAATATTTCTTAGTACTAGGTTGGTCTGTAAAGTTTTTATTTAAATGCTCAATGGAAGGAAGAGCTTGCTGTGTATTTCCCATCTTGCTGCCTCCTTTTCTCTCTTTACCACTTTATATTACAGTTAATTACTTACTAATTATCAAGGGAAAGGAATTACCTGTGACATAACAGTCTTGTGAGACTGACATCCTGTAAAACCATCTGACACCCGAAGCATCTAAACTGTCTTGAAAATGAAGATAGGTGATGTTTAAACCCACTGCATGACTATTATTAATGGAAAGTATTAGAAGGAACCTAAAAACTGGAATGTCAGCTTATAGGGTTGGCTTTCAAAGATGCAATGATCGCTGTCAGGAAGCGGAAACAGGAGACACTGAAGCAGAAGGCAGGCAGAGCTGTTAAGCAAGCACAAAGTAGGTTAAAACATTCCATAAGCAATATGTAGTGGAAAATCTCTGGTAACAAAGCTATCTGTGTTAGAGAAAGAGACTGGGTAATTAATCATGGACTATAAAAGAAGGTAGACTTTTATGAAAGATTTTGCAGAAGTAGAATCAGTAGACTTCAAATGAGAAGACCATTTGGTACTAAAATTGGAAATGTCATATGTGGATACTGTCTGGTTCCATGATATTTTTGACAGCTGTTGGCAGTTGAACAGAAAAATAAACTGTCTTGTTGGTTAAGAGTTAGGAGATTTAAGCTGTGAACTAAGATCTAGAGTTTGTAATTGTGGAAGAAGCTGCAATGTGAGTACAACTCTCATGCTTTCTGTGAAGTTGTGGTATTAATAGGAAAAGACTGCCTACAAAAATGTTCTACGTCGTATCTAGAGATTGTGGCCAAGATAGGTATGCCATTTGGGAACATTAAGATTTTGAGCTCTTACGCAACTGGTAAGCAGCTACTTTTTCCTAGAAGTTTTTTCAAACACTGTTTGGATATGGTGTTCTGTTTTTCCAAAATGGCTTGTTCCCAGATCCACTTGGCTAGAGATACTGATTATCTTTACCCATTTTATATCTGAGATCAGCCAAATCATACTGTTCAGGGACAGATATTAGCCAATAGTCCATAACAGACATGAAAAGCCATTCTAACCTCAAGTGCGAATTTCAAGGCTTAGTTGCAGTAGTAAGGCCAGAAAATAAAATATTTCACCATTTCAAAATTAACCTAGTTCATTGAAGGCATTGCTTTAGTATGTAATTGGAAAGTCCATTAATCATATGCTTTAGCATCCTGCAGGTGAAACTGCTCTACCCATACAGCAAAAATGGAAGTGACAGACAAAGCTTTTCAAGCAATCTTGTCTTCCAGATTTCCCTCTGAAATCCTTTAAACCAAGTTATCTATTGAATCGATCACATTAACCCTGTTTGGCAAGACTTTCGTTTGTACATCTTAACATATGAGGGGAAATGAGCAATCCCACCTTTCTCTAAGGTGCATTGGTGATGTCACTGATGAGCTGCCTCTAAGGGGATGAGCCTTAAGGAGTCTTTGCAATTTATGCAAAGATTTTTAAGTGAGCTGTAATTCTGAAAATACAGTATATGCTCTGAAAAGGGAAGGAAAGTGCTGCGAGTGTTCCTGGAAGCAATGTTGTCTTGTTTTAGAATGCAGACATAAGAAAATCATCAGATGTATCTAGAAACTCTTAATTTGATGCCTTTGAGTCAGTGCTGATTTCTGGTGATTGCCTGGATTAGTCTTCGAAGTTTTCTTGGCAACATTTTTCAGAAGTGGCTTGCCTTCTTAGTAACTAATAGGAGTTCATGGCCTTGAGGCCACAGCTGTATTTTAGGTTTACTTTTGGTGAAACAAGTGAAGTCCAGTTAACAACATCAGATAACGTAAGACTACATATTATTGCCTTTTCATTATTGCTGACTTCCTCAAGTTGAGATGGCAATGTGGTTATGCTGGTTGGGTGATTATGGAGATGTACAAGGTCAATATTATCTGAAACCTAGTGGGGTTAAGAAATTGATGGTATAGTATGCATAGTTGAAGTTTCTCTTTTTCATGCTATATCCTTATTTATTACTAATTGGTGTTTAGTTTTATGGGGGGCCCTTTATTTTATGTATTGGGTTTTTTTCTTAAATATGTTATAAAATAGTTTTGACTAACTTATTTCTGCATTTGGTACAAAGGAATGAGATAGAGGAGATAATATGTTGTTCATGACTTGTAGATCATGATAGTGAATGCTCTAAAGTGAAAATCCATGCCACAGAGGACGCTGAATGAGCATAGCGCTATGACATTTCTGGCAAAGATGGGTTTGAATATGAGGAAATTTAACTTAATTGTTTCTTAATTCTTTCATTTAATTTACATTACTAGTTTTATATGTTATCATGATCCTTAAAAAATTAAGAAAGTTTTACATAGAAAAGAGACTACTTTTGGTCTACCATTTCAATCTGTGACCCTCATCTGTTAGGAGAAATGGAATTTTCTAGAATAAAAAGCTTGGTTACTGGATATTTCAGTAGCACCAATGTTTTCATCGAGTTGATGTTTCTTATATTTTCTTCTTAGAAGCTGGCAGCTAGGACATTAAAATCAGGATTACTGTTTGGTTAATCTGTAGTGCATATTATGAAAGCGGATGATGTTGGCCAATGCATAACTTACATGCTGCTCTTGCTCTAAAATAGCCTTCTGTATGTTCCTTCAGGTGGTTCTCAAGTCATTTCATCTATGGTGATGTAGGGTGTGACAGACTCCTGGTCTTCACTGTAGAGTTGTTTATTTTAAGAGTTGAAGTCTACTTGGCTTTGCTAATGCTATACTGCTATATCAAATGGTCTATTGAGACTTCAAGGGGTTGGTAAGCTATTTTTATCATGTCAGTTTGGTAGATGAAGTTTCAGATTATCTAATGGTACTTTGGAGGTTCTGTTACCATATACAGAAGAACATTGCCACTTTGTGTGTGTGTGTAAGTGCATCTGTGGAGTATTGCCATGTTTTGATATTAGATAATCTTGAGCTAGTTTTTTGAAAGCTAAATTCTAACTGGATGTTATAGACTTTATTTTGGTTTATCAATCTTAGCATTTTGTTAAGAAGTGTAAAAAGGACAGTGCATTGATTCTGGTGAAATAAGTTGATATTTTATCAAGTTAATTTAGGAGTTATTATCATCATTATTTTTGAGAAATACACGAATGGGAGAAAGAGAGTTTACTATATGTTTGTTGATTTAGAGACATGCATGATAAAACAAGTAGATTTGAAGTACAGGATGTGTTGCGTGATTATGGAGCTGAAAGTTGATTTCTGAATATGATAAAGCATCTATAAGAATAAACAAAATGCTTAGAAATAGTTCAACACTGAGAAGCTAATAAGACCAGCATATATGATATCCTGGATTGTTTAGGTATTTATAGATAAATATATTAGAAATGTTTTGATTGTGGGTGTGTATATAAGTATACTTAACATATGCAAGTAATGCCACTGTGGAAGCAAAGATTGTTTGCAAAGTTAAATAAGCATGATGAGATATAGTGAACGAGGTATTCCATGAAAACGTGGGTGGTCTCTAAATATTATAAGTAAATAAAAAGTGTAAGTGTAAATTAAGTTTACCTATATATCCTTTGTTATTGATCATGCCTTTCATTTATTTGATATTTTTTTTTACCTTTTCTATACTTTACATAATATTGCTTATTCTGAAAAGGAATAGTATAATAGGTACTATTATTAGTATTACTGTTATTCTTACCATCATACTAGCTAACCTCACCAAAATACATTATCCTTTACAGAGTAATATTACTTTATAAAAGATGTCTGTTCTGTATATGTATGTGTTTGTGTATAATAATTTTTAAATAAAAATAAGGTTTTCAATTTTAAAAATAATTTTTATTGAAAATTTAAACAATAACTAATATATATTAAAGTAGAACAAGAAAAGAAAGATAAAGGGGGTAAGGAAAAAAGATGAAAGAGCAGGGAAAAAAAGTAGAAGAAAAAAGGAAAAAGTAGAAGAAAAAAAGGAAAAAAAGAAATAAAGTTATAAAGATGTGGCTCCTGATCTACACAGCAGTTATAAATACAATTAATTACATTTTAAACCCTCTCTCTAAAGTTACATCATGCCTCTCTTCTTTCTATAATCTTTGTATAATCATCAAAACCATAAATCATAAGTTTATTCTTTTTTATGCAAAAAGTCCATAAGAGATTTTCAGTCATCCATAAATGTAGATACTGTCTTTTTTCTAGCGAAACAGACCATTTTGACAAGTTCTGTCTTCTTCACCAACCATTCCTACATTGTAGGTATTGTCTGTTCTTTCCATTTGTGTGCATGCAATAATCTGGAAATCTGTTCTGACTTTCTTCCTATCTTGCAAGAACCAAAAAAGAAGAAAATGATCTATACTAGTATTCCTAACTCAGGGGTTCAAAAAGCACATCGCAGCATCCTAATTGCCATGTTTGTCCTGGTTGGGAATGATGTGTTACTATGGGAAAAACATACCTTTTCTGAATACAGTAAGTGTAACATAAGTAAGTTCCGACCTAACAGAGCCATTCTTTTTCTTTCACACCATTTATTTTGAGCAGATTAAATTTAAAATTAATTTGGAACCTGGATTCTGAGAACATTGCTTGTAGTCTCAACTATGATTAGGGATTATTTTTATATACACAATGTGAACCTCAGTTACCAATTCTTTAGCTGGTGGTGTGCTTCCTATGCTTCCCAATAATCTAGGATGTCGTAATGTATTGGAGTAGTGTGGATTCAAGCAGTGGGGCCTTTTATAATTGACAGATGGAAATGTTGACAATGTGCAACTTTTCTAAGTGTTTAAGATTTTTTTGGTATGGCACCCTTGTGCTGATAACCTCTGGGACCACCATGGCTGATTTGTGCCATAATCTTTCAGCTTCAGTTTTTAGATCTTAATACTTTATGATCTTCTTCTCCTTTGTCTTCTATTCTACTATCCCCTGGTATTGTCACATGAGTTATCCATATTTTCTTCTTTTTAATCACAGTAAATCTGATGTATTATGAACCAAGATTTTGTTCATTTATATTTGGAAATTCCACAATATTTTAACCTGCTCATTTTTTACTACATTTTCAACTGTCCCATTTTTTCATTACTGGCACGTGATAATTTTTACAGATGTTCCAGTGAATAATTTTAGCAAGTGTGTTATGTTGTTTTTTTTATAATCAATTTGTGCAATCCTCTTGCATGAGCTGAAATAGGATTTACTGTTTCTACTACTACTTTGCACAATCTGCATTTTGAATCATTTTATTTTTCAATTCTGGTCTTGATTGCATTCATTTTAATAGCCTGCTCTTAAGCAGCCAAAATCAAGCCTTCAGTTTCTTTCTTTCTTTCTTTCTTTTTTTTTTTAAAGAATGGCTTCCAGTTGTACACCATTGTCAGGTTTTATCTTTATCCACTTTCCACTTGATCTTTTGTAGAAATAGAACATGTAACGTTTCTCCTTTCCAGCATTCTGTCTGTGTTTTTATTACATTATTTCAGTATTCATGTTTTGTGTACATTCAGGAAGTTTTCCAATTTTTAACTTGCACTAATGCTTGTCCTTGGTTGTGTTTTATATAATCAGCCAAGGCACATTTTTCTTCTTCAACAGTTTGTTTGACCTGAAGTAAACCTCTGCCTCTATTTCTCTGGAGCAGGTATATAATCTATTGATATCACTACAGGGATATAATGCATAATGAATATTCATCAGTGTTCTTGTTTTTCATTCCAAACTGTTAAGCTTAGTTAAGCTTGTGTCCAGTTAAATAATTCCAGCAGTGTCTTGTATCACAGGTATGGGCCAAGTATTAATGGCTTTAATGGTATTACCACTATACAATTTTGTCTTTAGCAGATTTCTCACTCTTTGGATGTATTCTTCATTAATCATATTTTTAACTTGTCCATGATTGTTGTTATCCATATGTAACACACTCATGCGCTTGTTGGCTTCATCCTAATGGCTCCTAATGGTTTAGCCATGTGGTATTTAATTCCATCAGTTTGTAATTTTTAACCCTATTTATTACTCCTGCAGCACATTTCCTTAGGCCAAATTCCATTGCTATTGAAATTCTTGCAATATTTGTTAATGGCTGAATTTCAATTTCTGATTTCCCATTATGATTGGTCGCACAATCAGCCAGATGTTTAGACTTGATTTGGCATTTTTATCCACCTATCAAGGCCTTCACAAGGACCTGGGATAAGCAAATGTTATTATCTGTTCACAACAAAGTGAAGTCACAGCTGCCAGTTCTTTAGCTGGTGTTGGCCTTCATACGCATTGAATTCTTTCCAAGAAGCTAGGATGTTGTAATATATTGGCGTAGTATAGTTATGGATCCAAGAGGTGTGACCTTTTGTTGTTGTTTTTATTATTATTATAGGCTTGTGTGCGTTTCCTTTGATGAACTTGCTTCCTTTTTCCTTTAACAGAAATGTTGTGTTTTTTAAAAGATATTTTTTGTTCCCTAAAAAGTTAGTTCTAGAGCAGTGATGGCTAACCTTTTTGCCATTGCGTGCCAAAAGCAGAGGGAGCGCAGGGGGGTCGCAGCCACACCCATAATTCAATGGACTCTGACCCCCGCACATGCATGCGCGATCCCCCTGTGCTCCGCCTCTTTTGGCACACAATGGCACGGTGGGCCGGATAGGCCTATTTTTCGCCCTCTCCAGGCTCCAGAGGCTTTCTTGGAGCCTGGGGAGGGCAAAAACAGGCTTCCCCAAACCCTCCCAGAGGCCGGAAATAGCCCGTTTCCCGACTTCCAGTGGGCCCGGAAGGCCCGAAAATCAGCTGACGGTGCACACATGCATGTTGGAGCTGAGCTAGGCAATGCTTGCGTGTTCACATATATGGCTCCACGTGTCACTTGTGGCACGTGTGCCATAGGTTCGCCATCACCGTCCTAGAGTATAGCAGGATTTAGCATGGTTAGCAATAGGAGAAATTAAACTATATGGTTTTCTCATGACTTGTTCCTTTCCATTTAGTCAGAATTTAAAAGTAAAATAGAAGAGTATGATTTTCAGTTATTTAAATAAACTGTATTAGTTAAATTGTGGTCACCGGAAGATTCACACCTGATAGTTTTCTTTCGATTAAGATAAATACTTTGGATACCCAGAACAGAACAACTTAGCATTTGGCTAAATTTGAAATAGTTGATGAGGATCGGTACATATTGTAGCAACCAAAGTTATGAGGGCAGAATCTTTTCCCTCATTCCATTCACGCTCAACCATATTCTTTTCTTTCATCACCCTTGTTTATATTGATCACTTGGGTAGCAAGGGAATATTACAAAGACCTTTTGTAAACATGTACTTTTGGTTTTAAAGACTACTGCAAAGGTTTTGCAATTAAAATACTGGTTATTAGATGAAGGAGAAGTGTTGCCATGGCCTTTTAAAAAGAGAAATGTGCAGTTGTTCAAAATATATGTGGTTTACCTTGTCAGGGTGCTCAATCTGGCACATCACTTCATTTGTGGCTCTGTGTGTGTTTTTCTTCCCTGCTAGTGTGAATTACAGCTTCTAGTTATTCTTTGAGGTCATGTTCTTCTCAGCAGTCCAGTTGGAGATAGACCAGGTGCATTGTCGCACACAGACTCAACATTAAGACTGTAGTTTCAATGTGCTCTATGCTTGGTTTTTTTAAAAAAACAGATTGCTTTAATGAAGTGAAGTTTTAATGGGGTTTTTGGGGGAAAAGAGACCATCTGGCTAACAGAAGGTTAGGGCAGGTAATGTCTTGCTGAGAGTGCCCCACAGATTAACTCCGTGTTTTTGAAAAATGCGCTCCGTGGCTGCTTATGTTGGAGTTTTGAAATAGTGCCTTTCGGATTTGCAGAGCCAGCAGATCTATTACCACTGCTGTGACACAGGAGATAATTCTGTTGGGCAAGCAGTAACATGGGGGTGGTTCTGTAGCAGAGGATGTGTAATGTCAACATGAAGCCCTGGAGTTGGCACTAGGAAGAAAAGCAGCCATTTCATGCCAGTGCAGGAAGTCTAAACAGATTCTCCCCACTCCAGGCTCTGCATCTTGTCCTTTACGCTACAGCCTTCCCATTTTGTAATAAAGCTGCACCTTTGTGTTTTATCATCTGAAAAGTTCAGCCCAGACACACATTTCTTGGCTCCCCCCACCCGTCTCTCTACCCCCTCCCCTTTTTTTTCCTATCTGCCTTTTTTTTATTTCTTCTGAAGGAATTGAAGAATATTCCAAAAGCTTTGTATAAATGAAGGCTGGGAAGGGTTGTTGGAAGAGGTTCACAAAATCTGGAGAAAAGGAAGCATTCAGTCATGTGAAAAGTCCTAAGCTTCTGATGAAGCTCCATTGTAATGTGTCGATTCCTTCCTTTGTCTCCAGCCCAGAGACACTTTTGTTCAATAGCTGCAATCATCTGAGAACACTGTGTGATGACTATGAAGTGGGGAAGGGTAGAGAACACTGCAAATGATATAGAATAGACTGTGCAATTATGCAATTTCCATGTTATAGTGAAAATCCATCACAATTGTCTCTTAATAAGACATTACTATAGATTTGGGGAGCATTTCTTCCTTTTCTGTACATTCGTTGCTGTTCAGTTAGCTGCTGTGTCACCAGCACTGGTTCGGTGCTGTTAATTAAGGAGTCTGTAAAAATGGCATATATGGTGTACAACTTTTTTGTAAGAAAAGTTCTGGGAATGTTCAGAACATTTTCTTTGAGTTCTTCAGAACTGACCAGCAGAGCATTAAGGTACACTGAAATTGGGATGCTTTTAAGAATAATAATCAGGGTTCTGCTTTACTAATATAGGTAATCCTCGACTTACAACCGTTCATTTAGTGACTGTTCAAAATTACAACTGGACTGAAAAAAAGTGACTTACAACTGTTTTTCACAGTTACAACTTTGCAGCGTCCCCATGATCATGGGATCAAAATTCAGATGCTTGACAACTGGTTCATTCTTATGACCGTTGCTGTGTCCCAAGGTCATGTGATCCCGTTTTGTGACCTTCTGACAAGCAAAGTCAATGGGGAAGCCAGATTCACTTAATAACTGGGTTACTAATTTATCAACTGCAGTGATTTGCTTAACAACTCCGGTAAGAAAGGTCGTAAGGGGGGCAAAACTCACTTAACAAATATCTCACTTAACAACAGAAATGTTGGGCTCAATTCTGGTTGTAGGTCGAGGACTACCAGTATAGCATAGATATTCCTGTGTTTACTAAGCTGAAAGCACAGATGAGGTTTTCCAAGAATAAGATGTTATCAAGCTTCCTGAAACATTCCCATGGAATGATTAAATTGAAATACTATTAAGACCTCAATGTGAGATGTAGTTTGCATTTCTTGGTACCATCTGGGATGGGAGGGCACACATTAAACTGAAATTACATAGCAAGAACCTTCTGTTGCTTGCTCTCCACTTATTAGAGCAAGGAGATTGGAGGGGGGGGGTAATAAAATTGAGTTTTTAATCTAATCTTTTGGTAATTGTTCAAGGTTTACATTTAGGTGCAATGAGATAATGGTCACCTTGCAAAAACTGTTCAGTTGTTTTTAGCTCCCTTGTAAGAGTTGGCACCTCCATTCATGGTAACAACAAAGTAGAACTTTACACCTGTGTGTGTTCAAAGGGGATTGCAGTGTATTAATTAAGTTTTTACATGGCTTTTTCTGTCCAGGTTCCTCTGTTTCTTTGTATCCCCGGAATACTTTGAATAAACAGTGCCCGTGCAGGTAGCTTTATAAAAATGTTGCTTATGGCTAATCTTTCCTGTGTAATAAGGAATGGGTCATAATTTACAATTAGAGATGACTCGCAGTCAATGAGTTATATCACCAGGATCTTTCCTCCTGCTCACCAGAATGAACAAAAGTAGCTCTGGGCTACTTGAGCCGCCGTATTCCCAAGAAACCAGTTTGGCAACATCTAAAGCAGCATTCTAATCTTAGTGTTAACCAAATATCCTGGACTACAACTCCCATAATTCTCCAATCAGAGATGAAATCACATTATGCATGCTGATTAAAAAGATAAGCTTCAGTTCCTGACTTGCTACATTCTAGAGGGTGTTAGAATCTATAATTAATTTTTTTAATGAATAGTCCGATCAAGGTGCCTGTTGTCATCTTTGTTTAAAAAAAGGTTTTTTGGGGGAACATCAAATATTGACTGAAGGACTGAATGGGCTGCTTGTGTCTTCCTGAGAAAACTGGTGGTTCCATTCAGCAATTTAGCTTTTATAATTCCCAAGCCTGCTTGATAAAATGCTAAATATTACTCCCGCCTAGTTAAGTGAACAGAAGCAATAGGGTGCATTTGGTGTTCAGGACAGGAAAATAATGCTGATTAAAAGGATGTTTTTGTCAGGCTTAGTTACCTGGATTGATTTTGGCTTCTTGATCTTCAGGACCGGAATCTACTAAAAGTACCAGTTCTGACTATCCAGATAAAATTTCGGTCATAAAGGTAAAGGTTCCCCTCGCACATACTGTATGTGCTAGTCATTCCCGACTCTAGGGGGTGGTGCTCATCTCCGTTTCAAAGCCGAAGAGCCAGCGCTGTCCGAAGACATCTCCATGGTCATGTGGCCAGCATGACTAAATGCCAAAGGTGCACGGAATGCTGCTACCTTCCCATCAAAGGTAGTCCCTATTTTTCTACTTGCATTTTTATGTGCTTTCGAACTGCTAGGTTGACAGAAGCTGGGACAAGTAACGGGAGCTCACCCTGTTATGCGGCACTAGGGATTCGAACCGCTGAACTGCCGACCTTTTGATCTACAAGCTCAGCATCGAGCCACCGTGTCCCTATATAGAGTCATACTATATGGATTAAAAACCCTTGCATGGCCACAGGATAGCGTACGGCCATTTACATTCCATGGGAATAGGATAATCCCATGCAACCATTCCGGGGTGGGGTGGGGTGAATACAATTTTTGACCATCCTTTGTGTCTGCTGCATATGAATGCAGTAGTGATTCCTATAACCAAACTAATATTCATCGCTAAGGGATGTTGGTGGGAGATACCGTTGAATTAATTACAATCCATTAGACTTAGTGTCTATTTGGAGATACCACAAATCTAAGACTGATTCTTGTCCATTCCATTTGAGTCATTATTTTGTTGGTGTCTCCAGTTTCAGGTCAATGCTACACCTCATAATTGTCAGCTTTTTTCTGCAGAAGTTTCTGTACCTTGGAATTATTTGCAGTAATGTACATCACACCTGTAGGAATAGGCTGCCATGACATGCTTTGAATCCTTCTGGTTGTCTTTCTTGTGTGAAACAGTACTATATAAATTTACATCTTACACCAACTGGTACGTGTGCGTGCGTGTGTAGATATAATCCTCAATAACACATATATTGGCCCTGAAGTGTTGGATTATAATTGATGGTTGCAGAGGAAGCAGAGGTTGAAGCTTCTCTGCTGACATAATGTTTAAAATAAGGATGACCTTTTTTGGTCCAGATTTTAACACTTGCAAAGTTAGATAATGTAGGACCTACTTAGTCTTTCCAAAAAAAGTTTTCCTTGTATTCTGTTAAAAAATAAGTATTCTACTTCTTTTGGGGAAAATGTGATGCTTATGTCCCTATCTTTCCTTTCAAGATGGAATGCATTATGTATCAGATTTTCAAGCAGCCTCTCTATTTTTAAATGCAAATCTGCAAAAACTACACAGTTTTTGGGTTTTTTAATAGAAGTTATTCAAAAGTATAAGTACAATAAAACTAATAGAAAGTAAAAAGAAACTAATAGAAAGTAAAAAAAATAAGAAAATGCAGAGAAGAAAAAATAAAAAATAGAAAACAAAATATTAAAGAAAAAATATATAAAATTCTTCCCCCTTTATCACATATAATTTCTTTAATAACTTATGACCTCCTCTTAAAATACAACATATAATCACTTTTTCCCTTATCTGATCTATAAACAAATACTTAAACTATCATCATTTCAATCCTGATGTCAGCAAAAATCCATTAAGAGACTTCAGTCGATTCCTTTTGTATGTCCAGTGTAACATCTTTTTCTTTTACTCTTGTAGTGTGTCATTTTTAAATCCAGCTTCAAATCAGTTTCAATCTTGTTAACTGTTTCTTTTGAATAACATCTTTTAAATATTATCTATAGAGGCACAAATAATTCCAAAATCTTATTTCAAATTTATCTGGACATTTAGTCCATTTATCATTTTAATTATCCTTTTGGTGTTTATTCAAAAAAATTAAATCCTTAAACATGTATTTAAAACTTCTTTTACTAAGGATTGAAAGAAAATCACCTGCTGCTGTAAAACTTGTTGATCCAAAGGTTTCTAATAGCTGAAAAGCAATTAACAAGCCATTTCTGTAAGTGATTAGAAAAGGAATCATATGAACCCAGTGTCTTTTTAAAGGTGCCAATCATATTTTGAGCAACATGGCTATTCCGTCATCTTCCAAAACTCTCTACCTGCTGGAGCATTGCAATATCCTCCCAAGAAACAATTGCTTGGGGTGCCTGTGGGCAATCTGAAGTATTCTCCTTGGCCAGAGAGGAATTGTGAAGAGCTGGTTTCCTCCACATCATTCTGCTGTGGTCCTTGGCTGTGGACTAGTTTTTGTAGAAGCATCTTCAGTCTGCCATTTTTCCTCTGGAAGTCACATAATTTCACAGATTTCTGTCTTTGCTCTTACTTGTCCCTTTTCCTTCTAGTCTTTTTCTTTTTGATCTTTCACTATTGATTAAGAAACTGGTATATACTGGTTAGATATAGATTTAACATCCTATAATTCCTGCACATAGTCATTTATGGGCAGGAGGGAAAACAATGACACATGTTAATGAAGTAATCATAAAAATGCTGTGAATTATGTATTACCAGATGTCTTGCTTTTGCTCTAATTATTTTGTAATAAACAGTAGTCATGCTTTAAGGTATCCATTTCAGTTTTGATTCATACTATTTTGTTGAGCAAGATAGCATTACATAGTTAATCTCCAACCAAAGAAATCTTTTCTTCCTAGATGCATAAATTACATTTCAGTTTCTTTCTGACAGAATAAATAAAAAGTCAGGGAATTCATGAATATTATGGACCTTTGAATTTAAGAAACCATAGCTAACTGTGGCTTTTAAATTCATTTTGTTGCTTCTCTGAAATGTTTTGGTTTATTATACAAGAATTTGCTTGTCTGAATGGAACTTATTTTTCTACCTATGGCTTGTGGGAGCTTACAGTTGTTATTATCTTTAAGGTTCAGATTTCATGGTGGACTATGTTTGACTTTGGCCTAGACTTTTTAATAAAAACTAGAATTATTTAGTTCTTTCTCATGGAACAAGGGAGGGAGAGAGGAAGGAAATATAGGATAAGGAAGGAAAGAAAAAGATTAATTGACAAGAATATACAGTTTTTGGATGCGTAACAGCCAGAAACATAGTCACTGAAGACTACATATGGATTTGTACTGCTCACCCATAAAGCTTATCACAATGATGGCTAATCTTTTTGCTGTTGCGTGCCAAAATCGGGGGTCGCATGGGGGGTCAAGGGTGCGTGTGCCCACATCCATAATTCAATGCGCCCCACCCTCCCGCATATACGCATTTGACCCCCCCCACTTCCCCCTGCTTTTGGCACGCGATGGCACAGTGAGCCCTGTAGGCCCATTTTTCCCCCTCCCCAGGCTCCAAAGGCTTTTTAGGAGCCTAGGGAGGGCAAAAACAGTCTTCCCCATCCCCCAGGAGGCCTTCCGGAGGCTGAAAACAGCCAGTTTCCCAACTTCCAGTGGGACCGGAAGGCCTGAAAATCAGTTGGCCAGTGTGCGCATGTGCGCTGGAGCTGAGCTAGGGCAACACTCGCGTGCCCACCAATATGGCTCCGCGTGCCACCTGTGGCACCCGTGCCATAGGTTCGCCATCACGGGCTTATCATTTTGGGCAAACATTATCTCTGTCATGCATCATCTTCTTAGGATGGCTATGAAAACATTAGATAATAGATTTCTTGAATGTGATTGGAGTATAAATACCAGTCTATGAGTTGATTCCTAGATCTACTGTATGCATGAATATTTTGAATAGATTAGGACAAGCCTTTATGCAATTGCCTGGGAATACACATATTTAAGAATAAAGGACATTTGAATAGATAAGTATAGAATTGTAGTGCTGGTTTCATTTATTCCATGGATTTATTATTTACTTTTACTGTGATTTATAAATAGCAGTATTTATAAGATATAAGATTTATAAGATAGTAGATACTAGGAAATCATATGGAAATTTTAAAAACTAGATTTTGCCTTATCCCACATTCAGAATTTTTTTTCTTATTTGCCAACATTTGAATTAAGGGCAGATATCTATGAAGAATCACACTAAATGACTTTCTAATCCAGTTGTTAATAGGTAATTCAGTACCTTGAGGAAATTTGCATGTGAAACATAACCACAATAACTTATTCTGAGTTTGACAACTCCGTTTTTTTGAAAATTATGTTTCCTCTCTACCAAAGAGAAATACTAAATAATAGATAAATATTAACTTTTGTAATATGAAGATTTTATCTTTTATATGTAAATTTCGATTGAAGTGTATATATTGTGTAAAGTTCCCGTCGCGATCCATATGTGATTACTTATTTTGTTGTATTGAAATAAATAAATAATAAAATTAAAAAAAAACCTTTTGTAATATAAAAGTGTTAATTTTTCTATCAAAATGAATAGTGAAAATCTGTGCCTGGTAGCAAAATTAGAGTTAGGAAACTTCTCATTTGTATTTATCCCAGGCTCTGAAGCAAGGAACAATGAAATAAAACTTCTCAAAGGTCTGATACAACTATATAATGACTCTGATGGTTTTTGCTCCTCCCACCCCAAGATGTTTAGGAAAGTTATCAAAGAGGAATATAGGTAAAGGCAAAGTCTCCACTATATTTCGGCTGGTTGAGTCTGATTACTCTGATATAAAGAAACCTTAGTATCAACTTCTCCCCCCCCCCCCAATTTTTTAAGGGAATATTATTTTAACTTGCGGTACCTGATGATGATGATGATGATGATGATGATTATTATTACCTTTGGATGAAGCAGGTAGCCTTAAAGAAAGTACTTAGATGCTACCAACTTTAACCTGACTGACGGACATGTTCTAAAGAATTAATTCATTAAGCAGACTTTTGAAGGACATCCTTTATAGAACAACTACCCATTTTATTTGGTTAATTGTTGACCTAATTCAACTGTTCTGCTTCCTGGAATTCATTTTAATATAAAGAATGCACCAAACAAGATGGGGAATAAAAGCAGCAAAAGTCAAATCTATAATTGAATTAAAATCAATGCCATGCTCAAAGAAAGTTGCAGAATTTGTTATAGTTTTTAAACGGCAAGAACATTTTGTAGAAAAATGTAAAAACAAATATTGTTTCAATATCAGTTAGCAATCCAGCTGCAGTATTTTAAAACAAGTTGTAGATCAAAACAGTTTCCCAAGGCAGACCCATCTAGAACACATTGTAGAAACTTAATCAGGCTCCTAATTATGTTTTTTTAATATATTTGTGTGATTGTGGCCAGGGTTTTCTTTTTGCCTCCCATTTCAAAATGGAAATGTATATATTTTACCTAGTGTATTTGCAAGTCAACTTTGATATTTAAATTGAAGCAAATTATAAAGGGAAAATTGAATGAACATATCCTAAATAAATAAATAATATTTAGAGCTTTTTTCTTGTGTGCCTTGACTGGGGGTTATACTCTAATCCTTGTGATTTTAATTGCAGAATTTTGATAAGCACATTCAATATCACAGGTTGTCTCTATGTTAGCATCTACATTGAACATTAGTTTCTGTGTAGACAGTGGCACTAAATGTTTGTGAACTGTTTTAAATGTTCAATATTTCAACGTAAATATGACCTAAAATGTTATTTGTTCTCCACATAAGTCTTAAAGCTAGATAACGAATCCAAACAAACAAATGAATCAAAAACATCATACTTCTTCATTGATTTATTGAGGAAAATCATCCAAAGTTGCATAGTTGTATGTGGCAAAAATATTGATTGAAACATCTGACTCTATTTTCCCCGTTAAATGAATTGATGATCCTAGAGGTTCACATATGTTGCTACATGCAAATATACAGTTTTGGATTATTTTCCTCAATAAATCAATGAACAAATATAATCAAATCAAATCTTTATTATGGTCATAGGCCAGCATAGGAGCAAGTATAATGTTTTGATTCAAATGTTTAATTAGGTTCTCTTTATATAGTTTTAGGACTTGTAGCAGGGATGAAATTCATCCGGTTCTATCCGGATTGTGCAATATGATAGGGCCAACTGCGTGAAGCCCCGCCCACCCACGTGGACGTCATGACATTCCTTTTTTGCGATGATTTTCAGCCTCTGCAAATGCGTAGAAGGCTTTGTGCATGCATGGACGATGGTGCGCACACGTTTGCGAACCAGTAGGGAAGGTAAGTGAATTTCACCCCTCACTTTTTAAGTCATAGTAAGACAGAAATATTGAATATTCAGAAAGGTTCACAGATTTTTAAACTCAGTTGTATAACAGTCTTACCCTTCTTTAATTTTGTTGGAAATGCTGCTTTTTCAAAAGAAAAATCTCCTTGTGTGATTTTAGCAAGTTTTTTTTTTCCTGTTTACTATAAGGAGAAATATTTGCTTTTCACTGGAATCTACATTATCTACCACTTTTAAAGTGATATTAAGGTGTGGTTTGTGATAGGCCTGTGTTTTATACAATAAGGAGTCATACTATAATTCTTTCTAGTATTGGGATTGAATTCCAGAAATTCCTTGAAGTATTGAGCTTGGAGCTTGCTTCCATATGTTCCTTTCATTTTGAAACTGCTGTGAGAGCTGGTTCTCAGATTAATAACTTTAGTTATCAGTTGGTCAAGAGGTGATTGCTCTAGCTCCTTAAAAGAGAGAAGTCTTCATTCCTTTATTTAGATAATTCCTCTCATTTGAAAATAGAATAATTCCTGGGATTCTTCTGTTTTTATTTTAATTTTCTCATGAATAAATATTATTCATCAGAGTTCTAAGAAGCATGACCTTGGGGTTAATTTTACAGTGCAAGTTGTTGTGAAGAAATCCAACGTATTCCATAACATTTTATATGGGTCTATCTAAGTAGTTTTAATTTGTATCCCTTTCCTCACTGTTCTTTAAGGATTGAAAGAGGATATAGCATTCAGTTTTTTTCAGACTGAAAATTCTACAAATAAGTTTGGAAACTTAGTAAGTTTCCTCAGTCCTTTCACAGAAAAAAATCATTCCTGTTCTCTGAATCCTTGTTATTTTTGGAATTTAATTTAGGTTAACGTTGAATGCACATTTTATTTCTGTTGATATACTCTTGCTTATCCTCTTTGATTCCTAAAATATCACAAAATAAATTCATATTTGCCTTCTGCCTAAGCCTGACTTAAACAATTAGTAGGTTTTTTAAGTTTTCTTGAATTTATCTAATTGCACTTTCAAAACAGAATATTCAAAATGCCTGATTGAGAAGCATAAGGTAATTCATTAAAAAGTTTATTCCCTCCCTGTTTTCCTGTCCATATACAACATGGCTTTCTAGTCCCTTTCTGAATAGCAGTGCATTTAAGACAATATATTGTTAACTAGAGTTTTAGCAATACGTGTTTTGCAGTTAAGAGAAATAACATATCATGACACACAATAAACTCTTCTTCTGTATTTTATCCTGACCAGATCGCATGTTTGCTGTTTTTATCATTAAAAATAATAATCTGGACTTCAGGTACTTTTAAAATTGCTGTTTACTAAGTGATAAAGATAATTTACTTATGTGTGAAGAAATTCAACCATAGTCAGATATTGTTCTAATGTAATGTAGTTTTCTTTATAGAAAACAAACTTTTATCAGGAAAAGTTGCACATAAAAAAAACATGTACAGGTAATCCTTGATTTACAACTGGTCACTTAGCAACCATTAAGAGTCATGATAGACCCCCCCCAACCAAAAGGTACTTATGACCCAGTTCCAAAGTTTCAGTTGGCTGCATGTGACTCCATTATTGGCACTTGGCAACTGGCCTGCATTTACAGCTCTTTGGCGCATCCCACAGTCACATGAATGCAATTTACAACTTTTTTGCCAAAAGAACCCTAACATTTACTTCCTCTTTTGGCAAAAATGCCCCAAAGCAAACAATGGGCTTTCTTGACAATAGCAGCGTTTCCATGTTTGCTTAACGACTACTGCAAAATAGGTCATAAAATTTGGTTGGTCGCATGATGATCCACTTTATAAATGTTATGACATACAACTATAATTTAGGAGACTTTGTTATGGTTGTAAATTCAGGGGCTTTGTACATAAGCTAGAGATCATGTATGTTGTGCAATAAAGATTTATTTGGTTGATTATTTTTCTAATAAAGCTGAGGATGACTATGAGATGGGATACTAAATAGTTAAGAGTTCATAATACATATTTGAGGACTTGCAGCTGCAAACCAACCATTCTAAAATACCGTATTTTTCAGATTATAAAACGCACTCCCCCCCCCTAAAAGAAGCTGAAAATTTGGGTGTGTCTTATACTCTGAATGTAGCCAAAAATGTGAAGCATGGAGGAGGAAATGGTCTATGGCAATCCCTGCAGTCTGGAACAGCTGACGGGGTATTCCGGGAGGCCGATCCACCCGCAAATCAGCTGCTCATGCCAGATCAGGCTGCAATAATGTGATGAAGCTGACCTGGCTGTTCGCTATTTGCTGCAAGGACTGTTAAAAGAATCACATCCAGAAAGCACACACAAGTAACTGATTCAGCAGGATTCAATAACTTCTCTTTATATGTAATATAAAGTAAATATACAATACCAAAATCAGGTTTTCTAACACAAGCAAAACACAAGCAGAGGAGAGGAGTTTCAGTTTCAGTTTTGAGCAGCAGACTAATGTACAGCTCAGCTCAGACTCAGAGCTGCAGAGCTAAGCCATACCCAGGCTCCCTGCTGTCTCCTTCCTTGTGGCTCACACAGCAAATATTGTTTCAGTTTCCAAACAACCCTCAACACTCTCACACATTGGACGCCAGCCAGATGAATACCAATGGATGCTGGTAGGCGGAGGCAGATATTTTTTTTCTTATTTTCCTCCCCAAAAACTAATGTGCATCTTATACTCTGGAGCATATTATACTCTGAAAAATACAGTAGTTATTGATACTGGAATTTTAAAACAGTAGGAAAGGATTTTTTACTTTAATCATGATGTAGACCAGGTGTGACCAACCCATGGTCCATAAGCCTTGTGTGCCCCTGGACAGCTAGTAATGTGGCCCAATAATTTCATAATAAAAATATACAAAAATAAAGCAAGATTGTTGTTTATATACATTAATTACATTATACTGTATATTTTATGTGTGGCCCCATACAATTCCACTTCACTCAGTGTGGCCTAGGCAAGCCAAAAAGTTGGACATGCAAAAAATGGCTGTGAAATAGTTCACAATACATAGTGTTTATAAACAGTGAGGTGGCATTTCCTGCCTCTATTTTATCTATTGATATTGTTGTTTGTGTTAACAGTTTTCCTAGCAATAATATTCATGGGTTAATTGCTCTGTGAATTGTGTAAAAAAGTATCCCTTTTTTATTTTATTTTATTTCATTAAGTTTATACTATGTGAATTCTTTGATTAACTTCTTAAAAGTTGTATTTTTCTGTGGTAACTCCTCATTCATTTTATCTATTTATGATACCTTTAAGTTTTACATCTCTCTGAGGCACTTTTGTACTCCTGTGTAAAACAATTTTATTCTATTCTCATTTGTTGGGTTTATTATTCTATCTTACCCTGAAGGGTCAAGCCTCGAGAGTATTTTTTCCCCTGTAGAAAATGTGATTTGATATAAATAGACACAAATTTCCAATGGTGAAGTTGGTTTAAATAGAATTCTATGTTTTTAAGAGAAAAGAAACGTCAGCTACCTGAATATAGTCACCTTATACCTAATAGTAGCATATTTCACAGATTTATATGTGGGATTCCAAAATATAATTCTAGACATGTGCCTCAAGGTCTGGTTTGTGCCCATCAAGCAGTGACTCAGAACCACTGCAAAATGGTTCTGAGGCTGAGAGAGAGGTGAAGGCTTTTGCAATGTCCTTTTAAAAGCCCAATATTTTGAATATTTCACATTGGGGAAGAAGTGTTCATTAATTTCTCCTATGCATGTATAAAAATTTAGCTTTGGAAATTTGAAGAGAATATATATGAGGGGAAAATTGTGGCATTCTTTACTTCCTTTTGACTTCTCAATAAAGCCCACATTTTTCTAAGCCTAGCTTGCCAATGGAATCTTCACAGCTTCTCATCACTTTTTTCTCAGTAAAATGTACCAATCCATTGTTAGGCAGACAATAGTTATTGTACAGAGTTAGGGAGATCAACCAGCTTGTGTTCCTGAAGAAACTGTAATGGAAATCTTGACTAAAGTTCGCATAGTGTCAAAGTCATAAACTTCTTGCAGAACAGACAAAGCAATATAGATCCAATGAGTTACCTCTGAGGCAAAAGAACTGATTTTTTAAATAAAGGTTATTTGCAATTTGCCCTCTTTTAAGGGCTTTCCAGAGTTAGGAGTTAAGAAGTGTTACGTGTTCCTGAAATTTAGGTTCTTTTTTTTTTAAAGTAACCCTAAAGCCTTAGAAGATTATGAAGCATAATTCTTAGGAAAGCGAGGACTATTACTGAATAGATCCTGGGCCTAATTGATTGAGCTGTTACAAGGAGAAATACTGTAATAAGAATGAAGATATAGTGCCTTGCTGAATATGAGAAAGAATTCCTAAGGAAGGAATATGGAAAGTAATCTAGCCCAACTACTGTTTGATATAAGTAAAGCACCTTGTCAGAAAGTCATATCATCTTGTCTTTAATATTTCTAGTGGGAATATAACTAATTTTGAGGTAAATCTGTTAAGCATACATCCTTATGGCAGACATTGTTCATCAAAATGTAGAATTATCTATGAAACACAAGTTTCTGATGCAGAATGATAAACATGTTGATCTTTGGAAGGAAGGGAGTGCAGTATCTGTTTGAACAGTGAAGAAGTACCCGTAGAATATTTGACAAGTGAGTCATTAATATTTTCATAAATGCATTTCTGTTTTTTTTAATATTGTAATGTATAGCCTTGAGCACTTGGCTTTTCTGATTCTGGATCAACATCAGGCAAAAATTAACTTCCTCTATGTAAATATCCATAGTAAATTGCATGTATTTTACTTAGCTTAATCTTGTCTAACCTGGTGCCTTCCAGAGAGTTCTGTAATTTTCACCCAGTGTGGCATGCTGACTGGAGACATTAGGAATGTCAGAACTGAGAGTGATGAAAATATTGAATCATTTCCCCAAGTGCTTTCCCATTCTAGTTAATTTAGGGATTGGGAACAGGTTAAAGTGCAATATAAAGTTACTCTGGGCGTCATTCACTTCCTGAAGAAAACCTAAATAAATTTCAGCCTGGAGCAAACCACCAAAATTATAGACAGGTTCTCATTCAATTGCACCTGAGGAAACTGAGGAAATCCTTCATTAGAATATATTAAGATTAGTTCTACTAGAGAGAGATTGATTTATTTACTGAGGGAAGACAAATTGGAGCCCAAATATAAATTGAACATGGATAACGTTAGCTAACTCTCATTGTCTGATCTCACCAGAAGTTGGAGAAAATGTGTCAAATTCTTCTTTTGTCTAAAAATTAATTTCTTGTGATTAAAGATGAAACATTGACATATGCCAGATTGCCTGACCCGATGAAAGACAATACCAGGACAAATAAAACTAAAATTTAGAAGCATATTCTTCTGCTTAATTTGTTGGCTCAGCAACTTCTTTTTTTACTGCATTTATAGTAAGTGTTATACTGGTACTAAACCTGCAAGAGACTGCCATCAAACTCTCAGAGAGTTAACAGATAGCCAGCATGTTTTAGCTGCACTAGTGTTTTAAAAATTGGACCACTTCAGCAGTTTTTTTTTTCCCTGATTACATACTACATATTTTTAAAACGTAGGGCAAGGCCATTTCTTCCATAAAATTTTAGTTATTGTAAATATGAATGCTCCCCAAATGCAAATAAGGCTGCAAGTAAGCAGATTTACAGATGGACACAGAAGGAACAGCCTATTGTTACGTTCATTGCTTGCATTCTAAGAGCAGAAGTTCATGTAATGCTCTTCAGCACACATATGCACATATGCAGTGGGTTACATTCATTCAGTTAGGTCAGGGGTGGGCAATTGTGGCTCTTTTACAACCTGTGTAAAACCTGTAGACTTCAACTCCCAGAATTCCTGAGACATTTTGGCTGTCTCAGGAATTCTGGGAGTTGAAGTCCACAGGTTGTAAAAGAGCCACAATTGCCCTCCCCTCAGTTAGGTTATAAAGAAATAACCTGAGGAGCTTTCTTTTGTCATATTTGCTGTGACAAAATTATTCTGAATCCCATTTCTAGAACATTTTCAAAATCGATAAAGCAAAGCACTAGGAAAATGAGACCAAAAGCTTGTCATCGTCCCCCTACTCATTTTAACTCTTTGCAAGCTGGTCTAAGCAAACAGTTCAAGAACTAAAACCAACCTACTTCTGGGACATTAAAAACAGAGAGATTTTTAACTATAATACATAGTGGTTCCTTGGCTCTCTACATTTGCTTGACTTCATTCAGGCTAGGAGAGTTATTAGAAAAAGGCTTTTAAAGATTGAAGGATAGAATGAAAAAAGGACTGATACCAAATTTGATCCAAAACTCAGCTTAATCATTGTTAGGTAGAAACCAGCCAACTACATCAACTCACTCATCTCTCCAGCCTAACAAAGGTTCTTCTACAGAGCCAGATATAATAGTCTACCCTTAGTGCTTTTATACAGTAGATTCAATAAAACCCCCATGATTAAATGAACCTGCCCTTGTGGTGATGGTTCAGTTGAATCTATTCTCCACATGGTGCAGCACTGCTCTTTTTACAGTTGCATTTAAAGAAGAGTCTTCTTTCCTCTCATGCTACGTGCACCAAATTCTTCCGAGGAACGACTTGTTAACTTTCTCTTAGCAGATAAGAAAACTGCTACCTCCCGTAATATAGCAAAATTCAGTATGGTGTTGTGAATGTACACAAAAAATTGACTGACTGATGCAAGTAACATGATTGACATCTTCATATCTGATTGATTTAATCTTACAGCCATGTGGATGCTTTGTTTTTCCCTTTTTTTCCTACTGCAATGTATGTTTTGTTTTATGTTGTCATTGACCGAAATAAATTTAGGTTAGTCTCAGTGGTGGGTTTCATTTACCTTTGCTACCGGTTCATTTGCACGCGCACAGAAGCTTCTGCACATGCGCATAGTGTTTTTGATTACGTTTGGGCAGGTGGGCGGAGCCTCCTGCTGCCGCTGCTACTGGTTCACCTGACCCGGGGCGAACCAGTAGCAACCCATCACTGATTAGGCCTCAACTTAACAACCATATGTTTAGTGATGGTTCAAAGTAACAACGGCACTGAAATGAGTGACTTACCACCATTTTTCACATTTACAAGCATTGCCACATCCCCATGGTCAGGTGATCAAAATTCAGATGGTTAACAACTGGCATATATTTATGACAGTTGCAGTGTTCCCGGATCATGTGATCACTTTTTGCAACCTTCTGACAAGCAGAGTTAATGGCAGGGCTGTGGAGTCGGGAGAATTGGGACATTTAAACTTGCTTTTTTAAAAATTCCAATCTAAATTTAGTAGGAGTCAGAGTCGGTGCATTGTTTGCCGACTCCAGGTACCCAAAATTTCCTCCGACTCCGACTCCGACTCCGACTGCACAGCCCTGGTTAATGAAGAATCCAGATTCACTTAATAATTGTGGCAAAAAAGGTTGTAACATGGTGGTAAAACTCATTTAACAATTGTCTTGCTTTGCAGTGGAAATTTTTGGGCTTAGTTGTGGTTTTAAGTTAAGGACTACCTATATTGTATTACTTGAGGGAAGGCTATTTTTTTTCCACCTTTTTGTTTTGCTCTGTAACTAAAATATGTTCCTGAAATGTTTATATGCCAAGTTAAAGGTAGCATCTAACCAATCTTTGCAGGTCTTGATGAGTAAGCATCTGGTGAGTGCTCAGACTACAGGAAGTCCAAAGCAGCAGACTTTTATTCTGGGGAACTCGGGGGACGGACATTCTGGAAGAAGGCAACAACCATCCTCTTGATAATTGTTGCCAAGAAAGCTATCTAGATATGTCATGAAATCACCAGAAAGATTCTAAGTGAGTTTACATTAGTAGTTTATAAATCTCAGTAATGAGACATCCTTTGCCCTCTGAATTACTGTCTATAAGGAATCCCACACAAAGAAAAAGGAAAGAGGAGGAGGAGAAAAAAAGAAAATTCAGTAATTCTTTTTGAAAATTATCAGTCTTATACCATAATGACCTGCTGGGAGAAACAGTCCAGATAACTTAGGTGACATTGAAGTATGCACAACATGTGATTGCTTCGCAGAGGAGGTATCTTATTACCTACAAGAGAGTATTAGAACGGGGATGTGAGAGGTTTAGGAAGGACGGGGAAAATTGCCTTGATAAAACAAATAATTTTGGGAAGAAATCTTGCTTAGCTTCTGTTGCCTCTCTTAATCATGATTCGGCTCTTTCTGATAGGTCCAGGCTTGGATATGGGTATGACAATCAAAAGTGGGTCTGGCAGGGAAATTCTGAATATACTTCTGGAAAGAGAATGGGGTAGGATAAGAGAGGCTTCTGTGGAGTCACCCTAAGGGAGAAGAGAGGCTTTTGTGGGGCCAACCTGAGGAAGGAGAGAGGACAGGCTGATGGTAACTACTCATTAATTTTCAAACTAAGTATCAATTTATCAAGTCCGATCACATAGTTTCATAGCGGAGCACGGGTATTTAGCTTGTGTGTGTGTGTGTGTGAGATATCTTTTACAAATAAATAAAATGCTCTGATGCAGATTTGTATTTATTATCTTCTCCTTTCTGAAAAAAGTTAGCTAGTCATTAATTCTGCTAAATATGTTTTAAAATCTCTTTTCCTCATTGTCACATGCATTCCATACTTCGATTTATCTCCTGCATGATCATTTGGATTGGGATAAAGTACAATCAGGACTTTCCCCATTAATATCACTTCTGTAGAAATACACCATTTTAGGATATCTAGGAAAATCAAAAGCATCATGTATATGGAAAGGTAACCTATCCAGGGCAGGGCTTTTTCATGACATATCAGCACGTGTAATGTGACTTCTGCCGGTTCTGAGTAAGAGTTTATGGATCATAATAAAAGTGTCAATGGAGGCACATGTGGCCTGCAAAATTAATTATTAGCCTTTTTGTTATTTAAGAACAGCTTGGCATAGTCTGATGTTGTTCAGCAGTTGGTAGTGTTGGCTGGGAATAGTAATTATGGGAATTGTGTAAGTAGAGGGCACCCATTTGGGAAAAGTGGTTCTACAGCAAACCCCCTTGCTGAAGAAAACTTTGTATCTGGAGACTATTATTTAGGCAAGTAATAAGATAATAAAAGGAACCAAGCTGTTAAAAAAAGTGATTAACGAGCCACACTCCAGCATATTCCTAGAATAAAAAAAAAATGAAAGAGAACTTTAAAAATTACAAATTCTCTCTCCTTCCCTCGCCCCTCGTGTGTAGGGAAGAACTTCTTTGTTGTAAAAACTTTGGATTTCAGCTCAACTTTCATCTTATTAAACCGGCTTTCTTACAGTTTCTTTTCACTTCAGTATTTTTAAGGATGGTCATTGTCTGCAACACAATTGCAAGGCCCTGCAAAAATCCAAGAATGGTCTAATACTTCTTAATGATAAACCTAGCAGGTTGGTGCTAAAATTGAGTTACCTACAAAGGGGAGAGAAGGCTGTAGGCAAAAATCTCTAAACAGGCTGAAAAAGCTATTTCTGAGAAAATTATATTCTGAGTGATTTGGCCTAGATCTAATTAAATCTTTTGTGGCATCTATTCTGCTGTGAGATTCTCTAGCAGACCTTGACCTCTATTGACTTTCTTGAATAGGTGGACTTAATTTCTTCTGAGAGGTAGCTAGCTAGATAGCTACTAAGCTACTTTGGAAATATCACAGCATCAGACTTTTCTTATGTGTTGGCTTCTCACATGTGCATTCTGTTCTGCTATTAGAAAGTAACATTTGTTGTTACTTTCATTTGTTGTTGGTTTAAAAAGGATGTCTAAAAGTGCAAATCATGACAAAATGGTTATTAGGATAGTCAGTGGCACAAAGCTAACCGTTTTGCTCTTTCCCTACCCGCAGTTGAACTTACACTGAATGGCATCTGTGTCTTTCATTTTCTGTTCATCTATTTTTTTAGACACTTGTTTACTAAAGTTGCATGCAACTAAACATAATATTCAAGGCATGGACTTCCCTGCAAGATTCCCCCTCCCCTTCCCAATCTTAAACTTTACAATCCATGAAAATTTTAAAGATTTTTAGAAGACCCAATTATGTTCTTTATTTTTTAAAAAAAAAATCATTAAAAACAAATAAAACTACCTCGTTTTACTTTCCATTTTTTTTGTTTCAAGCTCATTAATTTATTGGTTTACAGTATGTATAATAATCAGTATGTCCTGAAATAAAGTCTTAAGAGGTCACAATATTAAAACAATTGGAAGTCAATAATTAATTTAAAACAGAAGTAAAAAATAATCAGAGGATAAAAATGCAAGACATGGGAAGCAAAACTAATATATTGCTGAGGCAACTTTAGGCTGCAGAAATTGGGACAGTCACAAGATAGCAGCAAAGTGTTTGGGTTTTCTGTGTTTTTTTAAAGGACCATTATTCTAATTCCACTATTCACGTCTCTATGTAAATCAGTCTTCCACTTTGTTGAGAATAAAATATTAACAGATCAAATGAAGTGAAGATACGACTTAGTTGGTGAGATGGGGGTGATTGGAGCATAAAAGCAGGTTGAGATGAAAGTATGGATTGAGGGAAAAGAAGTGCTGGGTTATCTGGTCTGCAAGAATCTGACTGACCATTAGATAACAGCAAGAATTTGGCATCTTATATATATTTGTTGCTAACTGGTGCTTTTATGTTTTTTGCAACCCCAAAAAATGACTGCAAAGTTACTGCACAAGAGGTGTCAGGCAAGTCTCCTTGAGGACAGCAGTCCGAAGTCAACATCTCTCAGCGTATTTTAAATGGTAAGAAATGTAGATTTTCAAATAATATTGACACAGGCCATGGAAGGCCTGTGTTGAATTTAACCTCTACAGGTTAAATTCAGCAATTGGAAACAAACTAGAAGCTACAAAAGAAAACGAAACCATCAATAGGTTGCTGTTAGTTTGGTTTGGATCTAAAGTGGGCAAGAGTGCTTTGAACCCAAATCTGCATAAGATGTTCTTGTGGTGTTCAGTCCCAGCCACTCTCTCAAAAACTGAAGTGATTGCAACCATTTATTGCTTATGCACCAACAAGTAGTTTTTGACTCCTAGCAACCATAGAAATAGATTTTCTCCATAATGATCTATCCCTAGCCTGTTCTTTCAGGTCTCATGAGTGATGGTACACTTATCACCATCTGAGTCCATCCACCTCTAGTTATTCTCTTCTTTCTTTTCCTTCTACCTTTCCTAGCATTAGAGCCTTTTCCAGGCTTCACATAATGTGTCTGAAGTAGAGTAATTTGAGCATGGTTAATTATGCCTCAAGTGTAAACTTGGATTGATTTGTTCAATGAGCCATTGATTTGTTTTTCTGGCTGTCCACAATATTCTCAGGAGTCTTTTCCAATACCAAAGTTCAAAAATGTCAATACCTCTTCCTATCCTGCTTTGTCAAAGTCCAGCTTGCATTTCCATGGAGTTGTAGGGAATATAAGGCTTGCAAGATTCTAATCTTTGTAGATATAGATACATCACAGGATTTGAACACCTTTTCTTCATGTTTGTCAAATGCTTGTCTGTGTGTTTCTTTATTGTTGATCCTAAAAGAAGCTTCCATCACTTCAGTATCTCTACTGTCAATTCTGAGGCTGGTTTTACCCTCTCTGTCATATTTTAGTCCAATTTTTTCCACAATGCTCATTGGCTTTTAATACTAGAGTTTACAGAAACTTTGCATTTTCAGTTATCAGGGTAGTGTCATCAGCATATTTCAGGTTACTGATGTTTCTTCTTCCCATTTTAAAATCATGCTTATCTTCTTCCTATCCAGCTTCCCTTAATAAAAATTCTGCATATAGGTTGAATAAATAAGGAGAAAATATTCAGCCTTGTCACACCCCTTTGCCAATCTAGAGCCAGTGTATTTCACCATCTATACATCTATTTCACCACCGATACTGTGGCTTCCTGATCTATACTGTATAGAACTTTCTCATGAGGATAATGAGATGTTCTGGAATTTCCATTTTTCTGAGCACTTTCTACACCTTGATGTGATCAACATAATCCAAGACCTTTCTATAATTGATGAAATTTCTTTGTTATTCTTTGGCTTTCTCAATTATCCAGCATGCATCAGTAATAATATTTCATGTTCTTTGGTCGTTTCTAAAGCTAGCTTGAACAACTTGTACCTCTTTTTCCATGTAAGGCTCTAATCTGTGTTTAATGATCCCAAGCATTATTTTGCTAGCCTGTGAAGTTAAGAATGTTGCATGAGTTTACGTGCTTTGTTAAGTCTCTTTACCTTGGTATTGGAATTAGGGTGGATAAAAAATGATGATTTAAAAAAATAAAAAATAAAAAAATTGAATTTTTCTTATTTAAATTGGATTTATTTTTATTTTTATCAAATTTATTTTAATAAAATGCTTTTTGAGTAAAAATCTAAAGATAGTTTTCTATTTAAGATACATTGATAGTTTATTCAGCATGAAATGGAGCTTAGTTATGTAGCATGAGGATGTATATTCTGCAATATTTACATTTTTGGTAGACTCATTCAGTAAATCCAAGCTCTGCAAGCTAAATAGGAAACCTTCATTTTGTTTGCAAAAATGAGTCCTTATATTTGAGGAGCACCTGTCATTTCAGATCCATCATGGCAGCACCTGTTAGCGGGAATCCATTCAACTGCTGCCTGCCATGTCCCTCACCTTGTTGTCTTACTGCCGCATCACTAGCCATCCCATTAAAGTGAATGGGACTGTCGGTGAGTCAACAGCAGGTCAGAGGACGAGCCGCTGCAGGATAGCGATGGCAGTTGCTCTTTAAAAATTATTTAAATCAAGCCCTTTTTACTAGTGTTTTAAATCACGATTTAAAATGTGATTTAAATTGACTTGATTTAAATGAAGTCCACCCTCATTGGAATGTAGATTTACCTCTTCCAATGTGTTGCCCATTGTGTTATTCTCTAGTTTTGCTGGCATAACTTGGTTAGAACTACCACTGATTCTTCTTCTGTTGCTTGCTATATTTCAGTGGGATTCCATAAGTTTCTCTATTATCAGGTTTTGACTTGATAATGGCCAGAGTGCTGATCTAACTTATCTAATAGTAGATGTTTTTGTAAGTAAGAAATATTTTCTAAGCTATCTCAGATATTGAAATGTTCTTCTGTATAGTGTTTCAGTATACCTCTTCCTTTGATCTCCTTTGGTTACTGTCTGTCCATTGGTTTCTTTAGCACTACCAATTTGTGATTAGGGCTTTCTTCTGAATTCAGAAATCTTTTCAAAGACTTTCCTTGTTTTTCCATCTCCGTTTCCATCTTCAGTGTCGTTTAACAGCTCTCGAAAAATCTTTGTTAAGATCCTTTCTGAGACTATTTGTTGATCTTGGCTTTGGCTTCTGTACTTGGCAATTTCCACAGTTTGTTCTAACATCCAGTTTGCTTTCTTCTCGTTCTTCATTTTTGGCTGTCTCATTTGACATTCATCCTTAATAACTTCTTTGAACTTCATTCCATAATTCCTCTGGTTCTCTATCAATGAAGATCAGGATTTCAAAGTCATTTCTGATGTTCTTGAAAATGGTGGGTATATGTTCAATATTATATTGTAGAAACATTAGCTTTCTTTTTTCTTCTTTAGCTTAATTTGGAGCTTGCACATGAGCAGTTCATGATCTTTTCCAAAGTCAGCACTTGACCATGTCTTTAATGGTATAGTTGAGCTGCTTTTAGCAGTAAAATAGTCAGCTTGATTTCTGTATACTCTTATCTGGTGATATAAATATATAAAAGTGTCATTTTGGTGATTAGAAGATTGTTAGCTATGAAGAAATCATTGGAGTGATAGAACTCAATATGTCGGTCCCCTGCTTCATTTTGGTTTCCTAAACCATATAATCCAATGCATTTTCTTTTTTCGCCTTCCAGTCTCCAATCCCAAGCAGTGTACATATTGTTTGCATATTTTGTTGATTTCAAATTGGGCTTGGAATGCACATTAAACTCATCAACTTCCTCAGTGGTGAAATCCAATATTTTTTTACTACTGGTTCTGTGGGCGTGGCTTGGTGGACATGGTAGGGGAAGGATACTGCAAAATCTCCATTCCCATCCCACTCCAGGGGAAGGATACTGCAAAATCCCCTTTCCCTCCCCATTCCTGGGGGAAGGATATTGCAAAATCTCCATTCCTACCCAACTCTGGGGCCAGCCAGAGGTTGTATTTGCCGGTTCTCTGAACTACTCAAAATTTCCACAGCTGGTTTTCCGAACTGCTTAAAATTTCCACTACTGGTTTTCAGAACCTGCTGGATTTCACCCCTGAACTTCCTCTTCTTTTGCATTGGTGGTTGGAGCATAAACATGAATGTCTATGGAGATTTTTAGTCATCCAGATCATGGTTGTGCCAAAGGTGCTTTTTTTCCTAAGAGCCAACCAGACTTTCTTGTTTTTCTTTGAAGACATTTTGCTTCTCATCCAAGAAGCTTCTTCCGCTCTGATTCGGATGGTGGGAAATGGATTCCATTTCCCACCATCCATTCAGAGCTGAAGAAACTTCTTAGATGAGAAGCAAAATGTTTTCAAAGAAAAACAAGAAAGTCCAGTTGCCTCTTGGAAAAAAAAAAAAGCACCTTGGGTATAAACATGAATGATTGTCATATTAACTGATTGTCCATGAACCCAAATCAATATTATTCAGTCATTGATTGCATTGTAGACAAATAATAAAGTTTGTTATACCTTTCCTAACTATCAAAGCCACACATTTCTTCTTTGTTTTTCCACAGTAATAAATGTTGGGATCTTTTGACTGAAACAGTCCCATCTCAAACCATCTCAGTTTGCTGATGCTGCAGATGTCAATTTGTAGTTGTTCCATTTCATCTTTCACTGTCTTGAGCTTTCCTGTGTTCATGCTTCTTACATTCCCTGTTCCTACTGTAATGTTATCTTTTCAGCTTTACATTCGTTTCCTTTTCCTGCATGGCAACATTAGCAGCTAGATGTCTCGACAGCTTCATCACAGCAATAATTACAGAATCAATGTACCCAGATCAAGGAACTGATTCTTTTAGAGCAGAGTACTGCAAGCATGTGGGAACTTCAGGTTCTCCAGAAGTTTTCAACTTTAATTATTTCACGCTGCAAGTACAGGTAGTCCTTAACTTACAACCATTCGTTTACAGATAGTTCAAAGTTACAGCATCGCAAACTGACTTATGACTGTTTTTCACACTTATGACCATTGCAGTATTGTCATGGTCACATAATCAAAATTCAAATGCTTGCAACTGGTTCATATTTATGATGGTTGCAGTGTCCTGGGGTCACTTAATCCCCTTTTGCGACCTTCTGATGAGCAAAATCCATGGGAAAGCCAGATTGGAAAGCCAAATGTGGCAAGAAAGGTCATAAAATGGATCAAAACTCACTTAACAAATGTCTTGCTTAGCAATGGAAATTTTGGGCTCAATTGTGGTTGTAAGTCAAAGACTACATTGTAATGCGAAGCAGGAGTGTCAAACTTTTTGAATTTGTACTCGTCAGCCAAATAAATAAACCTCCACTAGGACAGACTCTGGGCAGTGTAAAGAAAGTGCTAAAATATAAAACAATATATATAAACGTTAAAAAGTTAAATATGTATAGTTTAGGTCTGCCTGTCTATCTGTATCTGCCTGCCCGCCCGCCCATCCATGTCTGTCTGTCTGTCTATCTTATCTAATCTATCTATGCCTATCCCTATAGATTTTGCATACCTCTCCTTTAATAGATGCACTCTACTTTGGAGAATATTGTTTTGGTGGATCACATGTTTTTCAACTCTTCTCTAGCGGGTGGTGGAATAGAATACTCTTTAAACTACAGTTCAGTTTATTGGCCTTCATCCAATCCATTGCTGCACTCAGACATTGATTTGGCAGATCACCTGCAGAGTAAAAGTGGAGGTCACATAACCCCTATAATGACGACATATTGATAATCAGTCATGTGAATAATAAGAATCAAGAGTCTCACATGGGCAGAAATGTACAGTATGCATCACAATCACAACAGACCCAGAGAACTAATTAAAATGAACCATGAATTGAACGCAGATTAATATTTAGGAAATAAATTTCATTTGAAAAGTGTTTTTTTCCACAAAGAATTTGGATGTTGCATATTTTAGGATTCTTAATTTAAAATAGCAATTTCCTTCTACATTCCCTTTTAAATTCAGGAGCTTCAAATAAACATTGTGGAAATCTATTTACCTTCCTTTTAGAGTAGTCATAATATAGTAGGCCTTTATAATCTCCTAATTATTTTTGCTAATAAATAAAACCCAATCATACATGAAGAAATGAATTTACTTAGCAAAACTTTATCAATGATTCTGTTTGAGATTATTGTTCTGTTCTTACTCAGATTTGATATTCCATTATCTTTTGGACTTTTCTTTAATAACACATCCATGCAAAGTGGGCAGAGCTTGTTTAAAAAGGGTGGGGCTATTCAAACTTGGCAAGACATGGTTAGGTTTCAGAGAGGAAATGTTTTCAAAGACCAGAATGATTAAAGAAGTCATTGTTTTCTCACGAGGTTAATAAGCAGGAGATGATCTGTATCCTTGGCAACTGAGAAAAGCCATAGTTTCAGTGTTTATCCCAGTGTTGAACAACTACTAGAGTGAACTAATAAATACACAATATATTTTTGCATGCTGTCCATAAATTGTACAGTCTTTAGTTTATTGATAATTTGGCCCTTGGTTTAATTTAAAGAGATTTGGAAAGAAATACTACATCAGTGTGAGTGCAGAGTTAACAATCATGTTTAAAATGAAATCCATCTTTAATGTTCTCTCTCCCACTCTCAGATACACACACACAACATATTTGAATCAAAGGACATCCCATAAATAGATCTCTAGTTTATTAAAACTATTGTCCAATTAAAAATGAAAATGGTCCATTCTATCTCGCTCATACTCATTCCATAGCAGACTCACAGAAGTTAAATCATTCCGAGACTGGCTTTATTATGTATCAGCTTCACTGCTTTACTTTTTTAATAAATTAATTAAAATTAAGTCTGTGTTACTGTTTCTAAAATCTCAACTTTACATTCTTTTATGAGGAGTTTAGTTGTGCTCTCCAGGCTACAGTCTTCCATATAGCTTGGAGTTATATGCTAATGTATATGAAGCCACTTAAGGAAAACTGTTGAAGTTTTTTTTCAAGAAAGTAAGAAGGATATTACAAACAAAAACTCTTAAATTTATTTTCCTAGAGATGCTGGAAATTAGAAAAAGTAACTGCTATCATTCCAAATTTAAGTTCTGCAATAAGAGGAAAAATTAAGAAAAGTGGAGGCCTTATTATTCATATGATGGTCCATCTTTTAAAATTCTGCCAGTAAAATTCAGTGAACTTAACAGAATGGCTTCTAAGAAATATAGGCAACAATATACCACTAGGGAATAAGCCCTAGTTAATTTATTGGGGTTATGGTATGAGTTGAAAATGTTTTTTCCCCCCCTTTTTGGAGTAGTTCAGAATTTTTCTGTGTTTTGATGTATGATCTCAATTACATGATACAAAGCCAGAATTAACTAAACATTTAGAAACTTTTTATAATATTCATTAAAACTCAATTCTGTTGTTGTTTGGAGGGTGGCTTTGTCCTACAATAGATGAAAGGGGAAAAAAGCTTGCCTTATGAAAGAATTTGTGTCTTAATGTAAGGATGGGTAACAAAGCATAGACATATGACATTATCTGACATGGGATCCCAATTGGTTGCAGAACAATCTCTGCAATGAGAAGCTGCCCACAGTTCTTCCTTGGACAAAAAATAACTCTGGTCTGATTGGCAGGAAGATCAGTTAAGAACAGATTTGAAAGAGATGGCCTTGATAATAGCACAGAGGGCTATTATAACTCCATATAAGGGTTGCTGTATTACTTCTTTCCTCCTTTGCTTCTGCAAACATGTGATTAAATCCTGCAGTTCCTTGTTGTATTACTAAAATTCATACTTATTTTATTCTGCTAAACTGACAAATAGAGGAAAAAGAATACATGTAATGCAACTTTTTTAACAACTCCATGTACTCAGAAGTCTTCTTTCTTTCACCTTTGATGGGGATGGGGGAGGGGGAACCTTATGCAAAAAATAAATCTCAACCATTCATTGATTCATATCAGATGTTATGCCAGTGTTATATTATTGTTCTTTAACTAGTAGTCTCTGTGCCTGAAAAACCTATAACTTTTGATGTTTTGATAGATGCCAGATACTGGGAATCTAGGCAAGGAGAACATACACATTGTTTAACTTCATTTTAAGATTGTAGGAAATTATTTTCATGTTCCTTACAGCAACTCTTCACTGGTTAAAAGAAGACATTCAAGCTCATGCTTCCATTATTTTTGTAAATAATTTCAGATTTTGTCACCTTCCTTCCACCTTCTGTGAAAGAGGCTGCCTAGTTTGGGATTCATGAGCCTTTCCTCTTAAATCCCATGCTGTAGAACTTCAAAAAGAAGCAGGGACTTTTTAATTAGGTCAAATAGTGTAGCTTTCCACCTTCTGTCAAATACATCCCAAATTAGATAGAGTTTCCATTGTGCAGGCTTTTGACTACATTTTGTCTTCTCTGGTTTTTTTCCTTTTTTAAAAAAAGCAAACATGACTTGAAATAAAGTTTAAGAGGACCCATTTGTAATATCTGCAGTTAGTGTTACAACTCCATTTGTTTTATGATATACCTTACTGTTGGGCAGCTGAGGTAAAAAGTGTTTCGTATGTCCTGAAGCACTCTTAGTTTAGCAAAGGTGATATATTGTGCAATGCACAACTCTTAGAAATATTGTTTAAAGGAAATACATGCTGTGTTGTTCTTCCACTTCATAGGCCATTCTTTCTCTGTTCTTGCTGACACACCATTGGCAAAAGTGAGCCAGATTAGTATTGATAGTATCTTCATTTGACTATTTTTTTAAAAAAATTGTTTGCTTTGGGCATAATCCATTAGGAAATTCTTCTACACGGTTCCAGTTAGAGTATATGGCAATTGGAAAAAAACCACCAGAAATTGGGAGGTAGATGTCTGACTTAATTTATTGTAACTTAAAATATTGATCTTTTTCAGAGGTTTATGAGTTTATTTGCTAAAGCTTTGAAACAAACTTGGTGATAATTACCCAAAATTTCCTCCCCCCCCCCCTTTTTGTGTGTATTAAATTTACAGCATCAATGTAAGGTTTTCTTATATTTCACTGCTGTCTTACCTATTGTAGACAGCTTATCTGGAATTTACATATGAATATTCTCCTCCCTGGCGGAAACAGCAGCCAGGCATGGAATGACTCTGTCTGTTAGCCAATCAGGACCGAGTCTGCAGATTTGCTAAGTCCCACCCTTCTTGCTGTTCTCCAGTTTGTCGACTCGGTCTGCTTGGACAGTCGTGTCTCTCCTTGCTCAATTCTCGTATCTCAACAGAACTTAATACCACCTTCCTCCCTTCATTGGTTGAGCATGGTACCAGCATTGTCCGAGTCTGCTGAAGGCCGTGTGGCGGCTCCAGGCAGCCGGCGGTCCAACGGGCAGTGCTCACGAGTCCGCTCCGCGGCGCTGACCCGCACTGGTCCCACTTGCTGCTCACTGGACGGCGTCCTTACAGTGGGAGTTCCTGGTCTGCGTTTAGAGCCTTTGCTCAGCAGCGTTCTGGCGTGAGGTTGGTCATTCCATGCTGGATTTGATCACATTTTAACCTTAGGGTTAGCAATCAAAACCCTTACCAATGGCTTCTATCTGCCGCATGCCTGACGGATCCGGAGGTATCATTAGCCACAGGTCTCTGTGGCAGCGAAGTGAATAGTGGTTTTTTGGGGGATCCCACCGCTTAGGCTGTAATTCAGGCACCTGAAAAATTGAAGATGACGGACACTAATTTATCAAAATCGGACCTCATGGCGCTGACCCAGGGGAGCAAGAGATGCCATGAGAGTGACCCAGGAGAAGGAACTTCTGGAACTGAGAACCAACCCAAACGAACTAGGGGGAGGGCTCTTTCCCCTAAGCACCATTCCAAGACCTCCCAGGCCTATAAGGACAAGCAGAGGAGGCACAGAGCCATTGAACATTCCATCCAGAAGGCACAACAGGAGGCTCAAAAGGAGGCCAGGTCTCCTCCCAGATCGGAGCCAACTCCTGCATTGGCCACAGTATTCCTGAAGCAGTTCGCTCTTCGGCTTCTCAGCCTTCCTCTCAAGCTTCATTATCACCAGATATTTTGCTTCAAGGCGTGGCCGCCTCATCAACTGATGCAGCCATTTTGTTTGCAACTTTGCCAGCAGAGGGTTCTCTTCAGGCCGATCCTAGACAAAGGGTCTCCCACCTTACTCCTCTGGCATCTATGGTGGATCCTCCCCTCTGACCACCAGGCTAATCCGCAGGACACTCAAGTTACTCCTGCTTTAGCTCATTAATATCGGAGGCCATTAGACTTGCCATTGCTAAAAGTCTCCAACAGAGATCTGCTTCTGAAGTTTCTGACTATGTGAGCCAGGTCAACCAGTCTCACTGTTCCCATCAATTGGAGGAATCATTCCGTCAATTGGAGGAATCGGATGAAGCAAGACAGGCCAGATTCTCCCGGCTCTGCTAGTCAAGCCTCCTTGTCTGGAGAAGAGATGCCTTTGGAATGGTCAGATGATGACAGCCTTCAGCCAGATCATCCTTCCTTCAAAGGCTTATTTAGGCCTCAGCTTTTTCGCTCATTATTATTCAAAGCGCAATCTACTACTAGGTTGATGGCTACCTCTTCAGTGCCTGAATTTACTTCAGCTGAGGCAGATCCTTCCGCTTCCCTTTTCTTGGAACAGACTGTGAAAGCGGAGACCTTACCTGCTCCCAAATTGTTTTCAGTGGGTGTCGGCTGGTTCTGATCTGCTACCCAATGTCGTCTGCAGGATGAACGTTTTTATAACTGGAATTTTCAGAATTATCTGATTTACTGCAGGTTCCCACCGTGGGTGCTCCTATTGTAGCTCTCTCTTGTTCTACTCACCTGGCTGGCCCTCCAGAGGAGTCCTTATGCCCAGAGGACAAGAGAGCTGAAAGGACCTTAATCAAGGGTCATCAGGCAGCTGCCTGGTCAGAAAGAACGGCTTCGGCAGCCTCGTTTTTTAACAGGACTTCTATTTTGTGGTTGAAACAGCTTCAGGAGAGAATTCCTTCTTCTGATTCCAGGACCCACCAAGATATAAATAAGATATTGGCAGCAGTTGAATTCTCGGCGGATGCCACCCTCAATGCTGCCAGATTCGCAGCCAAATCCATTGGTTCCTCAGTCACATCTAGGAGGCTTCTCTGGCTCAGACATTGGCAGGCTGACGCTAGAAATAATTGTGTTTCGCTTCTTCACCTTATTCAGGCTAGACGTTCTTTAGTTCTTCCCTTGATCCTATTCTGGTTGAGACCAGAGATCGGCGCAAAATCTTGCCTTCTGTCTCCCGGAGGACCGAATTTTGTCAACAGGGCTATTTTCATTCCCAGTCCTTTTGTGTCTCAGACAGCAGATTCTATCAACACCGCTTTCAAAGGGGATTTCCAGACAGAGGGGCTCAACATCAGGACAGTCAGGTCAGGCAATCTTCACGATTTTTTCCCAAAAGGTCCCTTTTGGGTGGCAGTGGTTGGTCCTTCTGTGAGTCCAGATAGATGCCCTCAGGAATCCCATGTTGGAGGACGTGTTTCCTTTTTCTCCAGTCGATGGGAATCCACCACATCTGATTCTTGGGTGAGGGAGACTGTTCAGGTGGGCCTTTCCCTTGATTTTCGCTCCACTCCCCCGAGGGTTTTTCTACCATGCCCTTTGTCTAGTGATCCATCCAAACACCAGCATATGACTGTGGTGATTAGTCATCTATTAGCCATAAGGGCCATTCACTGGGTTCTGCAGGGCCAGCACAGACAAGGTTTTTATTCTCGTTTATTTTTGATTCCTAAATCCTTGGGGGGCTGGAGGGCTATTCTTCATCTTAAGTTCCTGAACCAGTATATTATTTACTGCCGTTTCAAAATGCACTCTCTTCAATTTATCCTAGAATCAGTTTGGGTGGGTGACTTCCTTTTGTCAGTAGACCTGACGGAAGCTTATCTTCACGTCCCCATCCTTCCCACCCACCATAAATTTCTCCGCTTTTATTATGCTGAACACTGTTAATCAATATAGGGCCTTGCCCTTTGGGCTTCCTTCCGACCCTCGGGTGTTCACTAAACTCATGGCTGCCCTCATTGCCCAAATCCACTCCCTCTCCATTCATATTCTATTTTACTTATATGACATTCTCATCCTCTCCACCTCCGAGTCCCTAACTCAGCAGGACATCTGTACCTCCATTCAGCAGTTGCAGGCCCACAGGTTACTGATCAATTGGTCCAAGAGTCATTTGGTTCCCTTTACCCATATTAAGCACCTAGAGGCTCTAATAGATAACATCAAATCTGAGGTTTCGCTATCATTAAACCGTCAATCCAGTCTCTCAGAACTGGCTCTCTGTTGCTATAGGGATCGTTCAGTCCCTCTCCTAACTCTTTCCAGTTTGTTGGGTAAAATGGTCTCCTCTTTTGGCATTGTCCCTTGGTTCCGTCTTCATAGTAAAGAGTTGCAGTGGTTCCTTCTTCCCTTCCAAAGGGCTCACAGGAGCACTATCTTAATGAGAACTCCACTTCCTCCCGTGGTCCTCAAATCACTGACTTGGTGGACCTCTGCTGCAATTTCCAAGGGCAGTCAATTCCAGGAACCCCGCCACATAGTCCTTACAACAGGCACCAGCCTTTTCGGATGGGGAGCCCACCTGGGTCCCCACATGGCTCAGGGTCAATGGTCTCAGCAAGAGAGACAATACAACATCAACTGGCTGGAACTCTGGGCCATTCACCTGGCCCTTCGACACTTTCACCACCTGATCATCGGTCAGCATGTCCTCGTGCTGACAGACAATGTCTTGGCCAAGGAACATGTAAACAGGCTGGGAGGCACTCGCTCAAAAGCCCTCATGCAGGAGGCTTTCCGCTTAGGCCTTTGGGCAGAGAGACATCTAGCAGCTCACATTTCGGGGACAGTGAACGTTCGGGCCAACTCTCTCAGCCGCAATCCCATAGACCAGGCGGAATGGAGTCTCCATCCACTTCTATTCAAGGAACTGACCTCCTGAATCAGCCTCCTGGCAATAGACCTCTTCACCCCCCGAACCAATCATCAGGTTCCATGGTTTCTTACCAGGTTCCCACACCTGAAGTGGAAGCGGTGGATGCCTTACGCAATCCTTGACCTCTCCTCTATGCATTCCCTCCTCTGCCTCTCATAGCCAGAGTAATCAGGAAACTCCTGGAGGAGGGTGCAGAGTTGGTCCTTCTGGCCCTGCATTGGCCTCGCCGGCCTTGGTTTGCGGATTTAGTCTCCCTATCGGTGGCGCACCCCTGTCGGATTCCCAATGACAAGATCGTCCTGCTTCAAGGAGCTCTGGTTCATTCAGAGCCCCAGTGGTTGCAGTTAACAACCGCCTGGAGACTGAGCAGCGCCTGCTAGAAAAGGCCAACATCTCTGCTGGAGCCATTAGGATCATCCAAGCCACTCATTGCGCCTCATCTAATCGCAATTTATGAGGCCACATGGCGCGCCTTATCTAACTAGTGCAGGAAGAGGGGCCTAGTCCCCATAGCCACCTCTATTGCTCACATCCTCAAATTTTTGCAGAAGGGCTTCGAGTCAGGTCTTTCCCTGCCACACTATGGAAGCAGACCATCTCATCCATCTTGGCATGCGGTTCATTGTCATCTGTGTCTAGAGATCCGTTGATCCGCAAATTCCTCAGAGGAGCCTCTAATCTGCGACCTGCAGTCATTCACCGATTTCCCACATGGGACCTAAACAAATTGTTAATCACCTTGACCAAGGCTCCCTTTGAACCTCTGCGTGAAGTCACACTTTGGTTCCTTTCCTTTAAAGTGACCTTTCTCATCGCAATCACCTCTGCCCGCCGCATCTCAGAACTGGCTGCCCTTTCGATATTCCAAGACCTCTGCGTGTTTCACCTAGACATGGTCGTGTTCTGACTAGACACCACCTTTCTGCCGAAACTGGGAGACTGTGATTCCTAGTTCCTTCTTAGGCACAAAGCCAGCAGACTGACTTTAGGCCAGCCACTTTCTCCCAGCTCTAGGAAGGAGGCAGTGACAAACTGCTTCTGAAAAAGTGTGCCAAAAACTGCAGGGACCTGCCCAGGCAGTTTCCAAGAATTGGACATGATTGAATGGAAGGAAAAAATGTTGCAGTAAAGTGTTTTTGCTTTTGTGATATTGTTCTGGGAAAATACAGTTGATTAATTTATCCAAAGTAGGCTTGCAAGTTGACTTTTTGCATTCCCTGCACCTTTTCCCCATTCTACATGCAACTCTTCCATTTCCAAAATGGGAGGTCCTATCTTTTGTAACAACAAGAATATGAAGAAAAGTATTATAAAACTACCTTTGCTCCCAGCACTTTGCTGTTCTAACAGAACTGAAGTTGAAGAACTGAATAAACATAGGACTTCCACTAAATTCATCTTTCATAGAAGGAATGCTAGAAGGAACAATGTATATTATGCTCTACAGATAGTTCAATTGCCTACTGATCCTTGTGAACGCTGACTTTTTAAAGAACTCTTTCCAAACAAGGAGAATGTTGGAAAGAAAAAATGTAAAAGGAGTTTTCAGTGTATGTCAGTGTGATGATTATCTGAAAACAGGACCAATTTTGGTGTGATAGGAGTGGGAGCAATTTTGGTGTGATAGAAGAAGCCAGGAAAAGAAAGATGGAAATGATTTCAACTAAGGTCTTCAGAAAAAACAAACAAACAAACAAATGCATCCTGATTGTCTATGGAGACTCTTAGTCATCCAAGCCGTTAGTCGTTCTCCCAAAGGTGCTTTTTCAAAAGGCACCTAGAATTTGTTTTTCCTTGAAGATGTTTCATTTCTCATCTTCAGTTCTGATTGAATGGTGGAGGATGGAAGGATTTATATTCCTTGCAGTCATCTGGTTGTTAGCACTCTTTTTTCTGAGTTGTTGAGGCTCCTTGGAGGTTAATCTGTGCCCTCAGGGTCACCAGAATAGTGCAAATGGCTGTGGAATCTTCTTGGAACTGCTGAAAGAATGAATTTAGGGCATAGATAAACCTCCAAGTGGCCTCAATGACTCAATAAAAGTGAAACACCTTCAAGGAAAAACAAAGGTGCTTTTGAAAAAGCATCTTTGGGACAAAATGCATCCTGATGCAAGAAGCCATGGGCAGTAGTTCAGAAAATTGCTGTCTTCTCCATTCAAAGCCTACTTTGGTTCAATCAGTCAAGTATATCTTCTCAGAAAAATGTCAATTTACTGAATTTTTTTTTCTTCCATTCAATCATGTCTGATTCTTAGAAATTGCCTGGAAAAGATCCCTGCAATTTTGGGCAGACTTTTTTTCAGAAGTAATTTATCTAGTTTGGGTAATAAACATCTGCAAAAGACAACCAAGCTCAGAGAACAGCAAAGACTTCTTATTTCAACCTTGAGCAAATATTCCCCTTTATTGGATTGGGAATCATTCTAGTTGCTGTTTACCTCTAACTTTCACAATCTTGGTTAGGAAGTGATGTGCTTGAAACATTGCATGTGATATTCAAATCTTGGTTTGATGATACATGTTCATTCTCCTCCCATGACTCGTTTTGTAACCAAAGATGAGAGTCTGATCAATATTTTTCTGTCTATTTAAAGTTTTGATTTATTTAAAATGGAGTTATATTTCTATGGATCTTGCTATATTTGTTTGTGTGCATAAAGTCTCTGTTCTCCTGCAAGGTCCCAGGAGTGGCCAATGGGTTGAATCGTCTGAATATGTAAAAATAAAAAAAGGTATATTTATATAGTATTATTTTGTCCATTTCATGGCTTGTATTAATAGAAAACAAAGGACACAAAAACATATTATACAACTAGATGAGATGGAACACTCTTTAACTCTATAGCTCCCAATCTAAAAACATAAGATGTGTATTTAAAGACCATCTATGGAAAGAGGGACATTGTATTGACGTAGATCTTGAAATACCTATGTGATTTAGCAAACATACTAAGTTGCCAGCCTTCCCACTGGCAATGCATAGGTGTTAATGAAGCCTGATTTCAAGCAGAATTATGCTTTAGGCATGATTAGACAAAACAACTAGTGAGTTTGATAGCTGAGGTAATTTCCAGCCTTCCGGAAATTTCAGCAGCTACATCTGAAGTCACTGTATGTTTTGCTGTGTGGAAACGTTGTGGTGTATCTTCTCTCAACTCCATTCGCACTGTATGGAATTCTAATTATTAACATCCAGGAAATATTATAAATGCTGAAGTGTAAAGCATCTATAAATTTCCATAAATTTATAGATGCTATCCATAAATTTATAGGTAGATAAACAAATTTATCTATCCATAAATTTGTTTACTGGTTTTTGCTGCAGCAGTTTTTTGTGCTACAGATACTTACATTTATCTCCTCCAGAATCCAAAAGAACACACATTCCTTTCCAGAAAATTTATATTTTTATTTAAAAAAACAGACACTAGCCTGAAGTGAATAATCCTAGTTTCCATAGAAAATTCTAATTCATAGAATAGTTCATGGCAGGGACCCAGATTGTGTTATAGATCAAATATTATAGGTGTTGGTTCAGATTGCAGGTTTTTGGGTGTTCAAATGTATTGATTCCACAAAACCAGCCATAAAGACCCGTTTATAAGTCAAAGTGTTGTTTCATTATGTTCAGGAAGCATATTCCATGGAGGAAAAAAATGTTTCACCTTTTTGAATTGGACAAATGAGCTTGCTGCCGGATAGCCACACCCTACATTTCTAAAAATTATTTGGTTTCTCTTTTGATGTGCTCTTTCTTTTATCTGTGCCAGGAAAACTGCAGTAGCTTATTAATTATACAATTAATACAATTAGCTGGTAAACTTGACTAATAATGTATAATTTTCAATCTGTTTTCTAGAGGGCTTCTTCTGACATTTTCAGATTAATTTATCCCAGTGTATTACGCATGTTGTAACGTGCATACCCATGCAAATATGGATGCTTATGAGCAGATATTTAAAAGTGAATTCCTCTGTGCCTTTGGGATTTTTTTAGTTTTTTTTAACTTTCAAGTCAATGTTGAAATATCTGGTCAAATCCCTTTAGTTTTCTTGTCAAGGTTTTTGGAAGTGGTTTGCCATTGTCTCCTTCCTAGGGCTGAGAAAGAGGGACTGGCCCTAGGTCACCCAGCTGGAGCTGGCTTTGTGCCTAAAGTGGGATTAGAATTTACAATCTCTCATGTTCTAGCCTGGTGTCTTAACTACTAAACCAAACTGGCTCTCCATCTGTGTCTAGCTCCTGATATTTGAAGGAAATAGATTTCCTGATTTACAATACTGTTCAAGATTAGCAAGTATCTTCCTTTCCCTTACCAGTTCATATGTAGAAGTGTTCATTCCAACCGTCAATTTGTTATATTATCCACATGGCCAAATGCAAAAAGAAAAAAAAAGGGAAGAAAAGAAATGTGTTCTGTTAGTTTTCCTTTTTTTTCTAATTCCTTTTTTTTTTTTTTGCTCTGTGTTGTTGTTCCACCCAACTCCCACAAGACATATGGCCAAATTGTAAAACTGGTGATGGCCCTAGGTGGCTGAAATAATTAATGAGCTGTTTGGAAATGTATTAGCATCTGCTATTCTAATTTGCTATTAAGCACAGCTGCGGGTAGAAAATTTCAGATAGAAGGTATCCAACTGCATATTTGCTTCCCTCCAGCCTAAGCTGAAAGGTTCAGTTTTTAAAATTTTAATGAAATAATTTTGCCATCAAACAGGGTTAGGTTTAGTGTGCAAATGCTATAAAACAAAATATTTTTCCCTATATGATTTTAATGCTTGATATGTTTGACAGGCAACATGATCATGTATATTTTTACTCAGTGGGAGGGCCCATTGAATTCTCTTGGATTGCCCCCAAGAAAGCATACATAAAATTCTCTAGTAGGAACATTAATAAATAAAATGCATGTAATTAGTTAGCATATATTATATATATCAGTATTCTTTTTGAGCACACTCCAAAGACTTTGGACAGAATCGAACACAGTTGTATACATTACATATACCAGAGATGGTGAACCTTTTAGGCACATAGTTCCCAAACAAGAAGGTGCGCACCCATCTGTGTGCATGCACCCCCGGCCGAGCATCAGAAGTCTGACAACCAGCTGGCCAGTGCACATACGCGCCTCGGAAACCCGACAACCAGCTGGTTGAGCTGGGATGACTGTGCAGGTGCTCACAGAGAGGGCTCTGTGTGCCATCTCTGGCATGCATGCCACAGGTTCGCCATCACGGACCTATGTCAATGTTCCTGTTAGATTTAGATGGGACGTTGAGACGGAGTTCTTGAAAAGGCAAATGTCACGTTCTCTGCAAGCTACCCTGATTCTCTAGTTTATGATGGCTCAAATATTGATCGGAATCTTTTTTTTTTTTTAAGAAAAAAGATGTAAAGAATGACATCTTTAAGATTTTTTTTAGAAAGAAAGACGCTTAAAACTGATGCATTTTCACAGTGCTTTCCTTGATCGTGTTTGAATATGCATGAGATGATGAATAAGAAAGGAGGGAATAGGAAAAGTGAGGTTGGTTGCTAGAACTTGGTTTTGTCTATTTGTCACTTTCTTTTTTCTCTGATGTAGTGGCACACGATGGACCACTCTAAAGGGCTTTCATAAAATTTGTTTTGGCTAATTACACTTTTGATTGCCATTATTTCTCTAGGAAATAAAGCACTAGGAAAAAGAGCACTGGTGAAAGCAATGGAACTCGGTATAGGTAGTCCTTGATTTAACACTGTAATTGGCCCCAAAATTATGGCCGTACGTTGTGCAGGTTATTAAGCAGGTCACCATTTTTGTGGTGGTAATTAAGCCAAAATAGCAGTTGTAAAGTAAATCTACTGTTCACTGTGGTGTTTTATTTTGTTTTAAACCAGGGGTGTCAAACTCAATTTCATTGAGGGCTATATCAGGGCTGTGTTTGACCTGGGGGGAGAGCAACTGGGTGGGTGTGGCCAGCTTGATGCCACTCCCCAAACTGCTGGCAAGTTTCCTCTTCGCATTGGATAGACGGGGCCAAAGCAATGCGGGCCAGCCCTGTCTTACATTTCCAGGATGGCCCTGTGGGCCAGATCCAACCATGTAGCAGGCTGGATGTGGCCTGCGGGCCTTGAGTTTGACGTCCCTGTTTTAAACTTATGGAAGTAAATGCTGCTTTCCAACAAAAACATAGTAAATTGTGCTCATGGGACTGTTGGACACTGCAAACAGATGTAAATGGAAGCCAGTTGCTGAATGCCCAAAATGTGGTCACATGACCACTGAGAGGAACACACCCATCGAAACTCTGAATCTGAGTCACAGCCTGGGGGAGGTCCATCATAACTTCAAAAAGTCACTGAGTGACCAGTCATAAATTGAGGATTATCTGTATAGTATCTATTAGAAACTGCTATAAGAATTTTATTTGAGGCTGTTTTAAGAAAAGTAAAATAGGTAGTAATGTGTTCAGGGAGTGGAGTAGAATAAGCTCTTTAGGCAGCTGTTACATTTTTTTCAAAAAATTCGTAACTTGAAAAAGTAATCTTAAAAACTCTAATCAGTGTACCTGATTAGCAATAAGCAAATATAAAAATAAATATTTAGAATACTTTGGGACACCACTACCAGAAAGGCCTATCTACATTACAGTCCAAGTGGGAGTAAGAAGAAAGACCTTAAAGAAAAACAACGAACATGCTTGTAGCCATGTATATGCAAGGAAGCAGTAACCAACAAATCGAATTTATCCTTCAAAGAAAAAGAAAAAAAAGACATTGATGTGACTGTGCTAATTTCATATGTCGAAAAACTGGGTGTTATATTTGTTTTGATTCATTTACATATGAACTTTACCACTGCTCCTTAAGCGCAAACCAATCTAAAGGCCATGTTGTATAAAAATGTTATGGGAGAGGCATATTTACAAACTTTGTAATACCCCCTAAAACCATAAATGAATTTATGTGGATTACCCATTAGTAAAACTAATGTATGTTAGTTTAATAACTAATTAATAACTAATAATGATGCTATTAGGTTTCAGTTTGTGCAAGAAATAAAAATGGCATTAGTATTATGACTCTTAATCCATATTGTATAGGACTTTACAAACTTTATAGTACGATGCAGTATCTCCTTACTATGGGTTTATAATGATAAAATGAGGATCAGAGCCTAGTATAAGTTTTGATGTTACTTTCATATTGCCTGTACAAACCCAAGTAGATTTTTTTTTTAAAGTGACTCCTTCCATTTTTTATTTTATTTATTTATTTATTTATTTATTTAGTGATCCCCCGGGGGAACCAACCCACAGTATGCAAAACCTGAGTTATCTAAACACATCCCCTGCCTTTCTTTTATCATGACACTCAAAATTGGCTTCTTCAGTTCCCAGCGGTTTCCCATTTCAGAACGCTTGTCTGATTAAATTTCAATTTTTAAAAATCTGCTTAATTAGATATTGACAAATCATCAAACAATATACTTAGGGTAATTTCTTTGTGAAAATTTAGAAGACCAAGTCATCTTGGCTTTTCATATTTAGCTAAGGTTATGGCATTGGCATATCATACCTTGAATGTCAAATGTTAGACACCATGTAGTTTATAAATGGACTAGTCTGTTTTTAGCTATATTCTATTAGCTGTGGAAAACACTTGCCTCTGCAAAGTTTCAGGAACCTTTAATGCAGAGACTGATTACTGGTGAACGGGAAATATAAGGTAGTTAAATGTAATGAAATCATGTATCTTAGATAAAATTTACATTCTTTTTACTTTTTTTGATCTGCTTTTCTTGGCATGGAACCCAGTTTGTTTCCCCAGTTAGACCTATTCCTGAATTTCAATTTTTAATTAATCTTAAAAGGATAAGATGGCAATAACCAATTACTACAGATTATCCTTGGGTTAAACATGATATGTTAAGTACCATGAGTTCAGAATAGTGGGGCAGCTTACAAATGCATATATTTTCCTAAATTATAAAAGAGTTTTCTTGAGCCATTCTAGTCTAGTCAAGTTATTACTTACAACTCTGTATGATGAGCTCCTTAGAGGATTTTTTTTATTAAAAAGCATCCTGCTGTATATAACTAAATTTACTACCCAATAGAATTGAAACTGCCCAGACACCAAATTGAAATGTAGCGAGAGTTACCAAATTTATTGTCTTAGTAAAAAGTCATAACAAATTCAGAAATGATATTGAAAATTAGTTCTTAACTTTATACGCATGAATGCAAATTCCCAAAGAAATGTATTTTTCAGATACGTGCTTATTAGGAGTGTGGCTTATAAAATGCTCAAGTTTCTTTCTCTTTCTGTATTTTTTATATAGAGGAACTTACACTATATCTGAGTCCAACTAATAACAGAAATTATCTGGATCAGTTAAGTTATTTAACAATTCAAATGCAATACAAGACGAAAACCAATTAACAGGAACAACTATCAGTACAAAATAGAAATAATGGGGTAGCAGCAATAGCACTTAGACTTATATACTTTTTTACAGCCCTCTCTAAGTGGTTTACAGAGTCAGCCTATTGCCCCCAACAATCTGGGTCCTCATTTTACCAACCTCAGAAGGATGGAAGGCTGAGCCTGGTGAGATTTGAACTGCCAAATTGCAGGCAGCCAGCAGAAGTAGCCTGCAGTACTGCACTCTAACCACTGTGCCACCATGGCTCAGATCTCTAAAGGCTAGGATAATAGTTTTAATCAGGAGATAACTTTTAAATTTTGGGAGAACTTTATCTCCTGCTCAAAAGACAAAATGTGAATGCCAAGGCAGCCTCCTTGAAGGAATAGAAATTTAAAGAATCTGGTAATATCTTTTGAGACTGGCAATTTAAGGCATAAGTTTATTTAAGGCATAACCCTGCATCTGATAAAGGAAGATGCAGCTCATAAAAAATTATGCCTTAAATAGTATTGTTAATTTTAGTTATGGAACTTTTCCCTGTGATGTCTACCATTCTGTTAGACTGGAGAAGAGGCATGCACTGAATCCTATCTACAAGAAAGTGTCATCTATCAGGACGCAGGAAGAGAGATTTTTTTTTTTTTTTGCCATGGCCCCGCCTTTTGGTACATCATCCTCCCCAAAATTAGAGTTGTCCCGAAAAGGCACGAGTCCATGTCATGGCTCATTTAAATGTAAGTCTTTTCAGCTCTTATTCTTATTTATGTTGTTCTTACTGTTTGTTTCAGTTGTGGGACACCTAGAGACATATGAATGAAATGAGCAGCCTACAAATTTACTCAATGAATAAATAAAATATATAATAAATCATCTCAAAAGATATTACCAGATTCTCTCTGAATTTTGGCCACCATTGAATCCACATGACTCTCATTCTACAATATCTTCCATAAACGGAGTGACTCGGATTTCTTTGGGATAGTTAACCAACAGCCAAGCATTTGGAGAAAGTAATTAAAAGCTCTGGCGAATTATATCCCCTAGGGTTAGCTGAGCTAGAAATACAATAAATTCATCATTGGTTTACCAAACATGGTTTAGTCATAGGGAGTTGTGACTTTGGTGTGTGTTCGTTAGTCCATGTATGAGATATGCATATTATTGCATGTGTCCATATTATTGCATATAACAAACCAATTAACTCTTACAAACGTAAATGTCTTTTCATGGTGATGACAACCCAGAAGTGTGATGGATCACTTTTTATGATTAGTATAATCACTGCAAACAGTGCATTGCTTGCTTGTCTATCAGCAGTAAGGTGGTATCTAAAGGTATTTTTCTATCACATCTGCTATTCTTGTATTTAACAGGTTTCCATTGAAAGCAGAACATTACTTATTTTCAGGGATCATAGGATCCTTATGTTTGTATATTGTACCTTTGCAGGGAATATATCAAGAAGCTATGATGTATACACAGGTATTCCTCGACTTAACAAAAGTTTATTTCGAAGTTACAAGAGCACTAAAAAAAAGTGACTTATGACCATATTTCACATTTACGATGATTGCAGCATCCCCATGGTCATGTGATCATAATTCAGATGATTGGCAACTGACACCTATTTATGATGGTTGCAGTCAGTGGTGGGATTCAAGTAATTTAACAACCGGTTCTCTTCCCTAATGATTTCCTCAAACAACCAGTTCGCCAAACTACTCAGAAAGTTAACAACCGGTTCTCCCGAAGTGGTCCGAACTGGCTGAATCCCATCACTGGTTGCAGTGTCCCAGAGTTATGGGATCACCTTTTGTAACCTTCTGACAAGCAAAGTCAATGGGAAACCAGTTTCACTTAACAACTGTATTACTATCTTAACTGTGGCAAGAAAGGTCGTAAAATGAGGCAAAACTCACTGAACAGCTGTCTCGCTTAGCAACAGAAATTTTGGCCTCAGTTGTGGTTGTAAATTGAGGACTCCCTGTAATTCTGGGAAAGAGTTTCTTATTTCCCACTAGATATGTCTCTGGTTAGTAAGAATTCATTTAATTCTCTCTCTCTCTGTGTGTAGAAATGTACAGTGGGGCAAAAAAGTATTTAGCCAGCCACCAATTGTGCAAGTTCTCCCACTTAAAAAGTTGAGAGGCCTGTAATTAACATCATAGGTAGACCTCAACTATGAGAGACAAAATGAGAAAACAAATCCAGACAATCAGATTGTCTGATTTGGAAAGAATTTATTTGCAAATTATGGTGGAAAATAAGTATTTGGTCACCTACAAACAAGCAAGATTTCTGGCTCTCACAGACCTGTAACTTCTTCTTTAAGAGGCTCCTCTGTCCTCCACTCGTTACCTGTATTAATGGCACCTTATTTAACTTGTTATCAGTATAAAAGACACCTGTCCACAACCTCAAACAGTCACACTCCAAACTCCACTATGGTGAAGACCAAAGAGCTGTCGAAAGACACCAGAAACAAAATTGTAGACCTACACCAGGCTGGGAAGATTGAATCTGCAATAGGCAAGCAGTTTGGTGTGAAGAAATCAACTGTGGGAGCAATAATTAGGCTTCACACAAGATCTCATCCCGTGGGGTCAAAATGGTCACAAGAACGGTGAGCAAAAATCCCAGAACCACATGGGGGGACCTAGTGAATGACCTGCAGAGAGCTGGGACCAACGTAACAAAGGCTACCATCAGTAACACACTACGCCGCCAGGGACTCAGGTCCTGCAGTGCCAGACATGTGCCCCTGCTTAAGACAGTACATATCCGGGCCCATCTGAAGTTTGCTAGAGAGCATTTGGATGATCCAGAAGAGGATTGGGAGAATGTGATATGGTCAGATGAAACCAAAGTAGAACTGTTTGGTAGAAACACAATTCGTCGTGTTTGGAGAGAGAATGCTGAGTTGCATCCAAAGAACACCATACCTACTGTGAAGCATGGGGGTGGCAACATCATGCTTTGGGGCTGTTTCTCTGCAAAGGGACCAGGACGACTGATCCGTGTACAGGAAAAAATGAATGGGGCCATGTATCGTGAGATTTTGAGTGCAAACCTCCTTCCATCAGCAAGGGCATTGAAGATGAAACGTGGCTGGGTCTTTCAGCATGACAATGATCCCAAACACACCGCCCGGGCAACGAAGGAGTGGCTTCGTAAGAAGCATTTCAAGGTCCTGGAGTGGCCTAGCCAGTTTCCAGATCTCAACCCCATAGAAAACCTTTGAAGGGAGTTGAAAGTCTGTGTTGCCCAGCGACAGCCCCAAAACATCACTGCTCTAGAGGAGATCTGCATGGAGGAATGGGCCAACATACCAGCAACAGTGTGTGCCAACCTTGTGAAGACTTACAGAAAACGTTTGGCCTCTGTCATTGCCAATAAAGGATATATAACAAAGTATTGAGATGAACTTTTGATATTAACCAAATACTTATTTTCCACCATAATTTGCAAATAAATTCTTTCCAAATCAGACAGTGTGATTGTCTGGATTTGTTTTCTCATTTTGTCTCTCATAGTTGAGGTCTACCTATGATATCAATTACAGGCCTCTCTCATCTTTTTAAGTGGGAGAACTTGCACAATTGGTGGCTGACTAAATACTTTTTTGCCCCACTGTATATAGTAGATTGTTTTAATCATCAGTTGTAGGGTCAAATACTTGTGTCTCCATTTTGAATTGTTTGTTGTGTGATCACACCTGTGCCTGCCGAGGATAAGCTTCTCTATTATAAACCAAGATGGGCTCTGTACTTTCCTCTTCACGGTTAGCCTTATTCACTATGTACTGGTAGTTCAGTTCAAAGGAGTAACAAGAAGAACTGTGGCAGGCAGTCGTAGTCATTCCAATTTATCATAGTTCTCACCAACCCCATGCCGGACCACACAGATTGTAAATAGCTATGTTTAAAGTCTCAAGTCCTACTTTGCATAAAATACTTTTTCCTCCTGATCTTAGCTAAGGCTCTCCACGTATAAGGAACATGTATTTATTCCTGTTGTTTTCTCTTCCTTCCTGCGCTACGTAAAACATTAGGCTTTAATATAATTATGGCAGGCTGGTTGTTGTTGTTATTGTCTAAAATTCATGTTTATGATGCTCAGTGGCTACATATCCCACTGCTATGCATTGAGGGCTCGATATCTTCAAGCCGAGATTGCCTTGAACCAGGAGAACTAGTCCAAGATAGTATTTCCCAAGGGGTACCCTGCCGGTTTGCTGGTTCCCACTCCTATCAGTGGAAGCTAGTTACAAGCCAGAGAGCATCAGCTTGGCCATAGCTTGTCTAAATTATAACACTGATTAGATTAACCTTGTTTTCTCTAAATGACCCTGTTGGTAGGTTGTCTCAGGAGCTTTGAAATTATTCCCTACCTACATGTGATACATGTGAAGAAATGGAGGTAGTGACAGATTTTATTTTCCTGGGCTCCAAGATCACCACAGATCGGGACTGCAGCCAAGAAATTAAAAGATGCTTGCTCCTGGGAAGGAAAGCTATGGCAAATCTAGACTGCATACTAAAAAGCAAACGTCACCCTGCCAACAAAAGTGCATATAGTCAAGGCTATGGTTTTCCCAGTTGCAGTGTATGGCTATGAATGTTGGACCATAAGGAAGGCTGAGTGCTAAAGAATTGAGGCCTTTGAACTATGGTGCTGGAGAAGACTTCTGCGAGTCCCTTGGATTGCAAGGTGATCAAACTGGTCAGTCCTAGAGGAGATCAACCCTGACTGCTCTTTAGAAGGCCAGATCTTGAAGATGAAACTCAAATAACTTTGGCCACCTAATGAGAAGGAAGGACTCGCTGGAGAAGAGTCTAATGCTGGGAAAGATTGAGGGCAGAAGAAGAAGGGGACAACAGAGAATGAGGTGGCTGGATGGAGTCACTGAAGCAGTAGGCATGATCTTAAATGGACTCCAGAGGATGGTAGAGGACAGGAAGGCCTGGAGGAACGTTGTCCATGGGGTCACGATGGGTCGGACACAACTTCGCAACTAACAACAACGTGTGATTAAGACACCATGATTTGGGAAGTCTACTAGATACATACGACTGTCATCTGGACAAAGAATTTTCATTAGCAGCTTTGGTTTATTTCTTCAAAGAAAAAAAAAAAGCCTGAGCCAGATGTAGTCCTTCTATTTTCTTCCCCAAAGATATTAATTCAGAAATAATTAGGAGGAGAAAAGAACACACAGCAAATGCAGCTCAAGCTGCATATACTGTTTGGCATATTTGCTGGCTATGAAAGGAGAAACGAAGAGCACTGAACAGGAAAAGTATAAGGAATGCATATTTTATGGCAAATAAAAAATTAAAACATAGGAACATGATAATTGGCTTTCTGCATATTCATATTATACATATGCAGTTCTCATGGCAGAATATATTTAGGAATGTTGTGGAGTGTTAAATCATCAAAGTATAAAAATATTTTTTAATAAAAATTCAAATAATGTTTTTGAAAATCATCATTAAATTTACTCGATTTTTATTATCACAGCTGTATCACAAAAAAACAGACCTAGCACAATTGTTAATAAATGTTGGGAAAAAAAGACAGGAAAATCAGTCGTCTTGGATTGCTGAAAGGAAGAGAGAGCTTGAAAAGACAAAAACCATTAGAGTCACCTCGTTATGAGAATCCAACAGAAAACACTTTTTTCCCAAGAAATTCACATACAAACGAGAATGATCTATTAAGCATTTTTAACATATAATTACTTAATATATAATTAGGCTTGATAGAATATTTGAGCGAGTTCTACTTTTCACGATATTGAAAAATATCCTACCATTTAGAAAATGAAAATGGTCTCCTTTGAACATTTGTAACCTGCTACCTATCATATCATAATCATAATTTTTTTTAATGGATGAGGATCTTTTGTTTGTTCATTGTCTCTCTATCCTTGTTATTTAGTTATAATCCCCCCCCCTTTTTTTTTTCTTGAGCTGTCTATATCTTTCTTCCTTTCATTGTAACTTGGCTACAGAATGTCTAAGCAAGCAGATTACTGACAGAGAAAGAATTGCCAGGTTGTAGCCTTCGTGTTTAATTTTTGCTTTGGTTTCAATTTCTGTATGTCTGCTAGTGAGGGCAGAGGGGACTTCCAATAGTCCCAGTTCTCATGGCCATTGGTGAGCCACACTGGGAATTATAATTAAGCAACATAAGGAGGCTGGTAGGTTCCTTCCCCTGAGAGAATTTCTATTCCAGTTAACTTGGTTTACCCTTCCAGCCTTTGTTGCGCTCTTATTTTGTTATTGTTGTCAGAGATGTAAGGATGAGAAAACGTTACTGAAAGGTCCTATATCCAGACCAAAGCTTCTGTCTGCCGAGTCTTTTTAAAGCCTTCTAAAGTAGATGTTTTCATTCAGGTTTTTAACCTTTTTCTGGGAACGATTTTGCCTCTTTTTGCAATATGTACCTAACCTTGAAACAATCTGTTTTAAGATTGGTGTATTTCCAGCATTAACCCTTATTTTCTGTTGCTGTCCAGCTTGGTCATTTCCACGTTGTTGTTTTTAAGTCACATCAAAGGCCAGAGAAATTTTTCTTGGAAAGGCGGGCTTATATCTTCGGGAGCTAGAGGAAAGTCCTGCTATGTTCAGTTAATTTAGCTGCACGTCAAATTGGGGACTCTCATTTATTTGCTGTCAGTGGGCTTCCATGCTAGTTCAGATTGCTACATTTAGTGGGCCGCCAAGATTGTGCAATTGCAACCTGTCTTTATGGGGTAATACATGTGAAACAATTATGCATTTTTAGGAATATCTGATAAGTTACTGTGCATTTATCCTATAATCATAGAAAGCATTACAATTTCCAGAAAGCCAACAGCGTGATGGTATTAAAAAAAACCCCATTCATTGGTGCAAAAGAAATCTAGGGATTATGGTATTCCAGGGATCAGAACAATCTAGAGCCTAAATCAAACTGTACTTTCTCCTCCTTGTGTACCATTTTAATGCCCTGGGCTTTCCCTACTGAATTTTGGAACAAAAGTACGTATTGCTCTTTCGTTATACACAGCAGCCCATATCTATTGTTTCATCTTTCCAGAATCAAAGAAGAAGTTTGTTCCCAGAATTCCTTGTAGGACACTTGGAGTCTTGCAAATTGGGATTAACAGTAGCTGTGGGTAGATGGGATGAGTCCTAGGCCCAATAATTCAATTTCTTGGATAAGTGCAAGGAAAGCAAGTTGGAATATGATGAATACAAATAAATAAAATACAACTGCTTAGAGCAGTTGCATCAAGTTGGTCCTTTAGGAAATTAAGTCTTATAAATCAAATTCACAACTTCCTCAGCAAAGCAAGAAAAAATTGATCTCTGCAGAGCAAAGTAGGTAAGATCTCTTAAAATTATCCTCCTTGATAAATTTCCTTATGAATTCAAGGAAAAAGCTATTCAGGTAAAATAGATTCTGATGCTGCATTAATTGTTTTTTTATTAATGCAATATTATTTATTCTCCATTTCTGACTGCAAATGCTTTAGTAATGTTGTTTATTCTAATTTGTTTTGTAAGATACCCCTTTTGCATTTGTCTGGGGTTTATCTGCCTATCTAGGAGCAAATTGCCATCACATTAATGAACATATTTAATTCATATAATATAATGAAGTTATTCTGGATTTTCTTCATATTTAAATGTACTGAGTTAGTTGCTATCATAATTGAGAGGGGACATATGGATGCAAAAGAAAAGCCTGAAGTCTGTTTTGACCAAGGCCCTAAATTGCTCCAGTAACTCAAAGCAGGAATGGGAAAAAAAATACAGTCCTTGTTTTCAATGCTGAGTTAATTATCTAAGCGCATAAAGAATGGCCTGCTGGATCAGACCTTGGGCCCATCTAGTGCAGAACTCTGGTCTCACAGTGGCCAATCAAAGGCACAAGAAGCCCACCAGTCTACCAGCAGGTGGCCTTCGGTGGCTGTCCCACTCCCATCAGGGCTAATGGCCAACATCAAACAGTTGCCCTAAAGAATACCACAACTAGACTCTTCTTCCTACAGCCTGCAACAGGAGACTGCAGGATTTGGTGGCATTCCAATAATAAGACATGAGGCCTCCTAGGCCTAATTGAGCCTAATTGCGTTTCCTTCTATGATTGTTGCTTGATTCTGACTCATGTAACGTGGGGCTGTGCGTAGATTGCATTACAATTGAATTATCTCAAACTTTGGCCTTCATGTGTGGCACACTGCCAAAAAGGTTAGCCAGCACTTTTTTCCCCCCCATAAGCTTGCTGATAATAAATTCTGTTTGTTAATGTTCTCAGACTGAATTCAGTTTAAGCGTTTTACATAGTTTCTTTTTAAGAAACAGTACGGATCTTAACACTGAAGCATATTCACTGGTGTTTCAATCCAGCATTTTATGACATCAAGGAAGGAATTTTATAATTCTTAGATAATAGTTTTTATTCATTTAGGAAACGGCAGGTAATGCTACTTATTTGTGACAGGTTTCAAGTTCAGCAGAATAGGAATTCAGTTCCTCTTTTGCACTTGATTGTCCTGTCACTTTATTGTCTTATGTGTTCAGCCTTACTTGGCTCAGCTCCAGCAGCATGTAAAAACAGAATAAACTGACCTCATCTAGTCTGTGCCTTTACATAACTTATTTTGGTGAGTAAAAATGAAAATGGGAAGTCTATAACTTTCAAAAGTTCAGGCCTGTTAATTAGCCTGGACAGAATTAGTTTTATGAGATGAAAGACAGAATATATTGGTAGCTCTGCATGAATATATTTTGATTCGTTTTCATATAAGTGGCTAGTGTAAGTTTGCCTTGATCATGATGAGACTTAATTATAGCTAATTTTAATTGGTAACAGTTTAATATTTTATTGATGTGAAAAATGAAACTATAATTCATACTTTTTTAAAAAAAATTCAATTTTTAATAAACAAATTATTGATTATTACATAATTTTAAAAAGGTAAAGTTTTGAAGCCAGGTAGAAATACAAATGCAGTTAATAGAACCCAATGCAAAAATGTTTGAATGATAATAAGAAAGAAAAATGAGAAAATGTTAAGCCCCTCGACCAGTGATAGCGAATCTATGGCACATGTGCCAGATGTGGCATGCAGCGCCATCTCTGTGGGCATACGAGCCATCACCCCAGCTCAGCTCCGCCATGTGGGGGGGGGCATATGCAGAGGGGCACGTGTGGGGGTGGGGGTCATGTGGGGGGTGAGCACGCATGTGCGGGGGGCAGGGTCATATGCACGGGGAGCACGCATGCATTGTATTTTGGGGGTTCTTGTGCTTTGGGCACTCAGTCTGGAAAAGGTTAGCCATCACTGCCCTAAATATCGGTTCATCCAGATGGTTAATAAAATCTGTGTATTTGTCCATCTTATTTATATATATTATAAATAAATAAATAAGAGGGATTACATTCAAGTACAAAATACAAAACAATGGGAAACACCCAAACAAAGGGATGTCCATATGACAAAGATTAAGAAATACAGCCTAGTCACAGCACAATTCTTTGCATATTTCTTTTGAAGTAGATTTGTGTTGAAATTTACATTAATAAAATAAAGCAATAAATATTCCTCCCTTACTCCTGAACTTTTACACAACAGCTGTTGGGATCAAGTTGGAGTTTCATAGTAGAATGCAGTATGATGTCCAGATCTATTAAACTAATTTTCATCCTAATATCTTGATTTTCAAGGGAAGTATCACATTCTGTTATATTTTCCTCATCTGAAAAACAAACACTGCAAAAATCAAGACTGTCACTGAACTTGAAGCAGTATTGTCCTGCTACAGATCTGAATTTTATCCTACTTGTTTCAGTGTTCACCAATTATCCCACTGCCACAAGTCTGATTTCCCTGCAGCAGACTGGTTAAGTAGTGTTTTCTATGCCATACATATCAGGCTTACCTAAACTGGCATCATCCGGATGTATTGGGTTAGATCTCAATTCACCCTTGGCATCATAACTATGGAAATCTGTTATAACTGGAGTGCAGCAGGTTTGGGGAACAGTGCTCTACACCAGTGGTTCTCAACCTGTGGTCCGTGGATTCGTGGGTGGGGGCATGTTATCATGGGGGCAGGGGGTCTGCGAAGGTTTGAAGAAATGTTATGATGTGAATCTTGAATTAGGTCATGGCTGTCCATGACCATAAAAGGTATTTAAAGGGAGTCCATGGTGAAAAAAATGTTGAGAACCACTGTTCTTCACCATAGTGTTATAACAACACTATAGGGCAGGGGTCTCCAACCTTGGCAACTTTAAGGCTTGTGGACTTCAATTCCCAGAGTTCGTCAGCCAGCTTTGCTGGCTGAGGAACTCTGGGAGTTGAAGTCCACAAGTCTTAAGGTTGCCAAGGTTGGAGAGCCCTGCTGTAGGGCATGCTGTAGAAATTAATTGGGTTGACTGCAAGCAACAGCCCCTGTCTCTCAAACTTTAACTTTTAACTTTGCTTATAGGTAAGAGAAGCACTGGGACATGGTGTATTACTAGCTGCACCAAATTTTATGATTTGTAGGGAGGTTTCAACTCTTCAAATAACATCTGGAGAATAAAATTCTTCCCCTCCTACAGCAAAGGCAGGAGTAAGTCTGTATAAAATACCATTAACTGACAAAAGTTTTTAATAAACATTTTGAACATAATCAGTTTTATGGTTATCAGCAGGGTCGTGCTGAGGATTTTGTTCAATATCTGGATGACAAAATAACTCAGATTCGGGATGACTTGGCCGCCGACTGGGTTAGTTCGGGCGAGGTGACTGAGGCAGGTCTTGAGAGTGTTATCTGGGCTGAGTTCGATCCTGTGGCTCCCGAGGACGTGGACAGGACCTTGGGGAGACTGAATGCAACCACATGTTTATTGGACCCGTGTCCCTCCTGGTTGGTGCTGGCCTCCCGGGAGGTTACACGAGGCTGGCTCCAGGAGATCATAAATGCTTCTTTGCGTGAGGGTGCCCTACCGGCTGCCTTGAAGGAGGCGGTGGTGAGGCCCCTCCTCAAGAAGCCCTCCCTGGACCCGGCTATTTTGGCTAATTACCGTCCAGTCTCCAACCTTCCCTTTTTAGCGAAGGTTGTTGAGAGTGTGGTTGCATGGCAGCTCCCCCGGTACCTGGATGAAGCTGTCTATTTAGACCCGCTCCAGTCCGGCTTCAGGCCTGGATACAGCACTGAAACGGCATTGGTCGCGTTGATGGATGATCTCTGGCGGGCCCGGGGTAAGGGTTATTCCTCTATCCTGGTGTTATTAGACCTCTCAGCGGCTTTTGATACCATCGACCATGGTATCATGTTGCGCCGGTTGGAGGGACTGGGGGTGGGAGGCACCGTTTTACGGTGGTTCTCCTCCTACCTCTCCGACCGGTCGCAATCTGTGTTGACAGGGGGGCAGCGGTCGACCCCGAGGCGCCTGGTGTGTGGGGTGCCGCAGGGATCGGTCCTCTCGCCCCTCCTGTTCAACATTTATGTAAAGCCGCTGGGTGAAATCATCCATGGTTTTGGGGTGGAGTTCCATCAGTACGCTGATGATACGCAGCTGTACATTTCCACCCCAGACCACCCCAACGATGCCGTGGAAGTGATGTCCCAGTGCCTTGAAGCCGTGCGGGCCTGGATGGGGAGAAACAGGCTTCGACTCAACCCCTCCAAGACCGAGTGGCTGTGGCTGCCGGCATCCCGATATAGCCAGCTGACACCATCGCTGGTTATTGGGGGCGAATCATTGGCCCCCACGGAAAGGGTGCGCAACTTGGGCGTCCTCCTGGACCCACGGCTGTCTTTGGAGGATCACACGACAGCTGTGGCCAGGGGAGCTTTCTATCAGGTTCGCCTGATACGCCAGTTGCGGCCCTTTCTAGATCGGGACTCCCTACGCACAGTCACTCAGGCACTCGTCACCTCTCGCCTGGACTACTGCAATGCTCTCTACATGGGGCTCCCCTTGGGGTGCACCCGGAGGCTCCAACTAGTGCAGAATGCGGCCGCGCGGGGGATTATGGGAGCGACGGGACGCTCCCATGTGACACCTCTCCTGCGCGAGCTGCATTGGCTACTGGTGGACTTCCGGGTGCATTTCAAGGTGTTGGTGACCACCTTTAAAGCGCTCCATGGCTTAGGACCATGGTACTTACGGGACCGTCTTCTGCCGCCAATAGCCTCCCACCGGCCGGTGCGTTCCCCCAGAGAGGGTCTCCTCAGGGTGCCGTCAGCCAGACAATGCCGGCTGGCGACCCCCAGGGGGAGGGCCTTCTCTGTGGCAGCCCCTACCCTCTGGAACGATCTTCCTCCAAAACTGAGAACAATTGCTGACCTCCGGACTTTTCGTCGGGCCCTGAAAACTCATCTCTTTCAGCTTGCTGGTCTAGCCTGACCCCGCTGAATTTTAAGATCTGTATTATAGGGTTGGGTATTTTAAATATTTAATGGTTAATGGTTTTAATTTTTAGCCAAAGTTATATGCTTTTTAAAGAAATTGTTTAACTTTTGTGTACTATTTTTATTTGGCTGTTCACCGCCCTGAGTCCGCAAGGAGAAGGGCGGTATACAAATCTAAACAAATAAATAAATAAAATAAATAAATGGTTGTTTCCAATGTCTTATTTTATTGGTGTCTAGAGAAGAGCCCCCTATCTTACTGTGTTTCCCCCAAAATAAGACACTTTCTTATATTTTTCTGAACCCTGAAATAAATGCTTGGCTTTATTGCCATGCACTTAAAAGCCCAATTGGGCTTATTATCAGGGGATGTCTTATTTTGGGGAAAAGGGGGTATATATCCATTAAGTTAAGATTTTGAGATCTAACTCTCTCAAGCACTCTCCCTTTTAATATTATCTGATTTGTATTCTCCTTTGCTGCTCTTCAGCAGATACAGATTAAAACATTTATTTTAATTTCACTCTGGTCTGTAAAATGATATTAAACTACATTTCATACCTTTTTAAAAACAGTTCATTTTTAAATCAAAATTATTTATAATTGAAAAGCTGTGGAACAAGATTTTAAAAAGAATGTAATTAATAAAACACAATGCAAAATGTTTGAATGGTAAAAAGATGAGATCAAGATGCCAAGCCAATAGGCATCAATGAATCTACATTTTTTCTTGTTTCTGACCTTCTTTATTGTTCTTTAAAAATACTAATTGATTAGTATAACATTTTTGTGCTTCTTTTTAATTATATTGGCTCCTTTGGGAAGAGATTCATTTTGGGAAAGCAAAATAAAAAAAAGAAATAGATTCCTTTGGAAAACAGAAATCCTGAAAATCCTTTCCTCATTTTGGACCCAAAGTGGATTTGTACATCTTAATACATCTTGTGAAGTATTAGAATAAAACATATTCACTTCTTGTCTTCCCATCATGTTTGTAATCATGTATCTTTAACCATATATACCGTACCTGCATGAATAGATTTCTACTTGCATATTATCTACTTCCTTGTCAAGCAACATAAATATAATTCACACCCATGTTATATCCAAGCCAGCACTTATTGCACACATTGTATTAATAATTCTGGAGCTTAATTCCAACAAGGATTTCCATGTTTATTTGCTTCGGTTTCTATGGTTGATGGCCCCATGTAAAGATCTCCCAATCCTTCATGCAAATCTTAAGTTTTGCTCTGTTGAAAAGTCTATTCTTTTGTCCACCACTATCACTTAAGATTGTTCTCTGAATGGAGGTATTGGAATATTACTTCAAGAGCAGAACCATTTGTCAAGTTGACCAGAAGGAGAACATCTCTTAATGTTGGAGTAATACCCTGGTTTTGTAACAGTGTTTGTAGGGGTCTACTGAGGAGTCTCAAACCTATATTGAGTTTGTTTGTATTTATACATACAAACATGCAAAAACGTCTTAAAGTCTTTTTTTTTTAGTAACCATTCAAGTATGATCTTCTTTATATATACCTTAGAAAATTTCAACCCCCCTCCCATGAAGCCACAAATTGCAGCTTGGTACTTACTCCAGTATTCATAAACTCTTTTTAACTTGCTAGGCATCAATCTACTTCCTTCCTTACTTATGCTCCTTCGCCACATTAAACCTATCAGAGGCAGTTGGCCTCCATATATTAAAGTTTCTCTTGGGCTCAAGGTCACTCAAGGTTGCTTTTCTATCTATATAGTCACATCCTGTCACCCATTTCCTCTCTGTTCCTCTCAGCACTACTACAAAGGGCTATTTTCCATTACTTTCATAAAGACATCAGACTAAATATTTCTTCTAAATATTTCATGCCCAGAAGAATTTAAGGTGAGTCTATAATGAGAAAGTACAACTAACATTTAGTTTGGCTATCATTTGTTGGTTTTGTGCAAATTAAACTGAGATAGGCTTCTATCAATTCTTGATTTGTGAAGCATTCTAGAATTGCACAAACGCTAACAATCATGGTTAACACTAAAGATTAACCATTGTTTCCCATTGTGATGTTCTTCAGTTGAACTTTGGATTGGAGAAGATTTGCAAATGATTTTGAGCAAATTTGGTAGCTGCTTATGCATATAACTAGAACATAGTTGAAACCAGATAGCAGGAGGAAATTCCTTACTAAAAAGGGAGCTGCCCATTACAAATCTAGTTTCTGATTGGCTAGTTTTCAGGAGATAGTGCTGTGTTTGCATTAGATCTAACATGGATGATACAGAGATGACAGTTCATAATAATTTGGAAAGTGTCAAAATAATTTGTCTTAAAGATACTGTAAAATACTTCACTTGCAATTTAAGGTAGCAATAGGATGCTTTGCGTTAGGACTGCTAGTGTTTCCTGATTTTAAAATCAAAATTTCTGTAGCAGGGAAATTGTAAAAAAACGAATGCACTCGGTATGATGTTGCTTATGGTATTTCAGGTTCTATTTCTTGAAGGTTTTGTAAGATCTATAATTAGTTGGCTGTTTAATCACATTGCTGTTTCAATGCTTATTTTGGGTAGAGTAATCTCTCTCCAGCATAGGAAAAGAAAAAAAAAAAGATGAGAGCAATGCTATGGCCTTCTATTAAGAGATGTTTGCTCAAATGTATGGAGAATGCAAAACTTGTCTACAAGTGTATTTTTGGAGGATTCATAACAGTTTTTCTCCCACAAACCCTAACCCTCCCACCCTCCCTCCCTCTATGGAACTTGAAATACTTCTTGAGATGGATATTAGAAAAATGACCAGCATATTTTTATTTAAATAAACTGTAATTATTCCCCAGTCGATTCTAATATGCCTGCTCATGTATGTGCCTGTTGTCATGTTAAGTAAGGAAACATGTTTAGAACAATGCTGTTTTAAGTATTTGTCTGAATGTGTGGGAAGACCTACATGATTGTTGTGTTTGCTGGATTATAGGTATAGCTTTCTGTCTCATAAGAGTTCTGAGTTGCCTTGATAGGTCTACTTACATTGGAGCAAATATGATTTCCTTTCCAGATTTCCCACTTGGGAACTTGACTGATAATGGAGCTGAGCCCTGTGCCCTACCCCAGTCTTCACAACCTTGACAACTTTAAGCTAGATGAACTTCAACTCCTAGAATTTTCTACCCGGTCATTGGGGAATTCTGGGAATTGATGTCCACATGTCTTAAAGTTTCTAAAAACACTGCTCTAGACTTTGAGCTCTCCACATTAAGTGAACATCTAAATGGGATTAGAAAGTATGTGGTATATTCAGTTCTCATACATGGTTGTTTCAGTGCCATGCATAGCTCTTTGCAAACCTTTTTAATGTCTCTTCAATACTCAATCCCTCCAAAATGTTTCCTAATGCAAATTATTAGAATGATTGCATTAAGAATAAGCAAGCACTTGCTTATTAAATAAGAGTAGTTGAAAAATCAGGGCATAAAACAACCATGGTAGCCCCAGTGGTTATTGGCACATTGGATGCCATACCAAAAAATCTTCGATGGCACTTAGAAAATTTGCACATTGACAAAATTTCCATCTGTCAATCGCAGAAGGCCACAATGCTTGGATCTGCATATATACTACACCGATAATATCACAACTTCCTAGGTTCCTGGAAAGAATTTGATGCATATGAAGGTGAACACCAGTTAACGAACTGGTAGCTGTGACTTCACTGTGTTGTGAACAAATAATAATGATGCTATTTTTATGTTCGCATGATTTTCTTTTGGATGCCAAATATTTAACATTTTGTTTGGCAGTCAGATTTTGAATAACTTTCTTAATTTTTTGGATTTCTTTTTTATTTTGTTATTATATAATCTATCGATAATCATATGGACAGTATGCCACTGCTGCCTTTGTCATTATGGACAAACATGCCAATATTGTTTCCATATATCTTTCTTTCATGTGCATCTTGACAGCATATTAACATCAGCAGTGAAAAGCTCCATTCTTTGGCTGACAGATGGTTCTCCCTGCTCCCTTATCTTCCCTAGACAAAGAAAAATGCAGACACTCTATTTTGACCACTTAAACCACGTAAGGCCTTTGGAGGAAGCTCATCTCTACCTTCAAATCTTCTAGAATAAATAAATAAATAATAGATAGATAGATAGATAGATAGATAGATAGATAGATAGATAGATAGATAGATAGATGATAGATAGGAAATGGTTTCTTCAGATTTTGGTGAAAACATAAAACTGAAGACCACTCAGAGGTAACTGACCATAAGGTTATTAAAGTCAGAGGCACTGTCAAGAGATGATGTGTTAAATAAATGCATGCACACTGATCAGTGCAATCCTCCAGCATGGTTGGGGTTTTTTGGGTGGGGGGTGGGGGGGAAAGACCTCTTTGCAACAAACAAAAGCTGAGCCAGCATCCTCTTGCTGTAAGAATCCCGGTGTTAGGTATGCTTTTTCTTCATCTCGGAGCTTCTGCTCAGTTCAGCCAGATCTGGTTGTCTGGTTGTCCTTGTTAATAGTTGACAATTGTGTTCTGTTTTGCTATAGAACAAGTGGAGTGTTTGGTCTGAGTGATTTACTCATGGGCAAGCCAGAGTTAATAACCTTTAGAAGAAGCTTCAAGAAAATGCAACCATGTGGTACTGACAACTCTCACTTGCTTTTTTTTTACCTTGTAGGGAGATGTTTCATTTGTTATTCCTCCCCTCCCCCCTCCACTTTCTTCCTTCTGATTCCTAAACTGATGTGAGAACTTTCTAAACAAGGAGGAACACAGCAGAGAAAGTCCTGCTTCTTTCTTCCCTTTTTCTTTCTTTCTTTCTTTTTTTTCCCGCTTGGTCCCTTTCAGTCCTTAAAAGAAGACTCCATCCGGTATGTAAAGGAAGAGATTCCCCGCCCGTTCCTCCCCCCCCTTCCCCTTGGTTTCCATACACAATGGAGCTTTCAAGAGAACCTCTCTCCAAAGGAATAGCTCCAGCCTTTGTGTTGAAGGGTGTGCCTATTGGCAAGGCTTGCTAAGCAGACAGCTTGGCTGGTGATTAACAAAGGTCATTAGACTTTGGAATCTGGCAGGCAGAGTCAGATGGTATGTCTTCTGTGGATAGAAGAATGACTCCCATGAGGTTGAAGCACATACTGTGGAAGGCTTTTCCCCTCCCTTTGCTTCTTTTCTTCCTCCTGGTTCTCCGTCTGCCTCCCTTTCTTCTATCCATCCTGTCTTAAAATAATAACAGTAATAATCTGGTTGCATTACTGCTTCTTGCTTTGCTTTGGACCGGGAGACCACCTGGCCAGTTCTTTTTGCTTAAGCAAAAACTGTTGCTGATGGATCATTGAGGGTTGGAAGAACCTTCAGAGGTATTTTGACCATGGCTTTGTTCAAGGAGAGGAGGAAAAAAGCTGGTTGGATTGCAACCTTGAAGTCTTGGGCATCTCTTCTTTCCCCTTCAAGGGGAAAAAAAATTCTGGTTTCTAATCCTGGCCTTGGAAAGCAAAGGAGAAGATGGAGAATATTGTGTGGAGAAGATGAGGCTGAGATAAGTGAAGCCATGTTGTGTGCAGGCTAGAAGCTCTGAGCCTATCTCTCCCTTACTTAATACATGGCTTGTCTGAGCTAAAATGGCTGCTCTGTCTGTCTCTCTCTCTCTCTCCCCCTCTACCTCTCTCTCTCTCCCTCCTAAAGCTCAGAGGACTAGGACAGCTTAGTGAGTCTTAAAGCGTCAGTGACGCAGGAGCTCATATCTCTTGAAAGTGTGATAAACACATTCAGAAAGCTGTGGCTTGTTTGACTTAGATGAAAAGACTATGCTGGGGGAGGGGGTTAAGAAGATGGACAGTGAGAAGATCCGTTTCATTATTTTCTCTCCTGCTTTTTCCTCTGGAGCATTCTGAATTCAAGAAGAGACGTCTGCTGCACCATGGCAAAAGGGGGGGGGGAGATTGTTTTCAGGTCTAATGGACTGTGCAAAAGGAGACTTATGGGGTGGGGCCTCTGTGTTCACTGCTGTAATTTGATCCAGAGCAGATAGCAACCTCTTCCACACACAGTCTGGTCTGGTGCTTGCACATAAAAGATTTTGAGTCTCCTGATTGTTGTTAACATTGTTAGCTGAAAAGAAGGCAGGGCCAGCATTCAGTCTTTCAGGGGAAAGAGGAAGGTGAAGTGGGGCACCAAGAGATTGCCGTGGGTGTACGTTTTCTGTTTATTAGGTCCACATTTTTAAAACCATGCCATCGAGAGGAATTTTCTTCTGATACAGGATCCTGGTAGTGCTGCTTTTTCTTTGTAATACTGGTGGGAGACTGGTCGGCTTTGAACATTTGATAAACATCACCTCATGTTAACATGAAAATGAGAATATGGAATTTTTTTCAAAGCTCATTTGGGCTGCTGTTCCATCTCTTGGTCTGGTGAAGTTCCTAGACTAAATATGACCTGAATTGTGTGAGGAGACTTTAAAATAAGCAGCTCATTAAGGTAATAGCTGCTGGATTAGTCAAAGCTAGCATACAATTAGTGTATGAAAATAAGTAAGTATCTTATCCTAGTCTGTTACATATTTTCAGCCTATTCAGTGATAATTTCTCAGAAGCATAGAAACTATAGAATTTATTAAGTATTTAATTAGCATCTTAAAATTATGAGGTCTGAAATACCGGGAGAAATATATATATTCTTGCTAATGTTCCTTTTCTGTTATTGAAGGAGGTTTAGATGCTGTTTAGCTATCATTTTCTTTCACCTTGCAGGCTTGGAATTTCACAATTGTGGCCCGACACATTTGGAAAGCTCTAGAGTTGAGAGAGGTTACATAAAACAAGATTCAGTACTAGGTGGTTATATCAAACGTAGTTAACTTGGAAAGGGGGAAAGTAGCTTAAAGGCTTTTTGGTTAAAAATTTGGACTCACCGTGGGAGAGGAGGCGGCTGTACCAACTTAAAACTCAACACCAGTTGAATTTAAGCAAGTTGAAGATGTCAGCCTAACAGGGTTGTTAAGAAGGTTAAAATTGGATAAGATATAATATGTGTGCCACGTAAGCTTGGAGGAAGCATGGGATTAAATGTCTTAAGTAAATAATCTGCTTGGCTTTCTAAAACTTTTTCAACAATAGTTCCCATGCATTTTATTGTTGATGGCTTTCCAACATATGCTTCCTTGTTCTTTGGAACTGGATTGATGAACAGGTAAAATGAGAGTAGAAAGGGCAATTGGGCAAGACTTCTGCATAAAGTAACTATGAGTCACATATTTGAATGTATCAAAAGTACGTTAGGTCCCAGATTTCTGTAAAAAAGTAATTGTTACTGTTCTGGTATGCTGTACTTCTTATGTTTGGAGAATATTTCCTTTCCTATATTTGCTCAATACTGAATCTGCTGCTGTAACGGTTTTGTGAGCTGTTCTTATAGGCAATATGTTTCTTCTCCATCTTTTTTCAGGTTTTCCTAATGTAAAACTTAGCAACAAAGATCATGGAGGTGCTGCAGTGTGACGGCTGTGATTTTCGAGCGCCTTCCTATGAAGACCTTAAAGCTCACATCCAGGATGTTCATACTGCATTTCTGCAGCCCACGGATGTTGCTGAAGAAACTCCTAGCCCATCGAGATTCGGTGCCATGAACAGTGACCAGGCTGAGGTGGAGTATTCTTTGGTAAAAGATGAATTTGCAGTGGCAGATGGGATGGCAGGTAACTTTCTATTTGGAACGTCATTCTGAGAAGTTATCTCATTGCAGCATTCTCACATTACCATCCTAATCGCCATATTCGAATCTTATGACAGATAAAAATAACCAGGAATTGCTTTGCAGGACAACCAGTACCTGTGTTACTCATGTTCAACAGGAAGCAACCATACCCTGTGGCTGAGAATGTAGATTCCAAGAAGTATTCATCAAGGAATCTGTTACTTGTTCATCATGGATTGGTTGAAAAGGAGAATAGCCACATAGGGCTACTAGATTTTTGATCAGACTTTTTCTTCTTCTGTTACATTCAGAATTTACAACGCAATTTCTAGAAAGCCATTTGTATATGAAACTCATAGTACGCATGCATTTCAAGATAAATATTTTGTGGAACAACTTTAATAGTTTATCTAGTTGCTAGCGGCCTTTCGTTGCTAACAAAACGTGAGGTGTGATTGTGTGTGGATGTGTATGGTGTGTATGCCTAAATTGCACTGGAATTTTATCCTTATTTGTTAACTAGTAATAGTGGGTGGGGGATGGTTAAATTATTTATAAATAGTATATATGAATTCAGCACTCTATAACTAACATTAAAAATGTGTATCTATGTGTATGAATTAACATTTACATTTCAATTGTGCTTTTATTATTAACTTTCCCTGGAAGACAGTTGTAAAGAATAAGGTGATGGGGTTTTTTAAACTTTTGTTTTGGTTGGGTTTTTTTTTTTTTACATCCTATCTAGTATTTATGAACCAAATATCTTGGGAGGAAACACTGCTTTGAAGAGGGAAAAGAAAAACAAAGAACTGGCACTGTAGTAAGCATACTTCACAGATAATATTTACTATTTTTTTTCTTCTTTTTTAGGGCAAAATGCAGCTCAGCTGGGAACTGGCAATTACTACAGCCATAGCCAGGGTTATTATGGCCAACATATGCTCTCCAAATCAGCAAGCAAGTTTTTCCAGTGTAAATACTGTGTACGTTATTTCCGATCCAAAAACCTTCTCATAGAACATACCCGGAAAGTCCATGGTGCTCAGACTGGAAGCTCCCCAACTGGATCCACAAGTGCTGGTTCCTTAAACTACAACATCATGATGCACGAGGGCTTTGGGAAGGTATTTTCATGCCAGTTCTGCACTTACAAATCTCCAAGACGTGCACGGATTATAAAACATCAGAAAATGTACCACAAAAACAGCCTGAAGGAGAGCTCAACCCCTCCTGCTTCTTCAGCTACTATATCTGAATCAACGTCTGCATCTGTCTCGATGCAGGATTCGTGCAAGGAGCTTCCAGCTGAAGTTGTTGAGCGTAGCATTTTGGAGTCTATGGTCAAGCCTTTAACCAAATCAAGAGGCAACTTCTGCTGTGAATGGTGTACCTACCAGACGCCCCGAAGGGAACGTTGGTGTGATCATATGATGAAGAAGCACCGAAGCATGGTGAAAATACTGTCCAACCTGAGGCAGCAACAGGATGGGACCAACATGTCAGATGTTGTAAACAAAAGTCCCCCAAGCCCTCCCCCAAATTCTAACTATATACCCATGAATGCTTCTGGGCGAGAGATGCCCAACGCAACTGTCCCAAACTACAGAAGTTCAGTAAACAATTCTCTTATCAGGTCCAACGCCTCTTCAAAATTTTCCTCTGCTTCCTACCCTCAAATGAAACATAAGGCTCCTCACAACTCGGGCATTGTTAATTTGTCTGACCGATCTCATTATGGGGTTGGTGACATGGCAAATTCTACTGATCTGGATACCAACAGCATGCTGAATGACTCCAGTTCAGATGATGAGCTCAATGAATTAGACAGCGAGAATGGGTTGAACTCTATGGATCACCAAAGTTCAGGACTAACTGCTGAGCAGCTGATGGGATCTGAGGGCCACAAGTTACTGGAAACCAAGGGGATCCCCTTTAGAAGGTTTATGAATAGGTTCCAATGTCCTTTCTGCCCTTTCCTTACCATGCATCGGCGAAGCATTTCTCGCCACATTGAAAACATCCACCTCTCTGGAAAGACAGCTGTCTACAAATGTGATGAATGTCCTTTCACCTGCAAGAGCTCTTTTAAGCTTGGTGCTCATAAGCAGTGTCATACTGGTGCAGCTTCAGACTGGGATGCCGTGAATTCCCAAACTGAAAGTATAGCTTCTTCTTTAAACGAAAGTACAGTATCCTACGAAGGGGGAAATATAAACGGCAGGAAATCCGGGGGGATCATGGATTCCATGCAGCAGCAGCAACAGTCTCCGCAGTCCAATTCGCATCATCCGTATAAATGCACCATGTGCAATTATTCCACCACAACTTTGAAAGGCCTTCGGGTTCATCAGCAGCACAAGCACTCGTTTTGCGATAATTTGCCAAAATACGAGAGCCCATCAGCAAATACCCTGCAAGACAGTGAGCCTGATGCTCATGCTTCTCCCAGCACTGTGAAGAAAAGCCAGACCTCAATTCTTGGACTGTCTTCTAAAAACAACTTTGTAGCAAAAGCCTCTAGGAAGATGTCCAATGATTTTCCCTTAGATCTGTCCCCAGTCAAGAAAAGAACTAGAATTGATGAGATTGCCAGTAATTTGCAAAGCAAAATCAATCAGAACAAACAGCAGGAAGATGCAGTCATTAATGTGGAGGATGATGAAGAGGAAGAGGATGACAATGAAGTGGAAATAGAAGTAGAACTGGACAAGGAAGAAGAACAAACAGAACCACTGATGGAAATAGCAGCATTTGCTTCCCAGCAAATATGGGGAAGAGACCCAGGTGATCCTCAGAAAGAACCCAACTACAGGAATATCCCCCACGATTATAGCTCCACCAATGGGGCAGAAATTGAGCTAACTATATCCGAGGATGAAGAAGAATATTATTGTTCTTCGGTGGGTTTGAAGGATCCAGGACTGAATTCATCTATTCTAGGCAGCCAGGCAAGCCTATATGGATCTGATCAAAACAATGAAAATTCAGATTTTGGTGATTCTGGAAGGCTTTACTATTGTAAACACTGTGATTTCAGCAACAAATCTGCCAGGAGTGTTAGCACTCACTACCAACGGATGCATCCCTACATTAAATTCAGCTTTAGGTATATTCTTGATCCCAACGACCACAGTGCAGTGTATAGGTGTCTTGAATGTTACATTGATTATACAAACTTTGAAGATCTGCAGCAGCATTATGGTGAGCATCACCCGGAAGCCATGAATGTATTAAATTTTGATCATTCCGATTTGATCTATCGCTGTCGCTTCTGCTCTTACACCAGCCCCAATGTTAGGAGCCTAATGCCGCACTACCAAAGAATGCATCCGACCGTTAAAATTAACAATGCCATGATATTCTCAAGTTACGTAGTGGAGCAGCAAGAAGGGTTAAGCTCAGAATCACAAACGCTGAGAGAGATACTGAACTCTGCTCCAAAAAACCTGTCCACTTCGACCCCAGTTGCACGTGGGACTTGTGGCATACCTGCTGCTTTTAACAAAAGTTCTTCAAAGGGCAATAGCCCTGAATCTGAAAGCCAAAAAGAGTCAACAGTCAACAGTGTTGTAGTTTATGATTGTGATGTCTGTTCCTTTGCAAGTCCCAACATGCATTCTGTCTTAGTGCATTACCAGAAGAAACATCCCGATGAGAAGGCTTCGTATTTTAGGATTCAAAAAACTATGCGTGTGGTGTCAGTAGAGAGGGGTTCTGCCCTGGCTCAGATGGCTTATGAACTAGGGTCACCTGGGTCTCCCAAAATGTCACCATTACCACCTCCACCACCTCCAGACCTTACCATGGAACTTTACTACTGCAAACATTGCTCTTACAGCAACCGGTCAGTGGTTGGGGTACTAGTACACTACCAGAAAAGGCACCCAGAGATAAAAGTGACTGCCAAATACATTAGGCAGGCACCCCCAACTGCAGCAATGATGAGAGCTGGAGAGATACCTCCTGGTGTTCGTAGACCTACAGTTTCTATGCAACACCTGAATAGGGATAACTCTGATGGTGCTGTAGCTCCAGCGGAGAATGAGATGTTCTTCTGCCAGCACTGTGATTATGGAAACCGGACTGTAAAAGGGGTCCTTATTCATTATCAAAAGAAGCATCGTGATTTCAAAGCCAATGCAGATGTGATCAGGCAGCACACAGCCACCATCAGGAGCCTCTGTGACCGGGGTCAGAAAAATTCCCCTGGTGGCTTACAAATTCCTACTTCTGGTTCTGAGCAAGAAAGGGCTAAGTTAAGAGCTCTCAAATGCAGGCAGTGCTCTTATACATCTCCTTATTTCTACGCATTGCGGAAGCACATTAAAAAGGACCATCCAAGCTTGAAGGCTACTGTCACATCTATTTTGAGGTGGGCATTTTTGGACGGTTTAATAGAAGCTGGATATCACTGTGAATGGTGTATCTATTCTCACGCAGAACCCAGTGGCTTGCTTGTACATTACCAAAGGCGACATCCTGAACATTATGTTGATTACACATATATGGCAACAAAACTCTGGGCGGGGCCAGATCCTTCACCTCCAGCCTTACTAATACCATCAGAAATGAAAATATATAGATGCAGAGACTGTATTTTTGAAGCCTCTTCCATTTGGGATATCACTAATCACTACCAAGCTTTTCACCCTTGGGCTATGAATGGAGATGAATCGGTGTTACTAGATATTATCAAGGAAAAAGATGCTGTTGATAAAATGAACCCAGTATCTGATGGTATTGGTGCCAGAATAATTTCAGAGGACCATTTAGCATTGCCACATGGGGACCCAGATACTGAATATGCAGAAGAGTCAAACCTTTCCCAAGATAAAGCTCTTCAGCTCACCTCTGTGAACCCTGCAATATCCTCTACGCCATACCAGTGTACAGTGTGCCAATCTGAATATAACAATTTGCATGGACTTCTCACCCATTATGGAAAGAAACATCCTGGGATGAAAGTTAAAGCTGCAGATTTTGCACAAGACATTGATATTAATCCAGGAGCGGTGTACAAATGTAGGCATTGTCCTTACATTAATACACGCATTCATGGCGTTCTTACACATTACCAGAAGAGACATCCTTCCGTGAAGGTCACGGCAGAAGATTTTGTGCATGATGTGGAGCAACCTGCTGATATGAGCCAGAATGATGTGGAGGAAACCAGCAGAATTTTCAAGCAAGGGTATGGTGCTTACAGGTGTAAATTGTGCCCCTACACGCATGGCACTTTGGAGAAGCTCAAAATTCATTATGAGAAATACCATAACCAGCCTGAATTTGATGTATTTGCACAGTCTCCTCCAAAATTCTCTGCCTCCATGGAGCCCGAAGTTCTCGCTGAAATTAAGCCCTCCCCTGAGATGGCTCCAGAAGATCTCCTCGGAGACGATTCACTACCATCTTCCCATTTCTCCAGTTCCCATTTAGTTTCTCATACTGTGTTCCGCTGCCAGCTTTGTAAGTATTTTTGCTCTACCCGGAAAGGGATAGCCAGACACTACCGAATAAAACACAACAACGTTCGGGCACAGCCAGAAGGCAAGAACAACCTATTTAAATGTGCCTTGTGTTCCTATACAAACCCTATTCGTAAAGGTCTGGCTGCCCATTACCAGAAGCGGCACGACATTGATGCTTACTACACGCATTGCTTAGCAGCCTCAAGGACTATAAGCGACAAACCCAACAAAGTGATCATTCCCTCACCCCCCAAGGAGGACTCTCCTCAACTAAGTGAGGAACTGAGAAGGGCGGTGGAGAAGAAGAAATGCTCCCTCTGCTCCTTCCAGTCCTTCAGCAAAAAAGGCATAGTCTCTCACTATATGAAACGCCATCCGGGAGTATTCCCCAAGAAACAGCATGCCAGCAAGCTTGGGGGTTACTTCACTGCGGTGTACGCGGACGAGTATGAAAAGCAGCAACCTCCCCCAGAAGAGAGGAATGATTTTGAGAAGCCCGAATTGGAGGTGGAGGCTCCAGAGATGGAGTGGCTTCCTTTCCGGTGCGTCAAATGCTTTAAGCTCTCCTTCAGCACGGCCGAGCTGCTCTGCATGCATTACACTGACCACCACAGCAAGGACCTGAAGAGGGATTTTACCATCCTGGGAAGTGGGGCCCGTTTCCAGTGCAGGCACTGTGACAGTAAGCTGCAAAGCCTGGCAGAGCTGACCACGCACTTGAACGGCCACAATGAAGAATTTCAGAAACGTGCCAAACGCCAAGAGAGGAGGAAGCAGCTTCTGAGCAAGCAGAAATATGCGGATGGTGCTTTTGTAGATTTCAAAGCAGAGAGGGTAAGGATCTGATTTTACATTGCTTTTTTCCTATTTGATGATCTTCTTCTTCCTCTTCCTCTTTCCTCTTCCTTTTCTCCTCCTCCTCCTCCTCCTCCTCCTCCTCCTCCTCCTCCTCCTCCTCCTTCTTCTCCACCCTCCCCATTCTGCCAAGGTTACTCATTTCTTATTATTGTCTTTGGTAACTGAAAAGCTACAAGCTCTACAGTCATTGGGTTGTGCCAGTAAGTTCCATGCACATTATTTCCTTGTTTCGTTTCTTTCCTCCTCTAGACTTCTGGCATACCGTTTCATTTCCTCCTTTCATGACTTTTCATTTCAAAGTGAATTTCTCTTTGAATAAGAAAACCATAGTTGTTGTTCTTCTTATCCGTTCCTCTGTCCCCGTGTCAAATATATTTCTTTCTCTTAAACAAAACATTATCAAGAATGCAAGGAAATAATTGAGAAGAAAATCCAGTACAAAGCCCTTTGTATCTATGGATGTAAACCAATCTCTTTAAATTAACTGCATATTAAATTAAACCCTTAGTTTGCTTGATGATATACGTGGAAGAACATGCCTCTTTTGGAAGCAGTCAAAGAGTGAATGTCATGTGGAATAAAACTTGCTCTTAATGGCATTCTGTCATACACAGAGATGTTTCAGCAAGTTGGTGCTAGAGAGAAAAGGGAAATGATAAATGCACCTCATTGGATCAAAAGCTACCTTCTGGTTTTGCAGGGGAATAATTTTCAAGTGGGATCCCAGTGGAATAACATTTTTGAGACTGATTGTCAAATTAACAGGGATCTAAACACCAAATATTTTTGTTGAGGCAGAAATAAGAATATGGCAGATTACAGAAATGATAATGATGGTTCAGCATTCTGGAAAAAGGATCAGAATGACCAAAACAGGGAAGTTAGGAAAAACTTCATGGCCACAGGTTCTGAAGAGATTGTGTTTGATCGGAATAATTCAGCATGTATCAGTTTTACAGCAAATTCAGTCATACGTCTGAATATCTAAAATTTGTCTGAAATGTTTGTACATACTACAGGTAGTCCTAGTCTTACAGCAGTTCATTTAGTGACTTTTCAAAGTTACAACGGCACTGAAAAATGTGACTTATGACCGCTTGCAGCATCCCCATGATCATGTGATCAAAATTCAGATGCTTGGCATATTTATGTTCATATAGATGCTTGTTCATATTTATTACCATTACTGTGTCCCAGGGTCATGTGATCACCTTTTGTGGCCTTCTGACAAAGAAAGTCAATGGGGAAGGCAGATTCATTTAAAACCAGGGTTACTAACTTATCAACTGCAATGTTTCACTTAACAACTGTGGCAAGAAAGGTTGTAAAATGGGGTAAAATTCACTTAAGAAATGTCTCAACAGAAATTTTGGGCTCCATTGTAAGTCGAGGACTACCTGTATTAGCTATTAGCTTTCTGCATTCAGGTGCAAAGATTCACCTTATTTTGAAAATCATACGTTTAAAAAAAAAATCTTCTCTTTGGTACTTCCATTGACCAAGCTGGTTGACATTTAAATAATTGGGAATTATACTCCAGCAGATACAGAGAGCACCAGATTAAGGGAGACTTCTGTGAGTAATTTTATAAAAAAAAAAATCTTATGAAGGACATACAAATTCTCAATTAAATTTCATGGTGCTTACAGGCGCTCACAAACATAACTGCTAGAATTGCTCCCCATAGAGAGAGACATTAATGTCCTGTTGGTTTAGCATAGCTGCAGCTAAAAGGATGTTATTTGAGTGGGGAAAAACTTGATGATTTATGTTTTTATTTTCTTTCTGTATACAAACTCAAAAGTTTTGCCATCCCGTTTCGTATTGCTAGTAGAAGAATGCTGCAAACTGAGGTTGAGTTTTTCTACATGCCCCAAGGGTTTGAATCAATATTGTAATTGCACGCTGTATCTATTTTGGGACTTTTAAACATCAGTTTTTAAAATAAACTCATTCCAACTCGGAGTTTTACTTATTCCAAGAAGCAGCATAATGTTGCCTCTCGTATTTAAATCTACAAATTTGTGACATTGTTTAGATCAGTGTTTCTCAACCTTGGCAGCTTGAAAATTTGTGGATTTCAACTCCCAGAAATCCCCAGGCAGCCCTGCTGCCTAAGTAATTCTGGGAGATGAAATCCACAGGTTTTCAAGTTGCCAAGGATGAGAAGCGCTTACTTAGAGAAGGAATGCTTAATTAAGTTTCAAGTTTTATTGCCTTACAGCCTTTTGGCAGCTTGGAAGAAGTATCGAAATTGAAAGAGAGGAAGGTGGTAGGATACAAATGTAAGTTCTGTGTCGAAGTTCATCCGACTCTTCGCGCCATCTGCAATCATCTTCGTAAACATGTCCAGTATGGGAATGGTTCCTCAGTCTCTACTGGAGTCAAGGTGAGTCAGAAATATATATCTAAGCTTTTATACCATGATTTCTACGTAGCTTTCCATTTTTTATTGGACTTAAGCCTAGTTCCTTTTGGGCAGAATATATGCATCCATATTAATGTTATTATAACACAACAATGTGAAATCAAAGCTGCCAGTTGTTTGCTGGTGTTGGCCTTCACATCAACCCCCCCCCCGCTCCTCCAAGAATATAGGATGTTGTAATCTATCAGCAAAGCACATGTGTGGATCTAAACAATGTAGCCATTTGTAACTGCAGCTGGAAATTTTGATATTTCTAATTCAATTTTTTTGATATGGAGCCCTTTGCACCAATATCCACTGGGACCTCCATGTTTGATTTATGCCATAATCTTTTAACTTTAATTTTCAGATCGGGATACTTTGCAATCTTCTCCCCATTCTTGGTTTTCTATTCTATTATCTCCTGGAATTGCCACTTCAGTTACCCACACTTCCCTTTCAACCACAGTTAAATCTGGTGTGCTATGAGCCAAGATTTTATCAGTCTGTATTTTGAAAACTCACAATACTTTAACCTTCTCATTTTCACCTACTTTTTGTTCCTACTAATTTTTTCATTACTGGCACAGATGTTCCAGTGAATCATTTTGGTGATTATGTAATGTCATTGTTTATAATCAGTTTGCGTGATCTTCAACAAGCGGAGTATATGGTCTACTTTTTCTTCTGCTTCTTTGCCCATTCTGCACTTTGAATCATTCTGTGATTATTATTTTTTTTCAATTCTGGACTTGATTGCATTAATTTAGATAGTTTGCCCCTGATATTATTATCTATGTTCAACAATGTAATGTCAGTGCTGCCAGTTCTTTTGCTGGTGTTGGCCTTCATATGCATTAAGAAGAAGCTAGGATGTCATAAGGTATCTGGGTAGCATATGTGCGGATCCAAGCATCATTATTATTAAACTTGTATGCTGTCTGACTCTCAGCGACCCTGGGCAGCTTACAACAAATAGACATGCTAAATTGTTACTGCTCTTTTGTGGAACCTTGAGAAAAGGTTTGGGCTAACATATCTAAAAACTTTATACTGATGTAGTCAACCTGTTTTCCAGAGATGGGTTTCAGCAGATTCTAACCAGTTCTGGAGAACCGGTAGTGGAAATTTTGAGTAGTTCAGAGAACCGGTAAATACCACCGCTGACTGGCCCCACCCCCATCTATTCTCTGCCTCTCGAGTCCCAGCTGATCAGGAAGAAATGGGTAATTGCAGTAATTGGGGGAGGGAATGGAGATTTTACAGTATCTTTCCACTGCCACATCCACCAAGCCACGCCCACCAAGCCATACCTACAGAACTGGTAGTAAAAAAATTTGAAACCCATCACTACTATTTTCTGAAAGCTACTGATGGAAGTCTTGGTATATGCTGCCCTAGGATCCTTTGCTTTGAACTGTTTTCTATCTTCTAAGAAAACAATTCTTTATTTCCTTTTGTATGAGAAGCTGCTTTTGACTATTAGATGTAAAAACCTCAGAAGCCAGAAGAATTGGCTGCATAAAGTTTCCAAGGACAAGGCTGAAGTCGGTGTTGCTTCTATAACATTCTTCCCATGTTTTATTTTTAAATAAATGTTTTGTATATAATGTTATCATTTCTGGTAAGAATGTTACTGCCTATTGTGCATTTATTTATATAAAATTCTTTGTAGCTATAAATTATGAAAAAGAATTGAATCATGGCCTTATGTAGAAACGCATAGTTTCTACCTAAGTACCTGTAATTGCTGCAAAACATGAACTTCTGTTTTTAAATCAAAATCTACCCACTCTTAAGTTTAAATTTAGCTTTTCTTTAGAGATAACTTCTTTAATTAAATCTTGGTATGAGATATGTTAGTACAATAAATGAAACTTAACTGCAAATGGCCCCTTATTTGCATTCTGCTTGCTATGTGTCCTATCTTTTTACGCATATATGCTATTGAATGGAAAAATGCTTTTTCTTCAAATGTGGCAGTAAATGTTTTCTATAAGTTTATTTCCTTCCCAAGTTTTTACAGGCCATGACCAGAGTTTACATGCCTTCTGGTAATGGTGGTTAGTAAACCATCTGTGGATCTTTATTTAAGGCTGACAGATTGATATATTTTATAAATTAATGCAAATAAGCTGAATGTGCCCAGTAGGTGAGAAAAGTATTGAATACTGTGTAGTCTTTTTGATATTCTGCTTATCCCCTGCTCACCCCCCCCCCCCCCCACCACCACCACCACAAATTAAATCTAGATGGTTTTACACAAACTTGGACTTTTTTGAACAGATCTATAGAAGCCAGTATATAGTTGCCAATTAAATAGTTTGAAAAATATTTGTTTGGGCAAATCAGCAAAATAAATAAATAAATAAATATTGAAGGTTTATAGTGTAGTGTCCTTGTGCCAGTTTTATACCAGGAAGCCAAAAGAACGTAAGGAAACACTCCAATAATCTTCTGTAAGGAATATTGCCATTGCCTCAAAATTGGGGCATTTCTACCTAATGAAGTGAATTGTTCTGGGGGGGAAAAAAGGTTTTAGCAACAGAATGCACTCCAGCCATGCTGATCACCGCTAAAAGCTGTATGTTGCTTTTCAAGACATCTTCACTCAGATTGCATGGATGTCTGCTCATAGCTGGGTTTCAAGATTACTGCTATCAGAAGAAGTTGCTAGGCTTCCATAGATAAAATGGTAACCATAGGGCAGAAGGGAGAGAGAATTGATGGCTTTGGTGGGGATGTGTGTCTTTTAGCAGGAAGCTGAAGAACCTTCACATGCAGCTTTCTTGGAGGGTATTGAGGGAGCCAAAGACCATATGGCCACTATGGAACTTGCAGAAGCTGAATCTGGACCATCACTGGAAGATGAAACCAGACCTGGTGGCTACCATTGCAGCCAGTGTGATCGGGTTTTGATGTCTATGCAGGGTCTACGATCGCACGAGAGGAGTCACTTGGCCCTGGCCATGTTTACTCGCGAAGACAAATACAGCTGCCAGTACTGTTCCTTTGTTTCTGCATTCAGACACAAGTAAGTCTGTATTACTTACTATTTCTGCTTCTTAATGTTCATTTGCCCATATTCTGAGGACCATACAGATTTACCAAACCGAAGCAAATTTTCTTATTTTCCACATGTACTACTTTTACTGTGCGGTGCCCAATTAATATCAAAGGTATTATATATGGATGACAGTAAGCCCCCAGTAATTCTTAATAAGCAGTTCTTATTTTGGCTTTTCAATACTTAAACTTGCCAAAATTACATTATGGAAATACAAAAATTGAAACCTAAGCCCCATAAATTCTAGATTTTCAGTTATAAACCGAAATCTACATTGAAACCAGGTCATACATTTCAGAGATTTTTTTTTGAAATTGTGAACTTTATAATGTTCCAAGTTTATAACCCTCAATTTGTTATCAGCTAAACAACAATAGATTGAGCAAAGCCGTCTATTCCATAGAGGTTGTACTATATAAGATGTAAAAATGGAAAGCAGAACCATCCTTTTTCGCTCCCCCTCTGCAGAGCCAAGCTTATGTAAGCTTGCTATGTTAAACTTTGACTTCTATTGGATTTCTGCATTTGTCCTGTGGATGTTCATATTTTTTTTCCCTTGCTTGGTTTTCTTGATACTTGCTATAATATTTGCCAGAAAAACTATTGATAAGTGAATGTATGATTGATAAGTTAATTGACCAGATCAGAATTATGGATGCCTGTAAAACATTTTTGCAATTTCATACTAGAGTGTTGCAAAAATGTATGACAGAAAAGATAAAGGATTAATAATAATTCTCCATTAGGAGTCTTTGTTAAGAATATTCTTGGCTCATAACCGATGTTGTGGATTATTGAGCAGAGTACCTTTGAGTAAACGCATGAAAAGCAACTGGGAGTGGTTGTGAACAATCACAGTCAACATACGAACACACTGAGTTGTTGTAGTCTTTTACTTTAAAAAAAAAGTAAAGCAAAGTCCAAAAACAATCCAAGTCATACACAGATAAGACGAGAGTTAAAAAATCAATCCAGGGATATTTCAAGTACGAAGTCTTCTTACCAGTTGTGGTCATACACATTAAAACTGTTCTTCTTGAGTTTCAAAACAGGAACAAGTTCAGTATCAAAACTTCAATAAATAGTTGAAAGCAACATGTAGCTATGATCAAACAGTGATCATGCAGAGAGATCAGGTAGAGAGTTACAGCAAATAAGCAGGGAAAATGGTGTAGTATCAAGACAAACCATGATCCGACTTCCCTTAAGTACATTGGCTACAGAGCTTAGCCAATCAGGATACAGGATGATGCAATACAGTCTTAAAGCAATATAATACCTTTCTAACTGCAAACATACATAGTTGGTTTATATATTGCCTGACCAACTAATTAGACAAATAACCATTTCCTAACAGTCTTTCTCCTCAATTCCGTTTCTGTGGCATGTCACTACTGAGTTGTCTGTGCTGGAAGTCCCTTCTTGCCTTTCTGTTTTCCTGTTCTCTATGAAAAAGACAGATCACCACACTTTTATTGTACTCCAGGTGCAGATCAAGCAAAACAAGGCAGCCACGGTGAAGCTATAATTTTAAACATACTTACTGAGAAGTAAGCCCCTTTCAATGAAATGCAAAACTTCTGAGTAACCTGGCTTAAGATCAGGCTTTAGAAAACAGCAGGAACCAAAAAGCTAAATTCTTATCTTTCCCACCAAGGAAAAGGTGAAGAATATACTAAAAGTTAATCTTATGTTTTATCAAAAAAGAAGTTAAATAAATTAATCTGTTTCTTTAAATTAAAATGAAATTATTTAGAGACACACCTCCCCATATACATAGTAATGGTGCAAAAAAATAGTACGTATTGTGACATGGAAGATGCCAAGAAATAAGGGAGAGAATTCAAAACGAGTTAACATCCCAAATAATCTAAATCTTTATCTTTTATCTTTATTTGAATTTGAATTTATATACCGCCCTTCTCCTTGCGGACTCAGGGCGGTGTACAGCCAATTAAAAAACAAAACATACAAAGATTAAAATTCTATAAAATAATAATATGAGTGGCCATAGAATTAAAAACTAACTTCATATTTAAAATACAACACTAAAATAATAAAATATTATAGGAATCAGGCTAGGCCGGCGAGCTGAAAGAGATGGAGGAAAGAGCAGGAATGTCCAACCTTGGCAACTTTAAGACCTGTGGACTTCCACTCCCAGAATTCCCCAGTCAGCATTAAAGTCCAGAGGTCTTAAAACTGCCAAAGTTGGACATCCTTGATCTATAGCAGGCCTGTCAAACCTGGCGGCCTGCGGGCAGGATACGGCCCATCCAGGCCACGCCCATCCCTGCTCCACAAAGGAAAAAAACATTACAATACGTCACAATATGACCCACGATGTGAGCGAGTTTGACACCCCTGATCTATAGTGTAACTTCATGTCTTTTACATTATGGAATTGGGTTTCTATGAAGAATAGCCTGATTTATAAGGTTAAACAGTCCTGTATTGAAGTAAAGGACTGTGACTGATTGATTGATTGATTGACTGACTGATTGATTGATTACAGATGCGTTTATGCTACTTGAGTCATCAAGGCGCTAAGCAGCTCACAGTAGCAATGTTATATGTAATAAAACATGTACAAATTATAATTTTGTATTACTAGCAAATAATTAAAACCATATGACATAAAAATGAAAACACTTAAGAAACTAGTCATACTTTTTTTTTCCTTCCTAGCATTTCCCCACCAATGCAGGCTCTGCTTTTTTTTTCCAAATCAACCAAGGGTTGATTCATTGGTTGCAACAGGAATTGACTATGTAGGTTGAAAGAATGAATGACCTGTCCAAAGACATCCAATCGGCTTTCATGTCTAAGGAGTAGTACTCATAGTCTTCTAGTTTCTAGCCTGGTTCCTTAACCACTAGACCAAACTGGGACGTTTTAAAACTAGTTATAAACCTGCTCATGTCTCAGTTCTTTAAAGATGCAGGTCTTTTCATAACTTTCGGAATGCCAGGGATAAGAATATAGATCTTGTGGGATTTTGTTCCACAGAAGAAATATATTGGATTAGGAAGGAAATCCCTTTTATGGTGATGCAAATAGGTTGTGTACTTCATTTGCTTTAGTTACAGAAAGTGATGGCAAAGAAATAGGTTGGATCAAAGGATCATAACTTTACTGCTTCCAATTTAGTTGTAGGCAGTATGGTCTTAGAAGAGGTGGAATGGATGCAAGGGATGCCAGGAGATTCAGGTTGAGGTATGGAGTTTAAGGAAACGAATGAAGTCATCGACAAACATGAGTAGTAAAAATGTCCCAATTGGAAGAGGAAGGGGATTAATACAGGTCTTTCAAGTTCACCTTATCCACCTGTCAGTCTAGAGAAGTTCCTTCCTTGTTTAGGTTCTTCCATAAGCCCACAGAAATAAATGATGCATTGTTATTTATCTAACAGGAAATGAAATATTTGATGGAGGTAAATAATCTCTAGGTCTGGCCCATTGGAATCTCATGATAATATTTACTGAATAATTTGTTTGAATAAAAACCTTTAAGGACACATTGTTTATAATACTATTAGGTTTGTGCCTTTATAAGCATTAGGCACTAAATTTAAGGTAGTCTTAAACTATTATAGTCAGGCTACAATTTTGAGGCAGAATTTCATTCTGTCAGCTTTGTCATTGTCATCTGGAACCAAACAAGGCAGTCTTAATTATACCAGCAAAAGCTTTTCATTTTCTGAATTTTTTTTCCTGGTAGAGATAAAAATCTGAGATCCATCCAGTGGAGAGTTGTCTAATGCTGTTAAGAACATGCAGAGTTTATAGAAAACGTGAGATCTTGCAGATATCAGGATGGTGCAAATAATTATCCTGCAGTTTGGTATCTTGTCAATACTGTCTGTCGAGATTTCCCCTACATCCTTAGCAGGGAACCCATTTTAAGGTACCTATCTTTGCTCTGATCCTAGGTTTCTGAGGAGATGTGAGGGATGCATTGTTAGTGTGTACTAGCTAGAGTTCTTCGGGGATCAGCCTTTCTATCAACCATAGAAATGGATATACTTTGGTTCAAGTGCACTGCACATTGAGACCATGCATTTCTACATAGAAAAGGATGCTTCAAAAATTTGAGTGAAGCATTACCTTGAAGCTGTTTGTGAAGTAACAAGCCATTTCTTGTAAAGAGAAGTGACTTTATTGTTCCAGACTGTTCCACTTTACAGCCCTTTCTCAGCATCCTTCACCACTTGGGGAAGTCAGATAAGGCTTCTGTATGTAACTGCCCAGAAGCTTATTTTGGCTTTTGCGAATACTGGAGAAGACTAGAAGGAAACTGCAAGAGAATGTAGTCCTCTTAGCCTTCTCCAACCCTGCTGATGTCGTTTTCTTGAGTTTGCGGCTGAGAAAAGCAAGATACAACAGGAAGCCTTCAAATGGATGCCAAAAGCTTCCCTGAGGCAAGTCATGTTGCTTCCTTGCCCAAACAAAGAGGACATTGTCTCTGTGATGCACCTCTAGGTCATCTCCACAGGCCTGCAATCTGGATAATACTCTTAGCATGAAAGCTGGCTGAGTGACTTCAGACGAGTCATTCACTCTCAGCCTAACCTACCTGACAGGCTTATTGTTCTGAAGAAAAACAGAAGCAAGGGCCTTGCTTGCTTTTATTTATGTGTATGTGTGTCTATATCTAAAAGGTGAAATAAAAATATAATAGTAATAATGATAATTATATTAATAACAATGATAATAATTCATGACTGCCATGCAGGCTCCAATTTGTATTGTTTATCTATTACTAGATTTCCCTCAGTTTCTTCTTTCTTGATAACACCAGCTTCTTGTATTTTAGTCATCCTGGGTCGGTCTCCTAGGACAAGAGATTATTTTTTTTTAACTCCCTTTGAAAAGAAAAATGAAGCCACTAGGGGGCTAATTTTATGGGGAAACAGGGATAGGATTGCCCTTTTGGTTCTTTTTTGAAACGATTCTTTAAAAGTATTTTAAGTTAAATTTAAAATAAATTCCTTTCAGCTCCATTTTATTATTTTAAACTTGTAAATTATTTTAAACTTTTTTAAGTTACAGGATTTCCTTTAGGATACGTCTCCCACTAATAACTTAAAATAAAGTATATTATGGAAATACTATTCTCAGTATTTTAGTAAAGCACCTGAGATAATTGGTTTGTTCATTCTTCAATATTTTTCTTTATTAATATACTTCTCCAAGCCATGCATTAATCAAAATTATATTTTATATTCTATGGATTCAATGAAAAGTAAAATGAAATAGTCAGGTTTTTAATTTTATACTTATATTCTCACCTAGTATTGATAAAATTTATATTACTTCCAATTTATCCTACCAAAGAATATATATTTTTTAAAAAAACCTGGAGTGATAATACAGAACAAAAACCCTAATCTTATTAGTGAATAAAAGGATTAAAAGTAATTTGCAGTCCATATGGTAAAATAAATGATTTGAGGAGGTTAACCGTACTTTTTAAAGTATAAATATCCAAATTAAAAAACAGAAGTGTAGATGATATTATTTTATTTTATTTATTTATTATTCAAATTTATATACCGCCCTACTCCCGAAGGACTCAGGGTGGTGAACAGCCAAAATAAAATACAAACAATATAAACATTAAAAACCCATTAAAATAATTAAATGTTTTGGCCCAAAGACAAATTAGACACCCAATTTATAAAACAAATTAAAAGCAATTTAAAAAGTTTAAAAATATATGATAAAGTAATGACTTTGATTCTGGGCTAAAATGAAACCGAAACAAGGTTGTCTAATTTCATATTTATTTTATTTATTGATTTATTATAAATTATAAATTATAAATTATAAATAAATAAAATAATAATAAATAATTTCATATTTAATTTATTTGGTTGGTAGTCATTGTTAACAGTGATAGCTGAACAGAAACAGTCATGCATATCAACGTAATACTTAGGTCATTAGTGATCTATTAGTGAATTCTCTCTTAGCACTTTCTCTGGTCATTTGATGGAATAGCTAAAAATTCAGAATGTTTAACTTCCATATTTGTTCAGCCATAGCTTATTAACTATGATATTATCATAGTTTATTATCATAGTATATCATCTAACTTTAAATTATAGTTAACAATTGTAGTTAAATTCGTTTAGTGAAAATTAAGGTAAGAAATTAACTTGTTATACCAGGCATAAATAAGACTAGTCCCAGTTTTCAGTTTGAATTAATGGTAAACTATTATTAAGTGAAAATACAAATTAGTATTTCCTATTTCTTTTCCCTGGCTATTATCATCATCTGAAGGACCCCAGAAAATTATTAGGTTTATACATAAATCTGGCTATTTTCTCCAAGTTGGTATTTTCCACAACAGCTGTCAAATCATTTGAAAGGTGGCTTCAGAATGTATGGAACACACTTTGTTCAGGTGTGCGATTTGTACTTTTCTCAGTGAAGAGGTTATGCATAGAGTCAGCCTGAAACAACTTGATGTGGTTGCTTTGAAAATCTGAGCTTCAAAGAGGCTTTGGGATAGTCTAAAACACAGGTGTCGAACTCGCCGCGTCATGTTGCCGTCTTGTGACGTTTCATGGCGTTTTTCCCATTCGTGGAGCTGGGGTGAGCGTGGCCTGCACATGACGCATCTGGCCCACAGGCTGCCAGTTTGACACCCCTGCTTTAAAACGCTAATTTGAAAGGTTTTGAAAAAAATCCTGCTCTTCATTTAGATTGACATTACCAGCCGTTCTAGTTGCTGACTGTTTTTATGAAATGTTTTTAAATTACATTTTAATAGTTGGTCTTATTTTACTTCTGTGGTGATCATTCTTCCCAGCGGAGAATAATTAAAAATACTGGAGAGACTTTTCACCTGGGGATGAAAATTTATAGCAAGGGCATTTCTTACTGTTCAGATACGTAGCCACGAGGAAACCAACTTCTCCCACATATTTGCATGACTTTTGGGAGATAAGGCTTACTTTTGTTGGAATCAGTATTTTGAATGGATCTGTTTTATTCATATTCTGCAGGTGGCTCTAACAATCCTAATTTTATCTTAGATGTTCAGTTTTTTCAATTAAATATGACTTGTGGATCTAGCACCCCTAGGAAAATGTCTTCTTTATGCAAAAATTCACAGCATTTGTTTTTCTCCTGATAGGAAGCAGGGACTTCAACTGTCTGCTGAGTATTTTTATTTCAGCTAAGAAAAACTGAAATAAATGAACAATGGTTAGATGAAAAGAGAAGTACTTGATGGTACTGCATATTTACAAAGAGCTTAGCTATTGAAAGTCACCTACCTCTTCTCACAGTAACATGCTACAGTCATATTCGACTGTGCAGGCTACAAATAGAATTATAAAGCAAGTGCTTTCAACTTCTAAAATTTTGTGTGTGTAAAAAGAGGAAAGCCATAGTACTTAGTGTGCGTGTAAGAAACACCCCCCTGGCTTCTGGAGCAACATTCCCTTGAAGATATTCACAGTTGTGTCTCTCCTTGATTTCCAGAAGTTTCCTGTGTTCCTGGTTTGAAATTAAAGTGTTTGTAAAAATCCTGTTAAGGTTATTATTTTTTATTTTCCATGTTGGGAGTCTTGTTTTGGTCCAGACAGTAATATGATTTTTATTTATGTTTTTAATATATGCTTTGGACTCACAGTATGTTGCCAAGAGTCTTCGTAAAGTTGGATGATCTTTAACAAATCTGATAAATGAACAATACAGAACTTCTCAGTTTAATCATTTTCATATATCAATGGTGTAACCATAATGGTGGTGCAGTGGTTAGAATGCAATATTGCAGGCTAATTCTGATGACTGCCAGTAGTTCAATACTGAGTGGCTCAAGGTTGACTCAACCTTCTATCCTTCCAAGGTTGTTAAAATGAGGACCCCAGATTGTTTGGGGGGGGGGGGAATACTTGCTCTGTAAACCGCAAAGTGTTGTAAAGCACTATGAAGTGGTATATAAGTGCTATTGCTATAGTGGAGACAGAAGAAGTGGTTACGTTGGGCCTTGTGAGCTGAGACTCCAGTCTTAAAATTAAAAAAAAAAAAGATGGACCTGGCCACAAGCAGTTGTAGGACCAATGTACATGGTCCCATGTGGAGAAGCTAATTTGACCAGGCAGCACATTGGATATAGGTGACCACTTTCTTCCTTTCCTCCTCAGCCCTTCAGGAGACTCATATCCACTCTTCTGGCAGAGGTACAGTTGTGTGATGCTTCTCCTTTTCTTCCTTCTTTCTGCCCTGAATTGCTACTGCTTGAGCTTTCTAATGCATCAATGGGGCCACTGGAGAGATGTGGCTTGCAGCTCAGGGGGCTAGTGGTGGTGAAGGTATTAGATTAGGAGAGGAGAGACCAGTTTCTTGCCTGCTGTCAGTTGCATAAACTCCCTGGTGACTTTGGGCCCATCATTCACTCTCTGTCCTACCTAGCACATGGTGATGCTATTAAAGGGGAAATTGGAGGAGGGAGCTCTAAGTACGCTACCTTCAGCTCCTGAACAAAAGGCAGGATATAAATCCAATAAATAATATAATATTCATGTTCCTGCACATCTTCCACAGTGCACCTTATCTGTGAAAAGAAAATGAATCTGTGCCGGTGCAGGCGGTTGATGAAAGTTGATGTCTTTCAGTCATCCCATACTGGTTGAAATGATTGATACTTTTGCTTCTTTCTTTTTTGCTTTCCATTGCTGCTTTTCTCCTGCCAAGCTTGGATCGCCATATGCAAGCACACCACGGACACCACAAACCATTCCGCTGCAAACTCTGCCCTTTCAAGTCCTCCTATAATAGCCGGCTGAAAACTCACCTACTCAAAGTCCATGCTGGTAAGTCTCTCCCCTAGTTTCATAAAAAGAAGGTCCCCTTTCTTTTTTCCTCACCCTTGCTGTTTTTTGCTGCTGTAATCTCATCAATTAACAGTAGCTTGCAGCCTTAAAGTGAGCCTTGGGGCCAATTAGGGGAAAAGTGCTTAAGTTAAGATAATTCTCCATTCAGCAAATCTTAAGCTGGAATTGAACCAACTGAGTTAGGTGATCCTAAATTAGACACAGGCTGGAACTTAATTCCAGAGCCATAATTAAACTTCTACTAGGGTGGAAACCAGGGCAAGAGGTTGAATTAAGAGCTTAGGCTACAGCAGAACAGCCAGCCCCTTTGGATAGTAAATGTTAATCAGGTTGAAATAAAAGAGCTGTGCCAAATGTTCATATTCAGATTACACAGTGTAGTTTTACACTTCGTTTTGAGCCTAGTCATAGCCATTATTCCTTGCATATTTTGTTGTTTGGCATAATTTTGTATTTACGTTAACAGTCTGCTTTTTGGTTACTGTGCAAAGAGCCCATATTGAACACTTTTATGAGGAATTGGACATACAATGTCGCTGTATGGTTCAGTAAGAATAAGCAACGAGAATGGAGTGCACATTTTAATAGGCATTCATGGACAGATTGTCATGTCTTAAATGTACATTTTGAAGCATGTGTATTCTAAGAAATCACATTCTGATAGGAATCCCAATATGTTATGTATTAACCCAAGGAGCCTTAGTGATCTCCAGGAAAGACTTCATAACCTTTGAATTTATAGACTCCTTTAAAATTGTGGGAAACCATGAATATTTTAATAAGTAATATTCAGAAACTTCAACTCCTATGGTTTACCTGAATTCTACTAAGTATTATAATGTGTAGTCTGTTCTGTAAAGCACAGAGAAGTTAGGTGAGTTTGTTAAATGAGTATTTAATCTGACAGTTCTGTTCTTCATTAGCTACATAACTAACAATAGCTTGAAAATAATTAAATACAGCCTGCCAACTCATTAGTTTATGGGCATACATTTCAAAACCAAGAATTTCAATAATAGCTGTGAGCTTCAGAGATTTCTCTTCAACATTAATGTTGTTGAGAAAGATACAACTTTGTTAAAGCAAACATAGTTAGAAACTATGAAGTCGTGTCCGACCCATCGCGACCCCATGGACAATGTTCCTCCAGGCCTTCCTGTCCTTTACCATCCCCCGGAATCCATTTAAGCTCAGCCGACTGCTTCAGTGACTCCATCCAGCCACCTCATTCTCTGCCGTCCGTCCCCTTCTTCTTTTGCCCTCAATCATTCCCAGAGAAACTTATTACTTAAAATAATATTACCAAATACTGAATATAGTAGTTGCAAATTTTATTTTTTATAGTTGTGTCTATGATCATTTTTGTAAGTCTTAGTTCTTCAATAACTATAGCATAGTCTTTGATTAGCTGTTGTGTTCTGTCCTATTATGGGTTCGTCTCTGATAAGCTTTGGTTTCATTTATCAATTAGTTCCAAACGGGTGAAATCTAAAACTTGTTACTACAGGTTCTGTGGGCGTGGCTTGGTGGTGGTGGGGTAATGTGACTGGGTGGGTGTGGCCAACCTTTTTTTTTTTTTACTTTTAAAAGTATTTTTTCTACAACCTCTTCAGCCAAAGAGGTTGTAGAAAAAATGCTTTTAAAAGTAAAAAAAACAGCCTCTGATGATCGCACGGTTCAGCTGGGCATGGGGGGGGGTGGCACAGGGATTTTTGCTACCGGTTCTCTGAACCACCCGCCGCCATCGCTACTGGATTGGGTGATCCAGTCCGAACCGGAAGCTTTTCACCCCTGGTTCCAAAAAATTTGGGTGGGGAAGAGGGTAGATAGGCCCCATCATTCAGATTTCCAAGTTCCTTCCAAGTGATAATTGAGTGATAACTCTATAATTTTGAGATCAGATCTTTAGGAAAGTATATTGCTGAAGGTGTGCCCTGAAGTCAGTCATTCCAGTTTATGTTCTTTCAGGAATGTTTAGCCAATGTTATAACCTGAACATACTTGCATGAGATTTTCAATGTTTGTGTTCCTCTTTAACGTAGTCATAAGTATCAAGATGTGGTTATGTGATCTTCATTGTGTTCTGTATTGTTATAGTTTTACCATAGTTTACACTTCAGGATCATATGACTTATTTCTACCTTGACTTTTTTTCTCTCTGTGATTACATTTCTATTCAAAAGTGGTATTTTATTTCAAAGCTAGACATGACAGAGGTACTATTTTTATTCAGTTCTATTTTGATTGAGTACAGAATTAACTTGTGGAATTTTCTAGCACTAGATACAGTATTGGCCACTAGCCTAGATTGTTTTAAACATGGGTTGAGCACATTCATATACATGAGCTATCTACATAGCTAATAATGTTGATAATTAAGGAAATTTCTGTGCGGTGTCTCTGAATGCTAGCTCTTTTATCTAGTCAGCAGAGGAATGGGATTTGCTTGTACATTTGCTTATACATATCCTGAAAACATTTATTCAGCATTGTAAATGGACTAGTACACTAGAATCATATAGTTGAAAGGGACTTTTGGAATAAACTAGATTTGCCCTTGATTCTAGCATAATAAAGTTGTACTTATGAGCCCAGGTATACTGCATTGTATATTTTTTAATACTACTCGGTGTTCGCTTCAGTTGACTCGTAAACGAAAAACGTTTTTTTTAAAAAAAAAAACTTTTGAAATGCTGTTATATTTCTTCATGCCCACAGATCCTACTCATTTGATTTGCTACCAGTATTTTCTTTAGCTTTTCTGAGATTCTTGACCTAATGCATATTTTGCAACTAATCCTTCGGAAAGCAGTTTAGGCCAATTAATTGTCTGTTTGCAAAATATCCTTTGCTTTTTTTTTTTTTTTATTAATGTCAAAGGGTTTGTTTTGGGTTGTTAATTATTAGCTGCATAACCAGAAGTAGAGCAGGAGGGCCAGAAGCATTTAGTGTTTTGCTGAAGTGTATTTGGGGGTTATATGCTGATTTCTTAATTGAGGAATCAAATAATACCTTTCTGTACTAAAAAACGAAGTCTCTTGTAATATTCTCCGGTGACCTCCATATTCTATTTTCTATTTTTATTCTACATAACTCACTTTGAGGGATGCAGAGTTGTTTTGTTATTCTAACATTTACCCTAAACATTCACGTCTATGGAACTTCTGTTTTGTGAACGAGCTTAGAATATGAATGATATATATAAACCCATACTCATCCTGCTGTAGACTTTGGCATTTTTGCTTTTCGTATTTAAGCATTTGGAACAGTCGTTTTTCTATCAACAGTTGGCTGATATGCTTGTTTATAAATATATTTAGCGAAGCATTTTAAGGAACTGTCATTTGTTTTCGTCAATTCTTATTCTCATATTCTCATGTTGTAACTTCTGGCTGAAGTGTGTATTTTGATCTACTGGGATTGTACTTAGAAGAAACACTAGAATCAGTTCCTGATAGGTGTTCTCACTCACATAAATTTCTCCTGTTTCCTGGTGCAAAAAAAGTGGATTACTATCAGCAGTTCATTTATCTGAATGTACAATGCAGGAACCAATCTGGGTCGGTCACTGGGACTAGAGGTTTAATCTTCCAAGTTTTCAGATCTGTGCTAAAGCCCAACCTCAGATAATTTCTCGTGAGAGAGAACTCTGAGGATGGACTCCAGCATGAATTCAGAAGCTTAGTAAACTAAACCTCTGGTCCCAGTGATGGATCCAGATTGGATCCTGCAATATTATCCTGGGACATGATAATGTACAATGTACAGTCTCACTTTAGAGACAGTTTGGTATAGAGGTTAAGGCGCCAGGCTAGAAACTTGGAGACTGTGAATTCTAGTCATGCCCTAGGCAGTATGACTTAAATTTTGCGCCAGTCATTCTCTCTCAGCACTAGGAAAAAGCAATGACAAACCACTTTCCAAAACTTTTGCCAAAAGATGCAGTACTTGTCTAGGCAATCACCATGAGTAAAAACTGACTTTGACGGCACAACAACAAATATTCCATGCAATAAATATCCTTTCAATCATATTATTTTGTGAATTCCTTCTTTCATCTGGTGAATGGCATGAAGGTAGAATGGGCAGATCTGATCCATAAACGTTAGTCTGCCTCAATAGGAAAAAGAAAAGACTTGTGTTCATATAGTAGTTCTTGAAAACATCATTCATACCATATTTTTCAGAGTATAAGACACACCTTTTTCCCCCAAAAAAGAGGGTGAAAATCTGGGTGCATCTTATACTCTGAATGTAGCCCCACCCAGCTTCTCAAACGGAGGTTTCAGAGGCTGAAAAAAGCATCAGAAAGAAGCTTCAGAAAAGAAGCCCCCAAAAAGAGCTTCAGAAAAGAAGCCCCCAAACAGAGCTTCACAGGCATTTTTTTCTGAAGCTCTGTTTCAAAGGCTTTCAGGGGCAGAAAAAAAAGTTTTTTCTGAAACGAAGATTCAGAGGCAGAAAAAAAAGCAAAAAAAAAGCAAGGCACAGAGCTCACAACCAAGGAACCTGTTGCTAAAATTCACCTCGGGGAACAGCTGATTGGGGGTATTCCGGGAGGCCGATCCACCTGCCAATCAGCTTTTTTCTTATTTTCCTCCCCAAAAACTAAGGTGCATCTAATACTCCAGTGCGTCTTATACTCCAAAAAATACGGTACTTTGTAATGTCTTGAAACAGCCATCTTTTCCTCCACCTAAATGTCATTTTGTTTTTTAAACTGAAATTTTGTTCATCATAAACAGTTACCCTAAATAAGCATTATTATATAACATCCACCAGATCTTGGAGCAGTCTTGCTTTCATGTCAAAGACGGTGTCCTTATAAAATTTGAAACCCCTTTATCACTTAATTTCTAATTGCACTCCTTTTCGTCCTTTGATCCTTTTGCACATTTTCCATCTAACATCATTATATTCACGTTAGTGCACCTTCAAATATTCTCAGTTGTTCAGGCAACAAAACTAGTTGCACCATAATTCTATTATGCTGCATTAGATCTGGATAATGAAAGATTATCAGAATGTAAGATGCGTTAGAAGTCATAAAATCATAGGGCTGGAAGGGAACTTGGAGGTCTTCTAGTCCAACCCACTGCCTAGGACAGGAGTCTTTATTCCATTCTGGAGAAATGGTTGTCCAATCTTCTCTTGAAAAACTTCAGCAACTGGAATATCCACAACTTCATGAGGCAAGCTGTTCCATTGACTAATTCTCAGGAAATTACTCCTTGATTCCAGGTTGCATCTTCCTCTGATGAGTTTCCACCCATTGTTTCTTTCCTGCCCTCAGGTGCTATATTGACTCTTTGGGAATCATATTGAAGATAACTAGAAAGTAGAAATTATTTTCATTAGGCCATCTCCATAAGGCTCATTCCCCAATGACATATATTTACTGTTTTATTTTGCTATTTTATTTATATATGCTGCTTTTATGACTTTGAAGAATTATAAATGTCAGATGATGGTAGTGATAATGTGTGTGTGTGTGTAATGTAAGAGAATACTGAGAATTTTTTTTAGAGATTTACATGAGAGTAGTATTGATATGGCAGACAGTGGAATTGAAATGAATGTTATTGTTAGAAAAAAACTGGGTGAAAAGCAATTAATAAATGATAGAAGAATGTTGGAAAATGATAAGGCTGCAGGTATAGATGGTGGAACTGGAGAAATGTCAAAAGAGGGATGTGGTTTGGAGTGGCTGTGCATTTATATAATGTGTGTGAAGATTTCATCTGTGCCTGATGATTGGAAGATTGCCATTATGTTCCTTTGTACAAAGGGAAATATCACAAGAAGGAATGTAAGAATTACACAGCAATTAAGTTGTCTCATATGCCTGGGAAAGTTTGAGTAGAATTCTGATCTCAGAATATGGCACTGAGCAGAATTTGAGAAATGCATATGGTGTTATGCCAACCAAAGACTTAGAAAGGAGAAGTTTTGTTTTTGAACAGGTTAGTGAAAAATCTATGAATGTGAGAAAGAAAGGTTATTGTACTAACTGATATATAGAACACGTGCTAAAATAAATAGCATTGAATTAAGATATGTTTTATAGAGTTGAAGGCTGCTGAGAACAGTCTGTTTGAATGTAAAGTATGTTCAATAAGAATAATGAATAATAGAAGAATAAAAAGAATAAATACATGCTTAAAAGATTCAAAAAGGATGTGTGATATTCCTTTGGATATTTAATACATTTCTGCATATAAAGTATATATATGAAAGACATTTGTTGATATTAGAAATACATTTGTTGGGAATGTGAATGTCTATGTACATTTCTGTAGAAACAATGCTGAATTGTTGGCTGAGGACCAAGATGATTTGTGATTTAATATTGTGAATTCTAAACTTTAATGTATTAAAGATCAAAGTAGTTATCTTTGAGAGGAATAATAAAGTTAAACACTGCAAGCTATGCAAAAATTATGAAAAACAAGAACAGGTTTTTTTAAGTGAATTTGTGGGCCTTGGTAAATTATTTATCAAAGATGGGAAACTGAAAATACACTGAAGTGATTTGGTCAGAAAGAATGAATGAAGTCAGTGGGTCAAGAGAAAACAAAACACTGAAAATGTAACTGGATAATGTTGATAAGATTTCCCAAAAAGATGAGAAATTTAAAAAAGAAAAGGCAGTGGATAGATGTGGTAGATGCAAGGATGATCCTCAAGTGTAGAAAGATAAGAAAAATTACGGTGTTACAGGTAATCCTTACTTAATGAAAATTGGGACCAGAAATCCCATCACTAAATTGTGCACTTGTTAAGCATGATGTCATACAACTATGATGGTTGGTGACAACAATTCTGGCAGCCATCATTAAGTGACAGCCATGCAGTTGTAAAGCAGGGACATCACATGTCTTGTGATTTACAACTTCCTGTCGGCTTTCCCATTGGCTTTGTAAGAAGCCAGCAAGGAGATTACAAATCATGATCACATGACCGTAGAATGCTATGATGATGGGAAAATGCAGGGGGTTACTGAATGCCCGAATTGCAATAACATGACTAGGGGTGCAGTGTGATGGTTGCAACTACAAGGACCAGTTGTAAGTACCATGTATAAGTGCTATCACTTATTAATGGTACTTAACACCTGCCACTGAACAAGCGAGAACTACCAGTCTAAGAATTAAATTTCCTTCTCCTTTTGATATCTATGTTTTTAATTCCTCTGGGTTACATTTCCCTGTTCCTTTTCTGCACTTACTTTGCTTCCCTGGGAAAGAAATAATGTGATGGGCATGTAAGTCTTATGTATGATGCCCAAATGTCAAGTTCAATTCAAGTAAAAGGATTAATTAGTAGTTACCAGTAGACACACTAGGAGAGTTTACAGTTTCACCCCTGGTCTCATGACCTCAATCAACACGGTACAAGTAACACATCATTAATCATGTTAATGAGGGTTATTATCATTTAAGTACTGTTTGGCATGAATATTATGTTTTCACTGTACACTTTAGCCCCTGGTATTTCCCTTCTTATCTCTTGGAGATTGACTTGCTTCCTTAAGCGAAGCTGCCCCATCCCCATTTTCTGCCCCCTCAAGCAATTTTTGTTAGGCTTTGCCGTCCCATCGATATGCCATGCATATAGGGAATTTTCACCACGGATAACAATCAGCAGCTCATTTATCTGAATGTACAATCTCTCATATTAGAGGCAATTTGGTACAGCGCTTAAGGCACCAGGCTACAAATTGGGATACTGTGTGTTCTAATCCTGTCCTAGGCAGTGTAACATAGACTTTGGGCCAGTCATTCTCTCTCAGCTCCAGGAAAAAGCAATGACAAACCACTTTCCAAAACTTTTGGTTTGGAAGGAAATAACAGCTTCCAGGACGGCAACCAGGTTTCAGAGTTGGTCCTGAGACTCAAGGAAATAGCACAGTTCCAACGATTTTATTCTGTGGGACCGCCCAAAGGAGGATCCCATGGAATTTCATTAGAACCCATCGCTGATTCCATTTGAAGAAAAATATCCCCCCTCCCAAGCTTCCTTTCTCACCCCCCTGCTTTTTCCCCACCTCCTGTTGTCCTGTGAGCTGATGACTTGCTTGTTGTTTTGCTCAAACAGGTGAACATGCGTACAAATGTTCCTCCTGTTCATTTTCCACCATGACAATCAGCCAGTTAAAAGAGCACTCCCTGAAAGTGCATGGGAAGGCATTGACACTACCAAGACCACGAATTATCAGCCTTGTAACCTCGCATACTCAACATGCCTCCAAGAACCACACTACTGCTGAAGAAGTGGAAGACTCAAATGGTAAGAGGTGCTCTCGGCACCCCCCAACCCCCACCCCTTCCTGCCCCAGGGTTCTAGAGGGAGAATCTGTTTTCTTCATGGGGAAAAACAGTCTAATACAGAGGTAATTTTTTTTTCACTTGTAAAGTGGGGGGGGAGGGGAATCCCACTTAAGCAAATTGGATGTTGATAAGCATCGAAGAGCAGTGCTCGTTCATGTTTTATCCCTATAATTGGCACATAAACAATTTAGATTTCCCTGTGTTTCTTATTCAGTGTTTTAGAACACTGCATTATCAATATTTTGCAGCTTTAACGTGAAGAAGCAGAAGCATTACAGACTTTCCCTAGTTGAGGATTATGTTGTTGGGGAAACGAGAGGCTAAAATATTTGTTGATCCTTGGCTGTCACCATTCATACAGTAGCAGCAAGAGGTGTTTGGGAAAGCAAATTTGATGATTCATTTTTAAGCAATGCCATATGGAGTCAGGGAACCTGAAATGTGAGCCTTCCTTAACCATAGTAAAGAGATGCGCCCTGCTATCCCTTCCTCTCAACACATATTCTCTTCCTTATCAATTCTGACATTTTCTGACACTAGGCTTTGAAAACATCTATAAAAACCAGCTAGCAAGTCTCTGAGTAGCTTTAACAAAAATTTCTAAACGCCATAAAGATTAATGCTATGAACTGGTCCACCACTTCCGCTATTGGGTCAATGTATGTATGTTACAACTAAAGTGGCCTCGTGATTTTTTTAAGCAAATATGGCACCTGTAAATGGAATAGTATGGCAGTAATTCTTAGTACAGTTAATTTCTTAGAATTCTATAACTTTTCCATATAACAGATTGTTTAGAATTTGATAACTTTTTTAAAAAAGCATTATCAGGTTGCACACACTTAATAAAGTTTGGTTATTTTATCGCACGTCAGGTTGTGTAATTTTCGGCTTCTAGTGTAATCTTAAAAAACTATGAAAGGTCAGGCAAGTTCTTTAAACTATATCTCTCTGCCTCAGACTGCTTTAGTAGATATTTCTGTCAAATGAAAATTGTACGTGGTTACAAGTTTTTTTTCTGGTGACTTATAGAAAGAATAATAAATTTTGATTTAAACCTAAGTAGTGAGTAAAAGAAGAATTTTTTTCTAGCATGAGGCAAAAGAGGTGTGGGGGTTGTATCTTATTCTTTATTAGGGACTGACATAACTATCTTTGTTTTTACAAAGTATTTGTGAAATGAGCAAAATAAGTCTAAGGGCCTTGGAACTGGGAAAAAAATAAAATCTGTATTGATACTACTAAAAGGCAGTTTCTTATACAGTATAAGCCAGGGGTGAAATCCAGCAGGTTCTGACAGGTTCTGGAGAACTGGTAGCAGAAATTTTGAGTAGTTCGGAGAACCAGCAAATACCACCTGTGGCTGGCCTCAGAGTGGGGTGGGAATAGAATTTTTGCAATAACCTTCCCCAGAAGTGGGGTGGGAATGGGGATTTTACAGTATCGTTCCCCTGCCACACCCACCAAGCCACACCATGCCACACCCACAGAACCTGTAGTAAAAAAAATTGTATTTCACCACTGGTATAAGCAGCAATAATAACCGTGTTTGCTCTCAATTATATATTCATTCAGATATGCAGTGGTGAAATATACTTTTTTTCAAAATACATGATTTTATGCCAAGAGACTATTAGGAAATATATATATATATATATATACCCAAACAATTTGATATTTGCCAAAGAGTTTGGGAATTCATAATGTTCCTAATAATAAGAAACCAGCCCACGTATTAACAAAAAGGATGTCTCTGTCAGCCAGATCACCTTACAGAATTAGAAGGACTGTGTTGTGGATATCCACTCACCCTTTACTAATAGGTTTATTAATCACATTATTTTTGACAATTATGGAAACAGCTGACTAAAGAGCCTGTCAGAGTACAAGTGCTGAAATAATGAAATTGACATCCTTAGATTCATTTGATAAAGGGAGAAATCCCTTCAGTGATTTTTCTAAACTTTATACTGCTGGACATCAACTTCATTACAGGTAGTCCTCAACTTAACAACCATTTGTTTGGCAACTGTTTGAAGTTATAGCTGCACTGAACAAGGCAGTTCTGATCAGTGCCTGAGGTTTCTGTCGTTGCAGCGCCCCCTATGGTCACATGATAACAATTCAGGCACTTGGCATCCCACCTGGACTTACAACCCACAGGGCGCTTCAGCTTCTTCCACCTATCTTTTTCTCCTCATATCTATGCCGTTTGCTAATCAGTATAGTCACTTGGCATTGTAATTTGTTTGTTTGTTTGTTTGTTTGTTTGTTTATTTATTTATTTATTTATTTATTTATTTATTTATTTATTTATTATATTTCTATACCGCCTTTCTCCTGCAGGACTCAAGGCGGTGTACAGTCAAGAAAAATAAGGATACACAAATATCATAAATTGCTAATTAAAATATAACATAGTTTGGCCCAATTAAATAAAAACCCAAAATTAGATAATATTTTAAAATCATTCACATGTTAATATGTTTAGACCCGCCTGTTTGAACATTAGGGTCTTGAGGGCACAGCGGAGAGCACGGAGATCAGGGATATTTCGTATCTCAGGAGGCAGTTCATTCCAAAGAGTTGGAGCCCTCACAGAGAAGGCCCTCCCCCTGGGAGTTGCCAGTCGGCATAATTTGACTGATGGTACCCTGAGGAGTCCCCCCTGTGAGGGACTCCTCAGGAACTGGTCGGTGGGAGGCTATTGGTAGCAAAAGACGGTCTCATAAGTACCCAGGTCCTAAACCATGGAGCGCTTTAAAGGTGATTACTAACACCTTGAATCGCATCCGGAAGACCACCGGGAGCCAGTGCAGCTTGCGTAGGAGAGGTGTTACATGGGCACAACGAGCTGCACCCATAATCACCTGTGCGGTTACATTCTGGACCAGTTGGAGTCTCCGGGTGCTTTTCAAGGGGAGCCCCATGTAGAGAGCATTACAGTAGTCCATACGGGAGGTGACTAGGGCATGAGTGACTGTGTGCAAGGCATCCCGATCCAGAAAGGGACGCAACTGGCGGATTAGGCGAACCTGATAAAAGCCCCCCCTGGCCATGGCCGTCAAATGCTCTTCTAAAGATAGCCGTGAATCCAGGAGGACACCCAAGTTGCGGGCCCTCTCTGTGGGGAGCAAGGTCTCATCCCCAATTGTCAGTGATGGTACCACCTGACTATATTGGGATGCCGGAAGCCACAGCCAGCCGTCTTGGAGGGGTTGAGTCTGAGCCTGTTTCTCCCCATCCAGATCTGCATGGTTGCATCACTTAGCAACAGAAATCCCAGTCCCAATTATGGTTACAAATTGAGGTCTACCTGTACATCCTTGAATTGATTTCAGTTTCTAGTATAGAAACAAGCTCCTCAAGTTGGCTTTACTGCTAAATTGTTCACCATTGTTCATTGGTATATAAAATTATTGTCATGGCCCCGTCGGAGGCTAGGTCCAGGGGGAGGAGGAGATGGAGACAGGGACGGGGCTGACAGAAGAAGATGGCCCCAGAAGAGCAACTGGAGGAGCAGGATGAGGCAGCCTCAGGTTCCTCGGGCTGAGAAGGGTTATCAGTGAGGAAGAGAGGGCACAGGATGACTGAGCGAGGGGGGAGGAGACGGAAAGGATAGGCAGTGGAACAGAGGAGCTCTGGAGAAAAACAACTGCCTCTCCTGAACACGGAGAATGGAGGGGAGGTGAGATCGGCACAGAGCGACTCGGAAGGAGGGCACCTGTCCCTTGTCTCCAGGCTTACCTGGCGGATAGGATTTAAGGAGACACTGTGGGGAGGGGCATTCGTCAGGAACAAGCATTGTATTCTTCCAGCCACGCTTGCAAATACTGACATCTTGCTACCTTGCTTTGCTTTAATTCAACTTGCCTTGCCTAGCTTTGTGCGAGCGCACAGAACACTGCTGTGCTCTGGGTTTTTGTTGTAGCCCCAGCAAATGTTCTGAGTGGCAAGGATGCCCTGTGTTCAGGTTTTCCGTACCGCATCTGCTCCCAGGACTATGCTTCTCATCTGGATGTATAGCAGCCAAGAACTATTGGAAGTGTGTGTGTGTGTGTGTTTAGAGCTCTGCTCTTCAATTTGCAGTCAACTGGGGGGATTTTGGGGGAAGATTGGAACAATAAAAGGAAATTAAGCATTCACTTCAGTCATGTCCTTTCCGTGCCCAGCCTGGGTCATCACAGTTATATGGTTGCTTAAAAATACAGAAAACTATGTGCATATATGGGACCAAGGGCATATATGGCAGAGAGTGTTTGGGACCCTTAACAGGAGGACTACCCTTAAGTACAGGTAGTCCTTGACTTACAGCAGTTTGTTTAGGGACTGTTTGACGTTACAATGAAAAAAGTGACTCATGATGCATTTTTCACATGTACAACCGTTGCTGCAGCCCTATGGTCCCATGATCAAAATTCAGGCTCTTGGCATCATATTTATGATGGTTGTAGTGTCCCGGGGTCATGTGATCACCATTTGCCACCTTCTGACAAGTAAAGTCAACAGGGAAGTCAGATTCACTTATCAATCATGTTACTAATGACTAACAACTGCAGTGAGTTGCTTAACAGCTGTGGCAAGAAAGATAGTGAGATGGGGCAAGGGTCACTTAACTCGCTTAGCAACAGAAATTTTGGTCTCAGTTGTGTTATAAGTCGAAGACTTACAAACTGTAATTTGTATTACTTATCAGACTTCCTTAGATACACAAATTTCCATACTACCAAGCCATTTGTTAAATTCCATATAGCTCCAGTATCTCTAGCAATATAATCACATTTCCTTTTAGGACTGTGACTGGTTCCTATGTTTTCTAGCGCAATGGCCCCCAACCTTTTGGGCAACAGAGACTGGGTCTGTGGAGAGAGGTTTTTCTGCAGACCGGAGGGGGGGTGCCTGCATCCCCTTGCAGTGATGTCCCAGTGCCTCGAAGCCGTGCGGATCTGGATGGGGAAGAACAGGCTCTGACTCAACCCTTCCAAGACTGAATGGCTGTGGATGCCGGCGTCCCGATATAGCCAGCTGATACCATCGCTGACTATTGGTGGCGAGTCATTAGCCCCCACAGAGAGGGCTCGCAACTTAGGTGTCCTCCTGGACACACGGTTGTCTTTAGAAGAGCATATGACAGCTGTGGCCAGGGGTGCTTTTTATCGGGTTCGCCTGATTCGCCAGTTGCGACCCTTTCTAGATCGGGACTCCTTACGCACAGTCACTCATGCCCTCATCACTTCCCGTCTGGACTATTGTAATGCTCTCTACATGGGATTCCCCTTGAAGTGCACACGGAGGCTCCAACTGGTCCAGAATGCAGCTGCGCGGGTGATATTGGGAGTGACATGGCGCTCACATGTGACACCACTCCTACACGAGCTGCACTGGCTTCCGGTGGTCTTCCGGGTGCACTTCAAGGTGTTGGTTCTTACCTTCAAACTCCTCCATGGCTTAAGACCTGGGTATCTACGAGACCACCTTCTGCAACCGATAACCTCCCACCAACCAGTACGCTCCCACAGGGTAGGCCTTCTCAGGGTGCCGTCACTAAAACAATGCCGACTAGTGGTTACCAGAGAAAGAGCCTTTTCTGTTGGGGCACCTACCCTTTGGAACAGGTTACCCCCAGGGATACGAATGATCCCAGATCTTCGTACTTTCCGTCGTGCACTTAAGACCTTTCTTTTTCACCAAGCCGGTCTGGCATAAATCTTTTCTAATTTTTTAAATCTTTATGCTGAAGATTCTTAACTGTTGAGCCAAACTGGCTTAATTATTTATATTCACATTCTATATGTATGTCATTTTAACTGTTCACCGCCCTGAGTCCTTCTGGAGAAGGGCGGTATAGAAATTGAATAAATAAATAAAAATAAATAAATCCCACAGATGGGGCTTCGCTTGTTTGTGCAGCCTGGTTTCTGGCATGCTGCGGCCCAGTGTCAATGTGGGGGGGGGGGGATCCCTTCACTGGAGCTATGTCAGTGACCCAAAGGGATTATCGAGAGCAGACCAAAAATGATTATGTACCTCTTCCATTTCAGCCAAAGGCTGTTGGCTAGCAAACAGAATAGCCAGGGACTGAAATCCAGCAAGCAACTGATCTTTTGCTGTGGATCAGTATTAAGCGTCTGTCTAGAATAGCTGATTATATAGTGGAAATGACACTCATAGCTAGGGAAAGGCAGATCTAACATACTGTTTGTGAAATCCTGTTGTGGCTAAGCAGTTTGCAAATACATGCTGTGAGATTGTAGAAAGGCCTTCAGTGGTTTCCGTTTTTTTTTTTCTTCTGAGGTGTGAAGTAGAGTCAGAGAGGGTCAGTCTTGCTGTGAGGATTTGTACAGAATATTTGTGCACTCAAGCTACTGTTTTACTGGAGAGTGGTGTTTAGTAATTAAATGTTAAGACAGGTTTCTTCACCAGGTGCTCCCTTCACCGCAGCACTGCAGTGTGGAAATGACTTCTGCAGCAGAGAGAACTTGTAAAAGCAATTTATATTACTGCAAAGAAATTGTATATTGACAGTGGATATTTTTAGAACAGTGGAATTTATGATTGGGCGTAGCCACAGCTAGGTATACCTGTGGCAGCTAGTAAGATCCTGGCCGGATTGAGAATGTTTTATTAATACTCTTAAGAACTATAGATTCACAATGAAAGTTCAATATATTAATATATTAATGTATAATGTATTTTGGATTCTTCATCCCAGAAAAGCTCTTGACATGGTTTGTTTATTGAGATGTCCGAATCACTAACTCTAATTCTACCTCCTTTGCCATTTCCACAAACCATAGTGAGAAGCTATTGTTAGTTTTGGACTTCACCATTCCTGATGTTTTGAGAGGGGGGGAAATCCATCTAAATTCAAACATCATGGTTAGTAAATCGTGGAAGGCAATTTTATTTTTTGGAAAGAAAAGCAAAGGCAGATCAACAAGGAAACGATACTGGCATATTGTTGTTCATGATACATTTTTAAAGTTTTGGCTGTAGATGACTTGGGAACAAATAATAATAAGAAAGGAACGAATAGATGGAGAGAAAAATTTATCTACCTCATTACCATCTTACCAACTAAGATTGTTCCCTTTATGACAAATCGCAGTGGCACCAAAATTTGGATATAGTTGTGAGGGTATCTTTGATGGGTTATCATTCTCCATGCCCATAATTATAATATGAAATGGCTCACTTGATAATCTGGGATGTAAGTGAAGATAGCAATACTGGTCAGTGGATGATGGAGGATAATATGTTATGGGATGATTGGACTAGTTTCCAGTCTACCAACTCTATGGAATAATGCATTTATTTTTGTTTCAGCACCTTAGATATTTAGGTTGCTCTTGGGTTAATAGTGATTCTCTTTTTTAAAAAGTTCTTGCTCCACAAATTTTGCACTTCAAATTCATACCTGAATGAGTCTGGGAACATTTCAAGAAAGTTTCACCAAAGAAGAGATGGGGGAGTGGGGGGGAGAGAGATGCATAATCCTAAAAGACTTTGCATGCCAAGAATATATAATTTTAACTTTGCATTCTTTAAAGCTGAAACAAGGTGTTATTTAGCACTTGGCTTCTGTATAAATGATTTGCTTTAAAAACTTACAGCACATCACAAGTTTAACTTTGCAATTCACAATAGTATTTGAATTACAGTTTGAAAAATCCCCAACTCTACAGGTAATTAATAATAATGATAATTTATTAAACTTGTAGTCTGCTGACCAGATGACCCTGAGTGGCTCAGAATATCAAAAAAATTTGAATCAACTCAATAAAACATAAAAGAAATATACATTAAAATATGGCATATACAAGAACTACATGCAGATTCATAAAAATAGTTAAATTCTTGACCTATATTCACTTGGAGAATGAGTCTTTTCAGTTGTCATGAAAGGATAAAACAATGTCTTTTGAATTTTTTTTAAGACAAATCTCATAGAAATTGGTAGAGCTGCCTGCATGAATTTATAAAAATAAAAAATAATCCTCACTTATGTCAAATGTACAGACAGTGCTGCTGTTGGAAATAGAAATAAGAACAATATATTTTCAAAGGAGAGTGTTTGGGTAAGTATTAGAATTAGTCAAAATTATTGCAAATACATATATTGTTCTATAGATTTTTTTAAAGTAGCTATTTCTTTTTCAAAGCTGTTGATGGCCCCTCTAGAAATAGTTTGGATGTTTTGTTTTCTCCTCTGAGACCATATTTCATAGGCATCCACATTGTGTGCATTAGAATACCAAGGTCCCTTTAGACCAAAGAGGAAGCAGCTTCCCATGTTTGAGGTTTAGCACTCATCAAACTCTAGGGATCTTGGAATCCTCCTCAAGCTTAAAAATCAACATGCTGTATGTGATGCACAGAAGAGTCTTGCAAAGAGTGCGTGCACATGCACGCACGCACACACACACACCCCGGATTTGCAAAGATGAAAAATTGGCCAGCTTCCTGAGTGTAGCGTTTAAGAGCTTCTCTGCTTTTGCAGTCCCTTTTAATTCAATGTTATCTATGTTTAGCCTCATATCTCATTGCCATTCATCGTAATTAAGGCCAAATCATGTTTTGCGTTATTCTAGGCAGCCAGATGTTTTTGTCCACCTATAGAGTCTTTCCTAAAACCTGGGATGGGCAGGTTATTGTTATTTGATGATGTTAATTATACCGTCGCAGGATGTAAGCTATTCCACATGAAGCTGCCTTTTGCAACTGACTAATGGTGATTTTGTCAATGCCAATGGTATTCAACAGTGCACCAGTTGTTTTGGGATAGCACCCAAGGTGCCTATCCCTATTGGGTGCTATCTTCGTTTTCTTTTGCCACATTCATTCTACTTCTATTTGCAGATCTTTATATTTTGTGATTTTCTCCAGTTCTTTCTCTTCTCTTCTGTTATCTCCAAGTTTCTGCAACATCCACCATCCAGACTTTTTACTCTTCCTTATCAACAATTGTTTTGTGTTGTTGGCTATTGTTATTACAGTTGGCCACAAAGCATCCAGATGTTCAGAATGTCTGAAGTCTGGGATAGGTAGAAATTGTAATTTGATTATTATTAAGGTTCATCGCACAGTCAGCCAGAAGTTTAGACAGGATTTGGCATTTTTATCCACTTATCATGACCTTCCCGAGGACCTGGGATAGGCAGATGTTTTTGTTCAATCCTGATACAGGATGGTGATGGTGTCACAGGATGTAAGCTATTCCAAGTAAAGCTGCTTTTGCAATTGACTGTTGGTGGTTTGGTCCATGCTGATTGTGTTCAGATTTGAAGGACAGCCAAGAAGAGGCGCTTGAAGCTTGTATACCACAAAGTATTATTGTTCTTGGTCGCACAGTCAACCAAATGTATTATTATTATGTTTGGTCACATAGGTAGCCAGATGTTTAAACTGGATTGGGCATTTTTATCCACCTATTGATCTGGAATAGGCAGATGTTGGTATTGTCACAGGATGTAAGTTGTTCCAAGTCAAGCTTCCTTTTGCACTTATTATTATTATCTGCTCAGAATAAACTAAAGTCGCAACTACCAGTTCTTTAGCTGGGTTGCCCTCCATAGATGTCAGATTCTTCCCAAGAACTCCCAAGTTGTAATGTATTGGCATAGTATATGTGCAGAATCCCAGCAGTTTGGCCTTTTGCAGTTGACAGATGAAAAGATTGTCAATGTGCAGATTTTCTAAGTGCAGTCCAGGATTTTTTTGGTGGGGCAAGTGTAAAATTGCTTATAGCTACCATATTTGAAAAGACTTTGGGCAGCTGTAGTTCTCCTCCATGGTGAGGTCTCTAAACTCCTGTCTAGATGAACAGGGATTTGAAGTCATTGAGTTATTTTTAATCATACTTTATCCCAGAATTAAAAGGAATAAAAAAAACCAAGATAAAAAGGAAGCCCAGAGTTGGTTTGAAGTTGCCTAAATTTAAATAAATGATACCTTTGCTGGATGCTTCTGCTCTTTTAACTTTGATAGGGTCTGCATCTAGACCAGTGATGACTAACCTTTTTGCCAGAAATGGGGGGAGCGCGGTAGGGGGGGTTGTCACACGTGTGTGCCCACACCCATAATTCAGTGCCCCCCCCCCGTATCCCCCTGCGGTCCCCCTGCTTTTGGCACGCAGTGGCACAGTGGGCCCGGTAGACCAGTTTTTTTGCCCTCCCCAGGCTCCAGAGGTTTTCTAGGAGCCTGGGGAAGGTGAAAATGGCCTCTCTCCCCCTCCCAGAAGCCCTCTGAAGGCAGGAAATGGCCCATTTCCTGACTTCAGCTGTCTGGCACCCGCAAACGAACTGGAACTGAGCTAGGGCAACGCTCACGTGCCCACAGACATGGCTCCGTGTGCCACCTATGGCACGCGTGCCATAGATTCGCCATCACAGATCTAGACTGTATAGAATCAGCTATATAACTGACTTGTGTATTCACTGGAAATAAGATTAACTGGATTGTTCCTTCAGTTGAACCTGGTGCACTCTGCTAATGATTAGTAAGACATCTCTGGAAGCCAACAGTATTACTTTTATTGATTTCAGTACATAATGCATGTAGTAATGATGTTTATGTCATATTGAAAATCTATTTCTTTTGCCATAAAACTGCTGTACAACATCTGTCTGAACTCACCTGTGAATACCATTGTAGTTTATCTTTGTTTCCAAGTGGTTCTTTCAGTTCTCCGGGTATCTCTGAAGTGGCTCTTTAAATTCCTCTGGTTTTATGATTGATTTGGGAATTTCATTCGATTGCTTTTAAGAGAAGAATAGTCTTCTATTTGTCATGAGAACGAGAAAACCCTTCTGAATCACATCCCCTTTCTTTCTGCTTTGGCTTTGTTTGACCTGTAATGGTCTTGTCTGCCTATATATAGAAAAGAATGTGATGGCTTTGTAGCCGTAGCTAAAAACACTGCAATGGTTTTATTGCAACGTAAGTAACAATTGCGAATAAATTCTACATTCCTGAGAAGCTTCTTTCCATGGAAAAATGGGGAAGGATTAGGGAAAGCTCCAAATTTAGGAGGCGGAGCATTGGCATTAGCCACCATTTTGAATGCCAGGATTTGGGCATTCATAGACACAGATGTAACCTAAATTTAAAATTGTAGTAGTGAAGGTTCATAACTAGGCAGTAAGGCACCTACTTTGCATGCAGTAGATGACAGGGATCTTCAATTAAGGCTTGTGAAATCAAGACTGAAACTTTAGAGAGCTGCTGTATGGTGGCTGGACCAATGGCTTGACTCGTTATTAGAACCTTTCTATGTTCCTATATGCTTTTCTCTTGCTACCAATAGTGACAACCTTGTTAATCATAAATCTCTTTTCACACTGTAAGTGTAGAAAGCAGGAAATGACAGGTTTTTCCCCCCTCTAGGAATTTATAGTAGACAGGGATAAAGAGGTTAGGTCTTGTCTGAAACATACCGGGGGAGAGGGGGGGGGGCGGAAGTGGTTATGCTACGTTGGAAAAATCTGTCCATTGTACTTACCAGTCTAATTCATCTCATTTTTAACTAGCAAAACTGAGAGCACCTTAAAGCAGATACATACCTCTTCTCTTAAAAGCTGCACACCTATCACACTGACCCTGAATAGAATCCTACAGGAGTCTTAATAGGATAGAAAAACATCAGGAAAGCTGATAATTTCTTATTCTCGCCACCCCCAAAATTGGAAATTCTAGGCATGCCCCAAAGCTCTTTATTTATTAATTACAATTTCTGTCTAGTTTTTCTACTTGAAAAGCTCTCGGTTCTTTTATGTCAATGGAAGAACCTGTCAGCAGAGCCCAAAGAGAATAGCAAGCAAGCAGTTGGAAGCACTATTTGCTTAGCGACAGCACAAGCATCCTTAGACCGCTGTGTGATCTGAAATACAGTTTAAATTAGTCTTACTTTAATCGTTCCAGATTCCTTCTGCAATATCTCTTTCAATGATTAACTGTGTAGATCCCTAAAGCTTTGCTTGGTACATTCAGGTGGAAGCAAACGCCTCGATAACTTATACTTCAAGAGGAACTGAAATAAATATCACCTGTAGTAATAGATGATTAATTTAAATTTATGTAGCTAAGCTTTCATTGCTGTATAGCTTTGCTAAGAGACAATAAACTTGTTTCTTAGATAGCATAGCGTTTCCTGTAAAATGTATGCTCTTGTAAAGGAAAATAATTATGACAACTCCTTGGAATTTAAGAACCGGATGCTAGTTAACACATGTATTCTTTGGAGAAAAAAATCAGTGTAAACTTTGTTAGAGAATGGGGTACTTCAGCAAATGCAGTTAATGCTACTTCTTAATAGGAGATGTTTTCTGAATTAACAGGCAGGCTTTGCTGTCTGTGGAGATTTTCAGTCATCTGGGTCATGGTTGACCCAAAGGTGCTTTTCAAAAGGCAACTGGACTTTATTGGGCTTTTTTTTTCTTTGAAAAATTTTCACTTCTCATCCAAGAAGCTTCTTCAGTTCTGGCTGAAGAACTTGCATTACCCACTGTTTAGCCAGAACTGAAAGAAGCTTCTTGGATGAGAAGTGAAAAGTTTTCAAAGAAAAAAATGAAGAAAGTCCAGTTACCTTTTGAAAAGCACCTTTGGGACAGATAAGCTTGCTTCTTTTCTTGGGCTTTCATGGATGGTTAGAGGCAGTGGTGCTATTCAACCAGTTCTATCCGGTTTGGGAGAACCGGTAGTGGCGGCTGCAGGAGGCTCCGCCCACCTGCCTGGACGTCATCACATCCCATTTCTGACACTCTGTGCATGCACAGAAAATCCTGTGCATGCGCTGAGATGGTGTGTGCGCTCCCATTTGCAAACCAATAGGGAAGGTAAGTGAATACCACTCCTGGTTAGAGGATGCTTAGAGCAAGCGATAAAGGATACCATTCACTTGAACTCTACTTTTTATGTTACTGATGTTCTTAAGCATCAGCACAAACAAGCTACTTTTGTATCTTCCTTCTAAAATACCTTAAGTTCCATATGATGGTCTGGATCATATGAACTCGCCTTGATAATTTTGAATATCTTGCATGCCAGTTGTTGATAATAAAACTAGAAATGATAATTCAAATGAATTGGACTGTGATTGGAGCTTCAGGAATCCTCATAGTAATAAGGAGTAGAGCCATTTACTACAACTCACATTCTAATCTTGATATTGTAAAAATCAAGTTACTGTTTCTTTTCCTCGGAGGAACGATGCATTTGAGGAAAAGCTGGCTGTGGGTCTGGGGAAATAAGGAAGTTGAGCACTGCATAAACAAGTAAAAATATAAAATAAATTAGTGGGAGAATTTTCCATTATTTCTGATTCCCCCTTGGCAGAAAGGAGATACTTGATTTCTGTTTATCTCTCATTTTTCTGTTGTGCTGGATGTGTTGATTCAGCATCTTGACTATCTGTTGACTATCTCCTGGGCTTTGGGGGTGGGGTGGGTGTGAGGGGACAGGGAAACGAAAAAGTAAAATGTGTAGATAAGTTAGAGTGCATTTCATTTTGAAGTGATCAAAGTAAGAGAAGTGAAGAAATAGAAGCCCTTCCAAAAGGACTTATCTTTTGTTAATGCCATGGTCCCTCTTGGGAAAGTAAACCAACAATTGGCGTGTATGAAAAATAATAGGCAAACAAACACATGGTGTGAATGTAGAAATGATTCAGTGAAGTTTAACCTATGTCTATCCAAAGGATTTTCTGAAGGGAAAGTTTATAAACATACTGAAGTTCTTCACTGAAATCAGTGGAAATTTAAAATGTGCGGATGTGAAAATGCTACAGGTAGTGTAAGGTGTGGTACTGTCAGGTTATCTTTTTTTCTGAACACTTGGAAATGTGTGTCTGGTAGCTAAGAACTACTGTTTCAGGTTCTTTCTTACAGAATTGCAATACAGAAATATCATAACTAATCACACCTTTCCAATGTTCCTTTATTATTGTATTACTAAGTTATTCTTAATCTCTCTAAAATGCGAAAAAGGTTCAGAAAACAGAATAAAATTGGCTGGTGTAATTTTGCAATGATATTCTTGTTCTATCCTCTTTTGTTTAGGTTTATAGTACTATAGTTCCAAATAGATTTCTTCATAATCAAAATTATAAAGCAGCATATTGCTTTATATCTTAAGAAGGTGCTTCTTTTAAAAAAAAACTAAAAATAATTGCAGCAAATAGAATGGTATGAAGCTGGAGGCTCACCAAATTCATTTAAACTTCCTCTTGGTTTAAATTCTGAGTGAAATTGACAGATGTGAGTTGTTGCTTAGCATTTGTCTTTTCTAACCCATTCAAACTTGAATATGTGCAGTGTATAATTTAAAAAAGGAGAAAATAAGTTTCAAAGAGACGTAGATAACATAATAGGTACCATTGCTATAGTCCAGTGATGGCTAACCTTTTTGCTATCGTGTGCCAAAAGCAGCGGGAGCACAGGGGGGTCGCGATGCATGTGCCCACACCCATAATTCAATGTGCATGTGACACCCCCCCCCCACTACCCCCACTTTTGGCACGCGATGGCACAGTGGGCCTGGTAGATCCGTTTTTTGCCCTCCTGAAGCTCCAGAGGCTTTCTTGGAGCCTGGGGAGGGCAAAAACAGCCTTTCCCACCCCCCCAGATGCCCTTTGGAGGTCGGAAACAGCCCATTCTAATGACTTCCGGTAGGACCGGAAGGTCCGAAAATCAGCTGGCCGGCATGCACATGCGCGATGCCCACAGATATGGCTCCACGTGCCACCTGTGGCACGCATGCCACAGGTTCACCATCACGGCTATAGTCCATCTCTAATTCTTGCCCTTTACAATATTCTCTCTCTCTCTCATTCTCTCTTTCTCTTTCTCTTTCCCTCTCCCTCTCCCTCATATTATTTCAATGTATTTTAAAGACCAGAGCGGATGCAAAATCCAACCTTGATAAGCTTCCATGCAATTTCAAGGCAGGTACAAAAGAAGAACTACCGTAATATATAGTTCTGAAAGTTCATTGTCTTCTCTTCAGCTTTCTGAAAGTTTATTCCAAAGCTTTGTTTTTCATACCTTTTCTGATGCTTCTTTTATAACATGTAAAATTCACAACTAATGGCCTTTTGGATGAATAGTATAGACTGGTATTTGAACATCACATTGCTCACAACATGCTTCCTTTGCATGCAGCTTCCACTCCCATTTTCTTATTCCCCTTCCCTCAATGTAGTTTAGTCTAAAAGGCCTGGCTGGGCCCATCCTGGTTAACAAGTCACGTCTCCTTCAAATCTTGGTGACCTTAAAGATCATCCATGTAGTTCTAGCAATGACCTTTAAAAACATTTTACAATACAGAGTTGTACTGTTTCAACCTCCCAGAGTGCTCCATTTCACAAAGTTTAGGGCCATGCTCGGGGAGTTGTATGTGTGTCTGTTTGTGTCTCTCTGTGTGTGTTAAGGAATGCCTGCAGTTTTTGCTGGATTGGTAGGGGTTAGGCGTAATTGTGGTTCCTCTCATTTGGTTTGATAATAGAAGCAAAGTAAGACTAAGCTAACTCTTGAAGCCTCCTCTGCCTGGAATTTGTGTTGCCTATTAGTAAAAGGGATTACGCAACATCACCAACCCCTTGTATTTAACTCTGTTTGGATTTCATAATGATCAGCCCATACATTCACTTTATTAACAAACTAGCCCAAAGGTCCTTTGAGAAAAATGTCATGTCTAACACAAGGTGAAGGGATTTCCTCCAGGCCATTTCTTCTTTTTTTAACAAAAAGTCTGTTGCTTCTGTCAATGGTGTCTTGGCACTCTGCACCATCTAGAGCAGGGGTGTCAAAAACAGTTTCATTGAGAGCTGCATCAGGGTTGTGTTTGACCTCAGGGGCCAGGGTGGGTGTGGCCAGAGTGGGCGTGGCCAGCTTGACGTCATTCATATCAGGGGTGCCTGTGCTGGCTCGAGCGCTCTGCCAGCGAAAAAGGGCTCCCAAGTTCCGTTTTCAGCTGGGACAGCTTCCTGCAACCCTCTGCCAGCAAAAACTGAGCTCTTGGCTGGGACGTCCTCCTGCAACCTTCTGCCAGTAAAAACAGAGCTTGGGAGGGCCGCCTGCAACCCTCCCAAACTCAATTTTCACTGGCCTTTGCTGTTTTCCGTGCAGCTCCATGGGCCAGATCTAAGCATCCCACAGGCCGGATTTGGCCCACTGGCCTTGAGTTTGAAACCCCTGTTCTAGAAGATGGGGTTAGTCTATCAATCCACCTTCTTGGTTCACCAACCTGTCTCCCCATTGCTGAGGATTCAGATCAACAGTTTGGTTTTTATTTCTTTAGAAAAATGTGGGCTGCTTTGCCTATTATGTTTGACTACAAACACACTCAATGTTTAGTACTAAGAATACACAGAAAACATAACTCTTGTTGATATATGTTGCTCACTTGGCTTTTGCTCAAAATAGATCCAGATGCATGATAACTGAATATTAGAACAGAGCCCTGAGTGAAAGGCTTAGCTGAAATAAGCAGTTACAGGTAGTCCTTGACTTAAAATAGTTCATTTAGCAAGCATTCAAAGTTTTCAAAAGCACTGAAAAAAAGTGACTTATGACCATTTTTTTCAGACTTATGAAAGTTGCCACATCCCCGTGGTCACCTGATCAAAATATGGGTGCTTAGCAATTGATTCATACTTATGACAGTTGCGGTGTCCCGGAGTCATGTGATCACTTTTTGAGACCTTCTTACGGGCAAAGTCAGTGGGAAAACCAGATTCATTTAACAACCGTGTTACTAACTTAATAACTGCAATGGGCTAGGGCAAGAAAGGTTGTAAAATGGGGCAAAACTCACTTAACAACTGTCTCACTTAGCCACAGAAATTTGGGGCTCAGTTGTGATGATAAGTCAAAGACTACCTGTAGTTTAGAAATTGTGATTTCTATTAGTTGTGCACTGGTATTTTTTGTAAGACAAGCATATAGAGTGAAGAGTGGTAGGTCATTGATGCCAAGAAAATATAGTCCAGAGCTATACTATTTCTGGTTATGTTAGCAGCTTGGATAAAAATATTGCTTGGCAAGCATTCTCCAAAGATAAGGCAATCTGTGATTCTAATAAATACAGTAAATCCCACTTCCGGAGACTCACACCCCTCTCATGAAGTTCCCAGTGGCACCCACTGCTCCTTTGACACCTCAAAAGGCAGCTACACTTCCCATCATCCCTGAGAGTCATAGCTGACTTGGAGTCCCCAGCTTGTGTCTTTCTCTTGTGAACAAGCCAAAAATGCAGTGTAATAAGAGAAAGCAGATGAGACACATTAGAGGGTTTTATTTTCCCCCCTTCAAGAAGTTTTATTTTTGCTGTTGAAGTGGGGTTGTGCAGAAGAAAAGAACGTAGGTAGGTGGTCTTTATAGCCTTCTATAGTTTTAACACAACGCATCCATGCCCTTGACAAAACAAGTGCTTAGAAAGTGTATGTGCTAGGGCTATCGGATTTGTACTGTGGACATCTAGAAAACTTTTACATGGCAGAGGAAAAAAAAAACCCAGAAAATTAACTCTTGTACTTTTTAGAGGTTATCTGAATTTTTGCAGCTCAGATCTTGCAGTCTGTCTGTCTGCCTGTCTGCCTGTCTATCTATCTATATCTATCTATCTATCTATCTATCTATCTATCTATCTATCTATCTATCTATCTATCTATCTATCTATCTATTGAATTAGAGTGACTGGGTTATATACAGCTAAAAAAATTATGGGTACTATATGATTTTCCTTCTGCAGAGAAAAAGAAACACAAAACTAACTCTTGCTACTTTCTACTGATTATCTGGATTTTTGCAGCTCAGATCTTACTATCTACCTACCTACCTATCTACCTACCTACCTATGTAACTAGAATGACTGGGTTGTTTACAGCTAAAAAAAATTATGTGCACTATATGATTTTCCTGCATATCCTACCCTTCTGCTGGTTTTCCATTTGAGTTTGTTTGTCTCTTTGGGCTTGCTTCTCCCTCCCGTTTTATCTGCTTGTGCAGCATGAAGTGAGCAAATCTTTAGTGCTCTTGAACTCTGCTTCCTTACCTCTCTACTTCCCACACGGCTGCCACCACATTTCTCACTGCTGTTTAGCATGTTGCTTTCAAGTGAAGATTTTCAAACTGGGAGATTTGTGTGGGGAGAAAACAAAGGCGGTGTTCAAGGCAAGCAAGCTGTGCGTTCCCTTTGCTGATATGTGGAAACATCTGAAGACTGAGTTTTTCCTTTACCCAATTTTTGAAAATCCCTTCCCACGACTTACATCCACCGGTTTTACCAATCAAAATAATATATTCTCTCTCAGTTCTCTTTGAGTGCTTATAGAAGTGCGCTGACTCACAGGTACAGCATGCTTAATGTATATCCTATAGTTTTAATAGATGTTTGCAGATGGGGAGCTTTTAGCCCTGCCAATCAAAATGCATTAATGAAGGGTATTTTTTTTCCAGGATAGGAAAAAGGACAAGCAGTGGGAACACATAAGGGGATTATATGGAAAAGATGATATCATTGTAATAATCTTTCATATAAGGCAGGATGGATGACCCAAGATTGTCTTGGAGATAACATCAATTGTAGGATACAATTCTTCCTGCTTAAAGGATGATTTGTAGAATAGTTGCCTTCAGTGATAGATAGACTTACCCACATTTCCTTCACTCCCGTTCATGCAATAGTCATGTTCAGCACAGGTTCAAGATCAGGACAAGAATGGAATGAAGAACAAGAATAGAATGAAAAATTAATTGCTTGAAGTAGAACTTAATGCTGATTTTTCTTGTCCTTTTTGTATAGATTTTTTTTCTTTAAATGTTAAAGGAATTCATATGTACATGACATATGGTCATCTCTACTTCTAGTTTCTTATCTAATCAAATACCATTAACACAATCATGTCATGTACTGGAAGTTTTTTCAAATTTGTTACATCTCTAGTGTGAAAAAGATAACAGCCAAGCTTTTGGGGGCATCCTTCTGATGAATCCAATAAACCTTCAAAAAGGAGTTTTTGTTGGATTAAATGAGTTTTTAAATTACAGGAAGCATACATAACAGTTCTTAAAGCCTGCTGTCACTGATTTTACAATAAAGGCTATTTCAACACTCTATTAAATATTTCATTATAATTCTTTTTTTTAATTAATAATTACTATTAATAGTAGTAAATGTAGTTTGGTCTCTTTAAAAACCTTCTACAATGTATCCAGAGCTTCCATAGTTTTAAAAGCTGCTCATTAATGCATTTTGCAAAATCTGAAATTAGTGAATCATTTAGAGTGTGTGTGTGTGTATGTGTGTGATCCATCCAATTGTATTGGTTTATTCTTTTTTGTAATGTTTCAAATGTTTTAAAGATACCATTATTTACTATCTGATGTAATATTAATTCCATTCTGAACCTAGATTCTCTAAATCAAAGTTCTCCCAGCTATTTTTAAACAAAGATTATTTTACAACATCACATTGAACATAGTCTTGATTGTGTGGGTAGCTTTTTACTATCTCACTATTAAAAGATGAATAAATGTGATAGTCTAAGACACTTGTACAGGATAGTATTGATCACAGATAGTATTGCATTATGGAAATGTACCTCATTGATTCAACCATGCAGACACTCCAAGCCAGTGGCAATATTTGGCAGAGAGAGAGAACATGATGCACAGCTTTTTGGTATACCTCCTGTGTCAAAGGGCCTCTTTCTTGCAATAAATCCTGGAACCTCACTTCTCCCATATGTTTTTATTTATTGGTTTGTTTGTTTCTCAAATTTATTTGCCACCCATCTCACTGTGGGGCTACTCTGGGTGACTTAACAACAGTAAAACAGAAAAAAATGATAAAACAAAATTGAAACATGACAATAGCAAAGCAAGGGAACAATAAAACTAAAAATACAATAATAAGTAAAAAGAAGGGCAGAAAAGGAGAAGAAAGTACAGGAGGGAGGTGGGGTCAGTTAATTAGTCCAGAAGCCATTTCCCATATGGTACTTCCCTATTGAGTCCCCAGGCCAACCAGCAGAGCCAATCTTGAGACCCTTACCGAAAGATTAAGGATGGGGTCAAACCTCACCCCAGGTGGCAGGATGTTCTGGAGGGCTACAGCAGAGAAGGCTGTTCTTCTGAATTCCTCTGTGGGAGTTCCTTGACCAACGGGATCCACAGCAGGCGTCCTCTGTCGGCACGAATAGGGCAAGCTTGTTTTAGCACAGGGATGAGGAACTATAGCTCTTTTATGACTTGTGGACTTCAGCTCCCAGAATTCCTGAGCCATCAGTCTGTGATGAATTATAATGTGCTGCCTGTCTTCTGACAGTTCAGGTGCTGTATAAATTACTATTATATGCTATATTATATTAATTATATATATTATTATATATTATTACATATTAAGGTTAAGCAGAATGGTGGCCTGGTGGTGAAGATGCTCGCCTTCCACTCAGAAGGTCAAGAGCGCAATCCTAGGTAGCGGCAGGTGTTTCTCCTAGGGTGCAAAGAAAAAAAAACTGTGAACTTTCTACCTGGCGTCAGGAAGGGCATCCAGCCAGTAAATGCTCAGTTCCATCCAGTCACCCTGACTCTACCTCAAATTAAGAGATTACAGAGTTGTAAAAAGGGAGCCTTATTACATGTTAAAGGTTCTGGTTCAGGAATTCTGGGAGTTGAAGTCCACAAGTCATAAAAGGGTCCTAGTTCCCCACCTCGGACTTAGCAGGACAAGACAGCTCATCAAATAACCTGGATCTGTGCCACAGAGGGCTTTGATTTTTAATTTAATTTAATTTTTTTGCCAGGTTTTCACAAAGTAGCAAATGAGATCAGATTAGTCAACCTCTTCCTATTATTTCATATGAAGACTCAACTTACAATCACAACAAATTCAACAGAAATTCTGTTCTGAATTGTGGCCTATAACGTAAGGCGAGGACTACCTATAGGTCCTTTGATAAGCAGCTGTTTTGTTTGAGTGAGCAGAAAACTGTGGTGGGCTTTTGAAGGGTTGTCGTGTCGTTCTTCTCAACTAGAGAAGCAGTTGCCTAGTTCCTGGAGTTAAGCTGACGACTGTCCCCTGTGTGTGATGCCCAGAAACTATAATGAAGAACCATCGTTCTTCAAGTGGTCATCTGTGCATTCACAGCTCCTCCCCTATGTTCCTTTCTTTAGATGCTTACTCATCAGTCTTGGGGAGCTGGGGGGAATGTTGGAACCCCATCTTGATGCATGTGCAGAGGGCCAGGCTTCCTTCCAAAAGTCTTTGCTGTAGAAGAAGAATCACAGTTAGAGGTAAGAAAACCTGTTCTTGTAGCACCAATGGAGAAAAGCAACAGTGGTGCTTTTATGAACTCAGGCAGCTGCCACTAAAAATGTCCTGGAAGTAATGTAGCCTTGCTCAGGAAGAGAGTTGGTCATTGTAAGGAATGTGCTGTCCCTTTGTCACAAGAGAGCCACAGAGAGATGGGTGGAGAAAAGTGGGGCTTTACTTGGTTGTATAAGACATTTTGTTCCTCTCGCTTTTCCATCTACTTGTTTGGAACCAAATTAACTGAGAGAGATAAAAGCGATTGATGCCATATACCCTCCCTCAAGGTTTTTCTCAAGTTTCCTCCTAGATAGTATCCCTCGTGGTGTTAAGCTGCAATATATCTAGTGCCTGTCTTAGTTCCTTAACCATTTTGGATGCAACCTGGCTATTGTGAGCAGATACCCATCCTTGTCATTACTGTCCATATCACCTTGCCATTCACCACAGCCACAGTGTTCAGTTTTATCTAGCAAACACAGTTAACAAAAGATTCTGAACATCTCCCATATGTTTAAGAAGGAGCTCTTCCTTGGCCATTTCATTAAGTGCCATGGCATGCAACAAAAGAGCATCAGAGAGGACCCTGGCATTGTTATCAGCAGTAGTCTACTACAGGGGTCCCAACTCCTGGGCCACAGCCCACTAGTGGGCCGCAGCCTGTTTGGAAGTTGGTCACATAAGCGCTGTGCTACTTGCACAAGTGGCAGGCAGGTGCCTATCGCTCACATGGAACCATCTCCCCTCACCTTGCCAGGCTGCCAAGTAGGTAAGGTTGGGGACCACAGGTCTATTAATTTACAACCTTTTGTTTAATGACAGTTCAAAAGTACAACAACTTCCTCTGAAAAAGTCATGACCTAAATTCACATTTAATGGCCATCATATTGTTCTCCCCACCCCCCAATAGTGACATGATCACAGTTCAGGTGCTTAGCAATAGGCTAACATTTAGGTTAGCATCCTGTGGTCATATGATTGTGATTTGCAACTTTCTGGCAAAAAAAAAAAAAAACAGCAAAAAATGCAATTAGGAAAGCTGGATTTGCTTAACGACTTGAAAATTTGCCCAGATTAATACTTTTGGACATTATACATTATACAGTATATAAAGAAACCCTTTGTTTTCAATAATAACTCTTCTGCTTAAATTGCCTATTAAACTACATACAAGAGCCTAGTTCCCTATCGATTAGCATATAGGCTGAACAGCATTTTTATATGTTTAACTGAAGTGTTTTTTTTTAAAGAAGGAAATGTATGATAGCTTATTATGGGGAATGTTTTGATGCTGTATGTGAGCCAAAGTAACCACAAATTGTTGGCTGTCATCTGCTTCTGCAGTGGAAATGCTAGCAGCATATTGTACTGCAATAATATATCATATTTGTTTCTCATATAGTAAATCCTAGAATTTCCAGTAAAGATATAGATATATAATTCCTCTATTTTTCTTAACAGATGGATTGAGCCAACATCCTGAGTATCTGTCAATACGTTTTATGTATCTCCAAATTACAATCTGTGGGCAACATATTATTGCTTACCCAACCTTTATTACTTTAGAAGTAATTCAAGGTGGAAAAAATACCTATTACTCCTTCCTCCTCCTGTTTTCTCCCTCTGAGGTGGTTTGGGCTCAGAGATAGTGACAGACCCAAGGTCCTTCAGCTGGCTTTCATTCCTAAAATGGGACTAAAACTCAGGCTCCTGATTTCTAGGCCAGCACCTTAACATGTAATCATACTCCTTTTAACAACTCTGTAATCACTTAATTTGAGGTAGAGTCGGAGTGACTAGATGGAGCTAAGCATTTACTGGCCAGATGTCCTTCCTGACACTACGCAGAGAGATTGCAGCAGATATTTTCTCTTTGCACCCTAGGAGAAAGAAACACCACTCTGCTCAACCTTAATAAATATAATTATATATAATATAATTAATATAATATAGCATGTAATAGTAATTTATATAGCACCTGAATTGTTGGAAGTCGGGCAGCACATTACAGTTCATCACATAGTCAGCTAGATGCTTAGACCAGATTTGGCCTTTTGATCCACCTATCAAGTTTTTCCCAAGGACCTGGGATAAGTAAATATTATTATTTGTTGTGTTAAAGTATCATCACAGGATGCAAACTGTCCCAAGTAAAGCTGTCTTTTGCAAATGACTGATGGTGATTTTGCCAATGCTCATGGCATTCATTACTATTATTATGTACATAACAGTGTGAAATCACATCTGTTAATTCTTTAGCTGATGTTGGCCTTCACACGCGTTGAGTTATTCCCAACAACCTACCATGTCATAAGATATCAGCATAGCATATGTGTGAATCCAAGCAGTGTGGCCTTTTGTAATTGAGAAGCGGAGAATGCCATCCAAGATTTCATGATATGGCACCCAGCATGCCAATTAGGACCATCATGGCCGGTTTAGGCCATAATCTTTCCACTTTGATTTTCAGACCTCGATATTATTATTGTGTACCTTGGTACGATGACTAATAAAGATTGAAAAACAAATGGAAAAAAATTAAGATACATAAATACAGATAGAAAGATACCTGGTAGTATGTGTCCTTTTGCCAGGAGTGAATATTTGTTAAAAGTAGCGAAAATGAATGCAGGGGTATGGAGTGTTTAATTAGCATGTATAATAAAAGAAGAAGAGATAAAGTCAAAAATGAATGGATTAAATACAAAAGTGAGGGACAATGTAGAAGAGGAACAGTATGAAGAGATAGGTTGCTTGAATAGAGAGAATGGATGTGGATTCACAATTTATGAATGAGTTGAGAAGAAGGAGAAGCCCAAAAGTAATTGTGTAGAGTTTATGGGATTCTGAGAAACAATAAAGTGTGATGATTTAAGAACAAAAGGTAATGTATGAAGCAGCAAATTGTGGTGGAAGCAAGGATAGAAAGGTATGAAAAAATACCATGAACAGTATTCATATAAATTAGTTCTAACTATTTGTCGTTTTATTTTCTCTTCTTCTAACATGTTTTAAAATTTTATTTGGCTTGCTGCTTCTTACTCCCTTTCTGCACTTCGCATATCACTGCTTCTGAATGGATGTAGCATTAAGGCCATCTATGAATGGAACTGAGCCAGCAGCTCACTATTGAGAATGTGTCTCTTTATTTTAACACTCTTCAGCTGGTCCAGCAAACCTCCTAAAGACTCAACACTTGTCCTTCCAACAGAATGTAGCAAAAGAAATTTAAATGTCCTCATAGTTACCTTTTCTGTCTCCTCACCGATGTGAAGCCCAGCCTTTATATTCAATACACTGGTGGGCATTTCTCTTCATTCTTGGACTTCACTTCTTGCTCAGATTTTGGGATGACAATACAGGGTGGCTTAATCAAGCTTAGCACTTTCCATTTATATTGGAGGAGCTTGCTGGTGTCTACTTTGGCTCTCTTATTTCTGATGATTGGAAAAACAAACCCACCATGGAGCAATTAGGCACGATATATCAGAGCTCCACTATGGGTTTGAGAGCTTTGAGCAACCCATCTGCCAAATGGCCCCTTGTTTTAGGAAAGGAAGTAAGGTGGGGGACTGCCACTCTAATATGTAACCTCTGCCAAAAAATGCAAATGAAGTTGTGGTCAGCCAAGCTTATTTTCTCTGGGTTATTACTTTGGCTGCCCTAGACTTTGCCTTTCTCAGATTGTCCTATTGGTATAAATTAATCCCTCCTCCACAATCCTCTAATTCATTTTATGTATTATTAAAATGGCACCTTTTTTGGGGAATCGTTTTACCTTTTAGCAAAGTCTGTTAAACACACATTCTTTGGAGGGCTGAAAATATCCTGACACCAAACTATAGGCATGAATGTGGAAGGGGATGCTTACTAATTATAGACTAGATCAACGGAGAAAGAATTTCCTGGCTCTCTAGTAGTGTTGGGATCATGGGATTCCTAAGCAGAGGACACAATTGATGTCACTGCTGTTTTGATGCCATAATTCAGCCAAACTCTTGACTCTGTTCCATAATCTATTTGACTTCTCCCATGACTTGCCTTTTTTTATTAATAAAGTTTTATTACACACATATTAAAACATTGGACACGGTGTAACTGTCCTGGCATTCTTTTTGCCATACATACTAAAATGAAAGATAAGTATCATACAGTAGGGCAAAAAAGTATTTAGTCAGCCACCAATTGTGCAAGTTCTCCCACTTAAAAAGATGAGAGAGGCCTGTAATTGACATCATAGGTAGATCTCAACTATGAGAGACAAAATGAGAAAACAAATCCAGACAATCACATTATCTTATTTGGAAAGAATTTATTTGCAAATTATGGTGGAAAATAAGTATTTGGTCACCTACAAACAAGCAAGATTTCTGGCTCTCAGAGACCTGTAACTTCTTCTTTAAGAGGCTCCTCTGTCCTCCACTCATTACCTGTAATAATGGCACTTGTTTGAACTTGTTATCAGTATAAAAGACACCTGTCCACAACCTCAAACAGTCACACTCCAAACTCCACTATGGTGAAGAGCAAAGAGCTGTCGAAGGACACCAGAAACAAAATTGTAGACCTACACCAGGCTGGGAAGACTGAATCTGCAATAGGCAAGCAGCTTGGTGTGAAGAAATCAACTGTGGAAGCAATAATTAGAAAATGGAAGACATACAAGACCACTGACAATCTCCCTCGATCTGGGGCTCTATGCAAGATCTCACCCAGTGGGGTCACAATGATCACAAGAACGGTGAGCAAAAATCTCAGAACCACACGGGGGGACCTAGTGAATGACCTGCAGAGAGCTGGGACCAACGTAACAAAGGCTACCATCAGTAACACACTACACTGCCAGGGACCCAGTTCCTGCAGTGCCAGACATGTGCCCCTGCTTAAGCCAATACATGTCTACTGTGAAGCATGGGTAGCAACATCATGCTTCAGGGCTGTATCTCTGCAAAGGGACCAGGACGACTGATCCGTGTACAGAAAAGAATAAATGGGGCCATGTATTGTGAGATTTTGAGTGCAAACCTCCTTCCATCAGCAAGGGCATTGAAGATGAAACGTGGCTGGGTCTTTCAGCATGACAATGATCCCAAACACACCGCCCGGGCAATGAAGGAGTGGCTTCGTCAGAAGCATTTCAAGGTCCTGGAGTGGCCTAGCCAGTCTCCAGATCTCAACCCCATAGAAAACCTTTGGAGGGAGTTGAAAGTCCGTGTTGCCCAGCGACAGCCCCAAAACATCATTGCTCTAGAGGAGATCTGCATGGAGGAATGGGCCAACATACCAGCAACAGTGTGTGCCAACCTTGTGAAGACTTACAAAAAATGTTTGGCCTCTGTCATTACCAACAAAGGATATATAACAAAGTATTGAGATGAACTTTTGATATTGACCAAATACTTATTTTCCACCATAATTTGCAAATAAATTCTTTCCAAATCAGACAATGTGATTGTCTGGATTTGTTTTCTCATTTTGTCTCTCATAGTTGAGGTCTACCTATGATATCAATTACAGGCCTCTCTCATCTTTTTAAGTGGGAGAACTTGCACAATTGGTGGCTGACTAAATACTTTTTTGCCCCACTGTATATACCTTATTACTTACATGCAATTAGTCTGTTCAGTATTTATATATCTAAAGACATCCTTCTTCTATCTATATTACTTATATATTTGTTTTATCCATCATTCTATTGTAGTTACATAACTTTAATTCTCAATTTTATGAATTCTAGTCAGTCTTGTTTTTTGACCCTCTTTTCTGTTCCAACCATTGATACAATTTGTTCCATATCTTGTGGTATTCTGACTTGCCTTTATTTTTCAATTCCAAGATTAATCTATCCATTTCCACACATGTCAAAAAATTTTTGATCACTTCATCTTCTAGAGGAGTTTCCTTATTTTTCCATTTCTGGGCAAAACTCATTCTTGCTGCTGTTTTAATATGTATTATTCAGTAAGTTACCCCTTTACTGTATTTCCATTTATAATTCTATAAATAAGGCTCAAAGAACCAAAAGAAGTTAGAGCAACAAGAAGCACAAGAATGAGATATAGATAGAGAAATGCAGGGAGAGCTAAAAATCTTATCTCTCAATATTAATGGATTAAACTCACCCGTGAAAAGAAAGAAAACATTCAATAGACTAAAGAAATTAAATTTGGATATAATAGCAATACAGGAAGTTCATATAGAAGACAAACAAAAACAATTGTTGGAACATCCCAAACTATGAAACATATATGCCTCATTAGCACAAAAAAAAAAAAAAAGAGTAGTAGTGCTGTACATTAAAAAGGTGATTTTGGCTAAGCAAATCTGCAAAGATGAAGAAGGCAGGATTTTGATTGTAGAGAGAGAAACAAATAAAAAAAAGTTTTACTAGTAGAAATCTATGCCCCAAATGGAGGACAACAGAAATTTTATAGGAAATTACATAACATCATTCGTGATATAACATATGATAACTGTATTTTAGGAGATTACAATGCAATAACTGACAAAAAACTAGATTATAAAAGGAATAAGATGAGGAAAGGAATAAGAAGAAGAACCTTACCCAAAACTTTCTTTAAAATGGTGGAGGAATTAAACATAAAAGATATTTGGAGAGAGAGACATTAGAACATAAACTAATATACATACTACCGTGTTTCCCTGAAAATAAAACCCTGTCTTATATTTTTTTGAGCCCTGAAATAAGCATTTGGCCTTATTGCCATGCGCTCAAAAGCCTGATTGGGATTATTATCAGGGGATGTCTTATTTTGGGGGAAACGGTATTCGAATAGACACAGATCATGGTCCAGAATTGATATGGTTTGGATGTCAACGAAATTACAATCAGATGTGAAAGAGGTCGAAATTGACACAAATCTTTGGGTGGACCATAATCCTATGAAAATTAGCCTGACAGGAGAAAAAAGGGAAACAAGATGGGTACTAAAAAGATCGATTTTAAAGGATGAAGAATTTAAATTAATGATGCCCAAAAAATTAAGTTTCTTCTTTAAAGAAAATAAAAAAGAAGATACATCCATACAAAACTTATGGGACATAGCTAAGGCATTCATGAGGGGAGTTGCCATATCTTATATGGCAAAATAAAATAAAATAAAAAAGCAAAGATGGAATTGCCTGAAAGAAGAATACAAAAGATTGGAGGAGATATTACGAGAGGAGCTGCAAAAGAGAAACAAAAAACAACAAATGGACTTAATTAAACATAAATTGAATCTACTTGAGAAAAAAGATCTGGCACAAGAGATAAAAAGGACAAACCAAATTTTTTTTTTTGAAATTGCCAACAAACCTGGTAGATGGTTAGCATATAAACTAAAAAAACAGAAGAAAAAAACCGAGTAGAGATGAATCAATAAATTACAAGATGAAGAGGGGAACATACACTATCAAAATGAGGGGGGGGGGAACATAATTCAGGAGTTCTATAAGAAATAAAAAGACTGACTGCCACACAGAAGAGAGAATATTACAATGTCTTGAGAAAGCAGATCTACCAAAAATCCCGGAAGAAATTAAAAATTTGCTACATGAAGAAATAAAGATGTCAGAATTAATGGAGGCAATCCAAAAACAAAAAAATAATAAGACACCAGGCCCTGATGGTCTACCAATAGAATTATATAAAGAAATTCAAGATAGCCTAGGACAAGTCTTCCTTGAAGTATACAATGCAGTGTTAGGAGAGGCGAAGATACCGTCTTCGTGGGTAGAGGCAAATATTGTGCTGACACTAAAGGAGAATTCAGATAGAATGCTAATTAAAAATTATAGACCCATATCTCTTCTAAATACAGATTACAAGATATTCACATCAGTAATAGCCAATAATCTAAAAAAGTTCCTAAATGAGTTTATTCATATCGACCAGAAAGTTTTTTTACCAAAAAGACAAATGAAAAATAATATAAGAATAATACTAAATATTTTAGAATATTATGAGATACATAGTGGTACACAGATAGCACTATTATTTTTAGATGCCCAGAAAGCATTCAATAACGTTAATTGGGAATTTATGGTACAACAATTAAAATATATGGAATTTGGCAAGAAATTTTTAAACATGTTTTCAGCGATATATTCTAAGCGAGATGACTTGCCTTTTTGTTACCATATCCAAGACCCAAAAGACATGTTGAGAAGGGCATCGTGATGAACGGTGAACTTCAACTCTGAAGCCTAGATTTCAATTCTCTACTGAATCATGGGATTTACTGGTTTTTCTTGCCTGCCTTACCCTGGAGATCAATTTTAGGAAAAATAGAAAGAAAAAGAAATCTTTCTGATATTTGAATGTGTTTTAAAGCAAATTCTTTTCCAATATAAGTCGTATCTGCTATCTTTTTTCTCTGATAATACTTCATCTGATTAATTATACTATTAGTTCATTGTTATGACCTATTCTTATATTTTATTCAGAAGGGTGTTTTACTTTCATTCTTTCCTATGAAATAAAAGTACAGTATTTATTTGCCTTAAATTGACTAAAACTTTTAAAAAGCTGCTCATTTTCTTCAGTATATCCAGAATGAAGGAAATGTTTACAAGGGGAAAGGTTTCAAGGAGACTGGCCCAGACTGAAGTCTTTTGAGACTAATCTGAAATTCACATATGAAGATACTAGACAGAGACCTGTTTTTATACATCTTTGCTCCTGTTGCAAAGCAGAGCAAGCACTTGTGAGTTTTAAAGAGAGAGTTGTTGGTCCAGGATCTTTGTCTGAAGTGCTCTTGGAGATAAGATTCATCACTTGAGAGCAAAGTGAGGTTGGGTGCCTTATGGATTGTTAGAAATGCTTTAGTGTGGGCTGTGGTATAATTTCAGAAATGTAGAAAATGCCATTCCAAATTAAAATAGAAATGGTTCTTTCATGACTCATAAAATGTAATGCACAGGATGCTATTGTGCGTATGTAAAAAGGGGCCCGTGGTGCAGTTTTGTACTGGACCTCTAAATGATACTTGAACTCTGACTATAAACACCTAAATAGCAACGACATACAAAGCATGAGCATATATAAGATGATTTAAAAGAAACAGTAAAGAATTGGAAAATCATCAGAACTGAAAGAACATTGACAGCTGCAGGCGTTAAGTAGATTAGTTAGATAAAATAATTTTGTCTCTTTCTAAAGGCACTAAAGTAGATCTTAGGACAGTGCAGAGATAATTTGGAAAAGATAATTGGGTGGTTGGAGGAGGGTAAACATAGCAATTGTTTGTAATTGTTTAAAGTAGCCATATCTTCCTAGAAATCGTGTGACTGTTTTGCACCTGCCTTATGATCCTAGTTGCTTTCAAGAGTTGCAGCCATGTGTTTAATTCACAACTCCATTGAATGGTACTAGCAGATGCTACTTTCCCAGATTTTTCTGATAAAGGCATTTGGAGTGGTTGCACAGTGGTTGGAATGCAGTATTGCAGCTAACACTGCCCATAAACAGGAGTTCGATCCTGACTGGCTCAAGGTTGACTCAGCTTTCCATTTTTCTGAGGTCGGTAAAATGAGGACCCAGATTGTTTGGGGCAATATGCTGACTCTGTCAACTGCTTAGGGAGTGCTGGAAAAACACTATGGAGCGGTATATAAGTGCTATTGCGGGTTGGCATGCTGCATTGAAATACTGCTTTCTTTTCTCTCTGCCAGTCTTAGATCTTTTGCTGGGAGCACATATTGTGTGTTAGAAAACTCAAGCATTTTGTAAAACTCAAGCATTAAGTCCACGTTCACTTAGTTTCAATATTTTTGCTCTCAGATTCATAAAAAGGCCACTTGCAATTTGTTCTATTCTGGGTTCTTCGATTTATAAACTCTCACTTCTAAACAGCGATTTTACATATCCTGATTAAATGTTTCCTTAAAAATTAGCAAAAGTTGAAAGAAATATTGTACAGGAGCAGGGCCAAATTTCAGGAGGAAGCTGTACAAAGTATTAGCTAAAAACACAAACAGGTTTAAAACTGATGTTATTTGCAGATTTGTGGGGATTGAATGGGGAGGATTACAACCAAATATTGAGTTATATACTGTTGAATGCCTACTGAATATAAGAAGCGTGCCTTTGTGGTAGAAATGTTCATTTTTACTATAGGTAGTCTCTACTTAATAATCACAATTGGGACTAGAATTTTTGTTATTAAGCAAGGCAGTTATTAAGTGAATCATACTTGAATTTATGAAAAAATTTTTTGCCATGGTTAAGCAAATTACTGCAGTTATTAAGTAAATCACTACAATTGTTAAGTGACTCACATAGTCATTAAGTGAATCTGGCTTCCCACATTAACTTTGCTTATTGGAAGTTTGGCAATCACGTGACCCCAGGACGTTGCATCCATCATAAATACATGCCAGATGTCAAGCATCCAAATTTTGATTATGTGACTGGAGATGCTGTGACAATCATATGTGCAAGGACCTCATAAGTCACTTTTTTTTTCTCAGTGCCATGCAACTTTGAGCGGTCATTAAACAAATGGTTATAAATCAGGGACTACCTGTGTTCCCTTTTCATCTGGAAATGAAAAGTTATATAGCAGTTTTACATATTTTATATAAGTCTACTAATTCCAGGATTAAATTTTGGCAATTTAATTTTCTTTATCTTCATTTTAAGGGAAGAAATTTAAATGAGACAGCCTCACTCAAGGGAAAAAAGCAATGTATTACACTGTGATTTAAACTTATGGCCCATTAAAAACTCTACATGACCTTGCTTTGCCCTACACTCGCACAATAAATAAATTAGAGAACCCTGCTTAAAGACCTGTGTTTTGCTTGTGTGGATGCCATTTAATTTATACCCCTTCTACTACAAAGATTAAGAAGTGTGACCTAACACGTTCAAAAGATCAAGGCATGTTTTATGGTGTTGTAGAATTAATTTTAGTGTTATGATCTATTTGAGCATCCAGAGGTTTTGAAGCCACAATTGACATTCATAGTGTTTATGAGCAGGGCGAGCTATCTGAGGAATACCTGAAAGACTTCATTATGGGGCATCCCTCTAAAGTCTATAGACTTGAAATTTGCCATGTATGTTCCTCTTGGCTTCTAGGTGCTCACTAAGAAAGGATTTTTCAAAATGACCATCAAAGCATTAGTATTTCCTATATTATTATTAACACACTCTGATGTTAAGGAGTTCTACTCCCTCTGCCCACCTGAAAGAAATATGTTCCAAATGCAAAACACAAGCAGAGGAGAGGAGTTTCACTTTCAGTTTTACTTTCACAGCAGGAAACAGCTTTAATACAGAACACTTGAGCTAAGCCACAGCCCGGCTCTTTCCTGTCTCCTTGCTCACACAGCAAATACTGTTTCACTTCCAAACAGCCCTCTGATGCTAAGGAGCTCTACTGCCCCTCCCCACCTGAAAAGAAATCTGTTCCACACCCCATCACATAGTTCCGGAGCGAAGCATGGGTATCCCGCTAGTCCTATATATTTTAATTGTTAGAAGCCGAGAAAGGTCCCATTCAACCATTGTTATTTCTTTTGTCCTTCATTTTGTTGTTTTCTTCTTCTATTCTTTCTGTAACAGTAGTTACAAAGAATCAAAGAAAATTTCTTATCAAGAATTAGATTGAGCCAGTTGGCACAAATCTACCTTAATGAATAAAAGTGTTGTAATTATGCTTAACAGTTTTTCCCACAAGCAAATAATGCGGTTTGTTCAAACAGATTCTGGATTATTTCTCTCAGGACAAGCCAAGAAAAGAAGCCACAATCCATCTATAGTTTATTACCCACTCCCTGAGTGAATGAAGCAGGGACTAGCAAGCTCTTCATTCATCAGTTATCTTAATAGGGTCATGCAAATCACTTTAGAGGGTTTTTTCCCTTTTGGTGATTTTACAAATTGGTTAAATATCATAAACTTAGCTTGTAGCAATTACACATATCTCTCCATTACTTCAGATTGTAATTTATATTCCCTCCTTTTACTTTCCACTTTCGTTTGCTTCAATTAAAAGTCCTTTTTGTTTGTGGTTATATTGATTTGACTAAATTTGACATTCAGTTTAGAGTTCTAAAGATGAAATACAAAGTTTCTAAATATCTTTCTCATTTTGGAATTATAATATTGCGGTAGTTTTGATCAGCACTTGTAGCCTCCCACTTTAATTATATCTGTATTCCCATATACAGGTAATCTTCAACTTAACAACAGTTCATTTAGTAACTGTTCAAAGTTACAGCATCACTGGAAAAAAATGACTTATGGCCATTTTTCACACTTAGCAACCATTGTAACATCCCCATGGTCACATGGTTAACATTTGGATACTTGACTGACTCACAGTTATCACAGTTGCAGTGTCCAGGAGTCATGTCATCACCTTTTGTGACTCCTGACAAGCAAAGTCAAAGGGAAAACCAGATGCACTTACCAACCATATTATTAATTTAACAACTGCAGAGATTCACCTAACAAATGTGGCAAGAAATGTCGTAAAATGAGGCAAAATTCACTTAAATTTCTCACTTAACAAGATAAATTTGGAGCTCAATTGTGGTCGTACATTGAAGACTACCTGTATAGCATAAATTTTATAAGTAAAGCTTGCCTGCTGATAATGCATAGGCCTTTTTCCTTCCTCGCTGGAGTAAAAGCTCCAATAAATACATTTCATAATGGGATATTCCCTTTACTGAATCTGGAATAAGACAGATGTTTTCCCTGTTGCAAGCCTCCTTCATTTTCAATCTTCATACAGTATCTTCCATACGTGCTTATTATTTCATACTGGTAATCCTTGATTTACAGCCACAGTTAAATCAGAATTTCCATTGCTAAGTAAGGCAGTTGTGAAGGGAGCTATGGACAATTTTGTGACCTTTTTTAACACTTTTGTTAAGTGAATCACAGCAGTTGTTAAGTGAATTACGCAGTTATTAAGCAAATCCAGCTTCCCCCATTGACTTCGCTTGTCAGAAGTTAGCTGGGAACATTCAAATGGAAATCACATGACCCCAAGATGCTGCAACCATCATAAATAAAATGCCAAGTGCTCAAACTTTGATCATGCGATTGTGATGGTTTTATTACGTGCACCGGTTGTAAGTTACTTTTCCACTGCTGTAACTTCTAATGGTCACTAAATGAATGCTTGTAAGTTAAGGCTTGTAAAAGATAGGGCTCCCAAATCTTTGCGCCAGAATTGATCGGATCCTTCAATGGTGATAATGATTCAGAAATGGTTAGAAAAACTCCTAATTCTTTCCTTCTATCTAATGATCATCCTCATTTTTGCAGCCCATCTCCAATATCCCTAAAAGAAAAGGTAGATATGCGTACTTCAATAAAAGTATTATATTGTGTGTACTTGGATCTTCCTTTTGGTAGCAATTAGATTTTAAAGTAAAAAAAAAAAAAAAGAGGCGTCCAAAGAAAACTCTAATTTCCACCTGAAAGCTAAGTTATGAGGCAGTTCTTCTATATGCTGTAGTTCTACGCTGAGCCTGGTAGAATTTTCTGGGCTAAAACCAACAACTTCAGCCCAAAAATAAACTTGCAGCAAATAATGTCAATATTTAGCATCAAACAGTTCCAGTTTACAATGTGGCTGCAATACTCTTCAGTATTTCAGTAGGTGGCAGCAGTTGGCTGATTTTATCTATGTTTTGAAGCTAAGCCAGGTTGGACTTGGCTAGCATGCGGACTATTTAGAAAATCCCAGGGCTTTAGGCTAGATTGAAAGTTGAAAGAACATCCCAACAGAAGGCAATGATAAGCCATTTTTTTTACTGCTGCCAAGAACACTCCACACAACAACGATAAGTCAAACTCAACTTGAAAGAGGCTCTGTCGTTTTGATTTGCCCTAATTGTAGCTTCCAGATCCACTTCAAGAGCACTTTCATTTTTAATACACTGAAATAGGCTACACTGCTTTTTATAATGTGGATAAATATGGGCATCTACACAGCTGGCTCATGTGTTTAAGTTGATAAAATTCACTCTGTGCTACACCTCATGTTACATACCTTACTTTACATTTAAAAGTACGTTTAAGCACCTTTTGGGACCCGGTCTGCCCAAGCAGCAAACGAATACAAAAAAACCCATAATGTTGACTGTCAGCTATGTTAAAACAATAATTCAACCAATAGGAACCAACTTTCTTAAAACCAATGAAAAAAATAAATTAGAGCAGCATTGATCTAGTGTTGCAGTTAAATTTCAAACTCAGTTCCTCCTTTGTCGTACTTCCTTCTCTCCCCTTTTTGATGTTAATGTTAAATAGTTGTTTACTTTCCCTTGCAGATTCTTCCTATTCAGAACCTCCAGATGTCCAGCAACAACTGAACCACTATCAGTCCGCAGCCTTGGCAAGGAATAATAACAACATTAGCCCTGTCCCACTTTCTGGAGGAGACCAGAAAGCCGAAGCCATCCTTAACTGTGAATTTTGTGAATTCACTTCGGGTTACATACAGAGCATTCGCCGTCATTATCGTGACAAACATGGAGGGAAGAAGTTGTTCAAGTGCAAAGACTGTTCATTTTACACAGGCTTTAAGTAAGTTGCTACACTGGAGAGTTAAGGGTGGTTCTGTTGCCAATCAATCAGCTATTCAGGGTTGAATAGCTAAGGGTTGTTCTTGTGCCAGTTGCAGCTATTCCTGGCAATTTGTATTGGTCTGTTGGAATGACCTTGGGAGACAGTTGGAAGAACTACAGTCTAGACCAGGGTTCTCCAACCTAGGCAACTTTTAAGACTGAGCCAGCTGAGGAATTCTGGAAATTGAAGTCCACAAGTCTTAAAGTTGCCTAGGTTGGAGACCCTTGATCTAGACAACAGTCTGATAAGTGAGTCCAAAGAAGAGATAGGCTGGAGAAAGCATCTCAGAAGGGACCTTCCCTAGTTTTCAGGAGAGTAAAAGTAAGCGAGGGGAGAGATTTTTCAGTCTTGCAAAAATTATATGACTCTAACCTTAAAATAAAGTTAGTGTTAGTGCTCAACGTTGGTGCTTGTTGTCTGAACTACCTGAAGGGCTGACACAACTTCTGTTAGTAGACCTGTGTTCCCTCTATTTCTGTATTGTGACTTCAGCTTCCATATCTTGATGATTATGTCCCATTTACACAGTGGGGGGGGGGGGGGGGGGCAGAGGAGTTGCTCCTTGTACTAAATACTGCAAAACACACCCACTTACTTATTAGCAGTACTATGATATAACGTGCTTCTAGTCTTCGTCGTGGAAAAGTAGACAAAAATATTTGCTTTATTGTACAACCCGATAAATATCAGGTCAGAAGGATATCGCACTGGATTCATTCCTAGATCACTGATTTACAGGATTGCTGTTTTAGTTTTAGAGTCTGAGACAACGTGGTAGAAGCGAGTAAGAGAACCATAATCCACATTACTAGAAATACCTACAAAACTTTGAACACTTAATCCAATGGACTACATATGCTTACAATTATAACTTCACTCTTTTCCATGTGAAGGAGAAGTGGGAAAAGCAACAAGCTACTTTCTCCTGAAATCCACTTTGTCATTGGGAAGGCTGATCCTATAAGGGCTATAAAACATTTATTTGGGGTCCTTGGGATGGTTCTGTCTATAATCCAGGAACACAATCCAGTGGGCAGCACAAGGTGCAAAAGGCTATGTGCTTATGGATAATCTCTTGTCAGATGTAATATGCATAGGACAGAAAAAGTGTGAAAGCCTATTGGTGTATGAAGTATGCACACTTTTGCAAACAGCTGCGTAGGCTAGTCCTCCTATGGTCTTCACTCTAACGTAGTCTGCAACACAAAGATTGCAGTTGTGTTATAGAAATAGGCTAAGCCACGGGTGTCAAACTCACCGTGTCACATTGCCGTCACGTGACATATTGTGGCATTTTTTCCCTTTGCAGAGCTGAGATGGGCATGGCCTGCGCATGACACATCTGGATCGTGCGCCGCCAGTTTGACACCCCTGACCTAGGCACTGCCTGTGCTGCACTTGTATATTTGCAGCTTCAGTAAAGTTATGTGTGCATAGGCTGGGAGGGACTTTGCGAACACAGCTCTTCCAACAGCGCTTTACCTTATCTCTTTAGTTAAAGTTGACATTTGCCCTGAAGGGAGAAGAATTTAGAAACCTGCCTAGGGGAATATAATAGTGAATTCTTACTGACTCTCTGTAGGGTTCTGCAGTCAGCAAAATCTTTCTTCTCTTAAGTTTTGAATTCCCTAAAGTTGGTTTTAATGCTTTTCAAAAGAAACTTCACAAATGGTTCCTGGAGTTTTTGGATAAAACCGTGAAAATGGAATTATGCTCTGCTAGGTGTATGTCCTTTGGAAGAAATGATATATTATATAAATTACAGTATATGAACCTGCAGTTACTTTGCTGGATAAGTTTTCTATTTCGAGATGAATTCCTTTTTTTCCTTAAAATGCCTTTCTGTGGCCATACTGTACATGCCCACTCTGTTCCCTTTAGAATACATGCTGGTTATCTGTACTTTTGCTTTAAATATATTTGAAACTGGCACCAATGTAACATTGATCTATTGAATATAGCTAGTCCTCAATTTACAACAGTTCATTTAGTGACAGTTCAACGTTACACCACTGAGAAATGTGCCTTATGACCATTTTTCACAGTTATGAGCTTTGCAGCATCCCGATGATCATGTGATCAAAATTCAGATGCTTGCCAACTTGTTCATATTTATGACTTGCTTTGTCCTGGGGTCATGTGATCCCCTTTTGTGACCTTCTCACAAGCAAAGTCAGTGGGGAAGCCAGATTCACTTAACATCCAGGTTACTAACTTATCAACTGCAGTGATTCACTGAACAACTGTGACAAGAAAAGTCATAAAATGGGGCAAAACTTAAGAAATGTCTCACTTAACATAAATTTTGGACTCAATTGTGGTTGTAAGTCAAGGACTACCTGTATTCAATTATTCATTAATATAACTCCAATTATATTTAATCTGGGTTAATATTGGTTAACATAACATTTAATCCTAAATCTCCAAAGAGATTAAATAAAAAATGTGCCTGAGTTGATTCATCACCTAAGCTATCGTTTGTTATCACTGTGGTTTGATGAATAAACAAGAAACTAATTGTACTAAGCCTTAAACCATGGTTTACAAAATAATGTCTGGGTTGTCACAAACCATTATTGTTTAATGTGAGTCAGACCTAGCTTTTATTTGTATCAGTTCCTAGGAATATTATAAAACCCACTGTTCCTTAAATCGGAGAAGTTTGTCTTGACAGACTTGTATAGCATGCCCGTAAATGTTGATATCTGTAGTTTCTGTCACACACACACACACACACACACACACACACACAAATTACTCAAAGGTTAAGGTTCTCCCCACTTATCTGAGCTTGTGTATTACTTTCTGTGTTTGTAGATCTGCTTTTACTATGCATGTGGAAGCTGGGCATTCAGCAGTTCCAGAGGAAGGACCCAAAGATCTCCGTTGTCCTCTCTGTCTCTACCACACCAAATATAAACGGAACATGATCGACCATATTGTCCTTCATAGAGGTAAAGAACTTTACAAGAATTTATCAGTGACCCTTCCAAGGTCTGTGTGTGTGGCTCCTCATTACTCACTGGAAAATATAGTGCCAAGGAGAATACCAGAATTGTGACATCCATGATCACTTGTCAATTTTCAGCATCCAGATAATATAAAGTTGGCATAAGCATGTGACTTAAACCTTTTTTTTTTAGTGCTCTAGATCAGAGATGGGGAACAATGGCCCCTTTATGACTTGTGGACTTCAACTCCCAGAATTCCTGAGCCGTACTGGCTCAGGAATTCTGGGAGTTGAAGTCCACAAATCATAAAAGGGTCATTGCTCCCCACCCCTGCTCTAGATGCTTCTCTGACTATCATTGCTGGAAACCATTCTGAGACAGGAATCACATGAAAACATAATTTTAAAAAACCCTAAGAAAGCTTAATAAGAATACCGCTAGAAGGGACCTTGGAGGTCTTCTCATCCAACCCCCTGTTCAAGCAGCAGACCCTGTACCATTTCAGACAAGTAACTGTCCAGTCTCTTCTTAAAAACGTTCAGTGGTGAAGCACCCACAACTTTTGACAACAAGCTGTTCCACTGGTTAATTGTCCTCACTGTTAGGAAATTTCTCCTTAATTCCAGATTACTTCTCTCCTTGATTAGTTTCCATCCATTGTGTCTTGTCCTGACCTCTGGTGCTTTGGAAAATAAGTTGATTCCCTCCACTTCGTAGCAACCTCTCAAATACTGAAATACTGCTATCTTGTCCCCCCCAGTCCTTCTTTTCTCTAGACTAGCCAAACCCAAATCCTGCAACCGTTCTTCATATGTTTTAATCTCCAGACCTTTAATCATTTTAGTTGCTTTTCTTTGCACTTTTTCCAAAGTATCAACATCTTTTTTGTAATGTGGTAACCCAAACTGGATGCAGTATTCCAGGTGCGACCTTACTTAGGTTTTATAAAGCTGTTAAGCTTCCAAAAACCCTCATTGGAAGTCTACAAATGAAAGAAGGCCATGGCCTGTCCATTGTGGCTACCAATCTTCAAAAGGCTGCTCATTCATGTGATTACAGAAATGTGGATACAATTCTTGTATTTGCCTAGGCATGTGCTGATTTGCTGCCACCCGCAACTCAGTGCTTTCCTCATTTGTATTCACAATGAAGACTTTCATTACAAGTTCTGTAGATGTGTGCCTATCATAAAAATGCTCGCGAATCCAGTTTCCATATATCACCTTAGGCCTAGGATGTCTTTCTATGCCTGGCATCAGCTCTTACCTAATCTTTACAGTGTTGGAAGCATTTAGCCCACTGAAAAAGCAAAATAATATCTGATTCTCTTGGCTGCAGATTTATACGCTCTGAAAAGACAGCTGCTTAGAGTCCTCTTGGCTGGGAACCTTGCCCATAGTTATCAGCCTTGATGCTTTGAGATGGTCTGTTGGCTATTGAAACCACATATCCATGTGTTGGGGTGGAATTTTGCCTTATTGCACGCTGAGTAGTGTTCCTCAGCAGGGTAGTGGCACCGAAGCAATGAGTAGCATGTGCCATCTCTCCGGGAGAAGATATTTTTCCTTTCTTGTGTTTCTGTCGCAACTTACACGGTGGCTTGCCACTTCTTTGTAAGCTTCTGTTGTTTCTGAGAATTTGAACAGGGGAGGCAGGAAAGCCAGAGCTGCTTCTGTAGTCATTGCCTCTGAATGTAGAGGAAGAGCAGACTAACGACTTTCACAGATGCCCTTTTGATAGCATCCCAAAAACGGGGATTTCTTTGGTGTACAGATCCGTGTAACGGAATCCTGAAACTGAAGTGAAGGAAACTGTTGCTGTCATAGTTGAGTTTTAGATCTATGGAAGTTACAGGGAAATGTAGCCCGATCCTGTTGGTCTCCCAAGCTTGCAAACAGGCTTTTGATGATTGAAGAGTGGGATTTGGAGGAAGGGCGAAAATAAAAATATGAATTAGAACCAATGTGGGGTTTGTGTTAACGCTCGCTGAAATGCAGATCTTGTTGCATTCTAGGTTTCATTTCTGCTGTTTCTACACTGGATAGGTTGCTTAAATAATTCCCGAGTTACAAATATGTATGACTGGAATAAGAGTCAATTTGGTGTAGAAGTGAAAGGTCCTCAGACAAAGAAACAAAGAGATTGAGTTCCAGTCTTGCTTTAGATACGATGTTAACTGAGCCACTTTCGTACACTCCCAGCCTTCAGAGGAAGGCAACAGCAAACAACTTCCGAAATTATTGTCAAGAAAACGTCATAGGTTCAACCAAGCATTGAACAAGAGTCACTTTTGACTCAAAGGGACAAAAGTGTGAAATAAGTCCTGTTTTGTTTTTGTTTTTCCTCTCATGGATGATGAATGTTTTAGCTAAAAAATATTCTTAAATCTCCCTGAAGCAAGAGTAAAAAAAGGTATATTGACCTGCTGAAGGAAGCTTATTTACCTGCATCAGGGCTTCCTTGTAATCCTCTTCTTAAGGTCCTGCTTCCTGTTTTGGAAATGCAGTCAAATTCTCCCATTGTATTTATTCATTCAGTCATTTGTTCCTTCGAATACTTTTTCTGTTCCCAAAGCTCTAGGGCTGTGATGGTGAACCTATGGCACGCGTGCCAGATGTGGCACACAGAGCCCTCTCTGCTGGCACGTTCACCGTTGTCTTAGGTCACATCTCTGTGGCGTTTCTTTCATGAGCTTCCGTTTCCCTGCAAACAACGGAACAGAAGCTCATGAAATAAAAAGATCTTACCTCTTGCCGCGCTGCCGGTGTTGGGATGCCCCACCTCCCGCCAGCTAGCTGGTCTTTGGGTCTCTGCTGCTGCATGTAAGCATGTCTTTGCATGCGCACGTTCACGCATGTCTGCACATGCATGCTTGCACCTTTCAGTTTGGGCACGTGCTTGCTCACAGTTTGGGCGCTCGGTATTTAAAAGGTCCGCCATCATTTCTCTAGGGAGTTAAGCAAGTCATAAAAATCTTAAAATTAGGTCTGGAATAAAATCAATACAATATTGAAAAGGAGAAAATGTGCTAGGCTTTGTCCAATTATTTAGTCAATGTCATTAGAATTTAAAAATATATCAATTAAGTATATTTTAAACTATGTACAGTAAGTCTTGAGATGGAAATCACTAGCAGTTGTGTTCTACACGGTGTGGCTATATTAGCACTACAATATCAGGATCCTGGCAGATCTAGATGCAGTATGGTGAAGGATAGCTTATTGTTTCCCTCTGTATGAGAAAGAATTCCTGAAAAAATGTTCTTTTATACTTGGTGTGAAAGCTAAGCAGCCCGCCCTTATTAGCAAACTAACGAAGTAATACCCCACTTTGATGTATACAAAGTAATATCCAACATTACCGTATAGTATAGTGTTGATCAGTACTTGTGACAACACAGGAAAAACAGATGCCATAATACTTAAATGTTGTAGAGTCCTAGAACTCTGAATCCACGAAAGCATTTTTGCAGCCATTTGCCAATTCTTTCTAAACTAGTAAAGTTGAAGGTAGCTAACTCAAGTTCTGAGGTTTTTAAAAAATATTGTGCTTTTTTTTTCACCCCCCAATATACATTATCTCTGAAAATCTATTCCTATGAAGTCTTTTAGATGTCAGAATGTTCCTCTAGTCCAATAGGCTGGATGACTAATAGAGCCTCTGGGTTCTAATTTGTCAAACATCTCTAATATTTGTTTTAGTCAAATTAACTTTTTCTTGGGCAGTGTTCTGGGTTTAGCCCAATTTTGCCTGACAGATCTTAGCTGTGAAAACTTCTGTCAATATCTGACTTTTTTTTTATGCCAACCAAGCCATATATGACTGAATGTTTGAAGCTTTTGTTATAAACTTTTCCCAGACAGTAGCACTTGTGATAATAATTTCATCAAAAATTCAAACAGGAAACATGCTCAGAAGCCTGCCCATTGTTTCAAGGAAATGTCAAATATCATTTGGATAGCATCACCAAAGAGCAAGCATTATCTGTTATTTCACATGAAATGCATTAGTATCTGGCATTCAGATTTTATCAACAAAATCGAAAAATTGCTACATCTGATTTCTCTGTCACAAAATACAGAGGACATTTGGTCAGAATCGGGTGGGCTTCAAAAATTTTAGCAAGGGGTTCTCTGCCCGGTTTCTGGGTGGGCGTGGCCATGGTGGGCATGGCCTAGTCAGCCTCCTGCACCACTCAGAGGGGGAGGAGCGTCTTTGCCCTCCCCAGGCTCCGGAGGCTTTCCTCGAGCTTTCGGGAAGGCAAAAACGGCCTCCTCAGGCTCCGGAGGCCCTTCCCAAACTTCTGGTAGGCCCATTTTTCACCCTCCCCGAGCCTCCTGCATCCTGTGTGGGGACTCCTGGGAGGGGTGGGGGGCAGCCAGGAGTGGGATTCGGGGGTTCTCTGAACTGCACAGAATCTTAGATAGAGGTTCTCCCAAACACCTGTGAACTCCCAGCAATCCATCCCTGGTCAGAATCCACTTGAGTGCTTCAGAAGATCTTTTTTGCTTTTTCCTTTCTTATATTTTTCTTAGTTTGTACTAGTTTTTTTATCTTAACAGGTAAGATGACTTACGATCGTTTTTTACATTTATGACTATTGTGGCATCCGCGTGGTGCTCAAAATTCAGATGCTTGGCATCTGACTCATATTTATGACGGTTGCAGGATCAGGTGATCACCTTCTGCGACCTTCTGACAAGCAAAGTCAATGGGGAAGCCAGAATCACTTAAGGACTGTCTTACTAATGAAACAACTGCAGTGATTCGTTTAACAAATGTGGCAAGAAAGGTCGTAAAATTTACTTAACAAATATCTCACTTAACAACAGAAATTTTGGACGCAATTGTGGTCGTATATTAACAAAGTATATTATTAAAAAAAAAAGAAGACCTTGTGAGATTTAGGCATTTTCACCCACAATCACACATGTATTAGGTAATCTCCCAGGATTTCTAAACTCAAAAGTTTTGGAAGTAGGGAGAGAGGAAAAACGGCCACAGCAATTTATGACTATGTTATGTTTCCTTTCTTGGTTTCAGAATAGAGGAAATCTATTCTATTCCAGTGGAAATCAGAAATAATAAATTCAGATATGTGCCAGAGAAACTTTGTAGGTAGAGTTGGGATTAAAATACATACATTCTGTTTCCATTCAGATCCAATTAAGATACGATGTGGAATTTCCTATATAGCCAGAGTTAAGGGATAAGTGAGGAAGCAAACAAGAATCTCATAGAAAAAGTTACAGACTGTTTCTCATTAAACAGGATGTTATCAATCTGCCTAAGCCAGTACCGAGCTGCTTGATTCAGTCATTCAACTGGAACACCAACCTAAGCAGGGTTTCAACTAACCTCCTACAGGCCTAGTGGAACGGGGATTCTGTGTACTTTACAAAGATTTGCGGGGCGATTTTTAAAGTAGTTGTTGCATGGTTGTGGTGGTAGTAAGGAATTACTTCTGACTTGTAAAAGAGGTTGCTTTTCCTAACAAACTAGCTCTCTTGAATCCTTTGGTACCCTTATTCTCAGGGCGGTAGAAATGCTAATCCTCAGCCAAAGGTTAAAGCTTTCTCATTTAGTCCAGATAATGTAATTAGCTAGCACCTTCTAATAAATCAAATTTTCATGCAGGCTTTCAATAAATGCCCTGACATTTTTTTTCCAGTGCTTCATGCAGTTTACCAAATAATATTTGCCCTGAGGCCTTTTAATTTTTTATTTTTTAAAAAAATATCTTGTATCACTGTTTCACCTTGATCAGCAGAATAAAATGATAGTTATTTGAATATATGAGGACTGTTTTTCTGCCTCATCTGCTGTTGCTTCCTTCTTCTTTTTTTAATATAGGGACAGTTGCTGTGCAGGGTATCATGGCTTCGATTTTTCAAAGATTAGAGGGAGATAATAATTTCAGCATTATCGGAGGCAAACGTAACTACATTTACATTCCAATTACCATTGGAATCTTATTAATACTGTTTTTCTTTTAAATTCAGAGAAGCAATTCCTATGCAAATATAAACAGCAAATAAGAAATTCAAATTTCATAGATCACAATTTGAAAAGAAAGGTGCATTTGACGATGAGCTAAGATCTCTATGATTAAAGAACTGGCAATTACGTTCAGATAGTTACAGAGCCAGCTCTGCTCTCATTGTAGCAAGGAAGAGCAAATATGCCTGCCTTTGCTATTCTCCGCACAGGAAATGCATTGTGTAATGCACTTAAATTATGCCCTGACTCAGGCTGTTCTTATTGGGAAGAAAGGGAAAATGAGTGCTTGGGTCACCCATGACGTGAGATGTGATGACAAGGCAAACCAAGAACTTGTCTTATCTGCTGCCCAGTAAATGTTTGATCTGGCCTTTGAATTACAGTTACTGTCAGACCTACCACCACTTAAACCTCTAAACCAGAGGTGTCAAACTCAAGGCCTGCAGGGTATTTAGATCTGGCCTGCGAGGCCACCCTGGAAACAGCAGAGGACTGGTCTGCGGTGCCTCAAAAACTGAGCTCGCGCGGCTCTCCCAGGCTGTTTTCAGCTGCAACTGCCTTCTGCAGCCCTCTACCAGCAAAAATGGACCCCGTTTTCACTGGCAGAGGGCTAGCAAAACAGGTAACCCCGAAACGAATGAAGTCGAGCTGGCCAGGTCCACACAGGCCACACCTATCCCAGCCATGCCCACTCCGGCCCCTTTAGGTCAGACACAACCCTGATGCAGCCCTCAATGAAATTAAGTGTGACACCCCTGCTCTATCCTTAGATCCATTTTCTGAGAAAGGTATAATTTTATTAGAAGTCAAGTGTAGTGCAGTAATGCATAGGCAGAACTGAGAATTGTGCACCAAAATCCCTAAATTCAACTTTTCTCTCCCTCCCATCACTGACCGCCCCATGACCAATCAGGTTCATGCAAAATGTCTTCAGAACAGTCAGTTGGTATGCAGCTGCCTTCTTTTCCCAGTTGGTGACCTTGAAGCAGCTTCTCAGGGAGACATAGCAGTTACTTTCATTTTCCCCCAAGCATTCCCCGCTCCCAACCACTCTCCCCAGCGTTCATGGCAGACTATCACCGCATGGTAGCAAGGCATAAGCAAACTTAAGGTGGCAGCTGGCAGTTACTTTGTTTAAGCTCTTCCTGTAGGCTACTTCTCATATAATTAATGACCTACATAAATGCTATGGTTCCATAGGAGATGGTATTTTGGGACATGACATTTTTTGATAAAGTGCTACTGACTGAACATAAACTTACACACTATTTGGGGCTGTGGCATGACCCAGTAATAGCTTATTTATTTGACTTCTTTCAAAAGATGAACATCATTCTTCCTCTTTGCTCCTGGATACGCGTGGAAGCTTGCTTACAAGATGTAGATGACCTACAGGTCATCCTTGACTTACAATCACTCATTTAGTGACCATTTGAAGTTACGATACTGTTGAAAACAAGTTCTTATGATTGTTGCAACATCCCCACAGTCACATGATTACCATTTATGGGACTTCCCAGACAGATTCCAACAAACAAAGCCAATGTGGAAGCAGAAAGGGAAGGTTGCAAGTCACAATCATGTTATGTCTTGCTTAACAACTGCACCACTTAATGATGGATGAATTTTCCTATTCTAATTGTGGTCTTAAGTCAAGGGCTTCCTGTATTTATTTACTTGTTTGTTCATTGTATCCCAATGATTTTCTTAGAGTTTGTTTGTTTGTATCCTGCCTTTATTACTTTTACAAATAACTCAAGATGGTGAAACATATCTAATACTACTTCTTCCTCCTATATTTTCCACAATAACAATCCTGTGAGGTGAGATGCAGAGGTGGGTTTCAGCAGCTTCTGACCAGTTCTGGAGAACCGGTAGTGGAAATTTTGAGTAGTTCAAGAACCAGTAGAAAAAAATCTGACTGGCCCCGCCCCCATCTATGCTCTGCCTCCCAAGTCCCAGATGATCAGGAGGAAATGGGGATTTTGCAGTATCCTTCCCCTGCCACGCCTACCAAGCCACACCCACAGAATCGGTAGTAAAAAAAATTTGAAACCACCACTGGTGGGGTGGGCTGAGAGAAAGTGACTGGCCCAAGGTCACCCAGCTGCCTTTCATTAGAATTCACAGTCTCCCACTTTATAGCCTGGTACCTTAACCACTCTTGGCACCTCCATAATTTTAATCGTTTTTCTAGTAGTTTAGACTTTAGTTTCTCCAAAGAAGCAGCACAATTCAAACTTATTAAAACGCACAAATTGTTTCCATTGTAGAAAATGCCTTTATTTAAACTTAGGAATTGCACACACATTATTACTATTTATATCAAAAACTTTAGAAACAGATGCACGTTTTTATAAATAGGCAACAAGGATTATTTGCTGTGTATTTTCTCTGCGCTGTTTCCCCCCTCCACATCCTTCCAGGAAGGAAGGAAGGGAAGGGAAGTTCTGTTAGGTGAACAGAAATTCACTTGCATGCATGAAGTTGGTAGGTTTCAAAGGGTCCTCCTGCCTGCTAGTTCTTTTGAAGCTCATTTCTAATTGCTTTTAATCCTGATAGCTACAATGGGGAATTTTGAGAAACACCTTAATAACAATAAGGCATTTCATCAGATCCCTGAAAGGCTGTCTTCAATTGCCAAATATACACAGATGAAGAAATAGAGGAGGAAAAGCTGTTAAAAAACTGATTGAAGACCAATGGGATACAAAAAATAAAATCTGGGCAAATTTGATTAGAGCACCATTTTATACCCTCAAAAAAAAAAAAAAAACCACAGCAACTACTCATTGCAACAATAATCGACAATATAAGTCTTAACATTGCTAAACAAGCATCTGTTTTAGAGAAAAGCTGTTGCCCATATTGTAATAAAGTCAAATTTTATTATTTCTGATTCAGCTACTATGCACTAGCATCCAATTTCAAGTCCTTCTGCCGAGGAATAATAGCATTCAGGCTTGCAGTAACTTCCAATAGAAATAGAAATGTCCTCCTACAACAATTTTGAAGTCCAATGTAGCCAGTTAATATGTTTATCATTCCACTTCGCTCTGCTGCGTCCCATCCCTATTTATTTTATTTTTTTTAGACAAATGGAACATGCCAGAGCAGAATTTGGAATATACTTCCCATTTGGGGAATCGTGGCTAGAACAAAAAAAGAAGTGAACAGGCTTTGAATTACTTATTCCATCTATCATGAATGAATTGGCTTTATGATTCAGTAACTAACTGGATAAGCTGATGTATTGTGTACTCAAAAGTAGCGAGTTGAGTGAAATTTACTCCCAAGGTCACAGCCTGGGCATATTTGCAAAACTAGAACCGTGTTCCTATTCATGTAGCTATGATGAGAATTGAGACAGAAAATGGGTAAAAGGTGGTGTTTTTATGACAAGCACAGATAGTTTCTTGACTTACGACGGCAGTTGAGCCCAAAATTTCTGCTGCTAAGCAAGACAATTGTTAAGTGAGTTTTGTCCAATTTTATGACTTTTCTCTATGCAGTTGCTAAGTGAATTACTAGTTGTTAAGCTAGTAACCTGGTTGTTAAGTGAATCTGGCTTCCCTATTGACTTTGCTTTGTCAGAAAGTTGCAAAGAGGCATTCCCGTGACCCCGGGATGCTGCAATAGTCGTAAGTGTGAAACATGATATGAGTCACCTTTTTTTTTTCCAGTGCTGTCGTAACTTTGAACGGTCCCTAAATGAATGGTTGTAAGTCGAGGATTAGTAAAGTACTAGAAAAATGAACTGAAGTGACCATCCCTGAGCATCTGGAGAAATAGCAGAAATAACTCTCCTTGTTAATGGTGCTTTCTCTTATCATCTCTTTTTCGCCTCTATAGAAGAGCGAGTGGTTCCCATAGAAGTTTGCCGTTCCAAGCTGTCCAAATATTTGCAGGGAGTCGTTTTCCGCTGTGACAAGTGCACCTTCACCTGTTCCAGCGATGAGAGTCTACAGCAACACATAGAGAAGCACAATGAGCTGAGACCTTACAAATGCCAACTCTGCTACTACGAGACCAAGCACACGGATGAGCTCGATGCTCACCTTCGCGATGAGCATAAGGTGAACGGTGGTTTCTGCTTACTGAGGCTCAGGCCTTTGGGGGGGGGGGAAGGAAAAAGGAGGGGGGGTGTCTCGCCTTACTTGAGATGTCAGCTGGCCAGCCTCTTCTAAAGGAACTCATTTTTTTCCATAAGTATCTAATGAATTGAACACGTTTTTCCATAATTAAGGGAGTATTTGTCACAGAGTGCAGGCCCTGAGCTCTGGGCCTTTAAAATTGTATTAGAGGTAAATGCATAGAGGAAAATCTTTCAGTCTTTATTAGGTAAAAGAAGTCTAACCTGTCGTTAAATGTTGCACTGCGGAGACCTCATTCCATGCCCTTCATCTTGGTTTTCTGAATTTATATACTCCAGTAGCATTCTAACTGATTTAACATCTGGTTGAACTCCTTTTCTTCTTCACTTTTGGTGCTTGCCCCCCCTCCCAAAAATGTTTCACTTCTATAAAAAAAAAAAAAATAATCGGGAGTGAATTAATCTCCATTGGAAGTGGATCTTTATTCGGAGAGTAAACTTGCTGTTAGCGTATGGCAGGAGCGCAGCAGAAAATAGATTGGGATAAATCAATCACTGTTTTCTGATTATCAGTCGTTTTAACAGCAGCAACTCCAGGAGAAAAAAAACCCCTCCCCTTCTAAATCAAGCTTCTATGGTAAAATGAGTTTGGATGGAAAACCAGGAATGCATTTTTGCCTTAAACTTGACCATATGCTTGTTTCTAGTATAAAGAAACAAATTCCAGTGCTGGACATGTTGAGTGTCAGCTTCATTCTTTATACATTTAACAGTACAAGCTACAGGCATCACTGCTTTGCATCTGGTTCCGGGTGATGAGCTTCCAGGAACTCTAGCTAAAAAGGCTCTTTTAAGTGGTAGAAATGGCAAAAGACACACAGCCTATAAAATCTCACCCCCTATAATTCATCAGATGGCAAGGCAGAGCCTCTTCTTTTCAGAAGCTCTCTGCCTCTGAATGGTAGAAGACGGGCTGTTGGGATAGGCTGTGGCATCCCGCTGCAAGCAGCAGACAGTAACAAAGGTCTCTGCACATATTTGTTTAATTGTGTGCTCATTGAGATGCAAAGTGAAACACAATATTCCAGATGGTGACATGATACATGACATTAGGAAGGTGTTCTGTATTCACCACCCTTGCCCAAGCTGTCCTGCCAATGTTTTGTTAGCAGGTGTCTCATCCCAAAGAGTCACAACGTTTGGCTGGCAAAATGTATAAATTGAGTTGTGTTATGAAGCATGCAGTGAAAGGCCTCCTTGCAATTTAATTGTACAGAGGACCATATTTATTCCTATCAGCTGTCTTAATAATAATGGTGTAGGACTACATAAAATACATCCTGCTCAATTAAATAATATGTGGAATGAGGAGGTTGGTATATATTATCTCAAGCTGGTCAAAACAGTTTATTTTTTTGCCTCCTGTTCCTGCCAGAATCACCCAGTGAATCAATTGAAGGCTGCCATCTTTAGTTCCCATGCCCTGTGATTGTATCTCTTTAAGATATTATGCAGGGCTCCAGATTTTCACCATTCCTCTCTATGGTGGCTGCACTGGGTGGCGAGCCAGCAACATTATAAAAAGTGAAGGTGTTGGTTGCACTGACGTGAAAAATAATGGGCATCTCTAGAAATCCAGTCCTTATACCCAGCCTTTAATTAATCAACCAATCAATCTAGGGAGGTCTAATTACGCTCTCAGTATGTTCTCTTGCTCGACTGTGCTGGGACTTGAAAGATCAGAATGGATATGGCCTGCTTCCTGTTCCACCCTCTAGAAAGTTATCAGTGGTGTTTTGCTTGTGTTTATAGAATTTATTAAAGCTGCTCAACTTGAACATTGTAACTCTGGATGGCGTACAATAGTGCCCCAAATCAAAACAAGATGAACGATTTTAATTAACTTCTAAGAGATTAATAGGCAACCAGAAACTTGCATTCATATCTTGCTCCAGACGGGAACTCCAATTTTTCCAACCCAAAGAGAAAGTCCTTTTTTTTTTATTGCCTTTCTAAAGGCCAACAGGGTCCACGCCGATGGTATCTCGGGAGCAGATCTTTCCAGAGGGCATTGTTTCTCTTATCTCTGTCTTTTCTTTCATCAGCACTTTCATCTTACTTCCAATAAGGGCAAATGTAAGCCGTGCCAGAAGAAACCATCTGTCTCTGTTACTTAACCCTTTTCAGATCTTCAACTCTTCGCTTTTTTCCTATGAAGAAGATTCCCTCTTGTGGAATAGTGAGAAGAGTATTGGTCTATGGAGTTTCAAGCACGCATAGTGCTATCACAGTCTTTTTCAACCTGTTGTTTCCATAACACGCTACTATACAGCGTTTGAACTCTCAGTTCCCTATATACAGTAGGAGTGTCCTGCTCCCAGGAAAAATAAGCAGCTGCTTTAAAAGAGTAGCACGCATTGCAGTTTTTGCAAATACACTGTATTGTTTTCTTCCCCAAAGGTGAGTCGCAATTTTGAGCTGGTTGGACGGGTTAACTTAGATCAGTTGGAGCAAATGAAAGGAAAAGAGGAGAGCTCCAGCAGTGATGAGGAAGAAAAGGATGAGGAGATGAGCCCCGAGACAGAAGCGAGAGGTCAGTGTTGTGGTTGTCTTGATTAATTCTCCTCTGCCCAGCAATTCCAGTGAGAAACATTTTGAAAGCTTCCAGTCATGCTAAAATGCAAACTGACTTGCCTTTCCTCCAAACAGCAGGAGCCTGTTCAAAGGACAGTTTGTTCAGGCAACCTTTAGAGTCTGTTCATTATTCCGAGAATATATCATCATGGTTTTGTTTTTGGGGTTGTTGGGTTTTTTGTTTTTTGTTTTTTTGTGGTTTTTTTGCAACAGTCCAGGTATAATACCGGTAGATCCCCAATTCCTTATAAATACCGTATTTTTCGGAGTATAAGACGCACCAGAGTATAAGACACAGCTTAGTTTTTGGGGAGGAAAATAGGAGGAAAAATCTGCCTACAAGGTATTCATCTGGCTAGTGTCCTTACTGGTCAGCTTCAGCACATTAGTTTCCCCTTCTTGGAGATAAAAAACAGCTTCTAAGGCACAACTGAGAGGAAGCAGCAATGAGAAAAGCAGGCAAAGCACGGGGACATCTCTTCACTCAGCCAGCACCTAGTTAGGGCTGAAAAAAGGCTTCTAAAGAACAGCTGAGAGTCGGAGCAAAAGAGCAAAGCATGGAGATTGCTTCACTCACTAGGAGGAGAGTCGAGGGAGCAGGCAAAGCTGGGAAGATGCTTCACTCGCTACTCCCTCGTTAATGCCTTGTTAGGGTTGAAAAAAACTTTTAAAAAGCTACATTTGGAGTATAAGACGCACCCAAATTTTCAGCCTCTTTTAGAGGGGAAAAGGGTAAGTCTTATACTCCAAAAAATATGGTAGATCTCAGATTTGAGGAGCACAATTAAACATTAACCTCTTTGAAGCTTAACTCATGGATCCTCCATAGTATTGATTTTTCAACAAAAAGGAACTGCCAATGAGCATAAGCACTCACTGCCCCAAAGTCTTCTGTTTCTTAAAGAATTATTAAATCCATGTGGAAGGAAAATGTATTTGTGTAACACCATAAAGATTACATTGATACCAAGTGAACTTTTTTGGGGGTGAGTAGGGAGAAACAGGGCAAAACAAGGTGCCATGACTGAGAAGGCCATTGTCTTGAGGATTTGCTGTTTGTCCATTATGGATACCTGAATCGTACCCATTTCTTGCACTGCTGATCTTTGATTATGAATTGGATCAGGGGTGAAATGCCTCATCCGGTAGCGATGGCGGCGGGTGGTTCGGAGAATCACTTTTTTCCACAACCTCTTCTGACGAAAAAATGCTTTTAAAAGTTAAAAAAAAAGCCTCTAATGATCACGCGGCTCAGCTGGGATAGTTAGAAGCTTTTCAAACCATTTTTTTCTGCAACCTCTTGGCCGAAGAGGTGTTAAAAAATGCTTTGAAAAGTCTCTGACGATCCCAGCTGAGTTTTCTGATTGGCAGAGAGGTATTTTTTTTAAAAATGCCTCTCTGACGATCCCAGCTGAGTTTCCTGATTGGCAGAGGCTTTTCAAAGCATTAGAAAAAATGCTTTTTCTAGAAAGTTAAAAAAAAAAAAGTTGGGGACGCCCACCCAGTCACATTAACACCCCCCCTTCCCCAAGCCATGCCCACATAACCAGTAGTAACAAATTGTACATTTCACCCCTGAATTGGATCCTCCCATGGCTGGCAGGCTGGCAGGCAATGAGTGAAAAAACACAACCTTAATTCACTGGGATTTCACATACTGTATTTTTCAGAATATAAGACCCACCTTTTTCTCAAAAAAAAAGAGGATGAAAATCTGGGTGGGTCTTATACTCCGAATGTAGCCCGCCCAGCTTCTCAAACGGAAGTTTCAGAGGCTGAAAAAAGCATCAGAAGCATACCTTCAGAAAAGAAGCCCCCAAACAGAGTTTCAGAGGCTTTTTTTTCTGAAGCTTTGTTTCAGAGGCTTTCAGAGGCAGGAAAAAGTTTTTTTCTGAAACAGAGGTTCAGAAGTTTCAGAGGCAGAAAAAGAAGCAAGGCTCACAACCAAGGAACCTGTTGCTAAAATTCACCTCTGGGGACAGTTGATTGGGGGTATTCTGGGAGGCTGATCCACCTGCCAATCAGCTTTTTTCTTATTTTCCTCCCCAAAAACTAAGGTGCGTCTTATGCTCCAGTGCATCTTATACTCTGAAAAATACGATATGCTGATTCGTAAGGAAATCATAATTAATGGTAACAATATCTCCCTTGTATTGTTATATTCCATTCTTAGCTAATCTGACTAATTTTTATTTGTTTCTTTGTTTAATATGCCCTCCCCCCTTTTTTCATATGCATGACTCCAGGCAGCTATAAAAACATAGTAAAAAGCAATAGAGATGAAAAACAACAGAAATGACATAAAACCATATAGTAATTGAGAACACTGATTTAGCTCAACTATGACTAAGAAATGGTTCACCCACTTTTATCTTCTGTCTTGATGACAAAACCAGGTGCTCCATGCCTTGTGAAAGGCCAACAAGTTGGGACAAGTTCAGTCTCTGGGGGAACGATGTTCCTGGGGATGGACACCTTGATAGGAAAGGCTTTGTTCCTAAATCAGATGGCACTAGTTCATGGGTGAGACCTGGAGTATGCCTTTTCTGTTGGATCCCACAAGATGGGTAGACCCCACTAGAGAGACATAACCTGGTAGGTAGCCCAGCCCAGCCCATAAGCCCTGAAGAATTGCACCCAAAAGCATCCTGAAAGCAATACAGTAGAGATACCCACATATTCTGATCAACTGGCACCCAGAACTGGCTGTGCTGCCACATTTTGCACCAGGCAAACCTTCTGAATAAGCCTGTTGTAGAGCGCGTAGCAGTAATCCAATGACTAAGGCATGAGTGACTATGAAAAAGACCTCACAGTCCAGAACAGTTAAGTGATGCATAACACAAAGTTGTGCCAAAGACCGCCTGGCCATGGTTGCCACCTGCTCCTCAAATAGAAGCTGCAAATCCAAGAGGGACCTTCAAATTGCACCCGGGATCTGTCTGAGGGAGGGCAACCCCATCCAGAACAAAAGATGGGAGATCGCCAAAATCAGAGCGCCCTAAAATATAAAGCTCCTTCATCTTACTAGCTTTGAGCTGTAAACCTGTGGACATTTAATAAACATTTTCCAGTACTGGCCCCTTCAGAAACATGCAGAGAACCCTAGAAGAAATAAATTGTTAAATTATGGGGTTGTATCTATTCTGAGTTAACTTTCAACAGCAAAGTCTATAAAACTACAGACGGCCTTTTCCTTTTCCTTTCCCTTTCCCTTTCCCTCCAAGAATTTGCTTGCTTTGAGGACCCAAACCCTGAAGCAGATAGATTGACATTTGGAGAATTAAAAATTTAACCTCAAAAGAACAAGAAGTCTTTTTTTTTAAAACTGTTTGAGGATAGTTTAAATTGGCCTGGCTTGAATTTCAGAGAGTTGCAGTGCAGTATCTTCTGAAACAAAAACACATCTATGTGTTTGGAAAAGTCTTGGGAAGAATTTGACAATATTTCATGCAGCCATTCCCACAAACCAAAAAAAAAAAAAACTACAGAGGAAGAAGGGCATACAATATATGTGTATGAGATCACACAGAAAATCAAAAGAGAGATTGTCAATGGGTTAGGTTGGCTCATGAGTTGTGTGCAGCATAACACAAAGTGGAAACGAGGCAAGCAAAGATCAGCAATTAAATGAAGCAAAATCCGACTGTTTTTCATTATGTACTTTGAGAGGACTCTGGGAAGCAAGAGACATTGGCATTCTGTTGTTCTTTTTACTCAGGATAATCCCCACTACAGAATTAATGCTTGGAGCAGATGGTACTGTCTCATTTTCAGTGAAAAGAAATCAAGCAAGATAGTCCAAGTAATTATTTTTAATGGCCTGTGTGGCAATCGTCTTAATTTTGTGAGAAAACATTTCATCTTTTGTTTGGCAGACAGCTCTCTGGTTCACTGTGGACTCCCGTATTTCAGCCAGGAGGAATGTCCACTGTGATTTCAGGGTCTTGGGAATGCTCCATTATGTTCTGCAGAACAACATCCAGCCAAAGCTTAAGCCGATAATTAGTGCTTCCCCCGTTAGAATCAGTGAGAAGTATTTGGCTGGTCTACTCGCAAAGGGTTGATTGGCAGGGCATTCCCAGAGTAATAAACACTTTCATTGAGTGTTACTCTACAAGGAATGCCTTCCCTATAGGTGGAGATCATATGGCTGACCTGTGGCATAAACGTCATCCACTTCAGTGGAAACAAATTGCACTCTGTATTCAGAACAACTTTTGAAAAGATGCTCACAGAACACTAGAACAAGTAAATTTAGCCCCAATGAACTCATAAAAATCATATTTCTGTTAACTGATTCTTCAGTTGTTGTAACAAAATAGGTTCGTTCACAAGTAAAGTTAAGCCAGCAGTGCTGGCTTATTTGATTTGCCGTCAACCAGCATCTATTTTTCGCAAAGCAAAGATGAAATCTGTGAGGCATTTTCTGCATTTTTGTATGTATGTATGCATGTATGTATGTATGTATGTATTTATTATTTATTTATTTATTTATTTATTTATTTATTTATTTATTATATTTCTATACTGCCTTTCTCCCGCAGGACTCAAGGCGGTGTACAGTCATGAAAAAATAAAAGATACATAAACATCATAAAATTGATAATTAAAATTATAACATAGTTTAGCCCAAATTAAATAAAACCCAGAATTAGATAATATTTTAATCATTCCCAGTTAACATGTTTAGCCCTGCTAACATGTATCTTCTGTCCCTTGTACTATACAAAACAATTCATACAAATGGAAATAATTCTCTCTAGAGATTGATAGTATTTATGTAAAATAACAATCCTAAAAGTTATAAAATCCCCCATAATTCTCCCATAACCTCTGGGATTATTATTTTATATAGGGACTATATAACTAGCTAACAATAGTTAAATAGTTGAGTATGGCAACTACTAACAATAGTAGTAATTGTTATATAATAGTATAACTAGCTAACGTAGTTAAAGTGGCAGTATGGCAGTAAAATCATGTCTTTGGAACCTAGAATTATTTTTAAGGCTACTAGATGATGATGAGGATGATATCCGTTGAGTTGAGTCTGATTCTTGGCAATTCTGTGGGCCAGGTCTCTCCACATCTTCGAATCTTGCACTGTGTTGAGTTTTTCTATGCTCTGTCTGGTATCAGCTTTGATAGTGAAGTTAATGTACAATTTAGAACAATGAGGCAAGTATGATGGGTAATGTACAAGTGATGCATATGCAAATATATAGCTTTGGGTCATTATCCTCAATGAATATATATATATATATATATGTATGTATGTATGTATGTATGTATGTATGTATGTATGTATGTATGTATGTAAGTCTTTGGTTATTCGGGTCTTCTCCCACATAAAATTGGAAGTGTCTTGGCGATGTTTCGACGAAGTCTTATTCGTCATCTTCAGGCTGGTGTTCTCGGCTTTGCACGAAGCCGAGAACACCAACCTGAAGATGACGAATGAGACTTCGTCGAAACGTCGCCAAGACACTTCCAATTTTAGATCATATTTATACAGAAATATTGAAAATGTAAAAGGGTTCACACACTGTTAAGCACCACTGTAGAAATAGGTAGTCCTCAAATTACAACAGATTATTTAGTGACTGTTCAAAGTTACAACGACCCTGAAAAAAAGTGACTTATGACCGTTTTTCACAGTTACAACCTTTGCAGCATCCCCATGATCATGGAATCAAAATTCAGATGCTTGGCAACTGTTTCACACTTATGACCATTACAGTGTCCCGGGGTCCCCTTTTGTGACCTCAATGGGAAGTCAATGGGAAGCCTAATTCACATAAGAACCATGTTACTAATTTAACAACTGCAGTGATTCACTTAACAACGGTGGAAAGAAAAGTCATAAAATGGGACCAAGCTCACTTAACAAATTTCTCAGTTAGCAGCATACATTTTGGATTCAATTGTGGTCATAAGTCAAGGACTACCTGTATACCGAGTGGGAGACAAGACTGGTAAATCTGAAATGTTCTATTCATGAAATGAAATTTCACCCTTTCTCAAACACCATTAAGCAAAATCTAGGCTTTCTCTCTCTCCCTCTCTCTGTATATATGTATGTATACATATATGCACACACACACATTTTCATTTGGCAAAGAATGTGACCATCCTGTGCTTCTCTTACCTTTCAAATATGTGTGTGTGGGTGTGTCTCAAAGAGAAGCACAAGATGGTCACATTCTTTGCCAAATGAAAATGCCCCTCTCAAGATATTGGATTCCCATCTCACAAGTCCTTTCAAGTAGGGAAATTTGTGATGTATTTTTTTTCTATTGGACTTTCAGACTATTTTCTCTTTCTGCCTTCTGCCTCCTTTAGAGAACTTTGTCTTATTCTTAAGATTGATACATGTCTATGCGCTTTTTTCCTCCAAGGGGACATGAGGTTTTCAGAAAACGGTCCTCCTGAAAAACGCTTCCCCTGTGAATTTTGCGGGCGAACATTTGCTGAAGGCTCTGAATGGGAACGGCATGTACTGAGACATGGCATGTAAGTGAATCCAGAAATTACCACTTCTTCCACCAGCAAAGGGAAGAATAGAGCGTTTCCCTGGTATACTGTGTATTATGAAGCAAATTCTACAAACAAAGCATATTTATTATCAGTCAGTTAAAGATAAATTAATGCTGACTGTAGGAAACTGTATTTTTACTGTATATAGCTTTGGGTTTTACTGTAAAGAAAAAAAAACTTGTTGGATTACAAAGTTACTGAACAGTAGTTTCAAAACTGTGTTCTATTTACTAACGGTAAATAGTCAATAATATTTTCCTTCTAATACATGAATGTCTCTAATATATAACCACAGTGATATTGTTGAAAATTAGAAAAATTAAAGCTACCCTCAGCATAACTCACCAAGAGATCCTGTGTATTTTTCGTTCCACAAAATGTAGTTATTTATTCATCTGTATCAAATATTTGAGTGGGACAAAAATATATATCAGTCTTGATACAAAAGTCATAATTTCTCCCTACAAACATAACAATATTTTCATCTGTTTCTGAATATACTGCTTCATTGGGATAACATTTTCAAATGTTGTTATCTATTAACTAGGTAGTAATTCCCAACTTGGATTATATAGTAGACATTTGATTGTATTCTATTTTTGGGGGGTGAGGGTGTCTCATTACTTGGACATGTGCATTATATTCATGAATGGAATTGTTTCTACTGTAAAGTTGCTGGCATGCAGACACAACCCTTGCCTGCCCCCCCCCCCAAAATAGGCAATTCCCTAACTATTTTATGCTTAGTCTTAAACAGACACTAACCAATGAACTCCTTTTATATAAAATTTAAAAAATTGCTGCCTTTGAGTCAGAGCCTAGTGACTGCCTAGACTCCCTGCAGTTTTCTTGGCAAGATTTTTCAGAAGTGGTTTGCCATTTTTTTCTGGCCTAAGGTTGATAGTAACTGGCCCAAAGCCACCCAGCTGGCCTTGTGCCTAAGATGGAATTGGGACTCATACCGTAGTCTCCAGTTTCCAGCCTTGGTATTTTAACCTCACTATAACAAACTGATTCTCCTAAGCTACAATAAATTGCCCAGTTACTCTTTAAGTCCCAGAGAAATCCATAATTTTGCAAAGTCTAATTAGTCATCCTTATTAAAAGGAAAAAGAAATTAAATCTTGGGAACCAAATATCTGTATATTTTAGTCCCTGACACTCCCCCAAATCAGCACATGCATGAAGACAGGTGCTTCTTAATGCCTTTGTTCCTCTCCCTTTCTTCTGATTTAAGAGGGAGCTTGCTAGCCATTTGGAAGAAACAACACCCACCTTATTTTGCCCTGTACAGGTAGTCCTTGAGTTACGACAGTTCACTTAGGAATGGTTTAAAGTTACGACAATACCCCCAAAAGTACAACCCAGTCCCACAATTACAAATGTTGTAGCACCATGGCAGTCACTCAGTCTTACAACCAACCACAGAGACTCATGCCCCCTGCCTATTCCCCCATCCCTCAGAGTGTTAACAGGCACTGGCCCTGATGTGCTAGCCCACCGGCTCCTTCCTATCCTGTCACTGATCCGCTCACTTACCTTTCGAAGATCTGCAGAACTCAGGGCCACATGGCAGAAAAGTGGCCATCTTCTAAGAGACTGGTAAAGCTGTTTTACATGCCCATCTGCCCCCTTTACAAAAGGCTTTTTGCACAGACTATGGAGGCTAGCAGGAGTGCAAGATCACTCCCCTGAAGGTTTCCATCCCCTTTGCAGAAGGTTTTTGGTGTGGAGGACAGAGGCCTGCAGATGCGCGAGATCACCCCCTGCAGGCCTCTCTCCTCTGCGGCAAAAAGTTTTTTGCAAAAGGGATGGAAGCCTTCAGGGGTGCGATCTCGCACCCCTGCAGGCCTCCATTGTTTGAGGGACAAGCTTTTTCCAAAGAAGGCAGAAGAACACAAGATCTAAAGAAAACAACTTCACCTGCATCTGAAAAGAAGACCACTTATCTGTCACGTAGCCCTGAGCTCTGCCGATCTTCAAAAGGTAAGTGCGGAGGAGGCTAATGCAGCTATGGGGACCCTAAGGGATGGGAAGGGGAATATGAGATATCTCAGTGGGTGTGGGGAGACCTTGGGTGGCCCCAGGCAGGTGGTTTCTTTCTGCACTAGGCTTCCCATGGTCTTCCCCATCCCTGAGGGGATCCCTGAGGGCATTTAACGGCCCGTGCATTCAATTAACGAATGCAATGGGGAGAGGAGAGATGGGGTTCATTCATTTAAAGCGGATTCCATTAACGTTACAACCGTAATGGGCATTGCGCTCCCTTATGGTCGTAATTCAAGGACTACCTATACTGCAAACGTATCATCTCATTCCCAGGCTCAGAGGCCAGCTGACGTGCTAAGTTATTCCTAAGGTCAGCGTGGATCTACTCTTCCAAATTTCTAAGTCATGTTGGCTCTGCCCTAGCAAAAAGAGCCGAGAGGTCCCTGTGATGCCCAAATCGTCACCCTTTTTTCCCCTTCCTGTCTCCATTTCCAGGGCAATGAATGAAACCAACCGGGTCATCAGTGACGAAAGCCAGGCCAAAGAGAATGCAGAAGAGACGGTTAAGGTACCATTGGCAGAAGAAATGGAAAGCAGCCCAAAGAGACTGGTGGACTTTTCCCACAAGAACGAAGCTGCCATCTGTGTCACTGCTGCTGCTACTGCTGCTGCTGATAATAAATCACTCCCAGAGATGGCAGAGGTCAAAAGTGAATGAGCACCTGGTGTGATTTCCGACAACCTACTTGAACAGTGATGAATGGGGAGGGGGCGGGCAGGGGGACAAGGAAGAATCAAAGCTGCTTTTAGGACTGAATGATCTATTTTCAAAGCACTGGTACCTGTGTGTGTGTGTGTGGGCGTGTGTGAGTGTGAGTGCGTGGGCGTGTGTGTACATAGATTAAATTTATTTAATTGAGGACGGTGGGATCCATGGCTCCATGACACCCGCACGACTCTTCTGGATCTCGACAATGGGAAGTTACACAGTCATAACTTTGGACTTGCGAGAATCAAATTCCCAGACGCGTCTTGCATTTTGCCTTTGTGCTCCACCACTGGAGACTTCGGGATCCTTTCGACGACGGAGGCGTCCCAAGGATGGAAGAATGCAGAGGACAAAGTTCCGTGCCCAACTTTGGGGCACTCTTTTTTTTTTTTTTTTTCTAGTTTTAATATACATACTACGCTTTTCCAGAGTGACAAAAAAAACCCAAGAAAAAAAAAAGAAAGTTAAAGACTGCTTTGGCTTAAAACAGTCACCTGTTTCCTAGTACCTCAGAATTAACCAAGGGAAATTAAAAACAAAAACAAAAAAAACACAAAACAAATCTCTGCATTTGTGAGTACTACCTGTTGTCGTTGTGGTTAAATATATATAGAAAGACAGACTGCTGGGCAAGATGGTGAATGGAAGAAAAACCACAAAGTTTTAAAAGAAAGAGAAGAAAACAAAAAAAAAAACACAAAAACAAAATTGTGCTCAAAAATCCCTGTGGGGGGTTTATTTCTTAAAATACTGTGATTTTTTTAATTATTTTAGTAAAAAAACAAAACAAAAAAGAGAGAATTCCTAGATACCTGTCTGTGACTTGTCATCTTTTATTCCAGGTAAGCTGTTTGTTAGCGTTCAGCTATGATTTTAGGGCGTTGGGTTTGTTGGTTGGTTGGGTTTATTATTTTTTATTTTTATTTTTTAAGACTCATGTGATTGACTCTGTGCCGTTCTTGTTTGCCCCATGTCTACGTCGGCTCAGCCTGAGGGATTACAATACAGCACAATTAATTTTTTTTCCATGTAAAGTAATGTTATTTCCCCTGCATTTCTCCTTTGCCCTCACCCAATGTGATAGGGCTGGGAAGGAGAAGTAGTTCTTGTGAATAGGTGATGACGATGATTCTTATTTAGTTTTAAAGATGTGGCGATATCAAAGAAGTAACTTTTTTAAAGAAACTCAAAAAGAAAAAAAACCCTTTAACTAAAGAACCAAACTTACAGCACAGCTATGCAGGTTGTGGACCCATCCAAGTGTCCTCAGAATCTTTCTGTTGCTCATCCAACTGAACATCTTTCACTGATTATTATTTCAGTTACTTAAGAATGGTTGCCTTTTTTTTTTTTTAATGTGGTGTGTCTCGTTTTGGTACAAGGAGGGTCAGAGGGGGAGGGAATGGATAACCACAGATAGTTCTAAAGTTCAGGTAACCTGGTTTTGCAATATTAGGAGCCTAGAGATCTACATTTTGTGGACTTGAAGGAGGGAGAGAAAATCATCGCGCCACCTTGCATTCTTCACATGAGGGGGAACAGCAGAGCCTAAATAGGAACAAAAGTTGTGTTTTGAGTTCCTTTTTCCATGTAAAAATGTTGGGATATCTTGCATGAACCTGAAGCAGAAGGTCCAGGCCCAGGAAAGAATGGTCTGATAGTGAACAAACGAGGTTACTTTCCAATAGTAGAAAGTACTTGAGTGAAATCTAGTTTTAGAAATGCATGTGTCTCTTTGGGTTACTTTTCTTTTTTTTCTTTCTTTTTTTCCTTTTCTTTTTTATTATTTTTTTTTTAACTTTGAGGGGAAGGGAAGGGATGGGATGGGAGACAGGAAGCTGCGGAGAAGCCGATATCCATACAAAATTTCTCAAATGGATGGCGTAACAGAGGCGGGAAGAAAAAACTACGACTACCATTGCATTTGTGGAGGAAATGCTACTTGAAAAAGCATGTTTTGAATTTTGCAGACTCTTAGTTTGTGAGGGTGGGCTTTCAGGGGTTTTGTTTTTGTTTTTGTTTTTTTGTTTGTTTTAATTATTTTGTGGGGAGGGAAACACATGTGGCGAACACATTGGAAGGAAAAGTATAAATAAACATTTTGTGTCTGAATGTTTTCTTTTTAATTGGCCTCATATCAAATGTATTTAAACAGTTCCATACCTGGATTGGATGTTTGTAATGGTTACCAAAAATGAAAAAGAAAAAAAAAAGAAATGATTGTGACATGCTTTTATCACTACTTTATTTTTCGAATAACATGTAAATATTGTAATCCATTGGATTTTTTTTGGGTTTTGTTTTTGGTTTTTTGGTTTATTTTTATTTTTATTTTTATTTTTTGCTAACCTGTTAATAAATATATGGGACCATTATCCTTTTTAACAAGTCTAGAATGTCATATTTTTTCTTGTGTTTTTTTCCCCTCCCAAATGTACCCCTTGATATATTGTGGACACACATTTTAGATGCATTATTACGATTCTGTTGGCTGTAATGATGACCTAGGATTGAGAGTAACATCCTTTTTTTTATTTGTTTAATTTATACAGAGGACTTTTTTCAGAGTTTGAGAGAAGGAAATAAATAGCAAAATGATAACCCACTGGCTTCAGAACTCAGTATTTCCTAATTAAAATTAACTACTGCTCAGTGTTTGGTGGGTGAGGCGTGGATGTTCTGAAATGTTGCACTGATAACTTTTTTAAGGCAAAAGAAAACGAATAAAAAATTTTCAAACAGAAGTGTGCGTATGGTTCTCTCAAGTTCAGAAACGTTCTGCCTTTCTTTTGTCTTGTTTTAACCCTGAAATATTGGCCCTTTAATTTGATGTCATTGTTATCAGCAATGAAAAACAAGTACTTTTTAATCGTTGTCAGACCCAGCTAATTTTTTTCCCAATGAAAAGTTTGGTTGGATTACTTTTAACATTTTTTAGAAGTTTGTCAATATTTTTTTTTTCCTTGTAAAAATTAAGTTCTTCATTTGGAGCTAATCTTACGGGGTTCAATACATTGGTTTCCTTAAGAGACATCACCAGATCTTCCATTGAACTCGGCAGGTTTGAAACTCATTTTAAGGTTAAAAGGTTTTCCCCTGTCCAGACACAACTGCAACTCGGAGGATGGTGCTCATCTCTGATTCTCAACCAAGGGATCCTGAGTTGTCTGAGAGACATTTCTGTCGTCATGTGGCTGGCATGAAAATACAGAATGCAGTGTCCTTCCCCACCGAAGTGGTGCCTATTTATCTATTTGCATTTGTATGCTTTCAAAGGTTGGCAGGAGCTGGGGTGCTCACCGGTCACATGGCAGTCAGGTCACAAACTTGGGCTGTCGGCTTTCCAGGTGACAAGCTCAGCGTCTTAACCGCTGAACCATCATGCCCCTTGAAACTCATTTAGCTAATAATTAATGATAGTTAATGTAGAAGCTCTATGTAGAAGAACTACATAGTTCTTCCCAGAAGTCAGTCATCCAGGTTAGTGGAAACTAGTTTTCCTAATAAGAGAAACAAGATACATTATAAACATAGCAAATACCCATAGGTGTAGGTTCCAGTAGTCAGTCTCATAACCAAAATGCCATAGCTGTTCAAACTTCACTTCTAATGCCGTCTATTACCAGTTGGTGGGGGCGGGCAGGAAAGGATAGCACGCAATAGCAATAGCACGTAGACTTATATACCGCTTCACAGTGCTGTACAACCCTCTCTAAGCGGTTTACAGAGTCAAAATATTGCCCCCATAATTCTGGGTGCTCATTTTACAGACCTTGGAAGGATGGAAGGTTGAGTCAACCTTGAGCCAGTGAGATTCAAACTGTTGAACTGCTGGCAATCAGCAGTCAGAAGTAGCCTGCAGTACTGCATTTTAACCATTGTGTCACCACTGCTCTTTTGTGGATTGTCACATGATGCTCTTGTTTGATGGCTATGCTATCTGGATATTCTGGGAATATCTCCAAAATTTAGGAAAAGAAGAAGGGTGTTGAATTTCCAATCTCCTTGCAGGTAATCCTCAATTTACACTTCATTTAGTGTCTGTTCAAACTTACAACACCACTGAAAAATTGGTTTACGGCCAATTTTGACACAATCATTGCGGCATCCCCATAGTAATGTGATCAAAATTCAGATGCTTGGCAACTGGCTCATATTTCTAACAGCTGCAGTGTCCTGGGGTCAGAAGATCTGTGATATTCTGACAAGCAAAGTCAGTGGGGAAGCCAGATTCACTTAACAACCATGTTAATAACAACAGTGATTCACTTAACAACTGTGGCAAGAAAGGTCATAAAAAGAGGCAAAACTCACTTAACAAATGCCTCTGCTATTCTCTCCCCATACCACTTGGGTGCCATCTTAAAGGGCTTTCAATGAATCACGCTGCTTTGCTTATTTTACTTGCTTATTAATCTGCAGAGTTAATATTCAGGGAATATTAAGAAAGAAAAATCTACTGGGAGCAGAAAACAATGATAAGAATAGAATAAGAGCAAGAGCAAAATACTTAATTTCAGTGCAGTTAAGAGCCATCAAGATAGGGAACTTCTTTAGATATTGTTAATCAACAAGTCCCATTATCCCTAACTATTGGCCATGTTAAGTGGGGCTGTAGCAACTCTTACGCTGTGTGTATTTCAACTCCCAGATCAGCCATTGGTCTATAGTATTCTATAGTGGCGGGGGGGGGGGATTATGAAATAATCATTAATTTTTGTTAATTTGGAAGAGTTTATAGGCAATACATGAAACTATACATAAGCAATGTCCTCAAACCAATTAAAGGACTTTGAAGTCCACTTATAAGACATTGCACATAATTCTCCAAAAATGAAGATGGAAAGTCATTGGTTTGAATGGTGAAAAAATATGCTCAGAGTAATTGTTATGTGTTCTCCTATAGTCTTAACTATGATTAATAGAAGAATGGATTACAGATGGTTCTTCGCAGTGGTGAAATCCAAATTTTTTTTACTACCAGTTCTGTGGGTGTGGCTTGGTGGGCATGGCAGGGAAAGGATACTGCAAAATCTTCATTCCCACCCCACTTGAGCCAACCAGAGGTGGCATTTGCCAGTTCTGCGAACTACGCAAAATTTCCACTACCGGTTCTCCAGAACCTTTCAGAACCTGCTGGATTTCACCCCTGGTTCTTCAATTAGTAAACTGTTACAGTTAACCTATACTTTCGTTAATCTCTCGCATTTTGTCTAAAAACTCCCATTTTATTGTAATCATAAACTTGAGTTATATACTGAAAAGTTGTCAAATGTATTGTGAAGGATCATAGAATGAGGCTTACTGAACAATTGAACAAAAGTCTTCCAGTGTTAGCCAGAAAGTCTGTTCATGATAACACAATGGTTTGACAAATCTCACCCTTGCCATGACTTATGCTAACTAGATAAATGGTCATTTATCCCATGTCATCTGCAATGGGAAAGTAATATTAATTTAGCTTAGTTTTCTCTAATCTGTCACCCCCCATTAACCTACAGAGTGTGATTGTAGAGGACTTCTAGAGTCTCAACACTTCTGGAAAACTGTCAGCTTGGAAAAAAAGATGACAGATTCTTACCCCAAGATACAGGTAGTCCTCATTCTGTGACCACAGTTGGAACCGGCAAATCAGTCAATAAACAAATGGATTGCTAATATTTCAAACTCAAGGACGAAAAGCAATTGCCATTAGTATCAGTATGAGACAGAATTTGGAAAGAGAATTTGCTTAGAGATAAGGCAGCCATGCAAAAATGCAAGTGGCCCTTCCTTTTACTGCCCTCTAGGAATCTTCTGGAGTTCTGCATCCCAGATCTGCTAGCCTTATTTTTACCAAACTGTTCTTGGTAAAAGTAAACTAGTTTTTCCTAGTTAGCTGATGTATTGACTAGCCTGGTTTTAGAATAGGAAATTTAGTAACATTTAGAAGGCTATAGAGCTATTACCCCTGAAAAGAAATTAGATGAGTTAATACAACTGACACTGGCAATTAAAAATTGAACTGACAGTCTTCTTCAACCTCATACCCTCCAATAGTGTAGAATTAAATTCCCATTACACACATTAAATTTCCAGCATGGAAAAAAAAACTAAGAAGGCTGGCAGTTGCAAAATATTGACAAGGTATTGATATTTCCAGCACAAAAATATATTTTGTATGTATGCAAAAGTATTTTTATAACTACAATAAATATAAAATACAGTGTCAGATTAAACTAATCTCAGGAGTCAGCATCCTTGGGTACCTTCAAAATCTCCAGAACTTCTACAAACAGTCCTCACTTTATGAACTTGGTTGAGCGCAAAATTTTAGTCATAAGTTGTGATGGTCATTACGCAGGTCTCCATGAGACTGCAGATTTTATGATCCTTTTTGTTGTTAAGCAAATGCCGAAGTCATTAAGTGAACCCATGATCACCAATGGGCATTTTTTGCCAGAAACCAAAAGTAAATAGCAGAAACGGGGGGAATTTTTTTTTTTTTAAATTAAAAATCATGGTTGCATAACTGCAGGATGCTTCAAATGGCCGGTTGCCAAACCCACAAAATGCAATTGCATCACCAGGAGGTGGGAATGCAGCCATCAGAACATCTAAAATGGTTCATAGGTAGCAGTGGGGAGGGCCACTGTACCTTTGAAGGGTTGCTAAGCAATCAGACATTAAGGTAGGACTACTTATACAGCTGTTCCTCATGGTTGCTGCTGTTCCACTTGCATTCCCTGAACCTGTGTATTTCCAACTTGGCAACTTTATATATCATCTCTCAGAATCCCCCAGTCCACATACCTTAAAATTGTCAAGTTTGGAAAAACTCTGCTCTAAGCCTTGTAGCAATAACAAAAGCAAACAGAATGAGAATCGGTGAGGTGGACTGGAGGAAGGTAAAGCATTGGGCAATGCAAAGGGAATTTTGGCTGCTTTACATTTCCTGAGGGCATCACGCCACAAATACCTCACTCGCTGTCAACCAAATTTTAATGGCAGCACAAAGTAATATCCTTTTGGAATGAAGAAAGTACATCCAGTCAGATAATCCAGCCAGGCCAGACTGACCTCAGAAGCTCCGAGAAAAGATATTCTTGGATCTCTCAATCCCCTTTTTATTAGTTGGTTTTTAATAATTAATTTAGAATGCTTTTTTTCCCCCCAAGGAAAAAGATGGAGTTTGAAGGCTTTACATCAGGGGTGTCAAACTCGATTTCATTGAGAGCCGCATCAGGGCTGTGCTTGACCTTGAGGGGCCGGGGTGGGCCTGGGCAGGGTGGGCGTGGCCAGCTCAACATCACTCGTGTCGGGGCGCCTGTAGTGGCCCAACCTCTCTGCCAGCGAAAACGGGCTCCTGGGCTCTGTTTTTGGCTGCAATGGCCTCCTGCAATCCTCTGCCAGGGAAAATGAAGCTCGGGAGGGCCGCATGCAGCCCTCCCAAGCTCCATTTTCCCTGGCAGAAGCACCACCGGCCAGTCCTTTGTTGTTCCCAGGGAGGCCCTGCAGGCCAGATCTAAACACCCTGTGGGCCGGATTCAGCCCTCGGGCCTTGAGTTTGACACTCCTGCTTTACATCTTTCCACCTAGTGGCCTTGTTGCTAATGGCTGAAGCAAAAGTTGGAGGGTTGAGGGACAAATCTTCCAAGGATAGCGTACTCTTCAGTTTTAGGAGAAAATTCCAGTAAATTCTATGATTTCCGGCATGCTCATCCTTAGTCCTTCAGTCAATGGGCTGCTGCCCCAGCAATTTTACAACTTTGCATGTAGTTCAGTGACATTTTCTCTTGGAGCACAGTGGCTCCAGTTCAGGTATGTCCAACCTTGGTAACTTTAAGACTTGTGGACTTGCTGGCTGGGGAATTCTGGGTGTTGAAATCCGCAAATCTTAAAAGTTGCCAAAGTTGGACAGCCCTGCTCTAGTTAGTCCGGGCAGAAAATTTAGAAGTCCTTGACAGCTTGACCTCGGCTAGGCCAAGCCAAACAAAGCACATTCTCCTTGAAGCAAAATACCATCTGTTGCATCTTCTTCTTTGTGATCATGTGGATCAGTGGTGGGTTGCCCCTGGTTCAGACCGGTTCTATAGAACCGGTAGTAAAACCGGCAGGAGGCTCCGCCCAATGACCCTGACATCATCAGGATGCTTCTGCGCATGCGCAGAAGAACGTGTGCATGCGTGCAAAGCAAGGATGCATGTGCGGCCCCATTGCGAACTGGTAGTAAAGGTAAGTAGAACCCACCCCTGATGTGGATGCACAGATAAGTTGTCTTCTACTTGGAAGTGCCAGGAAAGCAAGTATATGCAGAGTGCAAGAATCAACCTTGGAAAGATTTGGAAGAAGCTTCCAAAGGATATTCCTTGAATACTTACAGAATGGACTTCCCTTACTCTAAAGTGCACTACAAATCCCTAAACTCTACAGCCATCTTAACTACTAGTAGCATAGTTACCTGCCCAATCCTCTTTTTAAATCCTTTTAGTGACCAGTTAATGCAACCTGGGGCAAATTGACTTATCAGAATTAGAAGAGGCCTTGTGGTCTTCTAGTCCAGGCCCCTACTCAGTGGTGGGCTGCTGACGGTTTGGACCGGTTTGGGCAAACTAGTAGTTCTGACCAGCGGCTAGCCCACCCACCACTGCCCTGATGCTATTACATCTTATATACGGTAATTGCCGGGTTTTTGATGCCGTGTGAATGCACAGAAGGCACACACTCACAGTTTTGGTTCTGGGCAAACTGGTTGTTACAACCGGCCTGTCCCTGCTCAAGCAGGAGATTGGCCGGGGGGGGGGAGGGCGGGGGGGGGTACTTTGCTTGTAACAAAAGAGAAGAAAGATTTGTTGGCCATAAATTAGCAATCTGTAGCACAGAGTGTGCTAATTAAGTTTCTCCTGTACTTTCTGCTCATTTATTTAACTAGATTACCTCAAATGCTATGAATTTATTACCTCAAATGCAATGAGTTTATTACCTCAAATGCTATCCATACCTGCCCATCCCCCTCTTCCAGTGGTGAAATCCAATTTCTTTTACTACCAGTTCTGTGGGCGGGGCTTGGTGTGGCTTGGTGGGCAGGGCTTGGTGGGCGGGGGAAGGGGAAGGATACTGCAAAATCTCCATTCCCACTCCACTCCTGGGGGAAGGATACTGCAAATTCCCCATTCCCTCTTCACTCCTGGGGGAAGGATATTGCAAAATCTCCATTCCCACCCCACTCTGGGGCCAGCCAGAGGTGGTATTTGCTGGTTCTCCGAACTACTCAAAATTTCCTCTACCAGTTCTCCAGAACCTGTCAGAACCTTCCTTTGAAAGTGAGCAATGTTGGAAAACACAGGAATGGAGTAAGAAATAGCATGCTAAATAAATAAATAAAGGTGTGGGTTTTTTTTTTTAAAAAAAAAGCTAAATCTGGTTTGTACCAATGCCTTTCCTTAAACCACTTCATGCAAGCAATCCTTGACTTATGATCAGTCATGTAACAGCCATTTGAAGTACAATAGACTTTTAAAAAGCTAATTATAACTTGTCCTCGAAATTACCACTGCTGCCTCCTCAAGGCCACATGATTGTGTTTCAAGTGCTTGGCAATGGGCTCACATTTACAACCTGTTGCAATGTTCCATGGTCGCATGACATGATTGGTGACTTTTTGCCATTTTCCGGCAGCAAATGGCAAAAAAAACTCTTCACCCATTGGATATGTTGGATTCACTTAACAGCCATAGTGACTCGCTTTACAACCATCATAAAAATGGTCATAACATTGAGTTTGGTCACATTATGCCTCAACTAATGACTGCAATGACTTATGACCAAAATTCCGGTCTCCATTGTGTTGAAACTCAAAGACTACCAGAATCTTCCTCTCTTTGCAAACCATTTTTGCTTCCTCACAACGCTTGATACATTACCTTTTCTTCTTTATGTCTTATTCCTTGACTGCAAGGGAAGCAACGGTACCTTCCACGTTCATTAAAATCTCATTCTTAAATCTTCCATTTCTAATTTTAAAAACAATGAATTATAGCTATTCCTTGGAGGTAAGGTTTTTCAGCTCTCTAATTGCCCTGGTTGTCTTTTTCTCCTCCTTCTCCAGAAGGACATTCTTCTCTGAACTAAAGCAATTAAGATTCTAGAGAATATTCCAAATAGAATTGAGTTGGGAACTTGCATTGAAACTTTTACCTCTCAATAAGATGTAGCTTTCTTTTGACCCATCTGTTTCTTCACCTTCCCTTAACAGCCACATTTATAGACACCATGGCAATTTCTTTTGTTTAACTGCTTCTCCATGACATTAGGAGCCTTAGTGGTGCAGCAGACTAAAGTGCTGTTAAGTAGCACTTAGCTGCCAGCTGCCTGCAATTACTGCGAGTTCAAATCTCACCAGGCTCAAGGTTGACTCAGCCTTCCATCCTTCCAAGGTAGGTAAAATGAGGACCCAGATTGTGGGGGCAATAAGCTGACTTTGTATAAAAAAGAACACCACTGGGGAGAGGGCAAAAGCCCTACTAAGTAGGTATATACAAAAGTATGAAACCTATTGCTTAACGCATTGTAAGCCACTCTGAGTCTCCAGAAAAGGACGACATATAAATTGAACCAATAAATAAATAAATAAATAAAATTACCTTCTTCATCTCATCCCCCCTTCCACTAGGGCAGGGCTGTAAAAACTCATGGTCCACGGGCCGGATGTGTCACGCGCTGCCCACACCCAGTTTAGCGAAGGGAAAAAAATCGTGATACGTCAGGTGACGATGCCACGATGATGCAAGTTTCACACCCCTGCACTAGGGCGACATCTGTTAAAACTTATTATCTATTACCGTGATGGCGAACCTCTGGCACACAGCCCCCTCTCTGAAGGCACTCGAGCTGTCGCCCCAGTTCAGCTCCCTGCACACTTCCCACTGGCCAGCTGGTCTTTGGGTCTCTGCCACACATGCACGGGGCACATGGGGGGGTGGGGCAGGGGTGGGACATGTGGGGGGGTGGGGCAGGGGTGGGGCATGTGTGGAGGCCACTCACAGATATGCAGAGGTTGGGGCACATACGCGGGGACCGTGTGTACATTGCATTTTGGGGCTTCGGGCGCACACGCACTTTGGGCACTCGGTCTGGAAAAGGTTAGTCATCACTGACCTATTACCTTGAAGAGAGGTCAGGTGATTGGAAGTGGTTGAGGACACAGGCAGTAAAGAGTTGGTGATGGGAGACAGCCTCTTTCACACCAGTGTTGTTATTTGCTTACTCAAGGGTGAGTAGGTATCCTGTTTAAGCCAGCAGCAGGGAAATTAATACAGACAGCATTGCATGGTAAGCATCAAATCTTGGCACAAGTACAAGGACCAAAATTTAGTTCATGCGCTGGGGTTTTCTTCTGATTAAACATGTTTAGGATTGCTCTGAAATGTAATCAGCTGGAGGAATTGCTTCTGTCCAGGGCCGGATTTAGATGAAAAGAGGCCCTAGGCTATTCCACTTATGAGGCCCTTTCACCTCCCATTTTTTTCGGTTCAGTGTTTTAGTGTTCACTGTTTTTAGAATAGTGTAATTTTAATTTTGCTAACAATTTGAATGTAGGCCCCTCTTGATCTTGAGGCCCTAGGCTGAAGCCTAATTAGCCTATAGGAAAATCCGGCCCTGCTTTTGTCAATGTGCCTCTGTTTACTACTGAACCCCATTTCTTCATTTATCGACTTAATTTGTGAATTAATGCATGACGTGTGGACTTTTAATAACCTGGGTTTTGTCCACAAGCAAGAATAATGTGGGGTTCATCCAACTCTGATCAAATTCATTGCTCCTTGCATTTATGACCAAGTTAAATTACAAGAAAGTCTCTGGAATTTCATTGCTCAATGAAATCTAATTACTATCTCTGCTTCTGAAATCATTCTTAAGAGTGATTAACGTTAGGCAAAGCCGATCTCTTTAACTCATAATTCTTATTAAAAAATCTCAGAGGTGAAGGGCATTGGCCCAGCATTTGGTAAGCCCAATTACCTAATTTTAAAATATAGGATTCCAAAAAACTGAAGAGCTCAGGCTTCCCCTGAAGAAATCACACTGATACTACCTGAATAGCATTTCCCCTATTTTGGCAATGTTTTAATGCTTCTTATGATATGAGAGGAAAAATTGGAAACTCATCTTTTATAGGCAGAACGAACTGCAAAGGATTAGATTTTAATTGTCAAATGCTAATCGATTCAGATAAAAATTCTCATGGACTTCCTGTAAAGGAGAACTTCATTGTTCTCCTCCTTGCTCGGCTAACGGATTTGGGTGTATGGATGTGGACTGTTAACTTTTAATTACACAATAAGCTCTATTTGATTAATTATATTCATTTGAATCCTTAATCTTCCATAAATGGATGGACCTTATGCTTCGTTTTGCTTTCCAGAACCAATATTTAACGCGGATTGAGTTCTTTGTGATGGATTAAATACATAAACCTCAATTAAGAAAGAAAAATGTTGCCGGAAAAGTAAAAAGTAATGAGTTTTTCAACACTTTAAAGTGCAAACTTTAATAAATATACTGGTATATATTAAGATAGATAGATAGGTAGGTAGGAAGGTAGGTAGGTAGGTAGGTAGATAGATAGATAGATAGATAGATAGATAGATAGATAGATAGATAGATAGATAGATAGATAGATAGATAGATAGATAGATGGCAGTTCTGATGTTCCATGTTGTCATTTGAACCTTGATATCTATTTTTTCCCCAGTTTATTAAAAACCCGCAGAACATTTGGAAAATGTTTTCACTTCCACAGAAGACTCTGGATATTTACCATCAGAACAGAAGGTCTGTTTTTTGCATTAAGGCTAGGCTATCAAATGTGTTGGTTTATAAATCCATCACCACCAGCCAGCAAGGTCAATGTGTTGCAATAATGGGAATTGGAGTCCTTCACATCTGAGGCTGCCAAGTCGAGTAACCGCTATAGCATTAGATGATATTTGTTAAAGGAAAGACAGATTTGGAGAAGCAAATTATGCTTGTGGATCTGGTGGGTTTTGGGGTGGGGTTTTCCTCTGTCCCTTTGCCATTTTTCTGTCCCATCTTCTGGACCGAGCTCCAATGGATGAAAAGGAAAAGTGGGCAAGAGTTAAATATGTCAAGGGCCACAGCTGTATTTTAATTCTTCGGCAGCTGGAGGCTGTGAGAGAGACAGCATGATTTTTCAGGCTGCAACCTGGCAACCTTATTAGCAATTAACTTAATGCATCCACTCCCACTCTCCCCCCCACCTTTTGTTACTGATACTGTGGCTTAATTCAATTTACACTACAGAGTAATTGGATTAAGGGGAAAATTCTGATCAGTTTTTTGAATCAAATCAAGTGGATCCAGCCCAAGCTGTCAGTTTCTATCCGTCACTGTTGTGCTCAAAGGGAAACAGTGCTGTGTACAATCCTAAAAATGCAAGCTGGCTATAATACTTTTACACCCCCCCCCCGCCCCCCACTCCCCCAAGGAAGCAAAAGTTGGAAGATAACTCTTCCCTTTGTATGGATGGGCATTTATATAGGAGATATTAGCTATTCAATTTCTGCTCCTATATAAAAAAAGTGACCCTTAGTAAACTGGTCACACATGTTGCTTGGATTAGGAAAACAGAGAGAAAGGATAATTCCTTGGAGAATAAAACTCAATTCTCTAATCCCTGGTCTTCAATTTTAGGTAACTAATAGCCCTCAAGGGACCCAGGCTGGTGTAATGGTTAAGGCACTAGACAAAAAACTGTGAGGCCGTAAACTAGAATAGCTTCTGCAAAACAATGTGAGTTGACACTTTATTTTTTTTCTCCCTGATTTTTAACTTCTGCTTCCTTACCGCGCAGCAGGCCCAGAAAAAATTCCAGTCTGAAATCCTCTCTGAAGAATTCCTCAGAGAGTGATGACAATATTGAATTCACTGCATCAGAAATCCAGCTGTGGTTAAGGTCACTTTTTTTCACCCTATTTTAGAATAGCCAGACAAATCCCATGAAGTTGCCATATTCGGTGAGGGGGGAGGGGGGGAGAGATATGAGTTCCCCAAAATTATCCACCAGCACATTTGAAAGAAAACATAGACAGGGGAGTTAAAATGGGGTGTGTTAAAATCCAGCTTTGCTTCTTTCCACTATCTGTTCCCACCCGAAATTCTGAAGGCATCCGGGCATTAATCAGCTCATCCGGGCAAGAATGCCGGTATCACAAGCGACAATGGTTTTATGACTGGTTTCAGCTAATAAGCGTTTGATGGCTGACTAGCTTCATTTTATCCTGACCTTATTATTATCTGCTCCGCACCAGACCCCAAACTCCTCCAATTCCCATTGGACACAGTCCCCAGTCATGGCAGCCATGATTTATTCAATACACCATAGTCAGGGACATAAGGGTTTAGCTCTTTAGGCCACTTCAGGGAGTTGTTCTCAACATGCAGCTCACCAGAGACTCAGAAGGGCAATTCCCAGCCTACTTGGCCAATAGCGAGAGAGGCCTCCAGATGTTCCTGTGCAGCATCTGGAAGGCAGTCTGTTGGAATGGCCTCACCTTCCCTGCTGAATACAGCATTGCTGCTGTCTAAAAGACAAGGGCTTGCTAACTTGATACCCAAGAACTGAATTCTTACTGTAGGTGGGTGCAATGTTTTATTATTCAGTGGGAGGGAAGCATGGCTGCTTCATGGGGTTGCAAGTCGGAGCTTTCGCTGAATCGTTGTGGAACAGGGTCCACGTTTTCCCCAGCTCCAATCGGTCTGCAAAGAATCAGTGGATAGGAGCCCATGGAAGGAGTTCAGCCTATCTTTAAAAACTTGTGTTCCCTTTTCATTGCCCTTTGCCCTCCCTTTGTCCTGTTACTTCTCTCTGCCTTTTCTTTCTTCTTCCCCCTCGCAGCAAATTTTGGTCTCCATCCACCATCTCAGCTGCTTCAAACTCTGCCTGAAGAAGATTCTTTTAACAGATAAGCTGCTCCAAGCTAAATATGCACTCTGCACCAGTGATGGGTTTCAAAATTTTTACTACCGGTTCTGTGGGCGTGGCTTGGTGGGCGTGGCATGGCATGGCATGGTGGGCATGGCTTGGTGGGCATGGCAGGGGAAGGATACTGTAAAATCTCCATTTCCACGCCACCCCAGGGGAAGGATACTGTAAAATCTCCATTCCCTCCCCACTGCAGGGGAAGGTTACTGCAAAATTTCTGATCGACAAGCTCGATCAGATCAACTGGGACTCAGGAGGCAGAGAATAGATGGGGGCGGGGCCAGTCAGCGGTGGTATTTACCAGTTCTCTGAACTACTCAAAATTTCCACTACCAGTTCTCCAGAACTGGTCAGAACCTGGTGAAACCCACCTCTGCTCTGCACCCTCTCAGAGACCCTCTGATGTTACCAAAGCCAGCTTTAGAACACACTACTATATACCAACGATTTGTGTGTTCTGATTTGCTTTCTCATTTCCCACTTATTTCTGTCTCTCCGTCTTTTTGTCTTATGAACTCAGTCTCTCGCTTTTTCTCTTTAATTTCTTCTCTTCTTCCTACATTCACCTCCTGTACGTAATTTACACTATAATTTCAATAATGGCTCCAATAAATCACGGAAGATGACAGAGCATGATTCAATTGGAACAGTTTTTTTAAAAAGGCAGTGCTTCCTTCCTTATCAGAGCAAATTATCTTCCTTGATAGAGTCAGAAAATGAACTCTTAGATGATTTCAGTAGTTCATTCCATTTTTACACTGGCCTCTTCCACTTTACTGTGTTCATGTTACTGGTGTTTTGTGAAAATTTGTTTAAAAAAACAGGAAAATGTCTCGGCATCATCTCCTTTTAAAAGAAAAGGTTTTATTTCAGAATACTAAATGGACTATGAATATTTGAAAACACGTTACTTTATCAGATCACAAACATGTTTGGCATGCTGTTGGGCCCTATCTTCAATGTCACGTGCACCAGATTTAATGAAGCCAAAGATGGAAATTAACGCTGTTCAAAACCTTAAGGCTTCAGAATAGATTTAGGAAAGGTGTTTTGTTTAAATAGCCCCAACTATTGAACTATTGGATGTGGTGGCTCAGTGGCTAAGACACCGAGCTTGTCGATCAGAAAGGTTGGCAGTTCGGTGGTTCGAATCTCTAGTGCTGTGTAACGGGGTGAGCTCCCATTACTTGTCCCAGCTTCTGTCAACCTAGCAGTTCGAAAGCATGTAAAAAATGCAAGTAGAAAAATAGGGAACACATTTGGCGGGAAGGTAACAGCATTCCGTGTGCCTTTGGCATTTAGTCATGCCGGCCACATGACAACGGAGACATTTTGGACAGCGCTGGCTCTTCAGCTTTGAAACGGAGATCAGCACTGCCCCCTAGAGTCGGGAATGACTAGCATATATGTGCAAGGGGAACCTTTACCTTTACCTTTTTATTGAAATTTGATTTTTTTTTTCCTGGAAGCAAATACAGAATATACCACAAAATCCTGATAAATGTTTTGAAGAGTTTGTATGTTAAACGTCCTTCTCTGAATAATTTCTGTAGCCCTGATGCTCATTGTCCCAAGAAATACCCTGTTGCTGCATTAGCAGCATCTTATGGACAGCGGAGACTGAGACAGGAAGCCAAAATGCATTTGTGTGCATTACATTTGATCTGAATTCTTATCAACAGAATCTTGCAAATAAATGTCCGTAAAGGTAAGCAACAAGTTTCCCCTGTCAAATCATGTCCAACTCTCCATTTCTTAGCAGAGGGAATCAGTATTGTCCCAAAACCCTTCACCGTCATGTGGCCAGCCTGACTGTATGCCGAGGTGCATGGAATGCTGTTACTTTCCCACTGAAGTGGTACCTATTTATCTACTTGAAATTGCATGCTTTCAAACTGCTAGTTGGGCAGGAGCTGGAGCAAGAACAGGAGCTCCTCCCATCACACCCGTGGTGCTTGGGTCTTGAACTGCCAACCTTCTGGTCATCAAGCCCAGCCCAGCCACCATGCTGATTCTAAAACAAAACAAATTTCCTTCCCTACATTTGACGTGGGAGAGATCATCCATTTGCAGATAAACATCCTAATCAGGGACCCTAAATAACTGTGTGATAAGCTTCCTGTAACTGTAGTATCCAAGCATTTTTATAGCATCCTCACTTTCAGTGAGCAGAAGCAATAGCCAAGTCTTATCTTCTACCTCACTGAAGATGTGCAGCCTACTGTATGAGCAGAGGGAGCCATGCTCGTATAAATTCTCCTTCAATAGAAATAAACTGTTGCAGTTTCATATCTTAATACGACTAGAGATCTACATGTACTTGCTTGAAATCAAGAACCATTGACTTCAAAGGGACTTCTCTAAAGTAAGATCATATACAGACCTGGCCATTTTACAGCCTGTGGACCACATTCGTCCCTATGCCTGTCACTGTCCTTCTTGCAGTGTTGGTATTGGCATTGGTGTGTGTGTGGGGGGGGAGGGGGAGATGAGGCATTGACAGGGGACTGGGAGTAATGGCATGGACAGTGGGGGCAGGGTAGTGAGGGGCAGGGGGAATGAGGCATTGACAGGGAACTGGGAACAGTGGCATGGACTGTGGGGGCAGGGTAGTGGAGGGCATAGGCATGGAGTGGGGCAGGGATGGAGGTGGGCAAGGGGCAGGGCAGGGTGGCAACCTTCCACAACAGCCCCAATTTTTCATGTGACTCATGGGGAAAATTATTTACCCACTCCTGTTTATATAGATTTAGGTATGCTGATTGATTATGGGCCATCCGGTTAGTGTTGACTCTTAGTAATTGCATAGGTTTTCTCTAACATGATCTGTTTATTCTTTTAATAATATTCAAAGTCACCCATGTCATGTTACAAAACAGGGGTGAATCTTTTGATTTAATTAATTCATTAAACATATAAAGTTGCTGCCTCTGGCTATTCCTCGGGTGCCAGAAAACGGCAGCGATATCAGCAGAAGTAAATTCTTGGCAGTTCCCCGATGAGGCCATCCAATAATAAAGCCTGGTTGGGTCAGAGCCCTCAAATCGTTGGAGCGTGACTCCACCTTTCATCCATGCTGAGTTACAACCTCAGCTCTTAGATTCAGGACAATTTGCCGTCAGAGGAGGACAAAATGGTGGCTCCTTCACCATTCCAGGCATTTTGCTTTGAGAGCGCTGATGAGACCCCATCTCAGGCCAGTTCTCAGAAAGAGTTTATTCTCCACCAAAAGAAAATGTCCCAAGAGTCCCACCGAAGGAGTCAGGGGGCTGCTGCCCTTTCCAGCCACAACCAACATCTGCTGCCAAATGGTCACTCTAGTACATGGCCAGTCTGCTTTTGCTGTGCGGCCTTGGACTCAAGGCTGCAACCTCCCTCCAGAGGAGGAAAGCTGTGGGCGTAACTCTTATTAATGTCCGTGTGCAGCACCTTATTTCCATGCTGACCTTAGTGCACGTGCCAGAGGTCCATTAAACTGCTGATTAAATAGATCAACAAGTGCTTTGGCAATAATTTGATATTTAATGTTCAGCTTGCTATTAAAATGCTAATTAAATGTTTTAACATGCCACACATGTTTTATGTATTAATAAGCAATAAGCATTCAACTTACACTTCTTGTGTGATTTAGAATTAATTGAAGGGTAGTGAGGGTTCCTCCGTTATATACCTATTAAACCCCTGTAACTGCTGTTTTTACAGTTGATTGGTGTTCATTTAACATACCATAATTGCTCTTTAAATACGTTAAGTGCGTCTTTGAGACAATTTACAGTGTAGCAGTTTCCCAGCAGTATTCCTCAGAGGTATATGCAAAGTGGCTTCTGTGCTGGAATTCTCCCCGAAATGCGTGGCAGAAACCCTCCCTCCCCCCCTTCTTTGCATTGTGAGTGAAGTGAGAGGGCGGAAAAGGAGGGGGGTAGACGCTGTCTGTGCAAGCTGAGAATCTCAAGAGGAGAAACTGGTTCCCTGGGTGCTAAAACAATACATCACACCTCCCATAGGCTGGGGGGATCTAGAGGAAGGGGGGTTAATAGAGATGTTTTGCTGGCAAGCCAATTAGACGGCATGAGATAATGAAAGCATCTGTAAGTACTCTGTGCTCTTTGGGCAAAGCTGTGTCTGCCCGTCGTCGTATGCGAATCTTGCCAAATCTTGAGAATGCCATCATTGCAAACAGCCGGGAACTGTTGTCTAACTTGGCTGCTTCTGTTGTTCTTTTTTTAAAAAAAATTATTATTATTGACTTTCCCAAAGGAGAGGAACACAGAACCAGGTTCATTTCAAATGTCTCTATTAGGCTGATAGTGCTGGACTCTCTCTTGGTGGTTTTTTATGAGGGGGGAGGGGGGGAGGGGGATTCTTTAATTAAAGTTTGCTTGAGTTTTTAATTGCATTTGTAGTCTTAACAAAGCAACATTTCTTTAACAATGGAACAGTGTGCGGTGTTTGTGGGGAATTCATATTGTGGTATCGTTTTGGAACAATGCCTTTGCAATGGGAAGGGGGCAAAATTATGTCAGTCATAGATCCTTTCCCTATTTGGCTTGCAGTTGTGTTGCGTTTAATGGGACTTCAAAATATTCATAGGTTTATTGGTATGTGGGGAAGACCTTGGGTGATAGGAAGAGGAGCCACAGCCAGGAAAATGGATTGGATAAGAGGCAACTTAGCCCACAGAAGGAATGTGGGCATGGCGATGTCTCAATATCTCCCTTGTTTCTTGGGCTGTAAAAGTGACAGGAGTGAAATGTACTTTCAGACTTGCAAGATTCTGTTCATGTAACCTTAAATAAAGGTTACATTAATAAAGTAGAATTAGTTCATCTTGATGTGCTCCTCGTCTGGACTGTTTCTCAAGGCTAATGCAACATTATGTGAGAAAGAACTTGGGAGATGTAGGGCAAAGACACACTGCCTAGGAAACAGTCAGAAAAAGAGACAGCATAGCCCACAACTGGATAGCAAGTAGAGACTCAGAAGGGACTCTCCCTAGTTTCTTGGGCTGTAAAGGAGATGGTGGGAAATTTGTATTTTCAGTCTTGTAAAGATTCTGTTAAGATAACTTTATAATAATGTAGAATTAGATTTTAGTTTCCTATCTGATCTGCCTCAGAAGGCTTACTGCTGACGACAGGATTTCTATGTTCCCAAATCAACGATTCAGCTGTGTCCAAAGCAGAATAAGTAGATCATGCATACTCCGCCAGTGACAGGTGAGCCACACGGGGAATTCTGAAATGGCTGTGTCGCACCATGCCTCGTTGTACAAGGGACTCAGACATAAATTGTGGATTTATGAATGGCAATAACCAGAATCACTCCACATCTTACCAGTCACAGACAAGCAATACACATTTTGGCTTAGCACCTGGTTGTTTTCTCGTGGTCAAAACATGTATTCTGTTTATACGTTTACTAGATTTATACCCCATTTTTCATTCAGGAGCTCAAAGTATTCTTTTGTGAGATAAGTTGAGAAAAAATGGCCCAAAGTCACTCAGGATGCTTCCATGGCTGAGGGGAGACTTGTTGATCCTAGATCAGTGTTGGTGGACCTTTTCGGCATTGAGTGGCAAAACGGGAGTGCACATGCGCGTGCCAGAAACCAGGAGAACAGCCATCTGGTGCGCATGCGCGCACCAGGAAGACTAGCTTCCAGTTTCCAGTGAGCACATGCACACCAGCCACCTGATCTTCTGGTTTTTGGTGCTCCCACGCACGTGGAGAATAGCTGGCCAGCGCACCGGAACCTGGAAGAGCAATGGGCAATGATTCACGTGCCTGGAGAGATGGCTCTGTGTGCCACTTCCGGGACGCGTGCCATAGGTTCGCCATCATTGTCCTAGACCAATAATGAGAGTCCAGCATTCTTGCCGACTGATTTCAAATCACCCAATTCTGCCAATGATATTTTTTCTCAGGCCACCCTGCTATGCTACTCCCCTCTAATACTAGCTTCTTGTTGACTCAAAGATCAAAAGATACTTCAACTTTTGCAAAAGCTGACTTGGGCCCCTCTTGGCAAGAGAAAGATCAAGGCCTTCTGTCCCTGGCCTTCAATTTCAAAGAGTCTAATTTCTCTATTTATTTATTTTTCATTGTGCTAGTAAAACACAATCTATAAAGCTTGATACAATAAATTATTTCAGTACAATGATATTTAAATGCTTCAATTGTTAACATTCGACTGTTTAGGCACCCCTAGAGTACAGAATACAGAGAAAACAGAAAGACTGAAGACTCTTACCAATATTAGTTACAATTTTTATTGCTTTTAAAATAAAAACCGAAAAGGAAAACAAAACAAAAACACAAAAATAATTAGGATAAAAAATACAGACATTATCAAAAGAAAAAATACACATAAAAATGGTTTTGGAAAAAATAATAAAAAAACCCACAAAGGAAAAAAGAAACAAGCTTTAGAAATGAGGAGTTGAATGTCTGGTTTTTCATCAGACAATATGACTCTTTCACCTCATCAACTCTTCTCCTGATGAGTTTGTATCAGAGGTGGATTGCTCCCGGTTCTGTCTGGTTGTTTAGAACTGGTAGTAAAAGTGGCGGGAAGCTCCGCCCACCCACCCGGACGTCATAATTGACAATCTACACATGCACAGAACCTTCTGCACCTGTGCGCATGCTCCCATTGTGAACTGGTAATAAAGGTAAATAGAACCCAACCCTGGTTTGTATGGCTAACTGAGGAACTCTGGGAGTTGAAGTCCCCAAGTCTTAAATTCCCCAAGTTTGTAGACCCCTGGTATAAATGGTTGTCTTCCAGGTTTTTCTCAACTACAAAACATAAACAAGGAGTTGTATAAATATTTTTGCCCATCATTCACTGCAGATCCCTCCTGAAAACCATAGTACATTATTTGATAGATCAACACAGGGCCCAGTATTGTAATACAGCCAAAATCATGTGCATAAGCACATAGTAGGAAACACCACTTACTTAGTTACCACTGGAAAGCCTTCTTTGCTGCTAGCCCAGTTTAGTGCATGTGCATGATTGATAAACTCCCTGGCCTTCTTCTCCCTGCTGTATATTCAGTAAGTTAATGGTTTCCTTGGCTCAGAAATGGAACTACTTAGTAGTTCCCCACAGCCAGGCGCGACTCCACTCTTACCCATCTCAGGATTCGCTTTCAGCCGGGCTGACATCACATCCCTCACTTCTACCCGGGAAAACGTATCAGCTCAGAGAAGCCTACCTGAATCTTAGAATTGCACAATAACATGGGACCCTTCCCATATTCCTGCTGCTGCGCTCTGATTGGTGGAAGATTTCCTGCAGGCTGTAGACCTGCTAGAGAGGCACAGCAGCAAAGCCAAAGGGGAAAATCAATCACTTTACCTAGGATAGCTGGTATACCCACAAATCAGGAGAACCCAATTCAGCAGTGACTTGAATGAGATGTAATAGAGGCAATTTAAGAGATTGGTCGCGGCAGCAGATTTACTGGTGACATTTTTGTGTGCCAACACGAAGTGGGTTGATGGCACCATGTTAATCCAAAGGTGCAGAAATGACCACATCTTAAAGACATAACGGTTTAATACAGGGATGGAGAACCTGTGGCCATCAGATGTCATTGAACAACAGCATCAGGCAGCTGATAAAGCAGGGTTGTGCAGCTGCCTGGTGACTGATGCTGGGAGTTGTTCTTAAGCAACCTAATCTCCATCCTTCACTTAGATTAGAGGCAGATACACTTATGACTTATGCTGAATTCCCAGGCTTTTCACCATCTGAAGATTCAATTAGCATTGTATATCGGCTGCTGGATTGTTGTTATTTTTAGATAATTTGTAGCTGTCCCAGGGAAATGGAATGACGTAATCCATAAGATCTATCTGTGATGGTGATTTTAGACATGGAAGGCATTGTTGTGATCATCACTGGCTGCAAGCAATGCTCATTTTGCAGAGCCTTGAGGGAACTGCATTTCTACGCATCCATGGACATGCATACATTTCAATGTTATTTTGATGCAGACTAAGGCCATTGAATTCTTCTAGGACTTTTATAGATCTTTTTAAAAAGTCACACATTAAAATGCCTTATTTTTTAAAAAATTGTAATATTACCTGATGATATTAGCTTCATTGTTTTTGTTATGTATATAGTTTTGGCGGGAGATTTATACTACAGTAGGTCACTTGTGATTGGTCAGCTCCCCAGCTGGCCGGGTATTTAAGGAGAGCTGTTTGCCTGTAACCTTTGCTGAAGTCTCACTATTCATTAAAGAGCTGTTGTCACTACCTTGCTTCTGCCTCCTCAATCGACGAAGGTGGAATTGAGGCACTGAGAAGCAAGCCAAAGAAGAGCTACCTACAGCAGATTCAGCCAGGCTGACGAGCCATATACAGCGGGAGACCATGATGTCTGCGTTTGTACCGCCAAAGCCTTTTGACCCAGCCAGAGAGAAGTGGGGATCATACATGATCCGGTTCAAGTGCGCCTTGGAAGCCAGCGACATACAAGGCCTCCTCAGGAACTGAAAGTGGGCCCTGTTCCTGAGCCACTGCGGACCGGAGGTCTTCAACCTGGCGGAGTCACTTTCGGAACTGACCCGGGTCTAGATCATCTCGTGGGAAGTGCTACAAGCCATGCTCAAGGCACACTACACCCCAGTACCATCGAAGTTTGTGCAGCTCTACGAGCTCCGGCAACGAGTACAGTGTGAAGGAGAGCCGATCAGTGCATACATGGCCGCCCTGCGTAACACTGTGATGCATTGCGAATACCGAGACCTCGATGATGCGCTCCTAGAGCAACTAATCTGTGACGTAAGAGATATACGCTTACAGAGAAGGTTGCTCGCAAGGCCGAATCTGACTCTTCCTATCACTCTCAACAAGGCCAGGGCACACGAGTCGTCGACCAAGGCTGCGGAAATGCTGCAATGACCAGCCAACCCAAAAGGAACCCTGAGGTTGACCCCAAGAGGCCACCCAGACCAGCAGTGAGGAAGAGTCAGACGAGGACGACTTCCAAACTGAGAGACAGACATGAGAACAGAAGGAGCAACGCAGAAGCTGTTCAAGTGTCAAGACCCACCAGGCTCGACACTTCAGAGGGAAAAACGGCTGTATACCAGAATGGGGGGAAAAAGCATAGAAGCACGTTACGAGCTGAAAGGGGGCAACCAGCAAGAAACGAAGACGCTACTATGGAAGGAGGGGATACTCACGGTGGTGGGGGTATTAGGCAGGGTTTAGGCGGACGGTCACACTGCAGCCGGGATAGGGCGGAGTCTAGACTTGGCGGGTGACATCATATATATAATAAACACCAGGAGCAAACCGGGAAGCATCGCTGATAGGAGGGCACTGCGGCGCGTTACTTTAAAAAGGGGGTGGGAAGCAGGAACCACCGACGTCGGCTTGATGTTATCTTGGTTGAACTCAGCGATGTCTGCGACAGCCTGGAGCACGAAATAAACCAGGACCGTTGAGCGGTCTGAGAGAAAGCTGGCGTCGGTGGTTCCTGCTTCCCACCCCTGGACCAGGACTGTGGAGGGGCACACCAGAGACAAACTTGCAAGTTCAGGGATGCCATCTGCAGGCGTTGCAAAAAGAAGGGGCATTTGGTGAGAGTCTGCAGGGCAAGCCTACCAGTCAACCACAAGTGCAAGGACTACTTCAGCCAATCAGAGCTGGCACGGCACAAGTGGACCAGTAAAGAGGGCAACCAGAGGAAAAGGCATGAATTTCAAAGACCTGCAGCAACTGGATCGGCCAGGCAGTGTGACCATCGAGAAGAAGATCCACACAACGATTGAGATTGAAAAACAACCCTGTGAGATGGAGATCGACAATGGGTCGTCCCTGTCCATCATGTCCTGGTCCACCCTGAAGACCGCCATCCTCAGCATCAAGAAGAGCCGGCTCCAGATCCATTGAATTTGGCTTCGAGACTACCAGGGGAACAGCATCCCTGTGGTAGGAGTAGGCATGTTCCAAGTCACATATGGCGAATACTGGAAGGAGCTACCCCTCACTGTGGTCAGCAAAACCCTACCGAGCCTCCTAGGGGTGGACTGGTTCAAGGCCCTAGGAATGGGATTCATTGGCATCCACAGCACCAGCGGCAGCACCCTGAAGGATGACCTCATGCAGGAGTTCCAGGACGTCTTCGACGACCAGCTGGGCAAGTACGTGGGGACCCCTATTTCCTTTAACCTAGACCCCAATGTAGCTCCCATAAGGCTGAAGGCTAGATGAGTGCCTTTTGTGCTCAAGCCCAAAATTGACTTGGAATTGGATAAACTGATCAAGGAAGGGATGTTAGTCCCAGTAGACCACGCCAAGTGGGAGACCCCAATAGTGACCCTGGTCAAGTCAGATGAGCCTGTGCGCATCTGCGCGGACTGCAGATGCACATTAAATAAGGCTCGTACCCCGTCCCAAATCGGAGCGATAGGCTTTCTTGGGTCTCCTCAACTTTTACGCCATATTCTTGAGAGACAAGGCAACTGTCGCCGAACCATTACACTGGCCAAAAATGCTCCTTGGGTCTGGGGAAAGGCTGAAGCTGCCGCATTCAACACAGTGAAAAAGCTTCTATCGGCAGACAGTTTCTTGATTCAGTATAATGCGATGCTACCGCTTGTCCTAGCTTGTGACACATCACCTTTTAGTGTGGGAGCTGTTGTGAGCAAACGGGCTAGAGGCACCCATTGCCTATTACTCACAAACCCTGTCCAGCACGGAATGGAATTACAGCCAGCTGGACAGAGAAGCCCTTGCAGCCGTCTCGGGGGTCAAAAGATTTCATGAATACCTATTCAGACAACATTTTGAACTGGTCACAGACTTTCGACCCCTCTTAGGCCTCCTGGCTGGGGATCGGCCCACACCCGCTGACTTGTCGTCATGCATGACATGGTGGACCATCTTCCTGGCAGCTTACTCTTACTGATTTGTCCACCGTCCGGGACTAAGTTTGGGACACGCTGATGCCCTCAGCCACTGTCCATTACCGGATCTCCTACAAGACCCAATTCTGGAGGCACCAGTTCTCCTGATTGATGTTTTGGACTTGGGGCCTCTCACTTCAATGGAAGTGGCGGGAGTCTCCACTAAAGATCACATGTTAAGGACTGTCATGAGTTGGGTCATAAGGGGTTGGCCTCCAATTTGTTAGCAAAAAGAATGAACTGTCTATGCAAGGGAGGTGTTTGTTATGGGGCGACCATGTCATTGTACCTGTATGCTTAAGGGAAAAACTTCTAACAATGTTACATGAAGTGCACCCCGGAATTGTATGAATGAAAGGTCTGGCTAGAAGCTATGTATGGTGGCCCCAAATGGATAACGACATTACTGAGTGGGTGGGGAAGTGTAACCCCTGTCAGGAATCCAAGCCAGAGCCCCCCACAGCACCGGTCAGGGAATGGGAGCGTCCCCAGGGGCTCTGGTCGAGGATACACATAGATTTTGCTGGTCCATTTCATGGCCAAACATTCCTGATGATCGTCGATGCCTATTCAAAATGGCTCAAGATCATCCTAATGCAATCCACAACTTCCGAAGCGGTCATAGAAGTGCTCCAGAAACTCTTTGCCACTCACGGATTGCCCAATACCTTTGTATCGGATAGCAGGCCCCAATTCACTGCCACACAATTCGAGGGGTACCTGGCCGAGTTGGGCATCTGGCACGCATTGTCTGCCCCGTTTCATCCGGCCAGTAATGGACTAGCTGAAAGATTTTGTTGCTGTAATTTTGCACCATGGAGAGGGCTGGGAATAGAGCCAAGCAAGCTCTGCAGTTGGGAATCTTGGTGGCTTGAAAGCCAGGTCTTGGTGAGTGCGGACCGAGTGGGCTTTTTACTTTTTTCCTCCACCTCCCCATCCCGATCCAGCACAGTGCAGACAGCCCAATGAAGGCGGAAAATGGGGGGGGGGGGTCCATTGGCCATTTTTCCCCCACCCCCAGCCTCCTTTTGCCAGCATGCACAAGGCAGGCTCAGCAGGCAGTCACAGGGAAGGGGCTCGGAATGGTACTTATAGCACTTAGACCTTATATACCACTTCACAGTGCTTTATAGCCCACTCTAAGAGGTTTACAGAGTCAGCATATTGCCCCCAACAATCTGGGTCCTCATTTTACTGACCTCGGAAGGATAGAAGGCTGAGTCAACCTCGAGCCAGTGGGATTTGAACTGCCAAACTCCAGCTAACGATCAGTAGACTGCAGTGCTGCACTCTAACCACTGTGCCACCTCGGCTCTATAGGTAGGTACACCTCGGCTCTGTAGGTACATAGGAAATTGCCCTGTCTCTGCAGCATCAGCCCACCTGTGCCACCCCACTTTGGCATGAGTGATGGTGAGTTGGCCACACCCACTCAGTCATATGAAACCCCCCCACCCCAGCCATGCCCACCCAACCAGTCACTGGGAAGAACCGGTTGTTAAATTGGTTGAGGAAGGAAGGAAGGAAGGAAGGAAGGAAGGAAGGAAGGAAGGAAGGAAGGAAGGAAGGAAGGAAGGAAGGAAGGAAGGAAAGGAGTCAGCTGCCACCTCATGCTTGCTTGTGTTTTGCTCTATTTGGTGACAGACTGCATGGACTCTGGGGAGGGGGGGAAATGTAACAGGGAAGGCTTGGGGGAAAACAAAAGTAAGTGCTGTATCTCCTCGAGACACTGCTTCAAGATCACCTGGCATACCAGCCGCATACCAAACTGTGCCTGGACTATCTGTTAGGAAAACATCTTGCCTGAGCGTCATTGGTTGTCTGATGGTGGATAATGGGAGGTAGCTAAGTAGGGAAGAGGGAGTTGAATTTAGGGCTTCTGGTGCACAATTCTCAGTTCTGGCTTTGCATTACTGCAATACACTTGACTTTTACTAATATTATACCTTTCTCAACAAATGGAGCCAAAGATTGTTTCAATTTAGGAATTTAACTATGGCAGGTCTGAAGGGAGGGAGGAAGGGAAGGAAGGAAGGAAGGAAGGAAGGAAGGAAATGTAAGCAGAATAGAGAGACAGAAATATGTCTCCACCATTGTGCAGAGTGAGACAGCCACATAAATGACGTATTGGAGCAGTGGTGAGGTGAGGTGTTCAAAAACAGAACTGTGTGTAATCTGATTACTTTGGAGAGACATCTCATCCTTCACTGCAAGCCACTTAACTCTCTATCTGGCTCTGCTTCTGTAGTTTGTGTTCGGAACCTAAATCACTCTCTCTCTCTCTCTCTCTTCTCCTAGCGCTCTTCAGATGTGTTGAAGCTACACATCCAAAATTCTCACTGAAACATAGAGAGTTGAAGTTATAAGGCATATGGTGGGCATTGCACTTGGGGAAAGAACAAGTGTGGCCAACAGCTATGCTGGCTTAAAATTCTGGATTTGGAGAAATTGCATTTCACTCAAGGGAGATTTCACTTTTTTAGTCCAAATGTCTGGAAGGCATCAGGCTAGAAAGGCCGAATGAAATCTATGAGGTATGGTCAACTGGGAGTGCTTACAATAATGGGTTCATTGCTAAGCCAAAATATATCTGTTTTTCTTTGCAGTAAGCTTGCGCGAACCTAAAAATTCTGGTTTATAGGTCACAGGTTTTGGATAGCACAATGTAGTAACCCGACCAATTTTGACTTTATCAACCAAACACTGGTAGGCCCATCACAGTTTAGCATGAACAGTGTCATTATTGAAACAAACCATTCTTTAACTAGCAAGAAAGCGAGGTGGAAACCATTAACACATTTCCCCTGTATATTTTAGTGGACTTATTTAAAGGCTAGAATAGGCTGATCAAACAACCTCTTTTCTATAATAAACCTAACCATGCTATTATTTTTGAAAGAGCACCACTGTTTTATACATAATGTGCCACAATGTGGAGCCAATTTGGAATATCACCAATTTTTCCCTGCCTGTTGGGAGATGATTAAGGACATCTAAGACAACATTGTGACTGCATTCATTTACTATTAGGAAACTACAAGGCAATTGAATGAAACTTTGATTCTATCCAAGAGATCAGAGGCTCCTGCATTGTCAGCTCCACAAGCAGTGAAAGAGCTAGTTTAGAAGGGATCTCCAGCCTCTGAATCTCTCAGCAATGGGGCAGGGGTGGGTTCTATTTTTTTTTACTTCCGATTTTCTGGGTGTGGCTTATTTTGTGGGCGTGGCTTGATGGTCATGTGACAATTGTTTAGGATTTAGCAGAGGTACTGGGCTATCAGGCTTTTAATTGCTTGCAGAGCTATACTAGTCTACCCATTTATTTTTGCAGGCGCTGATCTACTCATGTATTTTTGCAGGCATCGGTCTACTCATTTGTTTTCTTTTAACACTGATCAACTGTAGGGCGGCCCTTTGAAGCCCCACGGCAAGTGTTTAAACAGTTTTTTCCCCTCTAGCCATCAGCTGGGACCCAGGAGGCAGCAATAGATTGAGGGTGGAGCAAATAAAAGGTAAGAATAATGTGGGGGGTGGGGGGAGGGTATGGGGGGAGGGCAGGGGGCAGCAGAACCAGATTGGTAACATCATATCATCGCCGTTCCCGGCTCGGTGGAACCGGGCCGAACCAGGAGGAACCCATCATTGCAATGGGGGCAACATGCTCCTTCCTAAGTCACAACATGCCCAAGGAAGGCAGAGAATCACAGGGAGGTGATTTCTCATCTGCTAGCAGCTAGTGTCAAACTCAAGGCCCACGGGCCAGATTTGGCCTGCAGGATGTTTAGAACTGGCCCATAGGACCAGCCTGGAAGCAGCAAAGGACTGGCCCATGGTGCCTCTGCCAGCAAAAATGGAGCTCCATTTTCGCTGGTGGAGGACTGCTAAAGGCCATCATGGCCAAAAACAGGGCACCCAGGGTGGGCCACACGCAGGCCCCTGGGCTCCATTTCTGCTGGCAGAGGGCTATCAAAACAAACTAAAAACAAAACAAAGGAGAAATGTTTCCCCTTTTGCATTTGAGTATGCAAGAAAGGACAGGAAAGGAGAAAGGGAAAGAGGAAAGAAAAAAAAGAAGGAAAATTGGGAAGAGAGCAAGGGAGGAAAAATAAGGAAAGAGGGATAGGAAGAAGAAAGGAGAATGAAAAGGGAAGAAAAGGAAGGAAGGAAGGAAGGAAGGAAGGAAGGAAGGAAGGAAGGAAGGAAGGAAGGAAGGAAGGAAGGAAGGAAGGAAGGAAAGGGATTATAATGAGAGTGAGGGAGGGTCTCAGGGAAGTCCTGGCTTAGCACTTGGCCACCACATGTGCCCCCGACACAAGTGACATTGAACTGGCCATGCCCACCGTGGCCATACACATCTGACCCTCAGAGGTCAAACACAACCTTGATGCGACCCTCAATGAAATGAAGTTTGACACCCCTGAGCTAGTGGCTCATCTGTGACTTTTAGACCAGTGTGGAACATACACAGGCTGAGAAAGAATGAAAGAGCTGGAAAAGCGAAAATTCATGCCTTCCAAACCAATAATCATCCCGGCTTGTTGGCGTCAATGTGCTAATTGCTCTTGTGGCCAATTTGCCTTTCTAGTAGCTCTGTCTGAATTGGCAAAGTCTCAGAGAAGTAGTCTGCATGCAAGCCCAACATGGCATACTTCAGGGCATACTTTAGTCGAGGGTCATTTCATCCGTTCACTTCTGGGAATGCTCCAAAACTGATGGAATTGACCTATTGCCTGCAGAACTATAACAGAGCTTTAATTGAAAGGAAAAAGAAGGAATTTCTTCGGCTGCTGAGTCAAAAACTAATGAAGGTTGATACTTTCTGTTATAAGATCTCTTTACGAAATCAGTGGTCCTTTTGGGCACCAGGGACTGGTTCCCTGGAGACAGGTTTTCTGTGGACCGGAAGGATGTGGTTTCATGTGTTGTCTGCATCCCACAGATGGGGCTTCGCTTGTTTGCACGGCCCAGTTTCTGGCATGCTGTGGCCTCAGTGGCAAACCGGGGATTATGGACCCTTGTATTAAAGAAAAAAGAGAAAGGAAATAGCCAGATTTATCTTTACTGTGGGAAAGTTGGAGAAAAGTTGGCGTTTGTGTAAGAAAACTTGCTGATCAGGAATTTGGTGGTTTTTTGTTTTTTTTTAAATTAGATTTATATGCCGCCCTTCTCCGGAGGCTCAGGGCAGCTTACAATGCGTTAAGCAATAGACTTCATACTTTTGTATATTTTTACAAAGTCAGCTTATTGCCCCCAAAAACTGGGTCCTCAATTTACCTACCTTAGAAAGGATGGAAGGCCGAGTCAAACCTGAGCCTGGTGAGATTCGAACTTGCTAATTGCAGACAGTTGGAGTTAAATTACAATGCATTAGTCTGCTGAGCTATCCAGGCTCTTTTTGCACTTGTGAATCCCCTCTTGCAAATCAGCGATATCTGCAGGAGAACAAAGCAGACAATATAACATCCATGGCAGTGGTGGGTTTCAAATGTTTTTACTACTGGTTCTGTGGGTGTGGCTTGGTGTGGCATGGTTTGGCGGGCGTGGTTTGGTGGGTGTGGCAGGGGAAGGTTACTGTAAAATCCCCATTTCCTTCCGATCAACTGGGACTCGAGAGGCAGAGAATAGATGTGGGTGGGGCCAGTTAGAGGTGGTATTTACTGGTTCTTCGAACTACTCAAAATGTCTGCTACCAGTTCTCCAGAACTGGTCAGAACCTGCTGAATCCCACCTCTGATCCATGGTGTCCACCATCTTGCCTGTTTTGACCGATGTCCCATCCTATCTCCTACTGTTTGATGCCTTCTTTCTGTTTCAGAGATTGCATCCACTTACTGTATTTTCGCATCTACTCACTTTACTTGGTAAAAAGCAAAAAAAAAAAAAAAAAAAAAAAAAAGATTGAGAAGGAGCTCTGCAGAACTGAAAGGGTTAAATAGCCCATATTCCCCTTTCTGTTTTTTTCAATGACTTGTCTCTCCTACTTCCTACCCGCATTAACTCAGATCCAAAGAATACTTGGGGAGGGGAAGCACAATGTTAGTTTTAAGGCTTTTAGGAATTTGTAGGCCTTGACTTCTGAAACCCCATCTCAGTGTAGAAGGCCAAGGGGATGCCTGGGGGAAGTAAGGAAGCAAGGCAAGGAAACCATGATGCATTCTGTAATTCCCTTCCTTTCCCTAAAGGGAAAACTGTGGGGGAAGGCCGGGTTTTCCTAAGGCGAAACAGGATATGCTAAAACCATTCCACTGGTTTGGTTTGTGATTAAAACTGCCACTTTCTGGTATTTACGCTTCTCCAATTACTCCCTGTAGTAAGGAAAGAAAAATAATATAGGAAAAGTAATTTGGCAAGAGATAGCACTGCAAAAACTTGCAATATTAGTTGCTGTATGATTTAAGGGAATCTATGTCCCTTTGTAATTGGAGATGAATTGGTTGTCTGCATCTGCTAACTATATCAACTGTAGAAAACCTCATAAGACTTCTGTACCAGGGGTGGGCTTCTGGGGGTTTGGCAGGGTTCGGGCTATCCTCTAGCCAAGGATTGTCAGGGTTTGGTGAACCCCCAAATGCCAATCCTGGCTGGCCATGCCCACCCCTCCCAGGAGTCTCCATGCGGCTCATTCATCATTCCAGATAAGTGCAGGGGCCGTGTGGAGTCTGGGAGGGCAAAAAACGGGCCTACCGGAAGTTCCGGAAGTTCAGAAATGGGCCTGTTTCTGGCCTCCGGAGGGCCTCCGAAGCCCAGTTGAAGCTGTTTTTGCCCTCCCGGAGACTCGAGGAAAGCCTCCGGAGCCTGGGGAGGGCGAAAAACGGGCAGTTTTCACCCTCCCGGATGCTCAATGAAAGCCTTCAGAGCCTGAGGAGAATGAAAAGTGCCCCCCTGCCATGGTGCAGGTGGCCAACTAGGCCACGCCGATCATGGCCATGCTTACCCAACAACAGGGCAGCGAACCCGTTGCTAACGGATCTGAAGCCCATCCTGTTCTATACTCTTATGTAGGTGTCATTTCTAATAGGACATCGTTATTTATCATATTTATATTTTGTTCTGCTCCACACCCAGACAGTTTAGGTAGTCCTCAACTTACAACAGTTCATTTAGTGACCATTCAAAGTTGCAACGGTGCTGGAAAAAAGTGACTTATGGCCATTTTTCACACTTATGACCCTTGCAGTATCCCCATGGTCATGTGATCAAAATTCAGATGCTTGGCTACTGGTTCATATTTATGACGGTTACAGTGTATTTGGTCATTTTGCAACCTTCTGACAAGCAAAGTCAATGTGGAAGCCAAAGTCACTTAACAACCATGAATTTAACAACTGCAATGATTTACTTAACAACGGTAACTAGAAAGGTTGTAAGATGGGGCAAAACTCACTTAACAAGTATCTCACTTAGCAACATAAATTTTGGGTTCAGTTGTGGTTGTAAGTCGAAGACTTCCTGTATAGCAGTCCCCACACATCTGGAGGAAGTTACGTTAAGGAAGGGTAAAGAAAAAGATAATGAACTTTAGAGGAAATAATGAACTTTGGAGTTTAGCAAAAATTGGAGTTGAAGTATCTTCAAAGTCCTGATGCCATCGGAAGTTAGGAATAATTAAGCCAAAGGGACCAACCTGCCCATTCGGAACTTCCCTGTTGTACAGTACCGGATTAGAACCCAAAGATATTTATTACTGTTCAAACTCAGGGTCAGGCCGAAAAGTTGGAAAAAAACATTACAAATAGGAGTCTTTATAGAGAGATGGAAAATAAAGTAAAAAGGAACTGATGAGGATGCAAAGAAAGATTCTAGTAATGTCTCCAGATATATTTGGAGAGCCCAGAGGTCCACCCCACCCCTCCTCCTCCTCCTCCCACCCAGTTCAAATCTCTCTCAACCTCCTATGGTAGCTGATTCACACATTCAAAGACCGCTTTGGTTTGCCTGCTCCTTTCAGTCAGTGTAAAACGACAGGGAGGACCTCTTCCATAAAAATAACAGGACCAATTTTACGATTGTTTCAATTACATTCATTTGGTTTAAAATCACCTGTTTTGCTACATTCATTTATGCTGGGCTTTCTTTTCCTTTATTTTTGGCAACCTCTTACGCGAGTCAATTTTAGTGACTATGTCTCTAGTCAGATGCCATTTTATTTTCCAAGAATTTCCTGGGCTATGTCATACTGTGGCAGTCTAGGAAAATACCCACTGGCATTTTTGTTACTTCCAGAATGCAATAATTGGCATCCAGTTTTGTTCGCCACAATGTAAAAAAGATGCTGAGACTCTAGAAAGAGAGCAGAGAAGAGCAACAAAGATGATTAGGGGACTGGAGGCTAAAACATATGAAGAACGGTTGCAGGAACTCGGTATGTCTAGTTTAATGAAAAGAAGGACTAGGGGAGACATGATAGCAGTGTTCCAATATCTCAGGGGCTGCCACAAAGAGGATGGAGTCAAGCTATTCTCCAAAGCACCTGAGGGTAGAATAAGAAGCAATGGGTGGAAACTAATCAAGGAGAAAAGCAACTTAGAACTAAGGAGAAATTTCCTGACAGTTAGAACAATTAATCAGTGGAACAACTTGCCTCCAGAAGCTGTGGATGCTCCAACACTAGAAATTTTTAAGAAGAAATTTTAAGAAATTTGGTCAACACAGATTTTGTAAATGCCATCCACTTTTTTTTTTTTTTTTTGGCATGTGCTGATAACAGTGGTGGGATTCAGCCAGTTTGCTCCACTTTGGGAGAACCGGTTGTTAACTTTCTGAGCAGTTTGGCAAACTGATTGTTGGAAGAAATAATTAGGGCAGAGAACTGGTCGTTAAATTGCTTGAATCCCACCACTGGCTGATAACCACTGGAACCACCATGGCCTGTTTCCCCAGTGGTTGTCAGCACACCGAGTGTTGTATCTTTATTATTACCATACTGCAGATGTTGCACAGGATAAAGTTGGAGGTGATGTATGATTGCTGTTTCAGTAGCAGGTGCCCAACTTTAGTCTTCTGACCTCTGTGATTTTATTGATTGGATCCCTAAAATATCCTGTGACTGACTTTGCATTAGCAATGTAGTTGGTAATTTGAGACCTTGGCTGAATGATCTTTCTGTACTCCTTCAGATAATTCTACATCCTGGCTTCTGTTATGAGCTACATAACTAGTGTCTTTTCTCTGATATTGTATATCAGGCATCTCCAAACTTGGCAACTTTAAGACATGCGGACTTCAACTCCTAGAAGCCCATGCTGGCTGAGGAACTCTAGAAGTTGACGTCCACAAGTCTTCAAGTTGCCAAATTTGGAGGTGCCTACTGTATATGATGGCTAAGGACCTAAACTTTTGCTGCCTTGATGCTAAACACATTGTTTTGGGAATATGTACCATACGTAAAAAAGCAATCAAATGAAATTATAGAAAATATAGAAATTATAAAATAGCATCCTTTAAAACAACATATATAACAGGGGTGAAATGCTACCGGTTTGGGCCGGTTCGCCTGAATCAGTAGTAAAAATTTTTACTGTTTCGCCAAACTGGTAGTAAAATTGTAAAAAAAAAAAGTTTCAATGATCAGCCGAGTGACGCCCGAGTTGGAACCTTTTAAAAACTTTTTTAAAGTTTATTCGCCCGAGCCGATAGTTAATCTTTTAAAAAAGTTTTTTTTTTAATTTTTAAAATTTTTTTTTAAAAGGTTCCCACATGGGTCACAGCTGATCACCCCACTCCGGTGCTGTTCTACTTACCTTCCCAAGCCTCCTTCTGGCATGCACTGTGCGCATTTGACTCATGGCGCGCATGTGTAGCCAGCAAACCGGTAGTAAACCGGTTCAGATTTCACCACTGATATAACCACATTCCTAACAGCCAGCTGGCGTGTTAGAATATATAATTAGAAATTGGGGGAGGGCTCAAATAGACTATCAGGCTTAAAGGATCCAGACATGCAGACCCTAACAGACATGGAATGAGATAAATCGCAGCAGCTAATTCACCTCAGGACAACTCGCTGCAGGACAATTCAACAATTCCATTTAATTATTTAAAATAATTTTTAAAATATTTTATTTTTTGTCATTCACATTTCATTTTGTCCCTCCTTTTGTCCACTCTTTCCTTAATGTTTCTATTTCACCTTCTTGATATTAATGTAACTCTCGTCCTGTGGTGAGTGGACTGCGATGAGATGGCTGGGCCGAGTTGGCCACGGTGAGTTCTCCTACACCCTAATAGGCAGTAGGTCTCTCTGACAGGGTCCTCACCATCCATCACTCGGATTATGGGGTTTTGGGATCAACATCTAGGTCACAGGTGTCAAACTTGCGGCGTTACGTTGCCTTCATGTGTCGTTTCACGACTTTTTCTCCTTCACGGAGCTAGGTTGGGCGTGGCCTGTGTGTGACGCATCTGGCCCGTGGGCCGCCAGTTTGACACCCCCTGATGTAGGTCCATTTCCAGCTGCATTAATGATAGCAACAATAAAATAAAGCATCTCAATGCTGCTTCCCTATCCTCTTTTTTCGAGTAAAGAATACATTAAATATAAATGACATTTTTTTGCAAAGAAAAAAACCCATCTCTTTTTCTGCTCTTAAATTGGCCCATCCGTACTGCATTTTACTCTACTTAAGAATAGACTTGAAAATATTGCCAAGGAATAATTCCTCCAAGCATTTTGATTGTACACAGTCCGGGAAGCTTTTAGTAGCTTCTTGCAGTGCCCATTCCTGAAAGTAAAGACTGTCTTTAAGATTTAGTTAAGATGACAGCAGTGCTGAACTTCAAATGGTTTCCATGGGAAGTGGAGGTGGCTGTGACAGGGTAGTAGGAGTTTGCTGATTTCTAGGGTCGAGCATTACTTGACAGAGAGGAATTCATTAGCCGGTAGAACAAAGACAGCATTTGCATTATCAGTCTGGATGTGCATTTCACGACTGTAGACAAGAGGAACACCAACATTTGACACTGCAAGTGCCCTCCTGCCACGCAACCTTTTCATTTGAAATGAATCTCTTTGAGCTAGCAGGACAAACTGAAGTGACGGGTATCAAGAGGTGGCACCATGGCCCTCTGGCTCTAATTGCTTTCCTGGCAGATCTGTTCCGTTTCACATGAAATGGAGCTGTTCATTTCTTCATATGCCACCTTGAATTTGGAGAACGAAACCGCCTTCCAGGATTTGGGCGATGTCAAAGGACGCACCACCTGGCCTTTTTTAATTTGAGCGAACATATTAGGAAAAGAAAGAGACCTCTTTAAGAAAACGCATCTGGTCATAGGCCAATGAAACAACAAGGTTTCTGCAAGGAAGAAGCTTCCGTTAATTTGTAAAAAACCCTGATATTCCTTAACTGGATTTTGACCCTGTATTAATAGAACTCAGAGCAGTTCCAAGAATTATAAAGTGAGACATGCTTAGAGTCAAAAAGACCATGTTTGATAGGAAGATCTTTGGAAAGGTGGTTGTGTTGAATACAGTGTGTGGATAGCCCAGGAACTGAGTGTATGGATTTATCTGTGCAAATCTATCTCAAGACAATGTACACTGATAAAGACGTTGGACACAAGCAACTAAACAAGGAAGAGAAGCAACCTAAGCGAAGAAGAAATTTCTTAACAGTTAGAACAATTAATCAATGGAACAACTTGTCTCCAGAAGTTGTGAGTGCTCCAACACTCTTTAAGAGATGGGACAAACATTTGTCGGAAGTGGTATAGGGTTTCCTGCCTGAACCCTGAGGGGATTGGACTAGAAAACCTCCAAGGTCCCTTCCAACTCTTCTTCTTGTTGTTGTTGCTGCTGCTGTTGTTGTATTTCACAATTTGGAAGGGAAGATGGTATTTTTCAAGACCTCTACTCATATATAATATGTCAAAATGAGCTATGATCTCCTCTTTGAAAGACAGGAGAATTTATAAATTACTGTAATGCCCTCTACATGGGGCTGCCCTTGGGATGCATCCGGAGACTCCAGTTAGTTCAGAATGCGGCCGCGCGGGTAGTTACGGGGGCTCCTCGTTACTCCCATGTTACACCTCTCCTGCGCGGGCTACACTGGCTACCGGTTGTTCTCTGAGTTCGTTTCAAGGTGCTGGTGCTTACCTATAAAGCCCTACATGGCATAGGCCCGGGGTACTTACAGGACCACCTCTTGCCTTCCTCCCATCGTCCGGTGCGCGCCACAGAGCAGGCCTCCTCTGGGTGCCGTCAGCCAAAGAATGTCGGCTGGCGGCCCCCAGGGGGAGGGCTTTCTCTGTCAGAGCCCCGACCCTCTAGAATAGTTTGCCCACCAACCTCAGGATGGCCCCCGACCTCCTCTGCTTTCGCCGCGGACTGAAGACGTGGCCGTTCCAACAATTCTCTGATCGTGGGGTTGTATAGTTTTTATAATTTTAATGGTTGTTATTGTGGATTTTAATCTTATTTTAATTATATTTATTGTGATTTGTATTGGTGACTGTTTTATGTAAGCCGCCCTGAGTCCTCAGGGAGAATGGTGGCATATAAATCACAAAAATAAATAAATAAAAATAAATAAATAGGAAGAGTATGAAAAGAAAAATCCGGCTGACGTCACTTGAACTATCCAGAGTAGTCAGCTCAGCTTTACTCAGTCTCATTTGCTAGAGGCATTAAAAGTGGTTTAACTTACAAGAGTTAATATACAAATGTACGAGCCTCTTTATTGTATGAATGCTGTGCCACGTTACCCTAAGTATGTACTTAGTTTGGATACTCCTTTTACTTGCGAGAGAACTGTGTTTAGTAAAAAGAGAGGTAGCTATGGGTTGCCTTGGAGATTGACGTAAAGTGCCACTTTGTCAGAGGTGTCTGACAGGGCTAAACTAGTCAAGGCAGCAGTTGCGAGATCACAACTGTGGTGCATGTCAAAAAAGCATGCCTGACATCCCATCTCTGAATCCTACATCTTGATTTTTTGACTCTCCCTGCAAATGAATGTCATTCTGCCTTTAAGGAATGTTGGTATTATCCCTGAAAAATTTTTTCAGCAGATTTGTATTCTTCCAAAAAGGGGAGTTTCATTGTTTATGTGACTCAAAGTGTATTGTTTACAAACAAGGTAAAACAAAAACAAGCTAAAGAGAGACATCTATAAAAGACGGGACAGGAGACGGGACAGGACAAAAATACTATACAGGATCGGAATGCAATAACTGATCCTTAAAGAGAATAGTGAATGTTCGGTAGCCATGGAATGGTTTGCCCAGTGAGTGATTTTCCAGTGCAAATCTAAACTGCAGCACTCCATACTACATAACTGTGCAGCTGGGTCCACCTATTTTTTTTTCTACATTAGAAGATCATCTATTCTGAGTTTTTTTTTAACCCTTCCGCCAGGAGTGTCATTATTTCCTAAATTTATACTGTAGGAAGCACCCCCCACTCTCCCTAGATAATGAAATATTTTGGGGGATATTAAAAGTGACAGAGTATTACATTTCCCCAAAGGGGAAATGGAGAAACATGTTCTTAAAGGCAGAAAGCAGCCCCAGTCTTCCTGCATAGTAAAACAGCCTCAAGCAGAAGAGACTGGTCTTTAGGAATGCAGATTTTGTATCCATTCATAAAGGCCTGGCCATCCTATTCATAAATAAAACATTTTCAGCCACAGCTTCCCTAGGCTGTGGGGGATTAAGAATTTACATCCCCCACCTAAATTCTAAAACCAGGACATGACCTCTAGCACATAATAGTAATCCTATTATTACCCACCACCATTAGAATAGCAAAAGACACAAGGCTCACTACATTGGACAACCCCCTGGAGCATCTCAGATCCTATAAAAATCCATCTATTCCTAAGCCAAGGGGTCAGCCACCCCAGAAACACTGTTGTTGTCACTGAAGTTTCTGGAAACCAAATAAACCTTCTTTCCTTGCAGCTAGTCAGCCTCCATTTTATTTCCAGTGTCATTCTCCCAGATTGGAACTGGACTGGATTTTCCCCCCTCTACAGCTCAGAAAAGCTGGAAGGTCTCTTTCAGTTCTGACCAAGAAATTATCTTCAGGATTTAGCTTCTAATGATATATGCCTCTGTTGTCGTTTTCTGACTGGACACTGATAAAGCTGTTTTGTTGCAAGCTCTTACAAATCGTGCTTCCTTGCCATTGTCCGAAAATCGGTTGTGCCCTAACTCCCACCCCACTTCAGTGGTGGATGAAATTGGTGTTGCAGCAAATTCCACTTTCTGCGTTTGTATCATTTGTTATTTTTGAGGGGAGCCTATGAGAAACTCCAGAGGCAGGACACTCAACAGGGAGAAGGAGAATTAGCTAGTATTCTCTGAGCAAAGTGACTGGCTGATCAATGGTGAGATGAAGGTCTAAAGCACATTATGAATGATTTGTAAATGAGACTCTTGAAATGAGACTGGTTAGTGGCAAGGCAAAGTTTGATAAGCCAGCTCAAGTCTTCTCAGACTATTAGTACATAATTGACATAATAAAAGATGGTCAGGCAACTTTCATTAAATAAACGGAGAAGAGGAACAAAAAAAAAATAAGTAAAAGAAGGTTTATTTGAATGTGAATATGAGAGAGAATAAATTCTAGGAATAAAAATCCCCTGGGGTCAATTCAATCTGAAATGTGTTCTAAATTAGGTGGAAAGAGCAGGCTACAAGACAGGACATAAGTGCTGAGAAAAGATACTGTTCACCTTTTCAATAGTCATCTAGATACTGATTTTCCTCTGGAAAAGAAGGCAGAAAAAATGTGTGGGTGTGGGTGATATAAATGGAGGACAATGTCACCTGGACTCTTGTAAATTATATAGGGAGTATCTTCCAGCATTTACTGATGTAATGGTCATGACAGCAGATAAATGATGTATGGGCTTATTGGGAAAGGAAAGAGGTCATTGAGTATAAAAGGATCTCATCCAACCAAGTCATTAAGTTGGAATTAGCTAAAGCAACGTTCATCATGCAGATATATCTTTAATTGGGACTTATGTTCCACTTTGGCAGACAAATTAAGCCAGTCTTAGAAGTGTGGCTTTAATTGCAACATTTCTCAGGATCTCAGAGCCTACTGACCGCAAGACAGTGAGATATAGATAGGTTGAAGAATTTCTTTTGTGCTGTTCCTTCTTTATCTCCTTCTCTGCTCTTTGGTGGTGAGATTCTAATTACAGGATGTTTCCTTCCTGACTTTATTGTTGCAAGGACATTTGTTTTCTTACCTCTCCCCTGAAAACTAGGTTGTTTGTGAAGACATAGGTTTTCCTTCACTAAAGTTTTACCAAAGATACAGAAAGTAACACACACTAAGAAGAAGCGATACAGAAAGAGGAAAGAAAACGAAAAGTGCAGAGAGAAAGACCTGAAAAGAAAGATAGAAGGAAGCTTATGATTTTTCCTGGCAGCAAATAGAAGCACAATCACAAAATTATCTTGCTCTTATGATTACAAGATCAACATATCCTGTGTTCCAAGAGAAGAGAATTTGTGTAGCTCATGTAGGGTTGAACAGTAGTGTCCTTGGTGCCGACTTTGTTTGCTTACAGACATTTCATTACCCAACTAGGTAACTTCATCAGTGCAGATGAGTGTGAAGTTTGTTCCCTGTTTATATACAGTAGCTTGCCCTGCCAAGTTTGGCAGGGATGTGGTTTAACCATTTTCCTGATTACAGTATCGTTTCCTTCCTATTCTCTATGTATTGTATATACTACACCAAATTTCTGCTAAACTTAAAACAGGCTGTTTCACTCATTCTTGCTCAAGTTAAATTCTCACTTTCCAGAAACACAGAAATCGTTTTCTACACCAAATTCCCCCAAATTGAGACTACCAAGATACTGTTGGATTTTAAACCCTTTTCTCTGCAACCAATATGGCTTTCCTTGTAAATTAAATTATTTAAAAGCTGTTTTGGCTATATTAGCTGAGGACCATGGGAATTAAACACATCTGCAGAGCCCCAAAATAATCCCATGATTAGCCACACCTAAAAAGTCAGCCAATTGATTTTGGGAAGTCTTGCTTTTCACATTCTTTGAAACTGTTTTTCAAACCTGATAACTTTTAAGATGCTAACTGGGGGGGTTTGGGGAATTGAAAGTTCATACAACTTAGGGTTGCCAAGTTTGATAAACATTGCTTTAAAATGTATTGTAAAAGGAGCCATTTTGAACCCTCACATTTTCGGTGCTGGGGCAGACCGGTTGTTAAATTATGTGAAGCCCACTTCTGAGTCATTTCATCACTGCTGATCGGTCAATAGCTACAGTTCCTGTCTCCTCTCAGTCCATAGGAAGGAAGTAGATAAATGGTAGCCTTCAAAAGACTGGAGGCTTTTAAGAAGAGATTGGACAACCATTTGTCTGAAATGGTATAAGACGTGATGGCTAATCTTTTTGCCGTCGCGTGCCAAACCCGAGGGGAGCTGGGGCGGGTTGTGTGCACATGTGCCCACACCCATAATTCAATGCACCCTGCCCCCCCCCCGTGCATGCGCGCGCCATCCCCCGTGCTCCCCCTGCTTTGGCACACGATGACCCAGTGGGCCCGGTAGACCCGTTTTTCATCTCCCCAGACTTCAGAGGCTTTCTTGGAGCCTGGGGAGGGTGAAAACAGCCTTCCCCACCATCCCAGATGTCCTCCGGAGGCTGGAAACAGCCCATTTCCCGACTTCCAATGGGACCGGAAGGCCCGTTTTTTTGCCCTTCTCAGGCTCCAGAGGCTTTCTAGAGCAAAAATGGCCTCCCCCCCCCCACACACAAGAGGCTGGAAGTGGCCTGTTTCCCAACTTCTGGTGGGACCAGAAGGCCCAAAAATCAGCTGGCCGGGGCGTGCATGCGCGGTACAGCTGATCTATGGAGATGGTTTGTGCGCCCACAGATATGGCTCTGTGGCATATCTGTGGGCGTGTGCCATAGGTTCGCCATCACAGGTTTAGGTTCTGTTGCTTGAGCAGGGGGTTGGACTAGGCCTCCATTGTCCCCTCCAACTCAGGTATTCTGTTAGTAAGAGGCCCTTGGTGGTCACTGAGCTTGGTTATTTTCTTGTAGACATTTTATTACCCAAACCAGTTACTGTAACATCAGTATTAGTCAGTGATGATGTTAGATACCTGCAGTTTGGATAACAACATGCCTGCAAGAAAATAGCCAATCTCAGAGTGTAGCAATGACACCTCATTTCAACCCTCCTTTATTGGTAGACAGGAGTAGCAGTGGCTGAACTGGTGGGACATTACAGGGTGGCTTGGAATCACAAAGCGGTGATCACATTTTTGAATAGCACTGCTACCATTACTGCCATTTGTTCAAGAGAACCACAGGCCAGCCAATGTTGGCAATTCTGATCCTCACAGAGGTTGGCTCTCTTGCCTTAAGAGTCAGGACAGTTGATTTTGCTAGCTACTAAATGATGAGCAAAAAAGCAAGGCGGGCTTCCCTAAAAAATTCCAATTCTTTCAGTCTTTTACTTTTTTTTTTCTTTGACAAAAATCTATTTGAATGACCTCTGATAGCATATGTAAGCTTGGAACATATTGAGTGGGATGGAGAAACATACTTGTTTTTTTTTGTAGAATACAGCTGGTTTTCATCACACTTCTACTTTGACAGCATAGACCAGAGGTCTTCAAACTTGGCAGCTTTAAGACTTGTGGACTTCAATTCCCAGAATTCTCCAGCATAGCTATGCTATGCTGGCTGGAGAATTCTGGAAGTTGAAGTCCACGAGTCTTAAAGCTGCCATGTTTGGGGACCCCTGAAATAGATATATTTGAGGTAGACGTCTGTATTTCGAAGGCCAATAAACATGACTTCAGAGAATAACTCAGGAGAGGAGAACTGGGGGGCGGATGTGTCACACGACAGAAATTTTGCCTCAATTTTGTCAAGCAAAGCTAAGACACTGAGCTTGTCGTTCAGAAGGTTGGCAGTTCAGCGGTTCGAATCCCTAGCGCTGTGTAATGGAGTGAGTTCTCGTTACTTGTCCCAGCTTCTGCCAACCTAGCAGTTCGAAAGCATGTAAAAAAAGCAAGCAGAAAAATAGGGTCCACCTTTGGTGGGAAGGTAACAGCGCTCTGTGCACCTTTGGCATTTAGTCATGCCGGCCACATGACCACAGAGACTTCTTCAGACAGCGCTGGCTCTTCGGCTTAGAAACAGAGATGGGCACTGCCCCTAGAGCCGGAAATGACTAGCAAGCATGTGCGGGGAATCTTTATCTATACCTTTACCAGAAATATAGATGGTTTCATCTTTTTTTCTTAAGAAGCACATCCAGGTTACAGATTAGGGAAGCTTTTGTAAACTGAAAAATAAATTCCCTCCCCTCATTCTGCCCCACAGATATCAATGTGTTACAAAGGGCTAACCCTCACATCTGCAACTATTTTAAATGTTTGCTAGCAATCAGTTTTGATCTTATCTGAGAGTGTGCAATTCATGGGTTAAACTTAACACAGAATATTTATATCTGATTTGTTTCTTGACAGCTCATAATTACATATCTGGTAGGTTGTGAAGGGAAGGGGGGAAAAAATAAACTGATTTGGATCAGCTCAATTTTTTCAGGATTTGTAACTGCTTGTACTGACTAGTTTAGATTTTTCCGGCCTCCTGACCTCACATGTGTTGGGCTTGTTACACCTCCCCCTCAAATTTCTGGCCACATCTGGACAGGCCAGGTTAGGGAAGAAGACATATGAATGCCATTTGTAAGCACTTGATAACTCAAGGGTTTTAAAGTGTCTATGGAGATTCTCAATCATCCAGGTCATAGTTGTCCCAAAGATGCTTTTTCAAAAGCCACCTGGATTTTCTTGGTCTTTTCCTTGAAAACGTTTCACTTCTCATCCAAGAAGCTGAGAGAACTGAACTGAAGATGCATCTTGGACGAGAAGCAAAACGTTTTCAAATAAAAAAAAACCAAGGAAGTCCAGTTCCCTTTTGAAAAAGCATCTTTGGCTCAGAATTTTCCAACACAAATTCCATCAACAGCAGTGGGTCATTGCTGGTTGTTGTGGTCAAGTATAATCGGCCCACAGGGAGCATTAAACTAGGTAATTATCTCAGTCTGTATGATTCAGCTTTCATTTGGGATGGCTGGGAAGTGATTGACTGCCTGAATCTTAACACCTTTAAGATGTATGGACATCAACTCACAGAATTCCCCAGCTAGAACACTTAAAGACCTTAGAGCTTCACACATTTGAATGTTGCTAAGGTGGAGAAATACTGGTCTACAGTGTGTGTTCTCCCATGCATTCATTTGCAAACCATCTTCTGATAAACACGTAACAGAATAAGAGAGTTGGAAAAGCCATTGGAGGTCTTCTAGTCCAACCTCCTGCTTGAACAGGAGACTCTATATCAGGGGTGTCAAACTCGTGGCCCATGGGCTGGATGTGTCACACACTGGCCACCCCCACCCCCCGATTTAGCGAAGGGAGGCAAAGTCACGATACATCATGTGACGACATGACGCCCCGAGTTTGACACCCCTGCTCTATACCAATGTCTTCTTAAAAACTTCTAGTGATGGAGCACTTACAACTTCTAAAGACGTATGGAGTGCACCAAGTTGCAGAAAGCTTTATTAGACTTTGTATGAAAATCTAAGATAGAAAGAGACGAATCTGGTTCTTTTTCTTTAGACTTACTCATGGCTATATCTCCCTGGCCTTATACATCAAAGATGGGTGAAAAACAAATTATCACAAAGCTAATATAAGATCTGGATGAATTTTCAGGCATGCTCTAGGTATGTTCCACTTTAAGTATTGCCATTTATAAATGTATTTTTGAAAAGCCAACGTTAAATTTTAAAAGCCAGTTTGACAGGATTATTTAAGTTTAATTAGATTGTTTCCAGGTGTGTTTAGCATTAATTAAATCACTTTTTGAAATGTGCTGTAAACGTTCTTGCATATTTTTGACCAAGTGATATCTTTTACCTGCATTTATTTTCCCTGGCTAGGTCTTTTCAATGTTGTAAAAAAAAAAACATGCTTAAGTAAACCTAACTGTATAGTCCTTATATTTTAAAATGTGCACAACCTCGAGTTTTTGGCTTTTGAGGGCTCCACGTATGGAGCATGATAATGATGTATATAACCTTATCAACAGTTCAAGATTCTTCGGAAGAGAATTGAAATGATATTGCCTATTCATTTCAACTAGGCTTGTACACATTTTTATTATATGTATGTTCCCTGAATGCTCATACTATTGGGCACTAATAAGAAACATAAGGGGTTGATATAGATTTACACACTGCTTCCACTGCAAAGCAACTGAGAGCATATTATAAAAATTACACTGAAACCTCTGGGTAATTGTAGATACCATAGGTTCATAGAATTATTTCAAGAATACATAAGGGGAAAAGAGGTAGTCCTCGACTTACAGCCATTCATTTAGCAACTGACTACCAGTCCTCACACATATGACACTGCAGCATTCCCCCACAATCACGTGGTAAAAATTCAGGGGCTTGGCAACTGACATGTATTATACGACTACAATGTCCTGGGATCACATGATTATCATCTGCAACCTTTGCAACCAGCTGTCTTCTGAATAAGGGAAGCCAGCATAATGACTGTGTTATTCACTTAACAACTGCAAGTGACTCACTTAACAACTGTGGCAAAAAAAAGTTGTAAAACTGAGCATGATTCACTTAACAACCGCTTGCTCAGCAATGGAAATTCTGGTCCCAACTGTAGCCGTAAATCGAGGACTACCTGTCAGTGAAATTCTGAAGTTTAAAATTCCTAAGTCTGAGCCTTTGGCTTTCAGAGCAATCATTAGTTCGATCATCTGTCAGGCGATACAGACTGCCAATATATTATACCCGTGGCAGGGTTTCTAATAAGGTCTGTAACAGCCTTTCCAACTTAGTGCTCTACCAATACAATTGGACTCACTCCCTGCCAGGATGGCTGAATATTGCAGGAATTTAAATCCTGTTTATCCATAGAGTCTATGGAAGGCTGATATTTAGATCAATCACAATGACTGTACCCAGCACTTCACTTTAATATAATGCCGTGGGTGGCATTAACATGACACCAGACCACATGATTTAGATCAAATTAAAGGAGAGAAGATGTAGGTGTTACCTGGAAGAGTGACAGCTTACGAACGGGATCACAGAGCTTTCACTGTAGGTAGAAATAATGTCATCAGTTAGTAATAGCTGTAGACTAATTAATAGGCCCTCTTCTAAACAACGGTAATATATTTCCAGAGAAGAGTACGCCAATATATCCATGTACCTATTACACTCTGCTAAAGGTATAGTCATTTATCTTGCCACAGCATTCCTCCTTTGTTATTGGTGATTCCCGCTCCACCTGGACTCTTCATACCCAGATGGACTATAATTAACTTGAATTTGTGCCTGGATCAGACCTGCTGCCTATTTTTTTTTTCATTTCTGCAATTAACCCTTGCCCTTTCGACCCCCCCACCCACCTGAGAGAAATTTGATCTTGTCTCAACATTTCCCTCCAATGCCGATCTTCCAAAAGCTGCTCACAGCTTGACAAAAACCACAATGCATCCCCATCCCCGCAAATAATCCAGATCCAAATAATTACACAGCCAAACGGGTGCCAAGTTAAACAACACACAACAGCTTTCGGGAGATGCCAAAGTGGAGCTTTTTGTTTCATTCGCAGGGCACGTCTGCCTTGGCCCTGGCCACTTTATTAACGCTAATATAATTCTCTGGATTGAGTTGCTGGCACTTCCCCCTCCCCCCTCCCCCCCACATTTTGGCAAGGAATAATCATTTGCTGTGATTGGAACTGAGCATGAATTCCAATCTAGGCTAATCCCGCTGTGCGATTTGGAAACATTCCTCCCCCCTTCAAAAAAAGCACTCCTTTGCTAACATTAGCAGCCGAACAAGAACTGGCCTTCAGTAGTTTGAGTGGTTTTGGAAAACTAGCTAATCTAAGCCCCTGCCATAGTTATATACAAGAGTAAATAAGCGCATCAGAGCAATGTACTGGTGTAGGCTTTCACAGTCTGTATATGTCGGGCAGTGTTGAGCTTCGGGGGTTAGTGATCACACAACTGTGGCTGGCATCTTCAGAGGCAAAGTCTTCTGCTTAGTGGTGGGATTCAAATTTTTTTACTACCAGTTCTGTGCGTGTGGCATGGTGGGCATGGCATGGTTTGGTGGGTGTGGCTTGGTGGGCGTGGCAGGGGAAGGATATTGTAAAATCTCCATTCCCTCCCCACTCCAGGGGAAGGTTACTGCAAAATCCCCATTTCCTCCCGATCAGCTGGAACTCAGGAGGCAGAGAATAAATGAGGGTAGGACCAGTCAGAGGTGGTATTTACCGGTTCTCCAAACTACTCAAAATTTCCGCTACTGGTTCTCCAGAACTGGTCAGAACCTGCTGAATACCACCTCTGCATCTGCTACACACAAGCAACGGGCAGCTAACTGAGCAGGGACTGACTGAACGCCGGCCTTTATCATCAGGTGGTCTGTCTTCTGATTGGTCTTTAGCCAAGTTCATTTCCAATTGGTGTAAGGCAGAGAGGCCTGGCCTTTTTTGATTGGTTCTTTGCTGGTAACAGGATCTGAGAAGTTACCTTCCCTGGTTTCCCAAACTTTTCTGAGAATAGAAGCTTACTGGTAATACAAGTAGTCCTCAACTTACAACAGCTCATTTAGTGACCGTTCAAAGCTACAACGGGCACTGAAAAAAGTGATTTGTGACTGTTTTTTTCACACTTGCAACTTTTGTAGCATCCCCATGAACATGTAATCAAAATTCAGATGTTTGTCAATTAGTTCACACTTATGACTTGGAACACTCTATGCCCCAAGCTCATAGTGTCAGGGTTCCAACAGATGCCCTAATTAATTCAAAAAATAGCCCTTTTGCAACCTTTTGACAAGTAAAATCAATGGAGAAGCCAGATTCACTTAACAACCAGGCTACAAACTTACCATCTGCAGTGATTCACTTAACAACCGTGGCAAGGAAGCTTGTTTCCTTTCATCTGATTTATTTTGAGGGACTGTAAGAACTGGGAAAAATCTGATTGGCAAAGAAATCCTTTTTCTTTTTTCAAATAGAAGCAGGCTGCTAAAAACTGCTGCATCAAGGGAAGTTTTAAATCTATAGGGTTCCTGAATACATACCCACAGTTTCCTTCTAAGCAAACATGTAACCGATGCTGGTCTTAAAAGTATTAATTGGAATCCATGGAGAAAACAAAGAAAAGATGATTAACTTCCTTTGGCTTAGACAGTGGTTTGTGAATTGGGAACCAGGAATCAGTGTCGGCTATGCAATAAGTTGCCTATGGAACAAAAAAGGAAGAAATCTAAGAATTGTGAGAATTATATCTTTATATTTTTAAAAACATATGCACTGCTGCTCTTCTTGATAAGAAACATATGGATATACTGTAGTTCACTATGCATGCATGACAAAGATATATACATGGCTTAGATTAAATCAAATCTGGATCCAGACAAGTATGTTCTGCAACATGGTATATTGCCTTTTGCAACAGTCCCTGCATATATGTACACTTTACATATCTATTTAAGTGAACCATTCTTCAACATTTCATGCTACTTTCAAATTTATGCATTCCCCTTGATAACCGAAAAACACTAAGAAGAGTTCCTCAAATGGTTCCTTGCATCCTCCTTTCTTCCACAAAATGAGTATGTTATTTATTTGATTTCTTAAATACATTTCTTAAATGCATTTGAATTAATTATATTTAATTAATTGAAATGTTAAAATACATTTATTAAATAGGAGGGAAAAGGCTGAGTTCGGGAACAATATGGTATTATAAGATATTGGCAATTAATAACTTGTTTTTCTTAAGAGTGTGTGTGCATTTATTTTACCTTTAAACCATACAAAACCCATAGTAAAATAATCACATGATATAGCAATGAAATGGTATTATAGAAACGTTGGTAAAATATGAACATAAAATATATAAAATTTACATATATCAAAGTAACATGGGCACTTCAGTTAAAAAATAAGTATTATTTAAACTAAGGTGTAAAACTGGGGTAAAGAATAATTTAGACTGGGTGCCAGTTATGCCTCTTTAGTGCAGATATTCCACAAGTAAGTAGATCTTTTCTTGAAATCACCTACCCAGCTTCATATGTTTGGGCAAACAAAGGAAATCTCTAAAGATGGCTAGAGTCACCAAGCGGATACACAGAGGTGAAAAGACAGATCCCAAAGGTGCTTTTTCAAGAAGCAATTGGAGTTTCTGTTTTTTCTTTGAAGGTGTTTCACTTTTCATCTAGCTGGCTCTGAGCCAGAAAGTCCAGTTGCCTCTTGAAAAAAAGCGCCGGTGGGACAACCATGGCCTAGATGACTGAGAATCTCCATGATACGGCAGATATTACAAATAACTGAGACAATTTGGATAATTCTTAACAATCCCACAATACAACAACTAAAGGTTAATAAACAACAGAAAACAAATGCCCAGATTATTTATTTATTTATTTATTTATTTATTTATTTATTTATTTATTTATTTATTTATTTATTTATTCATTCATTCATTCATTCATTCATTCATTCATTCATTCATTCATTCATTCATTTTGTCACATTTCTATGCCGCCCCACTCCCAAGGGACTCTGGGCAGCTTACAACAGAAAATAAAACAATGCAACAATATCCTATACGAAAGTTAAAAGAAGACATTAAAATATTAAAACATTAAAACACATACACTCCAATTTGTGGCCGGGTCTTTCAAGATCACTATAACGAGATCAACGGTCCCAGGCCTGCCAGAAGAGCCAGGTCTTCACAGCTTTCTGGAAGGCCAATAGGGTGGGGGTAGTCCAGACTTCAGGAGGTAATTGGTTCCAGAGAGCCAGGGCAGCCATAGAGAAGGCCCTCCCACATGGGCCCACCAGACGACATTGTTTATCTGACGGGACCTGGAGGAGACCGACTCTGTGGGATCTTACCGGTTGCTATGTGGTAGAAGGCGGTCTCAAAGATAGCCTGGCCCTGAGCCATGTAGGGCTTTAAAGGTAATAACCAACACCTTGAATTGCACCCGAAGACCGATAGGGAGCCAGTGCAGCTCGCGAAGAATTGGTGTAATGTGGGTGTATCTATGTGCACCCTCTATAACTCGCGCAGCTGCATTCTGGACCAACTGTAGTCTCCGAACACTTTTCAAGGGTAGCCCCATGTAGAGCGTGTTGCAATAGTCTAACCGTGTGGTGACAAGGGAATGAGTGACTGTGAGGGGAGCCTCTGATCAAAGTAGGGTCACAATTGGTGCACCAGATGAACCTGTGCAAAGGTTCCCTAGCTACAGCTGTCAGATGTTGTTCCAATCTCAGCTGTGAGTCTAGAAGGACACCCAAATTGTGAGCCCATTCTGAGGGGGGCAATTTCTCTCCCCCCAGAACCAAGGATGGACAATCGACATAGTCTTTAGGGGGAAATACCCAGAGCCATTCGTTCTTGTTTGGGTTAAGTCTGAGCCTGTTGACTCCCATCCAGATCCTCACAGCCTCCAGGCACCGGCACATCACATCTACCGCCTCAGTGAACTGACAAGGGGTGGAGATATACAGCTGGGTATCATCAGCATATTGCTGATGTCCCACCCCGTGTCGTTGGATGATTTCACCCAGTGGTTTCATGTAGATGTTAAATAGGAGAGGAGAGAGGACCGAGCCCTGAGGCACCCCACAGATGAGGGGCCTAGGGGACGACCTCTGTCCTCCAACCAGCACCGACTGTGATCAACCAGAGAGATAGGAAGTGAACCCCCATAACACGGTGCCTCCCACTCCCAGCCCTCTTAGCCACCCAGAAGGATACCATGGTCAATGGTATCAAAATCCGCTGAGAGGTCAAGTAGCACCAAGATAGAGGAATGACCCCTGTCTTGGGCTCACCAGAAATCATCCATCAGTGTGACCAAGGCAGTTTCTGTGCTGTAGCCAGGTCTGAAACCGGACTGAAAAAGGTCCAGATAATCTGTTTCATCCAATGACCACAGGAGCTGAAGTGTCACCACTTTCTCTACAACCTTTCCCACAAAGGGTAGGTTGGAGACTGAACGAAAGTTTTTTTAATTCTGCTGGGTCCAGGGAAGGCTTCTTGAGGAGGGGTCTCACAACCACTTCCTTTAGTGGCTGCGGGAAGGACCCCTCCCTCAAGGACGTGTTAACTAAAGCCTGGAGCCAGCCTCGTGTCATTTCTTTGCTAGCCGAAACCAACCAGGAGGGGCATGGGTCCAACAAACAAGTGGAGGAGCTCATCGCCCCTACAGCCTTGTCCACTTCCTCAGGAATCACTGGCTCAAACTCCTCCCATACAATAGGACTAAGACCTGCCCCCGTCATCTCGGTCAGTATTGCCCAATCAGAGTCCAGGTCCATCCGAATCTGAGCGATTTTATCCGACAGAAACTGCACAAATTCCTCAGCTCTACCCTGCAAGGGCTCCTCTGTTCACCCAACCTTAAGGAGGGAGCGAGTTACCCTAAATAAGGTGACTGGGCGAGAATCCACGGATGCAATAAGTGCGGAAAAATGTGAACATTTTACCGCCCGTATCGCCACTAAGTAAGTCCTAACAAAGGCTCTCAAAAGTGTTCGGTTGGATTCGGATTTACTGGTCCTCCAGCATTGCTCTAGACATCTCTTCTGGCACTTCATCTCCCGGAGCTCGTCAGTAAATCAGGGAGCTTTCCTGGATCCCCCACCATGGAGAGGTTGCAAAGGCGCAATCCGGTCCAATGCCCCAGATGCCACCTTATGCCAGGCAGCCACTAGGGTCTCAGCCGGACTGTGGACAAAGGAGTCAGGTATCTCCCCAAGCTCCTTCTGAAACCCCACAGGGTCCATTAGGCGTCTGGGGCAGAACCACTTAATCGGCTCTGCCTCCCTGCGATGGAGGAGCGGTGTCTTAAAGTCCAACCCCAGCAGGAAATGATCTGACCATGACAAGGGAGAGACATCTATACCCCTTAATTCCAGATCATATCTCCACTGCTCCGAGAGAAATACCAGGTTGAGCATGTATCCCCCTTCATGGGTCAGACCCTGAACTACTTGGGTCAGGTCCATGGTTGTCATGGAAGCCATGAACACCTGAGCCCCATCTGAGGAATCGCCAAGTGACAGTAGGTTGAAGTCTCCCAGTACCATAAGCCTGGGGAACTCCACCGCCAACCTGGCTATTGCCTCTAGCAGACCATGCAGGCCTTGTCCATCATCAAACTTTGTTCAGATCAGAGTCCGAATCTGATACTGAAGTGAGGTGAATCCCATTATTTGGGCCTATTGTGCATAGCCTGTCTACCAATTTCTAAAATTAAAACTACAGCAGCAATAGTTATAGTAGAAATATCCAGTGCAATACTACACAATATTGTTTTGGACTGCTAATCAATTAATTTAAATAATTTGTATGGCCACCATCTCACAGCAGTGGCTTTGGGAGGCCTGCAAAGTTAAAACAGCATTTAAAATAATTCAAACCATGTCTGGGGTTGCAAATAGCAAAATTCAACTTAAAGTAAAACCACATTAGCGGGCAGAGCTCACTTAACCTCCTGGCCCAAACACCTGGAAGAACAGCCAAGTCTTTTTATGCATTGCAAAAGGCTAACTGGGTCAGGGCCATCCACATTGTTGAAAGGATGCTTCGTTACAGGGCAGTTGCTGCAACAGAGAAAGCATGACTCTAGGGTCCAACAAAAGACATTGTTTAATGGGAGGGATCCAGAACAACCTCTCTGGGCTGGATCTAATAGAGCAAGCAGAATTGATGGAAGACAGGTATGGATATCAAGTCATTTCTATTAGACTGTATATAGAAGCTAGTCCTTTGATCAATTCCATGGCTCATAAAGTTCTATCTTGCTTCCCGTTTCATTTTATACCTACAGGAAACTACTATGTTCAGCCATTCCACCCTTTTGAATGTGGTTGAACCAATATATGTTATTGATACTCAGCTCTACTCTTGTTTGTTATTCAGTATCACAGAAGCAGTCTATATCATTCGATGTTGCTTTTTGATTTTAGATCGGAGAAGGATAAACAAGCTAAGATTAAACTCGGACAATCTGGAGATGCCATTGGTCACCATTTTTAAGATGAGAGCTGAGGTTTGAAAAACTGGGACCAGATGAAGAGGTCAGAGGTGAAATCCAATTTTTTTCTCTACCGGTTCTGTGGCCATGGCTTGGTGGGTATGGCAGGGGAAGGATACTGCAAAATCTCCATTCCCACCCCACTCTGGGGCCAGCCAGAGGTGGTATTTGCCAGTTTCCCAAACTGCTCAAAATTTCCGCTAGCGGTTCTCCAGAACCTGTTAGAACCTGCTGGATTTCACCGCTGGAAGAGGTACTATCCTAAAAGATTGCAGTCTATCTCTTTAACATATTACTGATGTATGTAGCTTTTAACCACTAACACCCTGCAAATTATAACGTATGTACTATTAGGAATATGGCAGAGCAGACCATTACGTTTTACCCCTCGCTCTTCAACAAATTATTTTTGGGAGGAAGCTCATATATTAGAGCAGTGATGGCTAATCTTTTTGCCATCACGTGCCAAAAGTGGGAGTTGCATGGAAGGGGGGTTGCACGCACGCATGCACACACCCATAATTCAATGCGCTCCACAGATGCGCGTGTGACACCCCCCGTGTGACCCCCGCTTTTGGCACACAATGGCCTGGTGGACCCGGTAGGCCCGTTTTTCGCCCTCCCCAGACTCTGGAGGCTTTCTTGGAGCCTGGGAGGGGCAAAAACGGTCTCCCCAACCCCCGGAGGCCCTCTGGAGGCCGGAAATGGCCCGTTTCCTGTCTTCCGTTGGTCCGGAAGGCCCGAAAATCAGCTGGCCGGCGTGTGCATGCACGTTGGAGCTGAGCTAGGGCAACGCTCACATGTCCACAGATATAGTTCCGCGTGCCACCTGTGCCCACCATTGCCATAGCCTAACACTAGAATAATGATCTCAAAGGATTGCGATGAAGATTTTAGATTTGATCAATGTCTATTCATCCTGAATAATTTGGCCCTCTTAAGGAGAGTAACACTGGATATATTCTCATTCCTTGGTCATCTGTACACGCTGTTTGATTTCTCCAATTTAGTTCCTCTTCCTGCCATGTGACATACGGGTAAGTAGTTCTGATTTGTTCCCTCCTAAACAGCCAGCAGAACCTTGGTATGTTTTGGATTTTCAATTCCTAGAAGGATTTCTTGTTTATTGCAATGGGTGAACACAATCACTGTTAGCTGATGTTCTTACAATCACCATTTTTCTGCATTTTAAATTTTTTACTTTGAGAGTGGCCAACAGCAGAATTAAATTATCTTCCATTTGTACAAGCTATATGAACCTTGCACTCCACATGCACTAAAATATTCTTGTCTGAGGAGCCTGTGACATATGCATCTGATTAAAGTAGCTGCTGTTTTCTGAAGTAGTTCTGCTGGCATCTGAAGTCGGAGATGTTGGATGGAGCGTGACTGATTGACCATGAATCAGCCTCATGGTAGAAACCAAGGGTGATCTGGCCAACACCAGCAAGCATTAAATTTGGAAAGCATGCCCTTCAGTATGAATATTAAATCTGTGTTCTACTGACCCATTTTCCTGTTGCAATGTTACTGACTTCAAAGGAATAATACAGAAGGAAAATGAAGCCCTAGTAAATGTTGGAATTTGGACGCATTTCTTTGCCTTCTCATCTCACACTGTTCAATCACATTAACAAATCTGGATAACAAGCCCCTTATTGTACTTTTGGCATGTACACAAAATTACACTTGTTTGCTGCAATGCTAATTAATACAGAACAATTGCCACCCTAGAAGCCTCATTAGCATGAACTGGAATTCCCTCTTGGCTCCTACAAGTGCATTAAAAGGGTAGAAAAATCTTACCAGGCAGCTTGGTTACATTAGATTTCCTGAAAACATTGAACAAACATGCAACTGACACTTCCGAGACTTTGTAGCTAAGGGCCTAACCTTAACCTCATCACTTCGTATTTTGTATTTACACTGAAAATATAAAGTGTGTTTTCCATTTGAATCAAGGATACCTATTAGTTCTGTGATGCAGCCCCAAAGCAAAGATCAAACTTGGGGCAAATGGGGCAATTCAGGATAGAATCTAACTTAGCCAATGCAGGAACGAATAATTCCAAACCATTCATCCCGATTCAAAAACGTCCATGAAATTTCAACCCTTATTTATAAATTTCAACAGTGCTGTGGAAATTGTTTGAGCCAGTTTGATGTGGTCTAGTTCATCAGGCTAGAAACTAGGAGACTGAAAGTTCTAAATTTGCCTTGGGCATGAAAGCCAGCTGGGTATCTCTGGGCCTGGTATTCTCTCTCAGCCCTAGGAAGGAGGCAGTAGCAAACCACTTCCGAAATCTTGCCAACTGCAGGGACTTGCTCAGGCGAACAGCAGGAGTCAGCACTAACTAGAACAGAACACACCCAGCCAAGTTTGCCCCAAAAGTTTTAGGAACATGTATGCACAAAATATATTGGTGATTTATACCAAATGGAGGTAACTGGATACTGATTTAGGCATTGACAGGTCTGCTCTTAGATCATATATTATTGGTGACCCCTATAATGGATTTTGAATGGGTAACAGGTTTAGTAACATTAATGGAAAAAAATTGGACTGCAAATCCTAATTGGATCTTGGCTAATTTATCCCTAGCAAATGTGTGTCGCAAATCATCACTGTTGTCCTGACTTAACACAAAACTAATTCAAATGCACAAAATCTGAGATTTCAGGACCACAAGCAGTCCATGAAAACTTCAGGTATGCACCTTAAAAACCTCCATAATTAATCTTTGAATTTTGAGTTTTTTATAGAAGGAAAGTCAGGATTTTCTAAATATTACTAAAATGATTAAGTATACGTAAAGCAATGAACTCAGATCCAATGCAGCCTTTCTTTAGGCCCCACTTTCTGCTTCTTGGAGTAGAGCAGAAGCAAGCAAATGCAAAAATTATTCAGGCTTCTCATATTTTTATATACATATACATAAAATTGTACACAACTGTTTCAGTGTATTTTGATTGTTATATTATGTTTCTTTATTTAGTTTCATTAAATAAAGGCAAACAGTGGAACTGGAATTAAGGATGCCAGAAATTCCTGGGCACAGTAATCAGTGACATCAACCTTCCAAGGTATTCTAGTATGATTAAAGAAACAGTACAGTAGTTGAAATTTAGCCATGTAGGCAAAAGCAATATATGTATCTGATTTTCAGTGCTTGCTGTTAACAGAAAAGACACAATCAGGATTAGTTCCACCGTATTTTCATTCAATCCACAGGAAAACAGTAGGATTTTGCATTTTACAATACTTCGGATGTTTTTGTCACCCTAAAATCCATTGTGCACAAGTATATGAACAAAATAAATGCATAATCCAAACTTCACAAAAGCCACAGCAGAGAAAAATATGAAATTAAAAATAAATCAGGAGGGTAATATATAACAGGTGTTAAGCAATATGGAAATCTAAACAGTGAAATCCACTTTAAATTAGATTCCATTAACAGAAACGTACACAGATTTTAAAAAGCTATGAATAACACCAAAAATACATGAATCAAATTGTGGTGAATTCTCTGATGTGGGCACTTTATAAGGTTTCCTCCTGATGCATATGAGAATACAAGCATGTATCGCTAAAGTATACAACTAATGGACAAAATTTGTTATCCAGGTTATTGGCTCCAACTGTGCATTTCTATAAAACACTATAAATTAAGGTAACAGTCCTATTATTGTCAGCCCTACAAATGTTTACCAAAATCTTCTGGTTCAATCTTTGCTCTGCTTTAACATTACTTGGTACAATGACTACATCTTTGACATTTCTAACTAGGAGGGGAAAAAGCAACTGTTCATTACAGTCCCTCAAGTAGAGGAGGAAAACGTGATTATGCAATTTATAAAAATGCAAAGAGTGAAGCTGCTCTGATTATGACTGATTAATTTTGCTAACAAGCTCTGGCATTAATCAGAATAGGCTGACTCTTAGATAATAAGAACTGAGACAGAAACCTAATCTGCAGATCACCTACAAGGAATCAGTTGGGTTTTATCACAAATATGGGTAATATCTCCCTGTGTTGAAACATTTTACATATGTTTATAAATGTAAAAAAGCTTCCCTGCCTTCTTTGAAGAAATGCATTTATGCTTTATTATAGAAAAATGACCATGAAAACAAAATTTTAGTAGAGTAATATTGAAGAGTATTTTTTCTTCAGAGCAGATGTTATATTTGGACATGAAGCTGAACCGCAATCGAAGGCCTCTTGTCACAGAACAAAGTATGGAACTGAAAAAGAAATTCCTTATTTAGTATTGTCTTGATTCTGCTTGGACTGAGGATGTCATAGAGACCTATTGGTTACTGCCTTGAATCTGGTATGCAGTGCAATGGGATATCAATATTAACCCTTATGTAGCTGAAGAAATTACATTAGATTAATCCTATCTCTCAGCATCAATTTGGGCACAAAATCTTTTTCTCCGTGTAACCCTTGTTAGCAAAAGCAGGATGTATCTCACTGCTTATTTTTCTGCTTTCTAAAACAAAGTTCAAGTACAGCACCAGAGTAGGCCCATCACACATTTTCAAACCAATCTCAAATCTATTTCAGAATCTATTTTAATATACAACTGAACAGACCATAACTCAACAATTAAAGGTTACAATCCAATGTATACATTACCTTAGAATCATTTCACTGAATTTAATAGTGGTTGACTATATAGCATTAGGCTGGGAGAGGAGGAGGTATTAGAATTTCTAAGGTTTACTTAATAAAATGATTTGGGATCCTCACAACCAGCTCAGGTGTTTAAAACATACAAAATGATAATAGATATTCAGGCTCTCGAAATAGTTGAGATAGCAATCTGTATTTAGTCTCAGAGCTTATCTTCTAATTGAGAGCATAGAATTGTACCTAGACTGCCATCTAATCTGAGATTCACAAGAATCTACCCAATCTTTAAAAACCTACAGCAAGGTTCTAATTTTTCCCCTCTTTTGATCTAAGGACTTTTAGGAGCTGGAAGCTATAAAGGATATAGACTAGAGAGATCAAGGGGGGGAAAAATCAGCATTTTAAGAAGTGGCCAAATTAAGAAGATTTACGCAAATGTAAACCGCCCTGAGTCTCCGGAGAAGGGCGGCATATAAATCCAATAAAAAAAGAAGAAGAAGAAGAAGAAGATAAGAACTCAACTCCTCTGGTGCCACCAGAGTAGAATTTTGGGCAAAAATTGGGGGCAAGATGAGGTTGTACAGTATTTTATCCCTAAAATTTGGGACAGTATTTACTGTTATATATTACAGACCACTCAGGTATATCAATAACATTCAGACCATAGTTATTGATTTTTCCTCTTGTATCTCTACAGTTATTATAATAGATTATTCAGTCTCTTAACTCTGTTTTAGGTTTGAGACACTTCCCATTGCATTTTCAGAAAATCTCTCCTGAGGCAATATTATTTATTACTATATTCTGACATTGCTGGTGAAATGTGTCTATCAATTCTTCACACTATATCAAGCTAGAACTTTTTAGCCATCATCCCTGATGGGGGGCTGCTCCAAAATGATTAATTTAGAAAAAGGTTCAGAGGAATAAAATTGAATCTGAGACTTTCTGAGGTAGCTACTGCCACCTACAGGCTTAAATATTAGGCTTCGTTGGAAAATTTGGGAAGCAACTAAAAAACTTCCTTTGACGTTTGGAAGCTGGGGCAGTATTCTCAGAGGATATGGCCCTCCAATTGATACGTAAGCCTACTGATTTTGGCTTCTGATGACTTTTAGAAACTATCTGCATGTAAAATTGTTTCCAGCTCTATCAATATACAATTGGTCTATTTTGTCTCCAATTTTTTATTGCCTATTAGGAAATCTACATAAGGCAGAGTTCCAAATTACTGCTGAATTAACTATTGCTTTATTTTTTTCTGTATTCTAGTGTCCTTAGAAGAGCCCTAGGTACAACCTAAAACACCTTATCAGCCCGACAAACTTATTATTAATATAATATTAATGTCTGCAGCCTGTTTCCCATTCTATCTTAAACCTGTAACTAAATAGACCCCCCTCCAAATAAGCCAATCTTTTGCTTCTTTCATTTTTTGCCCTATCACCTGTAATAATAAAGGCTTCTACAAAATGCTTTGTTTGCTTGTTTGTTATACAACGATGCAATTAGTAATTAGAATGTATGTGCACATAATTAGTAGATAAATCAAAACACTCTGAATCTATGCTGAGATACAGTAAGGGCTGGAGCAGACCTGCTGAAGTTGTAACTCGAGCTGTCGGATCTAACTTTAAAAAATCTAGACATCCACTACAGAGTAGCAAAGAGATAGAAGAAACCAATTCTTGCTTGTGTAGGAAGTTAGCACTCACCCCTTTCCTAGAAGAATGAAATATTTTGGGAAATATTAAAAAGGCAGAATATTAGGTTTCCCTGGATGAGAAATGGAGAAGCATGTTTTAAAGACAACGCAACTCCCACCTTCCTGCCTCTCCCCCTTTGTTAATGGGCCAGAGGCAGAAATTCAATCTTTGACAATAGGACCCATCTGCAACACAAAAGCAACAGAAACTCACCACATGGCACTTGGGAAGATTACATCAGCCAGCAAGGCTAGCTACCCACCCCCTGGGAGTCTGACAACCAATCAGGATACTCTTTCGGGGCCCTGGAAGTTCAAAGCCAGAGAGAGCGTAAAACCTGGGGACTCGCTGTATCTCGTTCCTTTTCTGTTCAGGAACTCAAACCATGTGATCCTGTCCACTATTAAACCATCTTTCCAAGCAGTCTCCATGTTTCCAGTGTCTTTTTCCCCACTGGGAGCTGAACCAAGAAGGATATTTCTTCCAACAATTTGGCACCCAGATGGGACTCCAAGCTAACCTAACCAATGGACCTGGCCCAAGTAAGCCTCCCTTGCTAGCAGCAGACCCATTGAGTCTGTGGGTAAGTTTTCCTGGACCTTGGCCATTTGGAACTGGGTTTTAAAGAGATTTTGAGTGTTGAGCTCAAAGGCTGCTTGGAAAGAAGGTGAGTACCTCTAAATTTTAATTTTAAAGCATGTGTGTATGCCTGCATGTGTGTGAGTGAAGGCTCTTCTCCCAATCAAAGCTGGATCTTGCTTCCTCTGTGCATTTCCTAACTGCAGAAAGACCAACAGTTTGGAGAGCATGGGGGTTTTGCCAGAGCCCAGGACCTTCTGTTAGGGAAGGAGGAAGTGTGTGTGTGTGGGATTCCATCTGGAAAACAGTCTGATTTCACCTCTTTCAGTGACCTCTAGCTGCACCTCTGCCTACTGCTAGCTCCACTGAGCTATGACTGGTAGGATAGAGAAAGCAAAGGGGGCGGTCATCAAATATGGAACTTTGTGTTTAAAAGGAATGGAAGCCGAACAAAAGTGAAAGGGGTATTATAGTAGAAAAGGGAGTCCCCGGTGTTCCAAGGAAAGCAGCCCTAGGTGTGTGTGCATGGGGAGGTACTGGTACTAACTGTAGGGGCAGTGAGGTCCTCCCAGATCCCCTTTTTGGATCCGAAAAACCCAGGCAGATTTCATGAAAGGGAATCTGTGTCCTTCTCAGAATCTTTTTTTTTTTTTTTTGAAAAATGAAGGAGGATCGCCCAGCTGAGCCAAAGTGAACTTACATTTCAAGGATCATGGGAAGCTGTAGCTGGAGGGTGAGGGAAATCCCCTGGGGCCTGGGATGCCAGGCGGATTGTGGCCTGGGATGCCAGACGGATGCAGTGTTACCTGGCATGAGCAAAGGAAAGCTCAGAAATTGTGTAAGAAAATGGGCTAGGCTAAGAGATAACACCGGGAGACAAAATTTGGCAAAATAAGGGTACTTAAAAGAAAAGGGAAATGTATAAATAGGAATGTTGAGGTTTTTGTTTGTTTGTCTCTGTCTTCTATGCAACCACAAGGTATGTTTAAGATTTGTGCCTTCCCTAATTTAATTGAGATTTATGGCGGGCATGATCAGTGTATGTGTAAATCTCAGAGTTCTGAGAGTTTCTTCTCTTTGTCCTTCTTGTTTTTATGTATGTGTGCCTAAGTCTTTGTGCGCCCTCGAGGTAATTGTAACTGTAAAATGTATCTGATCTCTAGAGACAAGAATTTTAAATTGTTAGAAAAGAAAAAAAAATAAAAGGTTGAAATAATGGAAAATGGGGGAGAGAAAAAAAAAGGAAAGGAAGAGCCTTTCCCCAGTATTTGTCTGGCCAACAAGAATAGAGTAAAGAGAACTTTTCATTTTATTTCTATTTTTTTTCTCCTGCTCTCGCTGTATCTTAAAGAAACAACTCAAGTTAATGAGGAAACGTTTTAAGTTCATTTACCAGAAAAAAAACAGTCTTGCATTTACTGTATGTGTTTAAATGGTTTTACCTGTTCATTTCTTTCCCAAAATATGCGAATCCGGTTTTTTCTCATCTGTTGTGTCTCCATTTTGTTGAAACTGCATTATCTGTTAGTAACTGCAATACTGGTGTGTTGTTTCTTTTCAAACTCTGCCTGCAAGCTATCTACCCCCTCCCATCTCTAATCATGTTACAATGCTTTTCCTGGGAAGATTACCCCAAAAGGGGGGAGGGGACCCTGTTCTAATGTCTTTCAGCCCTGCACAAAGGACTCTGCAACCTGTGGAAGCAGAGCACATGGATCCAGATGCTGCCTCCAGAGGAGACCTTCCATCTGTTTGAGCAAGGAATTGGGTTTGAATCCAGCTTCCACTGAGAGTCATCACAGCAACTAGAGTGGAGCAGACCTTCCCAAGCCTGACTGACCAGCCTTACCACCAAGCATGCTACCCAGCAGACATGAAAGAAAAGATCCCGAGATGTATAAGTGAAGACCAAAAGACTCTTTTCAATCCCCAGAAGACAGTCTGGAGGGACGATGGGGAGGGTGGAAATTCATTGTAAGGTTTTCTTTCTTGTTTCATTTATATTGTAATCAGTTTATTGTAAGAATTGTATTTGGAAGTGGTTGCCCCAGCAAGTTATGTACACCTTAAATTTCTGTCTGGAGGGGAGGAGAAATATGTCCAAAATGTCTGTATTGCCTGTATTGTAAAAGTAGCTGCATACACATGCACACATAGAGACACAGCATTCAGAATTAGCCTGAAACTATTCCCTTCACTTACCTCCACACAAAGCTTCTCCTAAGTTGATTTTTGCTCTGTGGCACTAAAAGCCCAAGGAGTCATATCTCCCTGCTAATTCCATGGGGGAGCGGACAATCCCCCTCAGGCAATTCCCTCACTTGAAGAGATAGCAGAAAAAGTGATATCCAAAACCCAAGCCCTGACTGTGACTCATAAATGATGCTGCCCAGTTGCCCAGTAAAGCATGGTATGTTGTGCTGGTGGTCTCATGAGTAGAAGCCCCAGGGCTCATTATGTGTAATAATACCAAAAAAAAAAAAAAAAAAGCCTGGATTGTACACTGCTAATCTCATTTTGGACTCACAAATCCTGGATGTACTAAAGTTAAGAGCTAGGACAGGTTCAGTAACCAACCCATGAAATGGGCAGCCTGTAATTTAAAGGAAAATCATGGTTGTGAAAAATTTTGGGACGTGTGCTTACTTGAAACCTGACTGGAAGCTCACAGAAAGTGATATCTGAAATCCGAAATTAATTGGCATAGAAATTGGATAATGTACATTTCTTTTCAGAATTTTTGTCCTGGCTGCTAGACCTTCATGGTTAAAAGCTTTTTGGGAGCCACTGAAGGAATCCTTTTCTGTTGCTCCTATCAATGCCTTCCCCTTTGCATTAGAACAATTAAAAGCACCCATTAAGGCTCCCTGACCTGATCAATTTTAATCTTTTGCCAAGAACTTGTTTCAAAACTCACCTTCTGGAAAAAAAAAAAAGTAGGGATTGTAGGGTTAGCACCCATCCCTTTCCTAGAAGAATGAAATATTTTGGGAAATATTAAAAAGGCAGAATATTATGTTTCTTCCCTGGATGAGAAATGGAGAAGCATGTTTTAAAGACAAAGTAACTCCCACCTTCCTGCCTCTCCCCCTTTGTTAATGGGCCAGAGGCAGAAACTCAATCTTTGACAATAGGACCCATGTGCAACACAATAGCAACAGAAACTCACCACATGGCACCTGGGAAGATTACATCAACCAGCAAGGCTAGCTAAGACCCCCACCCCCTGGGAGTCTGACAACCAATCAGGATACTCTTTCAGGGCCCCAGGAGGTTCAAAGCCAGAGAGAGAGCATAAAACCCGGGACTCGCTGTATCTCGTCCCTTTTCTGTTCAGGAACTCAAACCATGTGATCCTTTAAACCATCTTTCCAAGCAGTCTCCATGTTTCCAGTGTCTTTTTCCCCACTTGGAGCTGAATCCAGAAGGATATTTCTTCCTACACTTGCTTCCTAGTGTTCAGCTAGTTTTTGTAGCCAATATCTGATAGACTTACATCAATCTGAAGCCCATTAGCTACTTATTAAAGCCCAAAACAAATTTACTTGCTAATTTACTTTTTCCTTTTCTAGGATTATTAAATATAGGAGGAAACAGGCAGCAGGTAAATCACATATCTTTTGGCTTTAAGTTTAAAAAGTAAGTTATATAAATTAACCAATTCTTTTTAAAAAATTTTTATTATTATTTATTTCATTACAACAAAATAAATATTCACATACAGATCGCGACCGGAACTTTACACAATATATTAACTTCAATCAAAATATACATATAAAACGTAAAATCTACATTAACCTTGTCTTTTTTTAATTTTATTATTCAACCAGGTATACCATTGGTCCTGACATTGGAAGTATACGGAGTCCTTTTGATTTCTCAAGATTTTTGTTAACCTGTCAGCTTCCGCATATTCAATGATTTTCCCCAAAATCAAATCTTCAGCCAGCAGGCCTTTCCCCTTCCAATGTTGAGCAAAACATATTCTTGCTGTGGTTGTGATATATATACTCAAACACCGTATATTCGTGCCTAACTTAACTGGCCTAATATTTAATAAATAATATTCTGGTTTCAATTGTAGTTTATATCCCGTAATTTCTAATATCCACCTCTGTATAGTTTTCCAAAATTCAATTGCCTTAGGACAAGTCCACCATAGAGGATAATAAGTACCTATCTCCCCGCACTTCCAACAGTTTTGAGAAAGTCCTGGGTACATTTTAGATAGTCGGGCAGGAGGGAGATGCCATCTATACACCATCTTATACAAGTTTTCTTTGTAAGTGGTTGCCATCAAGGGTTTCAAATGTTTTGTCCATATTTCTTCCCATTTTATCAGCTCAATTGGGTAACCAATCTTTCTCCCCCAGGCAATCATTGAAATTTTAACAATCTCATCCCCAATCCAATAGTTTATTAGAAGTTTATAAATCTTGGATAGCATTCTTTCCTCCTTTCCTAATATAATATTATCCATTTCTTGCTGGGTCAAATTTATATTGCCTTGTTCTCTGTCTTTTTTATATTTGGAACTGATCTGGGCATAAGCCCACCAGTCCAATTTCATTTCCTGAAGCTTTAACTCAGTTCTTATTTTCAAGCGGCCTTGGGTATCCAACAGCTCCCGGTAGGAAAGATGCTTTTCTTTATTATAAAGTGAACTATATGTTGTAGCTTCTAATGGGACCAACTAAGAAGGGGTTGAGGGGTAAATTTACCCTTATTTTTTCTCCAAGTTTCAATTAGAATATTCCTTGCATAATGTCCTGCAAAACTCCTATACTTTTTAACCTTACCTTGCCAAAGAAAGTGGTGCCAACCTTGTTGTAACCCCGAGCCTTCCAAGATCAACAGCCTCCTTCTTCTCAACAGTATCCATTCCCTTACCCAAACTAAATTTGCAGCCTGATAATAATATTTCCATTTTGGTAGGCCAAATCCCCCTCTTTCTTTTAGCTCTTGAAGCATTTTAAGTTTGATTCTAGCTTTTTATTTTGCCAGATAAATTTAAGAACACATTGGTTTAACTTTTTAAAGAAGTTGTTATCTAATCTAGCTGGTGCTGTGTAAAATAAATATATCCATTTTGGGAGGATGTAAGTTTTTATAATCGCTATCCTACCTAATAGGGATGTCTGAAGGTTCTTCCTCTTCTCTAAATCCTGTCCTGTTCGGTGGAGTAAATTCAAGTAATTGTCTTCTTTGATTGTTAAGCATTTAGCTGTTAATGTAATGCCTAGATATCATAATTTGTTGACAATTTGAAATCCCAGGTTCGCTTCTAATTCCTTCCCCTGCTTTATTGTCAAATTTTTAATAATGACCTTAGTTTTTTCCTTGTTTACTTTTAAACCCGCCACCTTTCCATATTTTTCTAACTCATAAATCAAATTCGGTCCTGATAAAATGGGGTCTTCTAATATAAATACTAGGTCATCGGCAAATGCTTGTATCTTATATTGTTGATTTTTAATATGCAATCCTTTTATCCCCGGGTTGTGTCTAATTTCCCTCAATAGAGGTTCTAATGTTAGAATGAATAACAACAGAGAGAGCGGGTACCCCTGTCTAGTTCCTTTCCCAATACGGATTTGTTCAGAAACATCTCCATTAATTAAAACTTTGGCAGACTGCTTCGAGTAGATTGTACGGATTGCCCGGATAAACCTTTCCCCAAATTGCATATGTTGTAGTAAACCCACCAAAAAGCTCCAACTCACTCGATCAAAGGCCTTTTGCACATCCATGAAGACCAGAGCCAATTGTTTGTCAATATGAGTTTCATAATATTCCAAAACATTCATAACTATTCTCACATTATCTCTAATCTGCCTGCAAGGTAAAAACCATTTTGATCCTCATGTATAAATTGACCTAAAAAGCCTTTTAACCTCTCTGCTAATACTGCCGCAAATAATTTGTAATCTGTGTTAAGGAGCGAAATAGGTCTATAATTCTGGATCTGGGATAAATCACTGCTGTCCTTTGGCAGGAGGATTATTAGTGCTTCTGACCAAGAGTTCGGGATCTGTCCCTCCCGAATTACCCCATTAAATAGATCTGTCATATAAGGGCTTAAGACTTCCCAAAGTACCTTATAATATTCTATCGGGAGGCCATCTGTACCGGGGTCTTTCCTGTCTTTTGTTTACCCATAACACTTTCCATTTCCCCTTCAGTTATTTCCCTATCCAATATTTCCCTAGACATGTCTGATATTTTGGGTAAGTCAGATTCCTCTAAATATTTATTTCCTGCTCAGACTTGTCCTCTTTTCTATATAAGTCGGTATAAAATTCCTGCACTATTCTTTTCTTCCCTTCTTCCCCTATGATCCAATTGCCATTCCCATCTCTCAAATTGTGGATTCTACTCTTTTCCTTTTCTTTTTTTAATTGGTATGTAAGCCACCTTCCCTGTTTATTTGCATTTTCAAATTGTCGTTGTTTCATCCACCTAATTTTTTTCTCCAAATCCTCTTGGTCTAGTAAGTTAATTTGGTGTCGCACTAATTTCAAATTCATATTGAGTTCTCTGTTATTTGGGTCCTGTTGTAACATGGCCACACTTCTTGTCAAGTCTTCTAAGTTTATTTCCCTTAGCCCTTTCCTTAACCCATCTGCAACACAATAGCAACAGAAACTCACCACATGGCACCTGGGAAGATTATATCAACCAGCAAGGCTAGCTAAGACCCCCACCCCCTGGGAGTCTGACAACCAATCAGGATACTCTTTCGGGGCCCCAGGAAGTTCAAAGCCAGAGAGCATAAAACCTGGGGATTCGCTGTATCTCATCCCTTTTCTGTTCAGGAACTCAAACCGTGTGATCCTGTCTACCATTAAACCATCTTTCCAAGCAGTCTCCATGTTTCCAGTGTCTTTTTCCCTGCTTGGAGCTGAACTCAGAAGGATATTTCTTCCTACACTTGCTTCCTAGTGTTCAACTAGTTTTTGTAGCCAATATCTGATAGACTTACATCAATCTGAAGCCCATTAGCTACTTATTAAAGCCCAAAACAAATTTACTTTTTCCTTTTCTAGGATTGTTAAATATAGGAGGAAACAGGCAGCAGGTAAATCACATATCTTTTGGCTTTAAGTTTAAAAAGTAAGTTATACAAATTAACCAATTCTGAATTTCCAGTATAGATCATTTTGGGAGTGAAAACTCTACGAAAAATTCATACACGTAACAGGGATTTATAGAACCAAATTCAGAATTTTTGATATATCTATTACTTTCTTTTCTAGATCAAGAATATGTGAGTGTGAGAAGCTGACTCCACATTTTTAGAACTGTTGAATTTGCATAGTGCTTATTCATTCAGAGAACTCTTTTGGCCAACAGTGTTTTTAAGTGAGTAATGACTATGCAGTTAAAGAAGAGTAACCCATCCCCCACCCCCACATGAATTGTCTATCTAAAATAGGGTGAGACAATAATACAGGAAGAGGCAGTAAGTGCTCAAAAAGTACCATAAGTATCTGAAATATAAATTGTAGCTAAGTCTTTATAAGAATAATGGCAGGGACAAACAGAACTTGATGATAGGCCTCACCATAAAAACTTCTACAATGATAGACATTGGCTTCAAAATATTGTAGTGATATAACCAGGTAATGAAACTACCCTTTTTAAAGCATGCATTGCGTACATTTAAAAAAAGACAAGGCTTTGATTGAATGGTCATGCACAACATCTTGAAATGAGTGATTGCTGCTGTAGATACCCCTGCATGAAATACAGATTTGTGCATAAATTTTATTGAGTAGAAATGCGCTGTTGACATAAATTATAGTATCAATAAGGGAAAAGGAACCTATTTTGCTCAAAACTGAACTGGGTCTGGTTTTGCACCAGGAGCCCGCATATATTGGTAGCAACTATTCTCTAATGGCCCTTCAAAAAGACTGCCCTCTATAAAATACAACACAAGTTTACGCTAAATGCAACACCCTATTGTAAATAATATTTTGTATAATTTTTCTGGTCTCAAGAGTTTCTATTTAGTTGTCTCTGAGAAATCAACAACCAGGATATTAGGGAAACAACCCATTCATTTCATGTGCTCCAGAAACTTAATCTGATAGTAGAATTTAATAGTTATCATGATGATAAACTTCTAATAGCCTTGTACCCATGAATATGCTCTGTACATCTTTAAATCTCTCCATGTTGATGGTTATCTCAACAGCTTCTGAGAGCAAATTTCCTAAATTAATGACAGCAATTATATGAAAAAAGGAAGATGAAATTTTAGTCAGAGTAAGCTACAAACTCTTAGGCACAGTGAAATTTATCTCTAGAATGTGAAGACATTGTTCAGTTCCCATCACCGGTAGCCTATGGCTCTGCTAAAATTGCTGGGTGCTGTTATTCAACAACATCTGGCACCATAGATTCCCCATCTTTGTAATGGAAAAGATTTATCTTACAACCACATGGCATATGATCAATTCAAGCAATCTTAATGTTTTCAGATTGCAATATTTAATATAGAAAAATGTTTAGAATACTATTCTGAATATGTAATCTAAAATAGCAAAGTATTGGAATGAATTTATTTTGGAGATTTGAATCAGCAAGTCTTTGCTGGAGGATGTGCTTCTAAATATAAGCACAGAGCTGAAAGAATATTGAGCAATTATGCTGCAGAACACTCTATTAGAATTAAAAATAATACAGTTGTCTTGGATACAGACTACAGGCTAAGCCAACTAACAGTAAATCTAACTTCACTTCTGTCTAAAGTATGTCTGGAAGAGAAGGAAGTACAAAAGAGAAAGACAGGATGTTTCCTTTATTTCTTAAAACATACAGAAAAAAATATTAACAATGTGCCTGTAGAAAAATAGGACAGTCTGTGAAGACCCTTCTCCTTAAGTGTCTCTTGCCCTTTGTTCTTGTGATCAGAAAGGCTCATGAGTTCCAAGAGATAACAGAATCTCCAATAGTTTACCAGATGACCTGCAGTTACATAGACTAGGTTGTTGCTACTTGGGTACCTTAAATGTAGTTGATGCAATGTCATATGATATACTTGACACTGTGATCTAAAAGAGGGAATTATTTTTTATTTAAGTAATAAAAAACAATCAAGAAGCTAATCTAGATAGCATGTGGTTTTTGGCCTTCCTCTTTACAGTAGAATGTGCAAGTTTGTCCTGGATGCTGTATTTTCTTCTCTGGATCAAGGAAATTCAACAGATGGTTTATAATAACTTTTATTTAACTGTGCAATACATTTACAGATAGAATGCCTATTTATCTTTTAGTATGGAATTAATTGAATGCTGAGTACTATCCTTCCAGTTAAAATGAGGCAGGGGATAGATTTCATAGAAATCATGGGAACAGTGGAAAGAAAATTATATATTATCATTATATATTATCATTATGCCGTACCTTTATTTTATACATTTCAAGGTGGCATACCTGATTTTTTTTTCTCATAACAGTAACAATAAAAATAAAATAAGGTTCTGTGTCTATGGGAGAAGTAAAAGCTAATCCATTACACCAAAATGGCTCATCACAAATTCCTGACAATGAATTTATAATATGAAAGCAGATATATTCATGTAGTCTGGGCTCAGCAAAACTATTTTTAACTGACAGTATTCCCATTTTGGAATCTTCGCTAAGATGGAAATATTTTTTCAAACTATGAAATTGCAAAAGTAAGTTTTTATTTTTTTTTCGTTACAGTTACTGGTAGTACAAAATAAAGTATATCAGTATTGCTATAATCCAATTCAAAACCATAATTAAAATATAGAGCATCGGTAACCTGAAAAGACCAAACAATAATTATAACCTGCAGTTTAATTTCATTCATTTTTGTATTTTGTATTGCATTGTATTGCTCAACTCCAGAATACTTTGGGAGGCTCATAATATGGAAAAAAGAATAAAATAAAAGTTCAGAAAGACAAAAATCAACAAAAACAATGGTAAAAGAACAAAATAAAGAACACGATGGCACATCTGACCAATCAAACATAAATCACAGAAACTTCAATGGGCTCTAACCACCTCACCCAAGGCCTGAGAGAAAGCCAGGTCTTGAAGCCCTGGGAATCTTAACAGGGTGGGAACCACCTGGATTTCAGAGGAAATTACATTTCAGATGGCAGGCACTATAACAATATATGCTGCATAAAATTAATTTTTAATCCAGTTTTACAAAAGCTACCGTAATTAAAAATGCTTTAAACCTATGTTTTCAATTGTGTAAACCACACTCCAGGCATAGGGTATAATTTTGGTGGAGGCTGATTCCAAAGGACTGGCACTAGATGGGAAAAGCTTTAAGCTATCATGTGCCTACTTTACTATGCTGAGATCCCAGCTGGCTCTGCCTAGATGATCTGGACAAGTGCAAGGCACGTAAGATGCAAGCCAATATTCTAAGTCACTAAGTACTCTGGCATTAACCACTAGCAACTTAAACTGCTACTCCAATATGCAGGGAGGTCCAGAATTGTACTGGATCAGGGACCAGAGAGAATTATTAGGTTAGTACTGTTCCAACAGTGAACAGACTGTTCCAAACATCCAAATATAAGATAATCAAGACATAAACAGCTGCTCTGTTGTCTCTATGGCTAAGAACCAATGTACCAGTAATCTATGGATGTACATTATACAAAAAGCTTCAGATTTTAGTGGTTTTGTTAATGAAGGGCTTTAAAGGAAATTGATCCCCAGATTCCTAAAGCCAAGGAAGCCCACAGTTGGTAGCAATGAAGATATAAAGGGATGGGTTAATCAGAATGGAAGATAATCTCCATTCACATTGAGCTTCAGAGGATAGGAATTCAATCAATCAAAAACCCCACCAAAGTTATTTGGAACAGGATGCTGACAAAACAGGGGCAGGGAGATATATTTGGGACTTGTCAGTATATGTGCAACAATTAAACTGATGCAAAGAAATCAGATGATCCAAAGGAAGCATGTGTAAAATAAATTAACAGGAACTCAACACCAAATCTTTGGGGAAATCCACTTATGATAAAGAGGTGGGAAAGAGAAAAGACATACTGACGTGAAATACCATCAGGTGACAAAGATAAACAATAATACATAAAATAAAAGTAACAACTTTATTCTATATTGCACAAAGGTAACTGAACAGTAGAACGTATTAAGTTCCCGTTACTTTCTTACAGAGAATACAAAGCAGATTTTCTCAAAATTCATCCTTTGCTTTCCCAATCTTTACAATCCTCATCATTCTAGACCTGTCTATTGTTACACCTCTCTTATCCGACTCCCAATCCTATCAAGAAAACCACAGCAGTTCTATAAATTCTATCACAACATTTTGTGTCCCACCCTTTCCCATAACCAAGTTCTACTTGTATCCCATCTTAGAATTTATATTACTAAAATATATCCTGCTTGTAATAATCACAATAAAGTCCCTTGAGAAGTCAATTTTTTCATCTCCATCACAGAGAACATATTATACGTTAACATGATATAAGATAAAGTCTTGAGTCCAACTTGATTTCCTGTGACTTCATGGCCATGGCGTTGCCTTGATAACAATTTATAAGTGACTTATTGACTTGTAAGATTTTTCCCTCCTTCCCAATGGTCTACAAGTCTAATGACTTTCTAGTGAGCGACAAGCTTGTTTAGCTTTGAAATAGTAAGAGTGGTATATAGTTCACTAGCTGAGGAAGAATATTTATTTTATATACTTTAAGCACATCCATTAGAAAATTGTGATCTATAAATATGCTCAGAAACAACGGTTACCAAAAGGCAAAGTTTACCTTTATACTTTAAAAGTAAATACTTTTATACACTTTAAGCTTTTGCACTGCAAAACCAAAAAGGGTTTAAAGCTTCAGGGCCTTAAACAAAACCCTGTTAATGAGTAAACGGATTTATCCTAAAATTGGATTGGACACCAGAGTCCTGTCAGATACATCAAGCCACTGCAATCCCAAAGGCATTTAAGGTTTGCTTAACACAGACGAGCTCAGGGCAACTGCAGAAGACGGTACGTAATTTGGAAACTGCCCAAGGGGACAGGTCTATAAATTGAGCTGTCCCCCATAATTACACTCCTACGTGAACGGCTTAAAAACACCAGAGCGAGAAGAAATCTGCAGAGTAATCGTACGCGCTTAGAGTACGGAGCCACAGAACCGACCCCCATACGGGTATAAGGGCTGCAATCCGAGCGTCTCCCTCACAGAGCGGTTTCCTGTCGCCATTGAGGGGAGCAAAGCATTTGGACTATAAAAAGGAGATTTTTTTCCCCTCCCCCTTCAGGAAACATAACTCGGTGGTCACAATGGGAGGACGGTACTCAGTCCTCAAAAGCGAGGAAAAATATTCTCCATCAGTATTCCTTCCGACCGCTGCCCCCGCCTCACTGCCGGCCGCCTTCCCGCTTCTCTTTCGCCAAGCCGCCTCAGCGCGGAGAACGACCTTCCTCAGCCATCGTTTCCACCCCCCACTCCACCCCACCCCGTCGAAATTCCTTTCCGCGCGTGCGCAGTTCTTCCCCAGCACTGAAGAGGGGGAAGGCGGGTAGAGGCCGTACATGCTTGCTCGCTCTTGCGCAGTCCGCGCTCTTTCCAAGCCTTTCACCTGGGGCTTGGGCGGGAGGTCACGAGGCGATTGCGTCATCGCCGTCACGTCGTCGGCGGGAGCAGCCGTTGCCTTTGGGCCGCGAGCGGAGCGCGAGAAGTGGGTTAACGCCCCCTCGGTGCGCGAGAATACGGTATTTGCTCCGGTTTGGCTCCTCCCCCTTTCTCTCACCGTAGCCTAAACCAAGCTAGGCCGGAGAGCACTGAGAGGATCCGGGGGGGTGGGGGGAAAAACTGTCGCTGCCGCCACCCAGTCTTGAGGCAGCTGCAGGGGGGGCGGGTTAGGTTCCGCTGGGACCTAGAAGCCAGCCGCCGCCATGCAAATCACTCTGAAGACCCTGCAGCAGCAAACCTTCAAGATAGACATCGACTGCGACGAGACGGTACGTACGGCCTGAGGGGAAAAAGGGGGCGAGAGGTCGGGTTGGAGCTCGGAGCTGGTTGTGTGTTGGGGGGGGGGGGGAGGGCGCGCTGGCGGTTGGAAGGCCCACATTCAGAAGGACGGGATCCCTGGGCCCATTTTCCGCAGCGAGGTGGGAAGTTCTGCCTCGAAAAGTTGGGGCCTGTCAGCGAAGGGACGGTGAGAGAGACCCGGGCATCGTGGAGAGCCTCGAGGTGGGTGGGAGATCGAGAGAAAGAACCGTGGGACTTTGCGGAGAGAAAAGAAACAAGCGGGCACGTCCGTCACAGGCCTCCCGGGCGACCCGAGGCTGCGGCTTCCTCTTTGGCGCCAGGCCTTGGCGCAGCTTTGGAGTGCTTCGGTGAAAAGGGACGGGTCTCCTCGCCTGCTCACCCTCCCCTCCCCCTGGTGGGAAGTGACGTTTAAACTCAACGTTCGCCACCATTCCACCCCCCCCCCCTTGTGTGCCCCCCACCCGCACGTGCGAACGTTGCGGTGGTTCTGGTCGTTCAGAACGAGGCGACTTGGAGCGAGGAGGTTCGCCTTTTGCAGCGTCCTCGAATAGGACTCTGTGCCATGACTCTGCGTTATTTCGAGGAGGGCGGGAGTGCAAAACGCGCGTGGGACCCGCGCTCGCTCTATCTCTCTCCCCCCTCCCCCGTTCCCCGAGGCGTAGTATGTTGGCAAATAGGCCGCGTTGCGTGAAAAGGTGGGCCAAGGAGGTAGGCCAGCTTTTCGCTCCTAAAAGGTTAAAGCGTGCCTTTGGCGGGACAGGCAAAGGACACCACGCATCGAAATAACGTAGGTAAGAGTGCCGATTCATGGTGCCTAAACACATTCTGCTGGGATCTGGGAGAAGTAAAGTGCCTTTAATACAGGGTAGTCCTCCATTTGCAACGGTTCGTTGAGTGAGCTGTCATTCAGCCAGCCCTGTCTCCATGATGTTCCTTCATCTCATCCCCAGCTCCTGACCAAGATAATACTGTTAAATCATCCTTTGGCTTATTAGTATTGTGGTGTTTAGCCCTCTTATTCTGGCATTGTTCAAGGAGAGCCTGGGAATATGCAGCTAGTCCTCGATTTACAACAGTTTAGTGACTGTTCAAAGTTATAGCAACACTGAAAAAAGGGACTCACGACAGTTTTTCACACTTGCGACCTTCGCTGCATCCTTGTGACCGATCCATGTGATCAAAATTCAGAGGCTTGGCAACTGGTTCCTCTTTTATGACCGTTGCTGTGACCCAAGGTCATGTCATCCACCTTTTGCCATCTTCAGACAAGATGGTGGGTAAATTGAGGACCCAGTTTGTTGGGGGCAATAAGCTGACTTTGTATAAATATAAATATACAAAAGTATGAAGGCTATTGCTTAACACACTGTAAGCCGCCCTGAGTCTCCGGAGAAGGGTGGCATATAAATCAAATTTAAAAAAAATCAATGGGGAAGCCAGATTCATTTAACAACCGGGTTGCTAATTGATCAACTGCAGTCATTCACTTTACATCTGTGGCAAGAAAAGTCACAAGTAAAATTGGGCAAAACTCACTTAACAAATCTCACACCTAACAACAAATTTTGGGGGCTCCATTGTGGTCGTAAGTTGAAAGCTACCTGTATTAGATGCACTAAATGGGGCATTTGGAGCTAAAGCTTATTGGCAAATCTGAATAGCAGGGGGTAATTTCTTAGCCATGGTATAGGGTCTGGTTACTTAAAGGACCGCCTGTTTCCCATAACATCTGCTTGGCTGCTTTGATGTTGCAAGGTTGGTGCACTCCAGTTTTCTTCGATTAAACAATCTCATCTCTCAGGACCCCGGAAGTGTTCTTTATCTGTTGTGGTGCCTGCCCTTTGGAGCAAAGTTCCCCCTGAGAACCAGATGGCCCTTACTCTGCTGTTGTTTAAAAAAGCTGTGATGACCTGGCTCTTCATCCATGTCTTCAGAGAGAGAGAATGAGACCAGTTGCTTCATTGCGCTTGTTCTCTTTTACTGTTATTTTTTTGCTTGTTCTCTTCTATCCTTATTTTTATCTTTTATGATTTGATTGTAATTTGTTGTGAGTGAAAAATCCAACAGCCTAGAAGTTTAATAAATTATTATTTTTAATAGCTTTGGTGCGTATTTTTTTTTTCTTTCCCAAAGTGAGTTCCTTCAGAAAGATGATTGGGAAGTGTTAGTGTTTCCCAATTTTCCCTAGTAGAGCTTTTCCGTTGTCTGGTGGGCAATTCTGTATTTGTGAAAAAATGAGAAAAGCAATGGTTGATGTTTAAGCTCTGCTACACTTTGGGATTTCAACTACTAGTAAGTCTGAATTCTGGTGCTAACAAGTTATTGAAAGTTCTTTTTGAAGTTTAACTTCAAAAAATTCAAAGAATAACTTTGAAAGTTATTCAAAGTTATTAAACACAAAAGCATATGGTTTAATATGATCTTTATTGCGTATTTATCAACAATAGCTGGAGTTTGGCAAATAAAGATTTTTTAATTTACTACTGCATTCAGCTTATCTATGTTTAACCATAGACTTGTTCACAGACTTGTATTGTGGTCTGGGCAAGGACAAGTTTGTTTAAAATTTTGGAGTTGTGTATAAACAGCTTCATTAAAAACTGTAGAAAAATATTTACACACAAACACCCACACCTACAAACCTCCCCTCTTCTGGGATTCTGTTCCAAGATGATATTTGAAATTCTAGCAAACATCAGCAAGAAAGTACATTTTGTAAAGTGTTGTAAAAATTGCAAAATCACATTGCAGTTAGTGGGATTTCAATTAGATCCAGGAAATTTAATTTCAGCAAATTTGTTGAAATGTTGGTGCATTATTCATCTCATATCTATGCACAATATTCAGAGAGAATATCTGGGGTTTTGTTTGTTTAAAATGCTTTGGACTATAGACCATGTATGCAGTTTTAGCTTTGGTAGCAAAACTTAAAAACCTTTCTGGTTTACCTCCATAATCAGAAATATAGATTAGTGGATCAGTTTCCTTTAAGGTTACATATATAATTTTTCTGCCACAATGAATGTATGAAATCTTAATCTGAGAATTAGTAATTTCCCAGAGCCACTCATTAAATCTCATGAAACTGAATCTCCTCAATCCTGATTTCACATTCAATGTTAATGTTAGCATATATCCTAAATAGTGAGCCAAGTACTAAAGTTGTATTTTTAATGCTTCATGCCAGGTTTAATAGAGTATTGTGATCTATTAGTTAGAAGCTTCTGTTACGAAGCATGACCTTGTACAATTTTTTCCAGTATTGTTTAACAAATTTTCAGTGAATGTATGCTCACATATATTTTCTGCATATGTCAAACTACATGTTTTCTAGAGTTTAATAACTACATTTGTGACTTCATTATTTGGGAAGGTGGTTTAAATTGTATTGGAACAAATATTGTAGTGCATGAAAGTTTTTCTTTTTGAGTATCTTTTGTTTTCCTCATAAATTAAGATTTGAAACCCATTTTTATCAATAGTTCATTGTGGAATTTGAGGCACAACTGTGTTTTTATTCTACAGAACTCATTGTGTGGTTCAAGGTAAATTACTGCCTTTAAAAAAAAGTCAATAGTTCTATTGATCCATTTTCAAATATGCATAAAATGTAAAATAAAAAATAAACAATTTACCAAGTTCCTGTCTTAATTTCAAGCACTTCATTTGTAATAAAAATGCTAATTAAAAAGATAATGTTTCTTTTTAGTTAAATTGAATTCCTGGTGACTTCATGCCAATTTCTTTGTAAGGCTACATAAATGTTGGTTTGTATGATTTAATTTTTTAAAAAAAACTAACTTACTGTTCTGGTATTTCCAGGATGCCTTCAAGAAGTAGTAGTAGTAGTAGTAGTAGTAGTAGTAAGTCATCCACATTTGATATAATAATTTAAGCCAAGAAGGAAGGAAATAAAAAACCTGATCCAGTTCTCTACTGGCAACATGGGAGCACTGTTAAAACTTGTTCTCTTTTGTTCTGATTTTGTGTGTCAGCCTGCTGCAGGCTGATTGCAAATTTTGAGGTCTATAATACATAGATAGAAATATAATTATTAAAATTAATCAGAATACAGTAGCCTTTTACTTATGACCAGTCACTTAGCAACTGTTCAAAGTTATAATGAATCTCTCCAAAGCTATTTAACAACTCAATTTTGAAGTTTCAATGGCAGCCCTCCTATGGTTTCATGATGCCAATCTACATTTATGGCCATTTGCAACAGTCTGTAGTCATCTGACTACAATCTATGTGTGTTTGTCAGAAATTGGTGTTTGCTCCTAGGTTTGCAGCACAAAAATGGTGATTGGGTACAGTTGGTTTGCTTAATTTAATTTTAAACTTAAGATCCTTATTTGTTCTAATGTTTTAGTGCATTTTAATTGAATGTAAGTGAGCTAGAGTTACCTCCAGGTAGATAAGTGGCATACAAGTTTAATAAAATAAACAATGACTGCTGCATTCTGTAATAATGACCACTTTTGATTAATGACTGCTATATTTAGCTGCAAAAAAGGACATAAAATGGGATGCAGTCACATCATGACTTTAATGATCAGCACAATTTACAGTCATAATTCCAGGTTCAATTATGGTTGTGAGTCAAGGACTATTGCTTATTTCTTACCTTCCCTATCTCCAATTAAATCATTTATTTATTCATGGAGATTCATACAGATTCATTTATTGTTTTAGATGGTCTTGGTATCACAAAGTTTGAGAATTCCTGGTGTTCCATAGAATATTACTAAAGAATTAAGTGATAAAGTTAATTTATAAAATATTTCTATTTGGATTTTTTTCCAGTAATACAAAATACAACAGTTTGGTGTCCCAACAGGACAAAACTCAACTTTTTTTGTAGTATTGTCATTAAAAATAATGGCAAACTGAATCAGTACCTTTGTTTGGGTCTGGAAAAATGAAGGAATTGTAACTGGAATATTTGGAGACAAACACATGCAGCTTTCTGAAAATTCCTTTACTTGAGGAATTATAAGGGTTTCCAGGTTGAAAGGATTACCTGGTGATATCACCTTGCCTAGGGAGACACCTATGGGGCTCCTTTCATGTCCTTGTCAAGGAGCTGGAGCGAATGATGGGAGCTCACCCCAGTATGTAGCAGCACTTGGGTCTTGAATATAGGCTTGCTCATTTCCAATCCAGCGTCCTAACCACGTGAGCCACCGCACTTCTCTTTCTTTTCTCAATTGAGGTTATAAGATCCCTTGAGACATCACTAGGGTTCCCTAGTATATCATGATTTATTTTAAAACAGCAGAGATCAGACAAAATTCATCCAACACTGGGATGGCCCACTGAAGAGTGTGTGAAGTGAAGAGCAAGGAGTAAGCTGAGGGAGGAGCGGCAGGTGCATGTGAAAGACATCCAAGGAGTGTGGGCTGGGGTCTCCTGGTCAGTGCATACTTGCCTTTCTGAAGTGTAGCAGTGTGGAGGGCTTCACCAAGATTACCAATCTTTAAGGATTAAGCGATGTGTATTTTACAGTATTCTCAAAGGCAACATTTTTTTTGCTTACTGTATATGGATTTGAAGTTGGAAAACTTTGATTCTGATGCTTAATTTTATTTTGCATAGTATAGTCTTTCCATAGGTTACAGTTGGTTTACTGTTAACCTAACACAGAAAATATCTAGTGTTTTCTGGCATTTTGAACATAAAGAGTTTATTATCCTAATGATTTATGTGAAAGCTACTGAACATCTTTTAACTAAAAATATTTATTGTAGGTGAAAGCATTGAAAGAGAAGATTGAATTAGAAAAGGGAAAAGATGCTTTTCCAGTAGCTGGCCAAAAATTAATATATGCAGGTAATGTAATTATATTTTTATGGGGATGTGTGTGGATGGTTGGAGAAGCAATAATTAATGACATAAAATTTAATCCTAATTCTTTTTCTTTTGATTACATAGAATGGATCGATTAACATTAAATAATTTAGATTTTATTTTAGCCATAATAATTATCATTTTTCAATCTTTGTGAGCCAGGGTGGTGCAGTGGTTAGAGTGCAGTACTGCAGACTACTTCTGCTGACAGCCTGCAATTTGGCAGTTCAAATCTCACCAGGCTCAAGGATGACTCAGCCATCCATCCTTCTGAGGACCCAGATTGTTGGGGGCAATATGGTGACACTGTAAACTGCTTAGAGAGGGCTGTAAAGCACTGTAAAGCGGCATATAAGTCTAAGTGCTATTGCTATTTGTGGCAAAAATACTTTTTCCACACCCTTTCTCCACTGAACATAAGACAGAGCTGAGCAGCTGGCATGCATTCTCCCAAAGAGCACAATGAAAATATACTTTTCACAAATAATTACCAATCCTTAGTAAAACACATATCCTATATTAAGTCCTATAATTCCTGTAAATAAACTCGTGTATGTCTCCCCCCCGCCAAAAAAAACCTAATCCTGCTCTCATCCCTCCTGCATTGAGCCCGAAATGCCCTGCATTGAGAATCTGAATCAAGCACATGTATTTTGAATATTTCATTAGGAAAATAATCTGGGAATAAGATGTTTTAAATAGTATTGGATGGTAAGAGTTTTTTAAACCTATTCCAGCAGCTGCAGTTGTTTTACCTTTTGAAGTTGGGATGTCCTTTGAATTTGGTTTGGACCAATTTGTTTATTTTTGATAAAACTTTTGGAAAAATGCATGTGTCTTTCTTAATGTGTGGCAAGATGAAATTAGGCAAATTGCTGGTCACATTCAGGGAGATGCTTTGTACCTATAATAGGTTAGGCAGGCTACATCTATATGTTTGTCTTAAAGAACACTAAATTTGTATCCAAAATTATCTTAGCTGATAATGTGTACAAAGAGGCACAGCATGAAGTCAGAGTAATTGGCTAATAACAGTAATTTCTGTAGTATTGTACAAATAATATCACCTGGAAAAGTCTTTCTAATTAATATGTGATAATAGCAATTGAAACTTGAAGTTTCTTTGACTACACTGTACAGGGGCTGGTTATGAGGAATATAGGAGGGACCATTAATGGATGCTGACTTGAGTTGTGCAAAATAAAAAGGACATGAATCTAACAATAGTTAAATAGTTAATCAGATTTAAATCATTGGTGTTATTTGATTTCACCTGTAGATTTCTACATAGAATGAGTAAATCATTATATTTAGGTGAAGATATTTAATATTAAAGCTGACATTATATGAACTATCTTTTTAATTTTTCAGGTAAAATACTTAATGATGATACTGCTCTTAATGAATACAAAATTGATGAAAAGAATTTTGTGGTGGTTATGGTAACAAAAGTAAGTTATTGTTTATACTTTTATTTGTAGGTACTGTTTTGTTGTTAACCTTATTGTTTTCTGGGCATACTCTTGATTAATAAAGAATCTTGATACAGTCTGTTTTGTGGTCCTACTAAATTGTCTTGCAGTGGTGAAAGTTTGTGAACTTTGTGTACTTTTTATATATTAAAACCTACAGTATAGGTAGTCCTCAATTTACAACAGTTCATTTAGTGACTGTTGAAAGTTACAATAGCACTGAAAAAGTGACTTATGACCGTTTTTCATAGTCATGGCTTTTACAGCATCCCCATAATCATGTGATCAAAATTCATATGCTTGGCATATGGTTCATATTTATGACCGTTGCTGTGCCCCAAGGTCATGTGATTAACTTTTGTGACCTGACAAGCAAAGTTACTAACTTATCAACTGCAGTGATTCACTTAACAACTGTGGCAAGAAAGGATATAAAATGGGGCAAAATTCACTTAAATGTCTCACTTAACAACAGAAATTTTGGGCTCAATTGTGATCATAAGTCGAGGACTACCTATATCATCAGAGCTTCATAGAAATTTTAATTAAACAACCAACACAAAAAGCTATTTTTGTCTCGTTTTTATTGAATACATTGAGCTAACATCTACTCTTGATAATGTCTTAATTGGGGTACACTGATACTCCACAGAGTGGTTGGATCTATTTGAATAATCCATTCTGGACTTCTGATGGACCCAGTTGGCTTTCAAAACTTGTATTTGGATTTTTCCAGCAATCTGAAGGGTAGTGCTATTGGGAAACTGGCCACCTTCTGCAATAAGAATGCAGTGAGAGATCTTGATAAGATTGCCCTCAGTGGCCTCTCCCTGTATGTCAGTTCTAGAGAGCTCCTTGGTTTACTGAGGAACTGCAGGAGCTGAAGCAACAGAAGAAGTGACAGCTGGAAATATGTGGGCTGAACACACAAAGTAAATTTAATTGGACACAAATATGTACCTAAGCTTGGGGTTATATTATAAAGGTAAGGATGTCAAAATGGAGAAATGTCTCAATTTTTTATTGAGTGCCACCCAGCAGCATCTTTTAAATTGACCAAGGTGGGTTAAAATGTCCATTAGATGGTCACTGTGATGTGTTAGCAAACGTTTAATATATAAAATCACTCAGAAGCCAAGAAGACTCTGGTGCATGTATCCTTTAAGTTATCTTGAATTATATATATCAGACAGCTATACCAAAAAACTATTTGAGTTCTGGCTGTGGTGAGGCATGGAAACTGTTATAGACAATCTGTCTCAGAACATAAGTAGGGAATGATTTGTTTTATAGGATCTCTAAGCTTTTGTTACTTGGGTATTTTTCTGAATTGGATATTGAAGGCACTGTTCACAGTGGTTCTAAAGCTTTCTGAAGGATTACATTCAGTGTGCCATACGTTTGAAAAGTTGAACCCTGGGGTGCTCCAGTATAAGGTGCCCTAAGCCTAGATAGCAAAATTCTGTTTAACATTTGAGGTTGCCAGGACTGCTAGGAGATTTTTTTTTTATTGAAAAAGTTTTACAATACAAAAATTTTTTCCATTTTCACCCCCCCTCCCCTATCCCCCCTCCCCAACCCCTCCCATCCTCCCTCAACTCCAACCCCTTCCCTCCCCACCCCACCCCTGACTTCCGCTACAAGTTTAAAAAAAAACCAGGTTTAGAACAAGGGAAAAAGAAAAGGATTATTAAATATTCAAATTCTAAATTAAACAAATTTCGAAAGAGGAAGAGAAAGAGAAGGAAGGAAAGGAAGAAAAAGAAAGGTAAAAGAAAACAGACATTAATATATTTCTAAAATAAACAATATTGTAGTAAATAAAAAAAAACCCTTAATAACCATTATAATTCTATCCTAACTACACCCCTTAACTAAAGAAAAGCCCCCAAAAACATAAAACATAAGAAATATATGCATATATGATTATAATCATACAATTATATCATTAAGAAAATTATCTTTTGTTTAATTCATTTCTCAGTCTCTATAATCCAATTTTCAATCTTCTCTTCAACTTGATTGGAGTCAAACATATTTCCTCAGATAAATCCTACATCAATAATCTTCATCTTGCCGCTGCCCCCATCAGCAAAGTAAAACATTTCTCCACACAACCCCCCCGAGTGACTTTGTATAAATAATATCCAACCATGAAGGTATTCACACCTCTAGGAAGATCCATTCAAACTAACTTGTGCTAAACCTAAAAATAGGCTTTCGCAGCCTTAACCAAACCTTGAAAAGAAAAAAGAAAAGAAAAAACCAACTAGAAGCTGCATTCCCAGATGTTCCTTTAAAATTCTTTCAAATCCTGCCACCCTTTGCAATTCAGTCCTTCGGGTTATAAAGTATTTTCAATTACATAGTCTTCTCCTAGATGAGTTCCATAAAGAATATATAATTGGGTAACCAGTGATCGCTGCTAATTTTTCAGCAATCTATCAACACTCAGGATATCATGTCCAATCCAGGATAAACTACATAGTAAAATTTTTGTAATCCATTTTAATATATAAGTTTAATGCTAATCCAACTCAAAGTAAACTGACAACAAATTGTTATACGTCTTAAAAGATTTTTTTATAATCCATTTTATCCAAATCTTTCAGTGCTTTCTAATTCAGTATCAAACGATTCACAATGCTCCTTAAATTTATCATCTGTGGTTTCCAGTCGGATTTCCTCATTAACTTCTTCCTGTCGATTAGCATCACCCCCCATTCTTGAAAAGTACTGGACCTCTGCTGCTGATCATTTCGAAGTAAAACTTTATTTTTTGAATCTTCCTCCAGCAGTTCAAGGTCCTGTGATCCCCCTCCAAGATCATTGAGGTGTTCAATTTTCTCGTCAGAAAAATCCATAGTAGAATCTTCTGGACAACCACCAAATTCTCCTTTTACTTTTAAGACACTTTGATTTTCTTCTTTCTGTTCACATTTTGTAGACTCTGTTTTGGATATTTTATTCTTGAGATATTCTGGTGCTCCCTTAAAAATATTTTGGTAAAAATATTCTGCTTTCTCTATAGTATTCAGACAATGTCTCACACCATGATATCTAAAAATTATACCAACTGGAAAATCCCATCTGAATGGGATATTACTTCTCTTCAGTTCCTTGACCAAGAAATCAAAATCTTTCCTGTCCTTTAAGACCTTTGATGGTAGCTCTTTAAAAATCCTGATTTGTGTACCTGCTACGTGCACTCTCTCAGAATAAGACTTTTGTAAAATATCATCTCTCAGTCTTTTATCAGTGAAATAAACAACGACATCCCTAGGCAAATTCCTTTGTTTAGCCAGGACTGCTAGGAGATTATTCAACACTTTGGAGTACTGTACCCGAAGTCTTATGAATATACAGATAATATCCAGTTGTTTATCTGCACTCCAGATCTATGGATATAAATATTAGAAGTCGTGTAATGTTTGATTTGAAATTAGATACTTATTTTTTGTGATTATATTTGGTTTATTGCTTGTATATTCACTGAAATTTGTTGTGACACTTGCAACTAAACATTCACTGTCTTTGTTGGAAAAATATATATGAAGCTTTAGGTTTGGTGACCAATGTTACCTCCTTAGCAGTAGTGATTCAACCACATGTTTCTTAAACCTTTTCATCAATAGACAATACTGGTTTGGAGGGATTTGGGCCCATCTGCAGAACTCCCTGAACTTATTGATACTTTTGAGCTGTCTTATATGAACTGCTCACTTGAAGTCATCTGAGAATATTTCAGTTTGGTTAAAGTCAGGGACTTGAATTGGTTATACCAAAACATGAAATTTCTTTGGCTTCAGCTATGTTCTAAATTTACTGATGCATTTAAGATCATTGTGCTGTATGATCCATATTTATTTCCTGTTAGACTGAAGAACATACATATAACATTCTCCTGTAGAATATGCTGGTATAATTTAGAATTCATTATTGCTTGATTATTGAAAATTGTTCAAATTCTGAAGTTGCAGAGCAGTTCCAAACTTTGATATTTCTGCTTCTGTTCTTTATTGTAAATGTGAATGTTCATGAGATGAAATTATTTTATTGCAATGTTCTGCTTTTTAATATATAACCTTTCCCATTGGTGCCAGAAGCTCCATTTTCATTTAATCTGTTGACAGGCTGTAGATGGATCATCCAGGGGGGGTCTTTGGACACCTTGGCATTGTGCTTCCTGAAGAAAAGTGGTTTTTGTTTTGATATTCTTACATCTTGTTCTGTGCTTTCCCTATCAGAAACTCATGAACGTTGATATTAGACAATGAGAAGTGTTCTGTCATTAATTTGGAATTCTTTGTTCCATTCTGGAATACTGTACACTAATAACTACTTCTATGAGGAGTAAAAACTGGATAGCAAGATGGGTGACATCTCCACTTGTACACACTCTGCCTGATGATCATGGATTGATGAAGGCCACATTTTTTAGTCCTTCCCAGCCTCCCAAATATCAACAAACTTTTGTCTGAAATCTGCTGATAACTTCTTGTTGTTGGACTATGTTTCTATTCCATAATTCTGTGTTATGAAGTGTAGATTTCAGTGGTGGCAACCAAAGTATGTGTTCTGTAATAGATGAAAAAACCTTTAACTCACATCTAATGGTCTTCATCTGGTTCAACTTACCCCCATTAGAAAGATGATAATTCCTGAGGATTTCAAATAGAAGTGTGTACCATGCTTTTGTTAAAGACATTACATAATACATATGTATGTTTGTGTGTGTGTGGTTTGTTTACCATTAATCTGTTTAATGATAAATGAGTTTCAGATCTCACTGTAGGTCGTGATACTGCAATATTAGAAGTATTTCTAAATGTTCTCTTCTCACACTAAGTAATATCACTAGTATTTGTATTGTGACATGCATTATTAATCACTTTGATGTGCTTGCTGAATTCTCTTATTGGGTTTATGGAAATCATAAGATGAATATAGATTTATTTTTTCAAGTGGTAAAGCAACCGATTAAAAGCTTATTGTAGCTGCTTTGAGGCTTCAGGGCATTTTCAGAGGGATGGTTGACTCATTGAATTATGAGTACAGACCTACTTCTACTGGAGAAAACTATTGTAAATGCACGTGAGAAGTTGTGCATCATTCACATGAAACAATTTAACCTCTAGTAAAGAGGGAACTTTTAGATGAATTTAGAGAAAGACATAATTTAGGAATTTGCCTTCTTCACCTTTGTAGCCCAAAGCAGCAGCCGCTCCATCTCCATCTCCATCTCCTACTACAACACAGCAGTCAAATGATACTACCACTACTGTTACTTCTACAACACCTGTTGCTGTGCCGAAACTAGTCCCTACTACTCCTGCTCCTCCTCCTGCACAAGTTTCAGTACCTGCACCCACTGCTTCAACACCAGCTGCAGCAGCGTGTGAGTCTGCACCTGTAAGTGCTACTGTAGAAGAAAAATCAGAAGATAAGCCAGTAGAAACGCCAGCAGCCACCAGCCCAACATCTACAGAAAGGTATTGCAGAACATTGGAAATCAGAATTTTGCTTCTCATTCAATTCAGACTAAATGCAGTGGATATTAAAAACTGCAACCAAAAGCGAACTTTATTTTTAGGCTTTTTAACACAGTAAATATCTGAGATCATATTGAAAGGCAGTGTAGCATACAGATGTATTTTTACATTCTGTGTGCTACAGGAAATGTAAAAATGTATTTTTACGTTCTGTATCATTTTAAAGCTTTTGTGGTGTAAAATTTTAGTTGCTGTACATTGTACACTTGGTGGCTCTTGCTTGCCTTTTAACTTAGGTAGAGATTTATTATTAAGAAACTGCAACTTTGAACCTTGGCTCAGGTGGGAATAGAATTGTAATTGTTTATATATTAGATTTGTAAATGGTCATAATCGTACACTTCACAGTCATACAATTCTCAGTTTTCTAGGAAAACATTCAATAATATAGCATTAAATTATCTAAAAACAGAATATAATTGTGATGTCCTTTTAAATATTTTTGCTATACGTTAAATAAATAAAATCTAAAAACTCTAGCACATAATTCTAGGCTGCTGTCTTAACTAAAAACAGTGGAATCGAGAGATGATTTCATAAAGCATGAAACACCATTCAGTATTGCAGTGTAAATTATCTCCTGGATCCAACTGACTGCCCTTCTCCTGGCTTTGTGTATGCTGGTAAACATGCTAAGCCCATGTCACCTTGTGTTGACAGCTAGTCAGGCAATTGATGGAACTGTATTAATGTGAGATCTCCTTTGGTGTCTCATATACTCCCCACTCCCCCCCCCCCCCCCCCCCCGCCAATAGCAAGGTGGTTGGTATTCAGACAGAATCTTTTTGTCTCAGCTATCCAATTTAGCAAACGGAATCATATCTGGTCACCTCAGGCACAGAAGTCCTGGTCCAGATGTCTGGCATTGGTGCATCTATACCCACTAGTAAAACAAGTGAATATTTTTGTTATCTGGTTTTGCAATATCTGTATTTCAGTGGTTTGCAAATTAATGTGTTATGAAACTTATTTTTTCTGAAATAGTAGCAGATGGATGCTTGTCAGTATTAATTTGGAAAGTATTATTTCTGCTAAGTGCTTTTCAGTAGACAACAATACAAGTGTGTTTATTTTAAATAAACCATGCTCAAGTTCACACAATGTGACATGATTAAAACTCAGTAAAATAACTCCTAATTGTCTACCTTGTGCTGTTCTGTATCTTTCTTTTGTGTCACTTGTTGATTCCAAACTTAAACTCTTACAAAAATCAAATGTATGCCAATGAAACTTAGTTTTTATTATACAATTCTTAAGTTACTTTAGATTCTTTATTAGCAAAATTTTAATAAGAATAATACATTAACTCATGGGACTGGTATTAAATATGTTTGTTTTGTTCCACCACAGTACAATAGGAGACACTTCTCGATCAAATCTTTTTGAGGATGCTACAAGTGCACTTGGTAAATATTTCTTGATGATTGAGTGGCTCATTTATTTAAAAAAAAAATAATCACCATCTTCCTCTCTCTTCTCTTGATTAATATAATTTTAAGATGCCAGTTGCTCCTTAATAATATTTCTGTTTTCCATACCACAAATTGCCTGTACGTCTTGGATTTCTGTGTGAAATATGGCTGGGGAATAATGTAGAAGGGAATTGGATTGAATACTTCCGGTGGCCATCTGACAAAAAAGTCACATAGATTTTCAACCTATGTGTTAAACTTTCTGAATTTTTAAATTACTTACAAATTTTTCTAACTTGAATAATTTCTCTAATCCTGTGATGGCGAACCTATGGCATGTGTGCCAGATATGGCATGCAGAGCCCTCTCTGTGGGCACGCGCGCAGTCACCCCAGTCCAGTTCCAATCATGTTTCTCCATCGCGTTTCACTCAATCAATTCCAACTTCTCGCGAAAGAAAAAGATCTCACAAAGTTGGAATTGATTGAGTGAACTTTTTCACTCACACGCTTCACAATGGGGAAGAAGGGGTCCCCTCCTTCTGAAGCTCATTACGACTCAGAGCCATAATGTGACCCTGCGTCATCTTGGATCCTGGGGGGGGGAGCAGTTGCTTTTCCTGCACAGCTGGCCTGTGTTGGGATGCCCCACTTTTCCACTAGCCAGCTGAGCGTGCTATGCTGTTCTGGGGCTTGTTGGCCTTCAGATGTCATTCCCACCACCCAGCATCAGTTCAGGGGTTCCTCTCCCCCCACCCCCCGGTGTGGGCAGAGCAGAGAAAAACGGAGGCAGAGAGGGAGTGAAAGAGAGAGAAACAGTGGGGGAGAGGGAAAGAGAGAAAGGGAGGGAAAGAAATTATATTACAAAAGTTTTTCTTTTTTATTGTTGCTAAATGTAATGTTTCAGAAGCAGAAGAAGTTGCCCCAAAGCAGTCTGTGAGGGCTGAACACAGAAGCATAGATTTCCTTGGCCTTCTGTGTTCCTACCCCACGCTGCCCTCTGCATTCCCACCCCGTGCTGAAGCGAACCAAACTGCTAAACGGCCCCACCAAGCCCAGTTGCAAACTCCACCAAGTGCCACTCCAAACATTCAGCTCACACATCCCTCCCGGACAGCGGCGGGGAAGGTGCACGCCCTGCCTGCTCCGCTCTCACTGGCCAGAGGTAGGGCTCCATGCTGCCGCCTCCCAGCCAGAGCCCCACGTTTGTTTCCTTGCTGGTCACCTCTGAAGAGGGAGCTGCGCTCAGGCTGCCCAGACCCCGGCCCCAGGGGGAGAGAGGGAGAGGGAAAGGGGTGGTGGTCTCCAGGTTAGTCTTGCCTTATTTTGTGTGGATCTCTAACGCTTGGCTTTGCCTGCCAGCCTCAACTCCCCCTCCACAGCCCAAGTGGTTGGATTCACATGACATGTGAAGCTGGACAGGAGAGCATGGCTAGATGATTGATTGATTGATTGATTGAGAGAAAGAGAGAGAGAGATGATGGATGGATGGATGGATGGATGGATGGATGGAGATAGATGGATGTATAGAGATAGATAGAGTGATAGATCGATGTTAGATGACAGGGAGGGAGGGAGGGATAGATAAGACACAGATAGGGAGGGAGGGAAAGAGAGGGAGGAAAGGGGGAGGAAAAGATGATATTATGAAAGTTTTTCTTTTATTGTTGCTAAATGTAATATTTCAAAAGCAGAAAAAATTGAAGGGGCATAAAAATGCATTTTTCACGTTTTTCTTAGAACAGTTAGCTGAACTTTGCGTTTATCATTATTTTGGATAATAAATTTTCATTATTCAGGTTCAATTGTGATAAATAAGTGGGTTTTGGGTTGTAGTTTGGGCATTTGGTCTCTAAAAGGTTCACCATCACTCCTCTAAGCTGTTACTGTTTGGTATCTTGTGATAAAACACATTTTTAGTAGATGTTACTTATGAGAAAGCCATCTATTCAGAAAAGTAGTTCTGAATTTTAGTCCAGTCAGATGTTATTGCCTTCCACCCCAGTTGTTCCAACAAGATCACTCTTTGTAAGCACATATTTCTATACATTTTCTATACATTTTATCTATTTCCAAGCAGCTATTAGTTGAGTAATGCAATAAAGAGGATGGACATTTTTTAATGTTTGGTTGAACTATTTTAATCAGGCTGTTTGAATACTGGTTCCTGGTTGTTTGTTTTTATATTAGAATATGCTAGTCCAGTTACAACATTTACTTGAGTGTACTTCTTTTTTAAATTTGCTTCTACAATTCAGTATTTCTCCAGGATAAGATCTGCAGCAATTTTAACATGAAACATAAGGGGAACCATCTGTCAGTGTCAGCTGTTTTCCCAGACTCTCTCCATTCCATTCCACTTCTTTTTCTGCTAAACTGGTTCCAGTTAGTTCAACTTATTTGATATCCCTGACTCAAAAAAGCATCTGAAAAATGTCTTTTGCTGCTAAGTTTGCTTGTAAGAGTTAAGAAATAAAAACATAATGGCCAGCAGGGAAACATAATCTTGATGATTGTCACATCTTACTACTAACATTTGGTCTCTGGAAAGTTATCTGTGAGAGAATATAGCCCTCAGGCTAAGTAAGATTCCCCACCCTTCTATATAACATTCCTGATTAGACCTGAATAGAGTTGGTAAAATAAATGGGAGCCCTGATGATTACTGCAAAATGATGGAGTGTGACAGCTGAAGCATACTGTGGTCTTTTAATTCTTTTTAAAAAAAACCTGTTTTTCTATATGGTTGAGAATTCTTAAAGGTCAGAGTCACCTGTGTTTCTTTCAACTAGTTTTAACACTACAGATCTGTCATCAGCTATTATTGATCAACTGCATGCTCTGATACTGTTTTTAATTATTTTTAAAACTCTACAGAATACTGACTATAATACAAACTCAATTGAATGATTAATCAGGAAAGGAGTTTTATTATAAAAACAGAACGGAAAAAAAAGATAATTTGGTTTTTATCTTGGGAATCAGTTTCTATTTTTCATTATAGCTGTTTAAGGTCAGACATGAATTATTACAGCTAATACATATGCTACTTTGATAAAGAAGAAATTGGAAGGAGAGATGAATTATTTTTATTAATAATATAGTGAACTTGAATAGCAGAAAATTGCATATCACCCAGATTGCTGTAATCAATAACTAACGCAAATCCTGTTGTATTGTTATTTTCTTGACAGAATATGCCAATAGGTTATTTTCTCCCTTCCTTCCTTCAAAATTTGCATATATCTTACCTGTATATTTTCTTTTAACTTGCAAGTGACAGGCCAGTCATATGAAAACATGGTGACAGAGATTATGTCAATGGGGTATGAAAGAGAGCAGGTAATTGCTGCATTGAGAGCCAGCTTCAATAATCCTGACAGAGCAGTGGAGTATCTTTTAATGGTGAGCATGTTTCTTATTTCATGATCTGCTCTTCCTTCTACATTTAAGTCTGATCATGACAGGATTTTTTATGGGAAGGCGAGATGTAAAGACATAAGGCAAAAAGTAATGACTTAGTAATGAATTTTCTATTTTAATGAAAACTTGAACATAAATTGGTTTAATTTCTTAGTCAGTACAGCTATTCTTGGTGTGACCATTTGAACTGCAACTACATTAATAACATTAAAAGAGGTACATATACATCAATATAAAAAGCTTTATTTGCGTTCACTTAACAAAACTGTTCTACATGGGTTTGAATTTCTCATATTCAGATCTTTCTGAATGGAAGACTCCTAGAATACATTTACTTAATCTGATTTTAATATTTTAGACTAGTGTTTCTCAAGCTCAACAACTTTAAAATATGTGGATGTCAAGTCCCAGAATTCTCCAGAGACACAGACAGTTGCTGTCCACACATTTTAAAGTTGCTGAGCTTGAGAAACACTGTTTTAGACAATTAGTTTCATAATCTCTAATGATAGACTGTGGCAGGGGTTAAGTCCATTTATATATTTAAATGTTTTTATTTCAGTAGAAGTAACAACAGATGGCAGATTTTTTAAAAAAAAATAACAGTAAAGAATTATTCCTTTATTCAAGCTTAGTTCTTAGACTTCATGGATATATCAAAATCACGAAGATTGTGTTCATTTTAGGGTATCCCTGGAGATAGGGAGAGTCAAGGTATGGCTGACCCTCCTCAAGCAGCCAGCACTGGGGCTTCTCCATCTTCAGCAGTAGCTGCTGCCGCTGCAGCAACTACCACTACCACTACTACTACCACTAGCTCTACAGGAGGTAAGAGAGCCATTTCTACAAATCTGAGTCTGACTCACTAAAGAAATGGCGTGCAAAACAGCCCTTCAGACATTTGTTTTGGTTGTAGTATAATTCTGCAAACATCTCTATTCTTGGTAGTTCTTATAGGGTGGTGGGCTTTTTTGTTTATTTGTAGAATATTGCATTGAGGTTTATAAAAGTTTTTGGTTTTCTAGTTCAGGTTTCTGAACCATTTTGTCATAAATTTTCTTATGAAGCTGTTCTAGGTAGACAGATTAACAAATTTGCCCTTTCCTGTTATTAGTAACTTGTAAAAATTAATACTAGGCTCTAGCATGAGTCCTGTAAAAGCTTTTGAGAAAGGCTCGCCTTTTGCTTACAGTCTTGTTCAAAATGTTCCTCCTCTTTCAGGACATCCTCTTGAATTTTTACGAAACCAGCCTCAGTTCCAGCAGATGAGACAAATTATTCAGCAGAATCCATCGCTTTTGCCTGCATTATTACAACAAATAGGACGGGAAAATCCTCAGTTATTGCAGGTGACTTTTAAATCCTCTCGAGTTGTCTTCTGTAGTTTCATATTCTTTTTTTAAAACTAACATCAAATGAGGAAAGAATAAAATAAATGAAATGAAGTAAGTTGTAAAAGTCTCTCAGTATAACAATTTACCATATAGGCATATCTGTTACTAATATTTGGTCTTTGTTGGCTTACATATTACCATTTATACTGGTATTTCAAATGGAAATAATTTTTAAGGTAAATAGAAATGCATAGTTATCATATTTATGTGTCTGCCCATCTCATAAACAAGTAATTTTGGATAGTGTACAACAGTGTTGTAGGGCCTGGTGGCTCAGCAGACTAATGCATTGTAATTAACTCCAGCTGTCTGCAATTATTTTAAGTTCGAATCTCACCAGGCTCAAGGCTGACTCAGCCTTTCATCCTTTCTAAGGTGGGTAAAATGAGGACCCAGTTTGTGGGGGCAATAAGCTGACTTTGTATAAAATATATACAAAAGTATGAAGGCTATTGCTTAACGCATTGTAAGCTGCCCTGAGTCTCCAGAGAAGGGCGGCATATCAATTTTTTAAAAAAAGTGTTATAAATAATATGTACAAATATTAATATTATTAAAAACTTTAAAATTATAAAAGGATTTTATTATATATATATATATAAATAGAATAAAAAATATTAGGTGAAGAGCAGATGTTAATTACACTTGAGTCATCTCAGTTGTTTACCAGTTACTTGGGGTCCCCAGGAGTGATGACATAGCAAGGTCTTGAGGGATTTCCAGCAAGTTAAAAGACATGAAGCCAGCCTCACTTTGGGGGAAGGAGGTTAGATAAAGAAGGGGGCACACCAGGAGCTGCCAGGTGAAGCTTCCTAGCGGATGGGGCCTGCAGCATATCCTCTCTGCTGGATCTGGTGGGACAGGCAGATGTAATCAGGAGAGGCAGTCTTTATTTCAGTATATTATTTGCTTTTGTCCTCCCATGCACCATAGCAAATAAGCCAACATCAAGAGCATTTTATTCAGATGTTAAATGAACCTGTGCAAGAGTCGGGACAAGGAGGTGGTGGAGGTAGTGGAAGTGGAGGCGGAGTAGCTGAAGCTGGAAGCCGTCACATGAACTATATTCAAGTAACACCTCAGGAAAAAGAAGCTATAGAAAGGGTGAGTTGAACATATTATTTTCTCAAACCCAATTTTCTCTCTGTTTCTTAAATTCAAAGATTAAGTAATCCTTACATAGCCAAAATCTACAGTAGTGGCCAAAATTGTGGAAACCTTTTGGGAAAAAGTATTTTTGAGGTTTGAAGGCTAATAGCACCACTTTTTTTTTTTGGAGTAGTACCATAAAATAATATATCAATTGAAGGATAATTTAATCAAGAATGTAATGCTTTTCAACCTTTGTTTGAGAGATAAAAGTGGCTTTTTTCGTGGAATTCTAGATTTTAGGTCAAATTCCTGCAGTCTGCGCCAAACAGTCCTTGCACTCAACTTTACATTGCATTGCGCCATTTCATCTTGTATACACCCAGATGATTTTCTTCTGTCACATAGCCACTCTCTTAATTCTTCTATCATCACTTCCTGTTGTGCACCTTTTCCTGATTTTACCAGTGTGGTTTTGTAGGGCCCGAGTCTCCTTATACCTCTTCAAAAACTTAGAAATGCCACCTTTGGTTAAGTTTCCACCAATTTTTCTTCTAATTTCTTTATAATTGTAGCCTTGTTCACTTCATAATACTATTTTACATTGCTTTCTGGACAACCAGTAAACTCTTTGCACAATTACTATAATTTTATTACATTTTACAAGCTCACTAAATGAAAGAACACAAAAAACCCAACCAAATTGATAGCAATTACATAACACTAACAAATGTCCTCTCAGCTTCAATACATGACATCAATAACTGAGTCCTACTGTGATATGATTGGCTCATTGCCAAAACAAGATGGCACCTGATTGGCTCTCTAAACACTCATGCTCATTGGCTACAATCAGATGAAGGAAAGCTACCTGATACCAACCTAAGCAAGTTGTGCTTCCTTTTTCTGGTTATTTAGCTATAACTTTTCATAGAATACAGATAATTGAACAAACTTTGTTGCATTACATTCTTGATTAAATTATCTTTCCATTGATATATAATTTTATGGTGCTACTGCAAAAAAAGGTGATGCTATTAGCCATCAAACCTCAAAAATACACTTTTTCCAAAAGGTTTCCACAATTTTGGCCGCTACTGTACATAAAGCACATGTGGGTAGGCCATAGGCTTATAGAAAACATCAACAACAAAAAACCCTGTGCAATGGGGGTATTAACAACACAAAATTGTGAAAAAACGATCAGAATACCACACAGAATGAACGCTGACTGATAAGAGAGGATGAAGCAGGACATAGCTGGTAGGCTGGAACTTTGAATAGAACTCTTCAGTCAGCAACAGTTAAAGAGGAGAACCATCTACTTCAAACTGAAACTATCTGTCCATTATATATATCTCCTAGGTTGAAGGCTTTCCCCATTGGACAGCCAAGGTAGATGACTGCCTTTCAATTTGTGACACTAGCCCTCTGAAACATCTCTTCATAGAGATCATGATGACATTCTCTCCTGTGATAAATTAAGCCTTCAGAATGGTTTTTGGAGGGTTAAGAACTTGCTGCTTCAGGGTTTAATAATAGCAATTACTTAGATTTTGCTGTAAGTGATTGTTGCTGAAAATATAAAATTGCATGTGTCCTTTGGATATAGGGCCACATAAAATATTAAATAAATTCAGTTTATGATTCACACAGACCGTATATTTATGTTCCCCACATTTCTTTTTCAATTTCTTCTGCTGTCCTCATAAAATGAATAATACTTAGTAGATTTCTTTTCCCCAGTATTTGAAGTTCATTAGATAAAGTGGTTAAGGCACCAGGCTAGAAACTGGGAAACTGAGTTCTAGTCCCTTAGACATAAAATCCAGCCAAATGACCTTGAACCAGTCACACATTCTCAGCCCAACCCAACTCACAGAATGTTTGTGGGGAAAATAAGAGGAGGATGGATACTTCGTATGTTCACTGTTTTGAGTACTTATAAAAATAATAAAGCTAGGAAATAAATATTAATATTAGGATATGTACCATTTACCTATTACTAAGTTGTAATATGCAATTACAAGTACCTTGCTTCCCTGAAAATAAGACCCACCGCAAAAACCAGCCTGGGGAAGATGGCCACAGCCATCACGAGAGCCAGCCCCTTGACACAGCGCAAAAACCAATAAATCCAAGCGTTGGGAGGGAGGCACGAAAAAGACAAACAATCAGGATCTGCTGCACAGCCTGACTCTTGGGAGGCTCAGAGGAGGCTTGCACGGTGGCAGAGATGCTGGTGGGGGGGGGGGGGGGATGGGTGAGGCAGGTGTCTCCCAGAGGGAGACCAAGCTTTGTCTGCTTGCAAAGGGGACGCTTTGAAACAAAGGGGACGCTTTGAAACTAATCGCAAGCACACGAAGCTTGTGAGTCTCCGTCATTTCTCTGCCGGGCGAAAAGTATTTGGTTGCCTATGGGTGCTTGGGAATGGAGCAAAATAAGCCTGAGTGCTTATTTTAAAGCCGAAAAGATAATAAGACTGGGTCTTATTTTGGGGGAAACATGGTATATGTGCCATACATCAAAATTTATTATTTTGTTTCATTTTAACACTTAGGTTTAGTTAAAAGATGAACTTATTCTTGGTTTTCAAATTTTCAAATTTATACATTTAATTAATATATTTGAATAATTTTTTGCATAGTCAACCAAAGCTTCAGGCACAGCATTCAATGCAGTTCAGCCGTATCAAGATTTTAGTATAACAAATTTGTATCTGCAACAATTATGTCATGCATCAGGACAAATGAACATTTAAAATACTAATCTTTAATACTTGGTCTAGTACTACTAATACTTTAATACTTGACAAAAAAGCTTACGCTATAAATGTCAATTCTAATAGCCTTTTCTTTCCTATAGTTAAAGGCCCTAGGATTTCCTGAAGGACTTGTGATACAAGCATATTTTGCATGTGAGAAGAATGAAAATTTGGCAGCCAACTTCCTTCTACAGCAGAACTTTGATGAAGATTGAAAAGGAGAGACTTTTAAAATCTCACACATCACACCAGTGCATTACACTAGCTATTCACTGGATTGTCTGGGATACTTGGGCTCATATCCATGATACTTGGTGTAAGGGGGAAGGGGAGTGGGAAATGGGAGAAGAGAGGAAAATATAGAAAGAATACAGGAAAAGACAAGCACATCTGTTTTAAATCAGCAGATGCAGCAGATCAAAATGTAAAATACTATACACCAAAAATTAGCTTTTTTTTTTTTGCAGATATTTAGTTCCTTTCTTCTATAAAAACTATACGTTCATGCCCCCACCCCCACCCCAATTTTCACTCCTTTAGTATACTAGGTCCCAAAATTAGCGTGGTGCCCTGCTTTTGTTTCTTTTTAAATAACATTGGTCTTGGAGATAGCAAAGACTACCTAGAATCAACAGTCTGTATTTCATGGTAACACTGGATGACGGCTTCATAAATTTAAGATAAAATATATTTGAGTAACTTTTAAAAACATATGCCAAAAATAGTAGGTGGTGGGGTTTTGCTGCTTCAGATGTATCTAATTTTTTCAGGATGCCCATTATTTCTTGCTGAAGTGCTAGATCTAAACCACTTATTGTTTTAGATTCTTGATCATTGATTTGAGAGAACTTTTCCTATTCCCTATCCCTTTGCTCCTTTCATAATAAGTAATAAATAGAGTGACTATATACATATAGGAAACAGTTGGAGCAAATGCCAGATAACCTAATTACTGCTTACTTTAAGATTGGGTTATAGTAAAGCTTTTTTGAAAAAGAAAAGCAAACAGCTGTCTTTGCATGTTTTTGGGTTTGATGTATCCCTTTTTGTGAATTGAGCACTTTTTATTGCCAATGAAGAAAATGTAAACTCTCCAATCTAGTGAAAGTATTTATGAAGAAATCAGATTGCATCCTACCTATATTTTGTTGAAAGTCAAAACTGATCTGATGAATACAGCTGCAAGTATTTCAAAACTAGGTGTCTTTAAATGCTTGTAATCTTATAGTTTCAATCTCTGGGCCTCTAAAGGCTATTGTCATTTGTATGCTTTAATAAGGACTGTCCAGTAACTTGCCTTCTCTTCTGTTTAAAAGCATTGTGAAACATTTTACTCTTGAAGACATGTTCAGAAAGTGGAAAAAAATAGATGAACAATCAAGTTATTGGATCTCTAAAGATTATGCACATCCCCTTTTACTTCCTATTAAAAGTAACATTTAATTGTAAAGTTGTGAGTATTATTTCTTATTAATGGGACAGATGGACTGAGTTTTGCAGAGTGGCTCCGAATAACACAAGTAGTGCTATATTATTACTGGAAGATAACGTAACACTCATCAGAAAAGAATAGTTTAGGGATTAAATATGGCTTTGTCAACAACGCCTATTTGTACAATTGCCAAAAAATAAATATGGACAGTGATGGATAATTAATTAGACTAACTACTAATGCACATATTTTGACCTTTAATGGGAAGCCAGCTGCATAGAATGTTCTCCAGTCTTGGTGCCTTGCTTAAATTTGTCTGAGGTTAGGCAGAATTATAGGAATAAAATGCTAGAGCTCAAATCCATGATATTTCAGTTTGGAATTTTATTAAAGTTTTTCACAGGCTTTTAGTGTCAAAAACACCTTGAACTTTTACCTGTATAAACTGCTTCATTCAAGAGCCTCTAATTCTATAACATAGATCCAATTAATTAAATATGCAAGGGAAATGCTGTATTAATTAAATATCCAAAATACCACACTAAAACGTCACCAGCATCCCAACCTATTATACACCTAAAAGAAACGTGTTCTGAATAGTACTTTTGGTTCATTGAGGGGATCTTGGGAAGAATTGGATATGTATGAAGGTTAACACCAGTTAAAGAACTGGCAGCTGTGATTTCACTCTGTATATAAGAATAATAAGAGTAAAAATTTAATTGCTCATTTCCAAAGAATACCTGTTCAAGAAATATCACCTAGAAACAAAGATTAAGCAAGCAGTAGACATAATAAAGCAGAAAATAACAACTACAGCCAAGAAGATTAGATATGAAACTCAAAATAACACTATAGGCCCAATCACCCAATTTCAGTCAAATCAAATGTTTACCAATCAAACGATGGAGATAATGTAATGAACTAACCAACACCTGATAAACTGCAGTTACGGATATTCTTGTAAAAGAAATAATTTTGCCATAATGGGGATTATATATTACAATTGCTTTTGTGTATACATTAGAATAGAACGTGGAATACAGCTTCAGCTCCATATTTGAACATAAACACAGATTCAGATTTCCATTTGGAAATTGAAATACCATCAATTGTCACCTGATGGAGAATGGATTAAATTTGGGGCAAAAAAAAAAAGTTGTTTAGGCAGAGCAGGCAGATCTTTTAAAAAATAGCTAGGGAGAGGAGGAAAAGGTAATTTTACTATAATAAAGATGGGAAATGTTGACTCTATCTGACTAGAGTTACCAGATCCCTGACAAACAAAGCAGGACAAGAAAATTGGAAAGGAGAACAAACGGGAAAGGAAGAGGCACGACAATCACTTTTAACTTTCTTGCAACAAAAATTACAGCAAAGAAACGTATTTTGACCTGCATTTGTATCGAAATACTTTTTCCAGCTTCAGAAAAACTGGTGTTTCAATTGCAATACTTTGCCATAAATATTTTCAAGAACATACCCTAGCAATAATGTAGAATTGTCAACAATGTTTTTTCAAGTTTTGCCATAGAAATGTCTGATTGGTTGTGATCTCCAGGCTACATTGATTGTAGATTTGAAGAGGCTGGATTGAAATTGAAGGCTGCAATCAAGAAATCTTAAGGTGTTGAGTCTGTTCACCAACAGGGAAAAAAGCAATTTACAAAGTCGCAATAGAGAAAAGTTTGAATGGCTGTAATTGTAAAAATAATTTTTAAAAAAACATTTGAATTTAAATCCATGCTTATTGGATGGAAACATGTCCTCCTTTTAGCTGAACATCTGATAACCCTAAGCCCGAATGAATATATGACCTTGTTTCAATTCTGCCAAAATTTTATCAAGGTTCAAAGTAAGTAAAGCTAGTACTGGAAGACCACAATATATCAAATCTTAATTTGCTTTTGTAGGCTGGATAGAAATCTTATTCAGGGTGTGGCCAAACCTTTTGAAACATTCTCTAAGGCATCAAACAAACATGAAACTGAAATCCAGTTGAATTATTCAATTATTAAGTCTTGTCTTAAGATCATAAGAAAAATACTTTGTCTTCATTTATTCCACTTTATTTTTCCTTTTTTCGTCTTTGCGTGCTATAACAATAAAGAAAGATAGCACTAAACCACCATATGATTTTTCTGGCTTGAATTGCATGGTGTCAGTCTAGCTCAGGGATGTCAAACTCATGATGACATGTCGTGACTTATCACAACTTTTCCCCCCTTTACTAAACCGGCAGTAGGCATGGCCAAAATGTGATGTATCTGGCCCGTGGGTCGTGAGTTTGACACCCCTGATCTAGCTGGTGTCGTTCGTAAATCATGGCTCATGGTTGTAAGAACTGATTCCATACTGGTTTATTCAACAAAATACTGTTAACAAACCGTAGCTTAATATGGAGCGAAGCTTTGACATCTTGTATCCGCATAAGGCTAGAGTTTTGATAAGAGAATAGCAGACTATTCCTATGGACCCTAGATGTGTATGGCAAGATATCTGGGTTATTACTGACTATAAGGCAGCTTCCCTGACATGTAAGAGTGACATGGATTTTCTAAGTAAGCTAAATGTTTTTTTGGATAGTTTGAGGCCTCAAGTAACATTCCAGCAAGAAAGGCTGTTCCCCTTCCTGATGAACAGGTGCTCAGGTTTGATGTGACTGCAGTTTGGAAGATCTAATTCTATAATTACTCATCCTTCTGAGGTAGGTAAAATGAGGGTCTGGTTTGTTGGGTGCCATATGCTGACTCTAAACCGCTTAGAGAGGGCTGCACAGCACTGAAGCGGTATAAAAGTAACATGCTATTCTATGCTATTTATGAGTGAGCCCCATATTACTCACAAAAATGGCTCCAGTACTAATAGGCAATCTTTCTCCCATAGTAGTAATTTTGGGAAAGAATGACCATTTCCCCTTTACAATTGTCCATATGCAATCCATGCCCGTAAGTTCAGGAGTTGCAAATAGCATCGGTCTTCAATCCATTGAGGAACATGGGGCATAAATTGCACACACCATCTGATGGTCCAACATTACTCTGATTATTTTGATGAAAATGTTAGATCTTCAGAGTAATTCGTGACTTCTGGATTCCTAATTCTACACCCCTAACTCAGTGCTTCTATGTGCATTCTTCAGAAACATTGACTTTAATTATTCCTATCCAATGTGTCCAGCACCAGAGATGATGGGTTACTGTATTCCAACACAGTTAGAGCATGCCAGATTGGGATGGTGTATGAATGTTGAAAGGGGGGAGAAGTTCAAACTGTTGCTGAGCCATAAACCCTTCGATTATTCCTGTATTATTTACTCAGTGGAACAAACATAATCAGACAAAAGGACAGAGACATGTGAGCTGATTCGGTCCACTTATTGCATCTCCAGCAGCTCAAGCTAGAGACAGCACCATCTTGTTTCTATACTGTAAAATCTCAAATTTTACAGACCAATTAAGGGAAAGTAGAGCTTATTGCAGTGATGGCTAACCTTTTTGCTGTCGTGTGCCAAAAGTGTGGGGAGCTTGAGGGCATTGCACGTGTGCGTGCCCACACCCATAATTCAATGTGCCCTGCCCCCCATGCATGCATGCATGCGCGACCCCCCCGTGTTCCCCCCACTTTTGGCACGTGATGGCACAGTGGGCCCAGTAGGCCCATTTTTTGCCTCCCCAGGTTCCAGAGGCTTTCTTGGAGCCTGGGGAGGGCAAAAACAGCCTTCCCCACCCCACCCAGAGGCCCTCCGGAGGCCAGAAACGGCCCATTTTCCGACTTCCAGTGGGCCCAGAAGGCCCGAAAATCAGCTGGCTGGTGCGTGCACGCATATTGGAGCTGAGCTAGGGAAACGCTTGCGTGCCCACAGATATGGCTCCACGTGCCACCTGTGGCACACGTGTCGTAGATTCGTCATCACGGGCCTATTGAATCCAAATATACCTAACTAATGTAATTTAGGCCATGTGCGGAATTATGTAATCGTTCTAATTACATTGAGTAAGTGCATAATTGTGCAATCTAAGTACATTCCATCAAGCATATCACTTGCCTGGACTGCTTTGGAAACAACAACATTTGCTATTTCGAGGTGAAGCTTGAACCGCAACCATCTCCAAAGTCCATTGAAAGTCCATCAAAAAAGAAAGTTCTGCTGTACTAACGCTTCATTGAGCCTCCCGGTACTTCCTTGCTGACATGTAGAGGTAGATTTTCTTGCTATTGCTGGTCACAGAAGAGAGAAGATGGTTGTGTTTTCTTTGGATCAATGCCTTTCAGAGGGCTTGTTTATCAAGCCGAAGTAGAAACTTGGAAAATGCATGTAGAGTGTTTTCCTATTAGATACTGATAGCGTCATCCAGTCATTGCTGGGACAGTATGCCAAGACAGGTGTTATGTTGCTACAGCAATGTCTGGGTGATCTTATTCAACTCCTGGGATAGAATTGCTGCTAGAGTTTTGCCTTACAGAAAGATCTCTGCACATTTGAGGTTCATGGACAGGAGCAACTCATACCTCAACAGGGCTGATCTCTCTGGAAAACTCAGCACGGCTGTGATCAGACCCCAAAGCACTTCCTGTAGGATTTCAAGTGTCATTTAATACTAAGCAATTGTTTCAACGTCAGTAGAACATATGGTAAAACAATGCATCATTAAACGTACATTCACTGGCTTTCATCAGTTCCCATTGCAGCTTTAGCTGTACAATGAGGTGTTAAGCGTATGAGCAAAGGTATTAGGCATATGACCAAAAAATACACACTGAAGATCTGTTTTATGGGATCTGAAGATTTAAAAAGTCTTAAGAAATGTCAGCAGAGGAGACAGAAACCAACAACAGTTGCTAATGATGAAGTTTTAATGAGGGCAATGTACCTGTTCTTTACTCTCTGCAGCCTAGAGAAAGCGTGTTACCTTTCAATGTTTAAATAGCACATTCTTCATGTTTCAAACAAAGAAATGTTGAATTGGAGAAGAATCAAGTTTATTCCACAAGAGTGGCTGTAATTTCTGTTGGAAAGTATCCACCAGGCCTTGGCTGATTATGAAGACATCTGAGCAAGATTAGACTCAGGTAGAACTTGATGAAAGTCTAACTAGAAAACAAAAGGCGGTAAACTTGAGTGAAAAAAACAAAGCAGAACAAAAATAACAGAGCCAGAAGGAACCTTGATGGTCTTCTAGTCCAATCCTTTGCTCAAGCAGGAGATCCTATACCATTTCAGACAAATGGTTGTCCAGTCTCTTCTTAAAAACCTCCAGAGTTGGAGCTTCTTCTGGAGGCAAGTTGTCCCACTGATTAATTGTTCTAATTGTCAAGAAATTTCTCCTTAATTATAGATTGCTTCTCTCCTTGATTGGTTTCCAACCATTGCAACTTGTCTTGCCTTCAGGTGCTTTGGCGAATAATTTGACCCCCACTTTTTTGTGGCAGTCCCTTAGATATTGGAACACTGCTATCGTGTCATCCCAAGTCCTTATTTTCATTAAACTAGACATACCCAATTCCTGCAACTGTTCTTCATATGTTTTAGCCTCTAAACCACAGATGTCAAACTTGCAATGTCACATTTTCGTCATGTGGCACATTGTGACTTTTCCCCCCTTCACTAAACTAGGGGTTGGCATGGCCAGTGTGTGACGCATCCGGCCCATGGGCCACAAGTTTGACACTCCTGCTCTAATCATCCTTGTTGCTCTTCTCTGCACTCTTTCTAGAGTCTCAACATCTTTTTTGTGTCATGGCAACCAACACTCCAAGCATGGTCTTACCAAAAGCAATAGCACTTAGATTTATATACCACTTCACAATGCTCTACAGCCCTCTCTAAGCGGTTTACAGAGTCAGCATATTGCCCCCAACAATCTGGGTCCTCATTTTACCGACCTTGGAAAGATGGAAGCATGGAGTCAACCTTGAACCTGGTGAGATTTGATCTGTCAAACTGCTGGCAGCCGGTGATCAGCAGAAGTAGCCTGTAGTACTGCACTCTAACCACTGTGCCATCACGGCCCAAGGTATTATAAAGTGGTACTAACACTTCACATGATCTTGATTCTACCTCTCTGTTAAGCTGAAGGAACATTCCAGGAGAAGCCAACAATAAGCACGCTGTGCTGGCTGGGAGATAAATTTAATTCAAGAGCAAATAATTTTACTCTTCCAGAAAAAGATAATATATGGCTTTCAGGTACTCTTGGGCAGTTTCTCCCACTGTGATAATTCGTAACTGACCATGGTGACTAGGACTGATAGAAACAGGACTTTAACTCTCTTTGATCCTTTTGCTCTATCAGAAATTTTACTTTCAAAATACCTTACTACAGGACAAGAGAACCAGCAGTCAGCATCAGGGTAACAAACCTGTGCTCAGGTTAGCACAGTCTTCTTTGCAATTTTAGAAGAATCTCTTTGTATTTACATGATGGCAATGCTTTCTAAATTGGAAGCTGTATGTATACATTAGCATGAGCAAAAATGATGTTATCCATACAGCCACATGTTCTCTATTTTGACAATGTGGAAATCGCCACTTGGAAAAAGAAGATAAAATACTTTTCTCCATGAAAAGTAATATTGGATTCATCTAGTCCAACTAGCTGTGGTCAGCAAACTCAATCAGATTCCAGTAGGTACTTACAAACCCCATCTTCCTGTTACTTGACCTGAAATGCTCACTGCTCTGAGGATTTCTTCAGGAGGAAAACTATAGATGCAAAGAGCTATAAAGCAAGTATCCAAAGTGATTGCTTAGCAAAGCTTTTCTTGTCTGGATGTTTGTGAGCACTGAGAGACAAGAAGAACTTCTTATTTGTCTCTTTAAAATTTAATTTTCTGGCATAAGGCACGTTTAAAATCCACTTCAGCCAAAATTTGTAGAAGTTATTCTGTTGGAGGAAAAAAAGAAAGGAAAGGAGGGAAAGGGAAAGGAAAAGGAAAAGGAAAAGGGAAAGGGAGGAGAAAAAGGAAAGGAAAGGAAAGGAAAGGAGGAAGAAATGTATTGCGATCAACTCCTCCTTTTTTTGTTTAATTTCTAAGAATTGTGACTAAGGAACTTTCTGATCCATGTCTCACCACATGGCCTCATTTCCCAACCTTATCTTGTCCCAATATATTGCATCATCAGTTAGAATGGAACCCACCATGTGGCTCGATCTGGAGGAAATAAAGTTGCTACCAATGTCATATTCTGGGAAAAATTATGTTCCAGTTTGAACATAATTTTCCTAATTCTTAATGAACATAGTTTTCTTAATTCTGACAGGTTCTGACAGGTTCTGGAGAACCAGTAGCAGAAATTTTGAGTAGTTCAGAGAACTGGCAAATACCACCTCTGACTGGCCCCAGTGGGGGTGGGAATAGAGATTTTGCAATATCCTTCCCCCAGGAGTGTGGAGAGAATGGGGATTTTACAGTATCCTTCCCCTGGAGTGGGGTGGAAATGGAGATTTTGCAGTATCTTTCCCCTGCCACGCCCACCAAGCCATGCCATGCCCACCACCGATCCACCCCCACAGAACTTGAAATTGTGGTGAATTTGAATTTCACCACTGATTCTCCCCCCCCCCCCACACACACACTTTGGAGCTCTTTTTATTCAAAATATAAAAGATATAAGTTTTTCATAAGTGTATGTGTGTACATACACAAACATAAATAATATTAGAGAAGCAGACTTTCTCAGTTTTATCATTGGCTCCTCTTTTTTTGCCTTTTAGAAAATAAATTCTCTTGGAATCAAGTAGTTTGCACGGAGCTGACAGATGTAGCCATAAAACTATTCCTTTTGGGGGCACTGTAGCACAGCTTTTAAACTCTTGGAGGCCTCATATGTATTTGAAAAGCAGCAGGAACCTGGAATTTTTTCCCTTCTAAACCATATAATTATGTTTGGAGGAGGTTTTTTTTTTTAAAAAAAAAAATTCTCAGAGAAATTTGGCAACCGTATGTGGGCATGCATCCTTCCCACTCCTTTCAGCTGTTATACACAGGAAGGTCAAGAGAGGTAAACGCTTAGGCTGACAAGAGAATGCAATGATAGCCCAGATACAAACATAGAAGGCTGTCCTATAATGACAATTATGATAACAAGCTCAGTTCATCAGTATAGGCTTCCGATCACATTGCTAATAGCTGTCATCATTGGGTAATACCTTCCTCAACCCTGGCAGCCAGACCATTAAATAGTATCCTCAGAGGAGTAGTTTGATCCAAGGGCTTCACTTGCTAATGTGTGCTTTTTTTCTTTTTTTAACTTTCAAAAAACATTTATTAAAATTTAAAATATTAAAATACAAATACATCTGTAACAAAAATACGTCCACGATAGTTGCACAATTCAATGTCGTTCTAACAGTACACCAATCTTAACTCTATTCATATATTCTCAGATATACAGTATGATATAGTTCATATGATATCAGATATATTTTCTTCTTTCTCAGAAGAAGGAAGAAGAAAGAAAGAAAGAAGGAAGTAATGTGTGCTTAATTTAGTCACGCTTGAGTTTTCTATAGATGTCTGGTCACATTATTGCTACTTTTATGCTCAACACCTCTTATCTGCTATCTCTCTGTTTGCTGTTACCACATGCCAAGAACATTCCCCCCCCCCCACTGTTTTTGCAATGTCTGCTGAAAGACTTACAACAGAGAGCGACCACAACTGTATGCCACTTCTTATCCAGTAGCAAAGTTAATATTCCACTAAAGAGCAGAGTGATTAAGCCATCTCGTAGGCTTAGCCCCACATCTAAAAACTGTGGCACAGTACCATGCCCAGAAGCAGCTGAAAAGAGCCACAAATTAAACTAGTCTTCGCTCTTAATACGAAGCATGCAAACAGTAAGACAGAGATGAAACCGATGAACCCAACCATATTTCAATACAAAGACTAAAAAAACACATCATTGTTAGAGACATTTTAATTACGTCCTATGCAATCTGTCTTCTAAGATGTGTTTAATTAGAGATGGATAAACAGGTTCAGAAAACTCACGAAACCACCACGCCCAAAAATGTTACTCTCTAGAAATAAACTATGTTTATATATACACATGCACATTAAAAAAAATTACCTTGAAATACATGTCTCTTTTCATATGAATAAACTGGGTGACATACACCTTGTTCTGGGCTTATTTTTTCCAAGCAATTCAGGAATGTATCCATGGAATGTTCCAAGATATATTTCTCTCTCTCAAGCCAAGAAGTAAGAAGATCTAAAGGTGGATGTAAGGTTCCACATTTAATGAAATATGTGAATAAATGCATCTAAATGAGCAGCCAGATGTTTCCAAGAGATTCCAAGATTACTACAGTTTTAAAATATATACTGTATATATTTCTATATGTTTGTTACCATCATTTGCCTAAAAACTCTAATTTTGCTTTTCTGAAAGTTAAAATTGGAGTTCTTCTTCCAAATACCTAGTTTGATAACACTTGTTACCAAAAAAAAAAAAAAAAGAAAGAAAGAAAGAAAAAGAAGGTACACCTTTCAAAATATTTGAGAGGTTTGTATGGAGCTGAACCCTAATTTTAAAAATTTGCTAATTTTTTTGACATTTTTTTCTTAAGTCTTACCCTCCAATATCTTACCTTCTTTCCCAAATATAGTGTTTCTTGAATTCTGATAGAAATGGAAAAAAGAAATGAAAAAAAAGATAGCATGTCATTGGTAATCAGGTCAAATTTATCGCAACAAAATTTCTTCAGATATTGAAAAGAGAATGGAAGATACTTTGGGAAGGGAGACAGGGGTTAAGGTTGAAGTTTGATAACTTCAAAGCTAGACAGTGGAAAATGGTAGGGATGGGAGAAACACTTAGATTAATCAGGCAGGATGTAGTCACAGATACATACAGAGATTTAAGATTTAAGAGAAGAATATGGGAGGCAAGTTAAGAAAAGAATAAGAATTAAAGTACTGAAGCAGACGAGATGATGGATAGAAGGCAGATAGTAAAAAGAAGAAAGGAAGAAGAATAAAGGAAAAAACCCTCTTTCCCCCCCTTTTTATTTCCTTTTTTTATAGTGGTGGCATAAGGAGAAATTAGAACAAGCAAGTTTAAACAATATAGTGTTTAGTAAATGTTAAGCAATTAAATAATGAAAAGAACATATTTTAATATAAACAGGTATATTAATACTAGAATCATAAAGGTTAGATGAAAGCAAGAATATGAATAGAGTTATTTTGTATGATTAAATAATATTGTGATTGGCATTAGAATAATATATTGAAATATTGAAGACTAATAAAATGATGGAAGAACATATTTTAATACTGGTATAAACAGGTGTATTACTAGTAGAATCATATAGATTGGATGAATGTAAAGAATATGAATAGAATTAATTTGTATATTAAATACATTTATATTTAATTTGTATTAAATAATATTGTAGTTGGTATTAGAATTACATATTTAAATATTGAATAATGAAATAATGAAGGATAGTATTGTAATACAAAAGGAACGTCTTTTAATATAATGGTCACATGAATAAAGGCAGAAATAAGAGAAAGGGGGAATAGTAGTGTACACATTTTCATAAGATATGATAAGTGAGAGGTTTAGAAATTGAACAGCAATAGTAATGTATGTTTAAATAATATGAAATAATGAAAGATTATAATTTGCTATAAATGTGTATTATTATTAGAAATATATAAGCTGGATGGATGTGATAACTATGATAACTATGATTAATAATATATTATTTGTACTGAAATGTATGGCACCCAGGTTTCACACTGTTCACGCATTGATATATATATGTAATATAAAATAAAAAACTTGATAATTTTTTTTCTTCTTCAGATATTAGCTGAGATTCAGGGTTCCAAAGATGCTAAAATAAGAATTTATCTTAAGTACAATTGTTTCCGGAAGAATCCAGAACATGAGACTCTTTGAGCTTAGAGACCCTAAGATGATTTGTAGGCTTCAGTGTTAGGTGGATTTTTCAAAAGACAATTTGCAGATGAAACACTCAGAAAAAGTGACTTTTTCTGAGTGTTTGCTTAAGAGAAGAAATGGTTTGGTATGAAGATGGAGTTTCAATTATATCTCGACCTCTCCAGCTTCTAGGTAGGCGAGTGAGAGATTAGAGGAGTAAGGTTGGATATTAACTTGTTCTGAAGGTCTCATTCTAGGTGTATGAAGAGGGTACTTGTCCCCTTGCCCATTTCAATAAAGGGTTTCAGTGGGAAGCTTCCAAATGTGATATGTCTTGATCTACTATCTCATACAAATATATCCTTACAGAAAAGAAACCCTTAGATCAGCAATCTGATAGCCAATTATTTATTGACAGAAAGAGTATACAACAGCATGACTGTTTTGGCTAGCTTTCCTTCTGACCAGTACCCCAATCACCATTGTAATTGCATGACAGCATTTATTTTCATTCCTTCTGCTTCTCATTTGTTAATTTTATTTATTTATTTTTTTTCAATGAACCTGCAGTGGAATGTTTATGAATGGAAAAAATAATGGACAGGCTGAGCTTCTTTCCCTGCCTTGCATCCCCATTTCACACACAAAGTATCTCATGACTGTGGAAAAGGAGAGGACAAGGAAGGATAGAGGTGCTACCTCTGCCCTATTTTGCAAGCTTTCCAGGCTCCTGTCATTCGCTTCAGAGACCACAAAAGTGAAACATAGATTCACACACACACATACACACACACACACACACACACACAAACAGAGGCACCTGAACTGGGTTCAGATTACATGTCGAACTGTGGTTTCTGTGAATGGTGTGCGTGTAGGCCTCTGAGTCAGTTTTTAACTGCTGGACTAGACTCTACAGTTTTCTTGGCAACAATTTTTGGAAGTGGTTTCCCACTGGCTGAGAGAGACTGACTGGCCCAAGGTCACCCAGCTGGCTTTGTGCCTAAAGTGGAACGCGAAGTCATGGTCTCTGAGTTTCTAATCTGTTGCTCTAACTCAGAGGTCTTCAAACTTGGCAGCTTTAAGACTTGTGGACTTCAACTCCCAGAATTCTCCAGCCAGCATAGCATAGCTGGCTGGAGAATTCTGGGACTTGAAGTCCACAAGTCTTAAAGCTGCCAAGTTTGAAGACCTCTGCAACTGTTACACCAAACCGGCTCGCTTCTGTGAATTAGCATCCAGCAAACCGTGGCTTCAAATTAAGGACATCGCATTTTTAAAACCATGGATTTAAACTTATAAATTGGTAGGCGAGGTAATGAACAAGTTATTAAGAAAGTCACAATAGAAAAAAAAAACTTTGTAGGAACAACCGATTTTGTAATTCCTCCACTGCTCCCTTCATCTTCTTTTCTTAATTATGATTGTGGTACCCTTTATGATAAACATACACCTATCTTTTAAATAAGATACTTCAAACGCTTTAAAAATCACACCTTTGTTTAAAACTTTGCAGAAAATTAAGCACTGCTGCTTCTTTCCCTATCAGTACTTGATAGCGGTGGGAACCTTCCTTCCCTCAGAGAAGGGAAGAAAACTTTCAGTTTTTATAGTTTCACGGGATAAGCCTATTTTGTGTCAAACCTTATGCTAGTATTCCATTCCTGACCTTGTGTTGAGTTATAAAGAAAAAAATAAATCTCGTAAGTCATTTTGTTGAGCTTGCTACAAATGCAAGAACTGGCAATTCTACAAATCTGTCAAAAATGGAATGAAGTGTCTTTAGTGTAAACTGAGACTCAAGTCTGAACAATGACTATGAAAAACTGGAAGGACATTTCTAAGGTTTTTTTTTTTTTTTTAAAAGGTAGCTGATGGAGAGATGAATGTTAGTGCTTCTAACAGCTGAAAAATATTCATTTATTGTGCCACTAAACCAAATCCAGGGAGAATTAAAGGCTGTTCGTATTTTTAGGAAACATATAGGAATGAGCAAAGCATTTAAAATACCTGAGTACCTTATGTCACTCATTGAAATGTTTTCAACCATCTCTATAAATGTCAGGCTGTAATCCTTGTAGATATCACCCCCCCTCCTGTCTTTTTCATCTAGCAGTATGTTTCCTTGTTTGTACCTGTTGAATATTGCAGAAACATACAACTGTTGTTTTAAGCAAATATAGTGTCTCCTTGCCAACAGGAAAATCCTGTTTCAGATAGCTTTCTTTTACCAAGATGCCATGATGCATGAAAATATTTGTGTGTTGCCACATCAGAATAGGGAACTGCTTTTCCAATTTTTCTCTCTCTCACTCCAACACACCCCACAATTCTGTCAGTAAGATTGTAAATCAATTGGACAATGAGAGATGACAACAGCGATCTGTAGTTACTTCTGTGGATTCCGTGTTTATTTTTAACATGTTTGTGGGTCACCTGGGAAGAGATTCAAATTAAACCAGATTTTATCATCCTTCCTTTCCTTTCCCTTCCTTTCCTTCCTCTTCCCTTTTCCCCTTTCCCTTTCCCTTCCTTTCCCTATTGTGTTACATCTGGCTCTTAGCAAACTATATTGACCCAGCCAACAGCACTCCAGTGAGGTCATCCTTTTGCTCAAAAGTAGACCAGCCAGCCTTATCAATCTGGTATCTGATTGCTCTGCTTGCTTTAGGGTGTAGTTCAGGCATGCTATTCACCAAACGATAGAATGTCATTCTTTGCTAGTTTGGAATATGAATATTCTGGGCTTAAAAAGCTTTGAATATGGATTAACCTATGGCTGTTTTTGGAGAGAAATGATGAGGAAGCAGGAAAAGAAGTCAGGTTCTAACTAGCATCTCTGATTCTCTACATCAAGATGAAAAATCTGTAGCCAACCAGATATTGTGTGATTGCACTTCCAAAAGGCCCAGTCAGCATGTGGTACTTATTAGCGAGAGATGCTGAAAGAGATTAGTTCACCAATATTTGAAATGACTCTCTATAAATATTCCTTTACTTAAGTATCATTTGGTTCGGTGGAACATCTATGTTGGCCTGTTGGAAGTGTAATCCTAAAGGTAATCCTGCCTAAGTTCCGTATTTTTCGGAGTATAAGACGCTCCTGAGTATAAGACACACCTTATTTTGCGGGGAGGAAAATAAGAAAAACAAAATTCTGCTCGAGAGGCTCTCTGTTTGCAAAGGAGCTTTTCTTTGCAAAGCAGCCTCTCAAACGGACCTTTTGGAGGCTGTTTGAGAGGCTCTCTGTTTGGGAGACTACATTTGCAGCCTCCAAAAGCTCCAAAAGGGTGGGGGCCGGCGGGTGGTACTCAGTGTATAAGACGTACCCAAATTTTCACCCTCTTTTAGGGGAGGAAAAAGTGTGTCTTATACTCCCAAAAATACGGTACTTAACTGCACTAATTTCAATGGATTTTTAATTCAGCTCCTGTTTTTTTCTGAAGATATGCTGATTTCCAGCTTTGGATTCAAAGTCTTTTGTGAATATGGCTGTAAGTAAATTAACCCACAAGTTATGCAACTGTGCTGATATCAATTTCAGGTGTCTTGTATGGAATCCTTGCAAAATACTGTATGCACTTGGGTAACTGTGGATAGAGGACTATTTTTATGGGGAAAATAGCAGAGCATTTTAGTTTCCCAACTGTGGACTCCAAAGTGCCAATCTGCTATAATCTTGCAAGAAAATAAAGTTTGCTGTAAACATAACTGAAAAAGTCTGCAGTCACGACATAAGCCTAAAATTGAAAATCAGGCTTGTCAGATGCTACATCTTTTCTATCCTACTCTACGGAGTGGAGAGTTGGTCTCTGACACAAAGCCACTTGAAGAGACTAGAAGCATTTGAAATCTGGATTTACAGGCGGCTGTTACGTATAAGTTGGGTTGACAAAATCAGAAATGAGGAGGTGATAAACCGCCTGGGAAAGCTAAGGGAAATCATTAAAGCCATAAAAAAGCAAAAGTTAGAATATTTGGTCATGTGATGCGACACCCGTAAAAATATCACTTAATCCTCCAAGGAAAGATTGAAGGCAAATGAGGTCCAGGCAGGAGAAGAACATCATGGCTTGAAAATCTAAGGGACTGGTTTGGACAAAACTCAACAGCCCTTTTTCGTGCGGTTGCTGATAAAAATAGGATTGCCAACAAGATCGCCAACATCCAATGACAGATATTGCATAGGAAGAAGAAACATAACTGAAGACAAATTCCAAATCATATTACTTGAAAGCACAATTTGGTTCAGGTGCGGCACAAACAGGATTGGAGAGTTCTAGAACCACTTGTTTTCACTTGTTTTCAGAGCTTAGGTTGTTACTGCGAGCATTATTCTTCCAGTGACATTTTGGTCTTTTCAGTCACCAGAAGTGACATTCTGATAGTAAATCAAGATGTCATTGACATGCAGTGACTTGTCAAATATGCAGTCCTCTATTTCTAAATCAGATGCGGAGGCTCACAAAATTTTTGATGATAGTTCCGAAGATCCTTTATTGAAGGTGTGTGGAATCTAACTAGGATTGGTCAGGGCTGACTGAAATTACCTTTGCTTAGTTATATCTCAGTCTTCATAGTAATTTTGAAGAACTATGAAGTTCTTCTAGAACTTCATAGTAATTTTGGGACCAAAATATCACAGTAATATGATAGAGTTATTTAACCTTTGGTAACTCTCAAAATTTAAGATTTGACCCTGATCATTCAGTGAAATATATCTACTATCTACTACTATTCAAGGAAGAAATGAATGGGACGTATCCAATAATGTAGTGTAAAGAAGCTTTTGTTTTGAATAAATGTGCAATGCGTATGTGGAAATAAAAATCCTCATCGCCTCTTGTATTTTTGTATTACGATGGAAATTTTGTTTTTTAATTTATGTTAGGATTGTTCACCAGTCAGAGTCACTTATTGTGATTGGCGGCTAAACAAACAAACAAATAAACAAACAAACAAATAAATAAATAGCCACAGTTGTTTTTGAAGACATGCTAGTGAGATCACTCCTCTAATCAAACCTTTGTTGAATCAGTCTGATGGGTGTTTTGGTTTTTGCTGGAACTTTGCTGGAACAATAAGACATCCCACCATGTTGATTCTACTCAACAACTTTTCATTTTATTGTCCATGGGCTTTCTCCCTCTGCACAAATATTCCCTATCAGCCACCATGTCCCCATGATGTTCCTTCATCTCATCCCCAGCTCGTGAGTGAGATAGCATTAAATCATCCTTTGAGTTATCATTATTACAGTATTTAACTCTCTTGTTCTGGCATTGTTCAAGAGGGGCCTGAGAATATGCAGGTAGTCCTCAACATACAACAATTTGTTTAGTGATGGTCCAAGATACAACAGCACTGATCACTGAAAAAAGTGATTTATGACCGTCTTCACACTTATGACCATTGCCCCATGGTCACTTGATCAAAAAGTCAAACGCTTGGCAACTGGCAACTATTTATGATGTAGTGTCCCAGGGTCATGTGATTACCTTTTGCAGTCTTCTGACAAGCAATGGCAAAGCCAAATTCCCCTAACAACTTGTGTCACAAACTTAACCACTGCAGTGATTCACTTAACAACGATGGCAAGAAAGTTGAATGTTCTTTCAGAAGTGAAGTACATTGCGATTGGTAGCTGCAGAACAGTCTTTCTAACTACCTTGTTAATTCTTCATCCCCCCCAAATACTTCACTATCACAAGCAACGAAATACAGCTATCCCTATGTATCTTAGTGTTAGTTAACAAGTGAGAGCATTTTTCAATGTTGTTATCTTTTAGTATTAGAAAAAAAAAAATTCTAATTGCGAGACTTCCTAAAACTTTGGCTAGTTTACAGTTTCAGGGTTCATCTTTACACACTCAGTTTAGTGTTTTAACATTGCAGCAACATTTAAGATTCCTATAATTTCATTTACATTTAATCACTTTTTTTCCTTCACTTATTTTGCTTATGCCAGGGGTTCCCAATCCCTGTCTGAGGGCCAGCACTGAACCGCGGCATGCCAGTAACCTAGACGCATAAAGAAGCGAAGCCCCATCCACGCAATGCAGGCAAGCATATGAAACCATGCCCCCTCCAGTCCATGGAAAAACTTCTCTCCACAGAACTGGTCCCTAGTGCCCAAAAGGTTGGGGCCTCTGGCTTATGTTACAGTCTGTGGAGACAGAATAAGAGAATAACAGAGTTGGAAGGGACCTTGGAAGTCTTCTAGCCCAGGGGTCTCCAAGCTTGGCAACTTTAAGACTGTGGACTTCAACTCCCAGAATTCCTCAGCCAGCGAAAAGCTGGCTGAGGAATTCTGGGAGTTGAAGTCCACAAGTCTTAAAGTTGCCAAGGTTGGAGACCCCTATTCTAGTCCATTCTTCTGCTCAAGCACTTCAGACAAATGGTTGTCCAATCTCTTCTTAAAAACCTGCAGTGTCGGAGCACCCAAAACTTCTGGAGGCAAGTCATTCCACTGATTAATTGTTCTCACTGTCAGGAAATTTCTCAGTTCTAGTTTGCTTCTCTGCTTGATTACTTCTTGTAATCCATTGCTTCTTGTCCTGCCTTCAGGTGCTTTGGAAAATAGGTTGACCCTCTTTTCTTTGTGGCAGTCCCTGAGATATTGTAACACTGCTATCATGTCACCCCTAGTCCTTCTTTTCATTAAGCTAGACATACAATTATTAACATTATAACTACAACTGAACTTGGAAAAAGGGTATACATCTATCTAATGAATACATTAGTTAAGCTGAACTCCATCAACACCTCTGTAGTGAGCAGGCAGACTTTAGCTTAACCTACTGGTTTTATCTTTCAGCTAAACACTCTGTGCCCTATTGAGTCATTGTGTTAGAGATATTTCCTTATCTGAACCAAGAAACTGAATGACCAAGCCAAAAAAAGCAGTGGGAATGGAAGTGACTTCCTACTTCCTGCTGGCTTGACTGCAGGTGATCGCCCTCCAACAGCCAATGGTGGGATGGTCTCTGAAGGTTTACGGGAGAATTGGTCTAACTCATCTCTAGCAGCTGAAGGAGGGCCGGTCTACTGAAACTGGGTGTTGGCACGGCAACATAGCAGCACTGAAGTGACTGCAAATCTGTCAAATTTCAAATCCCATGGGAATCATGGCTCCCCAGATTTCAGATGTATCATCTAAATTAGCCCATTTGTACCCTGGTTCAAAAATTGTTGCCTTATGATGCGCTGCTAAAGATTGCAGACCTGAGAGTTCAATAACATATAGATCAGGTTCATATTACAGCATCTCTTTCCAGGCTCTAAAACAATTACAAAAATAAATGTACACTATTTCATTCTTAGGAGAGCAAAAACAGGGTTGAATAAAATAATATTGGAAAAGAATTTGACCAGTCAAATAAAGAGGGAATACTCTTAGCAACTCTTAGCACCTTGGAGCCAGTTTAGTCTAGTGGTTAGGGCACAAGGCTAGAAAGCAGGAGATTTGTGAGTTCATGTCCCACCTTAGCCATAAAAGTCAACTGTGTAACATTAGGCCAGTCACTCTCTCTCAACCCAACCCACCTCACAGCACTGTTGTTGTTGTTGTTGTGGGGGAAAATAAGAGGAAGAAGCTGTTGTTTGGATATGTTTGCGACCTTGAGTTATTTGTAAAAAAAAAATAAAAATAAGGTGGATTACAAATACAAATAAATAATAATAAATAGGAATACAATGTCTGCATTTTTCTAGAAGCAACGCCCAGATCTGTAGCAGCTAATTAGGTTTATGATGGAAAGGTATGTGGGAAGAAATGATTCAAAATTTGACTTTAAAAAGGGTGGAATTCAAATCTAAATGCCACTGTTCCAAGTACATAAGAAAGCACACGGGCAACATGGGCAAACAGAATATATTTCTGCTGCAATTGATGCATGGTCTTATGGGTTTTTTAAATTCTGTACACTGCCTTGACCATTGTTACATTAGCTGTGTTGTGTTGTGTTACGTTATGTTAATAACTTTACCTTTTCTTGACAGCAAGCTTCATGAACACCATAGAATCTTTTTTGGGAATAAACATATGCAGAAACTTGCAGAAAATCTATTTCCAACATTACACATTTTTGTTCGCAATTCTCCAGAGGGCAGCACGGAGTTATTTTAATAGTTGGCTATATCAAATACCCCAGTTTCTTCTTAGCTGGTGATGCTTAGTCTGCAGACCAAAAATTGAAATGACCATTATTTTTCTTGTTTTCCTCTGCTGGGTGCAAAGAGCCTGATGCTCTTGCTTAATTGCAAAGTCACTGGAGGCTCTTAAGTTGCATCGCAACCATAAATGATAATAATATGATTGCAATCTCTTCAAGGGTTTAACTTAAATTATTTTTTCCCCCTTTAAATCATGAACACATGTCTGGAAGCCAATGTCAGTTGGCTACAAAGAACTCTGAAAGCAAACAATTCTGATATAGTTTACAAGTTTAATTCTGTATTGTGTAGAAAAACTGCCTTCCTTGGATTCTAATTAAAACCTTTTATATTATACAATGTCCTCTACTCTGGGGATTTTACTGGGGACACAGAAGAGTTTCAGCTACATGCAAAACCATGTACTGTATATGTCAATGAATCCATAAGCAAATAGAAGCGGAGAAATCTTTTGGATGGTGCAAAGTTTAATATGAGACATTTCTGCAGATTGGAATCCATGCCTCTGTTTACGTGCAGTGATTTACAGATTCAGAATAAGAAAACATTGCATATGGCAAGTCGAAAAGTCTGGACAATATTTAGTGGATATTTTATAACAGCTATTTTGGCAGAAGGAACAGGGTCTACACATTTCCTGTCCTTGGCTAAAAATTCTTCCATTCTCACTTTGGGAATCTTTTCACATTTACCCTTGCAACAAACGAGGTGGCTGGATGGAGTCACTGAAGCAGTAGGCGTGAGCTTAAATAGACTCCAGAGGATGGTAGAAGACAGGAAGGCCTGGAGGAACGTTGTCCATGGGGTCACGATGGGTCAGACACAACTTCACAACTAACAACAACAACAACAACAACAACTTGCAAAATTCTATTAGCTCAGAAATATTCTTTGGTCTCCTTATATAGCAATAGCACTTAGACTTTTACCAACCAAGGAAGAAGGGAAGGCTGAGTCAAACTTGAAGCGGTCAGGGTCGAACTCTGCAGTGAGCAGAGTTAGCCTGCAATACTGTATTCTAACCACTGTACCACTACATCTCTTATAGGCTATCCATATTAATCTCTCCTTGCATAGATTTTCATTATTGTTATTGTTGTTGTTATTTCATTATTCACATTCAGGATCTGTGAAGGCCCTTCCAAAACATTTTTATATGTATCCAGTGATGGTGGATTTGGAAGTCTGTTTTTATGCTGTTTTTCTATTCTCTCATCAATATTCTGTAGTAGTATCCACATATCACATTAAACCCTCCTTTTGACCATAGTTTGTTAAAGAAACACAAACTTGGATTAAGCTTTATGCTTGAGCAAAGGAATAATGGTTTACTTGGCCAGTTTCTGATTTTTTCTATCTCCTTTTAATTTTTGTTTGTTTGTTGTTGTTCCTATGATACTCTGGATTGCTAGAGGTTAAAATAGAATGGATGAAAAAGAGCAAGCTATGCGTCTATATTTGTATATCATAAGCCAACAGCAAATTAATATGAAGTGATTATTTACTGTTCTCAAATATCCCACAGTTGTTTTGGGACTGACATTCACATAAGAAATTTAGCCAACATCAAACCATTGGTTGTGGCTTAGTGTGACTTCATAACTGTATACAGTGTTTTCTGGTAAATCATGAAAAAGTACGAATTGATTTGTTGCAGAATGCCTGCTAGGCTAAACTAAGGTATCTCCAAACTGAGGATCCCATTTTCAAGCAAATACATTGTATGTAAATCTGGTTGTATTCGGAGTAAGATTAAATAATTACTTGGCATAATCATTTGTGGAATATCTTTCAGTTTCCCAGATTTTAAAAGGCAAAGGGCCACGTTTGTACTTCACTTTGTCTGAATTCCACTCTTTCATTACATTGAATAAACCCTGTCCCAGCTGAAGATTAGAGAACACATATACAAAGTGGATTCTCAGTTTGTAATACTTTGTTCTTTCTCTTCTGTTTTAACCACAAAGACATTCAGTGTTATATATGGTAACTCTCTGAATATGGTAGTTTGTAACAGATAGTCCTCACCGTACGACCACAATGGAGCCTAAAATTTATGTGGCTAAGTGAGAAATGTATTAAGTGAGCTTTGTCCCATTTTACGACTTTTCTTGCCACACATTTGTTAAGTGAATCACTGCAGTTATTTAATCAGTAACATGGCTCTGAAGTTAATCTGGTTTCCTTATTAATGACTTTGCTTGTCAAAAGGTTGCAAAAGAGAATGATGTGGCCCCTGGACACTGTAACCGTTATAAATGTGAACCAGTTATCAAGCATCCAAATGTAAATCAAGTGACCATGGGGATGCTGCAATGGTCTTAACTATGAAAAATTATCATTTTTCAGTGCCATTGTAACTTTGAATGTTCCCTCAGCAAAATGTTGTAAGTTGAGGATTACCTATTTATGAATGCAGATATTCACCACCTGTTATTGGGGGAAATGAAGACAGATCACTTTTTTTTACAGCATATGATAAGATGGCATGAAACATCAGTCATTCAGGATTTTACAACTGGGGATCAGCTTTGTGTATCTGGGAAGGAAGGGGGAGAATGCTAAGGAATTCTGGGAGTTGAAGTCATACTTCTTCAAGCTACCAAGGTTGTGAAATAGCGGCCTAAAAGGTTTGGTATAGAAAATCTGCCCTAAGAGGCTAATGAGGAGTGGGGCATAGTTTAAGGTTCCCATCCATGTGATGAAGTTTTGTGCTCAATTCCCCCTATACATGAGTCAAACTGATGGGTGCTAGGATACTGGCTGAAGGGCCATGAGCCAGGGCTTCCTTTCCCTCCTCCAAGCAGTGAATGAATTAATGAGCCCAGTTTGTAAAAACAGCTAACGGTGCCAGAACATATACCTGCAGGCCCCATTCTTACAGATACAAAAGAAGTTTTTTTATAGTCATTCGTGTCTGCAGAAGCTTCCCTGAATACCATGCTTGTTTTATTCTGTCTGGGAAGAGGTATACATGGATTCTGCCCAGAATTGCATTTAACAAAATGGCTACCTAACCAAATCAGGTCTAAAACACAGATGGCAATTTTAATAGTTCATAACTATTTAAAATAGTTTTAACAGTTTTAAAAAGCAAAGAAGAGTTTAAATGACCAATAGCATCAATTGGAACCACCTAGAACAATGTTGACGAACCTTTTTGGCACCGAGTGCCAAAACGGGAATGCTCGCATGCACGTGGGGGAGCAAACCAGAACCTCAGCTTCTTGGCGCGCCAGGGAACTGCTCTTCTGGTTTTTGGTGCTTCCGCTCATGTTTGCCAGGGAACTGCTCTTCCGGTTTCTGGTGCTCTCCCGCGTGCATGGGTGCACTCCCATTTTGGCACACGGTGCAGAAAAGGTTCACCAACACTGTTCTAGGTGGTTCCAATTGATGCTATTGGTCATTTAAATTGCTCTTTGCTTTTTAAAACTGTTAAAACTATTACGTTATGCTGTTCTTTTTAAAAGCTGATTTGAAGATTGAATACTGGAATATTAGCAGATGCACGGCACATCTAATATTTTTGAGTATTGCTTTATATTTAGGTGCAACTCCCTCTTCAGAGCTGCACTAATTAAAAGAGGCAGAGAAATGAAAGTGAAAATTAAATGAAAACTGAAATGAAGACACTCAAATCCTGTTCACACATTCGTACAGGTCTACCTATTTACCAATTCATCAAATTCCAAGTAGCAAGTCTGAATATATGACAACGTCCATATGAAAATGCAAGCTTGAATTTAAAAGGAATAATTGTACTCTGACTTAAATGACAATAGTTCTTAAATAATTGAACAGAATAACAGCATTGGAAGGGACCTTGGAGGTCTTATAATTCAACCCCCTGAACAAGCAGGAGACCCTAGAAATAAGGAGACCTTATTTCAGACAAATGGCTGCCCAGTCTCTTCTTAAAAACCTCCAATTGATGGAGCACCCACAACTGAAGGCAAGCCATTCCACTTGTTAATTGTTGATTGTTAATTGTTCTTGCTGTTAGGAAAATTCTTCTTAGTTCTAGGTTGTTTTTCTCCTTAATAAGTTTTCATCCATTGCTTCTCATCCTGCCTTCAGGTGTTTTAGAGAATAGGTTGACTCCCCTCTTCTTTGTGGCAGCCTTTCAAATATTGGAAGACTGCTATCATGTCACCCCGCGTCCTTCTTTTCTCTAGAACTAGACAAACCCAATTTCTGCAACCATTCTTCATACGTTTTATTATTTATTTATTATTTATTTATTTATTAGTTCGATTTATATGCCGCCCTTCTCCGGAGACTCAGGGCGGCTTACAATGCGTTAAGCAATAGCCTTCATACTTTTGAATATACCTGCTTAGTAGGGCTTTCGGCCCCCCCAAGCGGTGTTCTTTTTTATACAAAGTCAGCTTATTGCCCCCACAATCCGGGTCCTCATTTCACCTACCTCGAAAGGATGGAAGTGCTATTTTAACAGCACTTAGTCCACTGCGCCACCAGGCTGCACCTCCAGCTCCCTGATCATCTTTGTTGCTCTTCTCTGCCCTCTTTCTAGAGTCTACAGTATACATCCTTTATATAATATGGTGAACAAAACTGAATGTAGTATTCCAAGTGTGGCCTTACTAAAGTTTTAGAAAGTATTATAAATACTAATTCTTTATACGTTTCACAACTTTCCTATTTCTTAAATACTGTATGAAAATTTGTTTAGCCATCCTCCTCTGTTGATTTAAAGGAACATTTTGTCAAAAATAGGACACAGGTCAAATTAATACAGGCAGAATTTACACTGCATGACCTTTTATTTCTGTATCAATAATTTTCCAGTTGTGGTTACTGTTTGGTGGGGCACATATTAAAAATAGCAATGCTTTACCAAATTGATAAGATACTTGCATGCTATTAATACTGTGCGGCACACACTAGCATAGCAAATTTTATCATTTGAATTGATAGCATAAGAACGTACCACCTACAATACAACCTATGACACAGAAATTAAGGAAAAACAAGATTTTGTGCCAGATCTGGAAGAATTCAGGTGACTTTGTAGGCAATGCAACTCCTACTGAAATTCAGTAAATTCATTTTTCCTAATTGGTCATTATTTTATGTTCTCTAATTCTGTTACTATTCTAGGTGTGTGTGTGTGTGTGTGTGTGTGTGTCAATTCTGGTAACTACAAATACAATTCTGCAGCAGGTGTTAAAGATAAAGTTAGTGTAGTTTTTCATAGTCACCATGAAAAATGGTTTTGAAGATAATGAAGTCATTGATTTTATTTTTATTTTTGTCTAAAAAGCCTGTTTTCCTTGCCTTGGGTGGGAGAAAAATTGTAAAACAGGTTCTACTCATTTCCAAACACTTCCACTTTGATGAACACATTTAACTTGGGGAATCGCATTCATAAAATGGAATTGGGATAAATTTAGTTAGGGGAAAAAATGGAAATAGAAAAATAGCATTGGAAGAACAGATTGGGAATGTCTCATCATGTGAATGAGGCAGACATTATAGTACTGGAATAAATCTCTCATACAGAATAGTTCCAGAAGCCAAATATAGACCAACCAATGCATATAAAGCAATGATATGATCAGAAACTTGTGCAGCTATTTAAAAAATAATCCACCTTTTGTGGAAGCAAAAATAAAAAGTGGTCAGAATAATCAAGACACTCTATATGGAGTCTTTATTATATTATATGGTTTTATTATTTACACAGTTTAATTTTTTAAAGGGAAATAAGATTTGTTTTCCACTCCATGTCTTTTGAGGGTATTATATCTTAGATCAGCGGCCCCCAACTTTTAGGTATCAAGGACCTATTCTTTGGAGAGAGATTTTTCTGTGGACTGGAGGGGGGCGTGATTTCTGGCATGCCGGTCCACGGTCTTAAAGACAGCAACTTGGCTTAGGACCTGGATACTTACGAGATCGCCTTCTGCCACCAATGGCCTCCCACCGGCCAATACGCTCCCACAGAGAGGGACTCCTGAGGGTGCCGTCAGTCAAACAATGTTGACTGGCGACCCCCAGGGGGAGAGCTTTCTCTGTGGGGGCACCCGCCCTATGGAATGAATTGCCCCCGGAGATATGTATGATTCCCGACCTACGTACCTTTCGCCGTGCCCTTAAGACCTTACTGTTTCAACAGGCTGGGCTGGCTAAATATGAATTTTAATGGGTGTTTTAGTTTTTTAAGTTTTTAATATAGAGCCAAATTATTTAATATGTTTTAAACTGTTTTTTAAATTTGGTGATATATGTTGTTTTACTGTGGCTGTGCACCACCCTGAGTCCCTCGGGAGAAGGGTGGTATAAAAATTTAAATAATAAATAAATAAATAAATAAATAAATAAATAAATAAATAAATAAATAAATAATAAAGTCATACATTTTCCAGTTGGGTAGTTCTTGACTTATGACTATTCATTCAGTGACCGTTCATAATTGGAAAAAATGTCTTACCACCAGTCCTCATACTTAAAATCATTGCAGCATCTCCATAATCGCACGATCAAAATTTGTGTGCTTGGCAAGTGTCATGTATTTATGACAGCCTCCCAAGTTCATGTGATCGCCACTTGCGACCTTCCCAACCACCTTCCGACAAGCAAAATCAATGAGAGAATCTGGGTTTGTTTTACGACATGATTTACTTAACAACTGTGGCAAAAATGTCATAAAATTGGGCATAACTCACTTAACAATCGTCTAGCTTAGCCATGAAAATTCTGGTCATAGGTTGAGGATTACCTGTGTGCATTTCAGTTTAGAGAGCGCAGAGGGTGGAGGTCAGGTGAGAATTTTCAACCAAACAACTTTGTTGTTTCCTAATTCTAGATCAGGAAGAGCCATAAAGAAGCAGTTAGAAAATGTTTCCCCATAACTTTTAACAAAGATAAGGTTTAATCTTAGGTTTATTTTTTTTTCTTCATGAAAAAAAAAATTAATTTCCAGTGAAACATAGATATACGTTTAATTACATATATTTAGGATGGCTTAGATTTGCCCCATCAAATTCATTTTCCCAGGTTTCTAAACATATTTCAGGTGTCAGATTTATCTGAGTAATATAATTTAGCTTAGAAATGAATAATTAAAATAGCCTAGAGTCAAGAGAGTTAAAAAAATCTTGGCTTCTTAATTTAATTGGTCATGTAGATCTGAACCAACAGCTATGATTAAAAATATATGCTGGATCTAATCAAAGATCTACCACATTCAGTAGCCTTTTCCCAACAATGATAATATCTTTTTGAAGCTTGTGTGGTTTTTACCCACTGTTTGTCTCTACACTTATTGTTCAAAGTTATATTACTTCTCAAAATATGGGTTCAAAGTTGTAAGAGGACTAGCTATCACAACTTTTCTATCTTGATAGAAAAGCCTTGACAGCAGAGGTGGGTTTCAGCAGGTTCCGACCAGTTCTGGAGAACCGGTGGTGGAAATTTTGAGTAGTTCAGAGAACTGGTAGTAAAATCCTGACTGGCCCCGCCCCCATCTATTCTCTGCCTCTCAAGTCTAGCTGATTGGGAGGAAATGGGGATTTTGCAGTAACCTTCCCCTGGAGTGGGGTGAGAATGGAGATTTTACAGTATCCTTCCCCTGCCGTGCCCACAAAGCGACACCCACCAAGCCATGCTGCGCCCACCAATCCACACCCACAGAACTGGTAGTAAAATTTTTTGAAACCCACCACTGCTTAACAAGCGTGTTTAAAGACTTCTAAAACATGGTGGCTCTTATCTGATGGTGTGAACTCACCTTCAAAACTTACTTTACACTTTTCTTACAAAAGTATAATCAGTATTTTCCCATCAGCAGAAACACTAAAAGCTGCTGATAGGAATCAGAATTCTTTTGTGGCTGGATTTGATTTACTCTCTTCTAATTCATTTGAATAATTCTAATACTCTCTTCCTACTCACTTTCCCAGTGACAGTTGGGATTATATGGCAAGTAAAAGAGAAACAGTCTTCCTAAATGAAATAGTGAATCTAGGAAATGACCTCACTTTAGAATTTCATCAGGCTCTAGGGCGGGATTTTAGCCATATTAGACCACTCTTGGCAGGAAGGCCTTTTCATTCAGTTAAACCGTATACTTGGATAACCATACTTACCTCATCAATTGTATTCACTTTATTGACATACAGTGGATATAAAAACTCTACGCACCCCTGTTAAAATGCCAGGTTTTTGAGATGTAAAAAAAATCAGATCAAGATAAATCACAAATCGCCGTTTTCCAATTGAATTGTACAGCTTGTATGTTATATTAAAGGTGAAAAACATTCTGAAGTGGAATGAATTTTTTCAGATTTTTTCCCTACCTTTAATTTAACATATAAATAATACACAATATACAGTAATTGAAAAATAAACTGAAGGAATTTATTACATTTGATTTTATTACATCTCAAAAAGCTGGCATTTTAGCAGGGATGTGTAGAGTTTATGTCCACTGTACTTGAACTTAAGGGGACTTAACTTCTAATTGAGCTTATGGAGGATTGTAACGTTAAAATCTTTTTATTTCTATGGGTCCATGTTTTAATCTGTTACTTTGAAAAGTTTTATAGCTTCGGTATTGTATTAGATTTTTACAGTGCTGTCTCTTTGAAGAGTCATTGATTGATTGATATTTCTCCATTCTCCCATGATTTGTGGGGGTTTAAGGCATAAAACACATTAAAACAAAATAAAATTATATCTTAATAACCATCATTATAACATCATAAGCACTTCCCATATAATGAGATCTTGTTTTAACTGCCTTCCTAAATACCTAAATGCAAATAAAGAGTTGCATGGGTCTTTGAAGACAGGTAATTCCAGAGAGAGGGGTAGTTATAATTTCAATTTTACACCTCATTTTGTATTTAAATAATAATGATGATCATAATGGACCTGATTGAAATTTATCTCTCCCCAATGAATGTGCCTCATTGCTAAGATGCTGGTAGGTGACTGCTATGGACTGACCCTGTGTTTGTTTAAGAGATATATTTTGCTATATGAAAGTTAGCCCCATTTAAGTTTTGCTACTTTTTTTCTTGGTTTCTGGCCATTTTTACTACAACTGTTAAAATTATTTGTGTTTATCAAGGCTCTCTTTGAGTATGTTCAAAATTCAGATTAAAGCAGGGGTGAAATCCAGCAGGTTCTGACAGGTTCTGGAGAACCGGTAGCAGAAATTTTGAGCAATTTGGAGAACCGGTAGTGGAAATTTTGAGTAGTTTGGAGAACCGGCAACTACCATATCTGGCTGGCCCCAGAGCGGGGAGGGAATGGAGATTTTGCAATATCCTTCCCCCAGGAGTGGGAAAGGAATGGAGATTTTGCAGTATCCTTTTCCTGCCATGCCCACCAAGCCACGCCCACAGAACCGATAGTAAAAAAAATTAGATTTCACCACTGGATTAAAGGTTTAATCTGACACACGAAAAGTAACCAGAGCACCTCTGAGAATGAGTCAAATAAGTTTCTTTATTGTTAATCACGTTTACCAAAATATTGCCAGACTCTCTGCCTTCCATTGGCAAATGACAGGTATAGTCTGACCTCAAAAATTTCTCCCCTGTACCGATTCTTCATGCTTCAGAAGCGTGATCTGTTTAAAAAATATTTTTATAGATACATGTTATACCTCCCATGCTTTCGTCTTGATTATCTGTCTCCTGCCTCCCAATCATCCAGGAGTAGTTGAAAAGCAGCAAAGCTGCTTCGATGACAACAGAGACATAGTAGGTGAGATCATGAATGTTATCCAATAACTGCCCATAATATATTTCCTCCATTGCTGGTAGCATCCAAAAATCCATTTGTTTTCTCTGCAGTAACTTGACCCAAAGAACTTATTTATTTATTTAATAAGAACTTATTTATTTAAATAAGTGACTTATTTATCTCACACTTCCATACAATTTTACCTTAAGTAATTCTTGGTGTTTAGAAAGCAAGTCTGTTGGGAAGCACCTAGCCTGGCTGGGAGGGGGGATCAAGTGTAAAGTTAGCCTGGAGTCACTGCGCAACCACAAAAGGGCTAGGACTGACCCACCCCCCCAAGTGGCTTATTATAATTCTTCTCAAGAGTAGGTTGCCAGACTTGAAAAATGTCTATATTTTAGGCAGAAAATAATAAAGTAATTAGTGGGTCTGGTTGTTTGCACATGACAAAGTACGGTATGTGTTATAAGGAATAAATAATCTTTCTTCTATTTTTTCTCAAAGATCTGAATACAGCTCTAAACAATTTACTTGGAAGGCAAGAACGTAGATCAGGGAATGAGAAAAATTATGAAAGGGTGAGCTAAAAAAGCAAATAATAAAATTTAAGCCACAGATCCTTCCTTCCTTCCTTCCTTCCTTCCTTCCTTCCTTCCTTCCTTCCTTCCTTCCTTCCTTCCTTCCTTCCTTCCCTCCACTACTGAACACGATGTGCATTTTATTATTTTCAAAATATTATTCCTGTTCTCTGCCTCTACATAAGAACTCAAAGAATTAATAATATTAACAACAATACAGCCTGCACAATGACTACCAATAATACTTTTCAGGTGCACAAAGCATCTCCTGTAGGTTTTATATTAGGAACATGGGAACTCTGTCAAAGCAAATGTTAGTTCAAAAAGCTGTTTACCCAAGGGAAGGAAGTTAAACATCTCATACAGAAGGTAGGATTGTATTATGCATCAATAAAACGTAGAGAAAAATGGATGGCAGGGCAATTGTAAATACCAAAATATGAATAGCACCTGAGAAAGCGCACCATTTGGTTTGCTATTCTTATATGATAGCCTCAGATAATACTAATTTTAAAACCGCTAGAAGGAGTGGAATTGACTGAGACACATTGATCACCAAAACAGTTTTGAATGAACACAGTATGCAATAACCAAGTGAAATGCGTCTGATTTTGTGTGGATTTTTTTTTTTTGGAGAGTTGGGAGAATAGATGAGGAAAGTAAACAATTCTGACTGATTTAAAATTCTGTTTCTTGCTTAATCAAGATAAATGTTGTATTGTTTAATGATAAATTTTATTAGTGTGGGTATGTGGAAGGAGACTCATAAAGTTGTACTTTCTCATCCTGATATTAAACAATGAAGAATGGCTGATCCAGTCACTCAGGGCCCAGCTGGCAAATGAAATTTTGTAAATCAAGGCAATTTTGGCTACTTGATTCTTTTTTTAAGGCCAATGTAACAATAGAACTGGGAAATTCGAAGTATCAACAAGTTCTTTCCCATCAGAATTGCCTAAGTCCGCAGACAGCTAGGATCTTTTCACTTATTTTTAAGGACCTTAATATGAAGTAGACCTTAATTTAGCATATTCCATCTCTTAAGTCAACTAACTAGGTTGTTAACTGCCAAAGTTGAAATATTTATTTTCTAATCAACAATCAACTCCCCTTTTCCTCTTTCCTTCTAGACAGTATTTCCCTCCCCCAATTCACACCTCAAATTCACAATTTAAAAACATAACTTATTAAATGAGAGGAATAAATTAAAAAGAGAGGAGGGGAAATTGGCACAATCTTACATATATGGTATTATCTCTGTCTGCTGGTGACAAGGCAAGTGGAGTTTTTATGTGTAATTCTATAGATCCATTGCAAATATTTCCATATTTTCCAGCTTCCTGTTTTTGAATGGGACTAAAATAATTTGCTAGCATTATTCATTTATCTGTGTTAGTGTTTAATATTTGGTGGAGATGTTTGCCTTTAATGCTAAGTATCTGACAAATGCCCTTGTTAGTGTATCTTTTTGTTGCATATTTGTGTGTAAATCTAAGCTGGCTTTAGTTGTATGGGTGCATGGCATTTAATTATTTATTTCATTAATTTGCATGCCACCCATTTTTCTACCAAGTAACTGGGCAGCTAACCATAAAAAGATCATAAATTTTGGACACTTGGCATGACCATTTGCAGTGTCCCACAGTAATATGACTAATTTTTGACAGTTTTTGATGGTTTCCAGTATTTATTTTCACTTTCTAGCAACCCCCCCCCCCCCGGCCATTTGAATTTGCTTAACAGTTGTGGCATTTACTTAATCATCACTGATTAATGATCAACACAGAAAAGGTCATAAAATCGCGTGCATGGCCGCTTAATGTCTACAATGACTTGCAACCAAAATTCTGGGCTCAATTATGGCCGTAAGTGAAGGACTACTTGTACACTGAACTAAATATGAATATGTGCTAAAAAGAGAAACCACAAATACTAGGAAAAAATAGAATATGTTTTTATTTACCTATGAATTTATGTGATCTTTTCTTCTTCCTCTATGTGGCTAGCCTTACCGAAATACAGTGTTAATAATGACAAACTAATAAACATCAGAAATGACATCAGCAACTAGAACTTGATTTTATATATATATATATATATATATATTATATCTTTTGACATAAAAAACATTCCCTTTCCTACAGAAATATTTATCTTCCTTGGGAAAGACTGACATATCAGATTTGGGTAGTCTTTGTTTAGGAAGGAGTTCCAAAATGGCAAAGCTGTTATTAAGAAGATCTAGTTGATAGATAAATAGCTGTCAGCTTTTCAAGGCAAACCCAGCCAGGAAACCAAAGTCATGCATGCAAATGGAACTTTTATTATAAAGGTTCTAGAATTTTGCAAGTCTGGAATGTACTTTCCTTGGTTTCCGTTTTATCTTTGTGAGAGCCAGGGAGAGTTTGTCTGAGATACGGGTGTAAAACTGGTGGCTCATGGGACGGATGCGTCATATGTAGGTCACGCCCACCCTAGCACCACGAAGGGAAAATCATTGTGATACGTCAAATGACAGCAACGTGACGCAGCGAGTTTGACACCCGTGGTCTGAGCCGTTTTCTCAGCTTCAGTTCTGGCTCAGACACAGATTTCTTTTCTCTGACTATTGTCTTGATTGCATTTCTTTCTCCTGTTCCTTGAGGTTATTCTTCTGCCCATTACAACAGCAGCATCCACAGACAACTACACTGTCATCAAAGTGCCAACACACTTCAGTGATATCATCATGCAAATGCTTTGTTGTGTGAGGACATCATCATGAACTTGTTGGCATTTGCTCCCTCTTGCTCCACCTGCAGATGCCTCTGAGCATAAAATAATCAGGAAGCTACGGATGGTGGAACTGGTTTATTTCTATCACTCGCACCATACTTCCCGAATATTCTCATCAATACATCAGCAATAATCCTTCTTTTTGTAATCTTTGTGTTGCTTAATCACTGCTGGGAGGAACTCTTAGAAATTGTTCTGAATTCTGTTCACTACCATGAACCTGTAGAATTAACATGGGATCAGGGGTAAAATCCAGCAGATTCTGACAGGTTCTGGAGAACCGGTAGTGGAAATTTTGAGTAATTCAGAGAACCAGCAAATACCATCTCTGCCTGGCCCCAGAGTGGGGTGAAAATGGAGATTTTGCAATATTCTTCCCCTGGAGTGGGGTGGAAATGGAGATTTTGCCATATCCTTCCCCCAGGGGTGGGGAGGGAATGGATATTTTGCAATATCCTTCCCCTGGAGTGGGGTGGGAATGGAGATTTTGCAATATCCTTCCCCTGCCATGCCCACCAAGCCACACTCACCAAACCATACCATGCCCACCAAGCCATGCCCACAGAACTGGTAGTAAAAAAATTTGGATTTTACCCTGCATGGGAGGTATTGGTGTGGAAGGAGATATGGGAATTATATCAAGGACGATTCTTCCCCATTTTGCACATAAAAAGACAGTTACTTAATCTTGGGTATGCGGGAGAATTTATTTTGGGGTGGGAAAGTGAGTCAAAACTTACATAATGTCTTTGAAAATAACTATTTATCTTATTCTTACCATACCATAAAAAAGCATGCCAACCCAGTTGCAGATCATGACCCTCCAATGCCAATAACCTTGTGTTTCTTAATTCAATCCATTCTTTCATCCATGACAATGTTGCTGCCTGATAATATAATTCCCAATTTGGTAGTCCAAACTCACCTCTGAGTCTTGCATCTTGTAGCATTTTTATATTAATTCTCGCTTTTTTCCTTTGCCATATAAATTTCATTATTATTTTATTAAGATTTTTAAAATATATTTTTTTCTATTTTTATCAGTATTGTTTGAAATAAAAACAACAATCTTGCTAATACATTCATCTTAATTGTTGATATTCTTCTCATTAATGATAACTGTAGATTCTTCCATCTCTCCAAATCTGTCTCAATTTGTCTTTTCGATTTGTAGTAATTGAATCGTAATACACCTTGCTGTTAACTGAATTCCTTACTTTTTTTAGTAATCTGAATATCTAATTTCTCCATTAACTCCCTTTTCTGTTTCTCTGTGATATTTTTCACCAATATTTTCATTTTCTTTTCTTTATTGATTTTCAACCCTGCCACTTTTCCATATTCTTCTATTTGTTCTATTAATTTGGCCTTCTAACTTCTACATTATTTCTTGGGGTTATTTAAAAGAAGACATGGCACCTTTGCTTTAACTTTTAACTTTAACCTTTGCAAAGAAGAAGAAGAAGAAGTTTGTCCAAGAATTGAGTCCAGCAGGAATAGATGAGAGTAAAAAGGTGTAAACTTAGGCAAATGATCTTTTGCATGCAGACTGACTGTGCCTACAATACTCCTGGTATTGTAGTGGAGTGGAGAGTTATCCCAAAATGTGTTTTTTCTTTGAAAAAATTTCACTTCTCATCCAAGAAGCTTCTTCAGTTCCTGGATGAGAAGTGAAATGTTTCCAAAGGAGAAAAAACAACAACAAGAAAGTCCTGTTGCCTTTTGAGGAAGAAGAAGAAGAAAAAAAAAGCACCTCTGGGACAACTATGACCTGAATAATTGACAGTCTCCATAGATAATTGAAGAGTTTAGTTCTTCATTTTTTCAAGAAGTTCAATCTGCCTGGAATAGCTATGTTAGAACAATTTAAATACCAGTGCTGGTGACAATTCACTTATTCTCCACCCATTCTTGATACCCAGAATGATGCAGTAAAAGAAAGTTACAAGCCGCTTCCTTGTTCCTTTTCCCTCCCTGAAGTCAGCTGGTGCAAGGAAATGATTGAACAGGTGGCAGTGGCGCTCTTCAGAACAGCAGCTGGAAGGAGCTCTTTGCTCACATAATGCTGTTTTCCCTGATATATAGTAACCATCCTGGGTTTATAGTTTTGAGTAATCCCAATCCAGGAGGGAAGGAAGCAGGTTTCCTACACTGGCTTGCAACCTGCTGTGAAATTTGTAACTTGCGTGATGACGGAAGAGGAGGGGACGTTGCCATCTGGCAGCCTCGAAGAGACTGCATTTTCGTTGAAAGTCTGAAAACTTTTAATAGCGCAGAACTTGAATAACAGGATTTAGCAAGCCTTAGCATGCACCTAAAACACGTCTGCTGAGTCCAAAACAAAATTATGCAGAAAATGTTTCTCAGTGGCAGCTAGATAGATCGTGTGATAGAGAGCTCTCTTTTTGTTCTTGTTGTTTTAGCCTCACAATCCGATACAAGCTCTCCTGCGGAAAGGGCTTGGGGTTTTTCACTTTAATTGTTTGGTTATTTGTCTACAAATGGCTGTTTCTGCAACAAAGAGAGGGCCCGAGTTTCCTTATGTCATCCCTCCAAGGATCTGATCGCAATCATCGAACATACCCCTGGAGGGATTTCTACACAAATGTACCCAGGAATATGATTTCTTTATCTTTTGAAGCTCTCATAGGGAAATTAAGTCTTTCAGGCAGCAGAGGGCAGTTGTCACTAAAAAAAACAACACCACCACCAAAAAACAAAGCAACATTTTTGAATACTCCTTTGAAAAATGCTTGTTATTGTTTTCTATTTTCTATCAGGAATCCAGTTCATGATTGGATACCATTTGAGGAATAAACCATACTCAGTTTGAATCTTTAATGTTACATTCATATCATACTCATTTAGTCCAGTCAGAAAGGATTTGGGCTTAGGCTCAAGGCATTAAAGACATTTTAGTACAGATAAATTCTTAGGACTCACTTAATACGATTGGATTAAACATAGTCAATTTTCTCCAGTATGGTTAAGACCTATTATTTAATCTGATCTAACAGAGATCATGAAAGATTGGCAGCCATTTTAACCCCCGATTATCAGATAATCCTATTGATAGGAAAATATAGTTTATAGAGATAACATCTGAAAAGCATACCATGTATTAAGAGAAGTAGCAAATTTAAAAAGAAAAGCAAAATACTGAATATAAAGGAGAGGTAGCATGCTAATAAATGAAGAAATTTTTTCTTTAAAACATGACTTAATTTAACTTCTTTTTCAGTCACAGATGTCCGATTAAAATAGGTAGAGGGAACTAATGGAAACTCTTGAGGACTAGTAACCTCCATAAAATTATCTGCTAGGCTCCTTTAAGCCAATGAAGATAAATTCTGTAGTAAGCCTCTTCATTATAAATCATTACTTTCTTGATGTGCATAACGCTCTGATTCATGAATACATTCTTCCAACTCTTGAAAAACAGGTCCCTGATTTATACATACCAGAAATGGGAGAGGAAGGTTAAAGGGCTAAAATTAATATCAAAGAATATATAACTTAATTATGGTTTGCTATATATAGAAGTTAGAATGTATTCCCACCAAATTTGCCAATGTTATGACAATATATGTCTTTTATCTTTCTATAAGAAATAGTTTTTTTGACAATTGGAAGAAAAAGCAAGATAACTACTGACATAAAAGTATCTTTAAAGCCAAAGGCAATAAAACTGATAAATTATAGCTTGAAGCTTAGGCTTTAAGAATTTTTAAAATTAACATGCTTAGTTAAAGAATTTTTTAAGCACATCAATCTGACTTAAGTTTTGTTCTAAGATGGTCCAGCTACTGATTTCCATATTATTTGTGAATTACTAACTTTCTAACATTAAGAGTATCTTGTAGCAGGACTTTGCTTGAAATTTCTGAATTAAAATGTATACTTCTTGGATCCCAGTTCGGGTGTAATTACCATCTTACATTCTTAACAATTAAGATACACTTAATATCTTTTGTCTCCATTTCTTAAACAACAAATTGTGGGAAGTTTACAAAGCCAGACAACAACGTCTATAGCTGCAAAATTCTGTAAATCAGATAAGGCAGTTTCACTATAAAAATCTTACCATAAATCTGATGATTTCTCCAATTTTGCTTTTGTATTCTTGTCTGTTGCTTAAGAAGTTCATCATTAACTGTTTATCATTGACATTTCTGGTTGATTACTTGTAGTTCAATGAAAATGCCATGGGAAGATGGGGAGCAGCTATTTATTTAGCACTTGAACAGAAATGATTGAGTGATACACGGCTTTCTATTATTCTCGCGAGAGGAAAAGAATATGGGATAATTATCAGATTGCTCTTCACCGTGATACAACTTGGAACCCTGACACTATAGTTATTCCCCACTTAAACATTAAAGCAAAGTGCCTTTATAGAAGTGAAGCCCTTGCATACCATAAGTAATATAAATATGTGTGCATTTTTATGCGCATATGTTTGAAAATAAATTTCAACTTTCTATTGAAGTTAGCATATATAAGGTTACAGTAAGACCACAACTGAACACACTTTGAGGAAGAAAAGTGTTAACTTTTTTGAATTACCTACCGAGCTCTGGACGGCTCCTGATCTCCGCTCCTTTCGTCGGGAGCTGAAGACTTGGCTGTTCAAGCAAATAGGCTGACTCTGATTCTGGGTTTATTATTTATCATTAATTAGTTATTTGATTTAAAGTGCGATTTTATTGTACATGTTTCTTAACTTGTGTTCGCCGCCCTGAGTCCTTCGGGAGAAGGGCGGCATATAAATACATGTAATAAATAAATAAATAAATAAACTCCAAATGACTGTTAAATCTGACACTTTCTGTCATTAACAGTTCTGTATTTGTGCAATTATGCATTTGATATTTTATGTTCTTTGTGTCTATAATATCTATACATCATCTTCACACAATAATGGCATGATGAAGATGGAATAAAATGTTAAATATGTGATTACACAAATGACATACATTGATGCAAATGAAATAAATTGGATCTATTGATCAGTTTGCTTCAGAAACAGTCCTAAACTTTGGGTATTTTTAGAGGGTAGAATCAAAAGTAGAATATTTTTCACTACTTTCAAAGTTCATCAAATGGAGGACAGGATTTACCAATATATTCTTTCAATCTTCATGACAATAGTTTGTGAACATTAGCTATGGACCGGTAGAAACCAATCAGGTGAGCTTGGAATGACCATTAGAGTAGTTAAACCCTTCTGGAATACCACAGTTTTATTGTGATATAATTTCATGTGACAATGTACTTTTCAGGCAATCATCTGAGATGTACATGCTAGTTTTGACCAACACATTTTCCCTATTTCTTGATTTTGCCACCTTATTTCCAGACTTTTCTTCATATTTAAGGAATTCACTAAAGTCTAACATATATTTGAATGAATTTGTTTGAATTTGTTAGTTCAAAGGTAAATTCTGGCACCAAGGAATGGATCTGGGCACACAGAATGGATGTAGTGTTCCTATCACTATACTGTATACAATTTGTAACTCTTCTGTCCTGGAATAAATATTTAGAGGATTTTTGTATATAGATCTGATTGTAGCAAATTCATTTTTTTTAAGTACGTTCTAGAATACTGTTTTTCTTCAGCTGTGATTTGTGGAATTAAACAAAAATCCTTCAGTTGATTTGACTGATTTAATCTATCTACACAAGCTCATATTTTATTCTTATGTTGATGTTCTTTTATGGTTTTTTTAGTGTGTTAAGCAGAATTAGATACAATGAGTGATTCATTCTGACTTAATTAAGTATTTTAGTTCACTCAATAGCAACAATAGTGTATCTTCATTAGATTAATAGGTCTACTAGAAAAAAAATACTGATTTTATTAAGACTGAGAATTTTGCCCAACAGGGAAAAACTGAAATATGTTTGTGCTGAGCTACAAACAATTAAATTGTTTTGATATGCATGGGATTTCTCTCCAGGCTTTGTATCAGATATACGGAAAAGGTTAATGAGGAACAAAGCTCTTCATTACTGTGAGTTTATTTTGCTTATTTTGTTTTTTTTAAAACTGATTTGCCATAAAAAAAAAGTCAGCAATTTTCAAATAGACGTGTATCATCCTGCAGTGAGCAATTTATTTGTCCTTGCAAATGAGTCGGGTTTTGGTTTTTTGGTTTTCTTTTTTTGTTTGGTATTAGGATTACATTTCCTAATGTAGGCACTTCAGATAAGCTCACAATGCATGAGAATTGTTGAGTAAATTAAGTATGCACCAATCTGGACTGATTTAGAGAACCATTCAGATTTAAATTCAGGTTGGTTAATCAACTAAGCCGTATTATTTTTAATGTAAGTACTGAAAAGCAGGCCATAAGTTATCTTACAAAGTAGTATTTCCCTCCTCTCTCTTTTAAGAACTATAATTATTAAATTGCAAGTGTGCATCCTCTATAAAGTATGCAGTTCATTAGCTGATACAGCCATGTAATTAGTTGAGTAAGATTTATTTAACAGAGTGACAGGTCTAATTTTATTTAGACTGAACAATAATAAAAAAAACACATACAAGGAAACACAACATCCAATCAAATTAAAGCTTTCTGCTTGATTCTGAATTATCCGGTAAGCATCCAGAAATCTTATAAGATTTGGTAATTTTATGAAATTTCCTCCATTTTTTCAATTGGTTGTTTTCTTTGAACATATTGTCTAGAGTATTGTGGATAGTATCCGCTGATGGTACATTTCTAACCTGTTCAAATTTTTAGACTCCTAATAGAAGGACCTATGTACGTAGTAAATCCACCAACTATACCAGGGGTTTCAAATTCACATTGTCACAGTGGCATCACATGATATATCAGGACTTTTTTCCCATTTGCTAAACTGGGCATGGGTGTGGCCAGTGTGAGAAGCATCTGGCCCGTGGACTGCAAGTTTGACAGCCCTGAAATATACCCTTTCTTATAGCAAAGCTATAAAAAAACCCACTGGGTAAAAAAACCCCAATGATAATAAATGCAGGTTTGGATTACTGTAACTTGCTCCACTCTTGCGTTTGTTCAGAAAGTGAAACTGCAGGCAGAAAGGCTGCCCAGGGGGGCATTTGCCATGCATCTCTTGACACTTCTGCTAAAGCAGGGATGGAGAACTGTGGTCTTTTTATGACTTGTGGACTTCTACTCCCAGAATTCCTGAGACAGCAGTGCTCGGCCAAATGCTGGCTCAAGAATTCTGGAAGTTGGAAGTCATAAGTCATAAAAAGACCATAGTTCCCCACCTCTGTGCTAAAGCAACTGTTCTGGCTGCTTATTACCTTCCACATCATGTTTTAAGTTTTTACGTCTGATATCTACAGCCTTAGGCTCTAACATTATAGGTCCAGAGCTTTTCTGGTTGAAGACTGGAGATGATTAAGATAGTACATCTTCATATTAGTCATGGGACAAGGGAGTTCTACCTTTCGTTCTAGGTCTTTGGGATGCTTACCCCATTGAAATTTGTGAGGGGCCTGCTATTAAAATACATATGTGTCTTTTACCATCTTCCCTCTGAATGCCACTCACCTTTTTAATGCATGTGCTTTTATTAGATACAGCTCTTCAGAGACAATGCCAGAACATTCTTTGGAGCTCAAAAGGATGCAAACTGAAGCTGCGGCTTGCAACTTGTTAAAGCAGCAGCAGCAGCTTTTCCTGGGATCTCAAAGTAGTTTTGACATTTAGGCAAAAGCAGCAGCTGCTCTAAAGAATTTCTGACAGGTACTACTGAAATCTTTTTAAAGCAACCTTATCCTATTTTTATATTGGTTTTATTATTGTAATGCTTTGACTGAAAACTGCTTCATTATACGTAAATCAACTGAACAGCATCTTTGTACTTGACAATGTAGCACCATCTGTCTCTGGTTTGTTTTTTAACTAGTATACTATATATTCGGTTGCATTGAGAAAATAATAGTAATTATTTAGTCAAGGGGCTCTACCTTGACATGGTTGTGGAGCTTGCTTGCCCCAAGGAAGATGAGAATGATGCCAGATGCTCAACATACTGGACAGGTCTCAACAAAGGAACTAGACAAAAAATGCCTCTCCCATAAACAATATAGTAAGATATAATTTACAGAAAGTCATACTAGATCGGTCGTCACCTGGATTGACAAGGAATGTTCTAGGGATTGGGGCACCTAGACATCTGATGACAAATGGGCTACAGGACTCAGGACTATTGGCTGTGCAACCAGGATCAGCAGCTACCAGACTACTCAAAAAAAAAAAAAAAATACCCACTGCAAATATACAAAGAGTGAAAACAAAGATGTAATGATCTGCTATTACAAATCAAGTCCAATAAGAAGACAATTGAAGCACCACGTAAACACCATAGACATTGACAAAATCATCATCAATCAGTTGCAAAGCTTTACTTGGAACAGCTTACACTCTGTGAAGGTATTTGTAACACCATCAAACAACATCTGCCTATCCCAGGTCCTTTGGGAAGGACTTGATAGGTGGATATAAATGCCAAATACAATCTAAACATCTGGCTGGCTGTGTGACCAACCATAATAATAACAACTACAACTATTTTTCTCCTGCCCAGCTTTCAATGACTCTGGGAAGCTCACAGCAATCAAAGAAATTACAGTATATTCAATAAAACCTAACAAATAAAGATAAAAGTGCAATGAAGTGTGGGCTCTCCTTCTTTTTCACCAAACACCTGAGTGAAGGTAGAAGTCTATCAGAATGATTTATCTCCTTTGTTTTCTGCACTTTTTGTCTTTATTCTTTCCGTATTTCTTTCACCTCTTTTTATTCTAAGCATGAGTTCTTCTGCCTTAAATTTTTAATAAAAGCTTTATATAAAAAAGGGAAATATATTAGAATGACTTGTTTCAGGATACACATTTTAATCCACGTTGGGCTTTATCGTATGGTGGCCATTGTTCAACCCAAACACCCAGCAATGTGTCATATTTGTAGAATTCTCTGAAGTAGGTTGGATGCAGAATTTGTCTCCTTTGCATCAAAGGCTAATTTATGTCAACAGGGGACTTCAGATTCAGAAAGGAGGAGAAAAACATTTGTTATTAAGGCCTCTCTCTCTATCAATCCCCTTTCAGTATCTGACTGAAGTAATTCGGCTTTGGCTTTGTGCACGAACTAAACTTTCTTTCAAAAACTCTTTAAGTACAGGGAAGGAGAATGTTTCTGCAGCGCAAAACATTATTGTTTTTTATTCTGTATCAAAATACTGCCAGCTCCCCCACTCCTGCACGCAACCAGCATGCTATAAATTGAAGCAAGTGTTCATGATGTATTGTGGCTCTATTGATTTTTTTTTAGCTCCGGGAACCACAGCATATAATGGAACAGGTGGCCAATGCAGCAAGTTATTTTTAGCTACACCTGCCTTTTAAATTACAATTGCCGATGTTGATATTCTGTTCTCATGCCTGGAGACCACCTAAAGAACAAGGGCTCAAAATGAAGGAAGGCTGTCTTATATGCATTAAGGAGTGTTAGTTGGCACTCACCCAGAACAATGGGTGAAATAAAAAAAATTTTTTTTTAAAAGGCACAGCGAAGGACTTAAAACAGAGAACTTAGAATGGTGTTTCATTTTTATCAAAGTCCTACCCTGAGTAAGGCATAGCTTTTGGCAGGGAAAAAAAAGGAGCAAAAACATTTTTAAGCTTGGGAAAAAATTCAATAAAAATACTACCTTTGTATGAACATAAACTAAAGACATCACAGGTAGATAACATGCATATTGTTTACATTAATAACCAGCTGTTGTCAAATTAGGAAAAAATCTTAAAGAAAATTGCTTTAATATCATAAGCAAGAATGCACTTGCAATTAACAGTATGAAACCAATATATCAGCATTTTACCCGACAATGCATTTGAGCTGTTTTCCCCATCCAACTGAATTTTAAAAGACCACACATATATTTTACGCTGTTCTGTGAAATTAAATTGGTTGCTGTATTATACATTCTCTTTAAGTGAAGACGTTGCAGATTAGATACTTTTATACATAATTTCTAAGGGGCAAATTTTTAGACAGCAGCATTGGGAGCGTGGATAGGCAGAAATGGGGATCAGATTACAAAGTCTTGCTAAAAGTGCTGCGATTCTGTAGACTCTTATTTAGAAGTAACCTTCACTGAACACAGTGAGATTTCTCAAACTGTTGAATCAGAGGTAAATATTTATGGATTTTTGTCTCATTAATTAGGCTAGTTTATGGAACTATAATGAAGAAACCAGAAGTTCTGGGAAGAGGAAATGGAGATACACAAGATACAAATTGTACCAAGGAGTATCTTGAGAATATGGGAAGCTTTTAAATAAGATGCCCTCTAAGGAGTCACTTTTTAACTTTTAAGTTGAAACCTAGTGCCTTCCTTCCTCTTCCTCCAACCCTAATCTGCACAATTAAGAAGAGGACATAAAAGAAGTATGAAATATTATTTCAACCTTTGAAAATTGAACAGAAAAAAGAAGGAACAAGAGAACATTTAGTAATAGTCTTCTTCAAGAAATCTTGCAATGCAGAGGTCAAACATAAGGTCAGATTAATAGAACTAGGCTTATGGTTAACTAGAGAAATGGTTGTGAGATTATATACCTCGAGTACTGAATGTAGACTGGAAGGGGAACGATATGATATTAACTGCCAAAAGAAAAACACTTCTAGTCACTGAATAAATTATAGATAACTCTGACAAAAAACTCTACGCAACAGTTCAAACATATTTTCATTTTTCTGTCTTCCATTTCCTCAAAATTTATGCTTGAATTTGTTTTAGTGTTATCTATGCACATTGATTGGAGTCACATTAATATGCAAATTTAGTGCACAAATTCAAACTCTATGGAGGAAGAACAGGTTACAGAAATAGAAATTAAAATGTACACTGTTCAAAAAGTATACACATCTTTAAGTAAACTACTTTTAATTTCATGCTTCCTGCAAAAACTGATAATTCCATTTGAAAAATATAAACCAAATGCTTTCCCTACAAATTCCATGAAAGGTAAGTCTTCAATTCTATAAAATTATATGATTTAGAAAGAGGCGTATTTTCAAAAACAAAGGCACATTTATGAAGGTACTATGAATTTTGGTAATCAGATTCAAATAAAAGGTAAATGTCAACAGTAATAATATTCCCGAAGAATGCTTCAAATAATAACTTACACCAAGTTTTGCTTTATCAGCAATTGGGAAACACGATCTGAACTTCAATAAAAAGAAACTCCCACTTACATGTACAGGTATTTGCAGTTTTAAGCTAAAATGTCAAGAGTCTTCAACCTATTTAAAGAGATTTGAAGTTTTATAGCAACACATTCTACCCCCAGTCTTGAAAATATCATAAAAACAAATTTTAATTTGACAAAATTTCCTTTTGAAGATAATATAACACTAGGTCTAAGTGATATAGGTTCAACCTAAATAATTATTTCAGATATACCTCGTTTCCCCTAAAATAAGACATCCCCTGATAATAGCTTTTGAGCGCATGGTAATAAAGCCAAGCGCTTATTTCAAGATTCAAAAAAACATATAAGAGAGGGTCTTATTTTTGGGGAAACACAGTAATTTGCAGGTGACCAGAATGCCTAATAAAATATGTTTAAATAGTAAATATATCAAACTCTTAGAATGTTTGGACATTACCAACTATCTATGATAGCTTTTCCTCCCTAAATTACTACATAGTATTATTTAACCACGTAATAGTTAAGGTACACTGCAACATGGCTTCTTTGCTCCACAAAAATTTGGCAAACTGAATTATTTCAGAGAAACTGTAGCATGGAAGGAAAAAAAACCCCTATTTAAATATTTCAAACTAATTAAGCTGGCTATACAGGAGGGTATGGATTCAGAAAAAAAATGAAGTTGGGAGGATTTAATTAAAATGTATTAATAATAAACATCATTCATATTATTATCACTGTACTTGATTAGAACCAATGCTGAATTGTTTGGTTCTTACTTCCTGATAAGTATGTTTAGGATTACAGTCCAGAATAATTTATTTTGGGGATAAACTGAATTTGATGAGTTTTCATCAGAGTAAAGATGACTAGAAGCAGTGCAGAATTTAAAATATGGAGTCATGACAGCTCTTGAACATTATGTCTAAATATAAACTATTCATGAAGCTTTTTATTAAAATCTCAGTCATATTAAAATGGTCTAGAAAAAGCATAAAAACCCACTCAGATAAAATAGGTTTATTTAAAAGTTATTTTCAGCAAAATGAATATGCAAAATACAAACTCTGTCAAAATGTTCATTTCACTTCATAGTTTACAAAATATACAAAATAGAAGTCTCCTTAAATTTATATTACATATTTAATATGTAAAGACCTATATAGAAAAAAATTTGTTCTGCTTAAGGCATTTTTGTGAATAAACCATTGTACAAATTATTGCACATTGAAACCACAGTGCATTACAGACTGTCTGCATAGAAAATTAAACAAACACAAATAAACCAGGTTTATTAACCTGACTTAGGTCATCATTAATTGTAGATCGGAAGACAAATGTATTTCCTTGTCAAATATGCAGCAGTTTGAGAACTTTGGCTTCCTTTTTTGGTACCTTAAGAACCAAATGTCATTCAGCACCATGAAAATAGACTTTTAACCACAACTCTGTACCTGAATTTCTTCTTCTTCCCCATTTGACATAGTTTACTAATGGCTTTTGGAAGGTAAAAGAAATTGCAAGATTATATCATGTTTACAATATTGCATTGAAAAGAAATTTTAAGGGAATTTAGGGTGAAGACAGGCATGACATTCAAAGAGTAATCATAGTGGATTTATCACTATTGCCACAATATGAGCCAGGCTAGCTCAATGCTTTGGAGTTACCATGCCTTTTCTAAAATCAAATGGTGCATCTTAGGATCAAGCTTGTATTTCTTAATTTCCTTGAGGCATGCTCCTTTTAGATCCTATTTAAATACGATATGTACATTTGCTTTCTCCCCATAACAATACACCTTTTAAAATTGTTACAAAAGTGCTTTGGAAACTTAGTTTTCTCTCTTCCAAGGAAAAAAGTAAAGCGTTTGGCCCGATTGAGGTAAAGAACCTTCAAAAGCAGGGTTACTGTTCTACTAGTGTCATATCTGTCTTCACCAGTTGGTTCCCTACGTAATTTCCCATCCATTCATCCACTCATCCATCCATCCATCCATTCATTCATCCCTCCCTCAACATTTGTGTTAACCCTGATATCCTTGACTTCCAGTCAGTCCTTGGCATTCTGTAGTCCAAAAAGATTCAAGTCAGATTTTTTTAAAAAAATGGAATGATGATTTTAAATCCAGTCATTGTTCCCTTTGTTTATTAAAAAAAAAATCCACATTTGTTTAAAATTGTTCATTCCTTTTGATCCCCCTTTTTTTGGAAGACTTCACTGGGGTTTTCTGTAGTGCTTTAAAGTGGAGTCCTTCCCTTGTGTGGAAGACAGTCCTTGTGCTGTCAAATACTGAATCTTCTCCAGGCTGTAAAGGTAAAGTTCCTTGTGTCCTTCTCAAAAGTGTCTCTTCATGTGTAAGGCGAGGTGGTCAGACCTGGAAAATGCTCTGTCACACCTCTGGCACTGGAAAGGGCGGTGGCCTGTATGTTTTCTGTAGTGACGTGTAAGTTCATCGGAGCGGGCAAATTTCCAGCCACAGCCTTCCCAGTCACAGTGATAAGGCTTCTCACCTTCAGAAATAAAGAGCCACATCAATTACTTCTGCATTTAGGGCAAATATTGGAACAACAAGCCTCAATGAATGGACCACGAAATAAATATAAGTCCGTTTCAATTATCGTTAACAAATTCTGCAATGATTAGAGACACCGGTTATTATCCTTGCGGATTCAAGAAAACTTGGATACGTATATTCTATTGGCCAAGCAAAATTGTCTCATATGAACTGTTGCCTATTTCTTTCTCCAGAATTCTGAAAAGCAGTTTAATTACATACATGTTTTCCTATAATGCATATATACATTTAGCTCACGGCCCTTTCTGTTCACTAGGTTTGGAAAAATTAATAAGAAGCTGTAATAATTACGTGATTGGAAACAGCCAAATAAAAGAAAATGAACGGGAATAGGATACTAAACCTGTAACTATGAGAGCCACCTGTGGCTAATGAGAATTGTTTTTGGGCATCCAAAGAGGCACATGTTACTTTTTTTTTTCCTTTTTCACTATTTTAGGGCATATCCACTTTCAAAAGATTACGCTAAGATAATATTCGTGGTTGGCCAGGATTTATTTAAAAATCAGCATATGCTATAGGTAACGATTCAACTTTATCACCAATTATTGCAAAATATTATCTGTCAGCAGCCTCTATGTACTCAGAAATCAGGACATATATAGAAACATAAAAAGATAATAAACAATTTTACTGATTGTGTGGCAATATGACCTATGCACTCCTTTTCTTAAATTCTTTTCTGACTGCTTCTGGATTAAAGTAGTATGGAACTACAGTACACCTATCATCTTTCAGCTACAGACAAAACCAACCAACCAACCAAAAAAAAAAAAAAAGCACAAAGAAACATGTTAGTGAAGCTTTCATGTTTAACTATATGTTGTTGCTTTCATGAAAGTTTCAACCTATCAACCTTTTTTCTTTTAAATTCTTTAAATTTCTTTTAAAGTTCATTCTCCTAAACCACCTGGAGAACTGAAAGTTTAAATCCATGTCTGAACTGTGCACTTATACCACTGTTACCACAAATGGGCTGATAATCTCCACCATTCTTATATTGAGGAAATGTCACTGAAATCAATGAAGATCAGTGTTTCAAACTAGGATGTTATCTTGCTTAGGTTTTTTTTTTACAAGGCAGCTCAAATTATTTAACTGGAGATAAATCCTTTAGAATGACTTAGAAAATATTGGGGTGGGTTGGTACAGTTCATGTTCCTGCACTTTTAACACATTGCCATTTTAAATATATTGACTTAAAATTAAGCTCCTTTGGAAACTAAGATACTTTCTTCCGAGGCAACGTGGGGTATGTGAAATAAACTGACAATTTTCAAAATAATATGTCATAGCTTGTGGTCTATATAAATCTTAGCAGCTAAAACCAATTAAATTCATTATTTTTGTCACTTTATGCAGGTAGCTGGAAAATCCAGAATTAGAGATTTTCCAGAGCTAATTATCAAGAGGACTGTTGATTGGCAGTTGCCTTTATGTACCGGGGAAAAAAATAAGAACCGTCAATACTTTGTGGGAGAGCAGTCTGTTTTAAATAAATTCAAAACAACTCCCATATAAAACTTGATTTCCTGGATCATAGTCAGTAAACTAAGATTGGGTGATTTATAGAAAATGAGAATGAACAGGAATCATAAACCCAAAACAAGAGCAAGAAAATAAACAAATTGTGGTTATTTGCAGCATCTATTTCCCTGAAGAAACATGTCAATAATGTTATCAGGATAAACATGCTTAATTCAGTTTGGATTTCTAGCTACCTTGTAATTAACTAGCCACATGGCCATAGCCAGGCAAGCAGTGCTCAAGCATCTATCTGCAAAACAATTCCTCTGCCAGGAGTGAGTCATTTTGAGCCATTTTAACCAACACCTTCAATCTGAAAGCAAATCCATAATTGTAAGGGACTTTTGACAGTTAAACTCCTATGTTAATGGACAAGACTACAACCACTATTTAATACAGTTATGAAACGGTGCTATTCTAACTCCTTGTGTTAATAACAGAGTTGTGTTCTAATCCACACAAACTGAACCCTAGCAAATTTTTTCCCTCAGGGATGGATGTGGTTTGAGAGCAAAACATGACTTTTTAGAGTGTGCCTGTTATCCATTGAACAGGATTTGTAGGTTTCTATCAAAATCCACACACACACCCCCCCCCCACCCAACACACACACAAAAACCTAGTCAGGCAATTCTGAGAAAGGACAAAAGCATTCACTCATATATGCCATGGATCATGCTGCACCTCTCAAATAATTCCAGGACTTTTTGCTAGAACTGCAGTTTAAAACTGCAGTTCAAAGCACACTCAGAGATATCTCTTAGAAAACATTCATAGGATGATTGCTAAATAGTAGTTAAAAGTGGTGTGAAAGTGGTATACAATTTTTCTTTTTCCACCCACTATTATCTCTCATCAGACAGGTTCCACTGGCTCTAAAAACTAGAGTATGGACTTGACAGAGGGATAATGGCTGGGTCCATTTCTCTACACTTTGTGCGCTGAAAAATATGTAATCTACCACATCTGGCCAGGTGGCAGAGGATGTCTAAGCAATAAACGTGATTAATCCCAATTGCTTTTCAGTAAAATGCTCAATTGTCTATATCAGAACAATCTTCTCGTACTATTGGAACAAAGCATTATTAAACTGCCCTTACCTGTATGGGTCCGAAGGTGTGCTTTGAGGTGAGAGCTCTTTGTGTATGTTTTACCACAGCCTGCATATTCGCAGGTGTGTGTGGCAGTCCTTTTCCTGGGCCATGACCTCCGTCCCCTCTTGGGCTTGGTCTCTTCAGAGAGGCAGCTCCCCGAAGGCATCAACTCTAGAGGTGAAGAGGGCGGAGTCAGCATCATCCCTTGTACCAAGCGAGGCATACTTAAAGGCTCTCCAAAAACATTTAGATAGTAAGACTGACCTTGATACTGGAGGGCGTTGGGTGGCAGCTGCTCTGGAAGAAAAGGAGGGTAGGCCGGGCCAGGATGGTAGCCTGGAGGAAGTGGAAGAGTTGAATGACTTAAGCCCTGGGGGGAAGGATGGCAGTCTCTAGGAGACATCATCTCCTCTGGAGTCAAGGGAGGATTAGTCCTACTAGGTAACGGCCGACCCAAAGAGAAGTCATGTGGTTGGGCCCTTGGACTATTTCCATGGGATTGGCCCATGGTGCACGAAGGGGCTGCCTCTTGCTTGATTTTGGGGCACATTCTGGGCACATGGTTGTACACCGAAGGGGGCACAGATCCATCCGTGCAAGGAGAAGCTGCAGCAGCAACACTGTTCTTGATGTGGTTATTGCATTCTCCCATGTTCACTGTAGCCTTCAACACAAATTTCCCATGAAGGCTGCCTAGTGGAAGAGGTGGTGGAGGAGGTGGCTGCTGGGTCTGCTGCTGTTGCATATAAACAGGGTCCAGATCTGGCCTCATCAGTTCAGCTACAAATCCACCCGAAGGGGACACATCATTTATATCAGCCAGGTTGAAAGGGGCAGCTGGAACATGTTCTCTAGTGTACATTATACCTCCAGGGTGATCTTCCCTTTGCAGCTGGTAGGAAAAATCACAGGTGGTCACAGGAGGGCAGGTGCTACTTGTGACAGAGGGTGAAGAACCAGGAGCACTCACAACTGCAGCAGCAGCTGTGGGCTGCTCCTGGGGCATCAGGGAATTCGACAAGATGAAATCAAAGTCCAGAAGCTCATTCAACTCCTCCGTATCACGCCTTGACATAGTCCCACTGTTGCCGTTTATGGTGTTTTCCAGCTCAGAAGAGAAGTCAAGATGCCGTCCTGTCAGTACAGGGGGGATCCGCTTGAGGTGAGAAAGCTCCTCCCTCCACTTCTGTGTGAAGAAGGTAAAAATGTAGCATTAATGAAAAGTCTCCTTTTGTTTGCTGACAAAATCAACTAAGATGTCAAGTTTAAGCGTAGAAAAGCACAAGAAAAAAAAAAACAGGTACTAACTATTAATAGACATACAGCAAAAAAATAAATCCTTAGATGCTTAAAATATGACTCTTTGGATTGAATAATTGAGTTAGCAACTCTACCATAATGCTACTGGGTTAGTACTCTTTTTTTTTTTTTTTACAAAAAAACCTCTATATACATTTGAAACAATGGTTATATAGCTTAAAGAAATCAATTGCTGAAAAGTGGAGCTATGAAATTAAATATTCAACATTGTGAGGGTATCTTTGAGAAAGACTGACTTAAATAGCCTGATTACAAAAATATATGTTAGAAATTTTCTTTTCAAAAATCTGCTACATGAGTTTTTAGGGCCAGGTGTAAACAATTTTCAAACTATCACACGCTAAAATACAAACGCTAAAATGCTCGTTTTTCTTCTCCATTTTGTGCTACGTGATTTTTAGGGAGACACAAAGTAGTCCTAGTTTATGAGCTTATGCCAGAATTTTAACTGTCAAGTCTGAAACTACAGGGCTTAACTAACTCATTTTAAAACCATAATTATTAGTGTCTAGGATAAGCAGCATTCCGCTCAAAAGTCACAAGATAAAAATAAAGGCATCACTTTGCAATCCTGCCATTAGTTTATACTTATTATACTGCCTCTGTATATAGGTTATATGTACATTTCCAGTACTTTTATCTATATATTAAAGCTTTCTTCCAGACCCAGTAAATGTGATGAATATACATGACAGAAACACCCCCCCCCCCACACACACACAAAAGGGGTTTTGATGTAGTCATATTTAGGAAAATACAAATAAACTGATTTTGCAATAACTGCACATGCCAATTAATACATTAGATTGTACTCATTAATAATTAGGCACATGTAGGCGTTTTCTGAAGCTGCATGCATTATACAATAGCAGCTAGAGAAGCAAGGCATCAGCCTGAAACGATACAAAGAAAAGCTAACCTAGGCACATGAGTAGGTGTATATATTTCCAGAGGCTGCCAATGTATTAAACATCTCCATCCACACCCATGATTTTGGTTTGTGATACGCCACATACTTCAGTTTCTTATTTAATGCATTGTATTCCTTCATGGTATATTTTTCTATCCATGGGCGTTTCCTCTCACTTCATATAAAATGCTGAATGTTTAAACTCGAAGTAAAATCTATGCCTACCCAAATGGTAAAGAACTTTTTGCCACAATCCAAGAATTGAGGGAAAAGTTAAAAAAAACAAAAAAACAACCCACCTCTGCATTTACACGGCACACTGAACTACAATTAGCAAACCACATTTTAGCCAAATGGATTGCCAAACCCAGCCCAGGACTTTAGCTGATGGTTCCTTGCGTTGAGCAAACTCAGAAAGTCTGAATGAGTACATCATGATTAAGTTAGCTATGGTGCATTTGGGGCTAGTGTGCACCCAGTGTGGATTTGTGTATTATGTTTTTAGTAAGGCAGTTAATCTCTGGATTACCTTGGAGAAAAATCTCATATGTTCATAGATAGGTGTACTTATAAAACTATACCACAAAAGTTAGAATGGCTTCCTTTACTTTTTTTTTTTAAAGCCTGCTTCCTGTTTTATAGTAGGGATAGCTGCACCAGGGAAGAACTTTTGTTTTATTTCTGGAAATCTGATTAGAACTCTGGTCAGAATCCAATTGCTTTCCAGATTCTGGGGGAATATGTTTCTTTGAGCCTTAAAAAAAATCATTTTCTTCCCAAACTGTTCATCAACGCTCAACTGCTTTAAAAATAAGCAAAAAAAAAAAAAAAAAAAAAAAAAGCCTCCCTAATTCGAGAGCTTTTTTTCCCCCCAGCAAAGCGAGGGGAGGATTCGCGGCGTTGTACAGTACTTTCTCAGGGTGGCACAAGAAGCCAACTCTACACCTGTTCAAGCACATTCTCACGCACACACACATATATATTCTCCTTCGAGCGATGTTGGGGCTGATGATCCCAGGTAAAATTCTTCCCACACGCTTCAGAATTCCTCCACTACACCCAACAACCCCGGCGAATACTCACGTTGTGGCCACCTGCTTGTCTCAAGGCTTTTTCCCTGCCGGCCGTGCCCGCCGTGGCGAAGGTGGAGATGGAAGGGAGGAGGGTGCCGCTGAGTGCCATGTCAAACTCGCCGGGGGGCGGCTGCCTGCAAAAAATGTCAGAAGAAGAGTAAAGCCACCGACGAGGGACGGCTGCATCCAAGAAGGAGAGAGCGAGGGAGGGAAGAGAGGAGCGGGAAGGAGAAAGAGCAGCTCCGCAGTTGGATTCTGCACACTGAAACTTTTTTTTTTTAATTCCAAGATCGGGTCGAGGGGGGGGGGGGGGAGAGAAAAAGGAGTAGACCAAAAAAAAGAAGGAGGAGGAGGAGGAGGGAGGAGGAATGCCACCCACCTCATTAACGTGTCAAGAGCCGCTGCGTGGTCGGAAGGCACAGAAAACGGCTATCTAGTTTAACCTAGCTGTGGAGAAATATATATATATATATATACACACACATATATATGTATATACACACAGTATATTGCAAGTGGAATAGTCACGCTAAAAAAAAAAAAGAAAAAAAGAAAAAGTCCTTTGGATGAAAGACTGCGGAGATGTCTTGCAGCGAGCGACTCCTACGAGGAGAAGGAGAAGCCCCGCCAGGGAATAGCAGCAGCAGCAGCAGCCGAAGCCGCTTCGCAAATCGGCGGCAGCGTCAGCAGCAACACCAACAGCTGGAAGGCGCGAGGCAATTCCTGGGGATTCCCTGCTCGCGCCGCTGCCATGAGGGGACTTCTGGAGTTTCCCACAGCCGCCGCGTGTCCCTGGCTGGCTGGCTGGCTAACTGGCAGGCGGGGCTGGCGCTTTTTCTCTTTCTCTCTTTTTTCTTTTTTTTTCTCCCTCTCGCACGCGCGCGCTTCGGCTTTTTTTCCCCCTTTCTTTCTTTCCTTCTTCTTTCTCTCCCCCACCTTTTCGGCAGAGAAAGGATGCCCGCGCGGCCCGAACTGTCAAGCCGCGCGCCCGCCGTTGCCTTACTTATAAACTCCAAACCAGCTCCGCCCCGCCCCGCCCTCGCCTCGGAGCTCCGCCCATTTGCGGGGGCTAGAGGAAGGTCGCCCTGACGACGGGAAACAACAAACTTTACTCTCTCCAACACGTGGGGAGGGGAAAGGGGAAGGAGGGGAGAGAGCGAGAGAGGGAGAGAGAGACGCACATACTCTCACACACATACACACAGAGAGAAAAAGCAGGGTTGGGCCGTGACGTCAGCGGAGCAGCTGGCTGGCAGCTCGCGCGCGCCGCTGACGCTGGCGAGGAGGGGCCCGTGAGGCCCTCGCCGGTCTTCGACGTCCCCCCCCCCCCTTTTTTTTCCTTCCTCCCGCCGGGCAGCGCTCACACCTGCCCAAAGCCACGAGAAAGGGAAAGTCGAGCCGGCCGGACGCTTTTGGGTTGGGATGCCTAAAGGGTTGGCCGTGAGGGTAGCTCATCTGCGAGGAAGTCGACCGGCAAATGTCCGGCTTTCAATGCAATCCCATTCGGATGGTTGCTTTTGATATTAAGAGAGTCCGATTCCGAGAAGCGCTCCACTCCATGCAAGACGAGTCTTGCTTGATACATCCTCGAAAGGAGGGAAACTTAGTTTTGAGGCATTTGCCCACGATTACAATTCTTTGTGGATATGTGCTCGTTCATCTTCCTCTTGGCAGCCCGTCTTGCTAATTGGAACCTCATTGTTATGTTCAGATTCCACCCCTCCTCCTTATTGCAGGGACATAACCCTATAAAGATACAAACAATCTACCTCTGAACAGGATTGCAAACCAAAAATATGCGGTTAATATACTACAAAGTTGTGCCCTGTGAAATGTCCTCCCCCCTCGCCCCCAGAATAATTTGGTATACTGACCAATCTCCTTCAATATGTAAGCACTAGTATCCAGCCTGCACAACTCCAGAGCTAATTGGGTTCAAACTAAAGTCACTGATGAAAAAGCTTATGCTGCATTTGACCATGTTAATGGAAATTGTAATAGAATTTCTCACAATTCAGGCAATTTCAAGAGAGGGAACTGTTTCTTTATTATTATTATTATTATTATTATTATTATTATTATTATTATTATTTATTATTATTATTATTAAAAGAATACTGGAAAGGTTACAGAAAATAGCTCCAGTTTTAGGCTGCCACCTGAATTTAGGTTCCAGAGTCTTCTTAATTGGCAGCAAAGTCTAGTGGAGATAAAATTCTTCCAAGTGTCAATATCCATCAAGAGTCAGTTTTTGTTAATGATTTTATGGCAGAAAAGTCATTTTTTTTGGTGTTTTATTAAAAACATTGTCTAGCCCACCCACTCTAATCCAAAGGATTCTGAAGAAGGTTGAGAGAGTAGGAATTGATTAAAAATGAGGGAAGGGAAGTAAAAATTATATCTGAGTGAGGGAATTTGTGTGCAGAAGTTACAACAGCTTTAAGATCATTCATCTGTGTCACAAGTTTTGATGTGTCACTTGGTTGCGATTTTACTATCCTTGGTTTAGCCGTTGAAAGGAAGAAGGAACAGTTTGTGTTCTTCATCTGACAGTCCATTATTTTATAAGAAAAGTCTGCTTTTTAAACTGACAGCATCTTCCAAAAATATATTTAAATGGAATATGCTGTTCTTTTTGTCATTGACAAGATTCTTTTTTATTTTGCAATTGCTGAGATGTGAAAAATAACTGCGACACTAACCGGAACAAATTATTTATTTATGTTTGTGTGTGTGTGTGTGTGTGTGCGTGCATATGTGTATAACTGTACTTGACTATACTTTCCTACAACTTGATACCTATGTCTAGGCATGTTTGTGAGGAATAAAGTTGCTTCCCAATCAAATAACTGGGCACATCGCATGTCTTTTCAATTTAATGGAGTTTTATTTCAAAGTTCAACTCAGTTCAAGACCTCACTAATCTAGTCTTTTCAGAGTGTAAATTCTATACAATGAAGTGCAATTATTTACATCATATTTAAGAAAATGATGGCTTTCTGCCCTGCAAATGCATTTCATAGATAGATCTTCATGTACACCTATGTACTTACATTAAAATTTAGATATATTAATATTTTTGCTGCTTTTTATTCTATTTTCTCAAGTATGAAAAAGGTTTAAAGTACTTGACCAATGTCAGTATTACTCATTATATGGAAGAACTGGATGGTAACGTGATATCCACTATTTGAGATTGTACAAATAATTTTAGTCATATAAAAAAAACCTGAATCAGTGTTTCTCTCAAGATCTCTGTTTATGAAAGTTTGTACGTTTTCCTGTGCTACTTAACCAGAGAAATATACAGAGGAAATCTAGTGAAAGAATTAGAAAAAGAATGGATAAGTTAAATTGTAAGAAACTTTTGAAAAAAAATCTGCCAAATTTAATCTTTACCAACATATTGTAAGTGGAAAGTGGACATCATGATAAACTAGAAGCAGTTTTCAGAAGAGGCTTCTTTTTTTTTCCATTTATTTTTATTAGACCATTTTCTTCACTTTACATCACAATTTCCATCTTCACAACACTCCTGTACCGGTATACATTCATATTGTGTATGCTAATACGTAAGAAGAGGCTTCTTATTTGCAGACTTTTTCATTAAAAAGATGTATGGAGGATTATTTATTATTTCCATATTTTCCAACCCATTTTTTTCTATTTAATTTAATTGGGGAAAAGGATTAGCCTTTGATTTGGGAAATACTCTCAAATTATTTGTTTTGAAATAAATATCACTAAATTAACCAAGATTTATTTCTAACTATCTGAGTTTAAGATAGAAGCTCTGAAAACATATGTAGCAGAAAGCATCTGTATTATTAATAACTACGTACCTCTCATTTACTACCCCCATTTGATCAGGTATTTTCCATCTGTTGAAATTGCTAGCAACATTTTCATACTTTTCTTTTGAGACAGGAAAAAATATTCCACTTCCCTCTTGAATTTTATCATAGGTGTTCCTGAGTACATGCATTTCACATTTGCAAAGTCCATTATTTCCTGGTTTCATCAGATTTATGATGATTACAATTCCTTAGAATATGTGAAGAGCTCTATCTACTGTATATAATAACTACATTTGAAACCCACTTTGTGAAAAGGAGGTGAGCTCCATATGGTGCTTTTGTGTTTGTAGGTGACTGTCTGCCCCCCTTCCCAGCTTGTGTTTCACACTTCAGTCCAAATTGGCAAGTCATGTTGAAGATTTGAAAAGTTGAGTAAATGGTGATATAAATGCCCTGCAGCTTAAGAGGTTCTTTATCCATAGAATTCAAATAGATATGTACATCATTTCACATACTAAGATTTGCCAAGGTTCATGCGGTTTGCATTTTTAGATTTGTTTCAAGTTGGGTATGAGGGCACCTGCTAACAAGGCAGTTGCAACAATGGCATTTGTTTCATGCTTCATTGCATTTTGTAATGGACAAGTTGGGAGCTTAACCCATTGTTCTGAGATATTTCGGAATTTCATCTCAAATTGTAGATAATGGCTAACTTTTTTCCTTCTACAGTATCTATTTTATATAATTGCCCTTCAAGTATCATGATTCCAATAGGAATTCTTGCTGTATGGTACAAGTCCTGTTTTTAAAAGAATATTTCATACCTTTTTCTTGTGCTTAAGATAATTAACAATAGCTCATGCAGATGTTTGGTTTTTCCATTATCATCTTTAACTTAGGAATCAAATTTGTATCACAAATATGTTTTTGGTCTATTTCGAGATGATTTGATAAGATACGTAAAGATCTGGAGTGATTGTAAACTTTTGAATTACATGCAGTCCTTGACTTGTAGCTGGTCACTTAATAACCATTTTAAATTACAGTAGGCCCAGAATGGGTCCTTTAGGGCCAATAAAGCACATTTGGCCATTATAAAATGTTGTGTCATGCTCCTCTGATCATGTGACCACATTTAGAGTGTTTGGCAACCAGCTAGCCTTTATGATTGATTGCAGCAGCTCATAGTCACGTGATTGTGATTTGGATTTTTTTTGCTAGCTTCTGGTAAAAACTGTCCATTTGGAAGAATGGGTTCATGCTTAGGGACATGGCGTTCACTTAACTACTGTGGGTCCACTTAACCATGGTAATTCATTTAACAGCCACTGCAAAAAACGTAAACTTGGGTCTGGTCACACAGGAGCCTGGATTTATAAGCATAACAATTTATGACTGGAAATCTGATCCCAATTGTTATAAATTAAGGCCTACCTGTAGGTATACTGTAAAATAATCCCTGCCTGCTCTTAATTTTGAAGTATCCAAAACATACTATGCATGAACCTTTACTCTGAAGAAAGATAAAATATCTTTTTTAAACTTTATTTTTTTTCACTTGAAATCTGTCTAGATTAAACTCTTCCGTTCATTCCTTCCTGATGAAACATACTTTGACTAGCCTGCTAATCTATTACTTGGAGTATATTAAGTAATAATCATTTAATACTTTGCAAAGAAAAATTAAAATAATAGTCTATTCTTCATTTTATTAAAGAGTATTATAGGACCTACACCTCTGTAAAAAATCCCTACTTTCTTGATTTATATATATAGATGAAAGTACATTCAATAATTATAGCTCTAAAAAAAACAACAGTAAAATTGTTTTTGCATTTTATGCGATAAAATTAAATTTAATATTAGGTACATATTCTTGAAAGAATGAAGCCTTGAGCTGTAAATCCTTTTTGGGTGATTCAATTCCAGATACATAAAGTTTACTAACCTCCCTTCTCATAATCTGTTATTTTTAAACAGGTTAATCCGGGGAAGTTAATCCTGCAGTATATAATTTATAAACATGAGGATGAGTACTTTGATGACTACATTAAACCATGAAATAATAGAATATTCTGGTTTCTTTCAGGTATCCTGTATTTCAAGTTTAGCCATATTAATAGTTAATTTTCAAGGTTGTTGAGAACAAAATATTTCCTGTGTTAAAATCATTTCTTGACAAGATGCACTGAGAACCATTAATATCAAATGATTAATGCAGACACATGAGAAATAAAACAAGGTGGAGATTTTTTCCCCTTATTAAAAATTGCCTTTGTGCACACTGTATTCTATATAGTCAACATTAATTTTAAGGAAATAGTATTTCCTTTCCTTTCTTCACACTCTCCATGAATTTTTTTTTGAACTTTACAGGGGTCCAATGATTTCACATTATTCCCAATTAAAAACAGCTTTTTAAACCTGAACGGTTAAAAAACATATATTCCAACCTTATATGTATATGCTGTTTGCCTGCTCTTGCATTTAATATGTTAATGGTTATCAGAAACTAAACTAAACCTGGCTACTTCCATATCTCAGATGAATTTCATAATTCATTGCAGGCTGTTTTTGTTTGCCAACAAGTTACATTTATTAATATAATCCAGTATTATATTTATTTATTTATTTATAGCATTTATAAATATTTATAAATAAATAAATAAATAAATATTTATTTATTTATAGCATTTATACCAGCATTTATTTATATAATCCAGCATTTACTAGAAAAAGACTTCATGCTTGGGATGTGCAAATGCATGGAAAGCAGTTAGGGAACGTTTTGCAGAGTAAATGGAATGATCCCCCCTCCATCCTCCGTCCAATCATGTCTAAGTCTCAGAGAGTCCCTGGACAAGTCCTTGCAGTTTTCTTGGAAAGATTTCAGAGATTCAGAAGTGGTTTGTCATTGCTTCCTTCTGAGAGAAGGGCTGAGAGAAAGTGACTAACCCCAAATCACTGAGCTGGCTTTAAACCCAAGGTGGGACTAGAACTCACAGTCTCCTGATTTCTAGCCTGCTGCCTCAATCACTATAGCAAGCTCGCTTTAAAATGGAATGTACTTTTATTTGTGTTTATGCTTTTGTCTTGGGGACCAACTAAGTGTCAGAAAGTAGACAATTATCATTATTTATATCTTTATGTATAAAAGTTAAACACAGAAACATAAAACCCTTTTCCACTTTAGAATAGAATAACAGAGTTGGAAGGGACCTTGGAGGTCTTCTAGTCCAACCCCCTGCTTAGGCAGGAAACTCTACACCACTTCAGACAAATGGCTATCCAATCTCTCCTTAAAAACTTCCAGTGAACTCCCCAGGAGGCAAGTTGTTCCACTGATTTCTTGATCTTCCCATGATACAAATAACTGTACAGCATTTTTGAAAGAGAAGTGAGCAATTACTCTGTGAGATGTACAGCAGTAAAGCAAGATGTTATTACTAAATTACTAGTATGTAATTTCCTTACTAACTAACTAACTATATATGGTCAGCAATGCAACAGTAATTTAGTCCTATTATCCGTAAATGCATTCAATCAGTCCAGAGTTTTCTGAATGTGAAATAATGGGTCTATCCATGGAATTATCAACCTCCTTGAAAATAATAACAACAGATTTTTTGGAAAAGCTATATTGCAGAAAGAAAACAAGTTTACCTTTCAAGGAATGGATAGGTTGGCAATTGAGTTTTTGAGTTCTTTACTGTGAGCTATAATAGTAGTTTGCGAGAAAGGTAAAGTACATTAATATGGATGTAAGAAAGTGTCAACATTTTTAAAAAAATGAAAGTTAAAGCTTTAACAAAGTCCATTTTGAGGTAGTGAGAAGTTAAGAGAAAATGCTTCATACTTTCTCCGCATAGACTCATGGCCTTCTGGTTCCAGGTGTTTATTTACTTTTGAAAATACCGTATTTATACTGTATAAATAAGAGACTAAGTGGATATTTTGTTCAAAAGTACAGAATACTGAGACTGGTTTTCATTAAAATAATGTACATCCTGTTAAAGATAATATGTAATTTGCTCTTGGAGAAAACCTATTAGTGATTCAGAAGAATCTGATAGGTATGATGGCAATATACATATTGTCTGTAATATGGTAAAAATAGTATTCCATGAAAAAGAATAACAAGTGGGATAGCATGAAGTCAAATAAAGACAGAATTGTGATAACTATTTTTATAGAACGTGTAGGAGCCAAGGTATACTTCTCAGTATAGAATACTCAGTATACTTTTTCCTGCCAGAAATTAACAGGAATGATACTGGATGGTATATTCTGCAATTATTGTTAAATGTGTTTAGTATTTTTAGAACAGATGGTAGAGAATTTTAAAGTATGACCTTCATTGTTTTATCGTAATGATGTTTCCTATGGTATTCATTCATTCACTCAAATCAATGTATTAAAGAACTATAATTTAACAAGTTGACACTGGACCACTGCAAATTAGATAGAATTCAGTATGTAATGTAGATTGAAGTTATAATACTGCAGTTGTTTCTTCCGTGTTCTGAAATGTCCTGAAGAAAAACTAGCTTTCCTTACACAAAGATGTTTAGAGAACTATCTTAAAAACCATGAAATAGTTTGTAGGAAGGGCAGGTTGACCAGCACCTTGCAAACAAATGGATAGTAACTTTATGGCCTTGTCAAGGGTGAGAAAAGTTAAAGTTGGTAATGTTATTTGTTTTAATTAATAAACTGACATTCCACCTCTCCGATAAAATATAATACAACAGACAATTATTCCTTGGTTCTTCTCAAGAGCTTCAGCCACATTGCTTGAGTTTCCTGGTTGGCTGCTCCTTATTTAATGGAGAAATGAGTGCTTAGAAGGAACAACATTCTTGACTTTCAGAAACTGCATTTTGAAAAATTATTATTTTGAGAGCTAAGTGCTATGGTGGTTTCTATTGTGAAAGATGGGACTGATATTGTGGTGTATTCTTTCTACCAACTCCCTCTTTTTCCAAAACGTCTGTTTAGATTTTTGAGGCATAACACATTAGTTATGTTTTTGCTTGCTGATGAAAATAGGAGTCTAAATATGAGGCACACAAGTGAATTGTGACAGTACTAGAAAGGATGTGATAGCCTTCTAATCGGAGACCCACAGATAGCATATTGACCATTCTAGATCCTAGAACTGTTACAGTATGAGACCAGAGGATTGCAGGAATCTTTTAATAGCTGTACCATGTGTGTTATCTTCACAGCTTAATCTTATCAATTGGAAATAAAACTGCATTAACCTAAAGGCTTGTTATTTAATTGGTTGGTGATCTAGGCAAATTCCTTATAATTGTTCACTCAGTTATTTTCTAACTCACAGTAACATTTTGTTTTGTTTTTCCTCTGCCCTTTTTCCTCTTTCCTTTTTTCCTTGTCTTGTTATATGCTAGATACTATATGTTGATATATTATCTTCGATTACATTGTCATGTAATACTTGTACAATATTATTTTTTCATTTTGAATGTTTATTGAAAAATAAAAATGAAAATGTATTTAATCATTAGAAATCTATCCTTTTCTGCATTTGGTAGAAAATGCTGCAGAGAGCTTTCAGATAGACAGTGTCAGCCCTGGAGGCCATCTTTTTCTTTGGATCTTCAGGGCTGCTACATTTAGTACTGTGGGAAAGTGGGAGGGGGGTTGAATGGGGTTGGTAGAGTTCTTTAGCCATAACAACATTCTTTTTTCTGAGAGTCAAGGGCGTTCAGCCTGCACCTGGAAAGGCATGACTGGGGAAACATTTCCAGTTGAGACGGTAGATTGATTGGGCCATGTGATGGACATGTAGGTGCAGGGGAAGGGACTTCGACTTTCCTTCGGGTGGGGAAAACGTGGGAACTTTCAGATTTGGGTTTTCCCAGATGTGCCAATATTATATCTCTAATAAAATGGATCTTTGAGGAACTGCCTGCCTCAGAGTCTTACTTGGTTGGGAGTGTTACTTGGAACCCTGACACAGGTCCTTATGATACCCAATAAAATGTATTTATTTTGTGTTTTTCAGCTTAACCCTTTTCCTAGGATGAAAAAAACAGATGATAAATGGACGATGAAAACACCTGGATCTCTTTACAGACTATGAGTTCAGGTATGATAAAATCTTGTCTACGGTATGCTATGTTACAAAACATTCTGAAAAATATTTATAAACACACTAGAAAAATGTTTACAGAAGTTAGGTTTAAAACTGTACTGTTTAACCTGCATTCAGTTTTGCATATATTGAAATTATACATCTGGTGTTATAATAGATATAGTATCCTATATTAAGTATTTATATGTAGGTCAGGAGATCTGACTTATCTAAATGATTTGGTCCATATTTAGAAATTGGCTTGATCAATTCAAATTTCCATTTAAATCAGAGAATATTAATTCCAAATGTAGGCCTTTAGAATATTACAGTTTTTTGAGAAATTGAATATTTCTTGATGAACTGAAGAATTCCAGACCCATTATTTTTTATGTGGTTCTCTTGTATGTGATCTATTTGGGAGTTGGGACTTGGAAGAGTAAAGTTATGTTTCTGTTCTAACAGTAAATATTTTGCTTCAAGAGTTTCCCTTAAACATCTCCAGCTTTGCTTTGGCATTTATAGAGCAGCAGGATACCATTATCCTATGATAAAAGTCTTTTGCACAGACATGATAGTTTAATTAGAGAAATATGGAAACAACTTTAGTATCTTTGACATAGACTCTGCATAGTGAGTCATTGATATTATAACCAAAGACAGATTTTTGGCATTGTTAAGGACAGTAGGAAAAGGATTTAGGAATATAAAATTCTTCTCCATTGGAATGGCAATTTTCTAAACAGATTCTAAACAGATAGACAAGGCCAGGGATTTGTCAGGGCCCCTAACAATGGCAAAAGGTGAAATCCCCAGTAATTCTGCCATTAAACTTAGGGCACTCAAGTATATGATTGTGAGATTATGCTTGGTTTCAATAAGAATAATGTGTTTCTATTTTGCCTAGTAGATATGCTTGTGCAGTCTCCCTAGTTCCTTGATTTGGCAATACCATTATACTGCCAATTGTACTTCATACATTTTTGTCTTTCTTGCTGAATAAGTCTAAGGCTTACATTTATAAGAATATAGTTCTCCTAGAACAATTCCTGCACCAGTAGCAATGAAAATGAGTTTATGGGGAGGTGGGGTAGGGGGCTATATTATGGAAGATTTATCTGTGAGTTAGAAAAAAAAAAGATGGAATTGTGTGATATTTTCAAAACATCTTTTACTACTACATTTTAGGTAGAATCATTCTGGTGATTCTGGGTGAGGAATCTATTCTCCTCTAGATTTAGTTACGTATTAATTATCAGCAGTCTGCAAAACATGGCCAGTGTTAAGGAATGGAATGAACTGTAATGAAATAACATTTTGGGAGTATTTGGGCAAACTAATAATAATCCATTTGGAAATTCAGTTAATAGGGCTGCTTGTTATGTACCAGTACTTATACTCTGGACAATGATGAGATTGCTTGTTATACAGGTAGTCCTCAACTTATGACCACAATTGAGCCCCAAATTTTTGTTGCTAAGTAAGACATTTGTTTGTTAAATGAACTTTGCTCCATTTTACGACCTTTTTGCTACAGTTGTTTAGTGAATTCCTGCAGTTGTTAAATTAATAACATGGTTGTTAAGTGAATCTGACTTTCCCATTGACTTTGGTTGATAGAAGTTTATAAAAGGTGATCCCATGAACCCAAGACACTGCAGCCATCATAAATATGAACCAGTTAACAAACATCCAAATTTTAATCAAGTGACCATTGGGATTCTGCAATGGTCGTAAGTGTGAAAAATGTTCATAACTCACTTCTTTCAGTGCTGTTGTAACTTCAAACAGTTACTAAAGGAGCTCTTGTAAATCGTGGACTACCTGTATGTAAAAATGGAATAGTGGAAATACTGATAGGATACACACTTTTTTCAGCATTTACTGTAAGGAATAATTTGGTAGATGGCGAGCAGCTTTCTAAAATTACAGAACTGCTGTATGTGTGTGTATATGTATGCATGTGCGTACAACTTTTCCAACTCAATCATTTTATCATTTTATCAGTTCTCAATTTTCCTAAACTATTGAGGCCACAGGGAACAGATTTGATCAGAACAATGTTCCAAGGTGGTAGATTAGGTTGTTTTTCTAACCAAAATTGTCCCCATGTTTTTCCTATCTATTGGAAAAAAAGATAACCCCAAAATACAGTTCACCATGGAAACAGAAGTGAACAACCAACTTCCCTTCCTGGATGTCTTAGTCTACAAGAAATCCGATGGCTCCCTAGGACACACTATCTACCAGAAGAAAACACACACAAACCGCTATCTGCACGCACTCTCACACCACCACCCAGCTCAGATCAACTCTGTAGCCAAGACACTCATCTACAGAACAAAACGCTTAGCTGATGAACAACACCTAAAAACCGAACTACACACTCTCACTAACGTACTAACTTCCAATGGATTCCAGAGAAATAAGATTACCAACCTAATCCAAAAAGAAACCCCCACTAAAATCCAAGACAGAACAAGAAAACGGCAAAGCCCTCCTCCCATACATAAAAGGCACCACAGACAGAATAAGCAAAATCCTCCACAAACATAACATCAACACAACATTCTGCACAAACTGAAAAATACCCACCATCTTAAGGAACCCCAAAGACAAAACTGAGTTAGAAAATCAAGGAGTATATGAAATCCCATGCACCACCTGCCCCACCACATACATCGAACAAACCAACAGAAGAATAAGTGCACGCATTGAAGAACACAAGAACTCAGTCAGAAAAGAGGAACCAACTTCTTCCCTGGTCCAACACCTTAAAGCCACATGACATTTTAGAAGAAAAGACACAGTAAGGGTCTCAAATTCAAACTCAAGTGCTTGCCTGAGGCTGAAGGCTATACCACTAAAGCCTTTTTGTATATTGTTACAAAAATTGCCAATGAATCAGGTTTTTTTTTTAAAAAAGAAGAGTATCATACTATCCAATTAAACAATAGTAACAACAACAACAACAAAACCCTTAACTACCTTTTTACTATTTTATTTTGACCACTTACAAGGCAGCAGTCTTCATTAATCGGATCCTAACATTTGGTTTGGTTATTATGAACCTAATCATTAACACTTGGCAGGATTTATCCCCTCAGAAAAAGCAACTAAACCTAAAATTATTTCAAATACTGCCAAGCAATAAAAATTGCATTGACACTTCTCAAAGAGAGAGAAAAAACGTGGTTTGTCCTCAATTTGGCATATACCACTTTCATAGTAAGAGACGCAAATTTCTGGAAATTTAGCTCAATTTCAAAGTTCAATTTTAATGGAAAGCAGGCTAAAAATTGATTACATAAATATATTTTATTGCACGAGGGGGAGAAAAACAGTTGCAGCTATGAAGAACAAGGAAGTCATAAGTGATGTTGGCCTTGCCTGTCCATGCTTCAATCACTCCATCTCCAGTTTGTTGAGGTCATGCTCAAACCTCAGCCTGGTGCATTCATGGCAAACTGACAGGCTCTGAGGTATGATGAAGCTTTTTTGTTCAGTAGGCCACTGGCAGCTTTGTGGAATGCACTGATGCAAAGAAACAAATCTTGAAGTATTTCTGTAAGTCTTACACAGGTGCAGACTACTGGAGACAGCCGAACAAAGCTTCCACCAGGGCACAACATTTGAAAGAGGGATGCTTCAAATGCCATGCACAATCCTATTGTACACGTTTCCCCTTTGTTGCCATGCACTTGCAACTTACCATATCTACCTTTCATTTAAAACTCCATCAGCATCTTAATGTGGCAGAAACTGTTTTCTCAGTCTTCCTCAAACACAGTTTGTTCCAAAAACAATTTAAATTGAACCGATAGAGCTCACCCTATTGTGATCTTAAAGTAGTGCTTGACTTATGACCCACAATTGAACCCGACATTTCTGTTGCCAAACCAAACAGTTGTTAAATGAATTTTGCCCCATTTTGTGTCATTTATTGCTTGCCACAGTTGTTAAGTGAGTTGCTAAGTTAGTAACACAATTGTTAAATGAATCTGGCTTTCCCATAGATTTTGCTTGTCAAAAGGGTGAAAAACATGATCACATGACCTTGGAACACAGTAACCATAAATACATGCCAGTTGCCAAGTGTTTGAATATTGATCATGTGGCCATGGGAATGCAAGGATCATAAATGTGAAAAATGGTCATAAGTCACTTTTTTCATTGCTGTTGTAACTACATCAGTCATTAAAATGACTGGTTCTAAGTCGAGGACTATCAACTGTATAATAAAATTGATTATTGAATCATAAGAGCAATAGAAAACAGGTTAAGAGATGTTGGAAGAATTGAATTTTGCAACTGAGGCGTACATTTAGGTATTTAAGAATTGGAATGGTATGTAGCTTCAAAGAGGTGGTTTGTTTTGGTAATGCTTTCAGCTAAATGCCTCATTAAAACCATCTTTAAAATACATACAATAAATGTAAATTGGAAGGGGATACAATTTTTAAAAAAAAATCAGATGAAATAAACAACTACATTGTAACTAGAACTATTTGAAACTATTTGGTTAAAGCAGTATTTATTTCTTTGATCTCACCTTAACATTCAAACAATGATGCTGAAGGGGTCTAACCACCAAATTAAACAGAACAATTAAATACAGAATTAAAAACAGGGCAACCATATGCATGAATGGGAGAAATAAAACCCAAATAAATAATGTAGAATGTCCTAGAAACAATCAAACATGCTTACATTGTTCCATCAAAAGCTAATCTCGGAATGCAGTAAGTTCACCTTTATGAGGAACTGGGTCTTTCTTCAGGCAATATTTTTACCTATATGTTTTAAAGTATTTGTCCATTTAAACTCCAAACAGTGCAATTCATTGTATGCATAAATTCTGGTTTAGGAACTGGATTATTCAAATGGCCAAGATGACATTAAGGACGCAAACTTTGTGGGAGGAGAAACATCTTCCTTGAAGTCCATTCCATACTGTTCTTAGAGTATCATTCCACTTCATAGAGTGAGGAATGGTATAGTGGAAGTTCCTATCTCCCAGACAGTATCATTCTTTCTTCATGGTCTGGATGATTACATCTGGTTAATGCCAAGTCCTATTGTGTTTCCTCATTGTGATGGTGATGTGTGTTTCTGGGAGGGGTGAGCAAAGAATACTGGGAATACCTGCCAGGGTATATGGTCCCAAAAGAGTCACTGGAAATATTATTGACATTGCAACTGCCCAGCTAAATCTAGCAGGAAACTATACTTGGCAGCAATGCCATAGGTTTAGGCATCTGCCTAGTGCAGCTAACAGCTGGAAATATTAAAAAGAAAAATGTAATTGGACTATATATGGCTTAGGAAACTATGAAGCAGGATAACGATTTATTAATTTCTGTCAATCTAATGACTTCTTCATTGTTAGCACAGTCTTCCAATAATAACAATGACACATATACAGACATCATCAGATGGAAGAAATCAAATTGGCTATATTATAGGTAGATGAATGAACTTGGTTAAAACAGACATGTCCATCAGAAACATCAGAAATTACTTTAAAGTCCTGAACCTCTTCCACTGAAGCTCTGTGGAATGAAATTAAAGAAGTTGTTAAGGATGAATAATGAAAAGAGACTGCCAAAGACCAAGTAACAGAAAAAAATAAATTGATTGTCAGAAAAAAAAAATGGAAATAGCCAAGAACAGAAGAGAAGCCTAAGCCAAAAAAACAATAAAAACCCAAGGAAGGAATTTAGCAAATAATTTCAGAGAGCTATTAGAAGAGACAAAGAGATCTCTGAACTCAAAAGGAGGTTTCAACTTTGAATTGGTGTGCTAAAGAATGCCAATGGGCAGATAGTAACTTTAATTTAAAGATCAAAAAGATGGAAGGACTGAAATTCTGTATGTTAGAAATGTCAGCATCCCAGATACCTTAGAAAGTATTCTCTATATACATGAATTTCTAGTACTAGAAGATGAAGTTAGATCAGCACTTTGATCACTGCTAAATCATTGCTAGAGGGAATGATGGAATATCTAAAGAAATATGGTACACAACAGAACTGATCATCTAGGTATGTGATATAAAGGAGATGACATTGACTTAATGGCACATCATCGTTATAATTTCCAGCCAGTTCATCTACAATTTGGAGGGCACTGGAGATGGGAAAGGCTAATGAAAGCTAGATGTGTGTAAATTTGGTGACTACGATGAGAACAAGAGCCAATTCATACTTTCAGTTGTTTTTGTTCATGCATTTCCTTCCTTCAACATCATTCTGATTTTGTTATATGCAAGTAAAATAACATTCTTATTTATCCATGTCATTCTCATTTGCAGATGGAAAGGCTAGCCAGAAGGTCAAAAGTTCAAAGGGAATATTTGCTCCTAGTCTGTGAGATGAGATCAAAGACAACCAGAAGTCCAGCAAAACCACAAGCAAAGATAGTCCCGTTTGATCCTAGTATGAAGATTGTAGGTCTCTTAAAAGTGCAAAAACACAGCTTAGATATGAACTTGTATACATCTACAGTATACTATTAATTATCCTCTAATGTTATTTAAGTACTCTATATTTTTCTCTCTCTTTTGCTACATGCACACACACAGACACACACACAGACACACACACACACACGTTTTAGTGTTTCCTACTTCATAATTTTGGAGAGACAGAAAAATAATTTTCGAGCACTGATAAGCCCCAGCAAAACAGTTACTAATCATTAGGTCCCTCCCCCCCAGACATTACAGGAAAAATAAAGCTCTCACTTGTGTTTTTGTTCAGCCTTAAGAAGGATTATTTCAGAGAAGTCATGTATCTCAATTTACAGAAATGCCTTCGTCCATTTTCATAGTGAAAACAATGGCAATCCTTGAAACGCTAATAAAATTCAATTAATAAAATTAATTGAAGCAATCTATGGTTAGGTACATTTTGTTCTGGAACATTATCTGTGATAAACTTTAAGTTTAGTTCTAGCATTTCCTATATGTTACTTCCAGAGAATACTGATGGAGGAAGTCAGTTTATGAGCTCTTGTCAGTGGAAATCAAGGGCAACTTTCTTAGATCTACTGCTGTGCCTCACCAGTGACAGTTCAAGTTTTCTGCAACTCACAGAAAGTCTCTAGGGATATCATTTGTCATCCTTTGTCAACACTGCTCTTCCGTGTTGTGTAAACACAAGGCAGTATGTCATCTATTGGACAAAGTCTGTTATAAAGTTCATCAGCCTGGCAACTTTTACTCATGCTTACAGATAAAAATTTATAAGTTTCTATCATAATTGAAAATATATCCATTGGACGAATAATGCTGAGAGATACCAACTCAAAGTACATCTCTGAAGGACTGAAAAGGCTTGGCTTGTTTTCACATCAAATTCCATCTCTCTTAGAAAGCTGAACACATAGTTGATGTCAAATGAACCTAGTGGAAAAGATTTCAAAATAATATTCTGTGTCAATCCTTGCTTTCCAGTTTCATATATGTGTTAAAATTTGCATCTGATCCACAGTGGGCTGGCATGAATCAGGCTTACTTGTAGCTGCTTGTGCCTAATATTTAAAACACTCTCTTACTAAAGGTATACATTCATACTTACTCAAAGTCATACAAAAATATTAAAGAGGCTTGCAATTCTTTTTCAAGTGGAATGCAATGAATACTATCTGATTTATTAGATAGTATTTATTATTAGTCAATACTAGTTTAAAAAGAATTACTTAAGCAGTGGCTCACATATTTTATGATGTAAAATTAACATTAATTATTCTTCCCCTATGTCCTTAATCAAGCAACCTCTTCTAGTATATTTCTGCTGCATGTCTTGACTGGTTTTGTCCAACTTGTGGGTCTCCAAACATTTTGGCGCTATCAATCACATTATTCCCAACCAAAATAGTTATTGTCAACCGTGAATTCTTTAAAGTCAAAGATATATTATTATATTACATCTTATTTGTGAATGGTAGGGCTGTGCTGTGCTGTGCTGTTTTGCTTCTCTCTAGATTGAAGGACACAATTTTTTAAAGGACATCGTGAAAGTCTCACTCCAAGTCTGAGCAAAAGTTAAATCTTACGAAATTTAAAACAAAATTATAGTGAAAACTAAATTGACATGATTATTCCTGAATAATAATCTTGTATCACATTAAAAAAAATACATGTAATAAAATTTTCTGAGCCCAGGTACCCAAATAGTTACTTTGTAAAATATTGTAGTACCAGAGGAGAAGGTTGCTTTTGTGGAATCAAAGAAACAATTAACTTCTTCCCCATTAGAAAGTAGATGAAGAGGCCCCACCTGAATATATTCACTGATGAATAAGAGCTGAGGTACACATACCAACTTCCAATATTCTGTAACCTAACCCTTTTTTTCCTCCTTGCCTCCTATCCTAAAAATCTTACTTTCTGCTTGTGAGCTGATGTAATGGGCTTAGTAATACAATTTGGTGACAACATTTGGAGAGAATCATAAGTCACATCCAAGGAAGCCACACAAAACTCATTTGGACTGTGGGCTTCTGATACATAAGATAAGCTTCAGCTGAAAAAATGTTCCTCATGACTCCATTTGTTCTTCTTTTCTCCTGTGAAACTTCAGTTTGTATTTGATGAATATATTTTAACCATTTTTAACAAAGCCCTACACTAGTTTCATAATAGCCCAAGCTGGACTTCTGATAAAATGACCTCATGAGTAAGATCTTGCTATCTTGCATTTGAATTATTTTCTTTGAAGAAGAGTAGTTTACAGGGCTTAATTACAAAAACCAATTGAAATGTAAAAATAATTAAAGTCATAGAAGATTGGTTTTGTGGACTTTCTGTATTTTGAAACTGACTTTAAACTGCAGACCTAACGTATTTAGCCTAATTTTTAGATTTTCCAATTTGTCCCTTAACCTCTGCTTCTTGTATCATCTTGCTTGTAGTAAGAGAGAATTAGAATTCGAGAGAGAGAATTCTCATCGCTTTGCAATTTCCATTGTCTTTAGTAACAGTTTTACCCAACAATGGGGTTTTTTTCCCTTATGAAATCCCCAAAGTTACATTTATTTTTAGAATACTTTTTAGAATCGTTAGAATTAATTAGGAGAGCATAATGGATTTAATACTTCTGAGTGCTCACTTTTCTCAATTCTCTGAAGGCTTTGGAACATCTGAAGGACAAGGAAGTATTTTTTGAAATTAATAAAATAATTTCTTTTCTCCCTTCATTTCTTGCATTCAGTTTGGGAAGCAACTGAGCAAATCAAAGATTCTATTCTGACTAAGCATGCAGCAACCTCTCCCAACTATGATTTGGCATAATACTTTGTACTATGTTTTAAAGACCTGAATGCTATAGCAGTGTTTCATAACTCTATGGCAATAGGGATCAACAATTTAGGTAGTTCTCAGTAATGACTGTAATTGAGACTGTGAACTGAGTAATATGGTCATAAAGTGAAAAATCATGTGACCATACCAACTTATGACTGCAGTAACGGCAGTTTTGGCTGTGTTTTTAAGCAAATTATCGTTAAGTGAGACATCACGTGACCATGACTTGAGACTTCCTGTCGGCTTCCCTGTTGCCTTTGTTTGTTGGAAGCTGGTAGTGAAGGTCGCACGTGATGATCATGTCATAATTGTGAGCCGGTTGCCAAGAGCACAAATCACAATCACGTGGCCTCAGGAATGCTGCAATGGCTGCAATTTTGAGGACTGTCATAAGTCTCCTCATTCTGGAGGAGTAATATGGAATGATTGCTGAATGAGGGCTATCTGTATGCAAGTTCAGACTGACAGTACTGGAAACCCTACAGTAAGTTCTTTGTCTGTAAACATTGCTTTAAATCTCACTACACATTTCCATTTTGTATTCTTCTTCTACCTGATTGTCTCTTTCCCTCAGAATTTAATTCCATTGCCAATTTTACATTCATCCCAAATTTGTGGCTGTTTTGAGTTCTCCTTAAGGGCCATGATCAAATGGTTACAAAGTATAAGAATTTCCATGGGCCCAGTGGCAACAATACTTTTTATTGTTTAAAAGTGATTTTCGTCTGCTAGACTTAAAACATTTACTGTGAATAAACTTTACAGTAAATGGTTCCTTGACAACAGGGCTGGATAACCTCCATCAAGAGCTTTCACATAAACAATGTTGTGAAGTTATCATTTACAAAGAATCTGCCTGCCCTAAGCGTTGGACTTGTGAAGGCCTGCTATATATCCTACTTAACCCATATAAAGCTAAGGGGGCAAGCTTTAGACCGCTCCTCCACAATGTAAAGATGTCCCCAACCCTATTAGCATTTAGGATGCTAATCCCTTATTTCATTGGGTGTTGGATTTTAATTTGGGAGTAGTGGTGCAATGGCCAAACTGAGGTAGTCATTATTATTACCAATAGTATGACACTATAGTGTTCATTGGTGAGTCACCAGAGAATTGTGATAAGGCAGCAAAGAGATTGAACAAAATAATAAATCAATAAATCCACTTTATATGTGAGTGATCTGCCTGGATATTTGGTGGGGTGGGAATTTGGATGATTTAGGAGGGCATAATGCTTATTTGTGGGTATTTACAATAGTTTTGATTACTTCCAACTCAAATGAGCAGTTAATGATGGTGGTCATTGCCAATGCTGTAGAAAGTATGAAAATCAATCAGGAGGCATGTGTGGCAGTACGAACAAAGTTTTACCCCTTTGATAGATGTGTCGGCATCATGCATGCACACAAAGGGAGGGGGGTGTTAATTGCACTGGCCCTTTGAGCTCCTAGTAACTGCCCCTTGAGACCTCCTAGTAATTGCTGCTGCTGCTAATTTTTATCAGTATTGGTCAAATGGGGACTCCAAGGTCATTAAATGAAGGTGGTGTCCATACCAAGCATACCCATCTTTTCATTTACATATAGATTTAAGATTCCCATTGAACATTTGGACACATTGTCTAGAAGACATATTCATATTTTGCTTATTTATTTATTTGTTTGTTTGTTTGTTTGTTTGTTTGTTTAATTTATATACCACCCTTCTCCGGACTCAGGGCAGGTTACAATGCGTTAAGCAATAGCCTTCATACTTTTGTATATACCTGCTTAGTAAGGCTTTTGGCCCCACCCAAGCAGTGTTCTTATGGGTGCATTACAATGGAACTGAAAATCGTAAGAGTTTCTCATTTGGAAAATATGTAAAGCAAAAGAGTAGAGAAAATGATAAGTGGGCCATCCCTTCTTTTGCTCTAAATACAACTCCAACCTGGTGATATTGACAGAGGCCCATCTATTCTCTATATTCGATCAAACCAAGGAATATGACTCTGGTTTCTAATGGCACTTCTTCAGTGAGAGGGAAAACTTTGAATAATGTTTTCAAGGACAGATGGTTACACCTCTTTAAAACTGGTGTATAGGAATGGATTTTATATGTGTAGGTGTATATTGCTGAGAATTAGGTTTTCAAACCTATAGGAATACTTCACTGAACCCAGTTTCTGTTAAGACTAAAAATTAATTGGTTTTAACTTGCATTAACTTTGGAATCTTTCATCATTTACCTGCAATCCCCTACTGTTATGTAACCTTTTTTGTCTTCAAGATCTAAGTCACAATTAGACATATTTGGAAGCTCAGAAATATTTCTCACGTATTTTACAACAGTCCTTTGTTGCAACATACAGGTCTACTTTTTTCTTGTAATTTTTGCAATATTGATGTAAATTGTATAGAGCTGTGTGTTTATATCAACTTACTCTGCTGAAGTCTTTCAAGGCTGCTAATGTATTTTCTCAAGATTTTTGAATAGTTTGTAACTATTACTAATGACAGGGAAGTTTTCATTAAAAATTATACAATCCTTCCCTTATTTTTAATCAAACAGGTTACAGAAATCAGATTTTATTGCTACAGACTATTTCATGAAAGAGTTGATTTTGGTGGCCTTTAAAATTAACCTAATTAGTATACTTTTTTGTTTTGCATAATTTATTCTGTTACTTGCTCCATTTTTTGGAATAAACAGTGAAGTTGGTGAGACAAATCCATAACTGGACCCTCTATTTTTTTAAAATATAGGATATTTAATCTAGGTATTTAAAATTAAATAGTGTTTAATGATGGGAGCAAAATAAAGCTGGAAGGTAATGCTTAATTATGGGAAAATTTCAAAATGATGGATTTGGTAATTGGTGAATTGGCAGTTTATCAAAAGGCAGATGTAATTAAAGCAACAGCTGTCTGAGTTTTGGAACAAATCTCTTATGATTACAGAGAAAAGGCAGAAAGTACTATTTACTAAAAGTATAAAAACTGAAGAGATGTTTTTGTGGAGAAGAACTGGAAGAATTAGTTATTACTTGAGTAAGCAAAGCTTTAGCAAAAATTATTACTTAGATTAAGTTTGTATCACATGTTTGACTGAATCAATAGAGGAGTCCAGTGTATTATATGGAAACCAAACCATAATCAGAAGTGGTATAGGAGAGCACCGAGGCTATTGCGGATTAGCCATCTCTCAAATAACAAATCCAATTAGGTGGGGAATAATTTCCAAAGTCACAAAGTCAATTCTCCAAGAAAAATAGGAGAAACAAGGCAGCTATAAAACAAGTCTCGCTATAACAAAATTCTATGCCAAAGCTTCACTGCACAGACTATACCCCCAAAATACTGTGTAAAAATCAAAGACCATGTAATAATAATAATAATAATAAGTCATGCCTACTGCTGCCTGACTGATCAATGGGGATTTTTAAATTTTTATTTTGTCAAGAACGTATTAGGTGCTATATATAAGTATAAGCAAGAACTGAATACATAAAATAGATACGAATAGAGGAAACATTAGGACAGGGATGGTAGGCATGCTGGTGCTCTTATGCATACCTTTTACAGACTTCTTAGGAATGGGGTGAGGTCAACAGTAGATAGACTTAGGTTAGAATTTTTGGGGTTTTGGGATGAAACCCAATGCCTGGAAATGCATTCCAGGCATTGACCACTCTGTTGCTGAAGTCATATTTTCTGCAATCGAGTTTGTAGCGGTTCACTTTAAGTTTGTATCTGTTGTGTGCTCGTGTATTGTTGTGGTTGAAGCTGAAGTAGTCCTTTAAAGGTAGGACATTGTAGCAGATAATTTTATGAGCTACACTTAGGTCATACCGAAGGTGGTGTAGTTCTAAATTTTCTAAGCCTAGAATTTCAAATCTGATAGTGTAAGATATTTTGTTGCTAGCAGAGGAGTGGAAAACTCTTCTTGTTAAATATTTCTGGACACATTCAATTGTATTAATGTCCGATATGTAGTGCAGGTTCCAGAGAGATGAGCTGTATTTGAGAATTGGTCTAGCAAATGTTTTGTATGCTCTGGTTAGTGTGATATTACCGGAGAAGAAGCTACGCAAGATTAGGTTTACAACGCTTAATACCTTTTTGGTGATGTTGTTATAGTGGGCTTTGGCACTCATATCATTAGATATGAGTACTCCAAGGTCCTTGACAGAGTGAAGGTCATCTACAAGGGTTGTGTCCTGTCAGCTTGTATTTTATGTTCTGGTTCTTTTTGCCAATGTGTAAGACAGAACATTTGTTGGTTGAGATTTGGAATTGCCAATTGTTTGACCATTCCAACACAAATTCAAGGTCTTTTTGAAGAGTAGCAGCATTGTCGGTGGTGTTAAAGATTTTTATATCATCGGCAAAGAGAACGCAGTTGCTTATAATATGATCACAAAGGTCATTTATGAATTTATTAAAATTCATTTCATTTTAGTGAAACCTTGTCAATTTTCTCCTGATACAAAGGCTCTGGGACACCAGACTGGTCTGCTGGAAGTGAACAGGGAATCTGTATTCCCAAAAGTTGTTCCTTGACATAGTTAATGTGATTCAGTTTTACCAAACTCACTGGAGAAGTCTCAGTCAGTGATTAGCTACGTTAAGTATGTGTGCACACTCAAGTTTCGGACAAAGGAATTTATCAAATAAAATTTGCTAGCTCAATGGGTTATAGAGAAATCTTGTAGAAAGGGCACAAAATTGCCTAGAAATCTGGTTATGTTTATAACATTAATTTACTGGTTAAACCCCTCCTGCTCCAGTTTTGCCAAACAGCTGTTGCTGATATCTTGTATCTTTCTTGGTTTGGTAGTACTACTGGGTATTTCTGATGATTTCTCAGAACTATTACATCTGAACGTCGTATCAACAAATGTCAAGTTTTTTGCTGATTTTTTTTTTATGGAGGAGATCGTACTGATATTGTTGTGGCCTGCCAGTGGCCTGCACGGATTTTGGCTGATCCTGATGAGGAGGAGGCGGTGTGGTGTAGCGCCAGCAGCCTGTGTAACCGGCGCTGAAGTCGCACAGTGAAGAGGCTGAAGAAGATGTGGTTCCAGAGGCAGAGATTCAGCCAGGGCCTTCAAAACCTCCAGAGGCTCCTTCAAGTGAAGAGAGTGAAGTGGACAAGCCTCTTTTCAATGCACAAGCACACAGGGCTGCCAAAAGGCAGGAGTGGATACTCAGGAGGAGGTCTCCTTGAGTGTAAGGCTTGGGGCTAATTGGCCACTCCCTTAGCCTATTTAAGTTTGCATACAGCTGGCAAACGTTGCAGGAAACAACATATGTTCGTCCGGTCGCTCGCTGAGCATTTGTGAGTGAAGTTTCCTTGCAAGCCTGGTTTCTGGGCTAATTGCCAACTCTTGTAAGCCTTTTCTAATCTTTGGAATTCTTGGCTGGAATTCCTGGAATTCCAGGCTGTTAAGGACATTTTTAGTAATAGCCTGCATTTGAAAAAAGACTGTAGTAAATGGAGTTGTTCGGAGTTTTCTTGGGTTCCGTAGCTGGGGCAGAACAGATATGTATTAAAATTGCTAAAATCAGAATGTCAGTTTGTAATAGTTCACAACAAGGTGAGCATTATTGCAACAGAGGAAAAAATAACATTAAAAGAATAGACAGAGCAGGCCAAGAACCAACTTAATTCATCGTTTTGTTTCCAGCCAGAAGCAGAAAATGGAATTGTATCATGCTCCCATTGTTTTACTCCATAGCCCTCAGACAACGTGGAGGTCTTCAAGACCAAGAGATCTTTGCTAGATCTGTCCTTCATGAATTTATCCTTTTTTTTATTCATCAGATAGAGAAATTTAGATCTGCCAATGGAGCTTTAAGGAGCAGTTCCATTTTATACTTTCCCATTTGCATACTTAGTGGCTAAGAAACTTAAAAATGTCTCGCTCAAGTTTATTCTTAAAACAGATGCACGTGACTTGTAAAAAAATATGAAGTTCTAAGGCCTGCTCTCAGGATTTTAAAGACAGACTGGATCAATAAAAGTTATAACTTGTTAATTATTAAATCATGTACACCAGATAGGAGTGCACCAATTCACAAATTAAACTGTTGTTGATACCAATAGAAGAGAGTACAGTAAGTACTATAAATGTAGCTTAGGGTTGAACTGTGGCGTTAATGCTGAGTTGGTTGTTGGTTGAGTAGGTTACCCAACTCAAATATGTAAGAAATCCAGTATATGTTATGGAAAAGGCAGTTTTCCTGGCTTAAACATGGTATCCATCTAAACAGCTAAAGAAGGGCTTGCTGGAAGAGAAGATCTCTCTTTTTATATCAGGCAGTAAAAAGTTGGAAATAAAATCTACTGTATATTCGATGCATATGAGGAAAGCTGGGTCAAACTTTTATTTGAGAACATTAAACAGTTAAATGGCTGTATTATACAGATATCTTGGACACTCTGACCTTGAAGTATCAGTTAGGATAATAAATTAGTGTATATGATGGAACTTGATGTTCTCTTCCACTTTTGTTGAGGATTGCTAATAAGTTTTGACTAAAACGCAAAAGTCTCTTGCATGTTTTTAGGTGGAGAAAGCATGAATATCCATTAAGGAGGTAGCATTTTTGCAATAGTTTTTTAAAAAAACAACCCCTAATATTTTGCTCTACCAAAACAACTTGACAGTCCTATATTCAATGCAGAAAACTGTTTGTTTTCATCTAATGTTAACATATGGTTGACATTATAAAATATTTTTCTTTGCTCCGGAAGAGCTTTAATATTTAGTTTTAATCAGGCAATGGAGAGTAATAGAATTTTCCTGGCAAACAAAAATAGAAGTATAATTTGAAAGAAAAGGATAGGATCTAACAGCGATTTGTATTCAGGCAGGAATAAATTCTTAAATATAGCCAGATATCAACTATCATAGGAAATTAAAGACTATAAATCCAGAAAAGGAAAACAATATTCATGATGTACATGTGAAAACACTGTTAAAGGAGCAAGAAATATTCACAATAAGACCATAATTTACAGCATATGTATATTTTGCCCTCTCCCCAAGAAGATCAAATGATTGTAATTATTTTTCATATATTCTCCATATTTTAGCATCAGAAATATTCTGTTAAAAACAACAATAAGAATATATTTTATTTTATTTATTTATTGGAATTTGTCAAACAAAAACGAGAACAAGAATAAGAGAATTAAAATACAATGACAGGGATGATAGGCCCATTAGTGCACTTATGTACTCCCTCTTTAGTGACCACTTAAGTATGAAGTAAGGTCCATGGAAGTCAATTTGTGACTGAAACTGTGAAAATTTGTAGCTGAGACAACTGAATCATGTAGGGCATTCCAGAATTTTGACAACTCTAGTACAGAAATCATATATTTTATTAGTCAGGTTTAGTATTAACTATAAGATCCTGATTTCCTACCTTGGAAGGTAACCTGCTTTAATTTCAGAATGAATTTAGGAACCTAGAGGTTCATACCTTCCATAATACCATGGGAAATCCATAAACAGTTCTCTGTTGTAAAACTTTGTGATAGAACTGGATGAACTTTGTAGTTTGTATAAAGCCTGCCAAGAGGACGAATTAAAGTTTGCTTGCCAAGTTTCTTTACATATTGATTTTTTAAAATGTAGACATGCATCTCTAACTTGTTTACTTTTCTCAAAATAAGATGTCACTTCAAGACATGGTTGCCACTTACATAAAAATACATCTGTAAACAATTAAGTGCCTATATTTCTATGTATGTACTGGTATATAAAATTGCATTTGGTAAGAATGTGCTAATTGTGTACAATATTTTGTGACTGATTAATTTCTGCCATCAAATCAATGTTGAGTTTTAGTGTTTTAGACCACATAGATCTTCTCCAGGATGATCAGTGACCAGATAAATCTTTTTGGGATGATTTGTCCCCAATCTGATCCTTCAGGTCCCCCTACAATGCCCCAATTGTTGGACACAGTGAATCCATCCATTTTGATGCTGGTCATATTCTTCTTTCCTTTCCTTCCATGTTTCCCAGCATTATAGGTTTCTCAAGGGAGCTGAGTTTCACATAATGCCTCCAAAATATGACAATTTGAATCTTATCATTTGTGCTAATTGATCATCTAATCTAGTTGATTTGCTCATTTAATTTAGATTATCATTTAATTTAATTGATTTGCTCAGTTTTCATTTGTTTGCTCCTTTGATTATTCATAGTATTCTCAAGAACGTCTCTCAAGAATCACCAAAATTCAAAAGCAATATTACTGCCTCGGTACCTGTACAATCAAAAGCCAAAGTCTTCTCATTCCTACTTGGAAGATGGACATGATCATGTCATTTGTATATCAAAGCTGGAACACATGGCCTTTAATATAGGGAGAGGATGAGTGCACATAAAGAGGTTTTGAAATAGAGAGATTATTGGTTGACCTACACATTTGAAAGTAGAGGGGTTTGGATATTTCCTGTCTTACCCCATCATGCATAGTGACAACTCCAGAGAGTATTATTTCTAGGGACAGCATCTGATTCTCAAAGCAGTAGTTTTAGAATTGAATAGAATAGAATTCTTTATTGGCCAAGTGTGATTGGACACACAAGGTATTTGTCTTTGTGCATATGCTCTTGAGGTACATAAAAGAAAAGATGCATTCATCAAGAATCATAAGGTACAATACTTCCAACACTTAATGATAGTCATAAGGAACAAATAAACAATCAAATCACATTAGGAAACGGTCAATATAAATCTTAAGGATACCAGCAACAAGGTTATAGTCATACAGTCATAAGTGGGAAGAGATGGGTGATAGGAACAATGAGAAGATAGGAATGATGAGAAGAAGTAATGCAGACTTAGTAACTAGTTTGACAGCATTGAGGAAATTGGCTAAAAGTTGGACAAGGCCAGTAACAAATCTGCTTCTACTTGTGCACCAACCACAGTGAGCTAAATATAATTCACAACAAGGTGAATTATAGGCCACATACCATAAAGGAAGAGCGAGAAGAGCTCTGGAATAGTGGGGGAAAAATAATGATATAGTGCATATTAGTTTTAAAAAAGATTGATTAACATAGAATAGGGAAAGGGTAGTATCCATATAACTCCAGGGAGCGAGCAGCACTGAAACATGAAAGTTAAGAATCAAGTTATGAATGGATGTGTTGGGATGGAAGAGGAAAGATTTTCAGAAAAGGTTTGAAAAGCTGGAGAGGGGTTGGAAGAATGATGATTGGTTAAAATGCTCAAAGAACCAGCAAAACAAAGAAACAACTCCTCTCATTGTTTCCACCAAAGCTTTTATGACATGCCTATACTCGGATGAGAAAAACAACGAACACTGAAGATCAGAGTAGAGCAAAGCTTAATACAAGACTCAACAACCTTCTACAAAGCCAGTGTGATTGGAGAACATTTGGAGAACTTTGTTTAGAAAGCAAGTCTTCCATTCATTCAACACTTCCCTTTTTTTCTGACTCATTTTCTACAGATGAAAAAAAAAAGAAGCAATCTTGCTATGAGTGATAGAGTTCTCACACTCTTAGGAAAGACCAGGTTTAATTCTTTTACTTCATATAATTTCTTGAAATTTGGGGATTGATATATCGGATGGTTGCCCAACGGGATAGAAAACAATAATGATTGGTAGATACTCAGTGAGTTTCATAGCTACACTAGGGTTATGAATCTATCACTTTCTTGTCCAAGAGAAATACTGCACTACACTGCGGTGACTTAGTGAACAATTTATTTTGTAAGGGGAGTGTCCCTGCATTCAGGTGACTATCATTCTGAACAATAACATGTCTAATTATACTTTCAGTTAGAATTTGATGTTTGCAAACTTTTTCAACAGGAATAGCTTGATACTTGATTACTTAATAATACTGAATGATGTACTGGTATGTCCCCTGTCATTGACTTTATTTCATCATTAATACTTAGAAATGTATGAGTTGCTCCTTTCAAGCTGAATAGAAATTGAGTATTTTTTCTAGCTGCACCTGGCTGCAGCCAGTTCTGCTGTATTAAGACCTTTTCTTCTCCTCAGTCCATAAGAAAGATAATCCTAAGAGGTTCTTAAGACATTCTTAGCTGCACATCCTTATTTTGACAATCCAAGGACAGTTTCAAAGGTTATAAAACCCATGAAGCTTTGGAGAAATGCCAAACAACTGGATTGAAAGAAGTCCCTCAATGTCCCCCAAGACTTTTACAGCAAAGATAGCAGCCTAACACCTGCTTGGTATTAACATGACCATTAATCATTTTCTTGGTGTGGGTTTAATTTAATTTTTAAAAACTCTTCTTTTTTTAAATTGAGAAGTTACCTAACTTTTATTTTACAAGAATGTCTCTAGGTTCTGCATGGGCATCTTTTAAAGTTAAAAAGATAAATGACTTTGTTTGGAAACATTTGTGTTGTTAGTGTGGGGAAATAGAGCCAAACAGTAAGGTAGACTGCAATGGTGGTTTCAATTTTTTTTACTACCAGTTCTGTGGGTGTGGTGTGGCTTGGTGGGCATGGCTTGGTGGGCGTGTCAGGGGAAGGATACTGTAAAATCTCCATTCCCTCTCCACTCCAGGGGAAGGATACTGCAAAATCCCCATTTCCTCCCGATCAGCTGGGATTCGGGAGGCAGAGAATAGATGGGGCAGGGCCAGTCAGAATTGGTATTTACCAATTCTCTGAATTATTCAAAATTTCCACTACCGGTTCTCCAGAACTGGTCAGAACCTGCTGAAACCCACCTCTGGTAGACTGTCACCTTACAGATGGGTAGCAATCTTATCTGTTAGCCTGTTATGACTGGTTATGTCCACTGTGGCAGCTGATAAGTAAGTTCCAAGCTGCCACTGTAACCATTTTGGCAGAAAGCCTATACTTGCTTTCAAAATTCTCAGTATGGGTTTGGGTAACACATTTTGTTTCCTGGGTGTCGTGCAGGGGTGAAATGCTCCTGGTTCGGACCGGATCACCTGATCCAGTAGCAATGGAGGCGGGTGGTTTGGAGAACTGGTAGCAAAAATCCCTGCCCCCCCCCCATTCCCAGCTGAACCGTGCAATCATCAGAGGCTTTTTTTTAATTTTTAAAAGCATTTTTTCTACAACCTCTTTGGCCGAAAAAATGCTTTTAAAAGTTTTCTTTTTTAAAAAAAGCCTCTGATGATCGTGCGGCTCAGCTGGGATCATTAGAGGCTTTTAAAAGCATTTTTTCTACAACCTCTTCAGCCGAAGAGGTTATAGAAAAAATGTTTTTAAAAGGAAAAAAAGCCTCTGCCGATCAGGCAAGTCAGCTGGGATCATCAGAGACTTTTTTTTAAAAAAAGAAAGCCTTTGCTGATCAGGCAACTCAGCTAGGATCGTCAGAGGCTTTTAAAAGCATTTTTTTTTTGCAACCTCTTCAGCTGAAGAGGTTGTAGAAAAAACGGTTATAGAAAAAAAGTTTTTTTAAAAAGTTGGCCACGCCCACTCAGTCATATTACCCCACCACCACCAAGCCACACCCACAGAACCAGTAGTAACACATTTTACATTTCACCACTGGTTTCATGGAATGATATGCAGTTGTCACCAAACAGAGCTAGAATTAATCTAGCATTAGCAAGAACACTTTTTCACTGCAGCTAAGCAAAAACAGAGCCTCATTCTCCACCCCCTCCTTTTATTTACTTTCCTTTTCCTCTTTAATATCATTGTGCTTCTCCTATATTTAGGCCTAGTAAAGAGAGGAGGAAAATCTCGATTTGCTTTTCAGTGAGGAAGCCCGGTTTGCTTCTTTGTCCTTAAGTCACCTTGTTGCTGCTGGGCATTGCAGAGCCTGTTAGCTGAAGTCAAAACTTGAACACCTGCCAAGTACAGCATGTCATTTTAAACATGGAAAAAGAATGCAGGCCTGTTCCTGTAGTGTTTTCTCACACAATGCTCCTTCTGAACTTGGTAGGATTTTTTTGCGTGAGGCAGGTCTTAAAAATAGGATTGGGTTAGTGTCTTTCTAGAATAGAATATCCAAATAATACTGCAAATACTGTCTGACTTCCAGGATGAATCTATCCCATTTCCTTTTGTTCTCTTCTACATGCCAAAAGAGTTACTAGTGTTCTTTCAAACAGAATGTTGATTAGATGGTTTTTCTTTCTTTTCTTCTTTTTTTTTAAAAAAAACTTGCATAACTTACATAAAGAGAAATCTAACCAGCCCTGGAAAGAAGAAACAACTTTTGAGGCCATAAACTGAATTTCAAAAAACAAAAAATCAGTGCATGTTTGTACAAGTGAGACAAATTGGTTTGAAAATCTGTTGTACTCAAAAGTGTCTGTTGGTTAAGGCAAAGAATATTTTGGTCAAGCCAAAAATGTTTATATTCGTATTTTAGAGAAGTAGTAAGTCTGTTTTGATCCTTAAAAATCAAAACTTCACTGTAATAAAACAGTCTGTTGGAGTATTTACTTAGAAGTCCCACTGAGGGGTTTTATGCCACAGGAAGTGAATTACAGCCTAGGAAGATTTTAGAACACAAATATAGAAAATCTTGAAGTTCATAAAAAACTTCAGAAATTGCCAGAAGTCACCTGCTTTTCCTCTGAGAATGTCTGCAGTCTGGGTGACCATCGGAAGGGGGAAAGGGAAGGAGAGAGGGAGGAGAGGTGCAGGGTGATATCCAGTAGGTTCTGGAGAACCGGTAGCTGAAAATTTGAGTAGTTCAGAGAACCGGCAAATACCACCTCTGGCTGGCCCCAGAGCGGGGTGGGAATGGAGATTTTGCAATATCTTTCCCCTGCCATGCCCACCGAGCCGCGCCCACAGAACCGGTAAGGAAAAAATTTGAATTTCACCCCTGGAGAAGTGCCAAAAAAGTTAAGATGGCAGCCACCCCACTGTAGATTCCCTTGCCAATAGCAGCAGTGCTTGCACTTTGTAACAGCGACAGTTTTTCCTTTCAGTTTCAACTCTTGGGCCCCAGTTTGCTCAAAAAGCATTTTTATGTGTTACTCTTTCCTTCAGCAAAACAACTGTCTATATATAATACATGGATTGCTATTATATTTGAGTGTCAAACTGGTGGCCCATGGGCTGGGTGCGTCATGTGCAGGCCACGCTCACCCCAGCTCCGCGAATGGGAAAAACATCACAGAACATCACATGATGGCAACGTGATACTGCAAGTTTGACACCTGGGCTTTACAGCATATAAGAACTCTTCAGGTCACAGCCAGATATTAAAAAAATAAATGGGAAATATCCCATTTACAGTTGTTCTATGTGAGGGCCATATCAATGCCCCCCCCCCCCAGAGTAGAGCAGGGAATATGGCTTAGCATGATTTGCCACTGAATTAAGTCCTTCTCCTGAAATAGTCACAAATGAAACCTTTTTAGGAGGACTTTGTAGAACTGGATAATAAGATATTGATCAACAGTATAGTAATGTATCTTCATAAAATTAGCGATAGGTATCTGCTACCTATCCAAACTTCCTTGTTTCATCTACTGCGTAGACAGAGAAGCAATTGGAAGTTGTCAATATTGAACAATGTTTGCTCTGATGATAGATAGATAGATAGATAGATAGATAGATAGATAGATAGATAGATAGATAGATGATAGACAGACATAAAAAAAAGATGTGGGCGAATGTGGAAGAGGAGACCAATAAAACCTGTTTTAAAAAAAAGACAGACAGACAGACAGACAGATAGACAGACATAGACAGACGAGAGAGAGAGAGAGAGAAATGGCTAGCTAGAATCTGATTGGATTTTGAATCTTTTTTATTGTATAGAAATATAATCAAGGCATATTGGCTTGTGGATCACTGTTTATGAATAATGTTTTAGTCAAATGAATAATGCTAATCAAAACCCATATTATGTCTTAAAACTCATCTTCAAACTATACTTGTGCCTCTAAATTCCTACACTGAAGGTAATTATGCTGGGGTAATGGAACAATTTGTAATTGTTTGTTTGTGAGTTGAGAGTCCAATTTGTGACTTCTATTGCCAATGGGCTTGTGTAAAACAAAAGATTCTGGGTCTTTTATAAGAGTGGGTAATTATATTATTTGAGATGGGCGGAAAGGCATAATTGGGTCAAATGATTTAAGAACCAGTGCTTTAAATAAATTATGGGAAAATGTACTTAACCAAAAGAAATGGTATGGTTATAGTATGGTTTGAATAATGAAATAACGTTGGAATAATGAAATAATTACACTGGTTTGATTGATGGGATTAGAAACATTTCTAAGGAAAAAAAAACATTTTATTGATTATTTAGTAGTTAGATGCCATCAAATAAATCCCATCTGTTGGTGACAGAATGGATGCTTGTTTGCTGTCCTGACTTGTCCCCAGCACCACACTGTAGCTCTTCCAAAGCCATTTCTTTAATCCTTTCTATTCACATTGTCCATTGTCTTGCCTGCTTCCTGTCTCTCAACCTGGCCAAGCATAGCCTTTTTCCTAGTCCTTCATCCAATTGCATTACTTGTGTGAGTTTCTCAAGGGAGAAGTCAACCTTATTTGGTCTGAGACTGATTGGATGGTTCTTTTGTACTTTCTTGTTCCCGGTGAAGATTTCTCAGAAGGATAATCAGGTATTCTAGTATACATGTTAGCTTTAATTCTTTCCATATTTTGGCTCTATTGTAGCGAATGATGCAAAAAATAAGTTTCTTTGTCTCTCCATTATCCATCTTATGTTAACTCTGTTATTTCATATCCCTCTGTCTTTTCTGAAAGCTGCCTCTGTGTGTGTGTGTGTGTGTGTGTGTACATGTACATAACACACACAGAGGAAACTTTCAGACAAAAATAGGATATAGCATCATATGGTTAACATGTGTACACCAGTAGTGGGTTTCAAATCCCATCTCTACCAGTTTGCTCATGGGTGCGCGCGTTTGCCCGCCCGCAATGCTTCTGCGCAGAGACATCTGGGAGGGTAGGCGGAGCCTCGTGCCGCCACTGTTACCAGTGCGCCCGAATTGGGGCAAATAGTAGCAACCCACCACTGATGTGCACATATGTGTATATGTGCTTATTTATTTATTAAATTTATATGCTGCTTCTCACTTAGAGGTAACTAGGTCTCATATAATGCATACTGGAGGTCATCTAGTGCAACTCCCTGCAGAAGCAGGAGAGTCTATATCATTTCAGACATGTGACTGTCCAGTTTCTTCTTGAAAGCCTCCAGTGATGGGGCACCCACAGCTTCAGAAGGCAAGAGATTCTACTGATTAATTGTTCTCACCGTTAAGAAATTTCTCCTTAGTTTTGGGTTGCTTCTCTCCTTGATTATTTTCCAACCATTGGTTCTTATCTTGCTTTCTGGTACTTTGGAAAATAGTTTTATCCCCTCATATTTGTGATAGCCCCTCAAATATTGGAATATTATTGAATCTCCTCCTCCTCCTCCTCCTGAAGTAGCAGAATTTTAAAACAGTTCACTAACATTTACTTTTGCATCCTGCTTCTTCATTCTGGGTACATCAACAATTTTTGGACACAGAGCTGCTAGTATTTTAACTGTTTCTGTTCCTACAGCTTGAAAAAATTAAACAAATATATCTCCATCTGGAGATGGGCTATTTGACTACTTATTATCAATTGCCTGGCTCTCTGCAGCCTGCTTTATAATGGATTGCAATACATTCTTTCTCGCTTCCTTTGACCTCATATGCCTCTATCAGATCTCTTGCCATGTTTACCTCTGAGCAGAGGTGTGCAACATTTTGAAACTCAGGACACACTATTTTCAGCTAGAAACAGGTATTTCAAGCTTTGAGCAAGTTGTTTGGGCCATCTAGAAATGTTTTGAGCTGAAACATCTGTGCACCTGAGCTTGAAATAGGTGGGGTTTTTTTAGTTTGAAACTGAATTCAAGCTTGGAATACCTTCTGCAAGGTTGTATCAAGCTTAGAACATGGCATTTCACGCTTAAAACGCTTCAAATTCAGAATGTTTTGTGTACTGTAACTCTTCAGTATTTTTATTTGTCCTTTCTTTTCTTGACATTGAAAGCCGGTGTTAAGCATCCTACTTCCTTCTTTCCCAAGCCTATCACGTTGGCTATTATTTATTTATTCCTTAAATTTATACGCTGCCCATCTCATTCTGCAAAATGACTCTGGGTTATATACAGTTAAAATCAGAAATATTAAAAGAATAATCACATTAGGTACAACAATAAGAAACTAAAAGCAAGAATGGTACAGTTATGGCATTTTTCCTATTAGTCCCCCAACCATCGCCAACATAGAAGACCCTTGTCTGGATCCCAAACCAACTGGCAGGGCCAAGTTTTAATGTCCTTCCAGAAGGAAAAAGGTGGGGACAGACCTCACCTCAGGCAGCAGGATATTTCAAAGAGTGGGGGCCACAGCAGGAAAGGCTTTCCTCCTAGACCTCAACAGCTGAAACGTTTTGACTGATGGGGCCCACAGCAAGACCCTTCTGTCAAATTGAGTGGGTCGATAACCTGTTCTAAAAGCTAATTGGATCTTTTCCTCTTTGAAATTTTGACTCCTCCTCCTTTTGGTTTTCTTTTCCCACAGCTCCTCAGATTCTTTTTCACGTAAGTTAAATGTACTAATTCTATTTTTACACTAAATTTATAATCTGATTCTATACTCTCATTGTATATACCTTATTACTTTCAATTTTCTAAATTTAATCTGTATGTTTGGCCTCAGTAATTCATGGTTCCATAATCTGCACCTAGAACAAATCTTCTGATTTGTTGATTTCATTTCTCCACCTTTGTTATTTTATATTTTATATTTTATACTTTATATATTCTATTCTATTCTATTCTATTCTATTCTATTCTATTCTATTCTATTCTATTCTATTCTATTCTATTCTATTCTATTCTATTCTATTCTATTCTATTCTATTCTATACCAGTCATCCAATGATGTCTGTATGCAACTGTGTATTCAAGTTTCTTGAGGTAGGTGTTCACTATAAATAAAAATTACTCTTTGCAAAACATATTAACCTATTGTTATCCAAATATACCCATAGTTCTAAATCCCACCATTGCAATTTTGATTTTTATTGCCAACACATATTAGTAGTAATTCTTTTATCCTTTCTTTGTGTTATATAAACACCTCATTGGATAATATCAAAATGAGGTGCAGATAGAGACCCCATCCAATATAAGCCTGAAATTATAATTATAATGGCCATTCATAGAGATTAGAACCACTTCATACTTATGCTAATCCTCAAATAAATTCCATCTTCCATTTTTCTCACACATCCTCTTATCTTGGAATTTAAAGCCTGTTGTTGCAGCATTAATGCAATCTTCTTTTGCTCTGTAAGCATCCATCCCTCTTGTTATAGTCATTTTAGGGTTGTGAAATAGCCATTTTAATAGACATATCCCTACCCTTTGTTCCAAGCAGACAAAAATTTACACCAACCTCAATCATAAAAACGATTGTTAACACTGAATGAATGTTTCTATCATGCCCCATTGCCATAAAAACATTTGCATCAGCTGTTTTCCCCAGGTTCCTTACATTTTCTGTTTCATTTTCTTTGGCTAAGTACAGCCACATTTCCAGAAGAGAAAAATGTTCCAAAATATTTCTTTTAAATAACAACAAAGCAGAGTCGGTCAATTGGTCAGTCTATCTGTCTACTGACAGTACACAGTTTCATTCTGCTTTTCCCTACCGTGCAATTACTTTTGAAAAATCAGATTGTGGACTTCCTTCAGAAGTAAAAGTGCCCAGAGCAAAATTCTAACTGGATGTGCTGTCCTAGTGTGTCGGAGTTGAGAAAGAGGCAATCGCATAGTTCATTGTTATAAAGACCTGGGCCTTTCCCCGGTTGTATTTTGAAAGCTGTTTTGTTTGTTTAAATTGAAGGACAACTGTGGGCTCTGATTTCACCCAAAACAATAAAAGGAAAGTACTAAAACCTTGGGAACAAGATTTATAAATAGCACCAAACTACGATGGCTCGCTGGAAAGCCAAACACAACCATTTTGGTAATATAGTCAAACTGTGCAGTTCGATTCTCACAGTCTCTCATGTGTGGGAAGCAAGAAAGGAGTTGTTTGAATGGACAGCAGTATTTACTTACTTGTGTGTATATATATTAACAGTTAACAATAACAGAATTGGAAGGGACCTTGGAGATCATGTAGTCCAACCCCCTGCTCACGCAGAAGAACTATACTAGGGATTCAAACCGCCAAACTGCTGACCTTTCTGATTGAAAAGCTCAGTGTCTTAGCTACTGAGGCACCTAGTCATATAAGCTCCCTATTTCTTAGACTCTAGGTAGCTTACAATATTAAAACATAAACATCAAGAGAATACCCATAATGTTACTGTTGTCTTCAAGGGAAGCGCAAGTAATCATCTAACCAGGAAAGAATACATGTGGCAAATCAACACTGTTTGAAACTTCTACCATATCTGCTCAGCCTGGGGAAGAGACCGGAAATTGATAAATGGACAATGTTTTTAGAACAAGGTCATATATAGTTTGCTTAAGTGCTCAAATTAGTTTCATGTCCTCACGACACATTATGAAAGTTTCAGGAAGGTACTTTGGAACCAAACGTTTTCCCAGGAATTCTTACTGTGGGTAGGCAGACATTTGAATTCTTATCAGTGATCTGCGTGGAGTTATGGCCTAGTCTTAAGCGATGCAAACCTTAGCTGTTTAGAAGCCTGCTGATAAGACAGCATTATTTGTTTCACTCTCCATATACAGTATGTCTATACAGGTAGTAGATATTGGGAAATACTGGTGTTCAACTTAGTAGCTTAAACTTCCAAACGGCCTACAAAGATCACAGTATTATAGTAAAGCTCATTCAGAGAATGTTCTGATGTGTTCTGGACTCTCTTATCTTCACTTCTCCTTTGCGACAATCAAAGGTGGACCGAATGCAGGGGACAGAGGGCTCAGCTTGAGCAGACCATTCTAGGTTGCTCAGCCCCAAAGTTTTCAGGATGAACTTGAGTCTTCACCATTTTTCCATTTTAATTCATTTTATTGTGAAGGTTCACTTCAAGAGGAAGCAATAGCTAAACAATCCTGCATATAACATGAGCTGGGAAGTATATAGTAACATTTTTGAAAGGAAGGGTGTACCTGTATATTAGAATACTACTTAACATTTGTTAATTGCTTCAGAGAATACAAGACAAAGTCTCTATCATGAAATATTGCAATCTGGATTCATTACTACGATAAGCATGAGCTATGGAGTTGCCATAATATTTTCAACCTCTCGTTGGAATGAGTTTTGGGTCAAGAGGTACAACTTAACTTCCTCAACTTTGCCCTAACTAGCAAAAGTTGATAGAGCTTAGCAAAAACTAACATTTCCACATACCTCCTTATGATTGTTCTATCAAATATACAATATATATTGTAAAGAGACAATAAAGAGTGTGGGGTAGTGGTTAGGATGCTGGATCAAGACCCTGGTTCAAACCTATCCTCAACCAAGGGGTTGATTTTGGACCAGTTCCTCACTTTCAGTCTATCCTTCTTCTCAGAGGTGTCGTTTTAAGAATAAACTGAAAGCATATTCTCATATCAGGCTCTTAGAGAAAAGACATATACATTTAAAAAGTAAATGTGAAGCATGAACGCATTCGTTCTACTGCACAATGGTAATTACGAAGCAGTGGTAGGTCCTCCTTTTTCTGGAAAGGCTTTTAGTAAGAGTATTCATGATCTTTCATGTCAGTCAGGCCATGTACAAATGCCAACAATCATTACAAGCTAATGAGTGCGTCTTCTTCACTTGTTGTGCATCAGTAACCAAGGGTGCCATATATTTACATAGATTATCTTCATATGCTAGATAGTCATTGGAAACTGTTCTATGGAATTGCCCTAGTTAAAATTGCCTAACTAGAGTCACAGAAAGAATCAATTCAGCAGGGCTGTATTGGTATCATAAATAACTTATCTTGATTGAGTTGAATGACACTTGTTTTGAAGGAGCACCCAGTACAATATTGCAGAGTTCGTACAGAAAAGGAGGCTGGTTTTACATTTAATGTAGAATGACTTCTGCCTCTTGAAATTTTCATGTTTCCCAAATGAATTCTGGCACGTCATAAAAATCTACTCTGCTATCTGCCTTTCCGTGGAATCATCCTACTTAAGGCTTGGACCTCATCTACAAACCTCACGCCAAGTGCAGGAATCTATTACTAGAGCAATAAATCTGCTGTTCCCTCAATTTGAATCCTGTCTATCCAGAGGATTTAGAAGGAATTAAGAATAAATAAAGATGTTCTTATTAAATCAGTGCTGGGTATATAATTAATCTTAAATTTGAAACGAGTACAGATGGGCCTCAAACTTATGACCACAATTGAGCCCAAAATTTCTGTTACTTAGTGAAACATTTGTTAAGTGAATTTTGCCCCACTTTACAACCTTTTTGCCATAGTTGTTAAGTGAACACTATGGTGGTTAAGTTAGTATCACGATCGTTAAGTGAATCTGGCCTCCCCAATGAGTTTTCTTGACAGGTTGCAACAGGGGATCACGTGACCCCGGGAGACTGAAACCATCATAAATATGAATCAGTGGCTAAGCATCCGAATTTTGATCATGTGACTGCAACAGTTGTAACTGGAAAATGGTCATAAATCACTTTTTTCAGTGCTGCTGTTGCTTTGAATGGTCACTAAATGAACTATTGTAAATTGAGGATGTCCTATAGTTGATTTTAAGTTTGCTCACATATACATACACATCAGTGGTGGGATTCAAGTAATTTAACAACCGGTTCTCTGACCTAATGATTTCTTCCAATAATCAGTTTGCCAAACTGCTCAGAAAGTTAACAACCGGTTCTCCCGAAGTGCTGCGAACTGGCTGAATCCCACCACTGATACACATGTTGTGCTCCACACTCCAAGAGATTTGGTGGCAGCTGTGGACAGATGCAGGGACATCTATGGAGGGACGAGAGGGTGGGTGCAAGTAAGTGAGCTATTTAATTTATTTTTAAATGTGCGTTGCAGGCATATAAGAGGGGGCTTCAAATATATGACCATCTTGATTTTTTTTTTTCTGGGCAAGTGGAATGATAAATGGCCCCTTTCAATTTTTACTTGCTCTTTATTATTCCAGACTGGTTTTATGATTGATCTTTGGACTTCAACCCTGCTATAAAATGTCTGAATTTCTCTTCTGTGGCATCACAATACATGCAATGACTATGAATCTGCATAAAGCTGAGCTGTATAATTTCCCGTCAAAGTAATGCATAAGTCATTATTGACAGTAAGTCATTGCATAGCTCTTCATTCCTGATTTTAAAAAGGTTTCATGCATTCCTTCTTTTTCCTCTTGTATGCTATGAATATTTTGATACAGCTTTAATAAAACAGCAAGAATTTTGTCACTTAAAGCAGGCCGTTGACTGGACAGTTTCTGAACATCCCTTGCTTTGTGTTCTTATAACCTGGATCATTTGTTGAGGATCTAAGTATTCGGGAAGGAGATTGTGTTTAAACTAATCTATTTAGCCCAAATAATTTTGGCTATTAGCCTAAATAATTTTGGCTGTTATAGAGCAAAGCAACTACTTTGAACTCTGCCTAGGAGGCTACAGAGAACCAGAGCAGATGCTGATATAATTTGCTGTTGGATATGCAGTGCTGTTGGGGGTCAGCTGTTCTCTTCTTTGCCAGCTGCAACTTCTTACAGACATCAAAGACAACTGTGCATTACACTAGTCTATACTTGAAATAAGAAATGGAGATGGGATTCTCTCGAGCTCTTGATCTAAAGGAAAAAAAAAAAAAGACTCAAAAGAGGGAATGAAGGGAAAGGACTCCTGGGCTTAGAGAATCCAGGAAAACAAGGAAGTTGCCCTGGGACTGAGAGTCCTCTTGGCACATCTCAGTGGATAATTTGAACTCTAGTCTATCTGTAGTTAACCCTAGCATCTGTTTACAATGCCAGGCCTCAAATTTGGAATATGTCAGAGCAATACAGGACTATTGTATCAAATTAAAGCAGGTGAATGCAGTCATGTTAAGGTAGAAAGCAGCAATGAACCTCTGATGAATATATTGAAGACGGGGGTCAGATCCGAGTCAATTGTAATAAGTAAAAGATTAATAATGACCCCCCCCCCCCCATATATTGGATAGTTTCCTCTTTAACATACATTGCAAATGTATGTAATGCAAACATTGCATGTTCATCTCAACTTTTAGAGAGCCCACCTTGCTCAGTCTCCTTTGGATATTAACTGCAGGCACATTTGCATCAGTCTACTTTAGAAGACCTCCAGGATTGCCAGATTTGTACTGCAGAACTTTAGGTGATCAGTAGATGGCAGCATAGAGTTAGACTATTCACCGTTTCTCTGTCTCCATCTCCTGGTCATCTGAGTTCTTGCAAACCAGGTTTGGTCAACTTTACTGACTACCCAGTAAAAGTCTTCAGGAAGCAATGTCAGTTCAGTCAAAGGAAAACGTCTGTGAACTATCAGTGGCTAGAAACTTTGACTCTTTTTTTAAAAACAAAGATAGGTATCAAAAAATGGCTCCCCTCCCCCTTTTTATAACTTAACAATTTACATTCATTTTTGCTTTCATCCAAGCAGGCAATGAAAAGAGTTTATATTGGCATTTTTATCCCAAAAGTGCTTTTTCAAGAAGCAACTGGACTTTGTGGTTTTTCTTTGAAGATGTTTCATTTCTCATCCAAGAAGCTTCTTCAGATTCTTATTCTTCTTGGATGGGAAGCAAAATGTCTTCAAAAAAACCCCAGGAAGTCCAATTGCCTCTTGAAAAAGCACCTTTCGGACAATCATGACCTGGTTGACTGAGAATCTCCATAAACGTTGGCATTTTTGCTTAATCTTGCAAGGAAACTGGTATAAAACAGCATATACAACAAAATGAAGCCCACATTCTTGATTGTCTTTCCAATTATTTCCACTGATTTTCTGGTTATCCAACTATAGCACTTATCAAAAGTGTCCCAGTGTCAAACTCTCTCTTTTAACAAAAGGATGGATGGAGCTAAGCAGAGGTCAGCCAGCGCTGATCAGTGAAAGTGAATAAACTCAGTCATTTCTCTTTGATTAACATGATTTTTATTTCTAAACTCAGATGAAACTCTCAATTAGTACAGCAATGAATGGTTAGCTTTATTATGCCTTTAACTTCAATAGCACCCATTTATTATAACAATATGAGTATATGATTCCTTTAACGATGGCACTAAAGGCCAAATGAGTTGGAAACAACCTCCTTTCTGTTTACTTACTTATTTGTTTGTTTCCAGGAACTACTGGGATGTGAAATTGCTGGTCTTTGAATTCCTTGCTATATGCACTGATCGTTACATATATTTTTCCACTCTGGTTAATACTTATATGATCTTTTTAAATAATAGTTGCTATGGATGTTTGAATTCTAAGCTGTTTTCCAATGAATCTGCACTATGGATTAAGATATAGCCATAGCTTAAATTCTTTCTCCCCCACCCCCAACTCACTTATTTTCTTTGTTGACTAATCATTAGTCCCAACTAAAGATACCAGCATCTTTACATTTATCTTAAAATTGCAACATATCATTTGCCCTCAAAAAGTCATGATATAAAACTTCAACAGTTGTCTACAACTTAATATAATTGGCATGTCCTTTCCTTCCCTTTTTACTTAATATTATTATAAAATAATAGTAATGGTTCAGGAACCCGGAGGAAGACAATGACAAATCACTTCCATCCTACTGTCAAGAAAACTATATAAATACCTCTACGCAATGTAATTTGGGGTTCTTGGTGCTCTCTGAGCTTGGTGGTTTTCTTGTGGACATTTCATTACAAAACTAGGTAACATCATCAGTGCTGTAGATATCAGATATCACTGATGATATTACTTAGTTTGGTAACGAAACCTCTGCAAGACTGAATTACAAATATTCTCTTCTATCAGTACATCCAGGAGGCTCAGGCAAGAATCTGAAGAAGCCTAAGGATTGCTTCTTCCAGGATCAGCCTTATTCTTTATATTATTCAAGGGAAATTCTTTAGATATTCTAGTTCTGTTTGGTCATGAGAGGGGGGAATGTTTTCTTTGTTGTGCTTTAGTTGTGAAATATCTTTTCAGTGAAGATGGACCTTGAAATCTCAAATTACGTGGATAAGTAATATATGCATTACTTCATGTTCTATCAACTCATTCATTCATTCATTTATATTCATTCGTTCATTCATTCATTCATTCATTCATTCATTCATTCATTCATTCATTCATTCATTCATTCATTCTATGGGTCTTATTTTCAGTTAATATTTAGAGCCCCATCCCAGTTTGAAGGAAAGTTAAACTACATGATTCATAAAAATTGAGCATCTCTACTTGGGAAAATATCATTTCAGATTGCAGGAGTGGTCAGTGTAATACTTCAAAGTATAGAACTTTGGTGCATATTGTCTAGAAATCACAAGTCTTTGGTACAGTTGTGTAGGAATGTGTGGAGCTTCAAAGGGGGACTTTTCTCTAAACAAAGCCCCACCCCCCAAAGCAAGAGCATGAAGAGATCTCACCTTCTAAGGGGTAGAGCAGGGCAGCCATTTCATTTACAGAGAGAGTCAGAGGGATTTCTGCAGGTGAGCGATGTCTTGCATAGAAGGCAATCCTTTCAAGGCAAGATCATCACTAGTTAAGATGGTGAAGTGGTTGAACACCTAAACACCAAAGCAAAGCAGCATTGAGACACAACTGGTCTGTTTCATTTACTCTGTTGGATTTGTAGGAGGCGAGTTGTGTTCGTGCGATGGCAAAAGCTCAGAAAGAATCTTGTAGCGCCTTCTCAAACTAGCACATTGTATTATTTATTATTGTCTTGTGAACTGCAGCATCAGATGCATGATTCACATTCTGAACTATTCAATTAGATTCACTAAGATTTGTTTTAACTTCTTGACAGTTTAATTTTATCTTGTGGGGGAGGGTATGTGTGTGTGTATGTGTGAGGGTACTGGGATGGATTGGATGGAAGGAGTGGGTTTGGAATGGTTGAATTTGGGGAGAATGAGAGAGCTGGGGGCAAGGAATGGAGCCCCCTCTGCTGAGTGTGCAAACAGAAGCAAATGGGGGCTCAGATATGACCCCCAGCTCGGTATGAGTGGGATGCCTTGCCTGCTGAGGAGGAAGGGGGCCGTTGAGGTGGGGGAGGGGATCTCTGGGGTGTTGGAGAGCTGGAGTATTGCGGTTATGACTGGGAGAGGTAGATATGGCGGGAGCCGAGGTGTAGGCCGCTCTCGGGAAACTAGGACTCGCTTTCACAAAGCAATTACTTGTTATGGCCCCTCTGGTTCTGGTTCACTGGGCTCGCCTCGTATATCTGGTGACTTGGGATGTCAGAGCTCTGGCCTCAGGCTGCTGCTGTTTAATGCCAGGTCTGTTGTTAACAAGGCCCCCCCTTGTTCTGGACTTAATCCTGGAGGAGGGGGCTGACCTGGCATGCATAACTGAGACCTGACTGGGCCAGGAGGGGGGTGTTCCCCTTTCAGAGATGTGCCCAGATGGGTTCCAGATATTGCATCAGCCACAACTTCAGGGAAGGGGTGGAGGAATGGAAATTATTGTCCGTAAGAGTCTTTGCCCTCGCAGGATCCCTGCCCTGGAGATTGTTGGGTGTGAGTCTCTCCTCATGAGGTTGGACTCAGGGGTTCAGTTGGGCTTGTTGTTGATGTACCTGCCTCCCAGCTGCATTACAACAGCCCTGCCTGTGTTGCTAGAGGGAGTAGCCGGGTTGGCGGCAGAGTTCCCAAGACTTATGGTACTGGGGTACTTCAACTTGCCATCACTTGGTGAATCCTCAGATGTGTCTCACGAGTTCATGGCTTCCATGACAACCATGGACCTGACCCAAGTAGTTCAGGGTCTGACTCATGGGGGGGGGGACACACACTTGACCTGGTGTTCCTCTCGGGGCAATGGAGGTATGATCTGGAATTAAGGGGTATAGATGCTTCTCCCTTGTCATGGTCAGATCATTTCCTGCTGAGGTTAGACTTCAGGGTGCTACTCCCCCACTGCAGAGAGGCGGAGCTGATTAAGTGATTCCACCCGGAAGGGTTCCAGAAGGAGCTTGGGGACATACCTGACTCCCTTGTCCATAGTTCGGCTGAGGCCCTGGTGGCTGCCTGGAATAAAGCAGCATATGGGATACTGAACCGGATTGCACCTTTGCAACCTCTCCATAGTGGTGGATCCAGGAAAGATCCCTGGTGTACCAAGGAGCTCCAGGAGATGAAGTGCCAGGAAAGACATCTAGAGTGACGCTGGAGGACCAGTAACTCCGAATCTGACCGAACACTCTTAAGAGTCTTTATTAGGACTTATTTAGTGGTGATACGGGTGGCAAAATGTTTGCATTTTTCCGCACTTATTGCATCCGCTGATTCGTGCCCAGCCGCCCTATTTAGGGTGACTCATTCCCTCCTTAATGTAGGGGGAGTGGAGGAGCCCTTGCAGGGTAGAGCTGAGAAGTTTGTGTCGGATAAAATCACTCAGATTCGGATGGACCTGGATTGGGCAATTCCGACCGAGATGATGGGGGCAGGTCTTAGTCCTTTTGTGTGGGAGGAGTTTGAGCCAGTGACTCCTGAGGAAGTGGACAAGGCTGTAGGAGCGATGAGTTCCTCTACTTGTTTGTTGGACCCGTGCCCCTCCTGGCTGGTTTCGGCCAGCAGGGAGGTGACACGAGGCTGGCTCCAGGCTTTAGTTAATGCGTCCTTGAGGGAGGGGTCCTTCCCGCAACCATTAAAGGAAGTGGTTGTAAGGCCCTCCTCAAGAAGCCTTCCCTGGATCCAGCAGAATTAAAGAACTTTCATTAGCCTCCAACTTACCCTTTGTGAGAAAGGTTGTAGAGAAAGTGGTGGCACTTCAGCTCCTACAATCATTGTATGAAACTGAATATCTAGACCCTTTTCAGTCTGGCTTCAGGCCTGGCTACAGCATGGAAACTGCTTTGGTCATGCTGATGGATGATCTCTGGTGAGCCTGAGAGGGGGGCCATTCCTCTATCTTGGTGCTACTTGACCTCTCAGCAGCTTTGGATACCATTGACCATAGTATCCTTCTAGGACAACTAAGGGAGTTGGGAGTGAGAGGCACCGTGTTACGGTGGTTCTCCTTCTATCTCTCTGGTTGGTCACAGTCGGTGTTGGCAGGAGGACAGAGGTCAACCCCTAGACCCCTCATTTGCGGGGTGCCTCAGGGCTCGATCCTCTCTCCCCTCTATTTAACATCTACATGAAACCACTGGGTGAGATCATCTGACGATACGGGGTGGGGTATCAGCAAAAAAGGAGCCTGAGTAGTGTAGGGGAGTAATGCCTCCGACAAAGGCAGCATTTAAGATCCAGCTGCTGCAATTACTTGCGAGTTCAATCCCAGGCAGGCTCAAGGTCAACTCAGCCTTCCATCCTTTATAAGGTGGGTAAATTGAGGACCCAGTTTGTTGGGGGCAATAAGCTGACTTTGTATAAATATAAATATACAAAAGTATGAAGGCTATTGCTTAACACACTGTAAGCCGCCCTGAGTCTCCGGAGAAGGGCGGCATATAAATCAAATTTTTTAAAAAATGCTGATGATACCCAGCTGTATATCTCCACCCCGCGTCAGTTCAGTGAAGCAATGGATGTGATGTGCCGGTGCCTGGAGGCTGTAAGGGTCTGGATGGGAATCAACAGGCTCAGACTTAACCCAGACAAGACCGAGTGGCTGTGGGTATTGTCTCCTAAAGACTATGTCAACTGTCCATTCTTGGTTAGGGGGGGGGGAGAAATTGTCCCCCTCAGAACAAGCTCACAATTTGGGTGTCCTCCTAGACTCACAGCTAAGATTAGAGTAACATCTGGCAGCTATAGCTAGGGGGACCTTTGCACAGGTTCGCCTGGTGCACCAATTGCGACCCTACTTGGATTGGGAGGCTCTTCTCACAGTCACTCATGCCCTTGTCACCTCATGGTTAGATTATTGCAATGTGCTCTACATGGGGCTACCCTTGAAGAGTGTTTGGAGACTACAGTTGATCCAGAATGCAGCTGTGCGAGCTGTTGTGGGTGCACCTAGACACACCCACATTACACCCTGCGAGCTGCACTGGCTCCCTATTGGTCTCCAGGCACAATTCAAGGTGTTAGTTATTACCTTTAAAGCCCTACATGGCTCAGGGCCAGGCTATCTTCGAGACTGCCTTCTACCGCATAGCTCTCAGCGACCAGTAAGATCTCACAGAGTTGGTCTCCTCCCGGTCCCCTCAGCTAAACAATGCCAGCTGGCGGGTCTGTGGGGGAGGGCCTTCTCTGTAGCTGTCCCAGCTCTCTGGAACCAATTACCTCCTGAGATCCGGATTACCCCCACCCTATTGGCCTTCCGGAAAGCGGTGAAGACCTGGCTTTTCCAGCAGGCCTCGGGCCATTGATCTTGCTGTTGCAATCTTGCGAGATCCAGCCATGAGTGGTGTGCATGGGCTTTTAACATTTTAAAAATGTTTTTTAATAATTTTCCTATGTTTTTGTTGTATTATTTTTTGCTGTAAGACACCCAGAGTTCCTTGGGAGTTGGGCGGCATAGAAATTCAATAAATTAAATTAAATTAAATTAAGACCAGTCCAGCAGCAGTAACAAAGCAATATGCAGGTAAAGCAATATTCAAACGTCCATTACTAAATTTCTGTACTGAAAGAATTACTTTGGGACCTTGGTGTTTGTTTAAAGAGACACATTCCATTCAGAATATTTGAAACCAGCTGTTGCATTTCAGTGACTGAAAATAACTACATAAAAACAAATAAATAAGAATAAAAAAAGAAATAGAAAACAGCAGTGTGTTTATAATAAGTTTGCAATAGTAAAGAGAAACACAACATTTTAAACAATCATATTCCATATTTCAATTCCAAAATTCCATTTGCATAATAACCTATTAGATGGAATAATCTATTGTTTCTGTTACTAAAAATGCAGACCAAATGTGGATAAACTAATTTTTTTTCAGTTAAAGAATTATATAAAAGTTTTGCTGCTGTCATAAAAGGCATTTTACACTTTTAGATGCTAATATCCAAAGAAATAAGTCTTTTAGTTTTCTAGTTTTGCTACAGTAAACTCACAAGCTATCAAAACTTGTATTCATTTCTGGTGGTGCTTTAATAAGTACTGTTGACATATCTCCCCATTGAAAATGACTGGGATGTCTCAGATTTTATAGGAATGACCTCTGGTTTTTCTAGGTCACACTCTCACTGACTAATTCATTCTTATTCATTGTTAAGTAAATATCCTTCTGCAGAAATCCACATGTCAGGCAGAAAAAGTTTAATATATAACTAATATTGTTTGCATGTTCTAAACGAAGATTTAAAACCAAATAAAAGTTTTTCATGGCTCTGAAAAACAAATATTACAGTTATAAATATCTATCCACAATTTTTTACAAGTAATAGTTGCTTAAAATATTGTGTGGGCAAATCTACATGATACTGATCAGGAACATCTTTAAATGAAAATGGAAATAGATATTTTAGTTGTGATTCAAACATTCAAATTTCTAGAGAGATATAAATGCCGGTGTTTAAGAAATATATATCAATATAAAATCTGGGCTAAAATTTATCCCTGAAAAGTTGCTATGCAGGCACAAATTGCATATTTGTTGAAATACCTCATGTATTGTTTGCCTCTGAAGATATTTCGAAACATTCAAGTTCTTTCAAAATAAATAATTGAAATGTTAGGCATGGTTCACTCTGTTCATGCCTTATGTGTTTTAGCTGATTTTAAGTTTCTGAGATCAATTCATGTTTTGTCCTCGTTTTCCAAATCTAAAATGATATTGGTATGGAATCCTGCCACCAAGTTCTTCTTAACTGTCTTATTATTATTAACTATTATTAATTATTAACTATTATTATTATCTTAACTATCTTACTATTAATGAGAGGCCTCTCAGCTGACAGATTGGCAAAGTCCTTGTTGTGGCTTTTAATCTCAGTTAAAAGTTAAGGGCCCATAATTATGAAGGGGGAGTAAAATTATATGGAGTTCTGTAAAAAAAAATATTCAGATGTACCACATGTTCACAGGAAAGTGGTAGATTGGTTTTGTCAGCACTAACAAGGATATTAGCAGTTTACCTCAGATTTCTTTTTTTTTTTTACTGCCGTTCTTATCTCTCCTCATCAGTCTATTCTTAACCGATGACATGAATCTTTTACATCATCTTTGCATTTCTAGGCCATGAGAGTTAATGACCTACAGCCTAGGTTAAGATAGATTCAGCTGATTCTAGATTCTAGGTCAAGATAAAATCAGAAGATAAGAATACGCTTATACCTGAAAACTTAGAGCGGGCATATCCAACCCACGGAGCCCCACAAGATAATTAATAATATTAAAAAATAAAAGAAGTTTGTTATTTCTATACAGTAACTATATTATATATTTTATATGTGGCTCAAAGCAATTCCTCCTTACTCAATGTAGCTCAGGAAATCAAAAGGTTGAACAACCATGGCTTATCTGAGTCTTTCCAGATCAAATAAGAAAAGGAAGGAGGATATCTATGGAGATTCTCAATCATCCAAGCTGTGGTTGTCCCAGAGATGCTTTTTAAAAGGCAACTGGACATCCTTTGTTTTTTTCCTTGAAGACATTTTGTTTCTCATCCAAGAAACGTCTTCTATTCTGACTGAATGGTGGGGAATGGAAGGATTTCTATTTCCTGCAGTCATCTGCAAGCCTTCCGTTCCCCACCATTCAATCAGAACAGAAGAAGTTTCTTGGATGAGAAGCAAAAGTCTTCAAGAAAAAAACAAAGTCCAGGTGCCTTTTGAAAAGCACCTTTGGGACAAAAGGAAGAAGGATGAGCTGTTCAGGTTTTTTAAAGACTATTTGGCAGTTTTAGCCACAGTTTATACACCAGTTGCTCATACATATAAATTTATAAATTTATCTTGTATGATAGATCCTGTGAAATTGTATGGAATCTATCTCTCCATTTGCCTATCATCGCACATCCATATTTAGTTTGTTTTCATAAAATCAATTTATAGGAAAATAAACTTTTTCTCCTCAATAATGAAGATCCAATATACTGCAAATTTTCCAAGAGCCTGGCAAATTTTCCAAGAGCCTAGGGTGGGAATTTCCTCCTGGCATGAGACCAAGCAAAAACCATACTATGGAAGATGCAGTAATGACCCATGGTTTCCTGCCTGGATAACAGAATCAGGTCCTGCAGCTGTTGCTGTGTACCCATCTCAGGCCTCCCACTGTCCCAAAGGGAAGTGCGTTTGGTCCTGGGCTTTATGATTATAAATATAATTTAAATGAATATAATTCATCTAAAGAACATTGGATATGTTGGATAGTACAACAATTTTCCCATTCTGCTTCTCCACATCCACATTTTTACCTGGTTTTGCAGTGGTTTCCACTGAACTTTGATAGAGTATGTACTTTTCATAATTGCAAAATTTCCTTGTAAGAATGGCAAAGCAATGAAACTCAATATAATAATACAAATAGACTTGGTTCTTTCAGCTTTGGGAAAAAAGCAAACACATCTGCAGTCCTTCAGTCAAAGCTGCCTTTGGACAATGTAGTAATGTATACAATGATCTGAAAACACCACTTTTCAGTAACAGATTTTTTTTTTTTTAAATCACAAAGGCTTACTGTATCATACAGGTGAATTTGTGGGAAGTGATAAGACTGACATCTGAGACAGGCTGGAAGAATGGGGGAAGGCAGCCTCAGACTTTTCTTCAGGGCTTGGAAGTGATATAATCTGCTAAAGTGACAACGTAATTGACAGAAGCTCTTTGGCCTGGCAACCAAATGAGTAATATGGGAGCTTTCACTATTGTTTATAACAGATTAGCATAGAGGAAACCAAAGAACAAGGAAATAATCAAGCTAACACTGGCTACTTCTTTTCCTTTTTTCCTTTGATGGGGTTCTCGCTTCGCTCAGTTGTTTAAACAATGCAAGGCTGTTTCCCAAAGGATACGCTTAAGATACCTTCCAAAAGCTCATGTGTCACCATAAACTTCACCAAGTACAGTGAGGATTTGCTACCCAGGATTCATGCATAAAGTTACGACCCTGCTTTAATGTACTATATCGGGTAGGAGCTTCTGCTTGTCAGAGTTCACTACTACACCGCTACCTTTCTGTTTGTTTTGCAAATTACAACATTGGGAAAAAGCAGGGCTCATCTGCCTGAATAAAAATATTATTATGATCTCTCTTCAAATGATCGATTTCCGCTTATTTCCAGTGGGTTCTCTGAATCTAAAACATGGATCTCAATGTGAGTCTTTTGGGCCTCAATAGATTGAGTGCTTTGCAATCTGATTATTTAACCAGCATGATTTAAAGTGTTGGGGGGTGGGGGTGGGGGTGGGGTAGAAACCCTAACAGCAATGTTATTGTTTCACCATGGAACTCGGATTGTACAGCCATGGAAAAAATATTGCCTTTTGTCAAATGGTGATGCAGGAGGACAGTACGTTTCTTGTGTTTTACTGTATTTTGGTGAGTGATAAGGTATACAGAAGGGATTCTTAATAGAGTTCTATTTTTTTTAAAAAATGCTAAAGTAGGTAAGAATGAGGAGCATTTTTCTTCTAAACCTCCTTTCAGCTGTGTTACTCCAAGTTTTGCTAGCAGAGCAGAGAAGTATGCTGTAAGAATCCAGAGAGAATGTGTGTGGTAAGGGAGGAGCTAGGTCATACCACATGCAAACTCCAGCCAGGCTAAAAAGCTGCCCAGAATGTTGACCCAGAGATAGGTCAGACTGACATAGCCCTAAATATTTTTCAAACACTTAAATCTAATGAGATTTCAAAATACAAAAGCAGGAAAACTGTTTGTTCCTTATTTCTGGACTGGGAGGGTTTGAACAGAACTTACTTTCAATCTGTCTGCCTTTAGCTCAGCCTGGTCTTGGCAGTTATGACTTATCAGAACTGTCTCTCCACAGAGTATAAGCCGGGGTGAAATCCAGCAGGTTCTGACAGGTTCTGGAGAACCGGTAGTGGAAATTTTGAGCAGTTCGGAGAACTGGCAAATGCCACCTTTGGCTGGCCCCAGAATGAGGTGGGAATGGAGATTTTGCAATACCCTTCCCCTGGAGTGGGGTGGGAATGGGGATTTTACAGTATCCTTCTCTTGCCATGCCCACCAAGCCACACCACATCACGCCCACCAAGCCACTCCCACAGAACCGGTAGTAAAAAAAATTGGATTTCACCACTGGTAAAAGCCAAAGGTACACTTTTAAAAGCAATCAGAAAAAAAAAAATCCATGTTCACCCATTCTTAAAATGATCTTTTTTCCAGCCTTCTATGTCATTCTGAGAAAAGAGGTGGCTGCTTTAAGGGGTTGGTTCATAAAGGTAACACAGCTCTAAAAGCATCTGTGTTCTTCATTTCAATCTGGATAGAAGCCTGAAAGAAAAGGGGCTGCTTTTATGAACAGAGGAGAGATGCCGTACTCCTACTTGTGTGAGGTCTGAAGCATTCTTCTGAAGCATTGTTGAAGTGTGAACAGCTCTAATATGTAACCTCCTTCCCCAGATGTAACATATACATGTCACTGTCACCATTCAGAACTGCTTGCCAAGTAGCTGGGAAGGTTCCAAGGTAGCACGCATCTATCTTGGCCTTCAGTATTCTTTTTGCAGTTTTACCTTCTGATGCTAATTAAGGAGCGTTTACAATCTGGTGTTCATTTTCCCCTCCACCTTTGCTCAGCGGGATGTTTGAATTGTATACAGTCAAAATGTTTATCCCACAGGACAGTTTGAAAATAAACATAACCTCGGCTATTTCATGTAAGCTCAATTAGTTCATGAGACGGAGCTGCAGAGACAAATAGGGGAAAAAAACCTGCTTCTTCTCATGTTATAGTCCTCATGCTTTGTTATTTAATTAATTAATGATAGTGCACAGTCTATGATTTCCATGAAGGAGTCCCTGTGGATTTTACTCTGCTACTGACTATGGGGAGAAGTGCTCATCCCCATTGAGCCAGCGCCGCCTGAAGACATTTCCGTGGTCATGTGGCCAGTATGACATCACCGAATGCTGTTACCTTCCCATTGAAGTGGTACATATTTATCTACATGCATTTGTATGCTTTAGAACTGCTGGGTTGGCAGGAGTTGGGGCAAGGACAGGAGCTCACCCCATTGTGTGGAGCTTGGTTCTCAAACCTGGGTTGCCGGCTTTCCAGCCAACAAGTCCAGTGTCTTAACCACTGAGCCACTGTCCCACCCAGATTTCAATTAACATAAGTGAAATGATGCAGGAAGACTTTGCTGAGTATTGTTAATAAATTTATAACTTTCATAACTTCTATTCTATTCTATTCTATTCTATTCTATTCTATTCTATTCTATTCTATTCTATTCTATTCTATTCTATTCCATTCCATTCCATTCCATTCCATTCCATTCCATTCCATTCCAACTTCTACAGTTAGGTGAGATCTTTTTAAAACAGGTAAACATTATTGAAATGATGAGTTAAGTCCAGAGAAAGAAATCAAGTAAATAAAGACTGACCATCTCACTGAACTGTTTTAAAATATGCTTTGCAATTAATAAAAATCCAGTTATTTAAGTTTAACTTTAAAAGAAATCAGTTGTAAAGGAGAAAGAGATGAATGTTCCAAACATTTAAACTGGTATTAGTCTAGCTGTGGAAATGTCTTGCCTTTGAATGTCAGGCCAGATATAGCACATGATATCCTGGAAAAAACCTAATTTCTAACTTGTCAATCCTTTCAGGCAGATCGAGTCAGGAAACAAAAACTGCAAGGCTTACAGAACTGCTATGTTATTGTTATTGGGTATGGCAACTTGTTATCATACCAAATAGAATTAAGATAGGTTATTTTTGAGTTCCTTTTTCATATTCCCATTTTCCTAGGGAAACATTTTCCTTTTTATTTATTTATGTATTTATTGGTTCTATTTATATGCCGCCCTTCTCCAGAGACTCAGGGCAGCTTACAATGCGTTAAGCAATAGCCTTCATACTTTTGTATATACCTGCTTAGTAGGGCTTTCAGCCCCCTCTAATTGGTGTTCTTTTTTATACAAAGTCATCTTATTGCCCCCACAATATCCAGGTCCTCATTTTACCTACCTCGAAAGGATGGAAGGCTGAATCAACATTGAGCCTGGTGAGATTTGAACTTGCAGTAATTGCAGGTAGCTGGTGCTAGTTAACAGCACTTTAGTCTGCTGCGCCACCAAGGCTCTCTGAATGGCTCATCATTCCTTCATATAATTCGGACAGAACTGCTAAAGGGAATTTTATGGAAGGTTGTTATAGAATTACTTGAACCTGTATGTATTTTAGGAGAATTATTGATGTATAAACTCATTCTAGCTGGGAATGCAAGATAAGGGAAATATGTGTAAATCCTTAAGGATGTTTTCAGTCACGAGAAAAAGATACAATGCAAAACATGTTGAAACATCACTCTGTATGGATGCTAGCTGACTCCCTCCAGATCCCCCAGCACCAAAGAGGTTATGAAAAACATTGTTTGAAGGTCTGGAAAACTTGCCTTTATGAATGGAATAATCTAATTGTCAAAACCCAGAGAAAGACATGATTAAGGGAAGAGGATTTAGTGAGATTATGAAGGCATTAATGACTTTAAAGAATCGTTAATTGCAGATCTGAAAGAATTTTGCTGCATGTTTGATATAAACCCACTTGATTGGCTGCGCTTGTCTTTGATGAAGTCTGATTGCCTTTTTGTGTTTCAGATGATAACAAATGAAATGTCCCCCCCCTCCCTGGATTTTCCCTCTGCAGCTTTAATCCTAGCTGAACATGAACTGACTCCCAACATAATAAAACTGGGTCAGTTTCGATGTTCACATTTAAGCTGAAGAATCATATCAATAAGAATAAAAAGTAAGTCATTTGAATATGAGTCACATTGAAGCCGGTCATTTTCTCAGCCCTTTCTACATTACAGAGTTATTCTTACAGTACAGGATAGGATGGGATGGGGGAGAGAGATGTAGCTTTTCTGTTCCTGGAGGAGAGCCTGGATATAGATTTTACAATTACATATTATTATGAATAAGTTACTATTATTTATTAATAATAAACAGAATGCAAGACATCTGATTCATATTTCTCATTAAAGTTGTGTCCTTTGTGTTTGGGATATTTCTTATTTCTTTACCTTTTTCATTTATTCTCCCACTCAAAGTCCCTTTTAAGTTGAATTTGATGAGCTCCCAGACCAGGGGTGGGTTCTACTTACCTTTACTAGTGGTTCGCAATGGGATCATGCACAGATCGCTGATGATGACATCTGGGGTGGTGGGCAAGGCAGGTGGCCACCAGTTTTACTACTGGTTTTTGTGAACCGGTCAGAACTGGAGGCAACCCACCACTGTCACAGACATATCCAACCAGTTTTCATAGCAGGAACACAAACATCATTTGCCATGGACTTCTTTCAGGATATGCTTTGAACTTTCTACTGTAGCATCCAGGCTGAAATTTCCCTGAGTTTTCTAATTCTATGATGTAGAGGATTTTACTTGTAAGAATTACTTGTGCTTCTCTTCCCCCATCCTTTTCTCCAAACATATTTGCACTGCATGACAAACAAGAGCCTTGGTGGTGCAGCGGACTAAATGCTGTTATGTAGCACTTAGCTGCCAACTGCCTGCAATTAGTGCAAGTTCAAATCTCACCAGGCTCAAGGTTGACTCAGCCTTCCATCCTTCCGAGGTAGGTAAATTGAGGACCCGGATTGCGGGGGCAATAAGCTGACTTTGTAGAAACACCACTTATGGGTGGCCAAAAGCCCTAATAAGCAGGTATATACAAAAAGAATGAAGGCTATTGCTATAAGTGCATTGTAAGCTGCCCTGAGTCTTCGGAGGAGGGCGGCATATAAACTGAACTAATAAATAAATAAAATAAATAAGTCTTGCATCTTCAAAGATAGAACAATTTTGATTCAACCTCCTCCCATTATTTGATGGCAAAAATGTCAATGAGGATTAGAAGACTATGACCAACGGCAAGGCATGTCAACAGCTACAGTTCTGCAACAGGGGTGGTATTCACTTACCTTCACTACTGGTTCGCAAATGTGAACGTGCGCGCCTCCTCCATGTATGCACAGAGCCTTCTGCGCATGTGCAGACGGTCAAAAATGTGATGTGATGGCATCTGGGTGGGTGGGCGGAGTGTCCTGCTGCCGGCGCTACGGGATTGCGCGATCCGGATAGGACCGGATGAATTTCACCACTTTTCTGCAACATAAATAGGTTCTATAAACTGGCTGGTATACTTCTTGGAGAGAGACGGTTTAGTCTAATGGTTAAGGCACTAGACTAGAAAGCAAGAGACAAATTCAAATCTTGCCCTAGTCCTGAATGCTGGCTAGGTGACCTTGGGCCAATCCTCTCTTAGCCCAATCCACCTCATAAGGTTATTATTGTGTATGTATTTGCCCTCTTGAGTTATTTGTAAAAATAATAAAGGTGATAAAAATAATAAAGGTGATTATTAGATAGATGATGATAGATAGATAGATAGATAGATAGATAGATAGATAGATAGATAGATGATAGATAGATAGGTACAGATGATAGCTAGATGATAGATTGATAGATGATTGATAGATAAATAGATGATTGATAGAGATGATAGATAGATATGATAGATAATGATAGATGAGAGATAGATAAATAAATAAATAAATAGATGATTGATAGATAGATGATAGCTAGTTAGAGAGCTAGATGATGGATGGATGGATAGAGAGAGAGAGAGAGAGAGAGAAAGACATACAGATAAATAAATAAAAATACAAAATAAATAAAAAATTCTAGCCCTTCATTGGATACAAACCTGCTAGTTGCTCTGGGGTCAGTCATTCTCCCTTAGCCCTAGGAAGCAGACAATGGCAAAACATTCCTGAAATCTTGCCATGAAAACTGCAGGGACTTGCCTAGGAGTCAAGATGGCCTTGAAGGCACAAAATAAATGAATAATAATAATAATAATAATAATAATAATAATAATAATAATAAAAACATTTCCTTGAAAGGAGTTTTATGACACTTCTGCCTCAACACCAGATCAATCTATAAACAGTTCAACTGCATTATTAGAGACAGAAAGAACTATTTTGTCTGAAACAGAATGGGATTCACTGATGCCTGCCTGACAGGTTGTCTTCCCTACACTTCCCAGCACCCCAAATTGGTTGACAGCCCCTTGTTGTTAATCTCTTCCTGCCTTATTATAATTTTAGATGGAGGTTCAGCCTAGTGCTCTCTACGTATGTGCACAGATCTATGCAAACTAAGGTTTTTATTCACCTCCCAACAAACTAAACAAGCATGACACACAAGTTATCTCTCTTTCTCTCTCTCTTTCTCTCTCTTTCACTTTCTTTCTTTCTCTCTCTCTCTCTCTCCAGTACTGACATAAAACTACGTCTTCTTCTGAGGGCAAAACGTACAGTATGATTTATGCATAGCAAGCAAGTTTTGGTCTGTGCATTCATTAATCCGAAGGAGGGAGAGAAGCGAAAAGGGCTTCGTTTTTTAAAAAGAAAGAAATGAAGTAGGATTGCATACTTTGAAAAACCTGTGGATTTCCCTCCCTCTGCACATTCTTATGAAGGCAGCCTCGCCCCTTCCTTTACACCGCGTATTTTCCATTTTAAGATTTCCTGTTCAAACTTAAGGGCAAAGATCTTGTCAATAGCAGCACGAAGCGAGTCTTATTTGCTGTGTGTAAAAGGTAGTCTCCAGGTTTTGCATTACTGGTAGTGGCGCTGCTCCTTATCAAGAGTATCAGTCTTAAGTTCATGGTCTTTGCCTTTTCCGACTTGTTAGGCTAAAGTCCTTCTTTTCTAAGCTATCTGAAGAATGGCTTAAAACAGCACAAATATTCGGGGTTAGAGCGGGCGATGCAAACTGCCTCCTTCCTGCTGAAGCTCTCTTCTTTCTTCTGGTTTTCTTCTCATTCTGTTTTCTGGGTGAACCAGAGGTGGGTTTCTGGAGAACCGGTAGCAGAAATTTTGAGTAGTTCGGAGAGTAAAAACTGGTAGTAAAAACTCTGACTGGCCCTGCCCCTATCTATTCCCTGCCTCCCAAGTCCCAGCTGATCAGGAGGAAATGGGGATTTTGCAGTAACCTTCCCCTGGATTGAGGAGGGAATGGAGATTCTACAATATCCTTCCCTTGCCATGCCCAAGCCATGCCCACCAAGCCATGCCATGCCACGCCCACCAAGCCACACCCACAGAACCGGTAGTAAAAAAATTTGAAACCCACCACTGGGGTGAACCATTCCTAAAGTCTCATGTGGGTATACATCCCAGAGTTCAAACCGAAAAGCAATTGAGCCAGTGATGCAGAGGTTGATTGCGAGGAGTAAAATTAGAAACATTAACTGTATATTGATTTTCTCTGAATCATGAGCTCTAAAAAAGAAAAAAAAAATGCTTGAGTACATAGTGGTAAGAATGCAAGGGTGCTCAGGACAAGCCCTGTTTTGAACATACTGAAATTAGGCTTTAATAACAAGAGTCAGGTGTGAGAAATCATAGACAAAAGGCCAAGTAATAAATGAACTGAAAAATAAACAAGGCTTAGTGGGAATATTCGTCTTGTAAACCGGTCCGTCCATGTGATGTTTTATGTGATCTTTCCCCTTACTGGTTTAAAGGAGAAAGCAACAAATGAACTAAGAAAGAAAGAGAGAAACAGAAAGAGAGAGAGAGAGGGAGGGAGGGAGAGAGAAAGAGAGAAAGGAAGGAGGGAGGGAGGGAGGGAGGGAGGAGGCAGGAGAAATCAAATCCACCTACAATACTAAAAAGATCTGTTATAGGTAGTCCTCAACTTACGAACGCAATTGAGCCCAACATTTCTGATGTTAAGTGACATTTGTTAAGTGAATTTACAACCATTCTTCCTACAGTTATTAAGTGAATCACTGAAGTTGTTAAGTTAGTAACACGGTGGTTAAGTGAATCAGTCTTCCCTATTGACTTTGGTTGTCATAAAGGGATCACATAACCCCATAGAACCAATTGCTAAGCATCCAAATTTTGATCACATGATCATGGGGATGCTGCAACGGTCGTAAGTGTGAAAAATGGTCATAAGTCACTTGTTTCAGTGCCGTTCCAATTTTGAACAGTCACTACAGGAACATTTGTAAGTCGAGGACTAGCTGTATTTTAAAGTTCTTCTAGCATTTTGCCATCCATATCATGATTAGATCCAGGACCCTGTGAAAGTTAACAGCTGTATCAAAAACATGAACAACAGAATGGTCTTTTGGCACCATATTACGAAAATGTTTTCCCACCCAGAATTCCTTTGGGGTTGGTAAAATTAACTTCTTCCTAATATAAGAGTCATATCTACAAAGATGACCTGTGCAGGCAATGGTTTTCCTGTGGCACTCTTTGGAAGCAAAAGTGGCTTTGACCAGTAGCAAGGTAGATAAAGCTAAAGATAAAGGTTCCCCTCACATATATCTGCTAGTCGTTCCTGACTCTAGGGGCGGTGCTCATCTCCGTTTCAAAGCCAAAGAGCCAGTGCTGTCCGAAGATGTCTCCATGGTCATGTGGCCAGCATGACTAAATGCCAAAGGCGCATGGAACACTGTTATCTTCCCACCAAAGGTGGCCCCTATTTTTCTACTTGCATTTTTTACGTGCTTTCGAACTGCTAGGTTGGCAAAAGCTGGGACAAATAATGGGAGCTCACCCCGTTATGCGGTACTAAGGATTCGAACCGCTGAACTGCCGAACTTTTGATCAACAAGCTCAGCGTCTTAGCCACTGAGCCATCGCATCCCTAGCAAGGTAGATGGTGACTCAATTGCAGCAGCAACAAGAACACCATCTTGGAAGAGGTGAGGGACCACGTTGGAGGCAGATCTTCCTGGAGAAAATTTCTTTATGTGATTGCTTAGTGGCTGACACTGACTTGATGGAACTTATCAAATCATTGGGTTAAAATCCTGATTTTCTAAATCAGCTTTTCCTTTTTAGCATATCAGTGTAACACCTGAATTGTGGCCTGCTGTTGGTAGCATGAAGAGATGACACAAATATAGAGATTTTTGTCATGATGAGAACTCTGCATCTGAACAGTCTGGCACCTTCCTTACCTTTTGTTATTATTATCGTTGCTACTACAACCTGATGATTAAGAAAGAGTCACGGTGCTCTAAAATTTCCTTATCAGCCACATGTAATTAATCACATTTCCAGGCAAAAGATGATAACCATTTTAGTGTTTGATTCTACCTCTAGAACCAGGTATCTGAAGAACAGGGCAATGAAAAGATTACATGTATCGACAATGCAAACAATTAAGAGACCTTGATATGATACCATGGCTCCTGCTTGACTGAAAGCTCTCTGTCTTAAGTTCATGGTATACAGTCATCCAACAGATTTAGGTCAATGGTGAAAGTGAGCCTGAATGCGTTTTACTACAATCTGCATAGTGTATCTAAGAAAAATCGAAAAATCCCAGCCAAACCCAGTACTTTTGAAAAAGAATTTTTGCTCATCTTTCCCCCACCTATTAAACAAGGCCAGTGATGTAAGATGCTGTGACCCCTCCCCTCCCAGATACATTATTAATACCTTCCCCACTGATTCCCATGTCATTTCATTGCTTAAAAATATAAATTGCTGCTTCTTTTATCTATAAAAGAGCTGTCAGAACTATTGGAATGAATGCTCAGGCAACACTGTCTAAATGCTCAGCAAGACATCAGTTCCTTTCTGAAAACTAGGCCCAGGATAGTGAAATAATCAGAATAAACCACGTGGTCTTGAATGGTTAGCATTTAATCACTTTTACCAGTATCAAAATGTAACTGAACTCACTAAGTACCTGCTGCAATTTTGAGTACTGTATAACATGATGTATCTCTCTTCTTTTGGAGCTTTTTCCATGGGATAGAGGGTGGTGATGGTACTGGGCTGTAGGGGAATACAGAATATAGAGAATAAAAGAGTTGGAAGGGACCTTGGAGGTCCTCTCAATACTTGAGAGAGCCTGACTAATAGATCCAAAAGTCATTCAGCTATTGGTCAGTGTGGAGGCACATATTGCATGTGCCCATGATTGCAAATTATCGCAATGAATACAGACAATATGGAAATAGTCCAACTGGGATGTTCATTTGCATTGTAAACACATAGGAAATGGAAAAGGTGGTCCCCAAAGTCTCAATATATACAGAAAAACAATATAGAATAACAGAGTTGGAAGGGACATTGACCAGTCCAGTCTAGTCCATTCCCCTGCTTGAGCAGGAAACCCTACACCAGAGGTGTCAAACTGATGTCGTCATGGCATCATCATGTGATGTATCACAGCTTTTTTTCCCCTTTGCTAAACCGGGCGTGGGCATGGCCAGTGTGTGATGGATCTAGCCAGCGGGCCACAAGTTTGACAGCCCTGCTCTATACCATTCCAGACAAATGGCTGTCCAATCTGCTTGAAAAGCTCCAGAGCTGGAGTACCCACCACTTCTGAAGGCAAACCATTCCATTGGTTAGTTGTCATCAGCATCAGGAAATTTGTTCTTAGTTCTAAGTTGGATCTCTCCTTGTTAAGTTTCCCTCTGCTACTTCTTGTCTTGCCCTCAGGTGCTTTGAAGAAGAGGTTGTCCCATTCTTCTTTGCGACAGCCTCTGAAATATTCGAAGACTGTTATCATGTCATGTTCTTCTCTTCATTAGACTAGACCTACCCTGAACTAGGGAAAAGTTTAACACTCGGGCTTGTCTTTACCTGCCTATCTCTCTTCTTTCCTTGTGAAAGTTGGAAAGCAACCCATCGTGACTTTTGCTTTCTCATGGAATATTTGGCCATAATACAACAGGGGAGTCTGTCAGGTGGGGCAGGGGGAGGATCAATAATATCAGAATCATTGATGTGATTGGGCAATTGCAGCCCCACCCCTTTTAACATGAATTGTATGCATACCTGCATGTCAAAAGGGGTAATGCTCCGATTGGTTGGTTGTACCTGCCTTTGTCCCTCCTGCAGATGCTGCTCTGAAAGCTACCATGTTTTGTCGAGTTTCTATTGATATAATCATGTCTCTTCTTCATTTGTACTAATGTAGATTTGGAAGTTTTATTCCTGGCTTTTGTGTAATGCAAAAGACAGGCAAAGTGTGGTTATTGTTGCAGATTTATGCCCCTCGGTTTGATTAGAAAGAAGTAGCCCTTAAAGCTGTTAACAATGTGAATAAAAAATAAAATACAGAACAAACCAATTAAAATGTAACAGACAATAGGCTTAGCCTAATATAAAAATAACAAGATAGTAATAATGTAATGCAATCCATAATGAAATAATTCAAAGAACTGCATGGAAAAGTCAGTAAGATCAGAATGTAATACTTCATCTTGTCCAATAGTGATTTGTTCCTATGCATTACCCCCCTTTTTAAAAAATAACATTCTTACAATCCCTTATATAGATAACTTTTATAGAATAATGACCTTCATTTCTGATTGGCGCTTGAAAAGGTTCAGATGAGATAATTGCTTAGGGGTCTGTAAAGTTTAATTAAATTGAGGTTAATAACATAATTTACAATGTTTTGAAAAGGAATCCACAAACATTTTAAGATGTTTATTTGCCAATAGCAGAGGAACAGCCTTGAAGTGTTAATTCAGAGAAACTAAGTTGTAGCTTTGGAGTACTCATTCAAGCAATTAAGAGCAATTGTTCCAGTTGCTATTAGACACTCCTGATGTGGCTGTTTACTGACTCAATAGTAAAAGAAGTAGCATACAGTAAATGGAATTTCCTTATACGGTGGTACCTTGGTACTCAACCACTTTGAAACTCGAATTTGATACTCAGTGCATTTTGACATGAAAATTTTGTCCCAATGCTCATCATTTGTTGTGTCCTCGATGTACAAGCTAGAACCTTCTCGATGTTGGTTGCCTTATGACTCACTACATTATTCCTTATGGCAAAAAATTGTTTGGTACTCATCGTTTTTGGTATTCATTGCGTCTCCCGGAACCAATTAAGGATGAGTGCTGAGATACCACTGTAAAGTTAATTATGCAAATATGACTTTTCAGGCTCTGTTCACTGATTTCTTTGGTTTCAGCATTCCAAGAACCAATGACTGAAATGGATCATCATTACACTATTGCAGTAGGCAATGCTTTTGTTCAAGTTGTGTTATTTCATTTGTCCTTGTAGGATCTAAGGTGACCGAAAATTGTAGGGTGCATAGAGCATCTCAGAATTGGATAGTATTGATTGGACAGTCACAAACCAGAGTTCTGCTACTTCAGGCTCTACTAATTCATGGGATAGTTCCTTGGAATATGGCCATTCTATTTTTACTCCTTACCATGGATGGTCTTGCCCTACCCTTTGTTCTGATTCCCCCCAAGACAGTCCTGCCCTTATGGCAAATCCAGGCAATTTGGACTGTACATTTCTCTTAAAAGAGAATAATGCAATAGATCCTCAGGCAACTTTGTCCTTCTTTGATCAGAATATTCATTTACGTAAAGTGGATGAAACAACAGTAGGGAGGTCTTTAGCAAGAACATGATTGATAGATGACTCAGCAAGAAAGAGCTGGCACGAAGGTGAGATGGCAGAGTGTGAACAACTCACCAATGCAGGGGACACCTTAATTGTAGGTAAGTAAGTGACTGCAGATCAGAGACTTAAATAACCTTTTTTCTTTCTTTCTGCTGAAAGAAAGAAAATAGCTGTGATTAAAGTGCCATTGGTGCCATGGCATATTGACGGAAAGCTATTTTTAATTTTATGGCAACTACTTATCTAGAATGATGGATAAGGCCATTGTTTTCTTCTGAGTCATAGGCATTGATATACATTGACAGGGCTACGTGACTGAAGGAGACGAGAATCTCACTTTATCTTAATCTGTTGTAGGACTGACTCCCCTTGATTGTATTTATCTCCATCTCTATCTCAGTGCCCAGAGTGCAGCTGGATGAAAAGATCTGCCCAATGTTCCACTGACAGAGATCCTCCATGTGAAATGAGCTTTCCTTTGGCACAGTCTGAATTTCCTCCTTCTATATTGTACAATGTTAGTCTATGAATAGCAACAGAAGCAAATAATTTATCTGCAATGTTCTGAGTAATGATCCCACCCCTAATTATTCCTGTTCCCATGCCAGAGTTATGTAAGATATGTACGTGTGTGAATATATTCATATTCATGTATTCAACTAGGGAGGGACATTTTGGGGATGATCTGTATTGTGAGCATAGGGAGATCTATGGGAAATACCCCTGAATCTCATTCTTAGCAAACAATTTAATCTTTTTTCCCACCTTCCATAAGGCTTTGTGCTTTCCTCCTTTGCTGAATGCAGAATTACTATATTACTATGCTGGCTATTGTTTTAACTAGGAAAAAGGTTAAACTCTCTCTATTCAATCTGTGAGAAGAGAATATTATAGTATTGTAATAGTTTTGCAGAGTTCTCCACCCTCAACCTCCTAGTGCACAGATGTCAAACCAGGAGTGAAGGTTCTGAAGATTCTGGAGAACCGTAGCAGAAATTTTGAGTAGTTCAGAAAACGGGCAAATACCACCTCCGGCTGGTCCTAGAGTGGGGTGGGAATGGAGATTTTGCAATATCCTTTCCCCAGGAGTGGGAGGGAATAGGGATTTTGCAGTATCCTTCCCCTGCCATGCCCACCAAGCCACAACATGCCCACCCACCAAGCCATGCCCATAGGACTGGTAGTAAAAAAAAATGGATTTCATCACTATATCAAACTTGCGAAGTCACATGACGTATAGCGACTCCCCCCCCTTTCGCTAAACTGGGGGTGGATGTGGCCATCGCGTGATTTATCCTGTTGTGGCTCCGTTGCCTGAGCCTGCATCATCAGCAGGGGAGGACTCTGAGAGTGAGGGAGAGGAGTTGGCAAGGCCTCCTTCTCCAGGACTCTCCTCTCTGGCAATGCCTCCAGAGGACACTGAAGAGCAGGAGATAGGCCCAGAGCCAAGCTCGTCTCCGCAGCCACAGGAGGACATTGATGAGGGGAGTAAGTTTTGGTTGGATCCTCGCCAGCGTCGGAGAGACAGGAGAGCCCAGCAGAGGAAAAGGCGTGGTCGTGATTAGCTGGTGGACCACGCCTCACAGGCTATATAAGAGAGGGATTGCAGCCTGTATCTTTGTGACGAACAAAACAAAGATTCATGGATCCCGGTTTTGAATCGGCCCTGCGTCTCAGCTCTGAACATTTTGGTGGTGTGTATTTGACGGAATTATTAATAAAGACGTTGGCAAGCAGCTGCGGGGATTGCTGCCAAACTTTGTTATCAGCTTACTTGGTTGCCTGCCAGTTCATTAGACTCTGATTGTCTGAGGGGGGTTATTCCTGGGAACCGGGCCAGAACATATCCGGCCCGTGGGCTGCAAGTTTGACCCCCCTGTCCTACTGTGATAGAACTGCGCATCCCAGAATCCTCAGGTTTGATTTCCTATCCTTGGAATTCTGGGCATTGAAGTCCTAATACATTTGGAACATACTGCCTTATGGACAGTTATGATACTGGATCAGAAATGGTTATTCAACTTGTGTCCCATGAACTGTTCAAGGACAGATATTTTATCTCTGTATTGGTCGATGCAATTAGGTACTCTTAGATCTTAAATATGACAATTGTATGATCACTCAGAGTGTCATATGTCTTATTTGAAAGAGGCACCATCTGTTTTAAAATATATTTAACATAAATTATTTTCTACCATATAACCAACCAAACTTTCTGATTATAAATATTACTTTTAACCAAAGCAGTTGACCAGCTTTATCCAAGTGTTGTCCCAATGCTAATCCAGAATTTTGATGCCAATTTTGTCCTTTCCTTCTGCTAAAGTCAAGTTGCATTTCTAAGGCCCCAAAAATATGTTGGCCTCATTCTGTGAGGTCAAGGAGAATCCGGGCTAAACTTTCCTTGGTAGCGCCTAAGATTTGATTGTTTGGTAAATGGGGACAAAAAAATAAATAAATAAAGGGACAAACAGGAAATTCTCAAGAATTCTGTGCATCCACAATTTTAATCTTTTTTTCCCCTTTCAGAACAGTTATATAGCAGAACATTCTGTTCATGCTTTCCTTTTAGGTAAGGGACCTCATGGACACTTGCTTCAAGTCATTAATGCCCCAAAGGAGCTTTCTTTCTCTTCTCCCTCTTGCTCCCTGTCCTTAATCATTTCTTAATTCAGAGAAGTTATTTCTCCTTTCTTCCTCTGACATTAGTAGCAGTGTTAATGAGTTCCTAAAGTTTTTTTAAATCCTCCCCTCCTTTTCCCGACACTATCAAAGCAGTAGCTACTTCCCTTTTCTTTAAAAAAAAATGCAAAACCACATAGTCCTGAGCAGTTGCCAAAAAAGCTGCCTTGTCTTGGCTCTTCTACCGAAAAAGGAGGGGCAGGATTCCCGGTTCCACCAGTGCTAGTGTGTATGTGTGTGGGGTGTTATCTGGGACCAATAGTCCAGAAGCTTCACCCCCTGTGGCCTGTCTGGCAATCAGGTCTTGTTTTCCTTCGGCAGAAAGAGACCCAAGAGCTCCAATCCCAAGATTGCTGGTTTACTTTGACATAGGAAAACCACCAGGAAAAGAACTTAAATGGAAGCTTGAGATCATGGACAAATAGAAAGAGAGAAAGATCTCTTCAGATCAGAGGAGATGGTGAGAAAGATTCAGATGCATGATAAAGCAAGATCTCATCATCTTTCGCCCTCCCTTTTTTAACCCTGAAAGCAGAAAGACTTCCTACAGATCAAGTAAATATTGATAAAATATACTCTCTTTCCCAGTGGTGAAATCCACATTTTTTTAACTACCGGTTCTGTGTGTGTGACTTGGTGAGAGTGGTGTGGCTCAGTAGGCATGGCTTGGTGGGTGTGGCAGGGGAAGGATACTGCAAAATCTCCATTCTCACCCCACTCCAGGGGAAGGATACTGTAAAATCCCCATTCCTTCCCTACTTCAGGGGAAGGACACTGCAAAACCCCCATTCCCTCCCCACTCCTGGGGGAAGGATATTGCAAAATCTCCATTTCCACCCCACTCTGGGGCCAGCCAGAGGTGGTATTTGCTGGTTCTCCGAACTACTCAAAATTTCTGCTACCGGTTCTCCAGAACCTGCTGGATTTCACCCCTGCTCTTTCATGAGGAAACCTTGGCTTTCTTTCCCTTTTTTCAGTTGTTTGCAAAATGGCTTGTGAGAAATTTCTAAAGAAAGGAAGGAAATACATAAATAAAAGGACAGCAAGCAGAAGTGGACGTCACATTACTGTCACAACCGGTTCATCCAGAACCAAAATTGTGAGCACGCATGCGGCCTTCCGTGCATGCATGCGGTATTGAAAAACCAGCGATTATATAGGACGTGATAGCACCAGGCCAGGTGGGCTGGCCCAGCCATTGGTCGGGACTACCGGTTCGCTTGAACCGGTCTGAACCGGCAGCAGCCCACCACTGGCAGTGAGAGAAATGTCAGAAGAATGTGCCCAAGTGTCAATCCAAATGGGGCTCAGCCTCAGAAAATATCACTGTACGTATTGCCTCAATTAAAATATAGGAATGGAGGGAACATAGAAAGGCAGTTTGCTATGGTAGCTAAGAGTCTGTAGGATTCTCAGTCATCCAGGTCATGGTTGTCCCAAAGGTGCTTTTTCTGGAGGCAACTGGGCTTTTTTTTTCTTTTGAAGACGTTTCACTTCTCATCCAAGAAGCTTCTTCAGCTTCCATTCAGCTTCCATTCCCCACTATCCTGTCAGAACTGAAGAAGCTTCTTGGATGAGAAACAAAATGTCTTCCAAAGAAAAAGACAAGAAAGCCCAGTTGCCTCCAGAAAAAGCACCTTTGGGCTATGGTAGCTAAGACATCAAGCTAGAAACCCGGTGACCATGAGTTCAAGCCCTGTCTTCAGCACAATGTGGTGACCTTTGGCCAGTCACTCTCTCTCAGCCCTAGAAAGAAGGCAATGGCAAGCCATTTTCAAATTCTTGCCAAGACAGCTATAGAGACAGGTCTAGGCAGTCAAATAAAATAATAAAATAAGATATATAATAAATAGGGTAGCTTTTCTTTTTTAACCATTAGATTTTTGGTCTAAGGAATGACATAGATCAGTCTCTGGGGAGGTGACTGCTTTCAGAGGATGTCAACAACATCAGGACTTCTTGTAAATGCGATAGGAAGAGGCAGCGGGATTTCACAATAAACATTCTGGGATCATTTTCCCAGTCTATCCATTATCTTAGAACACCCAAATTGGGCTTCTGCAATTACGTCTATCTATGAACACATTTCAAAATCTTCAGCTGGCTGAAAATACCTGCTTTTCATAGCTGATCTGCAGAAACCACAGGGAAGAGAAATTTCCCAGACTTCAAATATTTCAATTGGCTGTCCAACTATTTTATTTTATTTTATTATTTTATTATTATTTTATTATTTTATTTTTATTTTATTTTATTTTTATTTAATTGAATTTATATACCGCCCTTCTCCCCCAAGTGACTCAGGGCGGTGAACAGCTGAAAATTTAAAATAACATACAATATAAAAGTTAAGATAGCTAAAAATAAATTAAATTAATTGGCCTCCCAATTTAAAACCCCAAGGCTATACAAATTAAAAACTACCCCATAAAAACCTATTTAGGCTAGGCCGGCTTGCTGAAATAAAAACGTCTTCAGGGCCTTGCGGAAAGTGCAGAGATCCAGGATCAGTCGTATTCCAGGAGGTAGTTTGATCCAGAAGGCGGATACTCCCACAGAGAAGGCTCTCCCCCTGGGGGCCGCCAGCCAACATTACTTGAATGACTGCACCATGAGGAGGCCCTCTCTATGAGAGCGTATTGGCCGGTGGGAGGTTATCGGTAGCAGAAGGCAGTCTTGTAAATACCCTGGCCCTAAGCAATTGAGCGCTTTAAAGGTAAGAACCAACACCTTGAAGCACACCCGGAAGACCACCGGGAGCCAGTGTAGCTCGCGCAGGAGAGGTGTTATATGGGAGCGCCATGTCGCTCCCGTAATCACCCGCGCAGCCTCATTTTGGACCAGTTGGAGCCTCTGGGTGCTTCTCACGGGGAGCCCCATGTAGAGAGTATTACAGTAGTAGTCCAGGCGAGACTACTTTTATTTTATTTATTTTATTTTATTTTTATTTTTATTTTACAATTTCAGTTTTAGCATATGTCAAATTGATAGCTTTAGTTTAGTTCTGGATCTTGAGCAGGGGTGAAATCTACTTACCTTCCCTACCGGTTCAGAAGTGCGTACGCGCAGATCCTCTCTGCATGTGCAGAGGGTAAAAATCAGGTTAGTTCCCGGTTAAAATCAGGAAATAATGACAAATCTGGTGGGTGGGTGGAGCCTCGTGCTGCCATCGCTACCAGTTCTCCGAAACCACCCGCTGCCATCGCTACCGGTTTGGCCGAACTGGTCCGAACTGGTAGCATTTCACCCCATATTTTGAAGTCTATAAATATTCCCACATGGACTTGCCCACAGAATAAGGGTGCTTTTAGAGTCTCTTTCCTAGGAACATCTGTCTCAGATTGGATGGGTGTCAGAAGAGCTGGAAAACTGATGTGGTACTTTTTTCCCTGCTGTTTTTTTCAATTCCACGCCTTTTCTTCCTAGAGCTTTTTCAATATGCTGGTTTGAGCTGATTTCAGTGTGAAGTTCCTTTTTGCCTGTGCTTTTTCATGTTTGTTCTATTAATATATGTTAATAAAAGTTTATATATCAACTGTTTGGGAGATGACTGCATACGAAGCTTGAATTTACATTTCTGCGTAAAAGCAAAAAACAAAACAAAATATGATTCCTTGCTAAAAGCCACATGGAAACGATTAACGTGTCAAACGTAACACAAGACTGAGGCGTTGTTTTATGCATGGCACCCAAAGCTGAAGAAAATACAACAGATAAGAAAGTTGTATACAAAGCAGTAGCTTCTGAAAGGTTTTGAGCAGCCTGTCCTAATTTAGGACTTTTTAAATATTTCAACTTTGAATTCCATCTACTTTCATCACTGCTGTATCACTGGAACTGACGGGAGAAATACTATTGGTCCAAACATCTGGGAGAAAGCAGTTTGGATCAGGGTGGACTCTGGTAATAATAGATCATCTGATTAAAGGAGAAAAAGTAAGCAGTTATATACAGTAGTAAGTGTTTTGTGAAATCATACCAATTGCATTCTCCTTTATGACTTCCATTTGACTTGACATCAAAACATGTCAAAGCATGTCAAAGAAAGGCAGCTGATCGATGGAAAATAAAGCATGGCTGAAGGGACACTGAGAACCTTCAAGGTGAGATGGAGAATGATATCATGGAGAATAATATTAGGAATGAATCTTAAAATGCTCAATCTCTCTTTCATCTTCAAACGTTCAGAAGTGCCAAAGTCTGCAATGAATTTTCTCTTCTCTGCGTTAATATTTGAACATGGAAAGCCTTGTTGCCCTTTGAACTCATAAGTAAGAAACCATCTGCACAGCACATGTAAATCTGAATCTGTCCACATTCAGCTTTATTATTTAATTTGGAAGACAAATGGAAAGTACTTTTTTTTAAAGGGCTGTATGTGGGGTTGGCGCTCTAAAATGATGTCCTCATTAGAATTAATTCTGCCAAAGCCTTCTTTTCTAGGAAGTGAAGCTGAGGGCCAACAATTTGCTTGCAACAGTTTGAAACAAAATATTTGGGCCCAGATTTGCCATCTTCCTCCCTCCCCATCTTTTACTGATTATATGAACGCCATATTTTTACTATCTGAAAGCATTAGAGAATTAGTTTCTTGGTCCCAAATCATCTTGCTGAAAAGGCCTTCCTTGTGGCTAATAATGTTCGTGTATTCTCAAAAATGAACTCTAGTTTTTGTTCCCACTATAACTCTGCCCCACTTTCAAATGGGGTTACAGAATCTGTTTCTAATATACAGATAATTGATGATGTTGGACTTCATGTAATAACTTAATAAATTAAAATGATTTAGATAGTAGGTTTTCCTTGCCAGCTTCTCCTTCTCTTCCTCTTCCTTCATGCTGTTATTTAGTGTTTTTCCCTCTCAATATTTTGAGTTCACTCTCATGACATATTAAGCCAGCTTGATAAGCCTGTGCAATTAGTGTATGGGATAGAGTTTTGTATGAACCAAGACAGTCAATTGGACAAGTTATCCCTAGGCAAGTATTTGGTGTAAACACTGCCCCACAGCTTTCTAGACATCTAGAAGCTATTAATGCTAATTCCTCTGCACTACTGACTCATGCATATTCATATCTTATGGTATTAACCAGGGGTGAAATCTAGCAAGTTCTGACAGGTTCTGGAGAACCGGTAGTGGAAATTTTGAGCAGTTCGGAGAACCAGTAGTAGAAATTTTGAGTAGTTTGGCGAACCAGCAAATACCACCTCTGGCTGGCCCCAGAGTGGGGTGGGAATGGAGATTTTGCAATAAGCTTTCCCTGGAGTGGAGAGGGAATGGGGATTTTGCAGTATTCTTCCCCTGGAGTGGGGTGGGAATGAGATTTTGCAGTATCCTTCTCCTGCCACACCCACCAAGCCACGCACACCAAGCTACAGCCACAGAACCGGTAGTAAAAAAAAAAAATTCACCACTGATTTTAACTTACAACAGTAGAAGTGTCTTTGAAACAGTAGGGGGGAAAATGCAATTCCTCTGATACCTCCTATTCCCTTTTCAACATTCAAGTGCAACCTTGGATAGGGAAGTTCTTCGCAAATTGAAAATGTCTTATTACACGCTGAAGCCTAATGTTGAACACCAATCTCTCTCTCTCTCTCTTTCTCTCTCTTGCAACTTGTATCATAGGCCTCTGTTATAAACAGAAATGATAAAGTCCACCTGTTTTCTTTTTCTTACATTCAACTATAATCCTTTGCATTTGTGTCTGGTCCTTGCTTGCATTATAAATATGGTAAGCATTGCATTATATCAATTATCTAAGACCACAAACAAGCAACCTCTCCAAACTAGCCGGCATACTGTTCTAGTCGATAACTTTGCTATGACCTCGTCTACAATAAGTCAATGCAACCTATTTTGGACACTGCACTTCATCCATTCATAAGTCTGTTCCACTCTTTGATTCATGTAAATGGGTGAGGTGGTATTAACATTCTGAAGATTTCCCATTCTACATTGGCACCTTACACTGAGCTGGAAGTGCTGTGGAGATCCTGAATCCTGGAGGCTGTGGTATCTGAATGAGCTGAAATTAAATCCATGCAAGAGGGAGTTGCTCTGGCTTGATCTGGCTTTTGAGGCTGGTTTTGCATTGGGCTACCTTCTGCCCAAAAGAGCAAGTCCATGACTTGGGATCCTCCTGGACTTGGCCTCCTGCCTGAACAGCAGCTGGAAGCTGTAGCCAAGGAGTGTTTGTGTGGTTTAGCCAGTTTGGGTTGGTATATCAGTTATGGGCTTATCTGAACAAGTAGCCCATACAACAATGACTCATGTGATTAGTACCACACAATTAGACTGCTGCATCATGCTTGACCTGTTCTGGAAAGTGATCCAGAAACTGCAATTGGTGAAAAACCTAGCAATCAAACTATTAAGAGGGAGATTCAATTTAATAAGCACCCATCCACTCACCCAGTCAAACCATCCAGCAAGAACCAGTGGTTTGCTCCCTTTACTAGCCATCGATAGACTCTCTAATCCAATTAATGTATAGTTATTGTTTACTATTTCTACTTCAAATAGACATTTATGATCATACTGTACTTTTCTCAAATAGTTAAGATATATAATAGGAGATTTTTAAGTTAAGGTTTTAACTTTTTATTTAGTTTAGCTTTCTGCCAATACCTCGCATTGGCTGTACTGAAAATATAATTTTAAAAGGAAAAAAAAAAACTAAGTGCTTAAATCAGCAGAACTCCAGATTAATCTAGTCTGATTGTCTCATGCTGGTAACACACCGGTTTTTCATTCATTAAGAGACACAAATCGGTTAAAATGACGTCTCTGTTTTTACATATATTGGGACTTTTGAGAACACTTTTTCTATTTCTTACGTGTTTATAATGCATTTGAACATCCAGTTGGACTAATTCCACATTGTCTGTATTCAATGTGATATTTGCAGGACTATTATCATGGGCACGTGCAGACAATATGAGCCTCCACACTGTCCAATAGCTGAGTGTCTCTTGGGTCTACTACTGGCCAGGCTCCCTGATGTATTGAGTCATGAAATAACCAAAAAACAAAACAAAACAAAAACCCTTTGAATCCCTTCTCCAGAAAAAGAAGAAAAAATTGGCTTGCTGGCATCCCTTATCGCCCATAACTATATCTTTCTCAATATGTTGATTTCCTCCCATTGTTCAGCAGTAGAGACACATAAGAATGTACAACATGTACACTCAAGCTTTTAAAAGCCCCACAGATTCTTCTGAGAGCTGTACACAATATCAAAGAGAACAGCGTTATTACAGTCCAAAGCCTTTCTGCATGGCTGTGATGAAGGATTTGTTAAACCAATGGACTGGGAGAGCTAACAGGATAACAGAGTTGGAAAGGACCTTGGAGGTCTTCTAATCCAACTCTCTGGTCAAGAAGGAAATCCCATACTATTTCAGACAAATGGTCGTCCAATCTCTTCTTAAAAACCTCCAGTGTTGGAGCACCAACATGGAGGAGAAGGAAGGTTGGAAAATCTCGTCCTTCTGAGAGATTGTGAGAATGGTGCTTACTTCTTGAATGGCGCAAGGAAAGCCATGCATCATGTCGGCTGGGCACTCTTTCACAAAGATGCTCTTCTAAAGATTGCCTTCTCACAAAAATGCCCAGCCAATTTGACGCATTTCCTTCCTACTCAGGCTGCCTTGCACTATACTGGAAGTGGCTGCTATTCCTGCAAAATTGAACCTTCTGAGAGCTTGTGAGAAGGGTGCCCGCTTCCAAAATGTTGTGAGGGAGCTCTGTAGGAAGGTTATGCATCATATCAGCTGGTCACTATTTTGGAAAGACAATCTTCAAAAGAGGCAAGTAGAGCAAGGTGTGACAGGGTGGGGAGGAGGCCCAAGATCTTTGGATTTGGTGGGGTGGGGCAGGGGGAAAGATAGATGGCAGGTGTAGCATCCCCTCTGACAATCATTAGGGTGGGTAGATTGCCAAGTTTCCAAGTTTTCATCAGATCGCCATGGTGGCCTGGCAACAGCCATAATTTTTTATACAGGATGTATTCATTCAGCCTGTCGTAACTGGTTGCTGAACGAATGGTCATTCGCAGAATTTAAAAACTACAGAAACTTAGAAAAAAAAGTATAAAAAAGATGTATAAAGATTAAGAAAACAGTGATACAGAGACAAAGAGAAAGAAAATATTCAAAGAACATATTTTTTTTTTATCTTTGCAGCAGTTACTAGCATGATTATTACCATTTCCGCCCTTCCCAATTGTATATTTTATATATTTTGGTTCCCTTTTTCCCATAAACAACCCTTTGAAACAGTAAATTCTGAACTCACTCATTCATTTTTTACCGTTTTTAGCAAAAAGTCTGCAGAAGTTTTCCAATCTTTTATAAAAGTAATTATTGTTCTTTCCGTCACCGATGGAAGTCTATTTAACCATTTCAGCAAGTTCTACCATCTTCACATTCCATTTTGGGTATTTTAAGCTATTAACATTTACAGAAGTTCATATCATACAATAATGAGGAAAAATTAGAAATTAAACTGGTAAATCAGAATATGAAGGCCAAATTTCCAAGAGGGTCAATTTATTGTATAACACTATGAAAATAGACATATAAGGCTGGTGTGTGTGTGGTTGCTTTTTTCTATCCTTTCCTCAAGGCACAAGAACTTCTGTATTTTTTGGAGTATAAGATGTACCTTAGTTTTTGGAGAGGAAAATAAAAAAAAGCTGATTGGCAGGCAGATCAGCCTCCCAGAATACCCCCAATCAGCTGTTCCCAGAGGTGAATTTTAGCAACAGGTTCCTTGGTTGTGAGCTCTGCTTTTTTTTTTTTTTTTGCTTTTTTTTCTGCCTCCAAAACTTCTGAAACTCTGTTTCAGAAAAAACTTTTTTTCCTGCCTCTGAAAGCCTCTGAAACAGAGCTTCAGAAAAAAAAAGCCTCTGAAGCTCTGTTTCTGAGGCTTTTTTTCTGAAGCTCTATTTGGGGGCTTCTTTTCTGAAGCTTCGTTTCTGATGCTCTTTTCAGCCTCTGAAACCTCTGTTTGAGAAGCTGGGTGGGGCTACATTTGGAGTATAAGATGCACCCAGACTTTCACCCTCTTTTTGGGGGGAACAAGTTGCATCTTATACTCCGAAAAAATATGGTATATTCTTCTGCAGTTTTATTCTTCTTTCACACACAATTTTTTAAACTCTAATTATATCCATTTAAAAGAAAATATTTAAATATGATGGTTTCTGGTTCTCGGATTCTCATTTTAGATACTTTACTTTCATACAGAATTAGTGCCCTCTCACTCTTTGTCATTTATGTTTTCTTGTGAACTACTTGTACATTCCTACATAGGAACAACCTACAATTCCAGTTAGGTAATGTGCCCAAACAAATTTTCCCATGTGTCATATGTAAAGCATATGAATACGAAGTGAAGGTTTGCAAAGAGAAGTCCTTGCAAATGTCGACATATTGTATATGTTTAAGCTTCACTTGGATGCTTATGACTTTGGATTCTTCATAACCAGCAAAATCCTTCTCCTGGATCCGTCTCATTTGTAGGAATGAGGGAGCATCATTGTCTGGTGCGTGGTGACTGCTAATTGCCAGCTTAATCCTTCCGCTGTGTCACAGCACAGCTGAAAGAGATGGTGTTGTGTTTAACTGGATTAATGACTGCACAATGACAAGCCTGCCTCCATGCTGTTCTACAATTAGAGCTCATTATATATTTGCAACCTGGCAGGCCTTTAAAAATATAATTACAAGCCACCAATATTATCTGCGTTCAATTTGAGACAGCAAGAAGAGAAAGATTACTGAGAAGAGGAGCTGGCTCCAGGAAACTTAACCATACCATATTGTTCTTCTGTATAAAAAGATAGTCCTTCTGACCCACTAATGCCTCCCTTCTGACTGCCACTGTTTTGGGCAAAACACAGAGAGGAAAGGTGGGTCTAGAGACTGAATAGGGAAGCCGGGATTTGATATGTAGGTGACAACTCTAATCAGAACAATTGTTTACCAGGGATAAGCATGCCATGCACTTAGAATGAATAATTTGAATTACACATGGGAAAAAATGGAACTGTAAAAAAATTACAGTTCCATTTTATGGATAAGAATGTGAGCCTGGTGGCGCAGAGGACTAAGTGCTGTTAAAGGAGCACTTAGTTGCCAGCTGCCTGCAATTACTGCAAGTTCAAATCTCACCAGGCTCAAGGTTGACTCAGTCTTCCATCCTTTCGAGGTAGGTAAAATGAGGACCCGGACTGTGGGACAATAAGATGACTTTGTATAAAAAAGGAACACTACTTAAGGGGCCCCCGAAAGCCCTACTAAGCAGGTATATACAAAAGTATGAAGGCTATTGCTTAATGTATTCTAAGCCTGAGTCTCCGGAGAAGGGCGGCATATAAATCAAACTAATAAATAAATAAATAAAATGTGCCACCCTTTAGTGCATATACTGTAATAATGGGTTCATAAGAACTATAGTTTATGAAATGGAGGGTGATGATTATCATTGTCCTCAGCTGCCATTATATATTTGTTTTTATTATTATTATTGATTATCTTGCTGACTTTTAATCCTAGGTTAGATGCCAAGAGTTGCTGTTGGGAGATGGGCAGCCAGATAAATGGCTTGGAATGAATGAATGAATGAATGAATGAATGAATGAATGAATATTCCTGTTTACAAAATTATAACTACTACAGAAGGCATATGATTCCTTAGAACCAAAACAAGATCTCTAGCTAAGTAAGGTGTTCAGTGTTCTGGTCTTCAGGTCTTCAAATGTAACATTTGAAAATGTCCTGGTCAGTTCAGCAAAAGTTTTTTTTTCATGAAACAGCAAGAAAATCCTGGTGTGTCATTACATCTTTGCTAATGACTTTGCTTTCTTCAGCGATTGTTTGCTTGTTCCTTATTTTCTGCTGATCTTACCTACTTTGTCTTATTTGTGCAAGTTGTTTCACTTCTTCAATCCTTTAACTTACTCATCATACTCTGATGCAATTTGAAGCCATACAATAATTTTAAACAAAAGTAGAATCTCCTAAAGGTAAGGGGGCAAAACTAAAGGTTGGTTTCATCCATCCATCCATCCACCCACCCACCCATCCATCCATCCATCCTTCCATCCATCCAATTTATATAACTGCCCATCAATGGATCTGTTTTATTAGGAGACAGCAAAGTCATTTCAAACTACTAAAAACTTTTTCTATATCTTATTTCTTCCACGCATCCATAGTTTTTATGCTTGTCATATGGACAGTCATCTAGTTACTTCAACAATCGTAGCAAATTGCTATCTTGGCTATGTACAGGAGCACCTATTCTTTATTATCATGCCTTACAAATATTACTTCACTTTTATTCACATAACCACTTAATGCTCTTACTGGGCCTTTCTAGGCCTTCAGTTATTTACTCTTGTTCAGTATGGTTCAGCATGGGAGAAGTTAAATAATCATATAAACACTGTTAAGCCAGCAGCAAATAAAATAACATTCCTTGGGGCTTCTTCATTTGCCATGACACGGGCTAGAAAAGAAGGCAGAGAAGTAAGTTCCTTAATAATATTTAGGATGTATCATTGAATTTCTGCTTTATGGAGAACACAAATTCTTGGTTACTGCCATATAACCAAGTTCTGTCATGTTCAGGGATGTGTCTAGAGAATCCAAAAACTCAAAATGGTAAAGTAACCATCATGCATAAAATATCTTAATATAGATACAGAAGCAAAGGTGGTATGGGAATGGTCCAGAAGAGTTCCTCCTAATTTTCTGGAGGATAAAAGGAAAGGAGGAGAGAAATATTTTCAAACTTGCAAGACTGTTGTTAGCCCTTCAAGTTAGTCCATTCAAGAAGAGCAACTCTATTGTTATTGTAAGTTTATAGTAATAGATTCATCCCTAACACTCAAGAAGAAATTCCACCACATTTTATTTGCTGTATCATATCTGGAAGAATATAGTCTCGCAGAATCTAAGATTGGCATAGCAAACCTTCCTGTGCCACTTTCTCATGGCCTATGCTGAAGCTTTCTCACTTCCCTTTTTTGTTTCCTCTGCTTCTGATTCAATTTATGAAGGAATATTTTAAGCCTCAGAAAGCTACTGCTTTCCTTTCAATAAGCAGGGGAATAATAAGGCCTTCATAGAAGTATAATTGTGTCACTTGCACCCTAAAATTAAAGTTTGTTTGCAGATGGTAAAATTGTGCAACGCTGCTCTTGGGTGTTTGGTTTGAAAGTATACAAGCACACAAAGTGTAAAATCTCCACTTTTTCAGCACTATTTAGTCAGCTTCATGGACGGGGCCGCTTTAAGATATGGGGACTTCAACTCTTAGAATTCCTCAGCATTCTTGCTGGGAGTTGAGTTCTGAGCATTGAATTCCACACATCATAAAGCCTGCTGAGGTGTGGGACCTGTCTGCTGCTCTTGGAAACCTATCAAGGCTTTTCAAATTGGCTGGCAAGACATTGGCTGCTGTAACACCTGTATTGTAGGACCAGATATTTTGAAATGAGTTCTATAAAACACTTTTACAGAAAACGGAAAACATTATAAGATCAACTCAGGATAAGAAGGGGTCCTGAGAAAGGAAACCCTGAAATGTGCGTTATCACCCCTCATGTAGCTAAGATCTTGCCAAAGCAGCAGTTGCAATGGTCTTAAACAGACAGTCCTCAACTTATAACTCTTCTTTTAGGAACAATATTTCAATTCATGTGAATCCAAATCCATCCCTTGCAGATAATAAATCAATATTTCCAAAGAGTGGTCTTATATATATACATTGTGATGGTAGAGAAAAAGTGAGGGCTTCAAAAAAAAATTGTGCCAAAATTCTAAAATAAGCGTTACTTACGATATCATACTTAGTTTTAATATTGTAAGCATCCATATTTTCTGAAAGATATGGGAATGGACTGCAGAGAAAATTACAATGGAATAACAAATAACAAGTTTGAGAAGCAACCTCGAACTAAGGAGATATTTCCTGACAGAACAATTAATCAGTGGAACAACTTGCCTCCAGAAGTTGTAAGGATTCCAACATTGGAAGTTTTTAAGAAGAGTTTGGACAGTAATTTGTCTGAAATGGTATAGGACTTCATGCCTGAGCAGGGGGTTGGACTAGAAGACCTCCAAGGTCCCTCCCAACTCTATTATTCTGTTATTCTACCATTCAAAATTATAACAGCACTAAAAAAAAAAGTGACTTCTAACAGTCCCAACTGTGTTTGTAAATTTAGGCCTATTAGCACCACAAAGAGGTTATTACCTAGTAACAGAGGGAATCAACAGTGGTCCCAATTATATTACTATAGTTCTACTAACATTTTCCCCATCTTGTGCCAGGAATTGCAAAAATAGAATATATTGGCAGACTGATAGTAATTAATGCTAATGATCTCCTGAGTTTTACTGGCTCAGATATGGCAAGGGTTACCTTTAATTGAAACAAAGACCATGGTTCATCTAAAGTGGATTTTCCTTTGGGCATTATTGTTTATCTGAAAATAATTTGTACGCATGCTAATCCTAATCAAATTGGGCAGATGCTTATGTGGCATCCAGATGAACAGGAAGTTAGCACAAATAATGTATTGCTGTATGAATTCAATGGGAAAAAATAATCCAAATACACAGGTCAGAGAATGTTGGCATTTTTGCAAAAGGAAGTGATCATTCAGGACATTGGAACTTATTATATTTGAACTCAGGCATTTGATCATTTTCTGAGTAATAATATACCCTAAGACAGGAATTTACCACCTCTTTCCAGCTAAAGGTCATCTATGCTGGAATTACATTCCAAAAAGCAGTTGTAAGCCAGGACAAAAACTAAACGTGGTTGAATTGAATTATGGCTTCTGCAATTTCTCTCTATATTTCCAATGATTTCCTTTTCCGTTTTGTAAAAAATTACAATTTGCAGAGGGAGTACTTTGGGCATAGTCTATGAGCAACAGCTTCTTCAAGTTTGATGGGATTTTTATCCATGTGACCTTCGAAACCTCATAGTTATTGGACAAATATCGATGTGTTCATGCAGAAATAAATAAAAGGTTTCAGAAAGCATTTTGCTTTGTTTCAGAAAGTGTGATTCAATGTTTGCAGAAGGCCCATTCACAGAATTAAAATCATCAGAAAGATCAATTAAACCTTCATACAACTTCATACCAAGTTGTAAACATGTGTATACAACTGCATGACATAACAAAAGAAAACATTTTAGTAATGTTATTCTACCGGTTAATTCTTTGTGGATTAATTAGTTCATTGCATAATGAATCTGGATAGACATTACAGGAAGACAAAAAGATATTTATACTGACATCATCTGTTTGCTTTTTTTTCTGAAGTAGGTTGAAAAGTTTGTTGATCAGCAAATGGTGTTTTTGTGCTAACACTTACAAACATTAGAATGAGAAAAAGGGGCAAGCTCATGAATTGTCCGATCTATAGTTTTAAATGTTCTCGGTTTATGAAATGTTTAGGTGCTAAACTTTGATTTGTGATTTTGAGATGGTCATAACTTCAGGTTTCAAATTGTAAACCAGCGAGAATGATTTAGTAAGTATTGAATGTGATGTAAACTGGTACTCATGACTTTTAAGATGGTGCTTTTTTAAAAAATGGTGACCGCTAAAGGCGGGCAAGTGGAGAAAGGGATCAGGGCCAGTTTTAAGTTAGACTGAGTAGACACTGGTCAGGGTGCCAAAGCTTAGGAGGTGCAAAGCTTAGGAGGTGCAGAGGTCCAAAGCTTAGGAGGTGCCTCCTTCCAAATTATTCTAAAAATGGAAATCTTTGCATTGTCATGGAGCAGTGCCATCATTCAATATGATTGAGGGGGTGTCCGATACTCTTGAGCTGATAATGGAGGAGACAATATGATTCTCTTTTGTTTCAGTGTTACTTTTGGTTTCTTCTGCCCTTAAATGCTCCTAAACAACTCTACCACCTACTTCTTGGATTGATTGTGAGGCTCAACTCTTGATTTGGGATCTACTCTAATTTTATGCCCATTTACAGCATATTGATTGGACTGCTTACATATGGGTCCAGATTCTGTTTGGCTTTCATCTTAATTTTCCTTGTAAACTTCATATCCAGGTTGAAATTATATTTGTGCCACAGCCGAAGCCTCCACATTTCTGGGATTCTGCACTGTACTTTTCATGCTTACAGTGAACTATGAAATTTGTAATAGTTTTTCATCCTCATCCAGAAAATTCCAAAGCAATGCATAAAAGAGTGGGATACAGCTTTCCTCATAACTATGTAATAAAAACAATAAAAACAATATGTGACTATTGACTCTGAAACAACAGTTGTGTTTTTTACCAAAAGGCAGTCCAGATACATTAAGGCCTAGGAAAAATAAGGACAATTATATAGAAGAATCAAAGGTCTTTAAATATTTAGACATTATTTTCCAAAGTTCTTCTGGAGGAAATAAATAAACACTGTCATTGTTTGGTCCCACAAGATAATTAATTCCAATTTTATTATTCTGCTGGCTATAGAGGTGATAATTATGTCTCTGCTGCTATGAATATAAGACTGAAGTGATGAGCGTCTCGCTTTACAGATTACAAATTTGTACTTTTCAAGAGTTAATATCTCTTAAAGTTATCCAGTCCAAGTTTTTAAGATCCATACTCTACACTCCTTTGTATGCATTAAACTCTTGCTGTGCTTGGAATCTTGGCTGGTTCCTCTTGTGGCCTGTTAAGACTGCATTATCAGATTCTGGTCCAAACTGGTTTTTTGCCTGGAATTATATGCCTTGTTGACATTGTGGGATAGCTGTATGAAGAAAAGATTTAAATTTATATTGTAGTAAGTATGAACTCTCACCCCGATATCTGATTTTTTCTGAGGTCAGATGAAGCCAATTTGGAATTGAAACAACCGATGTTCAAATGTTCCTGATTTTAACCCTCACTTTCTCTTTAGCCACACCTCTTTTGCCAAGAATCTGCAGTTCATTATTTTTGAGGAAAGCTAGCCACCTACCTAACTTACTTATTTCAGCTATCTATCTAACCAACATCTTGTATTTGTGGTGCTGGAGAGCTTTCTTGCCTTCAATGTTACTGAAAGGCTAGGGGGAGAACTTTGAAGATGAGGTCCAAACACGTCCCTACCCGCTGGATGCCATTAAGATATTCAGACCAGATGATTTCCCCTGAGGTTAAACTTTGTCTGTCAGACTGGACCAGGAGAAAGTGTTTACTCTCTTTCTAGAGAAGTAGCTAAGATCTGTACTATCACTTTCACTCCTCGAGAGACTAGGTTCTTCGGCCTTCCAAATACACATCTGTGTGTTTCAAACCATGGAAAAGCCCAATTCATTTTAGTGTATATGTGCCAGTGTTTAGATCTTTAAGGGGATGCGGTGGCTCAGTGGCTAAGATGCTGAGCTTGTCAATCGAAAGGTCGGCAGTTCTGTGGTTCAAATCCTTAGTGCTGTGTAATCGGGTGAGCTCCCATTACTTGTTCCAGCTTCTACCAACCTAGCAGTTCGAAAGCACGTTAAAAATGCAAGTAGAAAAATAGGGACCACCTTTGGTGGGTAGGTAAAAGCGTTCCGTGTGTCTTTGGCATTTAGTCATGCCGGCCAGATGACCACGGAGACATCTTTGGACAGCGCTGGCTCTTCAGCTTTGAAACAGAGATGAGCACTGCCTCCTAGAGTCAGGAATGACTAGCACATATATGCGAGGGGAATCTGTACCTTTATATCTTTTAGCCTTTTTGTCTTTTATATTGAACATATGTGTGGTATAGTGGCTAAGGTAGAGTAATCTAAGTACAGGGTTTTCTGCAAAAGGGAGATTAGAGTCAAGATCATGGCCACAACTTCGCAATTGATACCCTGACTCCTTTTTAAAGTACCATGTTAGAAAGGGCTGAATAGTTGCATCCAAATTTTAGTCTTTTTTGCCGTCCCACCTGCCCTGGTTCAAATTATACTCAACCCCAGAACTCACTGAGTAATTTTAAGCCAATGACTCTTACCGTATCATACTGTTGGAGGAAAAATAGAAGCAGGGAGTGATATGCACACTGATTTTTGTTTTTCAGTGAAGGGGGGGATCAGACAAGCCATCAAATAAATAAAATGTGCCTTTTATTCATCTGATGATGCAGGTTGTTGGCCCTACTGTACTAAACTCTAAGTAACTTAAATGACCATTAAAGAATATAAAAAGGAATTAAGCAGAATAAAACAGCCTGAACACCGACTGTTTATCCAAGGTCTGTTTATACCTGTGTTCCAGTGGTGGGATTCAATTTTTTTTACTACCGGTTCTGTGGGTGTGGCAGGGTAGGCATGGCTTGGTGGGCGTGGCAGGGAAGGATACTGCAAAATCTCCATTCCTACCCTACTCTAGGGGAAGGATACTGCAAAATCCCCATTCCCTCCCCACTCCTGGGGGAAGGATATTACAAAAACTCCATTCCCACCCCACTCTGGGGCCAGCCAGAGGCAACATTTGCTGGTTCTCTGAACTACTCAAACTTTACGCTGCCGGTTCTCCAGAACATATCAGAACCTGCTGAATTTCACCCCTGCTGTATTCGTAGTATTTTAAAGTACCGGTTGCCCTCAACTTGGAAGGAGCCTTGGTGGCACAGTGGATTAAAGTGCTGTTAAATAGCATTTAGCTGCCAGCTGCTTGCAATTACTGCGAGTTCAAATTTCACCAGGCTCAAGGTTGACTCAGCCTTCCATCCTTCCGAGGTGGGTAAAATGAGGACCCGGATTGTGGGGACAATAAGCTGACTTTGTATAAAAAAGAACACCGCTTAGGGGCCCCCCAAAAGCCCTACTAAGCAGGTATATACAAAAGTATGAAGGTTATTGCTTAACGCATTGTAACTCTGAGTCTCCAGAGAAGGGCAGCATATTAATCGAACCAATAAATAAATAAATAGATAGATAGATAAATAAATAAATAAATAAATAAATAAAACCACAATGGAGCCCAAAATTTATGTTGCTAAGTGAAACATTTGTTAATTTTGTCTGATTTTACGTTTCTTGCCACAATTGTTAAGTGAATCACTGCAGTGGTTTAAGTTAGTAACGTGGTTATTAAGTGAATCGAGCTTCCCCATTGAGTTTGCTTGTGAGAAGGCCGCAAAAAGTGATCACATGATCCTGGAACACTGCAACCGTCATAAATATGAAACAGTTGCCAAATGTCTGAATGTTGATCACGGGACCATGGAGATGCTGCAATGTCATAAGTCACTTTCTTCAGTGCCGTTGCAACTTTGAATGGTCACTAAATGAATTGTGGTAAGTTGAGGACTACCTGTATGTCACCAGAATGGCAAGAATCTTTTATAATTGCTGTTCTATTCTAATAAGGCTCTGGTTCTCCACAATTTCCCTTCATCTCCAACTCTCCTGTTTAATCCCACTCACTATATCAAAAATCTAAAGAATCTGCAGTTCATTATTTTTGATAACAGCTTCCCAAATAAGACAAGGCATTTGGCTGCCTTGCAGAAGGGAGAACTGATATTCTTTCCTAACATGGCACAAATCCATCCCCAAATTGGTAAACGTTATACTCGTTTTTGAATCCTGGTTCCAGAGGGAGTGAAAAGTGTGGTCTTTTGCTGTGTGTGCTCCAGGAAATTAAGATTTGGGTGAGGTGGCTGAGGTTACTTTTAAGGGATTTAAATAATGGAATCATACTCTGTCTTGGAAGGGAAGATGGTTCTATTTTATTTTTTAAGTCAGAATTTCACGGAATTTCAAACGTAATATATGTGTATCTGGAGAGGTGGAAACAAGTAGGCGCTTCAAAATTTGGACAATTTAATGATCATTTGTGCACAAGCAAGTTGCAGGTAAAATGGCAATTTGATTGAAGACTTCCAGATTCCAAAGAGTTTCTTCATTGCCAAATATTGTGGATGAAAGGAGATAATATTTAATTTCCAGGCGTCTGATTCCTGTCTCCAGCTTAGAAAAATAATAATTATACCTTTATAAAATTGAAATTATTTGGAAAGAGACTCATGGAAATAACACAACTGATTCCTATGATAAGGGAACAGATTAAAAACAAATGGATGAACAAACAAACAAACACAACTGATGGAGCCATTTTAATCTGCCATCCCCAATAAAAATAACTGTTGAAAGGTGCCCAGTGGACATTTGCTTCTGCAGAAGCATCTGTAGCAAATGGGGATGATGCCAAAAAGACAAATACCATGTGTCTCAACACCATAAGGCAAGCTCTGTTCTTTTGTACTTCAGCCAAGGGGGACACCGCATACAGTCATGAAAAGGATTTACCACAATGCCATAATTCATTTTTCATCTCTTGGCTCACCTTGCTCTCCCTCCCTGCCTTGAGTACAATAATATTAGGCCAGAAGTACCACCTTAATAATTGAATTATATTATGTTTGTTTAATTTTCATGATATCTAGGGTTCCTTTTGAAGACAGCTAGGAGGGAGGGAGGGAGGGAGGGAGGGAGGGAGGAAGGAAGGAAGGAAGGAAGGAAGGAAGGAAGGAAGGAAGGAAGGAAGGATATTCTCAACTTAATTCAGCTTCTCATGAACAGCTCTTAAAATGTTACATCTTGAAAAACCTTTCAAAAGAGGTTTTTGGCCTCTCGTTCTCCCAGTGTAGCTGCATTGAGACAACAATCACAGCCCTCACCCTTCCTCTTTCCCCATCTCTGTCTGTCTGTCTTTTTGCCTGCCAACCTACCTAGTTGGTTGCTTAGATGGATTTTATTCCAGTTTGGAGGTGCTGAGTGATTTACTGAAGAAAAGATAAAGAAGGATTTATTTCTTATTTATTAAATGTACATAGTCCTTGACTTACATTACACTAAACCAGAGGTCTTCAAATCTGGCAGTTTTAAGACTTGTGGACTTCAACTCCCAGAATTCTCCAGCTAGCTATTGTTCTGCCCCAGCTACGGACCCCAAAGAATACAGCACTCACAAAGTTTGTACAAAACTTAATTTACTAAAATAACTCAGTCTTTTTCAAACAAAGGCTGTTAATAAACTTTCTTAACAGCCTACAAGAAACCAAAGATAAAGTAATCACAATCTTACTAAGGTTGGCAGAAAGTCCAGAAACAATTTGCAGAGAATCCAGATGCGAAGTAGAGTGAACTAAAGTTGTTCCCTACAAATTGCTTCAGTTGGCGTTCCTCCTTAAATAGACTAAGGGAGTGGCCAATTAGTCCAAAGCCTCACTCTTGAGGAGACCTCCTCCTGAGGAGCCACTCCTGCCTTTTGGCCACTGTACATGCCCGTGTATCGAGAAGACGCTCCTCCTCTTCATCCTCTTCACTTAAAGGAGCTTCTGGAGGTTCTGAAGGCCCTGGCTGAATCCCTGCCTCTGGCACCACATCTTCCCCAGCCTCCTCATTGTCCAACTCAAGTGCCAGCTGCACAGGCTGTTGGTGCAGCACCACACCAACCTCCTCGCTGTCAGAATCAGCTACAATCTGCACAGGCCGCAGATGGCCCACAACGGCTATGCTGGACAATTCTGGAAGTTGAAATCCACAAGTCTTAAAGCTGCCAGGTTTGAAGACCTCTGCACTAAACCATCACTTAGTGACCGTTCAAAGTTACAATTGACTTAAGTGACTTAAGTTTTCACACTTATCGATTGTTGCAGCATCCCTATGATCATGTGATCAAAATTCAGGTGCTTGGCAACTGGCATGCATTTATGACATTTTGCATTGTCATGGGGTCATGTGATCACCATTTGTAATTCCCAGATGGCTTCCGACAAGCAAAGTCAATTGGGACAAGCAGGATTCACTTAATGACCACATGATTCACTTGACAACTGTGGCAAGAAAGGTAAAAAAAATGTAACAAGGAGCCTGGTGGAGCAGTGGACTAAAGCGCTGTTAAATAGCACTTAGCTGCCAGCTGCCTGCAATTACTGCAAATTCGAATCTCACCAGGCTCAAGGTTGACTCAGCCTTCCATCCTTCCGAGGTAGGTAAAATGAGGACCCAGATTGTGGGGGCAATAAGCTGACTTTGTATAAAAAAGAACATTGCTTGGGGGTGGGGGCAAAAGACCTACTAAGCAGGTATATACAAAAGTATGAAGGCTATTGCTTAACGCATTGTAACCCGCCCTGAGTCTCCGGAGAAGGGTGGCATATAAATCGAACCAATAAGATAAAATAAATAAATAAATAACAAAACTCCCTGAACAATTGTCTGTCTTAGCAGTGGGAAGCTACCTGTATATAGCTGCCAATCTCACCGATGTGGCTTTATACACTGTACTGTGTACATGTGCAATAAAACAATTGATAAAAGAACAGTATAATGTCACAATTTAAAAAAATGTCATTTAAAGTAAAGCACGGATGTAAACACTTAACAAATAAACAAACCACAAACCAACTCATACTGTTCAACTGCTGCAGTGGCTGTCTGGAATAGTATGATTCCCTTTCATTGCTCAATACTCTGCAAAACATTCATACATCTACCACTCTTCAAAAACTTAATAGCCAGTGGGTGGCTGGAGTATCCCAGGCAGCCAGTCTGGTTTATTTCCTCTGCAGGGAAGAAGGTTAGTTGGTTAGAGCATAAAAACCTTGTGTCCTCCAGACGTGATCACGTCCCTTTGAAAAGACAATGCAATGGCTTAAAATATACAAAATGAACTGCTAGGCTTCATACAGGGTTCTGGAACAGAGGTGGGTTCCAGCAGGTTCTGACCAGTTCTGGAGAACTGGTAGCAGAAATTTTGAGTAGTTCGGAGAACAGGTAGTAAAAATTCTGACTGGCCCCGCCCCCATCTCTTCCCTGCCTCCCAAGTCCCAGCTGATTGGGAGGAAATGGGGATTATGCAGTAACCTTCCATCGGAGTGGGGTGGGAATGGAGATTTTACAGTATCCTTCTCCTGCCACGCCCACCAAACCACACCCACAGAACCGGTAGTAAAAATTGTTGAAACCCACCACTGTTCTGGAACCATTGTGTACCTTTATATTTAGTGGGGGGTTTCTTTTTTCTTTTTGCATCCAATTGCTAAGCCTGCTCCAATAAACACAATTTGTTGAGTCACCATCTATTATTTCATGATCCACCTAGGGACTGTAGCCAGGGGTGAAATTCAGCCAGTTCTATCCGAATCGGTAGTGGCCGCTGCGGGAGGATCCACCCACCCACCCGCGTGGATGTCATGACGTTGCTTTTTTGTGACAATTTTAAACCTCTGCACATGCGCAGACGGCTTTGCGCATGCATGGAAAACAGCGTGTGCAAGCGAAGTGAGCGTACGTGTGGCGTGCACACATTTGCAAAGTGGTAGGGAAAGTAAGTGAATTTCACCCCTGATTGTAGCCTCCACTTTGAAAAATATTAACTTAGCATTCCAGGTCCCTTTTAGGGATGTATTAATTTTCTGTGTGAAATAGAGAATCGGCGTTTCCTCAAGAAATCGTGGTCAAAAATCCTGGCCTAATATAATGCTTGAATTCATCCGCTGTATTAATATTACACTTGGTAATCCCACGCCAAAAATTTCTCCAGTCTGAACATTGGCATCTGCAAGTATGGCGCTACATCACGTACTTCTCCTATCCAAAAATCAACCATTATGAGAAACAGCATTTTTTTTCAGATATATTGTGGGCTTCTTTTCATGGAATTGTCTGCCCAAGGCATTTTGGAGGATTTTAAGGCAAATCAGCGGGTGATCTCACATTCATTTTCATGCTTGAACAGTCATCCGAACCATTGCTGTCTTCAAGCACCTGCAGTTTTTATAAAATGGTAGCACTGGCTGTTGGCAATTGGATAGGAAAGCCCCATTTGTTTATATTTTGAAAAATTCTAGAATGCTATAACTTAACATCTACAGATCATGCTAAGAACCATATTTTTGTAGAACTATTATGGTTGCTATACCACACAATATCCATAAATGTAGCTCTTTTGTATTGATGATACGCTGTTAAAGATTATCGATGTTTCCAACAATGATGAATGATCAGTATCAATACTCTTAAATTTTTACTAATCGGGACCCAGTTCTGTGGTTTTGACAAACTACTGTGAAGCGAAAGCTCAGATTAATAACAGATGTTCAGAAACCTCATTGGAAAGGGGCCAGTTTATATTACTGGGAGCCACAAACCTATTACTCCAGATCCATTGAAGTGGAAATACGTTGTTTCATTCTGCTGTTTCACTCTGTTGAAATTTACAATGACAATGCATCATGGTGACATTCAATTGGAACAAATTAACTGTCAGGCCAGAGCAAAACTTGTAAGTCTGAGGACTACAGCTCTCTCAGTTATGTGGTATTCAGAAACATCAGAATGACCACAAACCACATTACTTTTAAACAAAGAAAGTGCAGACGCACTTGTTGGAATTAGCTTCTCTGCAGCTCTAAAATTCAACCCGCTCAAAAAAGATTGCATGATTTTTTAAAAAGTGGGGGGGGGGGGAGCTAAGTCAAAAGGAGAAGAAGATTTTTAAGACACTGTCTTAGGAGGATAAAAACAAAAATAAATTCACTGTGGTCATGAGTAAACATGCCCTTTTTTTGTTGCTCAATTAATTAAGCAGAGTTTTCCACAACTTTTTGCTTCAGGTGAGACACTGCAACTCTTCTTCACCATATGAATTTCCTGAGACACAGAAGGGGCACTTTTTTTCCCAGAACTGTTCATTAACAAAGGTATGATTGATAGTAAGGATGCTGCCACGTCACAAAGACATCACACCTATGCCATGAAGTAAGAGAGGATTCTCCTGGCCTTCAGTGTATGGTGAATGTTTATGGATCTTCTGGGCTGTGTGGAGATACCAATCCATGTGGTAAATTTTTCATCTGTTAACACAGTCAAGAAATAACATTCTATCAAAACATCAGTAGAATTACATGGGAGTCATAATATGTCAAATAGCCCACTTTTTCTGACGTAGCTAGAGGTGAGAATGAAAAGGGCTTGATAAAAATACTAGGTGGCTTTATGGACCAAAATGAAGCCATGATATAGGTAGTCCTTAACTTACCACAGTTTGTTTAGTGGCCATTTGAAGTTACAAAAGCCCTGAAAAAAGTGGCTTATGATCGATTTTCACACTTACAACTATTGTGGCATCTCTGTGGTCATGTGATCAAATGATGGGCACTTGGCAACTGGCAGTATCTACGACGGTTGCAGCAACCTGAGGTCATGTGCTCATCATTTGTAACCTTCCCAGAGAGTTTCTGACAAGCAAAGTCAATGCTAATGACTGAATAATTCACTTAGCAACAACTATGGCAAGAAAGGTTGCAAAATGGGGCAAAGCTGTCTTGCTCAGCAACAGAACTTTTGTGCTAAGTTGTGGTCGTAGGTCGAGGACTATCTATACTGAGGTTAAACATCAGGATAATGAAAACAGCTGCACCTCTACATTTTAGAGATAATGAATATTTACACCTTCTTTAATAACTAGGTGCTGACATACAAATATTGCATGCCGAGTGAGTATAAAGGAAGTATGTCTTATAGCGTGTGTTGAGCTTAAAAAAACGAATACTTTGACTGCTCAGGTGCCAACAAACAAATAGCGAGGATTAGTGAGAAATCAGCCCGATTTCACTTTTATCTTAAAAACATTTGGCAAAGATAGTCACTGGTATCTGTTATGGGAACTTACTTACTTACTGTGCAGGGGTACAGAATTAGAAAAGAGAAAAGGAGAAGGCAGGAAAATTAGTAATAGAATAGTCTTGGAAAAATAGGCAAGCAGTTAAGTCATCTGACTTATTTTGGTCCTAACCCCATTCCACAGTTCCTTCTGAATCATTGAATAAAAGCATTTTTGTAGTTGTTTAGATGTCCAGTTAAAGCACAGCTGCACTTTGTTGCTGATTCTCTTTTCCTCATTATTTTTTTACATATTGGTGAGGAATGTTTACCAGATGGAACTGGGGACTCTGAATCCTATTAAAATTTGCCGAGAATAAATGGTTGTTAGAGGTGAAAAACTCTGCTTAGAATTACAAAAGAGAAGTCAATGGTGGGCAAGGGTGTACCACTTAATATAGAAACAATTCAGCTAGAATTTAAGTTCGAGTGTTAATATCTTGATAAAAGCACTTCTTTAAAGGATGCCAGGTAAGGAGAATAATACACAAACTTCTTGAAGAGAGCTGTTGACAATCTGGCTGAATTATCATGAGTCTTATTTTATGTAGTTATTCCTGGATGGCAGGTAAGGGAATGCATATTCAAATGCTATGCTATATTTTTTTTTAAAAAAATAATTATATCCAGAATTAGCATTTCAGATATAGATAGATAGATGATAGATAGATAGATAGATAGATAGATAGATAGATAGATAGATAGATAGATAGATGTTTTCTGAGGATTTCGCGGGTGTTTGTATGTAGGTCTTTGGTTATTCGGGTCTTCTCCTGCGTAAAATTGGAAGTGTCTTGGCAACGTTTTGACGAAGTCTCATTCATCATCTTCAGGCTGGTGTTCTCGGCTTCGTGCAAGAAGCCGAGAACACCAGCCTGAAGATGACGAATGAGACTTCGTCAAAACGTCGCCAAGACACTTCCAATTTTACGCAGGAGAAGACCCGAATAACCAAAGACCTACATATATATATATATATATATATATATATATATATATATATATATATATATATAACCTTCTCCCCATTACATACTAATTGTATATATGTATCATATTCTCCACTACCTGTGGCTCTCCATATGTTCCACAACAGAACAATGGCAGAAGCATTTAACAGTCATAATAGTGACTAAAGATCTCTGAGCTACCGGAGTTTAAAAGGGTATGAGATTTATAACAGTGGACTTCTTATCAATTTCAGATTGCACGTGGGTTTTTTTTTTTCCAGTTAAGAACTTGTTTAGCGGTAAATAGTGACAGTGCTGAGAGAGCTAGTTTTTTTTTTTTCATAATAGAAAGAGTCTCTCTGAGAATGCATATATTAGTATCCCCAGTGGTGGGATCCTGCCAGTTTAACAACCATTTTGGTCATTGTGTATGTGCCTGGTGCGTGCTGTATGCATGTGAAGTTTGACAAAAACTTACCTTCCACTAGGGAGTAATACAGCTGAGGCGTGGCAATCTGCTGTGCCACATGAATCAGCTGAGAAGATATAGGTCAGTAAAGCGCAGGGACGGGCGGGCCCACCTGATAATCGGAGTGAACCGGTTCACTCCCAGCTGACTGTCGGAGCTACAGGTTTGCCCAAACTGGTCTGAACCGGTAGAATCCTACCCCCGAGCATCCCCAAGGTGCTTTTTCAAGAGGCCACTGGACTTTCTGTTTTTTTTCTTTGAAGACTTCTCAGCCAAGAAGCATCTTCAGCTCTGGGATGAGAAGGGAAACATCTTCAAAGAAAAAAAAAAACAGAAAGTCCAGGTACCTCTTGAAAAGCACCTTTGGGACAACCATGACCTGGATGACTGAGAATCTCCATAGGCATATATTAGCATATTCCAGGTTCATAAACGCAAGATGCACTAGTGAGAGAATAAAAAAAAAATACGAATAACTCCTACTGGTGTATGCTGACCTTCCTCATTTATCAGTAGGAAGACTCAAATCCGGGAAACCCACACCGGCATCACACAACCTCTGCCCAACAACTTTTAACATCGTTTCCCAATGGAAAGCCAAATGGGTTGCTGAACACTCAGACATAGGAAGGCATATAAATGATCCCACACACACACAAAAAAAGGTGCCAGACTTTGAACTACCATGTCAACCATGGACTATCCTGAATAGGATTTGCTCCTCACATGGCGTCTTTTGGGACTCTCGGTATAAATGGGGCATAGTATCCTCCCCTCAGTGTACTGTAATTGTGGGGGACCACGTCAAACTATAGATCGCATCATGACCCGCTGTAAGCTTAGGGCATATACTGGTCCAGTGTCTGATTTTTTTAAAATATAAACAATGCTGCACTTCAATAGTTAGACGGCCTAGACTAGAGGTGGGCAAATGTGGCTCTTTTACAACCTGTGGACTTCAACTCCCAGAATTCCTGAGACAGTTGGCTCAGGAATTCTGGGAATTGAAGTCCACAGGTTGTAAAAGAGCCACATTTGCCCACCTCTGGCCTAGACATTGTTACTTGAACATAGATCTTTTTAACATTTATATTTTATTGGAGTCTACTAATCTAGATGAAATGTTAATATATATTGCTAGTCCATGTATGGTATGCCATACACCAAATAAATAAATAATAAAGCATATTCTTGATCTTCATATTAATCATACTCCTTAAGACTGCACTATAGAATGGTCTGAAAGAGTGGCTGAGAGTAAGAAGAGAGGCAACCTGGAATCAAGGAGAAACTTCCCAACAGGGAGAATAATTAACCAGCTTGCCTTCAGAAGTTGTAGGTGCTTCATCACTAGAGATTTTTTTTTAAAGAAGACTGAACAGCCACCTATCTGAAATGGTATAAGGTCTCATGCTTGAGCAAGGGGTTGGACTAGAAGACCTCCAAGGTCCCTTCCAGCCCTCTTCTGATTGATGGATTGATTGATTGAATGCAACAGAACCTCCAAGAAAAAGCTGCAGCATGAACATGGTAGAGCATAGAGATCCACTGATGAAAGCACTATTGCAGAGTAAAGCTTGAGCACTGTTTCTTGGCCAGCTGGAAAAACAAAAAGTAAGTTTCTTTGCTTCTTTTTCCAGTGATAAAGTTTCACTGGTGCTTTAGTTTGGTTTGGTATTTTTTGGGTGGGTGGGTGGGTGGGTGGGGGAACCAGAACAAAAAAATCCAGAGGTTTTAGTCAGGGAGGTGCTTGTTAGACTGAGATATGGGGAGAGTTGAGCTCAAATTCTTTTTGTGGGTTCACTGGAAAAACTAGCTATGAAATTGTCATTGTCATATAAGAAGCGGGTTAGGCCTCTTAATTCATGATTAAAGATGACTCATAATCATTTGAGACAACTAGTTTTTCTTTGTGTCTCCCCAAATTTTATCCTTAGATAACATTCTGCTGAGAGTTATTTGAGATTTTGGCTGTGGAGATCTTGGATAAAAATATCTCTGTTTTGTTTTCTCCCACACTTTTTTAAATTTAAAAAAACGCCCTCCAACTTTCTCTGTTCTGTTTATATTTATAGAATGTCTACATTCCCAAATGCTGATCAGTATTTCTAACAAGTGACCCAAATATAATGTTTCCCAACCGCTGCTTTCCAACGTCAATTGATAAGAAAAAAAAAAACCATTCGTTTTATCTGTGCTTGAAAAGAAGAGTCTGTTTGGGGCAGTGGTGAAATCCACATTTTTTTTACTACAAGTTCTGTGGGCGTGGCGAGCGTGATGTGGCTTGGTGGGCGTAGTTTGGTAGGCGTGGCAGGGGAAGGATACTGCAAAATCTCCATTCCCACCCCACTCTGGGGCCAGCCAGAGGTGGTATTTGCCAGTTCTCTGAACTCAAAATTTCTGCTACTGGTTCTCCAGAACCTGTCAGAACCTGTTGGATTTCACCCCTGGTTTGGGGGTGAGGGGAGGTGGGTACAAGTAATTAACTATATTGGGGTATCTGCAGAGGAGAGGTCAAAAAAAGTCAAGATAGTGAAAATAAAGCCCCACCCCTTTTATATGTGTTGCATAAAACAGGGTAAAGGCTTTGGTCACATGATTGCAGCCACCATCTTGATTTTTTTTTTTTACTCTTGCTGGGAATACTCCAAAAGGTTTAGTGATTCATACCTAGACATTTAAGAGTCAAGAGATCAATGCCTTCAATTTGAATTTGTCAACTTTTAAAAAATTAACGAAAGAGAAAGAAATCAAGTTCTTTCTCTAACATTCATGAAGTTTACACTAAAAGATATTTTGATATCTTTTTTTTAAAAGAACCTAAACAAAATCCTTAGCCATTATCATAAACCAATGTGACGAGTACAGAAAATATATTAGAGTGAATATTCTGAAACTCTCTCTCTTGGCTGACAACAAGCTACATTTTTTACAGACTAATGCAAGGAATAAGACACAGAAAATATATTTAAATGGGTGATGACTTTCCACCATTTTTGCTTTCTTTGGACAAGAATGGGGCCCAGAGTGATTCTTGGAAATGAGGGGTCCTTGATGCTCTCTGAACTTGCTTATTTTCTTGCAGATGTATCTTTACCCAAACTAGATAACATCATCAGTGCTAGTAGGGAGAGTGATTTGCTATCAGTTTATATTCTAATGGCTTGCCTGTCAGTGTTAGTGGGGGTGGCCTTAGAGATTCTTTTGTTGGGCTGTTTACTGTTGCCTGTTTGGCAGTTTCTTGATTGGGGCATTGTTTACCTGATTGTTGATCTAATGTTGGAAGTACAACCAGTGAACTTTGGCTCTTTGGATTTTTTTCTTTCTTTTGCAAAACATGCTTTGTGACATCATAACACAAACCAGCATCAGGATACAAGTGTGAAAGGTGAGAGTTGGCAACATCATGACAAGAAACCAGTGGTGAAATCTAAAATTTGTTACTACCGGTTCTGTGGGCTTGGCTTGGTGGGGGGGGAGGGTGTAATATGACTGTGTGGGCTTGGCCAATTTTTTTTTTTACTTTTAAAACCATTTTTTCTACAACCTCTTCATTGAAGAGGTTGTAAAAAAATGCTTTCAAAAGGCTCTGACAATCCCAGCTGAGTTGCCTGATCAGCAGAGGCTTTTTTTTCTTTTAAATGCCTCTGCTGATCAGGCAACTCAGTTTGGATCGTCAGAGGCTTTTAAAAGAAAAAAAAGCCTCTGGCGATCAGGCAACTAGGCTTAGATCGTCAGAGGCATTTAAAAGAAAAAAAGGGTTTTTTTCTTTTAAATGCCTCTGACGATCCCAGCTGAGTTGCCCGATCAGGAGAGGCTTTTTTTTCTTTTAAAAGCCTTTGATGATCCCATCTGAGCTCCACGATCATCAGAGGCTTTTTTTTTTACTTTTAAAAGTATTTTTTTGGCCAAAGAGGTTGTAGAAAAAATGCTTTTAAAAGTTTTTAAAAAGCCTCTGATGATTGTGCAGCTCAGCTGGGCATGTGGGGGGGCGGGCAGGAATTTTGGCTACCGGTTCTCCGAACCACCCACTTCCATCGCTACCGGATCGGGCGATCTGGTTCGAACCGGGAGCATTTCACCCCTGCAAGAAACCCATTTTGCATTCTCCCCCCACCCCCACCCCCCCATCAGTTTGGTAAGCACAAACTTGTATCCTTGAAGGAAAAAAATGTTTAATTGTTCCTGATTAAGAAAATCAACCAACCAACAGATCATCAGACAAATCAAACTAGAGTTCTCACTTGAGACACAAATGATACTACTTTGGACATGTTATGGGAAGATTCTAGCTTTCTGGAGAAGGCTGTATGCTGGAAAAGAATGGAAAAAAAGAGAATAACAACTGACCAACAGCAAGGTGGATAGACTCAGCTTTAATGGTGAGAGGTTCACTGTTGGAGGATCTGAGGGTCCTGGTTAGGGACCTCAGTTTGAAGAACATCGATCTATGTAGTAATTCAGTAGCCCACATGACTCAAGGGCATGTAATCATCAATTGCATGCATGAAAACTGAACACTTGATAGTATCATAATACTTAAATGAATACTAAATGCTAAAATGAATAGAGATCCTTGTGTGAATCTAATCTTGCTCATTTTATTAGAATCTTTGCAAATGGATTTAGGATTTACTCTCCAGAAAGTTTGGATTACTTTGCATCTAGCTCCAGAATGTTTGGGAATTTTGAATTTAAGGTTGGATGGCCTTAAATGGCCAAGCCATTGTGCTGCTATTTTGTCTTTTAGTTTCATTTCATTCTGAATGTATAAATATCCTTTTCAAGTTACCAGGCAGTTTCTAACAAAATGTAAATCGAAACCACATTAAAACAAACATTCAAATTGTACCTCATCAAAACAACATGTACCATGGGATAGCAGCAGCCAGAGAGTCAGTTAAGCTATCTTGCTTTGAAAAAAAAAATCCCTGTTAAGAAAACAAACAATCTAATAACAACAATACGCAGAGAAAGAATAATACACGTCAAGCAAAACAAAGCTCATAATAATAAACCATTGAGTGGATTTTTGCCCACAGAACTGGCACACATGGCACTTCGCTGAAAAGAAAATCCATCAAAGGGTAACATTTGAACCCGTCTAAAAAGGTGAAATCCAACGACGAGCACGTGGATTTAAAACGTGAAGAACATATTAGATCGTTATTTTGTGCTTTTTTAAAATCTGGAAATCCCACAAGCCAGGTAGATGGCTTCTTTCTACTGTTTTTCAGTAGAAATCTGTTTTCTTTCTACTGTAGTGTTTCTGTTCTTCATTGAAAGTGATGAGGAAAATACAATAACAATTTAATTGACCAGTAACAAAAATGTGACTTAGGTAAAATCTTCCAGGAAGTAGGACTGAGTGAAATCTCTTGTTTAAATGTCAAGTGCATGGGGAGGCGCTCGAGAAAGCCAAGATGGCACCTACATACCGTGTAGCTGAAGACCTGTCTTTTTAATTGCATCAAACCCACATAAAAGAAGGCATGACTTTAATTGGCGGCCATCTTAACTCTTCTCCCACCCCCCAGTCTAGTCCTTGCAGACATCACGGGTTGAATGCAAATATTTCTAACCAGAGATGAAATGTAAATTTTGTTACTACCGATTCTGTGGGCATGGCTTGATGGGGTAATATGACTGAGTGGGCGTGGCCAACTTTTTTTTTTTAACTTTTAAAACCATTTTTCTACAACTTCTTCGGCTGAAGAGGTTGTTTAAAAAATGCTTTTAAAGCCTCTGACGATCGTAATTTGTTACAGGTGAAAATACCTCAACTGTGTAATGGTGTAAATATGTAAATGGTTAAATCCCTAATGTACCTAATGTCCCTCCCACTGACTCCTCCTTACCTTTTAAGCTCCGCCTCCTGTGTATATATACCGATGTTTTGCATTTCTGTTCTTTGTCTGGTGAAATCTTCTGTAAGAGTGAGAAATCAAATAAACATGTTTTAGCCTTCATATAAACTGTGTTTTAATCATTGGGCATATACCATGGAAAATCAGCAACACAGCTGACTTACCTGATCGGCAGAGGCTTTGTTTTTACTTTTAAAAGCATTTTTTCTATAACCTCTTCGGCCGAAGAAAAAATGCTTTTAAAAATAATTTTAAAAAGGCTCTGATGATTGCTCGACTCAGTTGGGCAATGCGGGAGGGGGGCAGGGATTTTTGCTACCGGTTCTCCGAACCACCCGCCTCCATCACTAACGGATCAGTCCATCCGGTCCAAACCGAGAGCATTTCACTCCTGTTTCTAACCCTCATGCAGCACCAGTCATGCTAAATTCCTACCCAAAAGTAATGGAAGTGGTTGGGGCAAGCTGCCTTGTAAAATAACTGAGAGAGATACAGTACATATTTTAAAAGGCAGAGAGTGGAAGTTTATTTTCACAAGGCTGAAAAGCAGCTTTTTCAAAAAGCCTGTCATTTCTGGAACTTTGAGTCATCAAAGCAGTGATATTTATTGGATTTCATTTTAGGGTAGATGTATAATGTAACCAATCTGTTGGTTTCCATTTACGAACCTGACGGTCTTTTTTTTGGTAGTGTCCATCTTAATAAAAATATGAATTTTCAGAAGTTTAAAATAATGTCATATTGGGAGCAATTATGGACTGACTTCCAATTACAGTGGTGCTTTTGATTCACCAAGTATATTTTAAAGTCTGACCAGAAAACCCCTTTCTGCAAACAATTATGCATATGAGTAATTCTGTCCAAGTGAATGGCATTCTACTTTCATTCACTTCAAGGAGACCTAATCCATAATTATTCCCATGGAAACCCAGACCTTATCTTTCATTCTCTCTCTCTCTTTCCCCACTCCTTCAAGGATACTATAAAATAATCACTTAGCATAGCTTTTAAATTGTAGTCCTTTCAATTTCACTCTCTCTGTGGGTTATCCAATATTTGAGGGGCTGCCACAAAGAAGAAAGAGGAGGGGTCAATTTATTTTCCAAAGCACCAGAAGGCAAGACAAGAAACATTGGATGGACACTAATCAAGGAGAGAAGGAACCTAGAACTAAGGAGAAACTTCCTAACAGTTGGAAACAGTGGAACGGCTTGCCTTCAGAAGTTGTGCGTGTTGGAGGTTTTTAAGAAGAGATTGGACAGCCATTTGTCTGAAATTATATAGGGTCTTCTGCTTGGCCAGGGGGTTAGACTAGAAGACCTCCAATGCCCCTTCCAACTCTGTGTTTGTGAGAGAAAAAGACAGAGAGAAATACGTCTTAGGTAAATAGCAATACAGGTGGTCTTCAACTTATGACCATTCAGTTAGTGATTGTTAAAAATTACGATAGCGCTGAAAAAAATGACTTATGATTGGCCCTTATGGTTTCACAGCAGCTCTGTAGTCATGTGATCGTTATTTGGGCACTTGGCAATCAGCATGTATTTTTGATGTTGGCAGCATCCCTGAGTCATGTGATTGCCATAGGCCACCTTCCCAGCTGGACTTTACAAGCAAAGACAATTCGGGAAGCTGGATTCATTTAATGATCACCTAATTCACTTAATGACCATGATAAAAGTGTTGTCACATTGGATAAAGTCATGTGACGATTCACTTAATGATTATATCATTTAGCAACAATTGAGCTTGTAAGTCTAGGAGTTACTTGCATTTTTCAAGAGATACATTAAAATAGCAGAATACCCTCTCCTCCCCACAGAGTGTGTGGAACAACTTGACGAAGCATATAAATTAAATGGTATAATAACAACTTTGTATTGATTTAATTTCTAAATTGTTCTACAGACAAGGTTGGTGAAAGCTCCCATCTGAAATCTTGGTTAAACATTGCTGCCCCTTCACAGAATAAGTGAACAGGATCCCTATTAGGACTGTTTTTTTTCTTATAAAGGATTTGTAGTTAACTATGAATCACAAGTTATGTGACATTGTTTAATTCAATATTGAAAGAAACAAAACTTTCAAAAAAGCTCTCCTATGTGGACAACTGTTTAATTAAAAGAAAAGCACAGTCCCACATGCAGCCATAAATAAAATAAAATAATAAAATAAAATAAAATAAAATAAAATAAAATAAAATAAAATAAAATAAAATAATAAAATAAAATAAAATAAAATAAAATAAAATAAAATAAAATAAAATAAAATAATAAAATAAAATAAAATAAAATAAATAAAATAATAAAATAAAATAAAATAAAATAATCCTTACTTTACATGTACACTGATGGAAATTGAGCTAAAAAGCATTTGGCTAAGCACGCAGCTTGGAATCAAAGTAGATATCTCTGAAAATGCAACTCAGCACATGTCAGTTAGGAAAAAAAATGCATTTCCAAAAGGAAAGAGATCAAAAGTAACTCCCACCTCATGCCACATCTCCCACTCTCATGCCACATCTGAAAATAAAGGAAAGACAAACCAAAATAATTCTGGAGATGGAACGACCCTTGGTCACAAATTGTTACAAAACTTGGAATTTCAGCATTTGGGGAAGAGTCTTAGTGAATTCAAGTGGATTGAATGATGTACTTTCTCTATGTTCCATAATCCTTGAACTTGGCATCATGCTTAGATGTTGAATAATGCCCAGAGTTGATGAAAGATAACCCTATGGGCCAGGGGTGAAATTCAGCAGGTTCTGACAGGTTCCAGAGAACCAGTAGCAGAAATTTTGAGTAGTTCGGAGAACTAGCAAACACCACCTCTGGCTGGCCCCAGAGTGAGATGGGAATGGAGTTTTTGCAATATCCTTCCCTCAGGAGTGGGGAGGGAATGGGGATTTTGCAGTATCCTTCCCCTGCCACGCCCACCAAGCCAGGCCCACCAAGCCACACCACGCCCACCAAGCCATGCCCACAGAACCGGTAGTAAAAAAAATTGGATTTCACCATTGCTATGGGCTTATTTGATATGAGATTGTTGTTGACTGCCAACTGATATCATTCAAGGATAAATGTATCAATTGCCATTCAGTATGATGGCTAATACTATCTTCAGAATTAAAGGCACCATCTGTGTGAAAATGTAGGACTACAAAAGGTGAGAACTATTGTCTGGTTGAAAATTAGAGATGATGCTTTCTCTTGTCCTATTTGACTCTTAAATCCTGTAAATCCATAAATCAGTTTCAGTAATCCTGTTTAATCTTCTTTTTAGGGTGGAGAAAATTCATTAGTTTCACCTTTCCATGTTTGTTTGTTTGTTTGTTATTTAATAATGAGGGCAGATGTTACACCACCTAAAAAGGAAAAATGCGAGTGAATGTTTGTAAAAGTACAGCAGTTATAAACATGTTGTTACTACTGCTTATCCAAGGCCAACTAGCTACTTCAAAGCTATGATGAAACTGGAATCCAGCAGTTAATATTTCCCACCAGGACAATATTTAGTAAAAGAACTGGCAATACTGGGCTCTGAGTCATGGGTGGCATTTTACCACGCAACAAGCACTGTTTAATTGATGAGCAATTCCATTAGTCAAAATCCCCCAGTTATTTTATGAAATGTTAGAAAGGCAAAGTGAAAAAAACAAACTATACGGAATTCCTGAGAAAGCTCATCAATTGGCACAGGAGGTGAGATATCACCCATATGCAGATGATGCTCAGTTATGCATTTCACCTCTGGCCAAACATCAGATGTGGTATTACTGACCTGAGAGCCTAGATAAAGAAAAACAGGCTTAGCCTGAATCCTATCAGCCCTATGGCATGGCTGTAGAGTTGAAAGCCTACCGAATCTAGAAAAACCCAGTGTTTCTTACTAGATGGGGTCATACTGCTCCATTTGCTTACAATATGGGGGTTCTTCTGGACTAACAGCTCTCGCTGGAACAGTAGATGGATGCCATGGCTAAGACAGCCTTTGCACAATTACAGCTGTAATTGTAAAATTACAAACAATTTTGTGCATCAATTGTGGGATATTCCTGAAACTTTATAAATAATTATTCATGCTTCTGATTCAACTACTGCAATTATGTGGGGCTATCCTTCAAGAACACTTGCAAGCTTCAAGCTGATACAATGCAACTAGGGGCAGAATGAAGACATAACACATTTACTATAGGAGCTGATTTGACTACAGTTTAGAATAGCAGAATAACAAACTAACAGAATTGGAAGGGATCTTGGAGGTCCTCTAGTGAAACCCGCTGCTCAAGCAGGAAACCCAAAAACCATTTCAGACAAATGGGAGTCCAATTTCCTCTTACAAACCTCCAGTGTTGGAGTATTCACAACTTCTGGAGGGAAGTCATTCCACTGATTAATTGTTCTGTCAGGAATTTGCTCCTTAATTCTAGGTTGGTTCTCTCTTTGATTAGTTTCCATCCATTGCCTCCCGCCCTGCCTTCAGATCAAGGGTGGGTTCTAAAATTTTTTACTACCTACCTATATACTACTATAAGGTGCGGCTTATTTTGTGGGTGTGGCTAGGTGTGTGTGTGTGTGGGGGGGTAATGTGACTGGGTGGGCGAGGCCAACTTTTTTTTTTAACTTTTAAAAGCATTTTTTCTACAACCTTAAGAGGTTGCAGAAAAAAATGCCTTTAAAAGCCTCTGACGATCAAGCAACTCAGCAGGGATTATGAGAGGCTTTTAAAAGCATTTTTTTTCCTACAACTTCTTTGTCTGAAGAGGTTGTAGAAAAAAATGCTTTTAAAAGCCTCTGATGATCCCAGCTGAGCTGTGTGATCATCAGAGGCTTTTTTTTATTTTTTTTACTTTTAAAAGCATTTTTTCGGTCGAAGAGGTTGTAGAAAAAATGCTTTTAAAAGTAAAAAAAATAAAAGCCTCTGATGAGTTGGGTGGGGTAAGTGAGTGGCGATCAGGCCAGAGACTGATTTGGGATGTGGCCAGCCAATGTTATTACCGGTTCTCCAAACTACTACAATTTTTTACTACCGGTTCTTGTGAACCGGTGCAAACTGGGAGCAACTCACCACTGCTTCAGATGCTTTAGAACAAGGCTGTCAAACTCCTAGCCCATGGGCTGGATGTGTCACATGCTGGCCAGGCCCACACCCGGTTTAGCAAAGGCGGGAAAATGTGATGCCGCCGTGATGACATGAGTTTGACACCCCTACTTTACGGAATAGATTGACCCCTCTTCTTTGTGGCAGCCTCTTAGATATTGAAACACTGCTATCATGTCACCCCTAGTCCTTCTTTTCATTTTAGATACAAAGTCAAAGTGCTGGTTGTCACGATTAAAACCTTCATGGCTCAGAGCCTGGATACCTATGAGACTGCTTTCTCTGAAATGAATCTGCCTCGCCAGTCAGGAAAGGGGCTTGCTGGGGATCCACAGGGAATTGAGACATCTCAGTGATGGCCCCATTTCTGTGAAATAACTTAGCTCTGGATATCCAGTCTTCTCTCACCTTACGTCAAAGCTCAGCTACTCTGGCAAATTCTGAAACAAGAATTCACTTGGATTTCTGGAAAGGTCCCTATTGCTAGTAGAATAATGTAACAGGATTTTGGAAGTCTATCAAAACCATTTCCCTGTTAATTTATATCTAATGGAATTGAGGCAGGGTTGCTCTTAGTCTCTTTCTCCTATTTCCTCGCTCCCTTGGGTTGAGATGTCTCTATTACGATTGTCTTTTTTCATTCATCTGCTTTTTCAAGGACTGTTACACCTCAACTTTCATTGGCTTCCAAAATGTCTTGAAGACCTGACTCTTCAGGAAGGCTTTGGGGGTTGTGGAAGTTCAATCTAACCCTAGGGATGGTACTGTCATTAAATGATGATCAGAAGGATCAGTCTGTGAAGATTCTCAGTCATCCAGGTCATGGGTGTCTCAAAGATGCTTTTTCAAAAGGCAACTGGGCTTTGTATTTCCTTGAAGATGTTTCACTTCTCATCCCAGATGCTTCTTCAGTTCATCTGCAGAATGACCAGTATTTTCAAGTTTATGTCTGGCATTCTGTAAGCTGCTTTCCTCTATGGAAATTGGAAGCATAGAAGCACAACTAACTGAATAAATACACATTAGTTTGCATTTCTTTTCAGACATCAATATTTCTTTTTAACAGAAGTAGACCAATAATGGTGTAAATTAGGGACAAAGTATTAACAGGGCCTCTCCCACATAGAGGTAGTTCTTGCTTTATGACCACAACTGAACTCAAAATTTCTCTTGTTAATTGAGACATTTGTTAAGTGAGTTTTGCCCCACTTTACAACCTTTCTTGTCACAGTTGTTAAGTGAATCACTGCAGTGAATCTGGCTTTTCTATTGACTTTGCTTGTCAGAAGGCCTCATGATCACATAATTCTGGGACATGGTAATTGTCATAAATATGAACAAGTTGTCAAACATCCAAATTTTGATCACATGACCATGGAATGCTGCCACAGTTGTGTAGGTGTGAAAAACAGTCGTAAGTCATGCAACTACTTTCTGGACCTTCATAGCCATCTTAACCTTTCTCCTGGTGGCGCAGTGGACTAAGTGCTGTTAAAGTAGCACTTAGCTGTCAGCTACCTGCAATTACTGCAAGTTCGAATCTCACCAGGCTCAAGGCTGACTCAGCCTTCCATCCTTCCAAGATAGGTAAAATGAGGACCCGGATTGTGGGGGCAATAAGCTGACTTTGTATAAAAAAGAACACCGCTGGGGGGGGGGGCAAAAGCCCTACTAAGCAGGTATATACAAAAGGAGCCTGTGTAGCGTAAAGGGCTAATGCCTCCTACTAAAGGCAGCAATTAACACCAGCTGCCTGTAATTTCTCTGAGTTCAATCCTAGCCAGGCTCAAGGTCGACTCAGCCTTCCATCCTTTCTAAGGTGGGTAAATTGAGGACCCAGTTTGTGGGGGCAATAAACTGACTTTGTATAAATATACAAAAGTATGAAGGCTATTGCTTAACGCATTGTAAGCCGCCCTGAGTCTCCGGAGAAGGGCGGCATATAAATCAAATTAAAAAAAAAAAAAGTATGAAGGCTATTGCTTAACGCATTGTAAGCCACCCTGAGTTTCCGGAGAAGGGCGGCATATAAATCTTAACTAATAAATAAATAATAAATAAATAAATTTCTCCTTTCCTATTCCAACTATTTTGCAATAACTTAATTTCTTCTTTCCCTTCTCCTCCTTGGCTGCTATTAACCTGCTACCATTACTGCTCTCTTAAGAGTCACACAGGAGATCTCAAAACCACTAGTTTTTGGATCTGGGACTAGAACCTGGATTTTGTTCAGGTCCAAGCAGACCCTTCAGGCTAGTTTAAATTTTTACAGGAACTCTCTCTCTCTTTTTTTGTAACGTTGCAGCTGTCACTAGTTCTTTATTAATAAGGAAGTGCTACATACACAGACTTCATGCAGGAAGATTTCTCCCTGAGGGGCACACAAGTTGTAGAAAATAATAAAATGAACACACACACAAACACAGAGAAAGAGAGAGGAGGGGAGGGAAGGAGACAGAGAGAGAGAGAGAGAGAGAGAGAGAGAGAGAGAGAGAGAGAGAGAGAGAGAGAGAGAGAACATATTTGGCAGTTAAACTCTAAAGTTTAAAGAATTCTAATTAATGTGGAAGAAATAGATGCCTCCGGGATTATGGAGTCTACTGGGTGGTATGTGCCTATGTGCCTTTTGCAAGCATGTGATTCCAAGCATCCAAGTTTAATGCCCCAAGTAATCACATCCTTCCCATTGACTTCAATGAGGACTTGGCCTGAATAATTACTATCAATGCAAGCACCACGCACAAGGAGTTTGTAGTTTGGAAAAAGAAAAAGCCAACATTCTCGTCCTTCTCCACATGGTTCTAATTAGAAGTGGCTAATTGCTCTCCATGTCTCCAGAAGGTTTCATAGACTAATAAAGAGAATTTCTGTTGGGGGACTTGAAGAATCTTTTCTTCTTTAAAGCCTCCAGTCTGTAGATTACTTAAAGCCAGTATAGCTTTGCTAACTCCAGTGGTAAAAATAACTTGTGGAGGGAGGCATGTAATGGTTTGAATTTGGGTACATCTCAATTGCATCCACTGTTTAGAATGTTTAGTTGGTTTTAGAGGGGGAAAAAAAAACCCACGGTAAGTGTCCCTTTTAGCACAACTCTGGTCCAAGCAAGGGCTAAAATATATAATAGATCATATTTCAAAGTTTAGTAGTAAGGAGGTTCCACTTTGCATTTCAAGTGAAGGCTGAATTCCTCGACTTTATTAATCATATAAGAGAAAAGGCAACACAATTGAAATTGCAAATGAGGTGGCATGGTCACAAATTGTTCTCTATAATTACATGTACATTGCCAAATGGATACAACAGCAATTTTACTTGGACCCTATAAATGAATGACAGGTATACAGTAAGAGCAGAATCCAAAATGAATATAGAATATTGAAACACATCTAAATGGGAACAATTCTAAAACCTTCATATAAGTATCTGAATAATATCGGTTTCTGGTGCTTTTCTATAATTCCCCAGTAGAACCTAACAGGCATTTCTAATAACTATAATCAATAAAGAGTGGATTATATTGGAGGTCTCACTCTTCTATTGGAATGGGCCTTCCCTTGTCCAACCCCTAATCTTCTCCAGAACATTGGGGGCCCTCTGAAGCTGCTTTGGAGTGGAGCATTGGGAAATCCTGTTTCCAAATGGAAGTCCACTCATCTAATCCTGGATGAGGTTTCTGAACTGCTTTCAAATGTAACTCCATGTACAAAGCAGTGCGCTAATCCAAAAAGGAGCATAGATAATTGACTCCAGGCACACCAGTTACATTCCATAGCCATACTTTGAAGCTTAGCTGCTTGATTAAACTGTTTAATCCAGTAAGCATATAATCAGTGAGCAAGTTATATATTCATTGAGGAATAAACTAAATGGAACTTTCCTTCTATGGATATTTCTACTTTTGATTGCCCATTTGAGTTATGTATCAATAGTAATAGCTTTTTTTTTTTTTTTTTGAAGAAAGAGAATAAATCCGGTTCATTGCTTTCTATGGAACGCTTCTGATTTGCAGCTGTAGTGGACGGTTCCTGTATTCCAAGGAGGCAACTCTTCAGTTCTGAATCATTTTTCTGCATTGCATGTTCACTTGGTTTAATTGTGAAACAGCTTGCATAATTTAGATATAATGTAGCCTCCCCCACACACAAAGCCAGAGCCTCCTTTTGTTAAGTGGGATGCATGCACAGAACCAAACCCTGGCTTGTTCCATTTCAGGATCACAAAACCCCATACATTTACCTTGCATCCCAATTTCCACCTGAGTGTTTCTCTGAGGCATATTTAAGAGAAAGAAATGGAGAAAAACCTCGTACGTTTTTCAGGGATAATATTCTTTGCCCTCTTGCTAGCTAATGGAAGCGTAATGTGGGCTGAATTAAAATGTGTGAAACTTCTTCTCTGCGTTCACACTGCATAGCAAGCATTTATTCCATTTTCTAATTTTTCCAGCGGCAGCTGAAAATACTCAACTCTTGTTTTTCTGTTCTTTCTGATTCCGATAGAAAGGGGATGGGATTCTTTCATTGGAAACACGCTGAAGTCATTAACATTTGATCAGTTATTGTATTGTTTTTGAGCACTGCTGCAAGCTTATGAGGCTGTTTTAATAAAAGCTCTGGGTTGAATCCAGTGCAAAGCTGCCAGAATGTTTGCAGGGAAGTACATTTGCCACATGCTTTTTGCTTGAAAATGGTGTCCTTCCTGTCTGTGAGCATTTGAAAACAAGGAGCCACAGCAAGCATCTTTTCTACACAGTTCCATTTCCTGGAGAATATCACAGGCCAAAAATCATAGCACAGATATTTTGTAGCCGCAACTACAAATAAAAATGATTCTTTTAGGTAGCCAAGGAATGTCCTGTTGAATTATCATGTAATATGCCATAGAGAAATTACTCAAAATCTAACGAAGCATTTTTGGATAGGAAGTTGTTTATAACATTACATGTTGTTCACTTCCAGCAAACATTGAAATTCAACCATGGAAACATTTCCAGTTTTGTAGAATGATCCTGATGGCATAGGAACTCGAACCAGTTGGGTGTTTCTCGAGGTGAGAAGTGACTTGTGTGAAACAGCTGATTTTCATCACAGCAAAGAAAATGCTTGTGAAAAACAGAGATTGGGATTGCTGGATCTGACGCCCCATTTAAAGGAATCCTATGAAACCTGATTCAGAACAAGCAAATGAGTAGTATGAGTATAATCATAACAGATCACTGTTTTTTTTTTTTTTTTAAATTTCAAGAGAACTGATTTCTGCAGTTATGAGAGAAATGAATGACTAAACTGTTCAAATTGTTTTCCTTTCCATTGTCCTGAATGGAAATTATGTGTAATTAATACTGATATAGGAAGGAACTGATTAGAGTCTCCATCAAACAACTTGTCACAATCATCTAAGCTAGTCATGTTTCTTCAGGAAGTGACCCAGAACGTTAGTCATGGGTACAAAAAGTTTCTATTTCTATATGAGGTCTCAAGATTGGCTCAGCACTTTGGTCATCCCATGGCATTCTCTGTTTTGGGGAGCCGAGCTGATTTACTTGCAGCTTAGATTTGTGCAAGAGGAGCCTTGATGTTTGCTTTCACCTGAAAGTTCTGGGGAGTCTTGAGTTTTCCTGTTAGAAGTAACTCTTCTTTCATTCGTGGGTTCTGAGCTTTAAACCTCTTAATGGGTCCTCTAAGGGGCATGCTGAATTGGCAGCTTTGTTTCTCTTTTTGTGGTGGGGATGAAATTGACTATGTTAGCTTCTCCCTAGATCCTCTATTATTCTGACTGGTACCTTTGATAAGAGAGCTCTGCATTTTGTTGCTATATGCTATACCTCCTGGGAAAACTGAAATAGTACTTTCAAGAGGTGTAGATCCTAGCCCCTCCATTAAAAAAATAAAAAGCTGTGTCACAGCAATCATAACATAATGTTAGCTACAATGTTCTAATTGTTTTGTGGCCTGTCTGGCTATTTAAAATATTTTCTAGTACCACATACGTCTGGCATGAATGATTTTCTTTTTCTAGCATTGCTCTGAATCTCCTTGTCACTGATGCTGCTTAGGAAGAGAAGTTGTTGAATGTGGACAGCCATTCCTGGTTAGCTGGTCCTTCTTACACGATAGCTTCTGTATCCTTGTCATTTTCTTTCTACTGGGCCCTTTTCTTAAATTATTTTCTTGCCTCCCTTTTTAAACTCTGGAAAACCAGAGATCTGTATTGGTGATTATATGTGCTAAAGGGGACAACTTTGCTCTGTTTCAGTATGGTCTCATCTACTGATGTCCTGTTGCCTTCTTATTCAGAGCTAGTTTACACCTTGAATTGTAACACTTCTCTCAGTTCTGCTCAGGTTTACTGTCTGCTGTTTACCTACAATCAGACCATTCCACAAGCCTATCTCAGTTCACCAAGTCCATTGCTCTGATTCCCACTCTCTGAGATTTACAGCTCCCGTTTACTATAATCCTTTAGACTTGAGCCTATTTTTCTGCAGATCTGCTTTAGACAGTGAAATCATTTTTTTGGCTGTGGCATATTCTCCAGCCCTCAACCCATTGTAAGCATGAAAAATCAGTTTTCTCCTCATTTCACTTCTGACTGTTCCTCTGTGTATTTGAGTCTGGGGAAGCTGAATTTATTGAATATTCTCTCCTTCAGTATTCATTCTAATAACACATTTGAAAAGCTCTTTATCTCCCCGCCACTTCAAAAATTTACTGGTTATAGAACTCAGAACTATTTTTATTACTCTCAGATTATAATCCTTTCCTGATATATTGTTTAGCACTGCAGTATATAAAGTTTACTTCAAACTGCTTACTATGAAGAACAAGAAAACGACTTGTAGATTATAGGAAGGCTACAATCATACTAGGTTTTAATTTTCATTGTGATCACTCTGTACTACTATATACCACCACTGTTACAATCTGACTCTTAATAATATGATTCTTACATATTAAAATGTTCAGTTTTAGGCTAATAATGCTCAGTTATTTTCTATAATTTATAGCTATAAATTAGTTATACATACTGGTAGCTTCTGTTCATCTGTAGCTTATTTTAGTTTTAACCTACACTTTGATTAATATTTACAGTGCCTGCATCGCTATTTTATCTTGCATCTTTTCTCGGGGATGGTTTTATTAATTTTAAATTATGTCTGACATTTGTGATAGTAATGCTCTAAGTTATTTTTTTTTATCTTTTGTGTTCCAGATTAATATGCTTACTTGCAGTTAATTCTCCAGTTTTATGTTATCTGATGCTGATCTATGACTTAACATTTATCTATGATTACTCATCTTTGGATTTAGTCCCTAAGAGACAAGTTCCATAATAGATATACGTGCATGTGGAATTGTGCTAACAGTTTGACAAACTTTGGAAGATGAACTCTTCCAAACTGCAATTTGAGAATTCTTCACTATGAGCATTTTGCTGATCCAGATGGCAAGTGAAGTCATATCAGTGTTTTCAGTCACCTTACTTGGCATTGGCCAGGTTTTATTCCACATCTATTTTTTTTTAAAAGATTGCTTCAAAACTACGCTTACGATAATGATGGTGTGGCAGGCAGTCATGTATCAAGTTCTGGCACCATCTTTGAAGACATCAATAACTATGGCTTCTAGGTCATTTAACTTGGCTGCTGCTCAGAACTGCCCCTTCTTGTGTAGATAGAAAGATGTAACGGTAGAAAAACGTGGGGTGCTAGGAGGAAGCAATCTTTTGAGTGTTTTGCGGTAAGTGGGTATTTTGTAATTATAAAAAGAAAGCATTCCCATGGCAGCCATTTTGTGAAAGAATCCAAAGCAGGATCTTAGGCAGTTTTTACACTTGGCAACTTTAGGATGTGTAGACTTAAACTCCCAGAATTCCTCAGCCAGTAGAATTCTGGGAATTAAATTCACCTATCAAAGTTTGAAAAAACAACAACCTGGTCTTAGCCTTTGGTTCATGAGAGGGGTGTGTGTGTGCTGCTTATAGCCAAATTAAAGAGAACTTGAAGTTGCAATTTTAAGTAGGAATTCATCTTTGCTGTCAGTTTATTTGAGCAGCTTGACTCTTAAAGGGAAAATACAGCTTCAAAGAGACAGATGACAACTCTCTTGGTCAGCAAATATATTCACTTTATGAGCAAGGTGATGTGTATTTGCCCATGGGCACGTATCTATAAACCACACTTGCAGTAAACCAAATGCAAATGTGAATTCACTGATCCATTGACTAATCTGTATAATTGCCACTTAGTGAACATTGGTGAGGTGTAAGTGGCAGTGAAGAGGGAAGGGCAGAAATTCCCCAGTTTATCAGTAACTATAAAATGTGGGGTGGTTTTCTTTTTCCCCTTTGTTGTTCGGACTGTGGGTGGCCTAGACAAGAAACCACTGCAAACTATAGCATCACAAAATTATTCACGGCTAAACAGGCACCTTTCTATTTTTAAAATGGTACCAATCTTCCATTCCTAGGCCTCCTATACTATTATTATTAAAATTAAATTAAAAAACAATTAACCACTTAAGAGCCAACCCTGCCAAAATTCCAGCAGTTTTATCACCGATCCCCGTCCCTCCCCGCCCCATTTTTATTCATTTCCAAAAGATTTTTCAACTTTCATTAATTGAAAACACAAGACTCCCTTTTTTCACCTTTTATCTTTTCAGCTTTGGGGATCGCCTTTAGCATCCTAACTCCCCTTTTTTTGATGTTGATCTCCCGCCCACCACAGGGCCAAATGTGTTTTGAAGGAGAAAATTGAGGCTGTTCATCAAAGGGGGGGGGGGACTTATTTTCCAAAGCACTGGAGGGCAGGACAAGAAACAATGGGTGGAAACTAATCGAGGAGAGAAGCAATCTGGAATTAAGGAGAAACTTCCTAACAGTGAGAACAATTAACCAGTGAAATGGCTTGCCATCCTAAATTGTGGGTGCTTCATCACTGGAAGCTTTTAAGAAGAGATTGGACAGGGGCTTGTCTGGAATGGTATAGATTCTCATTGCTTAAGCGGGGAGGGGTGGGGTTGGACTAGTAGACCTCCAAGGTTCCTTCCAGCTCTATTCTGAATTTGAAAACTTTGAAAACTTATGACATGCAAACAAAAACAAACAAAAAAACTACTGGGAGCTGCCTTCAGAAGAGAAAAGACTCTGAGGGTCTTCTATGGAAGCCTTTCCCGAGCAAGATCTTCTTGCAAGATCTTCTCCGCATTTTGGACAGCACTGGCGTGTTCTTAGGAAAAGATTGGAAACGATATTCTTGAGGTCCTTCCCGGGGGCTGATGAAATCTGGTCGGTCTGCCAAACATGTCCGATGGCTCGCGCGCGAAGTTGCATCACACCCGTGTACTTGTGTGTGTGCGTGCATGCGTGTGTGTCTGTAAGAGCGCGCGCCCTCGCTCGCTCGCTCGCCGGAGCCGATCCGAGCTAGAGACTGACCAAGCGTAAGCTGAACGGTTTGGGATTCCACCGCCGCTCTTAAATATGATGGTTATTTTTATCCTGCTACGTAACGTGCCGAAAGACCGGCCCACCAACAGCCGAGAGAGCTACACAATATTTCCCTTTTAGTCGGAGGGGAAATGGAAAAAGGCCAGGCTGGCTTTGATCACATGGTGCTGAAGTCAATGAAAAGCGCGGGGGGGGGAGGGGGGGAGAGGAGAGGGAAGGGGAGTTTCTCCGGCTGTTTAATTTATGCGCTTTCCTCCCTTCCAAATCCTTATCCAATAGCCTTGGTCCGGCTTAACCCTTGGCGTTGGGAGGAATTTTAAGGGAAGGCTGCCTGCTTTAAGGATGAAAGCCCAGAAAAACCATCCTTTGGTGGGAGGAGGGGGGGGGAAGGAGGGGGGGTCCCTTCCCTCTATAAACACAAGCTGGCCGTGGTAATTGAAGGCTTGGAAAAGGCAAAGGAAACGCGAGGCTTGTACGAAACATCAGCAGACAAGAAACGGGGTGATGTCAGACACTCGTCCAGAATTAGAAGCCCTTAAAAGCCGAGCTGCTCTGAGCTGCCCTGCAGAAAGGAAGGGCTCTCTCAGCCTGCGTGGTAAGGACAGAGAGAAGCAGGCGAACTTTTGTATTCAGGAATCGGAGGAAGGACAGATCTTTCTGAAAACTCGAGGGTGGGTTTTTTTTTGGGGGGGGGGGTAAATAACGTTGTGGAAAGATGCAAGTAAACACGGGTATGTGCCCCGCTGGTACGATATATAACCCGTTATCAGGAGAATTAACTCTACTGAAGACAGAAGTGGTACTGTTTGTAAATAGCCCCCCTTATAATTCACAAAGTTTTTACCCGGGCACGCTGGTAGTCCAGCACACTGTTACAATATCGTACAACTGGTTTTTTTTATTATTATTATTATTTTTAGGTAGAATTTTTTTTAAGATTTTTTTTTTAGTAATTCCAAACAAGGCTATAGTAAAAAGCAAGCCAGCTGGGGTTTGGGTATATTCAGAGACATAAATCCCAATTGAAATGGTTTAAACAAGTAGAAACAGTTAAGTCTCTCTTTTTTTGTCATTTTTTTAAAAAATCCAAAGATAGTTTTCGCCTTGCTTTATGCTCTGACCAATGTTTTTGTGTTGAAGAATGTAATAGAATATAGTATAAAAAGCAGGTTAGGGTTATTTGAAAACAGGTTTCCTTAGTTCAAGTATTGTAGAGCGATAGCAATAGCACTTAGCAATAGCACTTAGACTTACATACTGCTTCACAGTGCTTTACAGCCCCCTCTAAGCTGTTTACAGAGTCAGCAATCTGGGTCCTTGTTTTTTACCGACCTTGGAAGGCTGAGTGAACCTTGAGCCGATCAGGATCGAACTGCTGGCAGTCGGCAGACTTCAATCTGCAATGCTGCATTCTAACCACTGCACCACCAGGGCGCTTGATAGGTGCTCATGAATTGTCCATGAACCAGGTTTTATGAAAGCATCTGCAGTAGCTGTTTTAGATTGTATGTTTGTATAGCTGTGTTTTGTCTTCTTAATAGCATACATATATATTTAATGGGCTTGTAGAGACATATAGAGCCAGGCCACAAACTGGGAGATTGTGGCCTTAGCCACAAAGCCAATTGGGTGATCTTGGGCAAGTCCTTCCATCTCAGCCCTAAGAAGCAGGCAATGACAAACCATTTTTGAAATCTTTCCAATAAAACTGCAGGGACTAATCCAGGTAGTTGTCAAGAGTCTACACTGACTCAAAGACACCCACACTAAAAGAGGATGTATCTGATTGGGCAACCACCTAATTTGTCACTGTGAGAAGTAAACCCCAAAAGTCAGTTGTAAGTAATGTTTTATCAAAGCATCATAGGGTGACAGAAAATTCACTTTTCCTTTTTCTAGTATTTTTATTATGGAAACAGAACCCTACTTCCAATCCATGTTTTGGCTTCCTAACAAAATAGGATTCCTCACTGAAAAATGGTTCAGTTGACAACAATACATGGACCACTCTTTGCATTTTTATATGTCTGGGTCAAATGACTTGCAAAATACATTTTTATAGAAGTATTCAAAGTCCTGATTGAGCAACAGATGAAATCTGCCGTCTTCCTCTTCAACTGATTTCAACTGACCTGATCATTTACTGCAGGGGTGGGGAACCTTGGCCCTTTTATGACTTGTGGACTTCAACTCCCAGAATTCCTGGCTCAGGAGTTCTGGAAGTTGAAGTCCACAAGTCATCACAGGGCCATGGTTCCCTGCCCCTGATTTACTGTGCTCAGATTCTTAGCAGTCTCAAATAGGAATTGGGAAAACTTCAGCAAACTTAAGTACACCTAAGACATTTGGATCCTTGTCACACCATCCTTGTTGTTCTCTTATATGTATGAGTTCACAGAACCCCAAAACTGCAGATTATGAAGTTGAGCACCACCCTCGTTTCAATAAAAAGGGAGAAGAAATCATTTTAAGTGGCCTACCAACAATCTTTTTCCTTTCTGACAGATTGAAATTTCCCCCAGAAAATAGTGTTTCATGATTCTTGTCTCACATCCCATGTCCAAAACTCCATAAACGAATCCTTGTGATCAAATACCTAAAAGTCAGGGGAAATTGGACAAAGACTAGAGGTTCTTCATATAAAAATAGGCCTTGGCAGGGGATTGGTTTGCATGCCAATGTTACTAGACCAAATCAAAGAAAACAACCATTTTTTCCCCCATAGAAAGTATAAAACACTACAGGTAGTCCTCATTTAGCAACTTCTTCACAGTTAACAATGGGGATGAAAAAGGAACTTTGTGACCAGTCCTCATATTTATGACCTTTGCAGGGCTGAAGTAAGATTTTTAAGGACATTCATGGTTTCACTTAGTGACCATTTAATGACCAAGTTGTTGATCCCAACCATGGCAGCTTAACAAGAACTATCTGCATTAAGATTTAATCAATGTCTGTGAATACATGTGTAAGCCAGTTTGCACAATCCCAATAAAAGTGGCCTTTCTGTGGTGGCAATTCTTGCATTACATTTGAGGCGGGGGGAAATCCAGCAGGTTCTGACAGGTTCTAGAGAACCGGTAGCGGAAATTTTGAGTAGTTTAGAGAACTGGCAGAACCTCTGGCTGGCCCCAGAGTGGGGAGGAAATGGGGATTTTGCAGTATCCTTTCCCTGCCATGCCCACCAAGCCACGCTCACAGAACAGGTAGTAAAAAAATTTGGATTTTGCCATTGATTTGAGATATGCCTTGGGGTCCAAAAATCACCATGATGCTTCTTATTAAATACAAAAGGGGGTTGCTGCAATCCAATGGAAGTTAGTCCATCTGTTTAGAAGAAAAACAAAAATGAAATGGGATGGTAGAAACATCTTGCAAGGGAGTTTTAAAAAATACACACACACGCCCCTCCCCAACAAACCAACAACAAACCTACCCTCAGTGTCATGGTTTATCTTCTGGTAAATGGAAGTTTTTTACCGCTTTGTGAAGAGCATCCACTTCTCACATTCTCAGAATTCCAAACTTTGCTCACAAATATAGAAAAGTTTCTTACCTCTTTACCAGAGTATCTGAGTCATTGCCTGGCTCGGTTCTCAGTGACTTTTCCAGTCATAAGTGTTGTGGCCTATTGTGTAATCTTTGATCAATGATTAATGCTACCTAGGACAGGAATGTCTTTAAGGGACACGTGTATATGAAATAATATACACTTTCTACACCATCCTGTGCTAACTGTACTGGACAGATGTTGGGCAAGAAAGGGCATTGCGTATTATTATACGTCAGACCAGTTTTTCTCAATCTCTTTAATGTGAGCAGACTTCAACTCCCAGAATTCCCCAGCCAGTGTGGAATTCTCTGAACTGAAATCCACGCAACTTAAAAAGTGTTGTGGCTGGAAAAATGCTGCTCCAGACTGAGAAAGGTTGATAGGAAAATGAGTAGGCATTTGCCAGCCATCTGGAATGACTAACTACAGAGCATGGCTTTCTGGTGGTGGATTCTGAAGGACATGGTGTGTGGGCTTGTTTGTATAAAACTCTGTTTAGGGCAGCTGTATAGGCAGGATAATATTAATTTTTTATTTAGCAGCATGGTAGTCTAATCCAAGAATGCAACATATAGAGGTAGTCCTAGATTTATAACCATTCACTTAGTGACTGTTTGATATAGCAGCATTGAAAAAAGTGACTTATGCCCAGTTTTCACACTTAACAAAGATTGCGGCATCCCCATGGTCGTGTGATCAAAATCTGGGCACTTGGCAACTGGCATATATTTATGACAGCTGCCCTGTTGTGGGGTCATGTGATCATCACTCTGTCGGAAATCTTCCCAGCCGATTTCCGACAGAGTCAATGGGGAAAGCCAGTTTTGCTTAACGACCACATGATTCACTTAACAGCTGTGGCAAAGAAGATCCTAAAATGGAGCATACCTCACTTAAAAACTGCCTTGGTTAGCAATGGAAATTTTGGGCTCAATTATGGTCATATATCTGTGTAACCTAGAATAATACATATTCTGTATAATCTAGAATAATACATAGATTGCATTCAAAATTACCATTTATGTTGGTGGAATCAAAACATACAAATCCAGAACTGATATAATGTTCACTTATAATATATTAAATGTAAACCCTGTGTTTCTTCCAGAAGTTCAGAGCGATATTCATCAGTACCCCTCCAATGTTATCTGCACAACAACCCTATAAAATAAGTGAGGCTTGGCAAGAAGTTAACTAGTCAAACACCCACTGAGTACCCACTTCCATGGCTGAGTATGGGTCTCTCCATTTTTTTGGTTGAGTAGCTGAACAGAACAGAACAGAATTCTTTATTGGCCAAGTGTGATTGACACACAAGGAATTTGTCTTAGGTGTACATTTCAGTGTACATAAGGAGAATGAAATACATTCATCAATTATTTATTTAGCAGAGTGATGGCATTTGGGAAAAAAACCTGTTCTGTCTAGTTGTTCTGGTATGCAGTGCTCTATAGCATCTTTTTGAGGGTAGAAGTTGAAACAATTTATGTCCAGGATGTGAAGCATCTGTAGATATTTTCACAGCCCGCTTTTTGACTCGTGCAGTATACAGGTCTTCAATGGAAGGCAGCTTAACCTCTCTGTAATAAGCAAGAAAATGTATCATGAAATTCAGTGTATATTTTTATGAGGGTTTGCCACAAAATAATCCTGTTTTGTATACAATAATATGAATGAGTCCAATAAATTTCCTGGCACTATCCAAGAGAGTTATTTTGGGAAGAGAGTCAAAATTTCCCCCTGATCCTATGGAAATAAAATGTAGCAGTGTGGCATTTAATTCTTCTCTAATATGTCAGTTCACAGGATGGAATTTAGCCATAAATAGAATGCTGTTGCCTGTGGCTACTGTTAAACAAATAGAGCCTTCCATTAAAAAACAACAACCCCAAAAAACCAAAAATAAGATTCAGGGAATAATTACATATTAATAGCTATGGCAGACTATTGGTGGAGACATCATATGTCCATAATGAAAGGAGGACCTTCTTGAGTCATTTGATATGATGCCACATGGAGATGATAGATTGGCTTGAATAAGGAATGTTTCATATGTTGTGGTCCCTAATTCTGACCAGTCAGGAAGAAGAGTAAATGTTAAGGAATAGTGGTGATACGTTCCAATTTGATGATGATGCACTGATGATGTTACCTAGTTTGGTAATGAAATGTCTGAAAGAAAACAACCACGCTCAGAGAGCACCATGGACCCCACAGTTCAACCCCAAGCTATAAATATTCTCTTCTACAGTCCAATTTGTCAGATGGTTCTCAGATTCCACACTCCTAAATGGACCTTGAGATGACTGGAAGAAATAAAAATATATGTTTTTAAAATACGTCCACTCAACCTCTTTATTATATGCTCACATTCCTTTTTATGGAGTGTTGTGGAAGAGCGTGGGATCATCTCTAGTTTATAGTTAATATCCGCAGGAAAATTTACTGCTTTTGGTTATATAACTTAATTTACCTCAAAAGCAGTTTTAGAAATGGAATCTTAACAATTACATCTGCAAACGTTAGAAAAATGAAAATTCTTTCGTTTTATTTTATCCTGAACATTTCAAGTGGCTGCTTTTTGTTTTTGTCTTTGTGGTATTATTATTTTTTCCCCTTTTTCTTCTTTTTCTTCTTTTACCCACTGCTTCATTTTCATAACTGGAAATGACCTCAGTCATCTAAATCACTGTTCTTTGTTTCTAACTTTAAAAACACACATCTTGATCTTGTGAAAGGAAGGCTTTTTGAATGCACTGGTTCCCCTTTTGTTATATGGTACATAAATCTTGTATGATATAACACCTAAATTTATCATCGGTCAGCACTTCCAATTACACCAAGTTCATTGTCTTCAGCTTGGGTCAGAGCTAACCCAACTAGCATTTCCGGACGTTTTCTTTTTAAAATAATTTTGAAGCTGCCTTTTTTTTTTTTTTGGCAGCTTTTTAACTGGATGATTATGAAAGCATTTAAGCTATGAACTTTTGCAATCAAAAGTTTCTGCTGTCTAGCAGTATTTTTCCAATACTTCTAAAAATCTAACTGCCCTGAAGTTACACTTGATAATGGAATTAGATATTTTTGCCTGAAATAAGGACTTGCTTGCAGTTTGTTGCACAAATTCTAAAGACAATCATGAACATTATGGTAGTGGAAGATGCTGAAATGAAAAGGATAAACTCTATTATATTATACTGAATTATGTTTTTTTTTCTGCACAGAAAACTTACTCCAGGCCTGTTTAAACTTTCTCAGTTATAACTTGACTTTTTTTTCTTCAGATTTTTTAAACTGTGTCTAGAAACAGAAATGTTTCAAATAGGTTTGTGCTTGTTTAATTTGGAAAAGGACTGACAACTGTATTACTGCATTCAATAAGAGCAGCACACTGATTATTGTAAATTAGTTTAAAAGTAAATTTATTTAAATTTTGCAGAATTGAACTCTCTGCACTCTGCTGTATCAGATGTTTGAACCAATCTACAGTCTACTGATGTTTTATAATGGAACATTTCTGAAATAATTTACAAGTATTTATCATTGTTAGCAAAAGGTGTGCTTTCTCACTTTTCTTTTGAAATTTTAAATTATATTTTGCCATTACAAGTCAGTGTCAAAAGAAATAATTGATTTGTCATGGCCAAAGAATGTTTTAAAATTATCCCCTTCCCATATTTGAGATGAAGCCACCGAATTGCATACATTAAGAATAAGGGGTATTTATTATTATTGCTTCCATCACTTTCTACTTTATTATGTATTTATTTTCTACATTTTTACTCAGCATGCCAAAAACAAAATCTCAAAGACAGTTGATAACGTTAAGATTTAAATAGAGAATAACGATAGCATCATAAAATGATATAAAATTGGATAAAAGCCGATAAAAAGTATTAAAAATAACAACCTATTGAAATTGTAACTAATATCAGAGCTACAAGGAATTACAAGAGCATTATTTTTTTCACCATAAAATAAAGCAGGATCACTAACCATGATTTAGGTATATTCAAATGTTCCTGATAATCAGAAATATAGCACTTTTAACATTTTAGAAATTTGTTTATGTTTTTTAAATCTCCATGCGAGTACTATAGAGAATTAATACAGCTGTCACTAGGAGAAAGACTAAATGTTTTAATTGCTTTTTATTCCATTTGAGAGACAGTTTTTGTTTAAGACTAGTGATAATAGCTGTCAGTATAAATAGGTTTGCCCAGCTTAACAGCGACTTAATGTATCATTTTAGTCCTCAAATGGGTGAAAAGAACTTGGAATGTTCATTCAGATCTTTACATTGAATGATATATGATAATCAAATAGGTAGCAATAGCACATACATAATTCTGGGAGAAGTTTGCCATCCCATGTATTATATACAAAATATATTTTTGAAAGATGTTCCATAAACCATAATGCCAATTTATATATGTTGTAAGATTAGAAAACTGTTCTTTTGAAATATTCCCAACAGATTCAAATGCATTCAGCTGAATCACTTGCTATTATTTTGTCTGGGGGACACATACAATTATAAATTCTAGATATCTCTTTTGGATGCTGCGAAGTACACAAGGCATCCCCTTATCTCCTTTGGATCTATATGATTTGGAAGAATTACAATGGGGTACCATACATGTATAATGCAGCTTTCAATCTTAGGCTAGAATGTGAAGAAAACAACCATGGCATGCAATCAGCAGATGCTAATAACAACTTATATGTTCATGCACATATAATAACAATATTTCTGAATTTTACCCTTTCTATATGTATGTGTGCCCAGACCAATACACTAGGGTTGATTAATTCTGTCTTAAAAGCAGTGACCTTATAAATCTACTAGACGTGATTTTTGACCCTGGGAATCTTGTTCCAAGTTAAGTGGCAGACTGCTTTTGCCTTTTGAAAACCAAACAAAACAAAACATTGTGATGGTCATCGTAATGTTTTGTTTTGTTTTCAAAATGCTAAAGCAAAAGCAGTCTGCCACTTAACTTGGAACAAGATTCCCAGGGTCAAAAACTATGTCTAGTAGATTTAGTTCCACTAGATGTGGTGTTGGCTTCAAAGAGAATGTAGACTAATTCCCAGAGGGCAATTATATCATGATTACCTATATTCATCACATGCCTAGGTGCTGGTCCCAGGCATGGAGGCAGTCTGCCGCTGAATACTAAGTGGATGAGATCAACCATGTGGAAGAAGGCTGTCTTGATTTCCCTAGTTGTGGACTTCCCAGATACATCTGGTTGGCCAATATATGAGATGGAATCCTGGCTAAATGAGTCTAGACCTGACCCAACTGGGTGTATTCTCATGACCCCATTTTTGTCAAACTAAGAGGCTTTGAGTTCTGTTCTAGGGCAGTAGGTCAAAAAGCACATTGAAACAGGGTGAAATAATTGGTAGGACCCAAACAGGGGAAAAATGGGTGGGGCCAGAACAAAAAACAGAAAGTCAAATGGCTCTGATCTAGATTTTGAATGGAAAATACTCCTGCTATTTGACATTTAATGTGAAATGCAAGCAGAAGGCAATCCCCAGACTGAATTCTCCCAAGAAATGACTTCAGTAATAAAAGATGAACACTTTTGTCCCAGTGAAATTTGCTCTCAGTTTCTTGGTATGCAAGATAAATGTCAAATACACAGGACTTGGGATTTTTCTGATTTTTGTTCACATTCTTTGCCATTACTAAGTAAGCCTTAGCATGATGCTCAAGCTAAGGAAGCTGTAGCAATTGATGTGGAAAGATCTTGGTTTCAGAAGAGCTATTACATTCTAGACAATGGAAATGAAACTAGTGACTTGGTTAGATAGGGACCCATCTGCAACCGCAGCTGTCAGTATTGCACAATTTTCTATTCTGTTTTACAATTTTGTTGGCTTCTAACTGATTCTGCTGTCAACTTGAGGAAAAACCTTTCTTCTCGGAAGAAACTATACTCGATTTTTGAAAAATGACCATTCTTTTCTTTGCTGTGAGTCAAATGTTTTCAGGACATGTTCCAGAACAACCTCTGATATTGAAAAATACTTTGAAGGAGGAATGTGTGAAATAGCCCTATTCTACTTTGGTAGGGATCTTTTCTCTATGCAGTAAAGCTTTCTGGCTTGATGAAATATTGTGTCTTATTTTTACTCCTTGACAAAGAGATTTTGTGCATGTACAGAAGCCCCATTGGAGCGAAGTGTTATGGCTGCTTTATGCCTGTGTTTTGAAGCTGGAAGAAAGACACTTCACTGCATCAATGTGCTTTGGAGGGGAACTTTGAAAGAAGTGTTGCTGAAGTGAAGGATTTCTCTGAGCTTTTACAATTCTAGTTGAAAGTAGTACATGTATAATTCTTCCTTGTTATCCTTATGCACTGCAACATGGTTTACCATTTCCTAAGGGAGGAGTTAAGGGAAACTGCAGTACCCCAGGCAGGGCTGCCTAACCTCTCTCTTAGGTAGAGAAGGCTACCAAAACAGATGTGACAATGAGGGGTCTTTGGTGTTCTCTGAGCTTTGCTGTTTTCTTACAGACTTTTCATCAGCCAAATTAGCACTAATGATGTTATCTACTTTGGGTAATGATATGCTGCAAGAAAACAACGAAGCTCAGAGAGCACCAATAACCCCTCATTTCAACCCTGAGTTACAGATATTCTCCTTTAGATATGATAATGAGTTACAGCAACAGTCCCCAACCTTTGTGGCTTGCCGGCCTGGCAGGGGAGAGGGGGGACTGGGCCATGCATGTGGTGGGCCGGCATGCACGCACAGCTCAACCTGCGCAAGTTGAGCTGCCTGCTGCTCGTGCAAGTCGTGCTGTGTGCGCGCACACCAGCCCACCACTCACGTGGCCCAATTGTGAATAGACCATGGCCTAGTTGTGGGCTGCGACCTGGAAGTTGAGGACCCCTGAGTTACAATATGTGCACAAAGTTAATGTGTATATTTTAAAAGATGGAAAGCAGCTATTGATGACTCCTATTTTGAATTACTTGTGATGCTGTGGAAGGCTACAAACAATCACTTCCCATCCTATTTTCTTAATCTGCATTTTGTTCTTCAAAGGTCTCATCTAATATTAGAGACACTCATCCTTCTTATTAGATCAAGGGTGCATTAATATTTGGGGCTCAGTCTACAAGTGCCTATAAATTTCTTGTCAAGGCCATGCTTGATAGAGTAGGTAGGACCAAGATCAGGGAGTAATCAAAATGGGAGTGGGGAGTAAATTGATTACCTAATTTAAAATTAAGTTGAGAGTAGTTGATATGAATATCCCTAATATTTATGGGTTTTTCTCTTTCTGTCAACCTCCTATTGTTCAGTAGCAACTGATAAAGAACCAACAGAAAGTAGGGGTTTGACGCTACTCAGCCTTAGTCTGCTTGCAGATTTATCCTGTAGTGTTGTGGGACAGGTTTTTTTTTAAAATCTCTATTAGAATTATTATTATGGTTGGTTGCCAGAAGTTATAGTCAGCCAGAAGTTTAGACCTTCTCAAAGACCTAGGATAGGCAAATGTTAATTTTTAATAGTATCATCGCAGCATGTACTGTAAGCTGTTCCAAGTAAAGCTGCCTTTTGCAATTGGCTGTTGGTGATTTTGTCAATGCCGATGGTGTTCAAGTGGTGCTCCAGATGTTTTGGGATTACTTCCAAGGCACCTATTGCTTTCTTTTGCCACAGTCATTCTACTTCTATTTGCAGATCTTCGTATTTTGTGATTTTCTCCAGTTCTCTTCTCGTCTGCTGAGTCCAGGTACTACAGTGTCCACTATCCAGAATTTTTGTCCTTCTTTTCAACCATTGTTAAATCTGGGTTGTTGCTATTATTATTTTTCACAGCAGTGTGAAATCACAACTTCAGTTTGTCAGCTGATGTTAGCTTCATATGCATTGAGTTCTTAAGAACTAGGATGTTGTAATACAGTATATTGGTGCAGTATATATGTGGATCTAAGCAGTGTTTTCTTTTGTAATTGACAGATGGAAATTTTGTAGGGTATAGCTTTTCAAAGTTTCATCCAATAATTTTTGGTATAGCATCCAGTGAATCGAAAACTATTGGGACCACCAAAACAAGTTTATAATCTTTCAACTTTGATTTTTCAGATCTTAATACTTTGTGATCTTCTCCAATTCTTTATCTTCTGTTCTATTTTCCCCCTGATATTGCCACATCAATTGCCAACACTCTTCTTTTCAACCACAGTTAAAACTGGTGTGTTATGAGCCAAGAGTTTAACCGTTTGTATTTGGAAATCCCACAATACTTTAAGCTGCTCATTTTCAACTATGTTTTTAATTACGTGATCCCACCAGTTTTTCATTACTGACACAAGGTAATTTTTACAGGTGTTCCAGTGAATCATTTTGGTGTTTGTGTTATGTTGTCGCTTATAATCAATTATTGATTATAATTGATTATAATAATAATAAGCAATTATTATTATTATTTCACAAGTTGATGAAATCATTGTCTCTTTGAAGACAATGCATACCAGCTTCTCCCAGTACTTTGGAGATAGGGGTTCCAGGCCAGGGGTGTTTGCAAAGAATGGATGCTCAAAACTTCAGGATAGCTTTGGGGAGTTTCTCAACCATAGTTTTGGGTCTAGGTGTGGAGGTATAAATAAAAATGATATTGTAAACCCCAACCCACTTTATATGAATTACATATGTTAAAAAAAGGACTGGCTTCAAATGTATGGGTGCACCTCCTACCTTGATACCCCCCACCTTTCCTTGCAGACACCCCGTCATGGAGGGAATTTCTAGAACTGTGTTTTTTAAACTTGGCAACTTTAACATGCGTGCTATCAGCTGTCACCTTAAACTTTCTATGCTTTACTGTTGTGGGGTGACAGACTGCTATGAACTGTGGGGAGGGAGGATGCTTGGGGAATCGAAAGCAGAGATTGTACTGCCTTGAGACACTGCCTCAAGGTCATCCAGCTGGAAGAAGGAGGGAGCGCATACCAAGCTGCGCTTCGAGTAACTGTTAGGTAAACATCTTGCATGAATTGATTGGTTACAATGGGGCGGGCAATGATGTGAAGGAGAAAATGATGTGAGGGAGACAGTTAGGAGAGGGAAAAGTAGAATTTAGGGATTTTGGTGCTCAGTTCTCAGTTCTGGCTATGCAATGCTGCAATACACTTGACCTCTAATAAAACTATACTTTTCTCAACAAATGGAGCCAAGGGTCATTTCTGTTTAGAGGTTTAGGCTGTGGGCAGTCTGACAAGTGGACTTCAGTCCCCACAGTTCCTCAACAATCATGCTGGTCCAGATTTGGACAGAAAATTCACATACAGTGAAAATTAACAGCATCTCAATAGGTAAGATTTGTTTGTTTGCCCTGAACTGTATGATGCATTTTTAAAAAATGGATTATAGCTGATGGGCTATCATTCTCCAAAAATCTATTGTGCTCTTCAATCTCACATGAATCTTTTTGATAACTGAAACATGAATGTGGTGATGTGGACCAGAAGATAACATATTATATCAACAGTTGACAATAGTATTTTCCTGGCTATTACAATAGAGATCATGCCAAATTTTGGCACTGGACTGGATCATTATCATTATAAATGAAAACAGCAAGAAAGACACGATGTGGGGAAAACTTAATGCATGACTGGATTAACGCTGCCGTAACTAGGCATGGTAATTCTGGAATGAAATACTTCCACTTATTAAAGATATGAGGCCTTGCTAAGAAATGGAAGAATTGCTTTTCCTGGCCTTGGTGGAGAATTTTCTCCAGTCATAAAATGTAAAACAGAAGTTTCTCCCCATCCAAATAACTCCTTCCTCAAAGAAGCATCATCAAATAAACTAGCATACAAACAAATGGTAAATAAATAAAATGAGAACAGGAGGTACGAAATAAGTACAGGACAATCCTAGGCAAGATGTAATCAGGGGAAAACCAGGACCAAATCAGTGCATTGAAATATCTATTAAAGACATCTCATTCACAGTCCTTGTCAGCGATGTTGAAAAAGATAACATCTCCTTCACATCATTTTCTTGGTAATAGCAAAGAAGTGAGTCAGTATTTTCTTTTTCAACAGTCTAGCTGTCAGGCTTGGAAGCCATTTTTTACAGTGGGCCTCAAGGCTGCCACATATTCTACTGTGGGAAACTGGGAGTGGGGATTGTATGGAGCATGGGAGATTTGTAGTTAAAATAACATTCTTTCTCAGAGAGTCAAGGTCATCTTAGCCCGGCACCTGGAGGGGCATCACTGGGAGGAATCTTCTTTTGGGACATTGACTGATTGGACCATGTGATGGGATGTGTATGCTGGGACAGGATCTTGAACTTTCAGCTGGTTTGGGGAAAACCTGAAAGCTTTCAGATTTGGGTTTTCCAAGATGTGTCAACATGGCTCTTACAATAAATTGGAATGTTGAGGAATCTCTAGCCTCGGACTCTTATTTAATTGAGGATGCTATTTGGAACCTTGACATTAGCCCAATTTTTCTCAACTTTGGCAGTCTGAAGATGTGTTAGTTTCTGAACCCAGAAAAACAATGCTAAACTCCAGAACAATCAACATTTAATTCAGCACACTGAAATCTGTCCAAACATTTTATAAATCCTTTCTGCTCATTTTAGCTTTGATATTTTCTGCATTTCTCTTCCTTCTACACTCTTTGCACCTTCACTGTCTGATTTGTTTCATCTAAGCACTAACTGTAATTTTGCACAGTGTTCCCCGGAAACGAGAACTGTTATAAGAAAAGGGAAAATTACAGGAGCGGCAATGAAGCCAATAACAACAGCAACAGTAATAATTCTATTATATTTGTTTTTCTAGTATGGGATATATGAGCTGCAAAAAGTTTATATATTTCTATGAGAGGAATCTTTGACTTCATAATGTAGAGTCTGTGCATGCTGTACTCAGTAATAGAGGGTTTAATGGATCTAACTCCCTTTAATTGGATTACGGAAGTGCAGCCTTAAATTTATTTCAAATAAATACAAAGGTCTTCTTGCTTCTTGCTAGGATTGTCAGTGAGTATCCTTCCCGCTCCCTACTTTTGGCAGGCTGTCAGCCCAAAACAGCAATAAAGTCTTCCTTCTGGTGGTAAGTGCTGCAATGTGCCAAGTCATTAAAAACGACCTGGCTTGGGTTAAAGAGCAGCAGCTGTTTAATATGGTTGGGTTCAGCTTTGAGTGCATTTCATGCTGACACATCCTCACTTTGGGGTCACAAATAAGGGCTGTAATTGGTTGGATGTGAGCAGCCCTGGAGAACATCCCCACTAGGGATTTTCAGACAGAGAGAGAAATTCCTCTTGGCTCTGATAGGGCTTTAGAATTAAAAACCCGTCATGAATGTTTATATTAAAGTGAAAAGTCAGGCTGTTCTGCTAAAGGAGGACAGGGACCTGTTATCATCAAAGATTGGAACAGTGTTTTATTCAATAGGAATTTTGTGGCAGGACTTCTAAGGCACTTTGTGTCTGTCATGGCCAACCTGGGCAAGGACGAACTGAGTTGCTTGTCAATGAAAAGCTCAGACACCCGCAACTTCTTGTGAATTTCTTCTGTGTCTTCCAACTCTCCAAGGTTGGAAAGTTTAGATCTGTAGACCAATGCTGTTGGCTTATGAAACTATTGTTCTAAAATACATGTGCTCCAAAGCCTTTAATGAAATAAGTGCCGTTAGGAGTACTTTGGCTTCTACCCCTTTTGTGTACTTCTTAAGTAATGCTTAGATGTAAAAGAATGACAAGAGAAAGAGAGAAGCAAGAGAAGAAGTTTAATGACGTCTTTCAGTACATCAGGAATCAAGTTTAGAAAAGAGGCTGGCACGCTGCTAAATGGTAAATTGAGGACCCAGTTTGTGGGAGCAATAAGCTGACTTTGTATAGATATACAAAAAGTATGAAGGCTAGAGGAGGTTTGAAAATGCCCAATTTAAAGTTATACTATGAAGCAGTTGTTTTATCAGCAATTAGTGATTGGATTAATTTAACAGATGGCAGAATATTGAATATTGAGGGATATGATTTGGTATATGGTTGGCATGCTTACTTAGTATATGATAAGGTGGATAGGACTTTCAAAAGTCATATATTAAGGAATGCTCTATTGCGTGTCTGGAAAAAAATATCAATATAAATTAAATGATAATATACCTATGTGGGCAGTACCCAGACACGCAATAGAGAATATCAGTATAGAACAAAGACAGGATGTAATCACATATAAAGAGCTCCTTAATATAGAAAGAGGTGTATTATAGTTAAAGCCTTTGAACGTACTAAAAGAAGAAAGGGTAATTCAAACCTGGTTTCAATATGGTCAGTTACAGGCTAGATGGAAAAAGGATCAGAAAATTGGTATCACACAAAATGAGGAAAATTTGCTAAAACAAATTAGGGACCAGAGTCAAATGCATATAAAAAGGTTGTATAACATATTGATAGAAATGGATTCAGAAACAGAGTTAGTAAAAGATTGTATGATAAAATGGGCACAAAACTTTGAAGGGCCAGTAATGATGGAAACATGGAAAAAGATTTGGGTAAGAAATGTAAAATTTACGCAAGCTCAAAATTCGAGAGAAAATTTTTATAAAATGTTTTATAGATGTCATCTAGATCCCAAAAAGCTAGCTTGTATGAATCCAAATTTACAATCCAAATGTTGGAGATGTGATTGTGCTGATGCTACGTATTTTCATGTATGGTGGACTTGTAAAAAAGTTAAAGCAGTTTGGATAAAAATATGGTGGATTATTCAAAATATTCTTAAAAAGAGGATAAAGTTTACTCCACAATTATTTTTGTTAGGTATAATTACAGACTGTAGGGTTATAGAGACCAAATTGATTTTGAACTTAATAGCTGCGGCAAGATTGTTGGTGGCGCAGTACTGGAAGAAGGAAGAATTGCCTACTATTCAAGAATGGATGTTAAAAGTAGAAAACTTAGCAGAGATAATTTCAGCATATTTGAAAGACCATTCAAATGAGAAATATATGCTGGAATGGAGAAGATGGATTGATTACATTCAAGGCAAATATCGGACTAAAAAAATACAAACAGCTTATGAATGAATAAACAAATGTTATAATGTATCTAAATTTAGTTTAGTAAAAGGGGAGTTAAAGTACAAGAGGGAGATAGGCTATAGTTAATTAGCTTATGTTAGCATACGATTGTTTAATGTTATACCCTGTATTTTGCTCTGGGAAGCTGGGAGGGGGGTGGGTGGGAATGGGGGGGGTTGGGGAGGATGAGGGGAGGGGGAGGGGGATATATTTGTAAAACTTTTTAAAACTTTTCAATAAAATAAAAAAGTATGAAGGCTATTGCTTAACGCATTGTAAGCCGCCCTGAGTCTCTGGAGAAGGGCGGCATATAAATCAATTTTTTTTTAAAAAAAAATGGTTCTCTCTGGATTTCTAAGGGCTGAGCATCTATATTTCTCTCTTCCTCCAGTCTCTACACACTTCCATAAGGGGAAAAGAAAGATTTCCTGCCTAGTTACTTAAAATGTACTTTACATGCATAGTTTGGTATTATATATTTAATTTGTCAACTGTAAATAGGTGCATTTTCAGGCTTGGGACCAACTCAAGGAGTTGTGCAATGGGAGGGAAATGGCCATTTAGCAATGTTTAGGAGGAAAAAAGTTTTGAATGTTCATTTATTTACTGATATCTACACACATACCTATTCATGGTCTTTTGGGGTGAAGAACACCCTGCAAAATGCCCAAAGAAAAAGAAATTAAAAACAGAAGCAAAACTATCTAAATCTACTTGACATGAACTTCATCGATCTCTCTTAAAAACCATCCTTGTTTCTAACTTCTCCTTCTGCCTCTCCCTCCTCCTCCTTTTTTGAGGACCTCACAGTTCCATTTGACATGACATTTCTTGATCTTTCCCTTCCTCTCGATGCATTCACTCTTTCTTCATATATTTGTGCTGCTACTCTCCATCTACTTCCAAATTAGTGAATTGCAGGCAGCAACATGTTGATTTGTAAGCTTGTCCTGGGACAGGGATCCCAGTTTGACATCTTGTTAAGGAAGGAATTGCTGTATTATGATATTCAGCCAGTTTGAGTAGATGCTTTCTACCTGGAAGCACCTGGAAAACTACATTCTTGATCCGGCCTTCACTCCCTCATATGTAATTGAGCTTTTTAAATGCCTCAGTATTTCATCTACATGATTTGTACATCAAAAAAATTGTTTGCACGCAGATTCCAAGTTTGTTTAAAAGCTTTTCCATATCTATGGGCATTATATATTTAAGGTAAGTATTTTTGAATCATCTACGTAACAACATCACCAGATTAGAAACATATTAAATTGCAAGGCCTTAATTCTCTTTTTCTGTTTAGCCTAAAGGCTTAAAGATGTTTTGGACAAAACCTGCTGTGTTACTTTGATACCCAAATTTTATTCCTGTTTCTCCAGTCATCCATTATGTAATTCATTGTTTAGAAGCATCTTTGGGTCCTTGGTTTGGTTTATGTATTATTCACTTATAAACATTCGATTCCCCTTCATATTTAGGTGCTACAAAATATTCCAATGAGCCATCTCTTTTTATAAGTATTCATTTTGTCCTCATCCTGCTGCCTTGTTTTTCCATTTTCCTTCCAGTCTGTGTTCTGTGGCTATTTGTACTGGTATATGATTTATCATAGGTTCTCCCTTTCTCAGAACTTTCTAAAATAGATATAAATAACACTCATAATAAGGTAAGGTACTTCCAGGTAGGAACTGGCTGATATCATAATGCAGCAATTCCTTCCCTAACAAGACATCATGATAAGAAAAAGCACATGAAACTATTTTTGTTGTGCTTTTGAGACAGTGCTGACTCCTTGCAACTAACCTGGACAAGCCCCTGAAGGATTTTTTTTTGCAAGTTTTCAGAAGCGGTTTGTCATTGCCAGCATTTTTGGAAGAGAGAGAGAGACAGTGACTAGCCCAAGGCAATCAGCTGGCTTTCTGCCTAAAGCAGAACTAGAATTTACAATCGCCCACTTTCTAGCTTTATGTCTTTAACCACTGCACCACACTGGCTCTATAGAATGGTTTAAAATGGAGGATGATTTCATTAGGAACCTCCCTACTCAAAGATTCCCTCCCACCTTCAATGCTGTCACTGTCAAAGTGAAGAAATAATCCCATAATAAACTTTTCTCTCCTCTTTAGAGCACATTAACTATATGATTGAATGAAATGTGCATTTTCTTTCAAGGAACAATAAGAGATGAACTATGGGCTAGTTTGGTAATATTCCTTGCCTGGGAAGGTAACGGTTGTCCTATTCCTTCTTGTTTCCTAAACTGGAATTATTCATCATCATCATCATCATCATCATCATCATCAGAGGACAATAAAGAAAAGGTGACCATAAGGAAAGGCTATGCTTGTTTTAGATGATTGTTTATTCCTTGTGGCTCCAGAACATGTTTTTGATGGCTTCCCACCATGTTCCTGATTGCATTGCTTAAATTTGGAAGCAGCCTGCTGGACAACAGAGGCATTGATTTCTACTGGTTTTAGATAGGGAAATAAATAAAAATAATAAGATGAGTAGTTCAGAGAACTGGTAGCGGAAATTTTGAATAGTTCAAAGAGCCGGCAAATGCCATCTCTGGCTGGGCCCAGAGTGGGGTGGGAATGGAGATTTTGCAGTATCCTTTCCCTGCCACACCCACCAAGCCACGCCCAAGCCACACTATCCCCACCAAGTCATACCCACAAAACTGGTAGTAAAAAAAAATGGATTTCACCACTGCATAAAAGTGTAATCTTCATCCATCAAAAAGTTGTCCTGATTTTTACAGGTAGACCTCAATTTAAGACCACAATCGAGCCCAAACTTTATGTTGTTAAGTGAGTTTTGGCCCATTTCACGACTTGTTTTGCCACATTTGTTAAGTGAATCAATGAAGTTGTTAAATAAAATAGTAACATGGCTGTTAAGTGAATCTGGCTCCCCCATTGAGTTTGCTTGTCAGAAGGCCGCAAAAGGGAATCACATCACTCTGGGACACTGCAACCATCATAAATTTGAGTCAGTTGTCAAGCATCTGAATGTAAAATCACATGACTGGTCATAAGTGTGAAAAATGGCCATAAATCACTTTTTTCAGTACTGTTGTAACCTCAAATGTTGTAAGTCAAGGACCACCTGTTTATTTATCAAATTTATTTGCCGCCATCTTGCAGTTCAGGCAACTCTGAGCGGCTTACATCAAGATATAATGAAACATTCAACAATTATCAATATAGAAATGGATTAAAATTACAAAGCTAAAAAATAAGGTTTTGGAAGGGAGAAATGAAATATTTTCTCTGTTGGTGTATCAAACATCTCTAGACAGTAGCTTCTCCTTCAGGATCCCATAGTAGTCAGCATAGTAAGGTTTTAAGGACTTTCATGAAGGCTAAAAGAGAGAAAGGAAGATCTTATCTCCTGAGGCAAGATGTTCCAAAGGGCAGGAGCTATGGCAAAGAAGAAGGCTTTTCTCTGGGATCCCACCAGCTGAAATTCCTCAGCTGATTGGATCTGCAGAAGGTTCCTTCTGCTAGCAAGAGTGGGGCAGGTCCACATTCTGGACCAATTGTCGCTTTCTAATGTCATGAAGCACAATACAGTAATCCAGATGTCTCTTGTGATGTAGACTCGCACGTTATCTTAAAGTCACCGGTCAGCTCTCCTGCCTTAGATTCACCATCGAGAGATTACAGGTAGTCCTCGACTTACAACACTACCTTTAGTGACCATTTGAAGTTACAACGGCACTGAAAGAAAGTGACTTTTGAACATTTTTCACACTTACGACTATTGTGGCATCCCGATAGCAATAGCACTTAGACTTATATACCGCTTCACGGTGCTTTTACAACCCTCTCTAAGCGGTTTACAGAACCAGCATATTGCCCCCAACAATCTGGGTCCTCATTTTACCCACCTCGGAAGGATGAAAGGCTGAGTCAACCTTGAGCCTGGTGAGATTCAAACTGCCAAATTGCAAGCAGCTGGCAGCCAGCAGAAGTATCCTGCAGTATTGCATTCTAACCACTGCGCCACCACAGCTCGATGGTCATGTAATCAAAATTAAGGTGCTGTATTTATGACCATTGCAGTGTCCTGGGGTTGTGTGATCACGTTTTGTGACCTTCTGACAAAGACAGTCAATGGAGAAGACAGATGCACTTAACAACTGCACTTAACAACTTTAGGAAGAAAGGGGCAAATTAAGTGAGACATAACAAATGCCTCACTTAACAACAGAAATGTCGGGCTCAGTTGTGGTCATAAGTCAAGGAATACCTGTATCAATGAACCTTTTTTGAATATGCCAACCTGTGTCTCTTCATATCTACTTCAGTACCTAATGATACTCATTTTTCTTCAGCCTTACTATTCAGACAAGCCACAGTTGCTTTGAGGGAGGCTGTCTTATATATTATAAACTATTTAGCTAAGCAAAATATCAAAAGAAGAATCTTTTGGTGCAGCTGAAAATCGTAGTTACTGCGGACTTCTTCCCCGGATTGTGTGATGTCCTGTATTCATGGGAAATAGGAAGAGTCAACAGAAATGGATGAATAAAGAGAAGTTTTTGCAGATTATCTAGTTAAGGTGAAATGCATTTTCCTCATGAAAACCTGGTAGAACATGTTTTGGGGAGTCTTTGAAGTATGAGTATGTGTACTCTGCTTGTTGTAATTGGCAAAGCACACAATTAAAACAGTGATCTTTTGCTTCTCAGTAAGTTTTTTTTACCATAATTGGGTAATGCATCAACAGTGGTATCTGTACAAAGAGCAACTAAATACATTTTTATGGAAAAACATGGAAGCATATTTAGGAGAAAGAAAAAAAGACACAAAACTGCATCTTTTGTGTGTCTGCTATGTTTTGTCAGGCACTCCCTCTCTGTGTGGGCTTATTGTTAAGGCTGCAAGTTTTAACAAATGTCCTAAATGACCATTTGCTTTGAGAGGGTGGCATTCATCCCAAAGAAATTAAATTAAATAAATAAATGACGAATGGATTTATTTGAAGTACATTTAAATTAATGTATTCCAAGTGGAAGGCAAGAAATAAAATTAATTAAACAAAATTGAGTCCATCGTAGAGTACATTTGGACCAATTTTATTTCAATAATACTTTCAGTCTATGCATGACAGATACGTATGAAGTGTGAAGTTTTGCCATTTTCACAGCTGTCCTGAGAACAATGGCTTCCAGACCCAAGATTAAGAGTGGTTGTTATAGGATATTTCCTAAAATTTATCTTCTTTTGTTTTTAATGGATTTGATGGCTAGATTTGCATGTTGCCTTGAACTGTAAATGTTTGGTTTTGATATATCCTGAAGTGCAAAATGAGCACAGCCAGTTTGGATTGTAAATAATGACTTCTGCTTATAATAAGATGGGAATCTACTAATTGTAAGTGTATTTAATAGAAATGGTTAGAACAATGTATGAACCCAATCTAACATGAGATTATTTTGTAATTATATAGATGATTGATCTTTAAGCAAGTTCTCTGTCTGTCTGTCATTAGGCAAGGTGGCCCTGGTAAATAGAGGTTTTTTGATTTCTCACTCTAGGGCTGAGAGAGAATAATTGGTGCAAATCACCCAATGAGTTTCAGTGCCTGAAAAGAGTCACCACACTGATTTTCGATTGCTGAGGCATGAATGTATGGATGTAAGATTGGGGCATATTTTGGTCCGAATTTGTAACCAAAGCCTAGTTTTACCTCAAGAATGATTATGGTATTGTATGTCACCTAGAAGGCAAACTTGTAGACCAAGGTCTTGGATTGGGTTGGTGGTTGAGCCTCTTTGTTACTGTTGTTGTTCTATCTTCTGATCAACTGTCTTCTTTTTCTTTGATGTTGAGGACTTTACAAATTGTCTGAAACTTTTTGATGCGAGTTCAGCAGTCTTTCATGGGGCTGTTAAAGTTTGTTTTTCAAAAGGCTGCAATGGAGTGTCCTCAGAAGTTGAAATACTCTGATTTTACCTTATCCTTATGTCACATTTGTGTCCATAAACGCTTTTGTGCAAAGTTTTTCCCATTTCTCTTACAAGGAATCCAGTCAACAAGTGATGGCATCTATCACATTAGAAGAAGTGTACCTGAAGGAACTTCCAATCCTGTATGTGAATTTGTTGGGTTGATTATAGAATGGTACTGGTGGTGTAGATGTGGATTTATTGCTGTTGGTAGACATCTGGGTTTGTTGAAGAATCTGGTCTGCATGGTGACATAATCACCCTATTGATTGTTGTTGCTTGTGAAAATCTGCGTTAAGTTGGATGTTTGGGTGGTTGTCTATATGAAAGTAAGATTCTCCCACCCAGTCTCTGAGAAAATGCAGTGTCATTGTCCATTACAAGCTACAACTTATGTTTGAATGGATTCAAGTGTTAACTGTAGGTTACAACCTGTATTATTCTGGTTCTTTATGGGTTCTTTCTTTTAATCAAACTGTTTTTTGTGGTCTAGTTAGCACAAGACAGTTCTTTCGTTCAAACTTTTTATTGTTTAATAATGAAACAAACTGAACAGATGTAGATTTCTTATGCTGATTGAGGCAGACCATGAGTCTAAGTAAATTGGTATTTTCTGTTCTTTCTGGAAAATGTTTCATTACATTGAGTTCCTGGACTTTTCAATCCTGATCTGGTTTACTTTTTGGAAAAACTTTCAGAACTTTACAGTGGCTCCAGTCATACTTGGAAGACTGTTTTTTAAAAGGTAATGTTGAGGGATTTCTTACCCATCTCATCCATCTCATGGTATATTTCATTTTCCTACATTATTCAGTGTACAGCTACATAAAGTGCTAAATGAGACCATCTGGAGATTGAGAGTATATTGCCATTAGTCTGCAGGTTTTGATCAGATCTAAGAGAAGCAGTGGAAGTGTTTGATCATTCAACACCTGTTTATGATAGTGAATCTATTTATAATAATGCCAGTCAATAAATTGAATCTCCCGTTGGACAAGACAGAAGTGTTCTTAATGGGCTGGTTATCTGTCCAGGGAGTGGCATTTCAACTTGTTCTGAAAGAGTTTTTTGGAGTGTAGCTTAAGAAGCAGTTAAACAACCCAAGGGTATCCCAAAATATATATTTTACTAAATGTCATCTATGTTCCAGTTTGGCTAGTGATTTATTTATCTATTTAGAAAATGTATTGGCTGCCCATCCTACCATAAGGTTACCCTGGGCTGCTTACAGTTAACATCTACAGTTAAAACAGAAAAAGTTAAAATCAGACATTAAAACCAATGACACACAGGGAAGGCGGGGGTGGAATGGGGGGCGGGGAGGTAGGCTCTGTTATTACTCAATCAACCAGCTGCATTGCACTGTTCCGCCACTGGTGCTCCAAGTTGATTGAAAGAGCCACATTTCTAGGCCAGTGTTGGGTTGCTACCAGTTCGCCCCGGATTGGGTGAATTGGTAGTGGCGGTGGCGGGATGCTCCGCCCACTCACCCAGAGTGCATGCACACGCACATGAGTGCACGCACGAGCAAACCAGTAGCGAACTAAAATGAAACCCACTACTGCTTTAGGACCTTTAAAAAAAAGATAGGATGGTTGAGGCCAACCTCACATCAGGGGGAGGGGGGCAAGATATATATATATACTTAAAAAATTAATTTATATGCCGCCCTTCTCTGGAGACTCAGGCCGGCTTACAATGTGTTAAGCAATAGCTTTCATACTTTTTGTATATACCTGCTTAGTAGGGCTTTCACCCCCCCCCCCCAAGTGGTGTTCTTTTTTATACAAAGTCAGCTTGTTGCCCCTACAATCTGGGTCCTCATTTTACCTACCTTGAAAGGATGGAAGGCTGAGTCAACCTTGAGCCTGGTGAGATTCGAACTTGCAGTAATTGCAGGCAGCTGATGTCACTAACACCACTTAAGCTGCTGTGCCACCAAGGCTCTGTTTCAGAAGGCAGGAGCAACAGCAGAGAAGGCCTTCCTCCTGGACCCCACCAGGTGGAATAATTGGACTCACAGGACCCGCAGCCTGCCTCCTCTGCCGACACAAGTGGTACGGGCCAATCCCAGTGGGGTGAGACAGTCCCTCAATTAACCTTGCTTCAATAAACCACATCCTTACAACCAACTTTCTGCCTGGATGATAGCATTGTGTTGCATATGGAGCTCTCCTTGAAGGACTGGATGCTTTACCTGCTCGAAATTGTAGCAGGAGAAATACTGACAGGATCGAGCCGTTATGCCTAATTCCGTGCCAGCTGACATGATCTTCATGTTCTCTCTGTTGATTTATGATCCCAATTCATGAGGCTGGTTTTAACTAATAATGCCCTCCACAGTTTGGAACAATAGTTCTGTATTTCAAATGATGTCTTTTTCACGGTGTCCTTACTCAAACCCTCACATCAAGATCAGAGGGTCTGCTCGGCATGCCTCCCACAGAGGAGCACTGTGGGATGCTGCCCAGGAATGGGACTTCTTAATGGTGGTCCTAGCTTTGAATTGCTTCTTTCTCTGCATGGTGGCAATCCTGATCACTCCTTTGTTATCTTTCCAGCACCCAAGGATTTTCTGTACACATAAGCATTTTGTTAACATATATTATTAATAACTTGTCTATGGTAACGGAGCTTTATAATTTAGTTTTTCTTTTTCTGGGTTTCCATAGTTGTAAATGCTTTGTTTTGCCATTTCCGTCCTCCCCCCTCTTTAATAAACAATTATTCCAATTTTAAAATACTCAATTTCTCTGGGAATCTTTAGTTTTGAGTACAGGTAGTCCTTGATTTGCCACAGTTCATTTAGTGACCATTCAAAGTCACAACGGCACTGAAAAAAAGTTACAGTCTTTGTCGCATTCTCATGATCATGTGATCAAGATTCAGATGCTTGGCAACTGGTTCATACATGACCATTGCTCTGTCCCACGGTCATGCAATCTCCTTTTGCGACCTTCCTGCAAGCGAAGTCAATGAGGAAGCCAGATTCCCTTAACAACCAGGTTACTAAATTATCAACTGCAGTGATTCATTTTACAACTTTAGCAAGAAAGGTTGTAGAATGGGGCAAAAATCACTTAACAAATGTTTCACTTAACAACAGAAGTTTTGGGCTCAATTGGGGTTGTAAGTAGAGGACTATCTGTAGTATATGAGTCTTTCAATCAATCAATCAAATGAATAATAAAATAATTATTCAGCCATCAATTTTTTTGTGTCATTTTTTTCCTGGGATTTGTTTTAAGAGATCCAAAACCTGTATTTCTAACAGGTTGCATGCAAATCATGTGACCCGTGTCTTAATCTTAAATCAGTCCTCCCTCCCTCCCTTTCCTCCCTCCCTATTTTTCTCATTGTAAAGTACTTTGATCCTTGCTACCCAAGGTAGTCAAAAGCCAAAGAGAAGAGGATTCCCTTTTATTGTTGCACAGAGAAGAGGGAATTTCAGCATAGGTGAAGTTGGCTTAACAAGCAAATGATAATAGTCCAAAAAAAAAAAAAAAGAAAGAAAGAAAAAGAAAAGAAAAGAAAAGAAAAGAAAAGAAAAGACAACTGACATATTTTTCCTCTAGATAAAACAACTGTTACCTTAATTGCAGATAGGACGAAAACCACCTATAAAAAGTCTACTTTTGGTAAGGCTTCAAAAATATTTTTCACTGATATAATTTTAGATTAGCCATCTAGCCATTTCTTGGATCTAATCGTATATTAAATGTGTACTTTCAGAGCATATCAAATGTACATAACAATCTGCTGTTCAACAGCAATGTCTACAAATGAGTTTGGGAGAGGCTTTGGTCATAATTTGCTTCTATTTGATTCAACAGTTGCTGGAAGCAGATGTCAAACAGCCTCTGTCTAAATCACTATTAATTAATTATTTAGGCAGCTTACACATTTCCTCATGTGAAAATCTGTGAAATGGATACACCTCAGCCATGACCTTTTCATTTGGTAGAAATGTTTTATGGGCTAGGAAAAAAAGTAGTTTTAGATGTCCATGAATAATAATAGTCATCTGACTATGCATTATACGTATCATCTCTCTCTCTCTCTTTGTTTCGGGGTGAAAACCAGCAGGTTCTGACAGGCTCTGGAGAATTGATAGTGGAAATGTTGAGCAATTTGGAGAACCGGTAGCGGAAATTTTGAATAGTTCAAGAACTGACAAATACCACCTCTGGTTGGCCCCAAAGTGAGGTGGGAATGGGGATTTTGCAGTATCCTCCCCCTGCCATGCCCACCAAGCCACACCACACCCACCAAGCCACGCCTACAGAACCGGTAGTAAAAAAATTTGGATTTCACCACTGCTTTGTACAGTATATGTATACTGTGTATGTGTATGTGTATGTATATATATGTATGTATGTATACACATGTACTTTGATTTCCAAGCCCTTAATTTTCAACTTCTCTCCTTGTTTATTTATTCGTAATCCTTATTGTTTCAAATGAAGGAGTTGAAGCGAAGAGGGAGAACATAAACATAATTGGAACAGAATGTCTTTTTCATGCTAATAATGAGTGTCATCATTTTATTTATATTGTTAGGGTTTTTTCTAACACAAAAGCACTTCAAAGAGCAGAGAAGAATAGAGCAGAGGAACATCAGAAAATAAATGTCAGGGGCCTATAATGAAAACCAGCTCGGAGGGCAGGCAGGCCTATGCAACTGACAAATGAAGTTGGTGCAGTTAATGTATACAGACCAGGGCTCAGGGTCCACGCAGGTGTCTCTGAAAAAGATAAAAAATTGACAGCATGAGGTTTGAGAAAGGCACAGCTGGGGAAGCAATGCCACTTGCTAAAATCCTGCATTGCTACAAAGGGATCCATGGATGCCAACACAAAGAAATAAGAATAATTTCTTTAAAAATTATAAGAAGAAAAGATAAAATATTTTCAGAAGTGTCACCAATGAAAAGTATATTGCATTATCACAACAGTTTACTGCTTAGGATATAACCTCCAGTATAAAATCGGGCATTTGTTGGTAAACTAGCAGGGGTAAATAAATTGTTTCTCAAAGTGAGTACAGATAGTCCTCAAATTATGACCAGAATTTATGTTGCTAAGCAAGGCAGTTGTTAAGTGAGTCCTGCCTGATTTTACAAACTTTTTTCCCCACCGTTGTTAAATGAATCCCTACAGTTCTTAAGTGAATCACGTTAAGTGAATCTAATTCCCAACTAACTTTGCTTGTGAGAAGCCAGCTGTGAAGGTTGCAAGTAATGATCACATGTTCCGGGACCACTTGCGATTGTCAGAAATAAATGCTGGTTTGTCAAGAGCCCAAATTTGGATCATTTTACTGTGGGGGTCAGAGGTGGTATTCAGCAAGTTCTGACCAGTTCTGGAGAACTGGTAGCGGAAATTTTATGTAGTTCGGAGAACCGGTAAATACCACCTCTGACTGGCTCCGCCCCCATCTATTCTCTGCCTCCCGAGTCCCAGCTGATCGGGAGGAAATGGGGATTTTACAGTATCCTTCCCCTGGAGTGGGGTGGGAATGGAGATTTTAGAGTATCCTTCCCCTGCCATGCCCACCAAGCCATGCCACACCCACCAAGGCACGCCCACAGAACTGGTAGTAAAAAAATTGAATCCCATCACTGATGGGGATGTTGTGTTGGTCACTAAACAAATGCTTGTAGGTTAAGGACTCCCTGTATCTTTGAAAAACGGATGTTTAAAGTGTGTTTGCAGGTATGAGTAAGTCTATTTTACATTTGGGGGTGCAGATAACTAACAGTCTGAATTGGTTTCTCTACACGTCATCCTTAATGAAACATGCAGATCAGTGTCTGCATTTCCTGCATCAGATGGGGAGAGTACATCTTTCTCCCTCTATCATAGCCACTTTTTACAGAGGCACGATTGAACTGCATCACTTTTTGGTTTGGTGGCAGCAGTGCTTCAGATAGAAGGTCCATACAGGGAGTGGTAAGGACAGCTGAGAAGATTATAGAAAGCTCGCTTCCCGTTATTCAGGATACTGCTTATATACTGCTATGTGCTTAGAGCTCAAAGCATTGTTAGAGACCCCACACAGCCACTTCACAGTCTGTTTCTGTTGCTCCCCTCTGGGAGGAGGTTTCAAAGTGTTTCTAGCAGGACTACCAGATTTTGTAACAGCTTTGTTCCCTATGCCATCCGTCTGGTAAACTCGCAAGATTCATTTTTCTCGCCATGTACAGGTATATATCCGGACTAGACCTATTTAGTCAAGTTTATGTAGTGTATATTGGAGGTGGTGACCCTTTGAGAGCTGTATGCAATGAAATTTCATTTTAATGTATGCTAATTAGTGTACATTCAAAATGACAATAAAGTTATTCTAAATTCTATTAATTATAAAAATCATGATTAAGTCTGGTCAGCAGGGTTCTGAAGCCCTTTCCATTCCCCTGGCTGCTAATAATAAGATTTACTACTAATGAAGTTGTTAATCATAGTCTTCAGAGGCCTTATGATAACTTTCAAGTGTATGGTTTTGTGATCTTGTTCATGATCTGTTGTCAGCCATATTAAATCCAAACAAAATATGGCTCTTAGCATATTGTGCACATCATCAATTAACAGGTTTATACATCACTGGTTGCAGTGATGGAGTTACTTTTCTGTGTTTTCTCCTGAAATGCTTTGATACAGGAAGCATATAGGCAAGTCCAAGAATGTGGTTTATTATTATCATTTCATTATCATCTGAAGAACTTCTTCTGTATCATCCAGATGATAGAGCACTGGTTTTAAGGTTTTTCAGAAGGAAGCTTAGGGATGTCTGCTTGTTCTATTTAATGCTTATTTTCATATAAAGAGGCACAATCCAAAAATGAAATAAATGAACTAAAAATATTTTCCCATTCCATATTGCTAAGGCGTCGAAATAATTCTGGCCAATTTAATTAATTAGGTCTATTTTACAGACTGTTTAATCTCACTAGGCATACATTTGGTTGTATTTATTCTAGACTAGCTACAACTCAAAACACATTAAGCAATATAGACTACATTTGGCTAGCTGGTAATGGAAGAGATGGAAACAGTATTCAAGTTTTAAGTCAAGCATGCATTTATCTATATGTACATTGGAATCTGAGTGCCATTTATCCATTATTTATGAATTTATAGTTCTGGAGAGGCAGACAATGGAACTGAATTCTTAAAAAATGCAAAAGAATGATATTACAAAAAAGCTCGACAACGTATTTAAATGCAAACTAGACAAAATCCATCAGAACTCCTATTAACAAATAAGGTTGGCCTATGGTAAATCCAGGTGGCTATGGCTTATACGATTGATACAATTGGCAATGTGGTGGGAAGCTACTCTCAGGCTGTGTTGAAGACAGGCAAAATGGTCCTTCCTCTACAGTATATTATTTGAGAAACATAGCTAATTGCTCAATTGTCATTTGTGATATCCCTTAGAGATTTGGAATAACCAGTAAAAAAAAAAAAAAAAAAAAAAGCAGAAATGTCTAACTTTTAAGTCTCAAAGTTGCTTCCCCAGCCCCCAAAAGGCAACTGGACTATGTTTTTCCTTGAGGAAGAAATATTTTTTCCTTGAAGACTCAGACGTTTCACTTCTCATCCAAGAAGCTTCATCAGTTCTGATAGGATGGGGGGGGGGGAGGTGGATGGAAGGATCATATTTCTTTGCAGTCATCTGGTCATTAGCACTCTCTCTGAGAGCTGTTGTAGTCATCTGGTGCTAATGACCAGATGACTGCAAAGAGGTATGATTCTTCCATGCTCCCCATCCTGTCAGAAGTAATCCTTCCATCCCACCCCCATCCTGTCAGAACTGAAGTAACGTCTTGAATGAGAAGTGAAACATCTCCTTTTTCAAGGAAAAAACATTTCTTCCTCAAGAAAAAACATAGTCCAGTTGCGTTTTGGTGAAGGGCGGGGGGGGGGCGGGGGGAGAAGCACCTTTGAGACAACCATGACCAGGATGACTGAGAATCTCCATACATATCTACCTTTTGGGCCTGTATTTGAAATCATGGTTCCTCAACCAGTCAGTAATGAACTACATCAAAAAATAATTCCGTAAGTGTTTTTGTTTTCATGATCTGAAATCAAAATCAAAGAATGCTTTTAGGGCATACACACAGAGAAATTGTCAACCCTGAAGCCATTTTGTAGCATCTTCAGGGCTGCCACAGCAGGGTTGGCTAGAGTCGTGGGAACGGGAGGGCGAGAGGTAGAGTTAGCTGGGGACCTGTAGTCAAATAAAATTCTTACTCTTGGGAACCAAGGCCGTTCTCACCAGGTGCTGGGGAGGAGTGGACTGAAACCACCTGGAGTTTGGACTGTGACCAGATCATTGGACCATGTGACAGACAGGTGGACTGAGGGAAAGAACTTTGACTTTTAATTTGGGTGGGGAAACCACAGGATTTTCAGAGTCGGATTTTCACCGGATGTGCCAATATGACATGCCTAATAAATCTGTACTTTGAGGAACACCTAGGCCTCAGAGTTTTGATTGACTTGGAACCCTGACAGAAATTTCATTTCCTGGCTATAGACTGTGGCTTGTGGCATTCAAAGGATAAGGATGGGCTAATGGCAGATTTTGATTGACATTGTGTGAGCATCCCAGAAATGCCCAAGTCAGCCATATAAATCTTTTAAACAAATGAAATAAATACTTCATTTTCCAAGGAAGGGATTAGATACAGCTCAAAAAATACATCAGTTGGGTCTTCCAGGGTTGTGGTGATGTAACTTTAAAAAAAAGTAACACCAGGTTTCTTCCTCTTATTATTATAAGAGTGTTTTGTTTTTCTTTTTTAATTTTCTAGTGATCAAAAGATGCTAGTGTTAGGAGTAAGATTTTTCTCTTTGCTTTTACAGTATTAAGCCTTATAGGGGAACTAATTTATTTATTTATTTATTAGTTTGATTTATATGCCGCTCTTCTCCAGAGACTCAGTGCGGCTTACAATGCATTAATGCTGGTGAGTCTGAAAGAATTAACCACATACGCAGGTTAGATCAAGGTGATAACAACAATAACCTAACATTCTACAATTATTATGACAATAATTATTTCCAATCCACCTATGATCAAAGTTATATCTGGGCAGATTACAATGTTATTTGAAACACTGGACACACCTAAAATCAGTGGTGGTCATCTTTGACCTGGAATGACCTGGTTGCCTTCTATGACTGGAGTACAATCTCTATCTGAACAAAGGTCATTGATTGATGGACCTACAGTATAGCCAGATGCAATCTCCTTTCCTCTCCGAATATACAGAGCCCTAATGAATGCTAAATAAAACATTAATTGTACCTACACTGATGTGGTGTTTGCACATCACAAGCCTTGGTGAAGATGTATGTCTTTGCTTACATTGAAAATACATTAACATGAGCACCAGTAAACCTTGTGAGAAGCCACTGAAAATGCAGCCCTTTCATATGAAGGTTCATGCCTAATATTATTTGGCAAATATAGAGGAAAGGACTGATGGCCCTGGAAAATATATATGTAGATACTATGCAATGGCTCAGCAGTTAAAGATGCTGAGTTTGTCAGCTGGAAAACTGAGAGCTCCGGTTTAAGACCCTGGTTCTTCATGATGGGGTGAGCTCCCATTCCTTGCCCAGCTCCTGCACAGCTAGCAGTTTGAAAGCAAGTGAGTAGATTAATCCCATTTTTGTGGGAAGGTAACAGCATACAAGCACCTTGGCATATAGCCATGACCATGGAAAATGTCTTCAGAAAACCCTGGCTCCCTTGGCCAAGAAATGGAGATGAGCATCAGGCCCTAGAGTCAGACACAACTGGACAGGGAAACCTTTACCTTACTATGCCTATGTGTGCACATGCACGCACCCATACAAATACACATATCAGAAGAAGACATTTCTGGAGATATTCTAGGCCTGAGCAATTCAAGACTTGAAAATTATCATCCAAGTATTGTATGAGATCTTGAAATGGACTGGTAGGCAGTACAATGCAGGGATGGGTTCTACTTACCTTTACTACCAGTTCACAACAGGACCACTTCTTCTGTGCAGAAGCTTCCTAATGACATCAGGGTCGGTGGGTGGAGTCTCCCGCTAGTTACCGGTTCTTGCGAACCGGTCTGAACCGGGGGCAATCCACCACTGGTACAGTGTGACTGACCACTGATATGATAGAATTGTACCTACTAATTCCATTTTTCCTGTTTCAGCACTCCAAAAAAAACAAAAAAAAAAAAACAGCTTACTTCAATCCGTTGTCCTGAGCTATTTCTGCTTGTTGATTATGCAGTTGACAGTGACTGTAGCATAAAAGCCACTGATTCTTTTTAAATTTATGATTTATCTCTTGTTTTTTATATTTTCCTTTCTCCGTAGATCATTTCCCATCAATTCAAAGACATCCTGATGAAATGCATTGAAAATGCATTGAAGTCACCCATTTCTCTCAGTGGGAAGATGGATAAGTTTAATAAACAAACAAGCATAGAGGAATATGAGATGCAATTTTTGATATTCTGGCCATCCCAGATGTAACTTTTAAAAAAAAACAACAACTGTGGTAGGGCTTAATTTGAGATAAAGTTGACTATCAGAACCTGTTTTCAAGGGCTAGTTTCTTTCAACATTTAAATAATTAACACACAGTAGATGAATTTACATAGAATACTGTTTACTCCATACTGCATACCCTCTGACAATAGAATTGCCGAATAGCCTTTTGGATCCATATTCATGGAATATCCTTGGGATAACAAGGAGTATCATGGCATCATGTATCGTATATCATGAGAATCACATCAATGTTATGGTATCATTGCATGTATTGTCATTTTTGGAGTCACCATGATGCACCACAATTGCTGCACACTATATTCCTTGCAGCATTTATATCTGCTGGTTCATTGGATGGGGAAAAAATCATTGTCTTCTTTTTCTAACTCCAGACTGAATTGCTGCTGAAAAGAGAGAAGTGACGATGAAATCTCCATTTTCATTAATTCCAAAATAGGTTGCTGGGAATGTGATGATGATGACATTAACCATTCAGTTGAGTCTGACTCTTGGCAATTCTACAGGCCAGGACTAGCGGTGAAATCCTCTGAAGACTGCTACCAGTTCTGTGAGTTTGCTACCTGAGGCATGCCCGCACAGCGCTAAAAAAGGTACATTTTGAAGCCTTCCGAGTCTGCAAAGATAGGTAGAACAGTGGGGGTGGGGGAATCTGCTCTGCCACATGATTTAGATTAGCTAGAAAGCAGGAAATCCCACGATTCTAGCTAATATAAATTGCATGTCACAGCTGATCATCACCGAACCGGTAGCATTTCATCCCTGGCCAGGACTCTCTACATCCTCTGATCTTGCATTGCTTCTTAGAGTCTTTCTACTCTTTTCTACTCTATGAGGTCAGCTTTGATAGAGTTCAGCCATTGTGCTCTTCGGTGGCCTGGTTTCCTTTTTACCGCTAACTCTTCCCAACATAATTGTTTTCTCCAGCGAATTGCCCTATATGACATGGCCAAAGTAAGTGAGACCCAGTTTTGTAATTTTGCTGAGAATGTAAGGGTAAGTAAATATTAGGAGGTTGGCCTCAATATTTGAAGAAAATCGCCAATGGAATTCCAGAATGAGATGGCTTTATCTCTTGTTCTCCTTTCATTTGCCATATTCAGGATAGTTTTTCTGCCTTGTAAAGTTCAGTGTTTTCTATCTTTGGCTTCCTGCTTGATTGAAATGATTTACTTTAAAAAAAAAATTAATGCACTAATCAGAGCCAGAATTTGCCTTTTTCTTTTTTTTTTTGCCAGTCCTATCATGTTGCTATCCTAAGGGTTAACGATTGCATTATGACTTAATAACATGCTTCTTTCCTTGATTAATTCCTATAATAATCCCAGCATCTGGCTGCATGAAACAGAGGATAAATACTTTTCTGACAGAACTCCCATAAGCCAAATTCCTTTCAACCTGAGACTTCAACCATTTTTTAAAAAAATCTTCATTGCTTAAATAAATGCCATTCTGTTTTAAGGAAAACTAATGGACTTCTCCAATGGACATATGTAAACAATTTCATAATAGCTAGAGCAACCTGACTTAAACTAGTTTCTTTCAAATAAATTGGGATTACAATTGATTGGGAATTCTGGGAGTTATAATCCCAACACAAGTCTTCCTTCCTTCCTCCTTCCTTCCTTCCTTCCTTCCTTCCTTCCTTCCTTCCTTCCTTCCTTCCTTCCTTCCTTTCCTTCTCTTCAGCCAGAGGAAGAATTTATTTATTTGTTCTAGAAGATGTTTGCATGTCTAATAATAAAAACTTATGTGTGTCTATTTCCAAATTAAGTTCCATGGGGTTTTATGGAGCTTCCTTCCCTATAAGGAGATAGAAGATAGTAATTAAAGTCTAATTGAACTGTTCTTATTACTTATTTTATTCTAGCATCAAGGCCACTGAGTCATGCGATTCCGCTCTATGTGAAAACTACTATTAAACCAATGAGTCTCGTGAATACAAACTACTTTGGATAGTAAAGAAATCACTGAGCTGGAGTTAAAAAGTCATTTATTTATTTATTTTGGTCCAGATGGGCTGTTCTCAGGCAAAATTGTTGTCTGCTTTGATCCAATAGTGGTTTCTTAGGACTTTCCAACCTGTCAATAAAATTTCTTTATTAAAACTGATAGTTATATAAGGGAATTGAAAATTAGGAAAAGAGAATTTTAAAAAAGGATGTATCTAAAATGACCAAATATGATTTTGAAAATAAAATATATCTATCATTATGGCATCATTATGTCACATTAGTATAATTGTTTATGTTTTGCTTAATAAGCCACAATTGGCTGGATTTAGCAAGATCCAAGCCAGGGGTCCCCAACCCCCAGGCTGCAGACCAGGACTGGTCTGTGGCCTGTTGGGAACCCGGCCAGTTGTGCAAGCGGTGGGTGAGAGTATGAAGCTTCATTTGCATGTGTACGGGAGCTAAGTAGTGCATGAGAAACCATTCCCCCTCCCCACTGCCACTACTGCTACAGGTTTGTGGAGCCAGAAAGGTTGGGGACCTCTTGGCTTGTTCCTTTTCAGTTTTCCAATATGGCAGCTGGGGAAACAACAGGATTATCCTAGTTTTCACACTTGTGGAAAAGTGCAGATAATGCGTATAAATATTGGCATGACATAACTTTGCACTCTTTCAGTTTTCTCTGTTAAAAGACCAAGAACTGCTTCCTACTTTGGGGGGGGGGGGTTCTAATTTTTTTTTACTACTGGTTCTGTGGGCATGGCTTGATGGTCATGTGACAATTATTTAGAATTTAGCAGAGGTCCTGGTCTACCAGGCTTTTAACTGCTTGCAGAGCTGTACCGATCTACCCATTTATTTTTTGCAGGCACTGGTCTACCCATTTCTTTTTTAATTTGATTTATATGCCACCCTTCTCCGGAGACTCAGGGCGGCTTACAATGCATTAAGCAACAGCCTTCATACTTTTGTATATTTATACAAAGTCAGCTTATTGCCCCCATAAACTGGGTCCTCAATTTACCTACCTTAGAAAGGATGGAAGGCTGAGTCAACCTTGAGTCTGGTGAGATTCGAACTTATAGTAATTGCAGACAGCTGGTGTTAATCACAATGTTTTTAGTCTGCTGAGCTACCAGGCCCCTTTTTTTGCAGGCACTGATCTACTTGTGTATTTTTGCAGGCACTGGTCTACTAATTTTTTTCTTTTAATACTGATCAGCTGTAGGGTGGCCCCTTGAAGCCCCGCAGCAAGAGTTTAAACAGTTTTTTCCCTCTATTCCTTAGTTGGGACTCAGGAGGCAGCAATAGATTGGCGGTAGGGCCAAATAAAAGGTAAGAATAATGCGGGGGGGGGGCACAGGGGAGGTTGGGGGGCAGAACTGGTTCGGTGACATCATATCGTCACTGTTACTGGCTCCAGAGAACCAGGCTGAACCGGGAGGAACCCACCACTGTTCCTACTTAAATGAGGCTTCCATTTTTAGGAATCAACCAACCAATCGAACAAACAAACAAAATACCATTTTTGCTATTGAAGTTGAAGCTCTCTTTTTATATTTCCTTCGATTTTTATTTTTCTTTCCAAACAAGTGCTTCTTAAAGTGCTTCCCAACCGTCTCATTAAAACAGAAAAGGAGAAAAATCTGCCCTGGTCTTGGATTTATAATGAGTTCCTGCTGTACAGTCATTCTAATTTTGTGGCCACATTTATGAAAAGAACACCACCTAATTAAACACAGTGTTGAAATGAGTACTTGAAACAGACTTTGATCTTGATGAATTTGCTGTTACAAGTGATCATTTGATTTAAAGAATACTGCCTTATTTTTAGCAAGTTTGTCAGTGTTTAATATGTCTTTGCATGAATGTGTGTTGGGAACATGGGCACAATCCAGACACTTTCAAATTCTATTAATGTCTAGGAGAAACATTTTCAAATTCAATAAAGTATTTCATTGCTTATTTTTGGTAAGGTCTTTCAACTCACCCACCTCAATGGACTGCTGTTCTGGGAAAAACTGGAGGACTGGATTTTATGTGCATCGTCTCAAATTCCAGAGAACAAAGTGAAATATAAACAAATAAATAATATATTTCCCCATTGGGGGTTCAATTTCCTTGAAGCCAGTATTGAAATATTTTATATTAATGTTAAGTATGTATTTAAATGTAATATTCTCAATGAATGAACAGTACTTGATTAATTATGTGTTATTAAATTGGTGACAATTTTTAGTGACCACATTTATGTTCTCCAAGACAATCTGTCCCTAACTTGATCTTTCAAGTTTCCAATGGTGTGCTCCTAACCATTGTAACTGAGTCCATCCATCCATCTTTTTTTTTTTTAAAAAAAATTAATTTATATGCCGCCCTTCTCCAGAGGCTCAGGGCGGCTTACAATGTGTTAAACAATAGCCTTCATACCTTTGTATATACTGCTTAATAGGGCTTTTGGCCCTCCCCCAAGCGGTGTTCTTTTTTATACAAAGTCAGTTTATTGCCTCCACAGTCTGGGTCCTCATTTTACCTATCTTGAAAGGATGGAAGGCTGAGTCAATCTTGAGCCTGGTGAGATTCGAACTTGCAGGCAGCTGGTTTTTACTTAACAGTATTTAACAGTACTTAGCCTGCTGCGCCACCAAGGCTCTTAGTTGCTCTTAGTTGTCATCTTCTTCTCTTTCCTTTCACTCTTCCCAACATTAGACCCTTCTTCAGAGATCTAGGTCGAATGTGCCCCAAGTCTGTTATAAGCATGGATTTATTTATTGATAACCGAAATTTATATGCCTTAATAAAGGGCTGATTTTATTTTCTTCTGAAACATCATCAAGGAAGGATCTGACTTCATCTTGGGACAGAAGCAAATTATTACAGAGGCAATGGACTACTACTCAGTGGTCAATCTTTGGATCCCAGGCCCCTTGATAACTTTTTTAAGAGTCAGCCTTTCTGAATTTAAGAGGCTCCATTTTTCTAGGATATTATCTCAGTTCCCAATAAATATTACCAATACACAAGATGCAGGCCATACTCAGGATCTGGAGAACAATCCTTTTTTTTTTTAAAAAAAAAAGAACTTTAAATACTTTGAAACCTAGCCAGTGGAGCATAGGTACAACAGAGAGAATATGCAATATTATCCATGTTTGGGACTTTTTGCTTCACTATTGATAGAGTGCTTGCCTATAGAGTCACCAAAAATCAGACATAACTAAATGGTTAAAAACAACAAACAACAACGACAACAACTGATAGTTGGAGATCAAGTAAAGATCCAATCTCCTCTCTTCATATACATTATATCAATCACTTACAATGGACAATGCTTTTAATCTCAAAAAATAGTGCTGATATGTTTTTCAGAAAAGCTCTTAAAGAGAAATGTGAACAAATGAAAACAAGGTTATACTTAATGAGCAAATTCAATATAGCATAAGGTCAATCTTTTAAAGCAGTCTAAGGCTCTGCTCCTAATTTTAAGCATATTCTTATCATATTTGCATACAGCTTCTGAACATACAGCTCAGCAATGATCATTTGTTTTCTAAACTGTGCTTTTCAGAGATTATCAATAGCTTGGAAGTGTTGTATTATTATTTTTTTACTCTTCAGCATAAATACAGATCCATGTTCCTTATGCTAGGAACAAATTTAATCCAATGATCCAACTTTTTTTTTGTCCTTTGTGTTCACCTTATTGAAAAAGCTCATAGCTGCAACAGTCACATAGCCCTATATTTAAGCAGAAAAGTGATTCATTCTTTTTTCATATGATCTGTTCAGGGACTCGAAGGAAGAAAAAAAGTTATGTACATTGCTAGCCATTTGGTTGCCAGAAACATTTTTTCCCCCTTGAGTTTTTTTTTTAAAAATTAACCTGTTTGAATCAAATTCTCACAGAGGATCATAATATTAAGAAAAACACACCAATTATCCAAGTCTTCGCATTTAAAAATGAAAGCAAATAAAACCCAAACAGATCTATGAGAAGTAATTGAGAAAAGGGCAGAAAAATAAAGTCCGTTTATGCAACAGAATTTTCATTTTATTTTACTAAGGCTGAAGAGCCCCACAAAATCAAACCCCAAATAAGTAAGTACTATATATTAAAAAAATTGCACTCACAAAAAGGTTAAATTTCTTGGCAAACCAGAGAAGCAGGTCTGGAAAGGATCATTTACCGTAACTGCAGTCTTTTAAAAATTATAAGCAGGCAAATTATGATTCAGTGTGAAGTCATTATATCTACTCTTCATAGTAACTTTGTATGAGTGGCTGTCTTTTTTTTTTTTTTTAAATTTGATTTATATGCCGCCCTTCTCCGGAGACTCAGGGCGGCTTACAATGCGTTAAGCAATAGCCTTCATACTTTTGTATATTTATATTTATACAAAGTCAGCTTATTGCCCCCAACAAACTGGGTCCTCAATTTACCCACCTTATAAAGGATGGAAGGCTGAGTCGACCTTGAGCCTGCCTGGGATTGAACTCACAAGTAATTGCAGCAGCTGGATCTTAAATGCTGCCTTTGAATGCTGTCTTCCTTGAGTAAGATTAAGTCAGCTACCACCTCAGGTCAGAGCTATAGTCCTCAAAGAGCGGTTGTCCATTGGTGCAGTGGGAAACACTTCACAAATGGTTAAAGCACCCCATTTTTTAAATCTGTTTGCTGTTTAATCAGTTCAGAGCAGCAGCATAATAAAAGGCAGTGGGCAAGGGGAGCAAGCCGTCCCACAAAGCTAATGTAATGTCAGAGTTTGTGTATGCAGCCCAAACAAATGCAGAGCAATACATAAAACTTCAAGAGATAAACCTATCATTTACATGAATTATTACTGGCCCTGCAACTTTGAGGGAGGCTAGAAAAGTGCCGGTTAACCAAGGAATAAAGGCACTGTCTTTGTCTGCAAGCCCATCATTTGAAAGACATAATAAAAGGACAAACAGGCTGTTGGAGATATACAGGATTTTTTCTTTTCTTTTGCATATGTCTTAATAAAAGAGGGGAAAACCTTTAGCTACATCTACTTGCTTCCAGACATCTGCATGTTGCGTAGATCTGAGTGTGTTTAGTGTGATAAATGTGGAATTTTATTTATTAAATGTACTTATCAAATTTATTTATACAGCCAGTTTGGTCCAGTGGTTAACCTAGCATTTTTTTCTCCAAATGCAGATCATTTAGCACACCTTGGGCCAAAGAAGGATTCAAATTGCAAAGGATAGCTGTGTTTCAAATGAGATGGCTCTCAGCCTTGTTCAGAATTGCTGGTAGGGCTATTCGTCATGAGAATATTCTTAAAAGTCCAATTTTTTTCACTCTTGTCTAATGGGGCGCAGAGGACTCTACCAATATTCTTTAAAAGCTATTGTCCCAATCACTTTCACACTCTCACATAATTGCAAGAATGCAAAGAAAACAAAAATACCGAAACCGGAACAGCTACTTTGATTTATTAGCAATGAAGTTTCCGACATAGGGAGAGGCTGCAATGTTTCAGAGCTGTTTAGCTTCATACGGTTGATGGTGCTACAGACAGAAAAAGCTGCAACTTCTGGGGGGAAAAAAACCCCGCTTAGGTTTTTCTGTCTTGATCTTTCTTTTTCTCCGTTTTCTGGGCCTGAGTCTGCTCTAATTACTTAAACTGTAATGAATGTAATAGGAATGGCACAAAGAAGCCCTCATTGGGAGTCACTCTGAAGCACAGATGCCCTTTTGGCTTTCAGATGCCAAGTGATGCTGGTTGGAGCTAAACCCTTGCCACAAAGAGCAGGATGGAGGAAGGAGCCTTGAAAACTATGTGGAGAAATCTCAATTTATAGCCATGATCTCGGTGCCAGATTTACTGTTGTGAGAATGAAGGAACATCTTGTGATTGACTGAGAACAGACAGGCAAAAAAAAAAAAAATACTCTCACAAATCCCTCTGTTTATATAAAAATTAAACTCCAAACCAAATAGCTAGATTCTCCCATTGGCTCTCTTATAGGTACCAGTTCAGCCCAGCTCTTCACTGTCTCCTTTGGCCCTGCGCTCAAGACTGCTGGCAGACTTTTCTTCCTCCACGGTGGAGTTGCAGAGGGACAGAATCACTTTTGAAACCAGCTCTTGGTTTCTTGGCTTCATCCTCTGCCAAACTGAGAAGCGTTGACGATCGCAGTGACATCAGAAGTGAGCAAGAACAGTGTGGGGTCTGGGGAAAAATTGGCCAGCGAGATATTTATACTTGTAATTAGATAAAAGCCATCCTGCTTGGATCTAACACAGAAGTTCCAAGGGTCAATTTAAAGACTCTGCTCTCCACACTGAATATTTCCCCTCCCTCCCGAAGTGTTTAATACTCTCCAGTTCAGGGTGTGTGATTTCAAAACCTCTTATGTTTTATCTGTACAATTTATTCTTTTCCTCAGGAGACACAGTGCAGGGCTTACTACGTGATGTATTTTAATTTACTTACTTCAGCCATACTATGAGGCATGGGTTGAGTCTCTCTGGTTTACGCACAGCATTACCTCATGAGATGTTTGGCCTGATTTAGACTGAAGGACTAGTGAATCTAGTCAACAGTGGTTTATTCAAAAAGCCATTGTTATCGGTATTACGACTAGCCCTCATACGGGTATTGCTACATTGTAAATTTTACAAAGACATTAGGTCAATCTACATCATCCTTCTAATAGATACATTCCTTAGAAGGCCAGATAAATATTACACAAACTTTTTCCTTCAGGATTTAAAACTATTCATTATGTGTGCAGTAGCCATATTTTGTGTTGTTGCGATAAAAGCAAGACACAGACAAATACTACTTGATTTGATATACATTTTAACTGTTAACTTCAGGGGATATGTGGTTTTTATTTTTATTTTACACCAAGTAGTCTCTTAGATTTATCACACACACATCCCACAAGAATTGTATTAACATAGTAACAGAAGAGTGAATGTTATATTCTACTATTTATTTTGCTAGCTGTTAGTACATTATTGTATTTATTTTCTTCAGTCTGCTTTTATGTCTTTTGTTCTTTTAAATTTTGCTGGTCACTGACGGTAGGTAGGTAGGTGGAATAAACCACAGTTTACCACTATTTCTGAATCAGACTCCATATAACTATGTTACTACTCATTACTTGAGTAGATGATTTCATAGGCTCTGGGTTTATCAAAGTGTCTTTCAGCTATTTTTAACTAAGACACTGCAGGCCAAATCGGCCCGGGTATTCTGGTGGGTTGAGTCTAGGAGAAGAACCTTCTCTACCATTGCAACTGCCCTTTGGAGTATCTTGCCCCCTGCAATGAGGTCAGCTCCAATCCTCCTGAACTTCTGCAAGAGCTTAAAAATCTGGTTCAAACAGCTGGCTTGGGGCTCCAAGGGAGGGGCTTCATGATGTGAATGGTTGATAGATTAATAAAAGATCCCAACTCCCCCTTCTCATCTTTTAGTTAGGACTGAGCATATAGATCTTTATAGTATTTAATTTACCCTGTTTTCCCGAAAATAAGACCTCCTTGGATAATAAGCCCAATTGGGCTTCTGAGTGCATGCACTAAAATAAGCCCTCCCCAAAAATAACCCCTTCCCAAAAATAACCCCTCCCCAAAATATTTAAATGCATACACAGCCGGTCCCCGCCATTTCCTCTGGCTAGAGTTAGGGAGACAGAGCTGGAAATCAGGTAAGACGGTAGGAGGAGCCCCATCTTGCTCCATGTGCCCCAAAATAATAAGACCTCCTCTTTCGGGGTTCAAAAAAATATAAGACAAGATGGGTGGTCAATATATTTTATAAATAAATAAATAAGATGCAACAAAGATTGATTCTTGGAATATCCTTTTGAAAGCTATTTATGAGCGTCATGGGTCCAGAATCTCTAGGAGTTACAGTTTTACTTTGCCTCCGAAAGGATGACAGAGAGACAAAACCGTATTCTCAGGATTTGGTTAACACAAAATGTTGTGTAATCCCAGAACATTGATGACGGTGGGATGAAAAAAGAAGATGCTGGCTCCTCTACTTGACCAACAGGAGCCTGGATAGCTCAGCAGACTAATGCATTGTAATTTAACTTCAGCTGTCTGCAATTAGCATGTTTGAATCTCACCAGGCTCAAGGTTGACTCAGCCTTCCATCCTTTCTAAGGTAGGTAAATTGAGGACCCAGTTTGTGGGAGCAGTAAGCTGACTTTGTAAAATATACAAAAGTGTGAAGGCTATTGCTTAATGCATTGTAAGCGGCCGTGAGTCTCTGGAGAAGGATGGCATATAAATCAAATTTAAAAAACAACAACAACAGAATAACAGAGTTGGAAGGGACCTTGGAGGTCTTCTAGTCCAACCCCCTATTCAAACAGGATTGGCTGTCCAGTCTCATCTTAAAAACCTCCTGTGATGGAGCATCCACAGCTTTTGAAGGCAAACTGTTCCACTGGTTAATTGTTCTCACTGTGAGGAAATTTCTCCTCACAACCAATATCATTCATTTTCAGAAGTAACAAGGATTCTTCTTTCCTTCACTCCACCTTAAAATGAACTAAATGGAATAAAATCACAGGGCATTTGTAATAGGGTGAAGCTTCCTTGTCTAAAGCTGTCATTCCTCCTACGCTACAAATCCCATTGAGATCTGGAAAGGTGATGCATTATCATGCTATCCACTTTATAACCAGGGCCTTTTCTCAAAGCCTATAAATATTTTGGGCGATCACTGAAAGGGGAGCAAGAAGTTCTAACAAAAATGTATACTTTGAAGTTGCAAAAGACAGAACAATTTTAAAGGCAATTCTACACTGTTATAGAGTGTTTTTTTTTTCTCCCGCCATCAGAATGACCAATATTCCCTCAACCGTCTTTCTACACATAAAAGGAAATCAAGCCCCTTGGCATTTTACCAGCTGCCTAGTTTCCAGGTGAAAGGAAGGCAGGAAGGGCCCTGAACCTCAATAGCTGGAGGAAGGCAGAATGACAAGAGTTCCCTCAAATGGACAAACAGACCACCTATAAACACTGCAGAGCCTCCCCACTGCAAGAAACGACCATGCTAAAAATATATTGGCTCAGCTCCTGAATTGAACTGCTGTTGTGGGATCGCAGAGTCTGGACCAGTTTTTGAACTGGTATGCTGTCCCTCTGTGGAAGTGCCGTCAATTAGCCCAATTTTATGGGTTTCATAACTGTGAATATTAAATTGACCACATGGGTTGAGTTTGCATAATGTATTACGCTAAAATGCAGTTAGCAAGTTTGGGGCTCAAGCAATAGTGGAATTCAATATTTTTACTACCGATTCTGTGGGCATGGCTTTGTGGATGTGGTGTGGCTTGGTGGGCATGGCAGGGAAAGGATACTGCAAAATCTCCATTCCCACCCCACTCCGGGGGAAGGATACTGCAAAATCCCAATTCCTTCCCCACTCTGGGGCCAGCCAAAAGTGATATTTGCTGGTTCTCCAAACTACTCAAAATTGCCACTACCGGTTCTCCAGAATCTGTCAGAACCTGTTGAATAGCACCCCTGGGCTCAAGTGATGAGCGAACACAAAATGAGGCAGAAGCTGCTGTGTTAAAAGATGGGATGATGAACGGATATTAAACCGAGCAGAGAATGACCAAAGAAGAGCTAAAGATACGCTAGAACAGGGGTGTCAAACTCACATTGTCACGCTGGTGTCACAGGACTTTTTCCCCTTCGTTAACCGGGCATGGGCGTGGCCAATGTGTGATGTATCCCGCCTGCGGGGCGTGCATTTGACAGGGATAGAGCTTAGGTTATCTACAAGGTGCCAAGATATGCTGCTGTAATTACTTAAAGCAAGTTGCATAAGGCAAGAACTGCAGATCACATTAGGAGTTGTTGATTCTTCAAGTCACTCAATAACTGCAATTCCAGTTATAATAACAATGGGGTGATTTGATTTCAGATGGAGTAGTGTTCTGGTAGCAAATAAAAGAGAGGTAAAGTTTTTGGGTTCTGCTACCTGATTTAAGTTCCTAAGTCCAAAAATAAATTCACTTTTCTGTACCAATAGTCATTTTTTAAAAAAGCCATTCTTCCCACTAATTGACTTCTGCCCTACTAACTCAGCCCAGTGCTGTGACAATGTCACATTAGGAGCAAAAAGTAAAGAGGGAATGAAAGACGGCCTCTTCCCTCCTGCCTTTTGGCACCTGGGCTGCTAATGTTGATGTTGCTGTATGAGAAATCTCCTATTTTCTCTTTTGGCCCAGAAGTGATGAATGAGCAGCAGCAGTTGAGAGAAGGAGAAGCAGTAATAGTAATACAGCCTTAAACAGTTAAGTTAACGCCTGCAGTCCTGTGCATAAGGTTTCAATTTTAGACTAGGCACTAAAATGTCACAGCGTGCAGTAAGGTTTATGGCCTGAGACACCTGTTAGGAATCACACCTATCAGGGAAGGAGGTGAAGTAAATGTAATGGCTTGCATGAATCAGAGCTTTCCTTTCATAGGTGTAGGAATTACAAGGTTCAAGCTAAGAAATGAGAAACTGAGTTAAATATTTTGGCTATTGTCAAACTTGAATTTTATTGAAGTGATTCAAATCCAATAATATCTACAATTGATGGTCCTATGGGAGGAAAGAATCAAGAGAACCTTCCTTCTCGAGACATAATGTAAGAAGTAGAGCACTTGGCATATAGTATAAGAGGCTTTCAACTCAAATAGTCTTCTCGTGTTTTTTATTTATTCACCTTTATTTATTTATTAGATTTGTGTGCCACCTATCTTGTTTGTAGCTGATTAGGATAAGACTAGGATAAAACTGATCTTTTCAAGTTGTTGACAAATGTCACCACAACCGGAAATTGTATTCTATTTTTGGAAGACTCCCCAGATGAATTGTACATTACAAAAGTGATGATGGGTTTATTGAAGAGTAATGTACCACTATCTCTATTTGCTACTTTTCCTGCTTTCAATCATTGAAGTGGCTTGGAGCAGATTTACAGACTGGGAGTTAATGCTAACATGTGAACTCCTAACAAATCCAACTCTTAACAAGTCCAAGACATTACAGAAGGAATTGTCCCACGCTATGCTGTGAAAGGACAAATAGTAATAATTGATTGGAGGTTATGGTGAATTGGGTAGATCAATCCATCTATGGTCCATTTCTATTGGGCCAGTTTGACTTTGTCATTCTGAATTTTTAAAATTAAAAACAACATTCACACCTGTTTTTCTAGAAAGCTTTCCCTAATTCATCCATTTTGTATTCAATGTTTTTAAGTTGAAATTTGTACCCAAACATTCGGACCAACGTTTAAAGATTAGAGAGTCTAAGAAAGTTCTTTAGTTGTGAAAGCACTTTTGGGGGAAAAAATGTTTTTGAAACAAGACAAAAGGCACTCTTACTCATTGGAAAGTTCATTCTGATAGCCTAAAAAAAAGAGAGAGAGAGAGAGAGAGAGAGAGAGAGAGAGAGAGAGAGAGAAAACAAATTAGAAACATTAATCAAAGGGATCTTGCATCTCAAAATATATACAGACACCAAAACACTGTTATCATTTCGACTGTTCAATAGGCGAAAATGCTTTCAAAATGGCGACCTGCCATGTGCCTTGAAGCTCACTTTATTCACACATAGCTGAACTCTTGCATAAACAAAAACAGCTCTTCAGATCATTTTTGCCAAGTGGTGCTCTTCAGAAATCACAAAGTGATTATTTTTCCTCCTCCATTTCCAAAGAAAAGGTTACGACAATATTTTTGTTTTAATATACAAGAGAACTACTCGGAACCATTTATTTAGAAACAATTACAATATGAGTGTATGTGAGGGTATTTATGTAAAATATCTTGGAGTAAGTAAGCATTCCTCAGCATGATTCAGGGGCTGAAAGAGAGGTACTGTTTCAAGATTTCTTTGCCTCTTTGCTTCTCAGCCCTGGATGTTTAATAAAGTTGTAATAGTTTATACAAGTAATTTTATACAGAACGGAGAGGAATTTCTCCCCTTCCCCCAGTTATGATTAATAGCATTTTAATACACTGAGTCTTTGCATTCATTTCCAATCTCTGGAATTCGTTGTACTTGGTTACATCTTTTATTCAAAGAGAAATATGTGTCATTTAAAATAATCAGTGCACACACACACACACACGCACACAACTTTGTGCTGAACTCTGCAAATTCCCTCAGGTAACACTTAATTCCTAAAGACTAGATTATCCAGTCTGTAGAATTGCATAGAGTCTGGTGGCTTCATAATATGGATTAGCCTTGCTTTTAACAGAATGAGGTGGTAGATTCTGGCGTCAGTGGTAAGGAAGTAGCAGCACAATTGTAAATGGCAATATGGAATGTCATGCAGCCTGTTGTGTGTCATGTAAACCAGCTGGCTCTCTAACTGTGGGGAGAGGAATTCCCTATTGCTTATGATGAAGTATTGTTCAGCTGCTATGGGAAAGGGTGGTTATCTTGCTTTGGAGTCAGGCAGAGAAATAACTTGAGCGGCATCTGATTTTAGCGATATGCCTTTGGTTTCACACAGAAGAAGATGGATGTAATTAAGATTCCAGTGATCCCTTAAGTGGTCTGGGGATATTATTTAAGTTCAGCAGCAAAAGCAGTAATCATAAAATAAAGCTCTGTAAATGCTTCTAATCATTAAGTCTCACCTCTAAGGAAGGGGATGGAATTCCCTAAATAATTGACTTCCTTCCTTCCTTCCTTCCTTCCTTCCTTCCTTCCTCCCTCCCTCCCTCCCTCCCTCCCTCATGCCTTTTATTTTTCATGAATTATGAAGTAAATCAGACTTCCTTCTAACAATGCCAGCATATACAGAGATTGAAGGCTGGGAGTTGTTTGATCATAGTATATGAAACTCCAAAAATTGTTCAGGGAAAGCCTATTGATGGCAAATGGAAGAAAGAAAAGAAAAGAAAAAAGGAAAGGAAAGGAAAGGAAAGGAAAGGAAAGGAAAGGAAAGGAAAGGAAAGGAATGGAAAAAAAGAAAAGAAAAGGAACTGGCATGATATAAGGTTGTAGGGTTTCGTGTCTGATAGAGGGAGTTTCCAGAAGGATCGTATGTTAGGCTAGAGGCTAATGTGCTTAGGTTTAATTATGCATTTATATACTCAGGAAATTGCCAAGGAATTATGAATTTATCCATGCTTTCCAAAATGAAGGTAAACCCAAATAGGTTTATCTTTGGAATAGCAAACATACTCAAATTCCTCAAAGAAAATAGAAATGGATGTAGGCCAAGAACTTGGTCTCTGCATTTAAAACTGTTCCTGTTTGTGGTATTGGGCTTTATTAAACGATGTATTGTGTTAATTTAGCCATTTTTTTTTGGTAGGAAATAGCTAAAATATCCACACTTCCAACTCCACAGCTGTGAATAAAGAGCCAGCAACTATGAATCAGGATCAGGTACACCAATCAGAATAAGGAATACAACTGCCCAATTCACTTATGGGCATTTCATTTACAAATGCAATGAGGGTCAATCAAATTATAAAATTAGGATAGTATCCAACTATTTGACAGGTACTAAATGTGATGTGATAAAAGTGCTTGTTTAAGACATATTTCTTCTTCTGCATCTTCACTTTTTCATATCCTCTCCTCCCTCACTCCCGATAACCCTGAGTACAAACTCTGTCCCTTAAGATCTTGTGAACTATGTGACGACATAGATATGATGCAGGTTTCATCTGGATGTCATTGTAATTAGGAGCAGACACCAGTGTTCCTATCTGAATATTCATGTGAATGAACTTCTGAATATTTAAATGATTTAAAATATGGTGGGTTTTTATGCATCATGCCTTATCATTTTAAATTTTGTGCACTGCTTTAAAATACCATTGTCAATATGGGAAACTATGTGCATGCATGTCTGCATATCTATACATAAATACTGAAATTTGCCTAGAGCTGTTTCCCCAATAAGAACTAAAAGCATTTTCAGGTGTCATCTGGCTATCACTGAGGCAATATAAAGTCTATCCTCATTACTGTTGCACTGGTACCACAATAGTTGAATGATTCTAGAAGATACCATAATTAACTAGTACGGATCCTACCTAAGATAAATTCGTATATAACCCATACGCATAAATGCCTATAAAGATTTTCAGTCATCCAGGTCATGGTTGTCCCAAAGTTGCTTTTTCAAAAAGCAGCTGAACTTCGTTTTTCCTAGAAGATGTTTCTCTTCTTATCCAAGTTCTGAAGAACTGAAGAAACTTCTTGGAGGAGAAGCAAAATGTCTTCAAGGAAAAACAAAGTCCAGTTGCCTTATGAAAAAGCACTTTTGGGACATCCCATATGCCTGTGATAAGATGCATGTTGATATGCATGTGTATATAAAACTCCATTCTCCAATAGAAAGCATATTTACAATAATTAATCTGTAACCATTAGAGTTATCTCCTTATGTCAACCTAATTGTCTGGCTTTTACCCATCTCAAGAGTTTTTATAGCAAATCAGGGTGGGCTTCAAAAATTTTAGCAAGGGATTCTCTGCCCGGTTGTTGGTGGGCATGGCCTAGTTGACCTCCTGCACCGTGGCATGGTGGGGGCAAGCGTTTTTGCCCACCCCAGGCTCCAGAGGCTTTCCTTGAACCTCCAGGAGGGTGAAAACAGCCTCCCCAGGTTCCGGGCCCATTTCTGGCCTTCCCAAACCTCCAGTAGGCCCTCTCTGAGCCTCTGCATGTGCCCTGCACTTACCTGCATCCAAAACGGGCCGCATGGGGACTCCTGGGAGGGGTCGGGTGGGTGGGGTCAGCCAGGAGTGGGATTTGGGGGTTCTCGGAACTGCACAGAATCTTAGCTAGAGGTTCTCCCAAACACCTGAGAACCCCCAGCAGCTCACCCCTGTAGCAAATTTATCTGAGGAATGAAGAGGGTAGAAAATTCTTTTGGGACTAAAATATGTGAAAAAAAAGATTGTTTTTTTTTTCTTCTCCAGTCATAATTCTGATAAAAATAACATCTATCTGTTCAGGAGTTACATGTAGCAGGGAGGTGACTGGGGAAAGTTTCCATTGATACAAAAGGCCATTGACCCTTCCCATCTCAACATTTAACTGTGACCTGCCTGGTAGGGGTTAATTTTCATTCTTGGGTAGATATTTAATTAAGACAAGGTGGACATATATTTACAAAGTTGGAGATAATTTGGGTGATGTACTACTGTAGCTAAAATATAATTTTAAAAAAAGAATTGGGAAGTATTAATGCCCCTGATATAGAGCTTTGGGGAGCTCAGAACATTGCAAAGTTCTTCAGAATTGGCTTCCTCAATTTGGCCCAATAAAGTTGCTAGCCTTTTATTTAAGCCAATTTGGAAATTGTATTGTGGCATTATGGTTTCTGAAGCAATCTTGACCTTACACAGGGGTGGAGGGGTGAAAAAGCAGCCACAAAAGTGCAAAGGGCAATTTTTTAATCAATTTCTGGCAATGGTTACATTCAAGCATTGTCCATTAGCCAAACTGCCTTTTGTCACAGTGACGATTCCTTAGACAGAAAAATATTTCAAATGTTTGTCATTTGATGTTCTTAAGAGGCTGAGGCTACCGCAGTCTCCCAAGCTCTGTGAAGATGGCAGCATGTCGTATGCTTGCTGTTTGTTTTAATCTGCTCCATAATTAGGGTGGTTAGACTATTTTTATAGTACATGACAGTCTTCCTTCCCAGGCTAAAATTACAGGGGATAAATGGGCTGCTTGTCGAGGGCAGGCAAGAATTTTGGTGCTAAGGATAAAGCTGACCTTGCCAAACTATGTTATGCATCTGGGGCACAATGCACAATTTAGCTAATGCCCAGTGATCTATATGGGGCATTCAGCTGCTGAATTGGTTCACATTGAAATGACCGGAATGAAACTTGCAAAATCCATCTGGACACTTATAGAGATTGGGGCTTAGTCATTTTAATATAATAGAAACCAGAAAATTTAATATGGAATGAAAAGTTTATGTTCTGCTAAGTAAGATAAGTGCACTGCAATAAATCACTGTTGGATGATGAAATCTTCATTTTTCTTGTATTAGTCGACAAGTAGAAGTAAACACCTTTCAGTAAGAAAATGCTTCCCTCCCCTTTTCCTCATGTGCTCTTTTCTTCAGTAAAGAGGACATTCCCTGCTTTGCTTGTCAAAAGTTAAGTTGTCCAAGATGTTTCTGTGCCTTTCAGTTCTGATGCACATGAAATCATAAGCACACTGATTAAGAAGCACCAGATATAGGCACAGTCAGTGAATCCAACACATTGCTTTAACCGTTGTGATGTGTTGAAACTCTGTTGACTTGGAGCTGGGAGAGTAGATGTCCTCCTTTCATCAGAATCATGCAATATACTATAGTAATAGTATAACACCTTCTTCACCAGAAAACACTCTTAGAGGTCAGATTGAGGTTTCTATTGTAGAAGGAAGTTCTTGTCAAGTGCAAACTTGAAAAACCTAATGTCTGAACAGGCAGGGAAATTATTAATTTTGTTCTCCCATCTTTAAAAAATTTCTGCTTCTTTGGGGTGCTTACTGTAATTCTGGGGGAAGGGAATCCTCTAGAGGAACAAAGAACTCAGGACAGCATCATGATTTGAAGTGAATGATGGAAAGAGTCTGAGAGAGATGCCATCTACTACTTTGATTGTTACTACTTGAAGAAGAAGACAGCTGTGGTACACAATGCTGCCAAGGTGTTGAGACTACAGTTGTATTACAAAGGGAAAAAAGCATGCGATATTTTGGAAACAATGTCAAAGAATTTCTGCAAAAATCAAAGTTGTATAAAACAGATTGCTTTTTATCAACACGATCATTTGCACAACCCTGAGAAATTAAGTAAGCAAATTTATATGTTAAATATTAAATCAAACCACTAGCATAAGTAGCACATTTTTTTTCATTCCAATCCATTCCAATAATCAATTGTTTTGTAAAAATAAATTCCAGGGCTTATGTACATATTTATAAGGGTACATATGTGTAAGGGTGAATAGTTAGCTAGCTAGCTAGCTAGAGAAGGAGAGAGAGAGAGATGATAGAGCTAGAGCTAGAGCAAGAGAGAGAGAGACAGAGAGTTCATGATAGATAGATAGATAGATGATAGATAGATAGATAGATAGATAGATAGATAGATAGATAGATAGATAGATAGATAGATAGACAGATGATAGATAGATGCACAGAATTAGGAATTTTCCTACATGATATGAGACAGCAAACCATAAAGCTCTAAGAAACTGGATCTCAGTGCCTAAACCAGTCCTTGGTATTTGAATTGTCTATTCCTATCTAGCCACTCTTGAGATTTGTAGTTAAGAATATTCTCAAATGCATTATAAGTCTTAAAACATTGTAAGCCTTAAATCATATGGTTTAAACAATTTATGACTTTTTAAAAATTTTTATTCATTGGAAGAAAAACAAGTTGCAGCATTCACACATATTTCTAAACAACCTATCACTAGGCACACTTAACCAGTTCTGCTAGTAAGAAGCATCAAGAGGAAGTAATGGGTATGTGCCTGAAAATATTGCCTATGTATTATTAGTCTAGATTCGAAAGAATCCTTGCTTTTTGTGACACCTGAATATAACAGTTTTTTTCACCTAATTAAAGATATATTTTCTAAAGAATAAACGGGCATATATCTGAATTTTGTGTTTATGCTTGTTGAAAGTTCAGCCACCATCTTTAAATGTTTCATTTCTTCCCTTTACAGTAATGGATTTTATTCAGAGCTTTGCCGTGACTGAAAAGTTGAGGTAATGGTAGATTACTTGGATAGCTGTGTGGCCTGCTAAACCATCTCCTCCATATGGGACTGATGATATTTAGGCATGATTACAGACCTTGGGCCATTATCGCGGTTTACAGCGAAAGTGCTCAGATCAGTTTAAACTTACGCTGCTACTGGAAGTGGAGAGAAGATGGTTTTCTTTTTCACTTTGCTCTTCCCCCCCCCCCCCACTTTCTTTAAGTTTTGATATGAATGACATTTAGCAAAGAAGTCGACTTCTAAAGAAAACTAAGAAGTCAGTGATCATCTATCCTTTTTTATATATTTGCGTGCATGTGTGGTATGTGTGCATGTACTTTGGATGGAGTTGGTAGTCTTTCATATAGTATTTCTTGTTAATTATTTCCAGTTGTCTTTTGGGGAACCCCATGCTTCCATGAGTTAGTGTGTTTATTGCAAAAATAAACAATCATGAGCTAGAGCCAACAGGTCTGCACTTACTGTTTTCCTGTAATCTTCAGATCTTTCCTCTCACTTTCTTAATTTGCCTTGAGGCAACTGGATCTCCAGGGCTGTTTTGCTATTCTTCGTTTTTTATCTTGATTCTTTCATAACCCCAGCTCTTATATCCGATGTTCCCTGATTTATTCTGTGTTTTTTTAAGCTGAGTCCTTTTTCTTTCACTAATACTCAGCCATCTTTGTAAAACCTGTTCATGTTACAATTTTGTATACTGTACTCCAGCAATTTCTCAAATGAGCAGCAGTCTATTCCCTGTTGTGGGATAGAGAGGACTGAAGATTTCAAAATGCCAAGGGATACAAATGCAATGAACACACTCGAGAATCTTTTTTAAAGGTGTCAGGGATTGACATATGACCATTGCTGAGATAGTAACTATACAGGTAGTTCTTAACCCAAGGCCACAATTGAGCCCAAAATTCCTGTTGCTATGTGAGACATTTGTTAAGTGAGTTTTGCCCCATTTTACAACCTTTCTTGCCAGAGCTGTTAAGTGAATCACTGCACGTGTTAAATTAGTCACAGGATTGTTAAGTGGCTTCCTCATTGACTTTGCTTGTAAGAAGTTCATAAAAGGTGATCACATGACCCCAGGACACTGCAATCATAAATACGAACCAGTTGCCAAGTATCTGAATTTTGATCATGTGACCATAGGAATGCTGTTATGGTTGTGTGAAAATGGTTATAAGTTCCTTTCTTAGTGCCATTTTAACTTCAAACAGCCATTAAATAAACTGTTGTAAATTGAGAACTATCTGTAGTTTCCTTTATAATCTAGTTTGTTGTTTATTGTCAGATCCCGCTTTGAAAGTATTGAAACTTAATCCTGTTTTAATTCCTGATAACATGTTGAATATATGTTGAATCTAGTGTGCTCTGAACTGATATTTAAAGTGCTTGTGCACCTATATGCATATAAATACACACAAGGTTAGAGAACCAATTTCTCTCAGAGCAAAATTAGATGGATTCAACATCTGAATTGTCTCCACTATTAACTGGCACTGCCAAAAATATGCATAGTTGCATTCTCATTCTCTGGAGCACAGATGGGCAACTATGGTCACTTTATGACCTATGGACTTCAATTTCCAGAATTCCTGAGCCAGCTATGCTTGTAAAGGGGCCATAGTTGCTCAGCTCTGCTCTGGAGGAATTTGCTGGTTCAAATCTGTTAATAACTACGAGATATTCTGAGCCAAGATCTTTTATTGTCGTTTTTGCTGTTTCAGTCTTTTTATTTGCCGTGTCTTTTAAAACACTGCTTTTATGGAAATTGTAACAGATGGTTTAAAATAACTGGGGCTATAAACGAAGTGGTGGTGGGTTATAAATATTTTAAGCAAGCAAAGAACAAACCAGTAAGACTGATGCTAAAATGAAGTTACGTAGTTATCACTCTTGTCTTGTACAAGGCCCCACCATGTGGCTGAAGGAAGGAAAAGTCTGCCATATTAATGAATGGCACAGAGAATGGCGACCGACTCCATCTTAGCATCTGCCTGTTGGGGAGCTAATGCTGTCTAATTGAAGTCAGCAATTGCTTTTGACTAGGCAGTGTTATTAATGCCAACTTAAGCTTCCTTCTTTGCTTCTTGCAAGCCCCAGTAAAAATTGCTATTGGAAGATAGATTTTTTTTTCTCCTCATAGCCATCTGTCTCTTTAAAGCCACATGGCAAAAATCTTGGCCTGAGCCTTTTATTTTAATGCAAAGCAGTACAAGAGCCTTGGATGCATGGAGCTGTATCACAGCTAGTTGCTGTTATTATTATTAATTACATGCCATTGGTTAACATTGCTTCAGAAAAAGGATTTTCCAGATGTGCTCAATTAGAGGGCAGTGTGATAGTGACAGGCCTTCTGAGAGACAGCATTGTAATTAAGAGGAGAATGCGGGATGTAATTATACAGTCTGCTCTTCCGTGTAGCAAATCCCTTTCTCTTTATATGATAAAGGTAAAGGCTGTTTGCTTATTTATTTATTTGTCTGATTGTTTCTCAGCCTTATGGAAGTAAACTGCATCAATGTGATCTCTTCAGAATACAAACTGATTTGGAGCTAACATTCAGAACCACCACTAGAAATGCTGCTAGACATGGCAGCTGGCTAGATTTCCATGGAGTTTATTTGGAGTAAGATAAGTTAGATTTATTATACATGCTCTCTGGAGGGGAAATGTGTTTTAGGTTTGTTTCATATTGTGGTTCAAATGTATGGGACCCTTTAGATGGCCAAACATAGGTGCCTCAGTGGTAGTCATAATCACGAGAAGATTAATTTGGAAAAGCTTCCAGTTACATGATTAGACTGGGTTTCCTTATGTGGGTATTCCCCTCCCTTTATGGTTCTTTCCTTGGAACCATGGTGAGCTACAGATTTATGTTATTTCCTCCTCTTTTGTGTTTTATTGGATTTGTATCCTGCCTTTTATTCCCAAATTCAAGCTGACCCCAGGCCTGGATTAACAGCTATTGTAGAAGGTGAGAGGAATGGCTTTGAGAGACGGGAGAAAGAGCCAATACCAAGGCAATGGTCAGATAAAAGAAAGCTGCATCTGAGCCACTTTAGTTGGATTTTTTTTTGTAATTGTCCTTGCTGCCCTGTTTGACTTTAATCTGCATTGTTAGAAAAATAGTGGGAGGTGGTTTTTTTTGGCATGTTGATTAAAGTTTAAAAATTTGGTTTCCAGATGTCATTTGATACTAGATTTGTTTCCATCTCATAAGAAAATTTTACTTCCATTGAGGGGTATTATCAATGGACTGTGCTTGGGGCAATGAGAAAATGTGGCTTTTTTTCACAAGCTTTGAGAACAAGGATCCCTGGGTTGCAGTAGCCATAGCACTTAGGCCTATATACTACTACTCCACAGTGATTTTACAGCACTCTCTGAGCAGTTTACAATGTCAGCACATTTCCCCCAACAATCTGGGTCTTCATTTTATTGACTTTGGAAGGTGGAAAGACTAAGTCAACCCTGAGCTGGTAAGGATCGAACACCTGGCTGTGGGTCATTTATTGCACTCTTTCAAGTTCATGTGAAAAATATGGACACTGAATTCTTTTAAAAATAAATTTAAACGTCTGATTTTATATATTTTTATCTAAAATAACACGTATTTTAAAAGATATGCTCTTGAGTTTTCCTTTGTAAAACAAAGTTATAAACATAGACAAAAAAATTATTATCCATATGAAGCTCTTTTACATGTGCCCCTTTTCCTGGCTTGTCCTTTAATTTTTTTCAAGAAAATATGGTCACTGTAGTTATTTTGTAACTTTTTGAGAATCATTTTTTTTAGAATCAGACACATTCAATGCCTGCCATTTATTCATTTCACTTGTTATAAATGTGTAACTTTTGTTTTATTTTGAGATTTTAACACTGTCCTTTTTCCAATGGATAACCCCCCCCCCCACACACACACATTTCTATGACCTTTAAAAAAAACACCTTCAATTCTTAAAGTTGGAGAACCTTGACTGAAAACGTGCTTTGTGATTTCAGATCTTTCTGTTCTATTATATGTTTATGTTTGGGATGCTGATGCAGGAACTTTGGCTCCAAAAGATACCTGGCAAGAGGCAGGTTGTAACTGGGCATACTGGCTACTCCACTTCACTTTGAACAGGATGGTCCTGACTCACCTGAAGAATGCAGATGTGACTGTGCACCTGGCCGGACTCCAAGCCATTATCTCCCAAGCAAGTATAACATTGGGGATGATAGGGACCAAAGTACATATGTCTCAAAATACATGATTTAAAATCTCAGTACCTGGATGCCTTGAGATGAATTTATGAAAGCATTAGATGTTTAATCCTTCCTTCCTGCATAGAGTTGCTTGACAGTGAGATGGGAGGCATATAAATTTAATTAACTAAATGTTCCAGCCCATAATTCCAATGGGAAACAACCCCCCCAAATTAAAATAAAACCAATGGAAGAAAACATATCCATTTAACTAGACCCAAATATCTCTCCATCCACCCAGCTCCTTTTTTTCCATTGAACAAATGATTTTTTAACATTTAAAAGTTTATTTAGTAATAGAGCAATATATATAAAGATACAAATATTGATATTCATTTTCTTATTTTAAGAAGTACATTAACAAATACTTCGTGCTTGTTTTTGTTTTTTAGTCTTTTTATACTTTTTTATTTTAAATACATATATTTCCAGAAAATTGTAAGTAGAAATGAAGAGATAATTAATGAGTCCATAAAATTATTATTCGATAGAACCTTAGTAAAAGATACCATACAGAGAGTATTAAATTGTTTTTATCATAAAAAAAGTATAATATTTGAACTTAATGCCAAATTATATTGATATAGTATATTGTTGCTTATAAGTCAGCAATAAAATAGATGTTGTCTTTTCTCTGATCAGAGGACAATTTAGCCATCTCAGCATTTCCATCACCTTTGTCAACCAAACTGTGGGGAGTGCTGAATCCTTCCATCCTTATGTGTGCAGATAATCCTCAATTTATGACTGATTTTCCAACAACCATTTGCAGTTCTGATAGCCTTAGAACAGGTGTTTTATGGCCCATAAAGCACTTCCAACCACCATAAAACATCTTGGCAGATTCCACTGTCACATGACTTCATTTCAGGTGGCAACCTGTTTACATTTACGATTGGTTGGCAAGTGCCCTGCAATCATGTGATTGCCATTTATAATCTTCTCTACTGGCTTCTCCAGAAAATCAATGGAGAAATAGACAAGGAATGTTTTGAGTGGAGTGGATTTCAGATCTGTTATCTCAGCAGGCTGAGGGATTTCCCCTCACCTCCATGGTGCAATGGGAAATCTATCCACATGTTGGTAGAACAGACCTCAAATCTGGAGAAAAGCTAATGAACACTAGCATTCTGGGGTTTTTTTTCAGAACACTGATATTTGTTAGTGTTTTAATGAACACCATATTTCTGCTAATCTGTAGAGAAAAACATCAGAAAAAATCAAAGTTCTGGACCTTTTATAATGCTGCCATTTGCTAGCATATTAGTGAACCCTGTCTACCCTCTTCTGGAGAAGAAAATGCTGGCAAATGCCAGTGTTCTGTGCCTTCTGGAATAATGTTGTTCACCAGTATTTTTGCCTGATTTGAGATCCATTCCTCCAGGGCGCCAAGGGATTTCCTTTCCAGAAATCCATCAGTGTGCTGGAGAAACAGACTGTAAAACCAGTCTTAACATCAGCAAATTCCATTGCTCTCATGATTGTTCTCTCTGGTAGGGTTAGGGTAAAATGATAATGTGGCATCTCACTTAATGGCCACTTCACTCAACAACTGAGATTCGAGGCCAATTGTAGTTTTAAATGGTGGGCTACCTATACAATAATCTTGCTGCAGTTATTTTATATGAAAATAAAGTTCCAGGAATTTTTTTTTCAACTGTTCATCAATCCCAAAAGAAAAACCATGATCTTAATTGTATATTAATCTTTAAACTTTTCTGAAGATATTACATACAATAAAATGCTGAACTGAAAAAGGGAAAGTGCAAACTATTTTGACATTTAAGAAAAAAGAAAGAATTGCTAGGAAAGTATTTCAAGTCAGATTAAACTTTTAGAAGGTCGGTTATCTATGTCAGCAGTAAAAGGAATAGAAACCAAGAACTATACCAAGCAAAAGAATTTTGAATTTGTGAGTAAACCAGAAAGCATATAAATTAAGAAAAGACTAAAAAAATAATTTTGAAATTTCAATAAGGTGATACTTTATGAATGGGCAATGGTTTTCCTATGTACAATTACTAGAAAGATTTATTGGAGAGAAGTCTAATAGAACAATGTTGCTCAGTCTTCACTCTACTCACAGAGTACAACAGCTAGGAGTGCTGACATCAACATCAACTGACTGCTGCAGTTGTTGCTGTTCTTTGATCAGCCTCATTCTTAGCTTTGTGTCTCCTGAGGCTGACATTCCACAGTTTTGCTAGGACTTCTTCCTCAAGGAAGTTGAGTTGTCTTGAGTCCTAGACCATAACAGGAACACATTTAGTACAGTGGTGGGTTTCAAAAATTTTTACTACTAGTTCTGTGGGTGTGGCTTGGTGGGCGTGGCATGGCTTGGTGGGCATGGCAGGGGAAGGATACTGTAAAATCTCTATTCTCTCCCCACTCCAGGGGAAGAGTACTACAAAATCCCCATTTCTTCTCAATCAGCTGGGACTCGGGACTCAGAGAATAGATGGGGGTGGGGCCAGTCAGAGGTGGTATTTACCGAATACCACCTCTGGTATTTGGTAAATACCAGTAGTTCAGGTTCTCCGAACCTCTGGTTATTCAATAAATTTCAGTAGTTCAGGTTTTCCGAACTACTGAAAATTTCTATTACCGGTTCTCCAGAACTGGTCAGAACCTGCTGAAACCCACCTCTAATTTAGTATTTTAATAAGAATAATAATAATAAAAACAATAAATAAGCAAGAAACAAAAACTAACAAAATCTGGCAACTGAATTAATATTAAAAATTACCAAATACTATGTAGATATTGAGAGAAGTCTTGAAGTTTTTGTCAAATCAAATCTTATTTAATTTCCGATTTTTATTTCAGCCATACTGTCTTCTGTCTTGGTGGTCTTGTGGGAGGCGGATTACACTCTCCCAATGCAACAGCTTTTCCTGGGTATCTAAGAACAAATGGTGAATAAAATACTATTTTATTTTATACTGTTATTTTTTAACAGTAATAATAAGGGTTATTATTATTTGTAATAAAATAGTGGATCTTAAACTAAATGCTTCATTTCTATCCCACCTTTCCTTTATATCCACCATGAGAAAAAATAAATTAATATTTTAGGACAAAGTATTCACTCCCACCTTCTAGGTCATCTGTGTTCTGCACCATGACACAGGAGCACATCTAATATTTAAATAATAATCTAATATCTTAAAATAATCAAGGGACAAAAAGTTAAGAAAACCTGGCAAATTAATTTAAACGATTACCAGATATTAGAGAGCTGAGGTAGGAAGTATATCTGACATTCTTCTGAAACTGATACTCATGTCATTTAGAATATTTATGTTTGCGTTCCAGTTATCAGGCAGGTTATAGGGGAGGGCTGCAGCTTCCAAGTCCTCCATGCGGGTGGTTTTGTCAGAAGTGTCTGGCTGCCCTGGTGCCACATTATTCTGGCAGTACCTTTTACTGGGGATTGAAAAACAAAAAGAAAGTAAAATATAACTAATGTATATATTATTTTCTTAGCACTAATAATAAGAGTTATTATTATTTGTAATAAATAGTGGACCTAGAGTTTTCATTGCCCCAGGGCTCCTGATTCTTGGTGATACTATTCCCTTAGAAATTAGCAGCACCACTTTGTCTCAGGCAGAAGCCTCTTTGAGAAAGATGCTCACTTGAAGAATGCATTTGTCCACAAAATGAATCTTTTCCACAATGAAGAACTTACCAGCACTGGCGCAAACCAATAAAAGTGCCAATGGAGACATAGAGTCCTATGATAAGCAAGGTGACCACCCATGGCCTCGATAGAAAGTTAATGTCATCAGAGGCTCTTGTTGGTCTTATGAGCTCAGTTTCATCCATTTCTGAAACAGAAAAAGGGTGGGGAAAGTAAGGAAAATTTTAAATCACTCTAACAGAAATGATTTGATCATACTTGCAGTTATTAGTTGTTGGTCATCATACTTTGAACACTTTTCCCTTAGAGCAGTACAGAAACAAGTGACTCTAATTTTGCTTTTGCTCCATTTCTACCCCATCTTTTCTATACATCCAATTTTCTTTACAGGTAGCCCTAGAGATATGACTGCCCATTACGGTCAATGTCAAAATGGCCATTAAGTGAAGTGTCTCACTTAATAACTGCCCTCATCCCTGCTCTCCCCAATGCAATCACTAAATTATCATGCAGGTTATTAAGTGAAGCACCGGGTGCCTCAGGGGTGGCAGAAGCCTTGGAGGCCTAGTGCAGGCTCATAGCCTCCCCCATCCCTGAAGTACCCAGTGATCTGCTCCCTGTCTCTTGAGGTTCCTCAGGCCTCGTCCTGATCCCAAGTCAGTTATTCAGTCAGGCAAGGGAGCCTAAAGCCAGTCAGTAGAAGCAACCAATACATGGAGGACAGTCACAGCTGTAGGCCTCAGGCCTACTTCCCGTGTATATATATTTATTATGTTTTATCAATAGGAATAAAAATACAAAACAAGAAAATAAAACAGAAATAGACATATATCCAACAATAACAACAAAAACAATGAAAAAAAAATATGTACATGAAACAGGGAAAAAAAATAACCCAAACATGCAACATTAAACATATAAAAAAATCCACCCTGGCTGGATTCTGAAAAGAAAAATAATTTTTAAAAAATCTGATAAATTCTCCTCCCTTTATGGATCTCTAAATAGTTATAAACTCAGAGCCTGCCAAGCCCTCCCACTGTCCTTCACGTTTCCCCAGGCTTTGTCCTGCTCAGCCACACATGGGAGCTTAAAGCACCAACTGTCACATGGATGTCAGTTGCAGCCTGTGGGCCTCTGCCTACTTCTCATCCCAACCCAACCCAAGGAGGCTCCACAAACGCCACAAACAGAGCCTCCCTAAAACACGAGACCCTCCTACAGTCTCGCAAGAAGTACCACTTGCTAGGAGAACAGCAGGAGTTGCCATAAGGCGGGAGGCCTCAGTAAAGAAAACTGAGCCACTTATTGCAAAGGTAAGTTGAGTCGGGGTGTTTGCTGTTGAGCCCTGGAGTTGACTGAGCAGCAGGCCAAGGCCTAAAAGCACCTTGGGTGGCTGGATGGAAAGTAGGCCTCGGCCTACAGGCTGTAACTGTCCTCCATGTTCCGGTAGCTTCTTTAGACTCCCTTGCGTGGCTGAATGGCCGAGGCCTGATGGGACCCAGCAGGATGAAGTGGGTGGGATATTGCAGTGTCCCTGAAGTTGGTCATAATGGTGAACAATGGCAGGGGAACTGCAGCAGCCCTAATTTTGAATCCAGGTCCTAAGTACTTTTATTGTGGGTTAAATGGTGGTTAAGCAACCAATCATAAATGTCCTATCCATGATCGGTCATTTAACCATCATTCAAAATGTGTATCCTGTGTATCCACCCAACAAGAAGAAAGAAAAAAAAATATTGTTATATCACAGCTAGGGAAAGCCTCGTGGCCTAAATAGAACATAACCCTCACTTAATTATATAATATATCCTGTAACTTAAATAGATTTCAATACTTTTTCCTTCACCCTATTCCCAGTTTTCCTTTTGACTACCCCTTAAGCCACTCTGTTTTTATACCCTCCAAGGCCAACCAGGTAAAAACTCAAAGCAGGAAAACAAAATCAAGAGAAGAAACCAAGTCCTGGTCACCTAAAAATACAAAGCTCCTATCTTTCTCTCCCCAAGGCTTCTATCTCCACCTCAACAAAGTCTTAATCCACTCAAGCTTTTATACTCATCAAGGCTCCGCCCACAAATACTTCAAAGGAAAAGATACCAACTGAAGAAACTGTATCCAGGTAACCTAAAGAGATCATAATACTTCTCTTTCTGCACAACCTTTGCCCCCACCCTCCCTTGGATTCCCCTTACCGCTTTCAGCTCAGAAGGGAATGCTAACCCTTTAGTGGTATTTCGTCAGTGTGGATTCCATGGGATCTACCTGAAGTGCCAGGAAAGCCACACAGATTTATGCTCAAAGAGGTTTTTTCAAAAGGCAACTGGACTTTACTTTGTTTTTTTCCTTGAAACTGTTTCGCTTCTCATCCAAGAAGCTTCTTCAGTTCACTGAAGGAGCTTCTTGGATGAGAAGCAAAACGTCTCCATATACATATATGCTCAGAAATATGTCTCCATATATATATACTGTATGCTCAGAAAAGCTAAGAAATAATATTTGTGTGTGTGTTCTTATCTGGGTCATGATGCGGAAACATGAATATGAACCATATGAACCACGTTTCATATGAATATGAAACATGAATATGAACCAGCAATCTAAGGTTTTAACCTTGCTTAAATCTCAAATTCCCATAGACTCTGCCATCAAAATAATATTCTTCATTCAGGGCATAAAATTAATTGATCCAAAGCATGTCTAACAAGTTCATATGCTATTTTCAAAAAGAATATTATGTATATCTTACGCATAATTACACATAATCGTGTACATACCTACACATAATTACTTTTCCTTATTCAGCTACAAAATGGAATACTAATCCAACATCCCCATTTTGGGGTATACTCAGTGCGCAAACTGTTTCACAAAGGTTTCAAGTCACTTGCTCAAATTTATGCTTGCTGAATGATTATGCATGAGGCAATCTTGCTCTTGTAATTGGCTATGTCTTCGATTTTCTATTTTTTGCCTTATTAATTAAACAACTTACCGTATTTTCAGAGTAAAAGACGCACCAGAATATAAGATGCTCCTTGGTTTTTAGAGAAGAAAATAAGAAAAAAACTGATTGGCAGGTGGATCGGCCTCCTGGAATACCTCAATCAGCTGTTCCCAGAGGTGAATTTTAGCAACAGGTTCCTTGGTTGTGAGCTCTGTGCCTTACTTTTTTTTTGCTTTTTTTTCTGCCTCTGAAACTTCTGAAACTCTGTTTCAGAAAAAACTCTTTTTCCTGTCTCTGAAAGCCTCCGAAACAGAGCTTCAGAAAAAAAGTCTCCGAAGCTCTGTTTGGGGGCTTTTTTCTGAAGCTCTGTTTGGGGGCTTTTTTTCTGAAGCTCTGTTTGGGGGCTTCTTTTCTGAAGCTTCATTTCTGATGCTTTTTTCAGCCTCTGAAACCTCCGTTTGAGAAGTTGGGCGGGGCTACATTCAGAGTATAAGACGCACCCAGATTTTCACCCTCTTTTTGGGGGAGGGAAGGTGTATCTTATACTCTGAAAAATACGGTAAATTTTCAAATTATTCTAGAATGAATGGAAAAATACTTAGTTTTCTAGGAATCTAAAATTCTATTGAAATGGCTAAGAATTTGAGATATTTCCTATATCTCAATTCACTCTCTTGAACCCTCCTTGTTAAATCCTGTTCACTCACTTCCAAAACAGTTCTTTATTTTCATCCATATTCCTCATATCTCAAAGCCTATTTCTCTCCACTCTACCACTTTTCCTGGCTGCCTACCTCTTCAAATAATATTAAACAAGAGGAAATCAAGAAAAGAAAAGAAGCTACATCTATGGAACCTAAAATAAGTGTGCCATCTCTACCTCTATTCTGTTTCTATTTGCATTATTTCTAAATCCTCTTTCTTTCTTCAACCTCCAATGCCTAGGGTCACCTTTCTCAACCTCCAATGCCTAGGGTCACCTTTCTCAACTGCCACCTGCTCATCTGAAAGTTGAGTCAATGCAAGTGAACTTCTTTTTTTGTTGGATTGAAACATTTCACTGCTTATCCAAGTAGCTTTTTCAGTTTGAGCAAGATGGTTAGCAGGACCGCATATAGGTCATCCTATCAGCAAATATAATTTCCATTTACAAGCCTAAACTGAACAACATGCATCTATATAACATCTGAAAATCAAATAACAGTCAAAAGTCTCCTCAATAAGTATTATTAGCGATGCCAAAATAGAATTAGCTTTGGCTAATTTGTTAACTATGAGGAAAATAATACTTCTTCCTTCTCAATGTCCATAGGAGTTGATTTAAAATGACATCAAAGAAATGCATTAATCCTTTGACTCTTTTGGATAAGAATTGAGGGGGAGGGAGACACATGAGCAACAGGCTAGATTTATTTGTTATTCATTTAAGAATCTGTAGTGAATCCACATGGTATTTGGGAACAGCCTAATGTTGACTGCACACAACTCCAGCAAAAAGTTATACTACCCACACAATGTATTAAAGGGGAAGAAAGTGCTTCATCAAAATTAGCTGGTAAAGAGTAAATCATGAAGTGATTTTGAAATATAGACTGAAAATCATTGTTGAAGAATTTATTCATGGAGGACTATGTGGATTTTTAACCTCTTTTTTTCAGATTTCTATTTTATTTTTGAAAGATGTACTCACTGTGATTTGAGGAATCTTCCTTGTGATTGTATAATAGGAACTGAATGTTAATCATGCTTCCTTGTGTTTTGGGACTTCAGTCATAGGTTGTTTAAGAGATACATTCTGAGTTTATTATTCACTTTAAATTCTGAATTAAGAATGGGCTGCTTGGAGAAACTGCACTATTAATTCAGATAATGGACTTAGTAGTTTAATCCTTATCTTCAATATGGAGATTATGACAATGGTACAAACAATATTGTGGTTAAACTGTCTGTCTGTTCCAAAGGCAGTAGTGGACATCAGGTTAAAAGCAGGGGTGAAATCCAGCAGGTTCTGACAGGTTCTGGAGAACCAGCAGCAGAAATTTTGAGTAGTGTGGAGAACCAGCAAATACCACCTCTGGCTGGCCCCAGAGTGGGATGGGAATGGAGATTTTGCAATATCTTTCCCCTGGACTGGGGTGGGAATGGAGGTTTTGCAGTAGCCTTTCCCTGCCATGCCCACCAAGCCATGCCCACCAAGCCATGCCCACCAAGCCATGCCCACCAAGCCATGCCCACCAAGCCACATCACACCCACCAAGCCACGCCCATAGAACCGGTAGTAAAAAAATTGGATTTCACCACTGGTTAAAAGGTTTATTGAAGAGATTAGGACATACCCTCTCACTGCACTCCAGAATCCTGACTTCTATATATTGTATGATGTATCTATGTCTCTCTCTCTGTCTCTCTATCTCTCTGTCTCTATTTATCTATTGTTTATTTCTCAGCCTTGAAGGTTTCTGTCATATTGCTTCAACACTTCAAATAAATAAATAAATAAATAAATAAATAAATAAATAAATAAATAAATAAATAAATAAATAAATAAATAAATAAATAAATAAATAAATAAATAAATAAATAAATAAATAAATAAATAAACAAACAAACAAACAAACAAACAAACACCCCACAGGCCTTAGTATTATCATTGATAGTGAAATTTCTAGCAGCTTGTTGTATTTTTTTTTTTTTTTTGAGTTTTAGGTAGACAAGTTTCTAGGAAGATTGATGAAAGCCCACACCCAAGCTAGCAATTTTATTCATAAATTGCTTGATCTTGGCTTTATTTTAATTTTGCCTATAGAAATATTTTCACAATCTCAAGCTATATTTCTCATTATGTGATAGTTTCTCCATTTAGAATTTGAATTTGTGTTAATTCATACATTTTTATATATGAATGTGTGTAGTCATGCATATGATCTTTATCAATAGAGTAGATAGAATAGATTCCTCATTTAGAACCAGGCAGGGCCGTTTATTTTTATAAGTTAATACTTTGCTAATTGGAGTTATACCCACTAGTCCACTTATTTATTGCCAGTATAAACCTGCCAAACACATATGTCCTCTAATAGTGTAACAGGAAATTACTGTATATCTTGTTACAGGAACATAATTGCTTCCTTCTCATCATAAAACTTCATTAATAATCTGCAGTGTGCTTTTTAGACTTCAAAACACAAATAAACCTTTAGGATAAACTTCCAATATATATTTAAAAATTGAGTGATATTTTGAAGAGTACATTGAATAAACAAAGTCACAACCTAACTGGAGGTACAAAGGATTTAGTATATTATAATCTCTGTTCTTGGTTTGTGACTATAGACATTTAGTACAATACAGTATAATCAGTTATTAAAATTAGTGTTTAATGATGTATGCCTATGAGCTTATATCCTTATTTGATTACTTTGCACTGCCTGTACATATTATAATTCTTGCAAATTACCTTGAATTAATTTTTCTAGGAGCTTCAGAAAAACAAGCAGGCATGTTAAACCACATGTTTTTTGTTTGATCAACAGAAATCAGTCATCACAGTGATATGTAATGATAAATGGAAAAAACAGCATCATAGGCTGGACAGTTTTAATATTCCTGTATTGGGGATATAAATGTGCTCAGTAGTGTTGCAAACAATGAACATTTTAAAAAGAAACTTTTAACAATTTTTGATATAAATGATTTTCTGAAAAAAATGTTATGGGAAACAAAACATGTATCTTATTGGGCAGCTTAATTGCTCCCCCCAAAACTGGTTGTTTTAGCTTGGCAGAAGTGATGAAGATAATGCACAAACATTTTGTACCACAATTACTGAGCACAGAGCTTTTCAGTTTTCATAAATGCAGACAGAGGAAGAGCAACATATGCAGCTTGTCTTAAAAAGGTAAGCGAGTGTTGGAACGTTAACCCTGCACATTGGTAAAAGGCTAAATATTTTATTGAAAGACTGCCTAGTGTGTACAGAATTCTGAAATAATCACTTTTTCTTTAAAATATGTTTAAAACAGGTGAATTTAATATTTAAAAGTTGGGTATAGACAGGGAAAATGCTGCGTGAGCCACTGTAGAACTTTAGTCAGAGAAGAAAGCAAATGTGAATAAGCTTACAGCAACATACGGAGTTGCAAAGATATTTGTGATCCAGTTTTGAAATTGGGTGCCCCCCCATCACATGATTGCATTTTGGGCACTTGGCAACTGGCCCACATTTATGGCCATTTGCAGCACCCCTCAATCACGTGACTGCAATTTAGGTTTCCGTAAAGCAAGGAGCAGAAAAAGGCTACTGCTAGCTTAGGAGACTTTTGTCTGATCAGCAGAAAAGAGACAACATCTAAAATGGTGTCAAATGTTCTTATGAGAGGAATAAATCATATTAGATCTGTTTAAACCTATACTACAGAGAATGGGTGTCAAACTTGTGGCGTCATGTTGTTGTCACATGATGTTTCGCCATGTTTTTTCCATTTGCGGAGCTGGGATAGGTGCAGCCTGCATGTGATACATCCGGCCCACAGACTGCCACTTTGTCACCACTGCTATAGAGTAAAGTATTGTGAAGTGCTGTGGTGGCGCAGTGGTTAGAATGCAGTATTGCAGGCTAATTCTATTGACTGCCAACTGCCAGCAGTTTGGCACTTCGATTTTCACTGGCTCAAGGTTGACTCAGTCTTTCATCCTTCTGAGGTTGGTAAAATGCGGATCCAAATTGTTGGGACAATATGCTGACTCTGTGAACTGCTTAGAGAGGGCTGTAAAGCACTGTGAAGCATACAAGTTTAAGTGCTATTGCTATTGTTGATGTAACAAATGCATAAATAATATAATGCAAGTAATAGTTATATTTCAAGGAGACAGCTCCTTAAAACACCGTTCAGTGGAAAGAGTCAGAGAAATAAAGTTTGTATCCTTGAATTCTTGCCATGTGGTGCTGTCTTTTTGCTGTCAGACTGTAATTATTAAGAATTCGTCTGGATACCCTGCAATAAATTCTGTAGGGTTAATTTATACTTCCTTCAAGGTTTTTAGAGAGAAGCTGTAGGTCGGTGGTAGTCCCAACAGTTCCAGGTTTAATCCAACCATGGCCTCAGTTGATATTAACCAGCTTTCTGTGTCTCCAATTTTCTTTTCCAATGCATTCTGCAAAAAAGAAACCTTAATATTTATTGAAAGCAGAAGTATATTTGCTTTAGTGTTAAACAGCTGATATTTTTTTTCTCCTTGCAAAATGTGCATTTGTGGCTAAAATATCTGATTTTAAGACCAAATTAGATATGATAGGGAGGCTGTTTACTTTTTATACCCTTTGTTGCATTCTAACATTGTTTTCTACTTTTCCGTTTTAATTGTGTACATTCTTTCAAATGTTTTAACATATGATTACGGTATAAACATGTATTAAACAAGCAAGCAAGCAAGCAAATAAATAAATAAGAAATGGGAAGAAAGAAGATGAAGCCCTGCTGGTAGACTTTTGAGCGATTTGTAATATATCAGCAAAGATTTCTGGTTCCCATTCCTTCAACAATAGGAAATTTAAGCACCTCTGGATTTTATCACTAGAAGAAATTAGTTTAGGGTAATGAATAAGAAGAAAAAAATGTCAGAAGATTGTAAACTTTATTTACTTCATATACATAAAACAAATTCCTGGGCTCAAAATGCTGCAATTTTAAATTTGTGCCTAATTTGCATTTGGCTCTGGTTAGTGAATGTTGAGGTGCTAGCAAAAAAAAAATCTGTCTGTGCTTCATATCAAAAAGAGTGCATGGCATTTTGGGTTGAGGGACTGAAATGAATATCAACCCAAGTCCGATGCTAAAACAAGGAATTAACTCTGAGTATTTAAACACATACACAAGCCCTACAGCAAAGAAAGGAGACATTTCTTTCTTCCTTGCTCCATAGATCAGGACTAGACAACTTCTTCCCCTCATAGGTAGAGCTGAAGGGAGCAGCAGGTAAAGGTGATCAAAACTTGGCAGAGATTCCCATTCTCCCTCTGACATCTGTTTTCTCTCTCTGACAGTTTCTTATATTTCTCAAGCTGCAGAATCTGAAATGATGTCTCATGGATGGTATATGAAAAGTTGCAAAAGTTGCAAATTGAGTCGCTCTGTAACTCAACATTCTAAGAGAAAGTTTGCTCTGTAATGTCTGTCTGGATCTCCGTGGCTGATGGAGACGCTAAACAATATACCTAATGTGATTTAGGAGGTCAGGGGAATCACGGGAATGGAGAAAGCACCAGTTCAGTTTCTATCTCTATATGCCATAAGATATACTTTTACATAACATCACTATAATTACTGAGCCGTGGTGGCACAATGCAATATTGCAGGCTAATTCACTGCTTACTGCCAGGAGCTCAATCCTGACTGGTTCAAGGTTGACTCAGCCTTCCATCCTTTAGAGCAGTGGTGGGTTCCTCCGGGTTCGGCCTGGTTCAGCCGAGCCGGTAGCGGTGATGATATGATGTCACCAAACGGGTTCTCTTTGTTCAGGAGCTAAGCCCTCCTGCCCCCACTCCCTCCGCGTTATTCTTACCTTTTATTTGGCCCCACCCCCAATCTATTGCTGCCTTTCGAGTCCCAGTTGATTGGCTAGAAGGAAAAAAACTGTTTAAACTCTTGCTGCGGGGCTTCAAAGGGCCACCCTACAGCTGATCAGTGTTAAAAGGCAGTGTAGTGGTAGATGGATGCCTCCAAAAATGAATGAGTAGACCAGTGCCTCCAAAAACGAATGGGTAGACCGGTGCCTCCAAAAACGAATGTGTAGACCAGGACCTCCAAAAACAAATGAGTAGACCGGGGCCTCCAAAAACAAATGGGTAGACCGGTATAGCTCTGCAAGCAGTTAAAAGCCTGGTAGACCAGTACCTCTGCTAAATCCTAAAGAATTGTCACATGACTATCAAGCCACACCCAAAAAATAAGCCACGCCCACAGAACCAGTAGTAAAAAATTTTAGAACTCACCCCTGCTTTAAAGGTCAGTAAAATGAGGACCCAGATTGTTGGGGGGGAATATGCTGACTTTGTAAACTGCTTAGGGCTGTAAAGCACTGTAAAACGGTATATAAATCTAAGTGCTATTGCTACTACTGTTTTAATTTATTTTCCGTTCTGTGATTGTTAGCATATAGACAGTGAAGGCTATGAAGCTTGATGAGTCAATGTTCTTTCTAATTTTTCTGAATGCAGTTTAAGAGGCTCCACTTGTACTCCTGCTTTCCACAATGTTTTATCTAACCTTCTTACTTCTGAGTTTCATTTCCACCTTCAACAGGATCCAATTTAAAGTCCTTCAAATCAATTTTGTCATGCTTTGGCCAAACTCATTTCTACCACAGCTTCTGAGGTACAACCCTTCTTGTGCCAGTAGTTCATCATAGTGATACTTCAGATCAGGGGTGGGTTCTACTTACCTTTACTACCGATTTGCAGCAGGGCCACGCATGCGCAGAAGTGTTTTGATGTCGGGGTCGGTGGGCGGAGCCTCCCACCGGTTTTACTACTGGTTCTATAGAACTGGTGCAAACCGGGGGCAACCCACCACTGCTTCAGATCATGGTTCAAGAAAATACATTTTTCCTCAATATCATTTGTGTAGCTAGTGATTTGGAGAATAGAAGAATGGATGAGAATATCATCTGATCCTCTGGGATCTCGAGCTTCATTCTGGGATTTTTCAAAGCACATTGATGAACACTTGCTCCTGGTCATCATTCCTTAAGCTTGCTTCTCTGTTTACGTTAATTTTCAACAGTTGTTTCCATTGCCTGTTTCTATTGTTGAGCCCCCTTTCTCTAAACAGATAAATTGATTGAGGGATAGCCATTCACTGCTCCAATCAGTTAATCATTGATTTGCTGCACATACATCCCCGATTTTTCTCTTCTCTTTCTACTGACGACTTCATGGTTTTTCTTTTGTGCTTTATCAAATTACATACTGAATGAAGGCCTACATTTCGGAGACAGATGGATTTGATGTGTTTGAAAATAGATGCCTTCTAAAAGGAACTAAATTAGTAGTTCTACTTTCCTTCCCCCTTTTTATTGAAGACAGAGCAGACAATATCAACAAGCACATATTTTTTTAAAAGCTAAGACACTTTCTATGCTAAATCAAGCATTTTTAAATCCCATTTATTTCAATAGTGGAAATTTATACGTCATTTATGTCATATTATTCCCCCCCCCCTCCCCAAAAATATAGTCAATCATGGCAGTCTGCTAATTCTGTTTGGCCAGTAAAGAAACATTTAACTCATTTACTCCTATGGTAAAATCAAAAATCTTCTCGTTGCCTTTATGAGAAAAACAATCTGGAAGAAAAGCATTAAACATTTCTGTACATAAACCACAGAAATGGGATGCTCTCCACAGCTACTGAATGAAAAGAAAAGTTGTCTAGCCATAAGTCTCCCACATACTTAAGGAGTATTTCTGTCTTATGTTCAGTATAAGGACATTCAGAAACCTACTTCAATGTTCTTCAATTATAGATACCTTGAAATAATCAAGAAACTCTACCAAACCTTGAAAAAAAAATCAATTTACAGAAATTGGGAGTCAAATTGAGTGTATAAGCACTGTCCTCCCACATACCAACCAACCAACCAACCTTTCATTTTTGTTTATTTTTTTAATAAAGGTCATAGGCTGCTCTAATTACATAGAACTTACTCATATGCACAACAAAGTTGAAACAGACAATAATGTACAATAACAATATAATAGTCACTTTACATATCAAGGCATAACCAGGAACCAATGAAAAAAAGACATTCCCATAGCAGGAGAGACTGAAAATCACAGCAGGCCATTCCATAACATATTAAAAAAATCTGGTTCTAATAATTTTTGGATCTCAAGGAAATTACTACAAAGAAGGGGAATTGTGACCATGAAGATTTGCTCTAGTCCCTGTAGATAAAACTTTATGCTGATTGGAGGAATTCTGAGAGTCGAAAGCCAAACATCTTGATGTTGAGGTTGAAAAAAATACTGTCTGAGGTGAAGAAGTCCGGAGGAGATTCCCTCTTTCAGATCATATCCAATGGGCAGATGCCAATGATGATGGGGGATGTAAACCGTCCTAGAGAGAGATCGAGATCCTGAGCAATGTGCAGCTTTAAAGGTGATAACTAGCACTTCAAATTGTGTCTTACATTTTATTGCAATCAAATACATATTGGTGCTGGACTCTAGGAAAATCAAAGCAAAGAGGCTGAAATGATTGCTTTTCAGTAATTTAGAAACTAGAAGCTCCCTTAATTAGAGCTGGGTGAATCAGTTCATTTTGTTTCCTTCAGTTTCTCATTTTTGAAAAACTTTCAGCTTCACTTTCTCAGGCTTGAGATTTTTGTTCTTCCTTTAAGCCATGGCCTAACTTTTGTACTTTGGTGCCCCTTTGTTCAAATAGATGTGCTTTTGTTTGACATTCAGTCAGATACATACAGTTTTGCAAAGTTTTCTCAAATGTGCATTTTAAATATCTATGTATTTACAATATATAGGTTTTTTCCTTATTTATTTTTTTATAAATTATTGTTGGTGAACTGAATGGTAAGAATCAGAGAACTGTAAATGTTAATGGCCCAAACCATGCCAAGATTGAAATAATTTCTGTCTAGTTTAGGACAATGTGAGAGAAAATGAAACATTCTGTTCCTTCCACACCTCTGATAACATAAACTGGCATGGCTAATTTTTTCTACGGGATTTCTAGGTCAGGATTCCTTTGTGTATCAGAGATGAAACCATTTAGATTGGGATTCAAAAGTTCCATGGAACATTTGCAATAGGTTGTCTATAGTTCTTTATTTATGGATAGCAGCAACTGGTTTATTTTCAGCTTCCTGAATTGCGCAGTCAGAATTTGTAATCTGTAGGTACTCAGATCATAGTTTCAGGTTGTGACTCACATGCTGCATAAAGTGATTGGTCCTGCCCTCCTTCAACATTTAAACTAACTTGTTATATTATTTATTTGTACTGGTGGAACTTAGCATTCTGTTGATAATCAAAGTATATCTCAAAGTATATATTTACTCTTTAGTGAGTAAACTAAAGCTTACTCACATCTGCTATCAATAACTCACAATATTGAAGTTTAAAAATCCTTAGTTTTCCAAAGACACATGAAAAAATAATTATTTATTTATTATGAAATTGATTTGCCTCCCATCTCGTTTCAAAGAGACTCTGGGTGGTTTGCAACATAAAAAATGTACCAATTGTGTGACTTGTAATAACAATTACTACTGATATTGGTACATTTTTACTTAATGAAAACAATATATATATATATATATATATATATATATATATATATATATATATATATATATATATATATATATATTTCATTAAGTATTTCATTGTGTATACACACACACACACACACACACACACACACACATATATACATACATACATACATACATACATATATTCATTATACTGAATGAAAACAAAAAAAATACAATGGAATTAATTTTATGCAGGCACAAGTAGGCTAATTTTTTTTTAAAAAAAAACTTATTAGAATAGAAATGGTATAACAGAGTATTGATTAGAAAAAAATTCTAAGAAAAATAAACCTTAAGTAAAAACTTCAACTATTTCATTTTCCAGCACTAGTATGTTGGTTCTGAATGCCTTGATAATACTGAGCGTGAGAGTTGAGTGGTAGATACTGTACAAATACATGAACAGAAGTTTAAATACCAGAAGCAAAAGATGTATACATGAGATAACAAGATAAATGTTGGCAAATGCAGCCTGTAGAGCCAGGAGTCCAACAGGAGAACAGTGAGGAAAAAAAAAACATATCACCTTCACCTGTTAGGACTTGTTTCAAAATACAGTTTTTGCTCTTTTTTGGCTAGGCAAGTCTCTGGTACCCTTCCACATGTTACATATTTTACATATTTATTTTTTTACAACTTATTTTTATCCCACCAATCACCCAAAATGTTGTCAGTGTATCTGAGTGAGTGAAAAAAGATAGTATTTTGCCCGCAGGCTTGCAGACTATGAAATATGATGGGGAGGGAAAAGAAAACAATGTTGATCAGGTGCCTATTCCTAAAGTTAAGTGCTAGCTTTTAAATCAAGATCAGGATGATAATGGCCTCCGGGCTATAGGGAGCCCCCAGTGTCATTTCTTAGTTGCTAGGGATTCCCCAGATTTTGCAATTAATGGCTTCACATTTGGGTTTTTTTTTTAAGGCGAAAACAAAACATTGGCAGTAGGTGCATTAAATTGCTTCAGAACTTCATACAATATATCTCTTTTTAAAATAGACCAACTTCCTGTTGAAAAATGATATTTCAGCCCCATCTCTTGCAGCACCAGCATACCATCATCATCATCACCATCCTGCTCCTGCTCCTCTTGCTCCTCCTCCTCCACTTTATTTTGATTAATGATGAAAATAAAACAAATGGGCAAACAAACAAACAAGAGCCTTGGTGGCGCAGCAGCTTAAAGTGGTATTAAAGTGACACCAGCTGCCTGCAATTACTGCAAGTTCGAATCTCATCAGGCTCAAGGTTGACTCAGCCTTCCATCCTTTCAAGGTAGGTAAAATGAGGACCCAGATTGTGTGGGCAATAAACTGACTTTGTATAAAAAAGAACACTGCTTTGTGGGGGGGGGGGGGGGGAGAAAGCCCTGCTAAGCAGGTATATACAAAAAAGTATGAAGGCTATTGCTTAACGCATTGTAAGCTGCCCTAAGTCTCCGGAGAAGGGCGGCATATAAATTAAATTAAAAAAAAAACATAAAAGAAATAGAAGAAATAAGTCAACAGGAGTGCTGACTTGCCACCAGTTTATCAGGAGGCGAGGGTTTGGCAACACAAGGAAACAACAGCCAACGACTTAATAACCAGTCATCAACACCCCAATCAACAACTAAAAAACCACACACAACAGGTGCCATATAAATACCACGCATAGAACAGCCCAAGACACACTCACTACTAGAGAAAAGTTCCCTGGGGATGGGCTTTATCACAAGTCTGAAAGGTCGGAAGACAAAACCTCCAGTCCTGGTGACCAACCTAGATTGAATCCTGAAACATTATCCTGGGACACACATATTCACCTTCATTCATCACAAAAGAAATACATCATCATCATTGACATCACACCTCCTAGTGTGATGTCAATGAACAAATAACAAATAACATTGTCCATTCCTCTCTTACATAATTGAAACAATTGAGGAAGAAGAGGAACTAGAGGGAACTGGTTCTTCATTCATTCTCAGCTCCCTCTGCTGCTAACGTTCTTATGCTCTTTAACATGGTTGTCTCCCAGCTGTCAAAGTAACCAATTTTGAATTAAAGAAAGTCCGAATCCACAACCCATGAACATTGGGGTGTTTTTCATAGAAGTGTTAGATCTTGTTTCTGCTACTGCACACATTCCAATCAATCACTGGGCATGAACTGCAAACCAGGACTGGCACACTGCAAATAGGAAAAGGATATCTTCTGCAACCTTAGAAGATATCCTTTTCTCTTATTTGCTATGTTTCGTATCAAGCGTTAATACACAACGTGCATTTTTCCTGTGCTTTGCTTGTTCCTTTCCCCTCTTCTAAGCAAACTCTTAAAAAGCATTTGCAATCTACATTTGATGAAAGAAAAACAGTCTGGATTTATAGCGGGTTGAAGATAGCTTGCCAATAAAGCAGGTTGTGGTGTAGCAGGATTCACTGTGCAAATTGAGCACGTTACTTAACACTGAACAAAAATGCATCATTTTGATTGGCTGGTTTGAAAAACTAAGCTGGATGGATTAATATTAAGATGGAGATAACCAGCAAATGCCAGGGCTGTAAACTAGATTGGGAAGTTGGAAAAAAAGCACTGAAAAAGACAATAGAAAACCACTTGCACATTGTTGGCAAGAAAACTATATGGATATGCTCATGAAACCGCCAGGAGTTGTGCTCAGCTCAAAAGAGCTTTATTTTTAATATTGAGATTATAGAAAGAAAGCAATGCTTTTATCCACTGGGAGGAAAAAAATCTTTTAGACCTCTTCTGACGTCTGAAATAGCACACATTCAGATATGTATTTGTAGCCAAAATAATTCTGGAAATGTGTTTTCTTTTTAAAACGAAAGCTGAGATTATCAGGTTTACGCCCAGTATTATATCCTGATTTTTTCTGATCTGGAATTGTATCATACACAATTCCTTCTCTTAAAAAAAAAACTTGATGGTTTTGAATTCTGTGTTCCTCTTCTGCAGTAAAACTACTGTCTGCTATTCTTTAGGGGGAAAGATGGGAGAAAGTTGTTGCCTAATGTAGATAATTTGGAGGAGCAATAAACATCACTCTACCTACCATCTCTGGAAACATGTTCTGGACTGTTGCATCTGGAGTGTGGTTATTGCTTGATCAAGGCAAATAGCCCATGGATTCCTCTGGAACTTCTGCCAAACCCAGTCAATTCCAATGTAACTAACAATAGGTGCTTTTCTGCAGCATGAAGGCCTTTGCAATTACACATGAGAAAACAAACATCAAAAAGCTTCTCTTAATGGAATGTTGCTGGGAATTCACTGGAGAAAGCAATTATGTTTGGAAGAATTAGCAGTAAAAGGAAACTCAGCTACTAAAGAAAATGGTGGCCAGCCACCAGCCACAGTATAGAACAACTCAAAGAAATAGTGAAAGATCGGAAGAGGTGGGGAGATCTGGCCCACAGAATTAGCATGAGTTGGACTCAGTTGAATGGATAACATCATCATTCAATTCAATAGAGTGATTTTGAAGTATATCATGTCCAACTGAATGGCAAACTGGATATTCTGAACTGAATGTATATAGACCGACCAAGTTGTCCATAGCCGAAGCAAGCCCACTTTACAAGAATGGACATTTAAGCTTGAACATTTCACATGTCAAAGCAGAAGTAACATATCTGTCTCCTTCCTGTTCACCAATTTTTAACACTTTCTCTTCATGTCAATTCAGTGAGGCTCACTTTACTTACTGAGTTTTGCAAAGAAATTGCTATATACCAAACAACAACAATACAATCAAACATGCAAATCTTTTTAATGAAACTACAGAGATCTAGTGACTGAAGGCAAACAAAATATTCAACCAGGAATCACTTTTGATTTGCAGTTCTGACAAGAGAGCTATAATAGAAGTTGGAAAAGTATTTGCCATGTTCAATCTGATGTCACTTCAGGATAACTGGACCATTTGTGTGTATCTTTCAGACACCACTATCAGAGAAATTCCTCTCAGGTGTCTCAGTGGACAGTCTAGGAAGCCAACATGCTTGTAAAGTAGCATGTTTCTTAAGTGAGGGAAGGATGTTACAATTTTTATTGTTCAGTTTTAAGTGCTTTAAGGTGAATAACAAGTGGATGGGGAGAATCAATTTATGAGGAAAAAGTGTATTGAGTGTAGGAAAGAAAATGATTTTTTTTTTGTTCTAGATATGCCCATTCTCTTCTTTCTTCACTTCTTCACTGGATTTTCTTCCAACCTACTGTATATTATCAAAATAATTATGTCCTTTGGACTCTGCATGAGCAATCTGACTGAAAGTCCCGTTTGATCCTTCAAAAAGTTCTGAATCTTCCAGCAACATTTCCTATTTTCAGCCCGATACAGTCATTGTTGTTGAATTTGGAACTGTATGTTAGGAAAGCAAAAGTGTTCTCCTTGGATTTAAATAATAAGAAAAGCCATGATCCTGGAAAATGGTAATTCAGTGGAAGTGGGAAAAATGTTACAGAAATGTGCTATAACATAAATGATTGTCCTCAAATTGTGTATTTATATGATTTGATACTTGATTGATTGAAAATATATGTTTTTAAAAAATCACAGTTTTTGAAGTTGCATTATACTGTACACCCACCCACATACGCATACAATGTATGACTCAGACCTCAAAACCATTATTATTTTTTGAGTATTGTTATTTTATTTCACTTATTGTTGATTTGCTACATTGTTATTAGCTATCCAAAAGTCATATACAAGGTGGGCACCCATATAAATCTTTTCAATAAATAATAAAATATTTGATATGTCTAAATTCTGAAATAACATAAACATACTAAGATTATGTGTATATTGGATAAGATATATACTTATATACAGTGGCATCTCGGTATTCGACATTAATTGGTTCTGGGAGATGTAACAAGTTCCAAAAAGGATGAGTCCCAAACAAACCATGTGACTTATCACATAACTCTTTGTTTTGGCCAGGAAAAACTTCCCAGCTGTCATCTTTCCTGGCTATCAACCTTCTCAGCATAGCTGACTTCCTGTCCATTCTCCGCAGCTGTCCCCCTCTTCCTATTGCAGCACGTTGAGTACTAAACAAATGCTGAATACTGGGACAACAATTTTATATCAAAGTACATTGAGTACCACATTCAACTAGTTTTGAAGCTGTCAAGTACCAAGGTACAACTGTATACTTATCTTAGCATAAATCTATGCTCCTTGAATTTCTCCCTGAATTTAGTGCGATCTATTTTTGGGTAGAGAAACAGTTCCATAAATCTCAGTCTTCGCTAATCTGATTTATAAATTTACTTTGATTTGCATGTTGGGGCACATATTTTAACTCAAGTAATCTAGAGTTTTTTTAATTTTAATTTTACTTTTTATTTGCACTAAATTATCACATATAATATCACCCTCCATAGACAAAGTCACTCCTATACACAGTTTATTATATAAATTACATTAAATGTTCAAATTAGTTGCCATTTTCTTCTGAACACTTCCTTACTTATTTGACACATGGCATTTGAACGTTCCTAAGTACAGTAATATTTCATTTGAAAAAAAATTAATAATACATATTATTACAGATTATTTGGCCTATACCGTAGGACATGACTTTTGATACAACTTGTTTGTAGAACTCAAGAATTAATGCTAATGTCCAAGATTTCCACCCATATCTTAAACCATGTAAATCATTTGAACTTGGAAAGAAACATACTTTATCTTGCCAAAGATAAAATGAACAATGACAACTTGTCGTTATGACTATATAGTATCTTTAATATTGCAGGTTTCTCAATATAAATTGTCATAGAATATGAATGAGAAAATGCTATTGCATGCATGTCCTCTTCAAGAACTTCTTGTTGGTATTTGTCCACCAAAAAGGAAGAAACAGGCTTTGATCTGTTTTAGCATGGCTCTTTATAATTTTTAATCCCTTCCTGGCTGGCTAGCTAGCTGGCTGATTGATTGCTTGTATTTATATTCTAAAAGCAAAAAAGGACTTCCTGAGACAACAGAGAAATTCTGAAGAGACAATGTGTACTGGCAGTTCTTTTCTATGGGAAATCAGCCAAGATGGTTAAGGTGTTGCACTAAGAATAGAGAGACCCAGGTTCTAGTCTACTCTCAGTCATAAAGATCATTAGGTGATCTTGGATTAGTTATTATCTGTCAGCCCATATACTTCCAAAGGATATTTTGATGGGAAAATAAAAATAGGAAGAGCGAGTGTTATGAATGCTGCCTTGAGCTCATGAAAAAAAAGGTGGGATATAATATCTAATAAATAAATGAATACATTTTTGATTGCACAGGATTCCAAAGAACAACAATATCATAATTAGAGTTCAACTTCAGACTTTCAGGATGGTGGTTGCATGTAGAGGCAGAGTATGCAGTGGAGGGAAGGAAGCAGGAACAGGGTGATGTAATAATAATAATAATAATAATAATAATAATAATAATAATAATAATAATAATAATAATAATCTGCAAACATTAACTCCATCAACCAATCAAGATGTAACAACACAGGCAACCAACCCACTCACAGCAACAAAGCCAGCACACCACACCTCCCCACCAGTATTTATAGAGAGATGGCAGTTCCAATCACGCTTTCCTGGCACAAGCCCAAAGCCGAAGACACCAGCCTGAAGATGACGAGTGGGACTTTGTCAAAACGTAACCAGGATACTCTCAATCTTACACGGGAAAACACCAAAACTTGCATACGCACACACACACACACACACACACAAAGAATAGTTATGCATTTGCTAGCTTTATATCTTGGCTTTTTCTCTAGAAGCTAAATACCAACATACATAGTTTCCTCACAGGACTCTTTTTTCTCACAGCAACCATATTGGTGGTTAAGTTGACAGACAGTGATAGGTTCAAAGGCACTCACCGATCTTTGGTGGCTGAAGATGGACCAGAATCTACAATAGGTTGTCCAACCTTAATTAACACTGAATGATCTTGCTAAACAGAATCAGGCCTTGGATGGAGCACACCTAGAAAACTAGGGGCTATGGACTAGGTTAGGATAGCATACTGATCTTAAATGTAGGTAAAAGTAAATTACAGTAGTTCCACATTATTGCCTAGAACTTTGACCCCAGGGGGTCAAAGTTCATTCAAAGAGTCATACCCTTAACAATCAAATGCTATGAGTGGGGTGGGATTCAAAAATTTTAGCAACTGGTTCTCTGCCCAGTTGCTAGGTGGGCATGGCCTACTCAGCCTCCTGCACCATGAGGGGGGCATTTTCACCCTCTCCAGGCTATGGAGGCTTTTTTTGAGCCTCTGGGAAGGTGAAAACAGACTCCCCTGGGCTTCAGAGGCCCACTGGAGGCCAGAAACGGGCTTTTTTTTGCCCTCCAAGAGCCTCCGTGCAGGCCCTGCACTTACCTGGCATCCAAAACGGGCAGCATGAAGACTCCTGGGAGGGGCTGGGTGGGATGGGCGGGGCCAGTCAGTCCTTGCAACTACCGGTTCGGTGAACCAGATGTAAAATTAGGATCTAGTTCACCCAAACTGATCCGAACTGGTTGAATCCCACCCCTGGCTATGAGGTTAAAAAAAAGAAAATCCAAGCCATGTTAGCCTTGCTCACTTTTTGGATTATAGTGTCCAAAGGTTCAGTTAAAGAGTGAATGAGGCTTTCAGCCCATTATTTCTGTTTTTCCTAATCCATCACTGAAATTTGAAGAACATGGACTTTATTTACATGTAGAGGGTAATGGGAAATGCAGAACAAGAATGTTTATCCTAGCTCTGCCTCCTTACCCTCACTCTTTATACCAGGTATCCCCAACCTTTCAGACCTCAGGCACCACTAACTTCATAATTTTAAATCCCACGGACCACTAATATGATCTGCCTAATGATCTAAGTGGGCATGGCTAGGTGGTCATGTGACTGGGTGGGCATAACCAACTCGATGTCACTCACGTCAAGGGGCACCTTGCCGGTCTCTCCTCGCTCCACCCCTGACAGCAACTCCTCACCTCCCCACCCGGGCTCCTTAGGGCCCCAACAGGAAACAGTTGTTGGAGCTAAGCAGCCACCACAAGAAAGAGTTGGCAAAACAGCTTGGTCAGTTCAAATTGGATCTGACCGAGAAGGAGGCCTAGCAGAAGCACCTCACTGAGGACTACGAGCATAGACTTTTCAAGCAGAGGGAACACCTATGGGAGTGCAAGGCCAGGTACTGGCGCCTGGAGGCTCAGCGGGCTGAGATGGTCAGCTAGTTCCAGGCCATGATGCAATCCCACTGAAACAAGGTCCTCAGGCTCTTCACCATCAGCAGCCCTTCCCTCCATTCTTTGCCCAAAGCCCTGCACCAGGAGGCTGAAGCAGACCCCGAGTCAGAATTTCTGCCCCCCTCCAACCCACACAAAAAGATCCCGAAGGGGAAGACTCTCTGTAACAACACAAATTTTGTTGCATGTATCTGTCCAGGGGCTGTAGTTTGAGGACCCCTGGTTTAGTGCAATATAAAAACTGCAAATAATTTTTCTGCGGACCACCAAAATTTTCTTGCCGACCACCAGTGGTCCTACTCTCTTCAAGGACACTTATGCTCAACTTTGCAGTAAATGTCCTATATCTTTTCACTCAAAATTAATCTTATCTGAGTTCAATAATGATATTTCTGCCAAAAATAGAAGATGATGATAATGATAATAGAGGTAGTGATTTGTGCCTCATCCTAACCCCCCTCCAGCCAATAATTATAGAAGTCAGGATTGTGTTGTAATGTATTAATGATATTTCATGTAATGACTTAAATCAAGTAATTTAATTCAATATTAGTTGTGCTCTCTTAAATTCATCAATCTTTTTTCCAATAATTTTACAGATAAAACTGTTGGATGCAGTTTTGACTAGCATTTGATTTGGCATCTATAGTTACAAAGTAAACAACAACAACAACAACAACAAAAATCCAACCCCAACCACAATTGATAAATGCATATTTGACCAATGCTCAGGGATGTGTATTGTCAACAAAGCTTCAGCATATCTATGGAAGTTAAGAGCAATTGAAATACATGACTCAGCTGTCCATTACATCCCCTGATAAATTCTTCTGCTGCTGGAATCCTGCATCCACAGAGTGTGCATTCACATAATTGTCCCTTCTGCCAAAATATTGTCAGATGATATAAATTTCAATGCTGGACATTGCTCCTTTGAAGCTGTGACTGATTAAACAGTTGGCCAAGCAAAACAATGCTGATAGTTTTATGGATGAATGTTCCTGAATGGATTTGTAGGGGGAGAGGGGAATCAGCACTGATAAACTGTGTTCATTTACACCAAGGAAAAATTTGTAGCTGTGATTTTTATTATTTCATATTCATATCTCACTATCCATACTGAATAGTGTGACCCACCAAGTAGATTTATCTAGGAAATATGATTGAGGGTAAGACCCATTCCCCTCATTCGGACACTGCGTTCTCAAGGATTCTGCAACATGTACTGAGACTATCCTATTGGTAAACCCTTATTATTTGTCTGATTTGACAGAAAGTAGAGTATGGGTATTTTTCTCTGTGCCTAAGTCAGTCCCTGTTTGTCTGATGCATGGATAAAAGCAACATTTTGTTGAGGAGCAGGCCAAGCACACAATACAATCTTATCACGTAGTCAGCAGGCTAAATTTGGGTTAAGGGTTGAACTGTGGGATTCTTGCACTCAGTATAATCTGAATTGAGAGCCACTTTTTGCACTCTGAAAATGTAATGACAACAAGCATAAAAGTGCAAGTGTGTGCACGTGTGCACATGAACATACAGCATAGACAGAGATGGATATTATAAACCCACCTTATAATGTTTGAGTCCTGCTTCAGTTTGAAATGTCTTTCTTCATTGGGAAAAGTTGGTATAGGCCTCTGACAGAGTTCTCTCCTACATTTGCCCAAGTCCTCTAGATAACAGATCCAAAGTCTGCAGTCAAGATGCCCATTATTGAATGTTGAGAAGCATTCCAAATTGAAATTAATCTGTACTGTGGCTTTCTATAATTTGTAGTAGTAATAGTCAGATTGTAAATACTAAAATAAGTCAGCTAAAGGAAGATATGCTCTATCTTCCTTTAGCTGATTTATGACCACAATTGAGCCCAAATTCTTTGTTGCTAGGTGAAACATTTGTAAAGTGAATTTTGCCACATTTTATGTCCTATCTTGCCATAATTGTTGAGTGAATCGCTGCAGCTATTCAAAGTAAACTGTTTTGTAAACTGGATTGGATGATGATGGTGATGATTGATTGATTGATTGATTGTTATTATTTTTAAAAATTATTTTATTAGTATTGTCTGAGACTGGATGAAGTGACGAGAGTGGAGATGATGAAGAGAAAGCAGCAGTTATAGCAATAGCACTTAGACTGATATACCGCTTCACAATGATTTACAGTCCTCTCTAAGTGATTTACAGAGTCAGCATATTACCCCCAACAATCTGGGTCCTCATTTTATCCATCTTGGAAGGATGGAAAGCTGTGTTAACTTGAGCTGGTCAGGATCAAACTGCTGGCGGTGAGCAGTTAGCCTGCAGTACAGCATTCTATTTTGTAGTATTCTCAGAGATGGATGTTGGTGCTGTTGAACACGTCTGAGGAAGTCAAGTTGCTCAGTAGATAACTAATTCCAAACAGAAACAAGGATGAAGATTATTCTAAGCCTGACCATCTTCTCAATATATTTACTGATTTTTTTAAACGCAAACTTTAGCCTGGAAAAGGTAGAGTTCTTTGACTGTGCTGCATCTGCACATTGCAATTTGGTGTGTGTGTGTGTGTGTGAGCAGTTAGGTAGACATTAGACATGTACAATCAGTGCTGTGTTTATTGTGCATTCCATATGAATTGCTAATGCTATTGATGCTTATAGGGCAGGCAAAAGCTATGTTCATCCTGTTGGTTTGTTGAACTTTAAATATGTGGACCGAGTGTGCAATGTTATATCTGACTGCAAAAGTCTGGGCAATCACTGAACGCAGAAAAGAGATACAGAAAAGATTGCTGTCCGTGTCCAGATTTTCATAACCCAGAAATGAGAGTCCTATATGATATGAAGGGTGCTTTGTTTATGTTGAGATTTCAGAAGACATTCTAAACTTGCAAAGTCTATGTTGGTTCTGTTCATTTGTTGAATGTTCCTACTTGGCAGGTTAGTGGGATATTTTGCAGTCATTAATGACATTCTTTGGCAAATTACCTCATCCCCACCCCTCACCCAAACATGCTCAAACAGTTGCTTTCATTGTTTATTGTGAGGAATTTTAAAATGATTTACTTTTTTTTTTTAATGAATCCATTGGGGCAATATATCTGTAGGTTGAGTAAGAGGTAACATTCAGTATGGATTACCATTCTATTTTTATGTCTGGGAGCACAAACCAAGAGAGTAAATAGCGTATTCTTATTTTTTTCCTATCAAAGGCTGAAACAATAACTATTTTTCATATAGAATTTCCTGAGGTATTCTGAATTTTGTTCCATCAGGACACAGCCAACTTCAAACATGAAAAGTATTGAGAATAAGGGAGAAAAAATGGATAAGTAAGAAACGTTTAACCGTTGCGAAACTGTTGAAAAGAAACTATTGTTCAAAGAGTCTTTTTTGTTTTTAGAAAAAATATTTAATAAAAATTATTGTTTTTTTTTAAAGAAAAGTATTGAGAAGATCCATTTTGTCTGAAGCATTATCAAAATATATTTCCCGTTGTATGATTGATTGATTGATTGATTGATTGATAATATTTATTTACTGCCCCATCTTACCATAAGGTAACTTTGGGTGACTTACAGCTACACATACAGTTAAAACATAAAAATGATCATTGTATTGGGAGATATGCTGTGTATGTGTATGTGTGTGTGTGTGTGTGTGTGTGTGTGTTTGTGTGTGTATGCATGCATGCACGCACACACATACAACTCACATCACACTTTAAACTTAATTGTTCAGCATTGGAAGAAGGCTGAAAACCATCAAACCAGAACTAAACACTGAAATGCTTGCCATTCATTAAATGTTTTTCAAAATTATCAATTAATTTTGATAATTTTTGATAATTTTTGAAAACCGTTAAAAATATAACTGGCTATGGCAAACCTCCTTCCCAGGCTGAAGGAAATCAACAACTGGCAGATGACCTGAGCGTGTTTTAGTGCAGGTTTGAAAGGAAACTACAGCCACTTATCTCCACAACCCCCATCTCAGACACACCAACAGCCAAGCCACCTATAACTGACCCCATTCCATCGGATTCACAACCTCTAGTGATCACAGAAAAGGAAGTGCAAGACCTATTTCACAGACAAAAGCCAGGAAAAGCTTCAGGTCCAAACAAGATAATTCCTTCTTGCTTAAAACCCTAACTCTAACCCTAACCCGAATTTTCAATAAATTGCTAGAGATGTGCTATGTTCCTTATTGCTTCAAATGCTCTACTATCATCTCAGTGCCAAAAAAGCCCACCACCAAGGAACTGAATGACTACAGACCAGTTGTTCTAACATCTGTAGTCATGAAAACCTTTGAAAAGCTAGTACTGTCCCACTTGAAAACCATCACGGATCTGCTGTTAGACCCTGTGCAATTTGCAAACTGAGCAAATGGATCAACAGATGATGCTGTTAATATGGCTCTGCACTACATCCTACAACATCTTGAATCTCCAAAGATCTACGCAAGGGTCCTCTTTGTAGACTTTAGTTCAGCATTTAACAACATCATTCCAGACACTCTTCTAACTAAACTAAAGCAGCTACAGGTACCTGAACACACTTGTAAGTGGATCATAAGCTTCCTAACAAACAGGAAGCAGCAGGTGAAGCTAAGCAGAATCACATCAGATACTTGTACAATTAACACAGGAGCCCCACAAGGCTGTGTGCTCTCCCCACTTCTTTCTATATATAGTAATGACTGCATCTCAAATGATCCATCTGTTAAACTACTGAAGTTCATAGATGACACAACAGTGATTGGTCTCATTCAAGATAATGATGAATCCACATACAGACGAGAGGTTGAACAACTAGCCTCATGGTACGACCGGAACAATCTAGAACTGAACACACTCAAAACCATAGAAATGGCGGTAGATTTTAGGAGAAAGTCTCCCATACTACCATCTCTTACAATATTAGACAACACAGTATCAACAGTAGAGACCTTCAAATTTCTAGGTTCTATCATATCACAAGATCTAAAATGGATACCTAACATCAAAAATATCATTGAAAAAGCACAACAAAGAATGTTCTTTCTGCCCCAACTCAGAAAGCTCAAACTGCCCAAGGAACTGCTGATACAGTTCTACAGGGGAATTATTGAGTCTGTCATCTGCACCTCTATAACTGTCTGGTTTGGTTCTGCAATCCAATAAGACAGACACAGACTTCAGAGGATACTTAGAACTGCAGAAAAAACAATTGCTACCAACCTGCCTTCCATTGAGGACCTGTATACTGCACGAGTCAAAAAGAGGGCTGTGAAAATATTTACAGACCCCTCACATCCTGGACATAAACTGTTTAAACTCCTACCCTCAAAAAAACACTATATAGTACTGCACACCAGAACAACTAGACACAAGAACAGTTTTTTCCCGAACGCCATCATTCTGTTAAACAAATAATTCTCTCAACACTGTCAAACTATTTACTAAGTCTGCACTACTATTAATCTTCTCATCGTTCCTATTACCTATCTCCTTCCACTAATGATTGTATTACTGTAACTTTGTTGCTTGTATCCTTATGATTTATATTGACTGTTTCCTAATATGATTTGATTGCTTATTTGCACCATATAACTATCATTAAGTGTTGTATCTTACAATTCTTGACAAATGTATCTTTTCTTTTATGTATACTGAGCGTATGCACCAAGACAAATTCCTTGTGTGTCCAATTACACTTGGCCAATAAAGAATTCTATTCTATTCTATTCTATTCTATTCTATTCTATTCTATTCTATTCTATTCTATTCTATTCTATTCTATTCTATTCTATCAATTACAAACTGTAATTGTATATGTAGATGCCCATGAAATATATTAACAATACAAAAAATACCTGATATTGCTCATAGTCTTATGATAATATATGATGATATATAAATAATAGTGCTATACTATATTATGGAAGAGTATTTTGGAGAGACTGTATTCTAGACTTTATGATCTCCTATATGTTATTCTTTTCCTATATGTTAACTAATAAAAAATGAAAAACATCTGTATTTGTAATTTCTTATATATGATTGTATTTGGAATATAAATATACTGTACATATCAGCAATTGCTGCTAAGAGAAGTAAGAAAGCTGTGGTCAAACTGAAGCGACAAATGACCCATACATAACACTAATAAATAAACAAACATTCAAATTTGTAATGGCTGCATCGTATTTAATGTGGATGTGACCTAGCAATTCTTTCCTAATATGACAAGATATAGAAATCTCACTGGACTAGGAAAGGACAGAAAGTTCTGGCACTTTTACAATATATGGGACTTGAGCCATGCCCGTTAGTCATTACTTTAAACTGGTGTCAGGTATCTTTGTGTCATGAGACATGTCTCTGTTTTGTTCCCCTGGGGCAAGCACCATATTGTTTGTCATCTATCCTGCTCTTGATTTAGAGTAATGGAGTTTTCTTTCATTCTGGCAGCAGGAAAACTCTGCCTGTTCAAGTGAAGTTAGGATTTCAGCCAATAATTTAGAAGGCAGTTTAAGGCCAAGGATTAGTGTCACCCAATCAATCTTTGAATGAACCTTTTTTTCCCTCTAAAGTAACTTGTTCTTCAGTTATGATAGCCTTGAATACTAATTTTGGATGCTATCAATGCAATCAATGCTATATTTACTTTGTAGGCTGTAGCAGGTTATAGTTCAATAGAAAAGCTGAAATTTTCGTCTGGTTTAAGACTTCAACCCTGGAAATTTCTAAATACTGGAGAAAAAGACCCTTTTCTGAAACTTTTAAACTGCTGCTTATAAATTTCAGAAGCGTTTGACATGAAGTTTAAGAAGGGGTGACATGATAGCAGTGTTCCAATATTTGAGGGGCTCCTACAAAGACCGGGGGGGGGGGAGGTCAAACTGTTTTCCAAAACACTAAAATGTGAGGTAAGGAACAATGATTGAAAGTAATCAAGGAGAGAAGCTACCTAGAACTAAGGAGAAATTTCCTAACGGTGAGAGCAATCAAATAATGGAATAGTTTGCCTTCAGAAGTTGTGGGTGCTCCATCACTGGAGGCTTTCAAAAAAGAGATTACTTGTTTTCTGTTACAGGAAAAGAACATTTGTTATATATTGAGGTTCTGAAAATTTTGAGAGCACGAAAGGATTTTAACTGATTGAAACACTGTCTGTAATTGTTTGGAAGGATGATGTTTTTGTGTGTGTGTGTGTGTATATATATATATATATATATATATATATATATATATATATATATATATATATACACACACACACATACAGAGAGAGAGAGAGAGAGAGAGAGAGAGAGACAGACTGGACAACTATTTGTATGAAATGGTATAAGGTCTCCTGCTCAAACAGGGTGTTGGACTAGAAGACCTCTGAGGTCCCTTCCTGCTCTATTATTCTATGTTCTATGCTAGTCTGTATAGATAGTACTGAGGTAGAAGGGACAATAGCTTATTTTAATGTAGGAAAGCCTACATGTTCATAGCTTCAAAATCCTAGTTTCTATATTCTGCAAATATCAAAAGTTCAATTTGAAGAGGTTCTTAAAGGATTCTGTCCTTTGAATTATACCAAATGATGCACTTTAGTTTTGCTATTAATAGGATCTGTGACAGACAGAGAAGACCTGTCCTGTTAAGATATTCTTGCATTCTCGGAAATTAAATGCGGGCTATATTTGAAAATCTCAAATTTTGTTTCAAGGAGAGCAGGATTAAAATGTAATGATGGTTGTCTGGCATGCTTTCTGCCTTATTTGTAAAATACTGTATGGGCTGTAAATAATATCCCTTGGTTATCATTCTCCCATTCCCCCCCCCCCCCCAAATATTATATTACTTCCTAAGACCTTTAGTACTCTTTGCACACCTCCCGATAATTCTCCAGTGCCACTGCCTATTCTCATTAATATGCAAGTCATTCATTCAAGAACTCTCGTCTTTTTTTAATGAAAACTGTCTTCTTCAAAATCTTCACTTTGTGACTTTATCCCATGTGGTAATAAAGGTTTAAATAAAGGTTTATAGCAATTATAAATATAATTTCAGAGATGTCAATGAACATAAAGTTGCTTGAATTGTGCAATTAAACCTAAGCATGGTATTGATAAATGCCAAAATGTGTTCAGTGATTTTGTAACATAATAATTTCTTTATTTTGAGCTCAATACATCATACTAAGCTCTCTAATATAGAGTTGTAATATTCATTGTTGCTTCTCAAAAAGAAAAACAAGACAAAACAAAAAGAAAAAATACAGTTTGAATAGTAGATACATATTTGAAGTCTAAGTTCTCCCTTTATTTTTTTCATTCCTGTTTTCTGTCTAGATAATTCCTAGAAATGAGGTTGAACTCTTTTGTCATTGATTATTTATTAGTGGCAGGAGTAACACACAGCAATAACACACCCCCTCTCTAATATAAGCAATATCTAGTAGACATTTTTAAAGGTGATGCTTACTAGCATAGAAAGTGACTAGGCTGATGGTGTAAACAGCATGGGACCATTTTTGAACTCATTTGTAAAGCTAGATAATGCTTACAGTTAAAGAAATGACCAGGGAGAGCCTGGTCATTTCTTACTAGCAGGATATTACAGTGTTTTTAATGCTAGATGAGGACTGGAGAAAAAAGAAAAGTTTTCCCCCCAAGGAAAAATCCTCAATGCCTAGCATTAAGTCAGTGAGGTAACTTTCTCTAACTTAATACAAGTTTTGCAATTCTGGACTTTCCCAGATCTTACAAAACACATGGAAATTTTGTAAGTACTGCAGCCCCCTTTCTTTGCATGTAAGCATATCTCTATTTGTTGTGGCAACAGGCATATATAGTGAAGGCATTGATACTGAGAGCTAGAAGGGAAGGAATCAGGATTGCTTACCTGGAGATATTGCTTCTTTTTAAAATAACCTGAGGATAGTTAGAATGTGGAAGGCATTATTTTGTATTTATACAGCGTATAAGGTTTCTGTAATATTTCATTTCCCCCCTCCCATTCTTAGATTTATGTTTGGGTTGAAGGATAATTAATTGATATGTTGTAAATTCATATTTAAGGATCTTTATGATGCACCCCCCACTCCAAAATCAAAGGTATTGGGGTAATATGTCATGAAGTATTATAAATTATAATGAAAGCTAAATTATTTTTAAAGAGTAAAGCAACAGCATCAGTTTCTGACCCAGAATGATCATCTCTCTATCTCTGTCTCTGTCTCTCTCCCTCCCACTCCCTCTCTCCCTTCCCCCCCTCTCTCTCTCACACACAGTGACATGGATGGCCATATAAATTTTCTTACATAAATAAATAAACTGACAAGGTTACCCAGCTGGCTTCATGCCTCAGATGGAACTAGAATTCATTTTCTCCTAGTTCCTAGTCTGATACCTTAACCGCTGCACCAAACTGGCTATCCAAATAGGTAAATAATGCCATAACATAAATGTGATGAGATTGCTTCTCAGAAGCATCAGAATCGGGGTGAAATCCAGCAGGTTCTGACAGGTTCTGGAAAACTGGTAACGGAAATTTTGAGAAGTTCGGAGAACGGGCAAATACCACCTCTGGCTGGTCCCAGAGTGAAGGGGGGGGGGAATGGGAATTTTGCAGTATCCTTTCCCTGCCACACCCACCAAGCCATGCCCACAGAACCAGTAGTAAAAAATTTTGGATTTCACCACTGATCAGAACACCTGACCTCTCTAGCAACCGACCCATTTAAACCATTTTTAAATTCAACGCCCTACGGAGGAGTAAAACACCTGAATACATTCACTTGAATGCTATTTAATGTTACCTTAAAATATGTTTGCTTAAGTATAACTAATATAACAGTAAGACAGAGCCTGACTGAGTATTAGGGGGAAGAAACATTTTCTAATAGTAAGACCAATTCAAGAGTAGAACCAAATACTTAGGTAAGGGATGAGGGCTCCCAGTGCTGGATATGAAGGTGCTAGAAAGTGAGTAATTCCAATGCTGGATACAGTCAAAGGGAGGCAGGAAAACAATGGTTTAAATTCCTGCACAGAACATGAATTAAATTCAGTATCCCAAGTAGCTTTTTAAAAAAGCTGTATGTATCTATGCCTGTAATATGGAACTGAGTATCTGAGGTAACATCTGATCTTTTTAGATAGGGTTATAGCTGATACATCACCATTTCTATAATCATTTTTTCACAGAATGCAGCAGCAACTCCACCAAGTTGATGCTGGATAACCATTTGTCTGAAGTGGTGTAGGGTTTCCTGCTTAAGCAGCGGGTTGGACTAGAAGACCTCCAAGGTCCCTTCTGTTCTGTTCCGTTCCGTTCCGTTCCATTCCATTCCCTCAGTAACAGATTTGGCATTTTGGAAGGGCTAAATTCCAACTACAAACTGATTTTAACCCAGGCCAGCTGGGTTAGTTAACTAGTTAACTAGGCCAGCTAGTTAAGTAACCCTACCTCACCTTGCCTGCCTTCATCCAAATGGCTCCCAAATATTTGCTGAAGCAAAAGGAGTATCGTGTATCATCAACATGCTGTTGACATTTGGATTTGTTTTCCTCTATGAGTTCATGTAGATATTGAAGCAAAGGGGCAAGGGGAAACTGTGTACACCCTAAGAATACATTAACTATTGTCTTTTTAATTATAGCAGAAACAATAATACCCTAGAAACTCCTTCAGAATTTCCGATACAGATAAAAATCCAAAGCTTGCAAAATTCTAATATTCAGGAAAATTAGCTTATCCACACCCTTAGAATGCACAAGTTGGGAAAAAAAATCAAAGTCATTATGGATGGATTTGGTTGTGTTAATGTAAGCAAATACTTTATGTTCTACCTTTATTATTTTAAAAATAGTCCAAGATGGCAAACATATCCAATGTACCTTCCTCCTCCTGTTTTCCTCACAGGTGAGTTGGGCTGAGAGAGGCCTAAAGTCACCCACCTGGCTTTTGTGGCTAAGGCAGGACTTGAACTCACAGTCTCCCAATTAATAGCATGATGTTAGGCTAAACCGGCTCTCAAAAATATGAGTGATTTTTCAGAGAAATGAAATGAATGTTAGCTATAGCAAGCCTTCAATGTTTCTGTCACCTGATTTTTGTCATCAACCCTGCATGCAGATGGCTCCTTATCACCTGAAAATTCTGGCATTGTATACATCTTTGGCAGTGATGATATTTGGTCCCTTCTAATCTTCCACAGAGTTTACACAGCTGTATAATTGACTACCAAAGCAACTCTACCAATTGTCTACCAATTAATTATGAAAAATGTAGTCAAGAAAAACAAGGATTGGCTAAGATTAAAAGAGGCAGGAGCCAGAGTGATTTCAATTATTGTTTATTTATTTTTTAATGCACATGGGCATTAAACAAATTTCTTCAAATTGCCATTGTATTGGTATAGGCTCTTCCTCCAGTTCCACAGATCGATACCTTCTACCCATTACTGGTTGAATGCCCTTTGTGAGATCCTCAAAAAAAATATAATAGTTTGATGTAGAGTAATATGTGAATTAGTTTATTGAGATGGTGGGAGCAAGAATGGATTGGAAGAATACAAGGTAGGGAATGGTGAATGGTGTTGGTATAAACTTGATTTAAATCAACTTCTTTTCCTTTTCTTATCCCATCTTTTTAATTTCTTTAGCTTATTATTTCTTATGGTCTGCATGAAGATGGTAACTCTAAAAAGGAACAGCATGAACAGTATGTATGTATATATGTTTTCCCACATAAAACTTCACAGATAGATTGCTATTTTTGTTTTGCATTTATTTATTGACATGATGATTTTTGGCAATAATTCATAGTATGTTTAAGTTGTATTTATTGCTTTAGACTTTGAAAAGTTGTATTTAAATAAATAGATAATGATGGTGAGTGATGATTTACAATGACAAAACTACACTCTGAAGCTTGCTTAGACTAGGAATGCAAAAGCAATCAAATCTCAAATTTCCTTTGAGTACAATAGAGTGATTTGCCAGACTCCGTTGAGGCAAAGATGGGCACATAATTCAAAAAGTCTAATAATATCTATTTGGAAAGACTCCTCAATGTAAAAATTGTAAAGTTGCATATCAAACATGCATATGAATATGTGCACATATTAGGAAAAGTTACACAGTAAAGGCATATGGTAAAGAAAATTACATATGACAAAATTGCAGTTTCGTGTTTGTGTGTGGCGGTTAATAACTTGTAGAATATTTGATAGATGTAATCATGTATACATGTTAAGATCCATCAATTAGACAAGGATGCCCCTTGTCACCATTGCTATTTATTTTAGTATTAAACAGGGATATAAAAACAGAATTTTTGGAATGAAAAATAAAAGAGAAACATATAAATCATGGGCATTTCTTGAAGATCTGGTAATAATTTTGGAAGAATCACTGCAAGAAACAAAATTTTTGGGAAAAAAATTATGGATTTGGAGAAATTAGTTGGTCTTAAAGTTTAAACCAAAGTTTAAAGACGTTAACAAAGAATATGAAAGCAGAAAAACAATAGAAGTAAAAAACCTGGTTTTAGGATTGAGAAAAAAGTGGACTATTTGAGTATCACTATGATACTCAGTTATATCAGAATAATTATGTTAAGAGCTGGAATGAAACCAGTAAGGACACGTTAGGATGGGAGTCATTACCATTGTCATTTTTGTGGAGAATTTCTGTGATAAAAATGAGTATTTTGCCTAGAATAGGCATTTTCGGGCAATGCCTATTATGACAACTGAAGTACTGTTAAAACCAGTGGTAGGATTCAGCCAGTTCGCACCACTTCGGGAGAACCGGTTGTTAACTTTTTGAGCAGTTTAACAAACTGGTTGATGGAAGAAATTATTAGGGCAGAGAACCGGTTGTTAGATTACTTGAATCCCACCACTGGTTAAAACAATGGCAGAAAGCTATATCCAACTGTCGATCAAGGGGAAAAAACCAAAAATTAAATATAAAATATCCCAAATGTGCTTTTTCAAGAGGCAACTGGACTTTCTGGTTTTTCTTTGAAGACGTTTTGCTTCTCATCCAAGAAGCTTCTTCAGCTCTGAATTTCTAAATACAAAATACTTCGAGATGCAAAGGAACAAGGAAGAATGGGACTGCCTGAAATTGTGTTTTGTAGCCAGCTTAGATTGGACGAAAGAATGGGTGTTAACGAGAACTTAAGAGAATTTTAGAATTGGAATTGGAAGGACACAGTGAGTTCTAGTCCTGCCTTGAGACCATTTTTCACAATTATGACTTTTGCACCATCCCCATGATCATATGATCAAAATTCAGATGCTTGGTAACTGATTCATACTTATGACCATTGCTGTGCCCCAAGGTCACGTGATCACCTTTTATGACCTTCTGACAAGCAAAGTCAGTGAGGAAGTCAGATTCACTTAACAACTGGGTCACTAACTTATCCACTGCAGTGATTCCCTTAACAACTGCGGCAAGAAAGGTTGTAAAATGGGGCAAAACTCACTTAACAAATGTCTCATTTAACAACAGATGTTTTGGGCTCAATTGTGATCGTAAAGTGAGGACTACCTCTTAATGTATGGTGCATTAAGCTACCTGAGTTCTAATTTAGAAACAATTGCTTGAAATGAACATAAAGTCAAGTCATACAAAGTTATTTCATACATGAATTAAAGTAGAGAGGCCTGGAATTATGTATTTATTTATTGACATTGTATGGCCATCTATGGTTCTAGGAGCTCACAACATTCCATAAAATAGAGTTTAAAACATATCCTTCTCCGAGTAGCCAGCCCAAACATCATTACAGCTCACCTCCATCCTCACCCAATGCTTGGGGGAAGGACAAGTCTTCACAACCTTCCAGAAAGCTAAAAAAAGGGATAGTGATGAATTGTTATGAAGAAGTGGGTTATTTTTAAACTGTGTTATGGAAAGAAATACTATGGCTTTTGTGAAAAGGATAAGTATTTTCTTGTTCCAGGTTTAGAGTGGAATTTGTCAGAAAGCGATTTCTCTTCTTTGGGTTGGGAACACTTTTCTTCTGCTAGATTTTCCAATTAGCAATTGTTGCTATTGCTGAAGAGTCTTTTCAAAAAAAGGATCCAGCAGTGGAATTTTGGCTCTGCTAGTTGGCTTTTCCTGATGACTCAGAATTTCTGCTCCGTTTTTCATTTAATTCGGCAGTTGGGGAAAAATACAACTAAAACAAATGTAACTTTCATTTTGTCACGGGGCAATGCAATTTCAGATAAACACATTTTAGTTTACATTTATGTAGCCTTACAGAAACAGTAATGACAGACTTAGTTCTGGCACACTAGCAAGCAAGTTAAGCCAAATGCCAACATTCGTTAGGCAGCTTAGATATTCTGAGGCCAACTTCATCAAGAAAACCTTGACTATGAACTGAACATCAACGGCATGCTTGGGTGTCTCTGTGCTATAGATTTAGAACATCGATCAACCTTTGTGATGTTCTTGTTCTTCTGATGGGCAGCACATTTAGAAAAATCCAGAAAGGTAAAAGATATGACCTACAAAGTTGTACCTAGTTAAGCAGCCAAAAGCATATTTTTGCTCACTACCTGGAAAATTAATATCTCTGCACCTCCATATGTATGGCATGATAAAATTTAGATGCTTCGTAAAGACCAAGTTCCAGCTGTTGCTTGGGTTTTGTTTTGTTTTTTAATTTCTCTGTATGTTTTGTGTGTGTCTGTTTTGCTGGATTTTAACAATAATAAAGTTCTATCCATTTATAATTTTTTTAAAAAATATTATTTATTAGAAATCTCAGATCCAATGAAAGTGGACCAATAGAAGAAAAAAAACCCCCAATCTTTTGGTCATTAAGAACTATATCAGGAATTTTTTAAAGAGTTTGAGGGCTGTATCTCTGTGAAATTCTGAATTTTCCCGAGGGGATTTAGATGGTGTTCTTTGTTGTTTACTGTCTTAAGTTTATATGGCTGCTCAAACTAATAACTTTAACTCTGGGGTGATGCACAAACAACAAAAAGCAAGGAAACCCAATATAATTAAAAAACAATGAATAAATCCAAATTTGTATACACTCCTCCAAGTGAGAACACCAATCAACTTTATCCCATTGTCCAGAAATGAACCAGATTGTTAGAGCTTCTCTAATGGCCAACAGGATTGGAGACAAGTGTATATTGATTTTTAAATGTTATGATCCTACTGTAGAAAACACTACATTTTTTTTTGGTTTCCACTTCAAACAGGAAGTATGCCATAGTCCTAATCAAGAAATGTCTGAGTGCCACAAAAGAGAACTTGAGCATTACATGCTGATTACATGCTAATCTGTGACCTATCAAAAGTGCCCAAGTCTTTCATCTGGCCCTGGTACTCATATTGTGGTGCATCCTCCAATTAGGGAAAATGCTACCAATTGTCAGCAGTAATATAAGCAAACAGTTGTCAATTTAGTCTTCTGAGTTTTATTCCTCATTAAGTAAGGAGAAAATTAATTATTATTATTCAATTTTTATGCTTCACTTTGGACTCTTATGAAATGTGGACCACTTGGTTACATATTCTAATCTTCGTAACTCGATTGATTAGCCTTAACCGAATAAACAATTTGAGGATGCAGGGCCTGGGAGAAACTGCCAATTGCTAATCTGGTCTCCACACATTGTTCTTTCTGATGTGACAGTAGTAATGAGTCAAAAGCAATCAATCAATCAATCTTGCTATTGAAGTAGCATTGTAGTCTATTCTATACAGCCTATGACAGTAATAATGCACCAAAGAAAATCAATCAATCAATCAATTATTCAATCATCTTGCTTTGCAGGACCATTCCATTCTATTGTAGGATAGTTAGAACCTATGTCTGCAAAATGACAATAATAGAAAAACAGGAATGAGTCTAAAAGAGAATGGAAAGTGGAAATCCCTGGAAGTCTAAGGGTGGTCATTTGCTGGATGACTAAGTAGCATTCCAAAATTTTCTCTCTTGTTTCTTGAAACATCATTTAAAAGAAATGTTCTTGTGGTAAGGCTGCTTTTGAATCCAATCAAAAATAAAAGCAATGACATTCTTATTCACACTGTGCAACTCTGGAAGTTGCTGGGTGGTGGGGAAGCATGGAAGAAGTTGTATTAGCCTTCCCCTAATAGGCCACAAACCTGAGAAGCTCTAGTAGCTTTTAAAAAGTGTAGCCCTAATCTTAAAAGACAAGCAATCACAGAGAAAATTAACCACAAAACAAGTCAGCCCTGTCCAAAACCTCAAGGGGAAAACATGGCAAATTAATATCTGGATAGACAAGGGTAGCTAATTTGTAAATGCTACCCCAAGGCTTTGGAAATTCAGTTGCAGCTGTGTGTCCTCCTTCAGCCATCATCACACAATTTTGCAGGCAAATTTCCTCCCTGCACTAGCAAAAAAAACAATGGTCTCTTTAAAGAGAAAAACAGGACCAAGGAATTAAGAATTCTCTAGACAGGCATCCAAATTTCCTTGGGTTATCTGGACCTAGTCTGGAGGTTTGGATGCTGCATTTCAACTAGATGCCAGCAACACAAGAGCTCATTCATTTTCCAGCCAAATTCGAGTGGAAGCCACATTTATCTCTTCATATGATGGTTATATTTCACAGCCCATAGGGCCACATAAATGTCTAATCATAGTCTGATTATAGCAGCCTTTATTTAGCATATAAATTTTCAGTCCGTTTAATCAAGCCGATAGACCATGTTCCTTAAGGGCCTAAGGACAGAAGAAAGCCTAAATGCCTATGACTGATAACTGCTCTTTACAAAATATGTCATCTGAATTTTGTAAAAAGCAACTAATTTGGAGAAGGCTTGAAAGCATGAACAAAGCATTTGCCTGCAGGATTTTTCTTACCCATCCTGCTCTTTCTTTCTCTGTCCCTTTGAATCTCAACATTTCCAATGACATATCAGAAAGAATGCATTTTCAAACATTCAGGGAATTATCTATTTTAGTGAGGCATCTCCCTCCCCATTTGTAATTTATTGTCCGCCACATTCTATAATGTACAGAATTTTGTGAATTGGTGCCTGAACATAGTTGTTCCCCCAAATTCCAATTTCCTTGAAGGCCACCTTTTAAATATAAATTTTCCATGATGCAGACTTTAAAATTGTTCCCCAAGTTCCTCAGCTTCAATTTCTTTTTTCTTTTAACCCAGCTATCCGAAAACATTTTTGTAACGTGAAATAAGTTACTTTCAGATATATCTTTCACAAATAAATATTTTCATTATACGCATCTTTGGCTGGAGAAAGCTGAATCTGCTCACTACAAATTTTGGTCATGTGTCAGAATCTGTTTTGGCTGACCTCACAAATCTACTCCAGTAGATATCTTTGGCACATGTGTATTATATTTCTAATGCTTTATCCAGGCTATTTTTTTGCCTTTTAATAATCATGTATGTTTTGTTTGGCATATTACAGTGCAGAGCAATCTTATTGTGCATTTACAACACTGTTATTGCTTTAATTGTAACTTTGTAAGAGATCCTACGCAACTCATTTCAGCTACTTCAGTCAGACCTTCCTACTTATACAGCAGGGCTCCAACTGTACATGAGTACGTTGTTCTGTTGTGCCCAACTCTCTGTGACCCTACGGATCACAGCATGCTAAGCCCTCCAATCCTCAACCATAAACCCATGCCCACCGCATTGATACCACTATCTAACCATCTCATCCTTTGCTGTCCCCGTCTCCTTTTGCTTTCAATCTTTCCCAACATCAGTGACCTTTTGAACAGTTGACTGATTTGATCTCCTTGCAGTTCAAGAGCTTTCTTCAACAGAATCTGAAGATACCTTATGTGAATTTGATTTGTTCCCAGAAATTTTTAGTACACCGATTTGTCTAGCATAATCCCCCAAAACTGAGTTTCCACGAGGATGAGGAAAAAATTCCATGATGAGACCCAATGATTGCTGAGGCAAATGTTTTTCAGCTTGCAGGCTTTTATGAAGGCACACTCTTAATGAAGGTGAGGCTGACATCTTTGCTGATCTTTATGAAACAAATACTAAATACTTCTGGAAGGCCTCTGAGAAGTGAATGGTAGCTTATTGTGCCTGCTACATAATGATTACACCATGCATGCATACATGTATATTGTATGTAATATCAGGAATAAAAAAGAAAGAGAAAAAAACATCTCCCAAGAAGATATCTTCCCATACCAGCAAACAACTTATTCCCACAATTTCTTTAAGACACTCACTTCATCAATTAACTATCAATATCTTATTTTCTTTTTTATGCTTTCGACTTAGTTTTTGACTTCTGATGATGGCCTGGACTACTCCCTGCAGTTTGCTTGGCATCTTTTTTCAGAAGTGATGTTGCCTTTGCCTCTTTCATAGCACTGAGAGAGTGACTGGCCCGAGGCCAGCAGCTGGTTTTGTGCCTAAGGTAGGACTAGAACTCAGTCTCCCAGTTTCTAACCTGATGCCTTATCCTCTACACCATGGGTGTCAAACTTGCTGTATCATGTTGCCGTCATGTGATGTTTCGCGATGTTTTTCCCATTCATGGAGCTGGGGTGGGCATGGCCTGCACATGACGCATCTGGCCCATGGGCCACCAGTTTGGCACCCCTGCTCTATATTGTATTACCTCTGCTAACTGAGCATCATTTCAAAACTGTTGCACATGCTACCCAGTTTGCGCATGCTACAGTTGAGCATACTGTACCGCTGACTTTAACCTAACTTTAAATGATGCATGGAAATGATGCACTGATGCTGGTTCCCATTAAGAAACCTATGGATGAAACAAAACAAACACATCAATGCTGCTTGAAGGACATTTTAGTCAGAGATTTTTATTTATTTCTATAGGGTTTTTTTTCTACCGTTAGTGTTGAACTAGTACCGGTAGGTGTGAGCTTACTGAGGTCAAATGAATTCTTGTTTGTGCTCACCAACAGGCTTCTAAGAAATTTGAAGACAACCAAGCAAAGGATGTTCATCAGCACTTGCATTCTCATTATCAGGAACTAGGTGAAGCTCTCTGAGAGTTGATGGTGTCAAGTTTGGATGAAAAAGAGCAGGAGGAAGATTCCAATACAAATCTGAATTTTTTAATATTTAAAGACTCTAACCAATTTAGTTAATGAAGCAATAGAGACTGATCCATCCTTAGACTGCAGCATAAAGTTTAGAAAGGCATCAGGACGTCCTGATGTCCTATGAAGAATTGCAACAAGAGTTAAGAAGGAAAAATAGGCAGCCGACTCTGCAGGCTTTCTTTGGAAAAATGGCAAATGCAACTATCCATGACATAAATAGTGAATATAAAAAGTCAACAGTAGTAAAGCTTAGAATGATCTCACAAATTTACAGTATTCTTCCAAAATATACTGTGAATTCCCCCCTTATTTTTTTTCTTTATCCATCTTTATCATTGCTTCTTTATTCTGATGTCATTGGTTTAGTCTATTATGGGTTTAAAATGTTTGGAAGATTATAGTAAGTGGAATTGTGACTGTATGGGCCTCTTTTCCCATAAACTCTAAAACTTCTCAACTATGAATTAGTCCTGAGTTTTTCATGGGTGCCAAGGGGTTATCGTATTAGAAAATCACAAATAATATCAGGATGTAGAACAACTAGGGAAAAACAATTTTGCTATAAGAGACATTTAGATATGATTTTATTCAAGGTTAATTATTTTGCATGAATCAAAACAAATATACAGTATGTGACCCAGAATAATGTTGCAGGATCCAATCTGGGTTGATCACCAGAATCAGAGGTTTAGTCTGCTGAGCTTTTGGACTCGTGCTGGAACCCATCCTCAGGGAACTTCTCTCTAGTAGAGAATGTGCTTTGGTTATTATATGTGTAGTATTTATGTGGTACCTGGTTGTGTATGGCTTTTTTTATTGATTGGGGTGTTGATGGCTGGCTATTAAGTCATTGACTGTTATTTCATTGTGCTGCCAAGTCCTTGGCTTCTAAATACCTGATTAGCTGGTGGTAAATCAGCACTCCTGTTGACTGACAAGGGGCTCGTTTACCAGGCTTCAATCAGTTCCCTGGCTGTTTTGTGCCTGCTCATCCAACAATCTTAGTAGCTGCAAAATTGAATGTATATCCTTGATGATTGCAATGTGAGGCTATCAATGAGTTTGGGTCTCCTTGTCTAACCACTTGTGTTCTTGCAAGCTGGTGGTTAGCTTCCTCCCTGTCTATCCTAATTATTTTGGATACCCAAAAGTATTATTTCAATTTATTATCACTGAGTGGCATCTGTACTGCAGAGGGAATATAAGAAGGCCAGAGAGAAAAAGCTTATGTTGTTTGTGTAGAAAAGGAAGCGGGACTTCTGGTGACACCCACAACATTCACTGGTAATTCACATATGATGATAGAGAAAATTATATGCACGTATACAGTTTTGAATGGAACATCAAAATGGCTATCATTTTGAATAATTGATAAAACCTATGTATGTGCAAACCAACCAACTCTTCTCTTCCTGCTTTCCTTGCATGTTTTAGATTGAAGGTTTTGTTGACAGCAAAGAGCAAGAGCAGATAAAAATTCTTAAAAGTACATTTCAAGAAAATGATTCGATGTCCAATGCTGCCAAAATTTACTTCAGGATTTTTTTCCGGCACCACACAGTGTGAATCTAGCACACACACACACACACACACACACACACACACACACACACACACACACACATTAAAATCCTTTTTGGCGTAGATTTTACTTTTTAATTAATTAAATGTAATGTATCGCACCACTGGTTTTGGAGGTGAAAAAAGAAAGTGGGTAATACAAAGCTTGTGAAAGTCCTGTGGATATTGATTCAATCCTTAGTCACTCTGCTTTGACTTATTTTTACAAATACTTTTTTTTCCTAGCTCGAATGAGTAGAGCATTAAGACTGAAAAATCTGATGGAAATGCTGAACAACTGGAAACAGGGAAAGGATAGTTATTTATTTATTTAGAGAAGAAGATTCATTACTTGTTTGTTTATCATAGTTTCCAAGCTACATGTTTGCAATTTCTCCCCCTAAAGAGCAATTCAGATATTTCAGTTACTGTGATGAGCATGACAAAGTCAATTTTCTTGTTGTTTCTGTCTACTGCAATGAGCAGGTTTTTACAAATCCCTTGGGCTTCACGTTCTTCAAAGCCTTTGTAAAAGGCCCAGCCATAAAGAGCTAAAGAACAAGATTTAACCTCGTAACCATATATGTACCACCCAGAGAGGCACAATGAAAACACTAAAGTAAATAACAGCAATGAATCTAATTAAAATAAAGAATTGGAGAGATGGGGAAGGAAATCATGATTTTAATACAAAAGATAATACATGGAGAAGGACAAATAAATAGGTAGGGCTGTACAATAAGCAGGTATAGATAAAGGCAATAAAATGATGGATTGATTCATTATATAGAGAAGGATAATGAGAGTCAGGTTGGTGCAAGTGGTTAAGACATCAGGCTAGGACCCAGGAGTGCATGAGTTCTGGTCTTACCTTAGATATAAAGACAGCTGGGTGACCTTGGCTGAGTTGCTTTCTGTCAGCTCAAGGAAGTAGGACAAGCCAAACCACTCCCCCAAAAACTGCCAAGAAAACTATAGGAATTTGTTGACATAGTCAACTGATTCAAAGGCATGGGGGAAGGAGGAAGAGGAGAAGGAGAAAGACAAGGGGGAGAAAGAGAACAAATAAAATAGGAGGAGGAGGAGAGAAGAAGAAGGAGAAGGAGAAGGAGAAGAGGAGGAGGAGGAGGAGGAGGGTGGGGCACATAGACATATACTGCTCCATAGTGCCTTACAGCACTCTCTGAGTAGTTTACAAGGTCAGCATATTGCCTCCACAATCTGGGTCCTCATTTTACCAACCTCAGAAGGAAGGAACCTTTATTCCATGAGGACAAACTCCGCTGTGGGCAGAGTTAGCCTGAAATATGGTATTGTGCTACTAGAGAAGCAAACATATTGGACAAAGTATATACCAACATTAAATATAGCTACAGGGTTATCCAATTACCACATTTGGGACAATCAGATCATATATCACTGCTTTTAGCACCAGCATACATCCCTCTCAGGAGACAGCTCTGCCTATAATAAAGACAGTGAAATCTTGGCCAGAAGATGCTTCCCAATAACTTCAGGACTGTTTTAAGAACACAAATTGGGACATCTTTTACCACCCTGACTTAGAGGAGTATACTGCAGCTGTTCTGTACTATATCAAACATTGCACAGATACTGTCACTATGGATAAATGCATTAGGATCTATCCCAATCAGAAGCCCCGGATGACTAAGGAAGTCCAGTGCCTCTTGCGTGACAGGATCAAGGCCTTTAGGTCTGATGATGGGGCAAGATACAGTGCTTCTAGAGCTAGTCCAGTGGTGAAATCCATTTTTTTTTACTACTGGTTCTGTGGACGTGGCTTGGTGGGCACGGTGTGGCTTGGTGGGCATGGCTTGGTGGGTGTGGCAGTGGAAGGATACTGCAAAATCTCCATTCCCTCTCCACTCCTGGGGGAAGGATATTGCAAAATCTCCATTCCCACCCCACTCTGGGGCCAGCCAGAGGTGGTATTTGCCAGTTCTCCAACCTACTCAAAATTTCCGCTACCAGTTCTCTGAACTGCTCAAAATTTCCGCTACCGGTTCTCCAGGAGCTGTCAGAACCTGCTGGATTTTACCCCTGAGCTAGTCTGAAGAAGGTATTTGGAAGACCAAGACTGATTATAAGAGGAAGATTGAGGATAATTTTTACAATAATGTTGAATCCCTCGCCAGGCAGGGATTCAACAAATCACCAATCATCAACCGACCGAGGTCATCTCTGCTGAGGGGGATGCTTCATTGGCGGAGAAACTGAATCATTTCTTTGCTCGCTTTGAAATGGAGACATCAGAGACAGCTAAAATACAGCTACCAGACCATTGTAGTCCCCACCTCATGGTGGAGGAGCAGGAGGTGAGGAACATTTTGAGGGCTGTGGACCTTAGAAAGGCTGCCGATCCTGATGGTATCCCTGGCTGAGAAACTGTGCTGATCAGTTGGCTGGAGTCTATACCAGGATCTTCAATCGGTCTTTATCCCAGTCCACTATTCCATCTTGTTTGAAGGCTTCCACCATTGTTCTGCTGCCAAAGAAGTTCCCTATCAATAACTCAATGATTACAGACCACTGGCACTCAATCCTATCATCATGAAGTGCTTTGAGAAATTGGTCTGTTGGCAAATGACAATAAAGTAAACTTAACTTAAACTTAAACCGCTGCACCACCATGGCTTTCTAGCAAGAAGCTAACGTAAGGGAAGCATAAAATATAAAAATATAAAGGCTGACTTGTATGTAAAATATGATATAGTGGTTAGGGGGTTAGATTAGGACCTCAGAAATGCAGGTTCAGATCCATGGAAGTATACTGGGTGACTTTGGGCCAGTCACTCTTTCACAGGTTTCTTGTGGGAAGAATCAAGAAGGGCCATTTCATATGCAATATTCTGAGCCCTGTGAATAAAACTGGAGTATAAATCAGAGGTGGTATTCAGCAGGTTCTCACCGGTTCTGGAGAACCGGTAGCAGAAATGTTGAGTAGTTCGGAGAACTGGTAAATACCACCTCTGACTGGCCCCGCCCCCATCTATTCTCTGCCTCCCGAGTCCCAGCTGATCAGGAGGAAATGGAGATTTTGCAGTAGCTTTCGTCTGGAGTGGGGAGGGAATGGAGATTTTACAATATCCTTCCCATGCCATACCCACCAAGCCACACCCACCAAGCCATGCCATGCCACGCCCACCAAGCCATGCCCACAGAACCGGTAGTAAAAAAAAATTGAATCTTACCACTGGTATAAATCTTCTACATGAAACCTACTAAAACATCTGTGATATACCTTTCAGGCATGGGTAAACTGGGATATGTAATGTTACAAAATAGTCTTCATGTCAGCATATTTGGTTAAATCAAATGGCAGAAATATATCTATCTACCAATCTTTTTAAAAACAGGGTTTAAGCTATTTCAGCTTTCATGCCAGTAAAGACAAACAAAATCCATTTGATTGAATTAAATTGATATCAAGTAATCCCTGCTGAAGGATTCTTTCGAAATGTGGAAATGAGTTTTAGACATTTTATATACAAAGTTTTAACCTAGTAGATGAAAAAAATATACTTAGACAAGTAAAATCTAAGTAAATTTCATTTCGTATGTAAGAAGTCAGGTGGTGATACCAGTGAGAATAACCCATTCCTCTTCTTATACTTAGGATGCAGACTCCTTTATTTTTTTAAAAAAGAGAATAAGAATGTAAGATAATATATTATCAGGAGGAAAAAAAAACATTGTCTTTTGTTTTATAGATCTTTGACGGTCTTACATTCTTATTCTTTTTTTAAAAAATAAAGGAAATCTTTTGATTAAAATGATTTCTTAAAAATGGAGCCATTCCTTCTGCCCTGCAAGGGGAAAAAAAATTCAAATGAAGATGGGTTTTGTAACCCAGTTTTTTGGGTTTGACTTCAGATCCTCATCCATTTACTTAAGACTGCAATCCCACGTTCACATCTCAAAGTGTCAGTCCTATTGAACTTAATGGGTCCTATATTTTGAACAATGTGCGAGATTATGCTTTTAGTTTCCCTTCATGGGAGGTACCAACTTACTTTTTGAAAGGCAGGAGCTGTTTCCTGAAGGGAGTTGGCACAACTCCAGTTTTTCTCACTCCCCAAGGTATAATCTGCCTGAAATGACAGCAGGGTATACAGGTTTCTAGTATGGAGTGAAACTGACAAAGGTTGGCTCTCAGCCAGTTTTGGATACAGGCAAAAGAGGAGCAATGTTATTTTGAAGTTACAATTTGGTTTGTGTGTATGTGTTTGTTTAAAAAGAAAAAGAGGCAAACCAGCCCTCTTTGGAAAAGAACAGTATGTGTGTGTGTGGTGGTGGTGGTGGGAGGATCTCACAAAGAAGTGAAACTTTAAATTGAAGCATGCCAAGTTTACATGGAAGAGCTGTGGTTCCTGTTGCATTTGAGGTAACTCTGGGTCACTCATTTTCCTTTGGTCTAATCAACTTCATACGGCTGTTTTAAAAATAAAATAGGATAATAAAAGAGGACGTGCTTGCTGGCCTGAGATCATGGAAACAAAATGTGATCGCTAATGACAGGATATGAAGTATAGCCATTGGGCTTGAACTTTATAATTTTTAATCAATATTTGGAATATTGCTTGCTTGAAGTATTGAAGTCTTGCTTGAAGTCTTACAAAGGTAGAACTTGCTGGAGCACAGATGCTAGTCTGTGAATTCTGTGAGCACAGAATTCTAGAGGCGGTTTTCTAAATCAAACCCTTTCGGCTCTTGTTTCAACCAAGCCTGCTTCCAACTCTTTTTGTCATTAAAAGGTCTCATATGGGTGAATTCTCTCTCCTTCTGGGTAAGAATGGAAAACACTCCTCCATTTCTTGTTGTGAATTTGTTTTATAGCTTTACCATCGTTAAGGAACATCATACAAACCAGGGGTGGGTTCTACTTACCTTTACTACCGGTTTGCAATGGGATCGAGTGAAGCGAGCACGCCTTGCTTCTGCGCATGGGCAAATCGCTGATGATGACATCCAGGGCGGTGGGCGGGGCCTCCCGCCAGTCTTACTACCAGTTCTTGCAAACCGGTAACCCACCACTGATACAAACCCATGAATAGTATAACACATAGGAACTCCGAACAGTGCTAAACTATTCAACTCATTCGGTCCATTCCTTACACAATAGACTGAGCTTAGAGCCATAGATCATTAAAAATAGAGACTTAAACATCTTACCTAGATGTTATCTAGCTTAGTGATGAAACATTCAGAAACCAACATAGAAGCTCAGAGAATGAACCTCCATTCTCATCCTATACTTGAGCTTCTGATATTTGCCACTATTGCAAACATAAACATTTCAACTCTTCTCCATCTCTTGGTCACTAAAACTGCCTTTGCTTGGGATGTCATGCACTGTAGCCATTTTCTTCCTACTGTTTTCCTTGGTTGTTACATCTGGGCTGGTCTTTCAATCTCTTTTCTCACTCTCAGCTTCTTTGAAAATTGAACCTGCCTCCTGCCATTTTGCTGGCTAATGTTGTGTTGTTGAAACTTGCCAGCCAACTTTACATTCATATTGTCTATGATGCCGAACAATCAGTTGAATGCAGGGGTGACATCCATCAGGTACTAACAGATTTTGGAGAACCAGTAGCGGAAATTTTGAGTAGTTCAGAGAACTGGCAAGTACCACCTCTGACTGGCCCCAGAGTGGGGTGGGAATGGAGATTTTGCAATATCTTGCCACACCCACCAAGCCACGCCCACAGAACCAGTAGAGAAAATTTTTGGATTTCACCCCTGGTCGAATGGCTAAACTCTCTCAGTTACCTGGTGGGAGTAGATTCCAATTGGGCAAATACTTCAGGATTGGGGGGAAAAATCAGTTTTCTCACTATTGCCTTTATTTGTCAGCAGTCTGGTGGTCTAGAACTGCACTTTGGTATAGCGGTTAAGGTGTGGGGTGGCACTAGTGAGCCCCAGAGTCCAGTTCCATCCACAACTGCAAAGGATTGCTGGATGCCTTTACTCTAGCTCTGCAAAATCTGCAGCTCAGGTTTCTTATTATGGAAGACAAAATGGGAGGGAGGAATGTAATCTAAATTGCCTTGAGCTCCTGAATAAAAGGTGGAATATAAATCAGATACATTAACCTTGAGCCTCAGATTTTATTTTTTTCCTCTTAAACCCCATTGAAAGTAGCTAATCGGTCATATAAGCTTTGCAGCTGACAAGCCAATTTGCTCTTCTCTTATTCCAATTGTACATTATAAGCCTTGTGATCAGGGCCATATCAATGCCTTTGATGGTTTCCTAAGGGAAGAGGAAGAAGATACAAGGGAGATTGAGAAAAGAAGAGTGGGGACTCGAACAAAAATAAAGAAAAGATGCCTAAAAGGTTGAAAGAATGCAAATGATGGTTTAATCTATGTTGAGCTCTGATTGTCCTATCATTATTTGTAGCTTCTTTCACTAAGTGATGAAATTACACCTGACAGCATGAGTCTATTAACAGAAAAATTATGCCTGCCCTTGTTTGAGTGGACATGGCTCAAAGAGTACTAAATCTTTGAAACAAAAAAGGATCCACAGGAGCTCCTCTATAACAGACAATGATGAGAACAATAAACAAAGCAAAGTTTTCATTCCATACATTGCAGGCATATCAGAAAAGCTCAGGAGGATCATGTATGTTCAGCCAACATAACATACGCGTGCACTTCAAACCCAAAAATACACTAAGGCAGAAGCTTGTCCACCCCAAGGATAAAACACCCAGACAGAAACTGAGCAACGTGGTATATGCAGTACAATGCAGTGAACCAAGTGCAGATCTGTACTTTGGAGAAACAAAACAACCACGAATTGGACAGAGAGGACTGCTGGTTTGAAAGAGAGGTCAAAGAAGCCATCTATGTCAAAATTGAACAGCCCTCTCTCAATAGAAGGGGAGGGATACAACATCACCTATCTCCAATCTACAACCCAGGCCTTTCAACAGTTCCAAGAAGGCTCCACACCCATTTGCACTAGTCAGGTGACCTTGAGGACACAGATAAGCCTCCAGGTGATCTTAATGACCCGCTAAAAGAATGCAGATGACCAGCTGTCTGCAAGGAGTATAAATCCTTCCATTCCCCACCATCCAATCAGAGTTGAAGAAGCTGAAGAAGCTTCTTGGGTGAGAAGTGAAACGTCTTCAAAGAAAAACCAGAAAGTCCAGTTGCCTCTCGAAAAAGCACCGTTGGGACTAAGACCTGGATGATTGAGAGTCTCCATTGACATAAATCTTAGAAACATCTGGAATTTTTTGAGCTGGTGAACTAAATCCATATTTAAAGGCTGCTTCTCTTTTTCTCAACTTCTTGAGGCAGTTGTATTCACCGCTTATTTCTGCATCACTAATGGAAAACCAGCATTATTCTTTAGCGCCCGTTGTCGGCTTTCTCCATGTGAACTTACTTAGCCTTTAATCTCTTGACACTGTCCCATTCCTCTTGAATGAAGTACCTTATATTTTCAGTTTATGAACCTCATCACACTCTTCTCTCTTTGAGTTAAGTAAATTGATATAATACGACAGCTACTGTAGACTGGATATCTTACTTTCGTGAACATTTTATGCCTTTTTCAGGATGTTCTCTGCAACAAGGTGGAAGCACACCCTTTATTTGTATGAATTATTTATACGATTGTTACTTTGGGTTGGAATAATGGAATCAGATAAAAAATATTTCATGCACATACCTTATTTGGGTTTAATCGGCAGCTCTCCACTATTTGACAGCTCTAAACAATCTAAATACCCATGCTTTTATAGTTTAGGGGTGGTTAAATCTGCCCAAGGTTTTTTGTTTATTATTTGTTAAATGTTTTAAACCATCCTATAGTTAAAGCTCCCTAGGTAGTTCATAATAAACAAACCCAAAGAAACAAATACAATTTGAGCTAAAACATATTGAATAAAATAAAATAAGAATAAAACCAAGAGACCATACAAACTAGACAGCAGCAAGGCTAACATCAAAATGTAAAACAATCTGGAAACTGTTTCCCATTTCTCCAGTATGACAATTATTTATCCTGCTTCCACTTGAGAATGAAACATCTTTTTGAAATGCCACCTGAAAATCATCATCATTTTTATTCAACAAAATACACATTTTACACAGTACTTTTTAGACATGTACATTTGAAAGCAGTTTCTCATGTATGGTGTTTTAATGTCATTTGCATTAATTTATGTGCTGGGTACATATTTTGCTCCTCATATATATTTCTGCATGACTTTTGTGAATTAAGAAAAAGTCACTCCTCCTGGTGAATATCAAAATACAATAGCGTTCCATGATGTGAATTGGTCAGAACAGTGTATTTGTATGAAAACTGAACAATGGTTTCCAGCGGTGTGTGTGGTGGTATTGGGGGGAGGAGAAGGGTGGACAGACTGACAAGAATAAATTTCTCAATTGGCTTCATTTAATCTGACTGAACAAAAGTTTGATTGCATTTCACTGCCTCATGATTTTCTTGTTTGGAATAACAATGTGCCTTTAATATTTATTTATTTTTATTCATTCATTCATTCATTCATTCATTCATTTGGCATTGTTGAGATAGATGCTAAACTTTTAGTAGTTGTAGAGGGCATAAGAAATGGCCGTGAAGAACAGGTGAAAGAGAAGCTGCCAAGGCAGTGGTTAGATAAATGGGGCTTGAGCCTGGGCCAAGAAAGTAATGTGAATAAATGTCTCAGTCAAGCCCATCCCTAGTTCACACAAAGGGAGAGAAGGGGAAACGAATTCAGATGTGCATGATTTTGCTCCTATAGCTTTATGATAAAAATAGTTACTTCCTATATGGTGTTGGTTTCTTAGTCTGGGAAACATTGTAGGGCTGACTATAATGCTAATTAACAGATAAAATGAGTACAAGTCTGGTTTTTACATTTATTTATTTATTATTAAATTTATATTGCTGCCTATTTGCCCATGGTGACTCAAGGTGGCTTACAGAATATAAAAACATTTTTAAAAAACAGTAAAACTAATAAAAAAAATCAAATAAAGTAATGTAATAAAATCACCCCCATCCCGCACCTCCTGCCCCAGAGACAGCCAATCACATGGGCCATTTAATGGGCTCAATCTTGCTCTGGGTTCCCCAGGCCCACTGGCAGAACCAGGTCTTCAGCCCCTTTCGGAAGAGAATTAGAGTGGGGGCCATTCTAATCTCTGGGGTAATGATGTTCTAGAGAGAGGGAGCCACCATGGAGAAAGCCCTTCTTCTGGGTCCCATCAGATGATTCTCCCTCTGCTTTGATGGGTTGAGTAGATGTGACTGGCACCCAGAAGCAAATCAGCAACCAATGCAGCTCCTACAGGAGCAATGATACATGTGCACACCAGGTCTGCACAAAACCATGCGGGCTGCTGCATTTTGCACCAACTGGAGCTTCTGGATGCTCTTCAAGGGGAACCCCATGTAGAGCGCGTTGCAATAGTCAAGACGGGAAGTGACTAAGGAGTGACTGTGAGTAGGGATTGCCAATTCAGGAAAGGGCGTAACTGATGCACAACTCGCAGTTGTGCGAAGGCCCTCCTGGTCACGACCGTCATCTGCTCTTCAAGCAGGAGTCGTAAATCCAGGAGAACCCCAGATTACACACAATCTGTTTGGGGCAGTGCCACCCCATCCATGACCAAAGATGGCAATTCTCCCTGAGCCAACGAACCCCATTTATGCCCTTTTAATGAAACTCATTTCCTAACTTTATGCTAATGCTACATAAATGTTTATAGTCTCAACTGAACTCTCAGCTAAACCTGATAAAGGCTGTCCAGAGTAATAATTCAAATACAAATCTGTGCAGAAAGAATGAATTCCTGGGTAAAACTTCTGATTCAGGGGGACAGCTATAACTGTGTATTTTTGATAAATTAAGGTTTTGGGATAGCAGGTGTATCACTTCACATAGGAAAGTATTTTTATGTGAAATGGAAACTTGCTATTCCAGAGAAAATGATAAATTACTGCAAGATTTTGAAATAACGTCCCAGATTTAGCAAGATCAGGGTGCTTTCAACTCGGTTACATCTTCAACCTGAATCTGTTTCTTTGAGACAGAGGATGAGTGTTCTGTCTTCCTGAAAATGCTAAACTTTAATGCACACACTGAATATTTCTATTTTCAAAAGATTTTTTCTGTTTGGGATGAAGATTATTTTATCTGTAAGGGACACGCTAATGAATAATGTCAGTAAAATCAGGAATCTCTCTAACTTATTGCAACACGATTCAGTCAGGAAGCCCCTGAGGATGTGGACAGGATACTGGGTGGACTGAACGCGACCACGTGTTTATTGGACCCGTGTCCTTCCTGGTTAGTGCTGGCTTCCCGGGAAGTGACACGAGGCTGGCTCCAGGGGATTATAAAGGCTTCATTGGGGGAGGGTGTCTTTCCTGCCACCTTGAAAGAGGTGGTAGTGAGGCCTCTCCTCAAGAAGCCTTCCCTGGACCCGGCAATGTTGGTAAATTATCGTCCGGTCTCCAACCTTCGCTTTGTGGTGAAGGTTGTTGAGAGCGTGGTTGCGAAACAGTTTCCCCAGCACCTGGATGAAGCAACGTATCTAGATCCGTTCCAGTCGGGTTTCAGGCCCGGGTACAGCACGGAAACGGCATTGGTCGCGTTGGTTGATGATCTCTGGAGGGCTCGGGACAGGGGGTGCTCCTCTGTCCTGGTCCTGTTAGACCTCTCAGCGGCTTTTGATACCATCGACCATGGTATCATGCTGCACCGGTTGGTAGAGATGGGGGTGGGAGGCACTGTGTTGCGGTGGTTCTCCTCCTATCTCTCTGACCGGTCGCAGTCTGTGTTGGCAGGGGGACAGAGGTCGACCCCGAGGCCCCTTATATGTGGGGTGCCACAAGGATCGGTCCTCTCGCCCCTCCTATTCAACATTTATGTGAAGCCGCTGGGTGAGATCATCCGTGGTTTTGGGGTGAAGTACCATCAGTACGCTGATGACACTCAGCTGTACATCTCCACCCCAGACCACCCCAACGATGCCCTTGAAGTGATGTCCCGGTGCCTGGAGGCCGTGTGGATCTGGATGGGGAGGAACAGGCTCAGGCTCAACCCATCCAAGACCGAGTGGCTGTGGTTTCCGACGTCCCGATATAGTCAGTTGGCGCCATCACTGACTATTGGGGGCAAATCACTGGCCCCCACGGAAAGGGTTCGTAACTTGGGCGTCCTCCTGGATTCACGGCTGTCCTTGGAAGGGCATCTGACGGCCGGGGCCGGGAGGATTTTCTATCAGGTCCGCCTGATCCGCCAGTTACGTCCCTTTCTGGATCGGGACTCCTTGCTCACGGTCACTCACACCCTTGTCACTTCCCGTCTAGACTACTGTAATGCTCTCTACATGGGGCTCCCCTTGAGGAGCACCCGGAGGCTCCAACTGGCGCAGAGTGCGGCCGCGCGGGTGGTGATGGGAGCGACATGGCGTTCCCATGTGACACCTCTCCTGCGCGAGCTGCACTGGCTCCCGGTGGTCTTCCGGGTGCGCTTCAAGGTCCTGGTTACTACCTTTAAAGCGCTCCATGGCTTAGGACCTGGGTTCTTGCAGGACCGCCTACTACCACCAATAGCCTCCCACCGGCCAGTACGCTCTCATAGAGAGGGTCTCCTCCGGGTGCCGTCAGCCAAACAATGTCAGCTGGCAGCCCCCAGGGGGAGAGCTTTCTCTGTGGGGGCACCTACTATCTGGAATGAGCTCCCCCCAGAGATACAGAGGATCCCGGATCTGCCCACCTTCCGCCGCGCTCTTAAGACTTTTCTATTTCGCCAGGCGGGCCTGGCCTAACCACTCCCCGTTTTTAGTGTTAAATTTAAAAAATTTTTAAATTATATTGGGGTGTTTTAATTCTGTCCGGGCCAAATTCATTTAATCTGTTTTTAGTTGGTTTTTAAATTTTGTACGTATGTATTTTTATTGTTGGCTGTACACCGCCCTGAGTCCTTCGGGAGTAGGGCGATATATAAATCCAATAAATCCTAATCCTAATCCTAATTGTCCATAATAGTTAGATGGGTGGTTAAGAACTAGTAAATTAATTAATTAATTATTAAGTGAATTAGGGAATGGTGAGTCTGGTATTTTTCTAGAATATTTCAAAAACAAATTGCAACTACTATGGCTAAGATAGCATAAGCCAAACCGAGAGCATCTTAAGAATTCACCATTACACTTATCATATTTTGTTTCTACGTTTGATTTTATTTTTGCATTCATTAGCCATATATTTTTCATTATCTGAATTGTTGGGAGTTGCTTGAAATTGCAGCAGAGTAAAATGAAATGAAACAATAAATAAATGGTCATGCTTTCGTGTCCAGGAGACTAATCTTCATTATTCCCAAAGCAGAGTCTGCAGTATCTTTGTTTTCTTTAGCATGGAATCAAGTGCTGGTTGGAGTGTGAAATAAATCGAAAGGTCAAATTTTGTTTTTGGAAAGTGATTATCTTACACACTTCCTGCCATTGATTCAAGGTGTCAACAGGGTTTGGCTAAAATATCAAAATGGTGATAGCATGATTGAAACTTGCACATTACATATGTCGCATATAAAACCAGGCAGACTTTTGGTTGTATCATCACAAGCTTCATCTTGATTATTTTGATTATGATCTGCAGATACCCTGCACTGAGTTAATACTGAGAAAGCAATAATGCTGACATAGCATTTGATTGTTTTCATAGTTTTTCAGGGACAGCTTATATAGTGGTCCATCTAGAACACGGGTGTCAAACTTGATTGCGTCTCGGGCTGGATTGTGACTTTTTTGCCTTTGCAGAGCCGGGGTGGGCGTGGCCTGTACGTGATGTATCTGGCCCTTGGGCCACCAGTTTGACACGCGTGATCTAGAACTTGTTTTTAAAATAGTGGAATAAAAATGTAGCAACAATAATACAACAACCATGCCTAGGCAAGCATGTTTGAAGATGTTCAGTCTTTCTTAAAGAAATGATTCAGTTCATTCTGAATCAGTGTGCTTCTGAATGTTTGTGACAATTTTTCAGTGGAGATATCAAAACAAAGGCAGTAACATCCAATAAGCCAGTAATTGTGTTTCCATTAGCTGCTATCTAAGGCTTAAATTTAGCATTTTGAACTTTGAGGAATATGCTATCAATATTGACCATTGACTAATGATTTGACTATTTGATCATGATTTCCTTTCCCTCTCTTTCTGTTTCTTTTAAGCACCAAGCAGATTATCAAGACATTATCATTTAACAGAGGTAACTTAGTGGTCTTCGTTTCTTTGTTTATGCTAAGTGCCTCTTGGTTAATGCAGGTAAATGGTTGAGAATTGTATTTTGTCAAACATAAGAAACAAAACAAAAAACAATGCCATGCCATACCATACCATACCATACCATACCATACCATACCATACCATACCATACAATACCATACAATACAACAATACGGGTCTATAATGCTGATTGTATACCCAGATTGAAAGAAACAAACACTTAGGCCACAAATGGGAACCAGGATTCAGGTGGCCCCAACAGCTCTTAGAGCACGGGTGTCAAACTTGTGGTGTCACGTTGCCATCATGTGATTTTTCGTGATGTTTTTTCTCGGAACTGGCGTGGGCGTGGCCTGTGCGTGATGCATCTGGCATTCAGGCCGCCAGTTTGACACCCCTTAGAAAGAATGCTAATGACTAGATGACTGCAAAGAAATAGAATCCTTCCATCCCCACCACTATCCTGTCAGCTGATGAAGCTTTGGATTAGAAGTGAAACATTTTCTTCTTCTTTCTTAAGGAAAAACAAACAGTGCAGTTGCCTTTTGAAAAAGCACCTTTGAGACAACCATGACCCGGATGACTGAGAATCTCGATACAGAGAAGGAGGAACCTTAATTTTTGTACCAGAGTTTTATAACCATGCCTTTGGATACTCACTGTTGTGTGTTCTTTTAGTTTTTCAATAGTAAATGGATAAATATTAATGAGCCCTGTTACAGAGAGCTTATCCTAAAATTCCCCAATGTTATGAGCAGTCTGGAGTGTTGATGTCCCACGTTGCATGTCAGCAGTAATACAATCACCTATGATAAATAGTTTTGTAACTGATGTCATCTTTTCATGTTACAGGATAGGAGACCACTCCTGGGGTAACTGATCTCTCTTGCACTGTCATTCTCCTTCATTCTCTCTATCATTCCTTTCTTAATAGAGATTGTAAGTGATATGCTTGCATAATGTTAAGGGACTCATGTACGAGAATGAAACATCAAAAATCATTCAACTAAAGCAGTACTTTCAGGGCAGCACAGCTTTTCAGTGAGGTAAGGCCTTTTATATTAGCCCTAATGTAATATCTTTCACGGAAATTCACTCAAGTGTTCAGCCTCAAGCCTGAAATGGTAACAATTGAAAGAATATCCACCTGCGTATGGGTGATCCAGCTAGACTCAGCTTCAGAGATAGCAATAAATGACAATTCCTTTAGTATTTCAGATTCACACAATGCAGCCCTTATTTTCAATGCATCTGACTGCAATATTTTAGAATTTAAGTCAATGACCATCAATAACTAACCTGACAGTTTCCAGTTTTCAAATATTAGTGAGCATGGCCATTGCAACAAATTAAGAAGAACGCTTAGATGTCTTGTCTTCTCTATGTAAATGCATTACTGAGTTTCTACTGTTTCCTTAGGAAGTTTCCATTCATCTGTGCTTGATAAGTATAAAAATATTAGCGTATGCATTCAATTTGTCTGCTGGTGAGAGGTGTATAGGCAAAGTGTTAAAACAACTACCTTCTTACACGGGAGAGAGAGATCCATATATTAATTCTGTAGCTATTTTCAGTGATTTTTGAAAGCTATTTCTGTAATTCCATTTGCATGCCTGCTGAGAGTACATCTTGTTTTCTCATGGTCCCTTCAACCTCAATTTCGAGAGGGAACAGCCCAAAAACCAATATTGCTTATTTCAGTTAATGTACCTACTATCATTTCCAGGATTCCTAGTATAACAGAAGCCCCATAAAATTCTTTTGCCAATTTGTATTTTTTCCATCCTAGGTATGTGGGATCAATGATATTTGGCGCGTGTGTGTCAAGTTAAGTCAAGATGGCAGCCACACAATACATAGATAAAATGGTGAGGGCTTCAATGTCTATTGCCTTTCTTCGTCTTTTCAAAAGACTTCGTGAACTCTGGACACTTAATCCTGGATATTTTCATCTTTTTGTTTTTAAAAAAATAAATGCTAGCGATAGCAGTTTGACACATCATATCATTTTCTAGGAAACAGGAAGTGATATATACAACCGATAATTCTTTCATGCCCTAAAAATGTACAGCTGCTGAAAAGAAAGCAGGAAAAAAAAAATTTAGAGATAACTTACGAGGTACTAAAATCAAATGCTGATGACTTTCAGTTTTGCTATCCTCTTTTTATTTAGCTTCTAAGAATTGATATGTAGGAATTTGCCCTCTCGGCTTTTTTTTTTTTTTTCCCCTTCCTGGCAAGGCTATCATGCTATTAAGAGCTGTCTATCTGGCAGAAATACATCAAACTGGAGCTTTCCCATTGCATGTTGTCTGCTGGGAGCACCTGCCAGCTCCATAACTTTTATAGGCCCATGAACCCTGCCAGGAAAAAAGAAAGAAAGAAAAAGAAAATATGGCATTCCTTCAGCCAACTATGTACTACAACTCATTTTGCTTTCAGGCAAGAAGCACTGTTACCACTTCCTGCAAATTTATCCTGGAATTGTGGATTCTCAATATGTCCTAAGAATTCACTGTTAGTGGCCCATGTCCATCTTATGGTTCCCAAGAGATTCTTGAGAAAAGAGTAAAGCCAGACCAAGGTTTTTTTTTCCTCCTGATAAAATAGCAAGCACACAGCCATGAGGCTGGTTAGTGCCCTGAAAGCACTTCTCTGCCTTTTAATTAATTTTTAACATTGATCTTTGCCTCTTTTAAAATGGTATATATTGCTTTTGTGTTTTAATATTTTATTTGTACGCTGACCAGAGTCCTTCTGTGAGGGAGATGGGTGGTTTTAAAATGTGATCAACAAAATAGAATAAGCAAATAATAAATCTCTTCCCGCCAAGGTGCCCAATGTCCAATTTATCAAATTATTTTGGCAGATTTAAGAGAAAATCTCATTGTGTCTTCTTTGAAATAGGATAATGATGATGGTGGTCGTGGTGGTGATAATGACATTGCTGCTTTATAAGATACTCAAGATCAATTTTGGAGCAGTATCCTTAATTGATTTAACAGCAGGTCAGGTTTTTCTGAGAGTGTGATTATTAATATGGCTGTAATTAAAGGCATTATATGTGCAGCAATGGTATAATGAAGGATCCCAGATAATGCTTCCTATCTATTCCAAACAATATTCCTGTTCTAAATCTGAACCAGAGTCCTTCAAATACAGTATCTGCAAAACTCAAAACAGAAATTCAGGCAGTGGCAAGACTGCACCCGCTCACTGTCATTTGTGCAAACCAGAAATGACTTGGTAGCATATCTGTGATTAGGCAAAGCTTGTAATTTGTGTTTGCTGTAGTCAGCTTGGTGGTATTTTGGGACAAACAACCACTGTATGCTACTTATAGTCTGGAATTCTGTGGCTTTTTTTTTTCTTTTTTGAAATTTCAGTTAAGTGGGGATTAGAGAGAAAGACTACTAAATACCATACAAGACTCCTAGTTGATATAGTTTTGGGACAATGAACATCGGACAGTCCAATTTTCCAAGTCCAAGAATATGAAGAAACTTATCATATTCTTTAAATCTGAACAATATATTGGACTAGAGTTATGCAGAGCTTTGATCAAACCAGCCTTTGAAGCAGATTGTGAAATCAAAATCATCCAGCTTTGATCTGAAGGCTTCAGTCTGGAGGTTGTCGTGATCTTCTGAGCATGAATACTTACGCACACACATGTGCAGAAGAGCTTGCTGTTGAAGCATAGAGGCTAACCAAATTAGGTCTACCTACTTTGATTTGTTAGTTCAAATGTTGAAGAAGAGTAGATGGATTTGAGCCATGGCCTCAGATCACATCTCTCCTGTAATCTGGACTATGGAGACTCATCAAATTGACACCAATTCTAAGAAGCCTGAATTTTAGAAGTGTACTTCAACTAAATAAACTCTTCTGTCCTATTTCCTGGCAGTCAACGCTATGGTCATTTTGCATGTTTAGATTATGGTTTGCTGAATAAACCATATCAACTAAGTTCAGAAATAATGCTAAGCAACAATGTCTGGCTTCACACATGCCACTACACCATATATGTGTCCAACCTCTAGTACTCTCTTTATTGTTATTATAAACTCTTATCTTTTCCAATCTGCCATGCTGTAGATATGTTAGATTTCAAATCCTATAGAAATCCTTGGTGCTCTCTAAGCTTGCTGGCTTGCAGATATTTCATTACCCAAGTAGCAGGCGTGAAATCCAGCAAGTTCTGACAGGTTCTGGAGAACTGGTAGCGGAAATTTTGAGTAGTTCGGAGAACCGGCAAATACCACCTCTGGCTGGCCCCAGAGTGGGTTGGGAATGGAGATTTTGCAATATCCTTCCCCCAGGAATGAGCTGGGAATGGAGATTTTGCAGTATCCTTCCCCTACCACGCCCACCAAGCCACGCCTACAGAACTGGTAGTAAACAAATTTGAATTTCACCACTGCCAAGTAGGTAACATCATCAGTTAAACAAGAAGCTAAGAAGGAAACAAAAAGACCAGAACACATTCCCTCAAGCAGCCAACACCCAAATAAGTAGATTTATTCCAGACAAAAAATCAAGCAGAAAACAATAACCTACTCAAGGAACTATCAAGGACAAACCTTTACCATTACTGGCATGGCAAGCTACCTTTTACAGATAGTCCTCAACTTACAATCATTCATTTAGTGACTGTTCAAAATTACAGTGGCATTGGAAAAAAATGACTTATGACCATTTCTCCCACTTACAAGCATTGCAGTATCCCCATGATCCTGTGATCATAATTTGACTGCTCCACAATTTCTGAAGGCAAGCTGTTCCCCTCGTTAATTGTTCTCGCTGTTAGGAAATTTCTCCTTAGTTCTAGGTTGCTTTTCTCCTTGATTATTTTCTATCCATTGTTTCTTGTCTTGCCTTCTAGTGCTTTGGAAAATAGGTTAACCCCTATTTGAGGCAGCTCCTCAAAAATTGGAACACTGCTATATGTCATCCCTAGTCCTTCTTTTCACTAGACTAGACATACCCAGTTCCTGTTACCGATCTTCATAAGTTTAAGCCTCCAGCCCCCTAATCATCTTTGTTGCTCTTCTCTGCATTTTTTTCAGAGTCTCAACATCTTTTTTATACGTGGTGACCAAATCTGGATGCAGTATAGCTGTGAGTAATGTGTGAACTAGTAGAGCTGTGGTGGCACAGTGGTTAGAATGCAGAAGTGCAGGCTAATTCTATTGACAGCCAGCAGTTCAATCCTGACCGGTTCAAGGTTGACTCAGCCTTCCATCCTTCTGAAGTTAATAACATGAGGAGCCAGATTGTTGGGGGCAATATGCTGACTCTGTAAACCGCTTAGAGAGGAGTGTAAAGCACTATGAAGTGGTATATAACTCTAAGTGCCATTGATGTTGTTAACCAAGTAAATGGCCATTGTCCATCTATACAATTATGTAAAGAAGACAGTGCAAAACTCTACTAAAAGACACTCTGTGGCTAATATTAAGCACAGAGTACATTTCTTTCATTTCCTTTCTATGTATGTATGTATGTATGTATGTATGTATGTATGTATGTATGAATATATATATATATATATATATATATATATATATATATATATATATGTAGGTCTTTGGTTATTCGGGTCTTCTCCCGCGTAGAATTGGAAGTATCTTGGCGACGTTTCGACGAAGTCTCATTCGTCATCTTCAGGCTGGTGTTCTCGGCTTCGTGCTTCCAGGAGCAATGCAAGCACGAAGCCGAGAACACCAGCCTGAAGATGACGAATGAGACTTCGTCGAAACGTCGCCAAGATACTTCCAATTCTACGCGGGAGAAGACCCGAATAACCAAAGACCTACATACAAACACCCGCGAAAACCTCAGAAAACACACACACACACACACACACACACACACACACACACACATATATATATATAGTGTATGAGAGAGAGAATCTTCATTATTGTGATATTCAGCAATGATGGAAATCATGCTGTTCTTTCTCTGGCTTTCTTGCCTTCTTTCACAATGTATTCTTGTGATCCTAGCCTGGTTACATGGGAAAGCACAGCCAGAAGGGATCAAAATTGGCAGCTGGGAATTGTTTGCTGCAGTGCTTTTTAGACATCGTAGCAGAAAAGCCATAAGGAAAAAGGAACAGTTGGAACAGCTTGACAGAAGTATATTGGATTGTGTGCCATCAGAAAATAATCACACAACATTGCATGGAACCTAAACGGAACATAGTTTTCTTCAGTCCAAGAAAGAAACAATTTCTCTCTTCTTTTTATAACTTTCCTTCATATAACCATTCATATACAATAGTTGAAAAATGTGGGGTTTGTTTCTAAAATGTTACAGTGTGGGCCTGGAAACCTATTTCATAAAAAAAAAGAAAGAAAGAAAAGAAGAAGTCAAATATTAACCTGAATGAGGAAAAGTCTTTAGTTGCCTTTTCGCTGAAACCAACCAAATGCCTTAATTCAAATGCTGACAGATCACACGTGTCAGCAATTCATTTCTGCAAATCAGGTGTAGAGTTGTCTTTCCAATGTTGTATATAATCTTTTTGGCTGTCCTCCCTGAACAAAAAAAATAAAAAAATAAAAAAATAAAAAAATGCAAAACTTTGATGTCTTGATAGATTCCAAATGTTGGGGATATAACCAAGAGCATATGTATCCTTAATCAGCATTAATTGACCTAACTCATGTTAAGAATTTTGTGGGTTTCAGCCCAAAATATGACAATAGCAAGATGAGTCCAAATTCATGTGAGTAAAATGTTCCAACTTCTGAATTACACCTCTAATAGCAGGCAATTGCATCCGCCCTTTATTAAACACTCTATCAGGTGTTGTATACACATGACAGATATTTTTTGTTGTCTAATTCACATTTTAAAGGTCAAAATATTTTTTTCCAAGTGTCAAAGTTTGCATTTTTTCGTGACCTCCCACTGCTACATAAAAAATACTTCAAATCTGATCTTGTAAAGTTTGCCAAACATCATACAACATAGAATAATAGAGTTGGAAGGGACCTTGGAGATCTTCTAGTCCAACCCCTGGTTTGAGCAGAAAACCCTATACCCGTGATGGCGAACCTATGGTGCGCATGTCACAGGTGCCATGTGGAGCCGTATCTGTGGGCATATGAGTGTTGGCCTAGGTCAACTCCAGCATGCATGCACATGCTAGCCAGCTGATTTTTGGGCCTTCTGGGCCCATCAGAAGTCAGGAAATTGATTGTTTCCGGCCTCCCTAGGGCCTCCAGTGGGGTGGGGAAGGCTGTTTTCGCCCTAACCAGGCTCCAAAAAAGCCTCTGGAGCCTGGGGAGGGTGAAAAACAGGCCTACCGGGCCCACCAGTAACCTTTTTGCCATCATGTGCCAAAATTGGGGGAAGCACGGCGTGTGTGTGTCACACACATATGCACAGGGAGCAGGCCATGGTGGGGATTGAATTATGGGTGTGGGCACACACAAGCGGGACCCCCTGCACTCCCCCCGCTTTTGGCACATAATGGCGAAAATGTTAACTATCACTGCCCTATACCATTTCAGAAAAATGGTTGTCCAGTCTCTTTTTGAAAGCTTCCAGTGATGAAGCACTCACTATGAGTGAAGGCAAGCTATTCCATTGGTTGATTGATCTCACTGTTAGGAAATTTCTTTGTTCTAAGTTGCTTCTCTCTTCAATTAGTTTCCAGACATTGTTTCTTGTCTTGCCTTTTGGTGCTTTGGAAAATAGTTTGACCTTCTCATCTTTGTAGGTCAAACTTTGTAGTCAATTGCTTTTAAAAATACCATAGAATATCGATCTAGGAACCTCAACTTCTAAGCCTCTAACCGCAAGCAGCGGGGGCACCAGGACAGATCAGCCCAATTAAGAGCATAAGTTGAAAAAACTCCAAGACCAAGAAGTACTCATAGGTTAACCAAATTCTGTTTTAAATTCCAGAGAGGTTTTTAAAAACAGTTATATTTCAAACGAAATTGCTCCAAAGCACTCATTTTGTGAAAGGTCCAATTTATCACAAAATAAATTTACCAGCTATTTTAATACTACCAGGGAACCTTTTCATTGGTAACAAAAAAGGGCTAGTCAGATGACCTAATATTTTCCATATCTGTGTCTACTGATATTAAGTGGAGTATTGAAACTGATACCTGGATACAAAAATACTTCCACAATTTCACTCAACTCACTTAATAGCTTTCAGGTTGGACAAAAAAAAAAAAAAAAAAAAAAAAAAAAAAAAAGGCTGAATTCTGAAGTGCTTTATTTCAACCAGAATAAATTCCCATAAATTTATATTCATGTTCCTCAATAGTAATTTGTAACATAGACAATAAAAATCTTGAGGCATTTAAGTACCTATGTTTCCCTGAAAATTAGACCGAATCTTATTTTCTTTTGGGCTCTGAAATAAGCACTAAGGCTTATTTATGGGGGATGTCTTATTTTTTCCCATGTATGGCCCACTTCTTCTGCTTACCCGTAGCATGGCAGTAGGCCTCGCGGTGCACCAATGCTGTCGCCCCAAGGTGGGAGGGTAGAGCTACCCCAAGTGCCCTGCACTGGCTTATCTCAGGACCCATGCTCCAGTACCTGCCTTGCCTCATGGTGGCAGCTCCAGCAGCCCCATCCATCAGAAACCCATGTGGCCGCCAGCCCACTTCTTGGGCAGCCGGTTGCATAGGCGCTTAAGTTGGGCTTATTTTGTGGCTACGGCTTTTATCAGGAGCACATGTAAAAACATCTTATTTTCAGGATAGATCTTATTTTCGGGGAAACAGGGTACCTTGTATAGGTACTTGTTTTGAGTTTCATGAATTCCTTCCAATAGCATGAAGGGATTAAAAAAGGAAGATTTATATCAATGTTGGAGTGAAATACGGATCATATTTATCTTCTCAAATTCTTCAAATAAATATTAAACCATATGTCTATATCTTTTTTTCACACAGGGCACAATCAGGATAATTTCAAATTTACCAGCTGAGAAAAATTAAAAGATTTGGAGAGAAGAAATAATCTTTATAGTTATTTAAGGCAGACTTCTTAACCCTCCCATCAATAAATCCAATCAAAACTGCAGATTTTGGAAGAACTTAGACCATAGAACATAGAATAATATGGTTGGCAGGGACCCTGGAGACCTTCTAGTCCAAAACCTGTGCTTGAGTAGAAGACCTATACCACTTCAGACAAATGGTTGTCCAGTCTCTACTTGAAAACCTCCTATGATGGTGCACCCACAGCTTCTGAAAGCAAGCCATTCCACTGGGTAATTATTCTCATTGTCAGGAATTTTTTTCTTGTGGTCTAGGTTTGATCTCTCTTTAATGTTCTTCCACCCTTTATTTTCTTGGCCTGCCCTTAGGTGATTTGGAGAATAGGTCAACCAACACAGACATTTTCAAAACAACGGCACTATAGTATTTAAAACCTTTTCTTTCAGGAGCTACAGAAAATAGCTAAGGGTCCGTGTGTGTTTTCATGACAGGGAAGAGTTAAATTGTCCTTTCAGTGCTAAAAGAACATTTTGGAGCTTCTCATATCAAAGCAAACTTACTCTTTCACATTTTTCATCTAGTTTAGTCCTCAGAAGATTATGGACCCAAATGTAGGGGTGAAGTGAAATCAGGGCTTTGTCAGCATCATGCCGTCATTGCCAAATTTTAGATTTCAACTTCCATGTCTTTGTACAGCAAAATCTTCGCCAGAACCCATCCCTTCATGATTAGGATATCCTTATAAAACACAGATAAAATCCAGGCCCTTGCCATCACTATTATTCTGCCATTTCTAATGTGGATTGATAAATTCAACACAAAAGCCTTTTGGCATAACCCTATATACAGTCTGTCATGCTTGAGATGTGACTGTATATATATCCCACCATTTTTATAATCCATTAAAAAGCATGTTCTGAATTATTGCAAGCTACAGCCAGCTGTCAGGCTTCTTTAGGCTCTCTAAACATCCAGGTTCAGGTAGACAAGGGAGAAGGAGGATGAAGAAGAGAGAAGAAAATAATGGTGAGGTGGTGGTAGTGATGTGAGGAGGAGGAGGAGGCCCATCTGTTTGCACAGAGCAGCTCTGATCCTCCAGAAACTAGCAAATTCGCTAATTCTTCTTGCTCGACAAGAAACATAAAAACTCAAAATGATTTCCATATGTTCCATTGTCCTATTGCCTCCTTAATTCCATTTGAAAGCCTAACACTTAGCAACCTTTATATTGATGCTAAACATATTACATCAGCCCCAGCATCGATCTGTTTTTGACTAATACAATTAAACTCACTTCGGCGTAATCCTCGTAAAATAAACATCATTGTTATTATCATAAACATTCCTGCTGTGCATCTAAGAAAAAAAATATTGCAATCCTCTGAACATCCGTTGGAAGACAGGGGAATCAGAAAGGGGCATTGCCACTAGTCCATCACCTCCCACGGATGGGGTTTTTTTTTTTTTTTTTGGTCCCCTTCCTGGGATTTGAGCACATTGTAGCTAACAATGAAAAATAATACTTCAAAAAGAAAACGTTGAAAAGGGAGGGCACATTTGAATGCCATCCTTGCATGACGCATGAAATCTCTTGGTAAGAACAATTCTGTCTTCTGTGTTCCAAGCTTATAATTGTAGTTATTTTAAATCTGAAGGGCACTGAAAGAGTTAGAATGAACAGGCCCATGCCTGAATTGAAGTCTCTCTTTTCTTGCTTTCGTTTGTCAACCTGGGCGCAGAAAAATATAGAATATAGGAAAATAAGTTGATATATGGCTGGGTTTTATTAATGAAGCTCACATAGGATCCATAAGTGGTAATACTCAGCTGCATTTACCGGAAGTCCAATTCTACTTATGCTATTCTGCTAGATTTTGCTGTCTTTAAATTAAAAATGGGTCTTCAAAATAACAAGTGTAACTCTCAGAAGGAACAGGAATATCAGTGTGGACTCCTACATGGAAAACACACACACACACACACACACACACACACACACACACACACATTTAAAGGCGAATATTTGTAGCACAGAGTTGAAATGGGGGGTCCTTGATGCTCTCTGAGCTTGCTTGTTTTCTTGCAGATGTTCCATTACCCAAACTAGATAACATCATCCATGCTGGTCTAATGTTGTTACCAATGTTGTTTGGGTAATGAAACACCTGCAAGAAAACAAGCAAGCTCAGAGAGCACCAAGATCACATTTTTTAAAAATCTATTTTACTTTTCTACTGAATCGTGTTTTCTTTAAGTATTTATTTCCAGTAATTACTAATTAGAATGTTGGTTTTTCAATTCCTTCTTAATTTCTCTCCCCTTTCTCCAATCTCAGTGCTGCAGAATAGGGTCTGCTCCATCTCCTTCTTTCACGATAATCCTCTGAGGTAAATTATGCATTGACTTGTGTTAGCTGTCTGCCTGGCTTACATCAGGCATTGAAACATAACCATCCTTGCAGGCAAATTTGAAAATTGTCTTATACATTAAGTCTTGATAATAGTCCAGCATTGGATCCGTGCCCTCAATGAATAATATTGCCCATTTGGCTGCTGCTAACTTCAGCAAGCTCAGCACCAAAAGTCACTTTGGTTGGATCGGTGATAAACTCCACCATTCTGCCTGTCATAAACATCTCACACTGAGCAACAAAACTGGGGAATTGATTCTGATTTCCCCCAAAAAAACCTTTTCTGACAAGCTCCCGTGGGAATGCAGAAGCATTGATTGAGCCACTGTTTGTTGTGCTGTGGTAAGTTGAGCCAAATTTTGTCCCAGTTGCTGCATATCATGGCATTCTGTCAGTTGGTCAGCTGTACATCTACTTGCTGTTGGTGTGGTAACAACATGGCTGCCAGATGCTCAGTGGTCAGTGGGGTTCCTTGAGCATTGGAAGCTCTTTCTTGCAATTCTTCTCTTTGGAATAGAGTAGGAGACTTGCAAGACTGATGCCAACCTCCCGAGTAAGGGAGTAAGGGACAGAAAACACAATCAGGTGAACTAATGCTATCTTATTGTTATGCTACATTAACAGAAAGTTGCAAATCTGAAAATGTAGACTTCCTGCTGCGACTTTTAGCTGCTTGAACCATTCTTGTGGGACCTAAGTTTCTTTCTCTGACTGTTAGTCACTGGGGATTCCTGCCTCTCTTTTCTGATTGTTTAATAGGCAACATCTCCTCCTCTCTTTCTCCAAGGTCATCCACATATTCCATTACACCTGCAGACACCCCTGCTGATTTTGAATGTTGTTATTTTGGCAGGCTTCTTGTTGTGTGTGGCAAGGAATGAATTTAACTGGGATCCCTGCCTCTTTTGTTTATGTTTGTCTGTTGTCGCTTTGATGGAACTATACATTTTAAACATGTGACGTACCTCAAACACTTATGTTTGTACTAGAAGGGCAAACTCTAAATAAATTAATATACAGCCAAGCCAAGAGGGATGCTGGAAATTAAGCCTTCCATTGCTCAATTAATCCCCCATTAGAATATCGTTCTGGAACACTTGTTAGAAAAGTATAGCAAACATTCCCAGTTTCCATTTGCAATTGCAACAAGAATGACTTTGAAAACTGAAATCCTATAAACATCTGGAATGGAAAAATAATAATAATAAATGTGCTTGCACAATATGGTTCTGGAAGGCACTTTACAGACACTGCCCCAGGATTCCCCCCCTCCTTCTTTGCTTTCTAATCTTATGCTCTTACTTATAAAAACATCACCGAAATAGTTTTGTAGCTTAAGCTCCAAATGGCTGTAAATAATGAGCCAAAAATGTGATTAAACTAGCATTTCACAGGACATTTCTCCTTCTCAGATCAGTCCAATAAGTACTGTTCCAGGTAGGGCTTTGCCCACACACAGATCTGCATGTTATTTTATTCCTACATGATGCAAATGTACAATCAGCTGCCAATGGGAACTAATGGGTTAACTGGCACAGTTCATAGAGAGCATCAAGTGAGTCCTAGAAGAAACATGTTAGTCATTTTAGGCCTTTTGGCCAAGATTAAGTTTGTAGTAGGTTGAAAAGACACCTCCTCCTCTCCCCCCTTTCCCCCCCCCCAAAAAACCCCCCAAAGCAAATCAATACAAAGCAAAAAATAACCCTCCTAAAGCTAAATTTCACGAGACTTTGATATTTAGTTTGCTATATGACAATTCTTTATTTTATAATACTATCACAGTCTGAAGGGTTGATAATGTAAGAATAATTGTATAAAGATTAATGCACAGGTGAACAACTATTTATTGAAAATATTTATTACATCACATCAATATATTTTTACAATAATGTAATCATTATCTGCTTTTCTGATTACCAATATTTGCCAGGCAATTTACAAAAAAATGCAATATCATTGGGGTGAAATTTCAGGGTAACTTCCAAGTATGTATATTTTTAAATAGATTCCCCATATCAAATACTGTACGTAGGCCACAGAGATTTTGAGATGGCTTATTAATATAATCGCATCCTCAGAAGTTGAGAAGGAGCTGGGAAGATCATAGAATATCATGGTATCTGAACATGAAAAGCAAGACTGAGTCAATGTCAGTGACTCCCAGATTTTTTTGGACCCAGACTGAACTTTCTTGAAACAACCACCAATCTTATGAAATTACTTAGTTTGAAATATCTGCAAGAAAACAACCAAGCTCAGAAAGCACCTCTCAACCATCAATCGAATGACCTCCAAAGGGTTGCTGGGTAGAGAAATCAAAGGCTAAGAGGTGGATGTAGCAGTGTTAATCAATGATTCTCTTGGAGTCATTATTGCTTCCAAGTATTTGCTATGCTAGACATTTCATCTAGCTCTTCCCCCTTTTGGAGTAAACCTGTAAGCTGGAGTATAGAAAAGTGATAGGAAACAGCCAGCCAAGGAAATAAAAGACATGTGATATTAAAGAAAACACAGCTAAACCTAGTTTATACCAAAACCGTTCATTGTTTCTTTTCATACCTTTGTACCTTCCCAATCTATCACATCTTCTCCCATGATCACACATCTCTTCATATGTTGCATTTTGTTCTTTAAATTTCCCACCCTTCCCTTTTTCAGAATCTCATCACCTCCATCCAACCATGACTTTTTTGGCTTGTCTTCTTGACTTGTTCACCCTTCCATTATGTATTTGTTTTGTGATTCGATCATTATTCATTCTTTCTATATGACCAAACTACACCAGTGTACTGTTTTTATATATTGGACAATGAATGTTGTACTCAATGCACTTTTCTTCAGCATCCATTCATTCATAACCCTACTTCCTCTTCTTTTATTGTAGCATTCCTTTATCATACACATTCCGTTTGCTCTGCAACTTAGCTTATTTTAATATTTCTCTCGACACATCTAGCTCTCAATTCCATATAATAAAGTGGCAGAGCTATGCTCTTATACATTGCTACTTTAGTTTTTTTCATGAGTAGATATTCTTTATAGAAAACCAATAATATCATTCTATGAGCACTTACACATCTTAAAATGTTTCCACCAATGTTGCCATAGCAATTCTTACCTCCTCATGCATGTGCTGAAGATCTTCCATATCTGGTTCCTTTGGCAATCCTGTGGTATGTGCCAATCCACATGAAGCACCAGCTGGACCAGCCAGCCAAACAGACAGGCAGAGGCAAGCAGTATAACCATAGCATTTGCCAAAGGAGCTACTAAAGTAAGAAGGTCTGTCCCGCAGTTAAATCTAAAGACCTCTTGGTGCACAGCAGCCTTCCATGCTGGATGGTTTCAGTATATACTATGGGTAACCCCAAATCCATCTAGTCTGGAGAGACTGTGGTCTGGCCTGCAGAGAAGACTAACAGGAGTTTTCTCTTATAGCAGTCTGAGGCCACCCAAATAGTTTCACTGAGGTGTTTTTCAGTGAAGTGGATCAAAATATGGCCAGCATGACTTGGTCAAAGTAAATCTACACTATTTTACATAGAAATACTAAAAGTGATGTCCAGATTTTTGATGCTAGCTTGTGATGCTATGACAAGTTTTCTTGGGCTTTTCAATCCTGGATGGAATTTTTGGACTATGACTTGAACTGTAAATGGACTTTGCTGTCTAATATGGAATGGTGATTACCCTGTTTCCCCGAAATTTATTATTATTATTATTTATTATATTTCTATACCGCCTTTCTCCCGCAGGACTCAAGGCGGTGTACAGTCAAGAAAAATAAGGATACACAAATATTATAAAATTGATAATTAAAATTATAACATAGTTTGGCCCAATTAAATAAGAACCCAAAATTAGATAACATTTTAAAACCATTCACATGTTAACATGTTTAGACCCGCCTGTTTGAACATCAGGGTCTTGATGGCAAGCGGAAAGCACGGAGATCAGGGATATTTCGTATCTCAGGGGGCAGTTCATTCCAAAGGGTTGGAGCCCTCACAGAGAAGGCCCTCCCCCTGGCAGTCGCCAGTCGGCATAATTTGACTGACGGTACCCTGAGTAGTCCCTCCCTGTGGGAACGAATTGATCGGTGGGAGGCTATTGGTGGCAAAAGACGGTCTCGTAAGTACCCAGGTCCTAAGCCATGGAGCGCTTTAAAGATGATGACTAACACCTTGAATGAGTGCAGCTCGCGTAGGAGAGGTGTTACATGGGCAAAATGAGCTGTGCCCATAATCACCCGCGCGGCTACATTCTGAACCAGTTGGAGCCTCTGGGTGCTTTTTAAGGGGAGCCCCATGTAGAGAGCATTACAGTAGTCCATACGGGAGGTGACTAGGGCATGAGTGACTGTGCGCAAATAAGACCCAACCGGAAAATAAGTCCTTGCATGATTTTTCAGGATGCTCATAATATAAGCCCTACCCCCCAAAATAAGCCCTGGTTAAGATTATCATCCAGATGGGTGCATTTAGTATCATATTTTCCCAAAAATAAGACCTAACCAGAAAATAACCCCTAATGCGTCTTTTGGAGCAAAAATTAATATAAGACTTGGTCTTATTTTCAGGGAAACACAGTAATTACCTACCTGACTTTTGAATGTATAAAACTACATTCTCTACCCAACTTTTGGTGAAAATTTGGAGTACATAATTCTATAGATAATGTTTTTACCTGCTTTTGTCTGTGTGTACACAGCTCTGTTTGAGATCTTATGTTATAGTCATTGCTTGTTCTTAGGGATATAATTTTTGTTTTGTTATATTTTGTTTTAAAAAACCCTAAATGATGAGAAGTGGTTGGGTTTCCAGATATCATGAGGCATTTAGGCAATGCTGAAATTCCAACTGCTTACTCAAGGATTTCATCGTGTATACCCACTGCAATGAAATGGGCAAAATATTAGTTTAATGGGCATCAACATTGTGTGCACATGATGTTCTTCTGACTCACTTGGTTTACAAGATATTTTTAAAGTCTTCTTCTTTGGTGAATCAGCCCTTGCAGAAAGCTTGCCTCAAGCTCAGTCTCTTTTGTTGGGAAGAATCTGTGCTTTCTTGGCATCTATGTGGAAATCCGTGTCTTGGATTCCCATCAAATTGAACAGATTGGCATTTTCTGCTATAGCAGTTAGCCACAGCCGGATTCCTAAAGCTTTGGCCAACAGTTTATGACTACCCTGTTGTTAGCGTTTTAAAAACAAATGTCCATTAAAAATAACTGATTACTTCTCACTTCATGACCTTTATTGGAACCAGCAGTTCCTCCGCTGTGCAAGTGAAATGTTAAGTGAAATGCCACATGACCGCTCTACTTAGCAAAAGCAGTTCCAGCAGTCTTAGTTGCTGTCATTAAGCAAATCCTATGAGGTGAGGTAGGGGCCCATTGACTCCAAGCCATTCTTGGAATAAGGTTAGAGAATGCCTCCATTTCAACTCCCCTATCTCTGCTGCTCGCCTACCTACAACCACCACCTGTCTCCGTGACCCAGTCCTGCTCCCATGCCCACAATATCTTTCACGACCAGCTGAGGGCTTCTTTTACATTAACTACTTTTGTGCCAGCCTTCTTTTGCACTCTGAGAGCCTTCTTTTTTGTGCTAGCCAGGGCCTCCCCTTAAATGCTGGCCGGAGCCTTCTTCTATGCTGGAGTAGCCGGGGCCTTCTTTCATGAAGAACCGAGTATCCTTTTTGAAGCCTTCAGTGCTACCCCATTAACTCTTGTTCTGTGGCACAATTTTGGATTGGTCTTTCCTAAAAGGTAGGTGATATTGTACAAAAGGATATTGTACAACTGTACAAAATTTCTTTTCTTTGATAATGGTACATAGGTTGGCTTCTTCCAATTTTTTGGCCACTCTGTTGTTCTCCAGATTTGCTGCATGGTTGGGTTGGAATCTTCACTGATTCATCTTCTGTTGCTTGCCATATTTCTCTCAATTTTTCCATCAATTCCTGTGGAATGGCTGATCTAGCTTAATTTCTAGAAGAGAGCTACAGCAAATTCATTCCAGACAGTTGCCAAGAAAATGGAAAGTCCACACACTGAAGACGGGTCCAACCAAAGTTGATGGGGGAGAAGCAGAATGTTATTTTTGTATTGGAGATGACAATCTGTTTTTGTTTTCATCTGAGGACTATGTTACTTTCAAATTAATCGGGAAACTACCTACGGGTCAATTTGTACTAGACCCACCTATTTTCTTTGCAACATTTCTTTCTTTCAAATACACATTTCTTCTTTCTTTCCTTCCTTTCTTGCAGCTGGCTAGTAGAGGAGGATGAGAATGCTCATGTAAGAAGTTTGAACTAATCCTTTGCACAATTCTTCTGAAATTTGGCCACAAGACCTATGGAGTCCTGAAATTATAGGTCGTCTCCTTCTCCATGATGGCATTTAATATCATGCAAAATCTGTACTCCAATTGCTTTAACAGAGCCCCAAGAGGTATACATGATTGTCCTGGACAAACAGCACCCCACCATTCTCAAGACTGAAACCACAGCACACATCTTGCATATGGTTTTATATACCACATGTTTGAAATTAGTTCTCTCCATCCCTCAAGCAGCAAGGGGATCAGAGGCAGCTGAGCTGGCTGCCAACTGTCTTTCCACACTGCTACTTCTGGACTCCAGTTACTCCAGCTTGATCTTCTCCAGCACTTCTGTGGCAGGTGTCTTTGGTTGTTACATGTGCAGTCTGCTTCCAGCCTTCAAACAACCTATATATTCTTTAGGATTGGAAGGAAGGGGTCCAAGCAAATCCTACGTATGCATAGTTCAGACCCACTTCATTCGTTTTTCCTGCCTCCAATTTTCACTCTTCTATTCATGGAGAGAAAGGGCTTCATTTTTGACCCCCGCCCCACCCTCCACCACTAGGTTAACTTCACCTCTCTCTCTATTTTGTGGGAAAGGAACTGTTCCACTGCATTCTGCTACAGTTAAAATCCACCTCAATTTTTGTGTATTATACTTGAAGAAAGTTTTGGATAAATTGGAAGAAGTTCAGAGAAGGAATCTTATGCAAGGATAATATGAGAACTAATGGGAGAAACCTCAAGGATGCAGATAGAGATTAGACATTGGGAAGATGATAGTAGAGCTGTCAAACGATGGAATAGGTTACCACATGGAGTGATATTTCTCCCCTTCACTGGAGTTTTTCTTACAGAGGCTGAGTAGTCACCTATTGGGGATGGTATAGTAAATCCCATACTGTGCAGGTCATTGGGCTTGAGGACTTCATAGGTCCTTTCCAACTCTGTGACTCTATTATTGTTGTTCAGTCACTAAGTCATGTCCAACTATGTGACCCCATGGACCCCACCAGGCCCCCTGTCCTTCCCTGTCACCTGAAATTTGCTCAAATCCATGATCAATGTTTCATTAAGGTACTAACCATCTTATCCTCTGCTATCCCTTTCTTGTTTTGCTTCCAATCTTTCCCAACATCAGGGTCTTTACCACTGAGTCCTCTCTTCTCATTAGGTGGCCAAAGTATTTGAGTTTATTCTAAGGTAATTAATAGAACTGGTCACATTTAGCCTTGAGAAGACTGTGTGGGGTTATATTCAAATATCTGGAAGAATGTCGTACTGTAGGTTAACTCCTGTATTTTACCATTCCAGGGTGGAATGGGGATAATAATGGACTTGATGTAGGGGGAGGCAGAGTCCAGTTGGATCAATTAGGGAGATAATATTCCTAATTCAGGTCTTTGGCAGTCTCTTCAAGATCCTAAGATATGACTTCGAGAGACAGAGATTAGCCCATTCTCACTGAATTAGAATTATGGACACTTTTTGGCTGTTAATGCTGCTTAATTTCACACACAATTTTCCCAGAACATAATAGCATATTCTTTATACATTATTTTCATTAATATGTGTCATTTTATACATAAAAAAATAATGGAAGGAGCACACTGTAAAAACCTGAGGAAATGTGAATTGCATTTCAGTGAACATAGTAGTCTGGGAAATCAGATTAAATAAATTTGCATTTCCTTTAATTCTTCGAGAGGAGAGAAGAAAAACCCAGGCTCTTTAGATACAAGGGGCCATTGGCTTAGGCCCATACGGCAAACAAATTAACAAATAAGCAGAACAATTTTGCTTATGAATCTAATGGAGAATAGCAGGTTGTTTTTCTTCTGGAATGCAATTATCTTTGTTTCCTAATCTGTCCCAGAAGAGAAGGATTTTCAGTGAAGGAAAGACGATTGCTACATTTCTCTTAACTCCTTCCTGTTTGTCCTTTGCCATAGAGTAAAAGGATGAGAACAATAGGTATTCTGTTATTTTCATCCTTGTTTAAAAGAAAACATGGAATCTAATTTCTATAGATGTCTTCATGGTGCATTACCAGCAGTAACATTATAATCCTAGCTTAATCACCCGGACAATAGGAAGTACCTAATGGCAATGTATGGGATAAAGAGCCCGAGGAACTTTGAATATAAAAGCCTAGGTGCACAAGGGAATGGTGTAAACAATGTGTGGCATGTTCAGGAAAGCTCACTTTGTTTACAACATGCAAGCTTAGGCACACAAAATAGGCTTTCAACAGACGTTTCCACTGGCTGTTTACAGGATTTATTAAAAAGAACACCAAGCTCCTGTCAACACAACCATAAAGCAAAGGTACTGGCTTATTTAGACAAAATGATCTTTGATGACTTGAGAATCATAAGAATAGGAGGTCAGACTATCTGGAGAACCACATATTGAAGAAGTACTGTGGGATAGTGATCTAAACAATAAAGTCACATGTAACAATAGCAACTGAGTGTGAAATTATTAGCCAGGTGTATAGCGTAAGGAAGATGGCCTTGACAGGGATATGCAAGATCTGTTACCAAAGCAATGAGAACAAAAAATATCTTAGGTCCACAGTAAGCAGGAAATCTGCAGAACAGAATCAGACGGATACCTCCCTACCAATAAAGGAGAATATTTGTAGCTCAGGGTTGAAATCAGGGATCCTTGGTGCTCACTGAGCTTCCTTGTTTTCTTGCAAATGTTTCATTACCTTAACTCAGGGGTCAGCAACCCACGGCTCTGGAACCGCATGTGGCCCTTTCATCCCTCTGCTGTGGCTCCCTGTTGCTGGTCAGCTCCACAATTGATAGGGCTTTCAGTTAGGATCAGCAGAGGAAAAAGGACACCATGCTAGGAGGAGACTATGAAGTGGGAATCAGACTTCCAGTCAGCAGAGGAAAAAGGACGCTGTGCTAGGAGGAAACTATGATGGTGGAACCGGAGTTCTGGTCGGCTCTAGAATTGAACAGGGGCTTCTGGTTAGGATCTTTGTGGTTCTTTGAGTGTTTATGGTTACCAACCCCCGCCTTAACTAGGTAATATCCTCAGTGCTAGTAAGGAGTGTCATTTGCTGTCAGTTTATATTATGGTATCATGCCTGTCTTAGAGATTCTTTGGTTGGGCTGTTTACTGATAACTCTAGCAGTTTCTAGATTGGGATATTACTTACTTGATCACTGGTCTGAAGTTAACCTTGAAGTTAATCTATGTTGATCTGAGTACTGATTACTGGTGGAGAGGTGCTGGAGTCTTTTTCTCTTTTGGGCAGGTTGATTATCTCTTTTGCATGGTCTATAGATGTTGTTAATTTCTGTGTGTCTCTTGATGGCTGATTTGTCAGAGTGCCAAGCTTCTAGAAATTCCCTGGAATTTTTGAACTTGGCCTGGTCTAGGACCAGTGGTGGAATTCAGCCAGTTCGCACCACTTTGGGAGAACCGGTTGTTAACTTTCTGAGCAGTTTGGCAAACTGGTTGTTGGAAGAAATCATTAAGGCAGAGAACCGGTTGTTAAATTACTTGAATCCCACCACTGTCAAGGACTGTCACATTTTCCCAATCACAACTATGGTTAAATCTGTCTGTATGTTGTTCAATTAAAGGATTTTCATCATGCCTTCTGACTGCCAGTTGGTGTTCATGGATGCCTTCTGACAGCCTTCTGCCTGTTTGTCCTACATTGTGTTTATTGCATATTGTATGTTGTAGATGACTCCTGTTTTTTCATCTGGGGTTGCACCTTCCTAATTCACATGAGTATAAGACGGGTGGGAGGGGGAAGTACCGCACACTCAGACTTGCAAGGTGCTGTTATTACAACAATATCAATAAAAGTTAGCCTCTTTGTGGCATGGATTTCTGGTCTGGTCTATCTGATAGGGATGATATCATGACACTTTTAATAACACAGGTCATGAAAAATTTCCTTACCAGAATTTTTATTAGTAGCTGATAATGCAAGGCCTGAAAAAGAGCAAATGAAGAGAAAGGGCATGTTTTGTGGTTGGAGGGAGTGAGATCAGCAGGACAGAGGGCAGAGAGGGAAGCTGGGTGCATGAGGTAAGCCCCAGAAGACACCCTTTCCAGGCCGTTCAGGCACGACAACAACACCACTACCACCACTTGTGTCTTAAGCCAGATGGTTCGTATTATGCAATACAGCAGTGCCATTTAATAGGCTACTCTGAGCCAAACTGAATATGAATGAAAAGGTGGAGATTTTCAGTCATCTCTTGAAATAATACTTTTCCATCTCTTGCTTTCCATCATCATGATGGCTGGTAGCCTGAAATGCTTGTTTGGACTGTGCCCTTGCTCTTCTGAAAGTACCTTTATCCATCCCTGTTTTCATCCTTGGCAGTTGTGGCACACGGGCTCTTATGATGATTATCATGAAAAAACCAGAGTGGTCTTTTAATTAGCGATGATCAGTTTTCACAGATTCCCCCTTATTTATTGCAGGGCCATAAAGATAGTTCTCGCTTAACATACATTCATTTAGTGATTGTTCAAAGTTATGACGGTGCTGAACAATGGGGTACTTAGGACAGGTTCTCATAGTTACGACTGTCATAGTGCCCCCATAGTAATGTGATCATGATTCAGGCACTGAACAACAAGCATGCATTTATACACTGCAGTAGGCCCTGGTCATGTCATCACCATTTGTGACATTCAGTGCGGCTTCCGATAAGCAAAGTCAATGGGGAAGCTGGCAAATGGGCCTAAATACCAATTATGTGATAGCAATAAAGGAGAATATTTGTAGCTCAGGGTTGAAATGAGGGGTCCTTAGTGCTCTCTGAGCTTGCATGTTTTCTTGCAGAACAACTTCCTGATTTCCATGAGCTTTAAGTAGCTTTCCAAGTGTTATCTCAGGTCCCCCCCCCCTTTATGTTTCCAAGGAATAGTTTCCTTTGTGTAATGTTTTATATCTTTAAAAATAAAATGCTGCTCAGAACCCAAAAGAATAAACTATTACCAGTACTGTCACATACTTTGGCAAAAGGGCATATTCACCCTAAATTTACTACAAATATTTTCAGCTGGTTTCTGTAGTGATGGTATATACAGTACTGTGCCATTAAAAGCTTGTTACTTGAGGTCCACATTTTTCTAATCAGAAGAAAATCTACTGGATCATTGCAATTTGAATCACAATAATTTTTTTTTCAGGAATAGAAATGGGGATCAAAAATTTCTACAGAATTATGTTACTCATCATTGCAATTCAAAGCTCATAGAGTTTTTACTGGCTCAGGAGATGATTACTATCCTAGATGTCCCCAGTGCTTTGCCCAATTTAATTTGGTTAATTTTTCTTCTTAGAAATATGAAGACTTAGAAATATAAATTCACTGTCTAGAGATTTCAAGGTTTCTGAGTTGCCCTGCCACTACTTAAATTTCAGTTTTTCCAGCTTAGCTCTTCTCAACACGGATGTCTACTTCACAGAAATCAGACAATCTCCTTTTCTAAAAACATAAATTTCCTAGATTTAACAGGGAAGCAAGTTTTCACCGTGCAACTCTGTTTCTCTTCTGTTCACAAAGTGAGTATGTTTCAGGCCTGAAAATACCAAATTCCAAACAAATCATCCAGTGATGATTTGCAACCAGAAGAAATTGCTTTCATTTAGACTAGATGGGACATCCTGTTCCCTATTGCCATACTCTTTCTTCCCATTACAATCCGTTTCCATATTGTATAGGTAGTCCTCACTTGCTGATGGTACTTAGTATTGGGAATTCCATTGCTAAGGGACATGGCATAAAGTGTACCATCATATTAGTGGTGAAATGCAAATTTTTTTGCTACCGGTTCTGTGGGCATGGCTTGGTGGGGGAGTCATATGACTGAGTGGACATGGCCAACTTTTTTTTTTTTTTACTTTTTAAAGCATTTTTTGCTACCTTTTCACCTGAACCAGTAGTAAAAACTGCTTTAAAAAGAAAAAAAAAAAAGGTTCTGACAATCACATGGCGCAGCTGATTGATAATTAACAATTGACAATCAGCTGTGCAGCGCGATCCTCAGAACCTTTCTTTTTTTTACTTTTTAAAGCCTTTTTTTTTTACTACCGGTTCACTCAAACCGGTAGTTTTTATCACTTACCGGTTTCCTCGAACCAGAGTGAACCGGTAGCATTTTACCCCTGCATCACATGAACCATTCTGACTCATCATGGCAGTTCCAGTAGTCTGAGTTGCCATCATTAGATGAATTCTGCACAGTCACAGCTTCCTATGTCACGTAATCAGTGAGGGGTGCTTGGTGCTCTCTGAGCTTGCTTGTATTCTTGTAGGTGTTTCATTACCCTAACTAGGTAACATCCTCAGTACTAGTAAGGAGTGTTGTTTGCTGTCATTTTATATTCTGGTGACTTGCCTATCTGTGTGGGTGGGGGTGGTCTTAGAGATTCTTTGGTTGGGCTGTTTACTGAGGGCTCTTTGGCACTTTCTTGATTGGGGTATCGTTTACCTGACTGTTGTTCTGAAGTTAACCTTGGAGTTAAATGTTGATATTTTTTAGTGAATCCCCCAATGGAGGATGAGACCCGCCATACTGATCCTCCTGCCATCCCATTCCATGAGCCCCACATAAATCATGGCAAAAGCTAAACAGATACATCATGTACCCTGGGCCATTTGCTTCAGATGCATGCCTCAGCTGTAAGATGAAGCCTCTGAACTAGGAATATCCCAAAGCCAAGGCATCTAATGAGATGCAGAAGGCTGCCTTGAGATTTGAGCAGGCTAGAAATATTCACAGTGGCTTTTCTTGTGGTCTTCCAGATTTGGTCCCTGCTCTAAAACTGGGAAGCATGAGGGGTGTTCAAAAATGTCGCTTTGTAAAAAGCCACCCAAATAGGTTCTGTTCTCTCTTTTTTTTTCTAACCTCCATTCATATGTTTGCTTTCCTAGATTAGAAGTTAGAATGGAAAAAAAAAATACTCCCTCCAGACTAATTGTCAGGAATAAATGAGTTTGAATGGTGTGGCTTCAGTAGAGTGGTAATATCTACATATGTGTGTGTGTGTGTGTGTGTGTGTGTGTGTGTGTATGTTTTCTGAGGTTTTCACGGGTGTTTGTATGTAGGTCTTTGGTTATTCAGGTCTTCTCCCGCGTAAAATTGGAAGTGTCTTGGCTACGTTTTGACGAAGTCTCATTTGTCATCTTCAGGCTGGTGTTCTCTTCCAGGAGCAACTTCAGGCAAGTTGCTCCTGGAAGCATGTATGTATGTATGTATGTATGTATATGTATATGTATATGTACACGTATATGTATATCATTTGTCATTAATATAATAAAAGGAATTAAATTCTTCAGATATGTATGGTTTGTGTCTGTGTGTTTCTATTTACTTAATTATATGGCCCATAATCAAATGTGACTTGGAAGGTATGCTACAAGGGAGGCTCCTTGGTCCTTTATTTCCTCTTAGATTTATAATTTGCCAAGTTTCCTTCAAAGGTTCAAGGAGGCTTATATCGGAATTGCCATTTGTCTTAATCCCATAGTGGTATATCCATGAGAAAGCCATTGGCCAAAAGTCATCCAATCAATTGCCTTGAGTGAGGATGGACGTGAGCCTGTGCCTCCTCATCATGTTATCCATGATGTTCTTATGGTTTCCAGCCAGTCAATTGTTTTTATCAGAACATTCCCTTCCATTTTTTCCCCTGATGTTTCTTTTCACTAGGGGTGACATGATAGCAGTGTTTCAATATTTAAGAGGCTGCCACACAGAGGAGGGCATCAACCTATTTTCCAAAGCACTAGAAGGCAAGACAAGAAAAAAAGGAATGGAAACTAATGAAGGAGAGAAGCAACCTAGACCTCTGTATGGAGAAATTTCCTAACAGCGAGAACAATTAACCAGTGGAATGTCTTGCCTTCTGAAGTTGTGGTGGCTCCATCACTGGAGACTTTTATTAAGAGACTTTTCTGGAAGGAGCATGGGTTGGACCAGAAGACCTCCAAGGTCCTTTCCAACTCTGTTATTCTGTTACATGCGGAAAAGTTCAAGATTCTTTTTCTTCTGTTGTATCAACATGACATAATCAGCAGGCATTCATGAATACTGGATATAGAGAGAATGAAGTTCTGTCTTCTATCATGAAATTCAAGGTGGCTTATTTGGAGCTCCTTGTGATCTTCTGCCAGAACCGACAACTCAGATGTCTTGGACACAATTGCCACAAACCCTTGTCATTTGATTTGGTAGTTGGTTGACTGGAAAGACTGAAAGAACCTGAAGGGTATGTATGTATGATTTTCCTTCTAGATTTCAAGCATATTGGAGCATAAGAATGGAGGTCTATTTAGCCTGGGTGGCATTTTATGACAAACCAGTTAAATTTATACTTGTTTCCACATTTTTTTCTTAAATTTGTGATGCAGGACTCTGTTTAAAAAAACGTACATATCTTACGGAAAATTGCAATTAAATGCATGTATTGGGAACACAGTGTACAGAAAGACATGGAATTTGGCAAAGATAAATATTTTAAGAAAACATGACTATAAATGCACGTGTATTAGGAGAAATGTGCCCCAAAATGCATAAGAAAAACAAATAGTTTTTTTCTGGAAAAAACTTTCCATACTGATGTGGAAATGAATTACGATGGACTAATGCTTCAAAAAGTTGCAAGTAATGGGAAGCAGACTTACTTATTCATCTCTACTGAAGAAAAAAAAAAGAAGTTTTGAGAAAACGTTTCAGAGAAAAAAAAAAACCCCTGAACAACATGGACAGTAACAGTGGTTAAATTTATGGCTCTGTACCTACCAAACGAAGCCAGGGGGATTTGACTTCAACAAATCTAATAGATCCCTTTGCCTTTCTTTTTGTTTGTTATACCCCCCCTCTCCCCCAAGTCTCAGCTTCACTCAAAGAAAATAATGCTTTGGAAAAAAGAAATCCCTTTTTCTTTTCTCCGTCCTAATAATTTGGAATTCTCTCTCCAGTGACACATGACCACCTGCTTAGGGTTGTGCAAATCTTCATAGGTTCCTTAAGACTCTTCAAAGGATGCCCTTGAAGCATAGTATCCGAATGAAATAGTACTTGGCTGTCCCCTGTGGAAGTAGATTAGCTAGGAACAACAGCTTTTATTTACAATCAGTTCATGGTCAGAAGCCACTTTTAACAAACTGGAGTAGTCCATCAGTGATCCCATGACAGTGGGAGTTACATCCCATTATTGGGTCAGCAGATAGTGGGGAAACAGCAAGTTGTCTTCTCAAGCCCCCAAATTGCCTGGTTGTGCATCTTATTTTCATTTTTACAAATTCATCTGCTGCCGTCTTCCAGGCAGGATTCAGTGCTTCTAATTTCTCTCTATTCACCTGCTTTCTTATATGATCTTCATTTTTAAATTTGCAATCTGATCCTACTTACCAAGTCAATAAATCCTTATTTCATGTCCTTCCATCATGGGCTACAATTTTAAAAATTAGACATCTGTTGTTGTTTTTTTAAATAAAATCTTTGTTGGCTGCTTCTCAGCACTATTTTGTGCTGAACTAAATTGTGACTTTTAGCTTGTCACAAAAGTAAAACATCCATGTTCACAGGCAATAAAATATATATTTTAATTTCTCATTGACTTCCTTGAGTTACTAGCAGTCAGAAAAACTGCAGCTTTCTCAGCCTGTGATAGTTCTGTTTCTCTCCCTAAATTTTAAAGGCTTTTGCAATAGTTATTAAATATCTTTGACACAAATATAAGACAAAAGCTATTTCTGGACATAGATGTCTCATAATTACATTAATAAGTTTTAACTTGCTTTTAGGATGAAATATTCTTACCACAAAGGTAAATGACTAAATTGTTCACTATAATATTCTCTGAATGCGATACAAAAATTGGAGTGTAGCAACATCACCCTCATTTCTCCCTAATCTTTCTCTTTTGTTACTGTCAATTCATTGGGTTATCTATCCCTGCTTGCTTCTTGTACTTGCAGAAAAAGAAAACCCAACACAGTAATTTTTGTTTGTTTGTTTTTCAAGCAATTTCATATTATATTGTTTTAATTTCCTGAATTTATTACTGTGCATCTGGGCTTCAAACCTACATAATGGCACTACAGATTCCGTCTGGGAAATTAAAACTAATGGCTCCTGTTCAATTATTTAGTTCTTTGTGAATACAAAAATCAGTGGACCCATAATTATTTTTAGAAATGAACATAACCATAGTTGACATCAAACTCTTCATATTTTACATAGGATGCTCGTTGCCTGGTTTTATTTGAGTTTACACAAAAGGACATATGTAACTGGTATGGAATCAGTTAATTGTTATAAAAACCTTTCTATAATAGATATCTTCAGATGAAGACGAAATAATAGCCAGAAAGCCAGACACACAGCTGAGGCCCATCATTAATTATAGAAAAAAATAGCCATGGGTGAAAACCATTAAGTCCAAAGCTAAGAGACCTCCCATTGCGTTTGCAGAGTTTAGCTGCTGCAACATTAGCCTTGTCTTCTAAAATATGTATTTCTTCTATTTGAAATAGAACTGCTTTCGTGGTGTGGGTTTCAGGAAATAGTTTACATTTTCAAAATGGAGCAAACTTTGTAATTTGGAAAATCAGATTGAACGTTTAGTTTGTAATTTTATGCATTGGTTGTTTGATTTATTTAATTTTAACGAAGACCAACACATATGCATCAAAGAGATGGAAAAATATTGTAAGTAACCAAGAGTACAGACAAAAATATACAGACAAAAATACTAAATTTACTTAGATGGCTAACCTGCTAGGGATTTGATAACAATGGCAATTAGCATGTCTTCTTGAGAGGGCCAGTGAATATCAGGGACCTGTTAGGAAGATAATGTTCTTTTCCTCTAAACTGCTGTGAAAATAGAATGCAAAGGATATTATAAGAGTCCTGCAGATAATTGTGTATGTCAATGGCTAAGCAGCATCAGAATATGAAGTAATATTGAAGTTCATAAACCCAAGGAATTTTTTTTGCCAATTATTAAATACTTCTGCATTTCAGCCATGCATTTGTAAATGCAGTAAAACAACAAAAATCCTGTTATATTATATTTTAAAATAAATGTTCCAGATATAGAAATATTATAATTGAATGTCAAATCCACAAATAATAGTCCATAAATAAATAGTCAAAACTTATAGCAAGTCTAAAAATCAATCAACCCCACCATCTCTCTCCCTCCCTCCCTCCCTCCCTCCCTCCCTCTCTCTCTCTCCCATTTACCATCAATCTATATGAATTTAAACATCAGTTTATATAACTGTTTTTATCATCAGAAAAGGCTGATGTAAAAATAAGGAATATTTATTATTTATGTCTTGAACTATAGACTACGACCAATTCCTAAATTCTTTTTGACTTATGTTGTCAAACTTCAGTATTTTTTTCTTGCTTAATGTACTGCAGGACAGTATTCTTGGTAGATACACAGCCTAGTTTTAACAATCTGGATCAGAATTTGGGGATGACTTGATTATTCTGAAAATAGTTCAATGTCCATATTTGTTTGCAAGACAGGAAACACATATACACATAAATCCAACTCCCAGCATGGCATTACATTATAATGTTCCATGCTTGGGTTCTGCCTTTGTAGGCTTGAGTGAACCCAGCTATTATGTTCTATTCACATAACTAAGGCAAAGCAAACTATGGCATAATGCAACGTTGAAAGCCAACTATTGTCTCCAGATTGGCCTACATATACAGTGTGTTTCAAATGTGTGACGTCTATCTCATCTTCTGAGTCTGGATTGGATTTTCTTTCTCGGTGATCTGGAGAGACAAATGGACTTCCTTGTGTTTTTGGATGTCTGTTATGTCTGTCCTACAATATGTTTATCATAGAGTGAATGAAACAGATGTATTATTTGAATTGTTCACATAATGAAAAATAATTGTATTTAAAGTTTTTTTTAAAAAAACACTAGTTGGGGTGCTACTTCCATGTTCCAAGCCTTCATTGTGAAAAAGACTCCACATCATCACATTAATGTAGGATATTTTTAAGTGATGATGAAAATGCTTAAGCTTATCAATGGATAAAGTAAAATGTAACAAATAATGGTTTGTAGGACATGATATTTGTAAGAGCTCATTTATGATATGTGAAATTAAAATATTAGGTATGTTTTTTTTAATATTTTCCTGTAAACTTCATTTTTCAAGAATTTCTCTCCTGATGTTTCCATTGAAATAACTAAACTTTGATTAGTTGCATTTTTTAAAAAGAATATATTTAAATATATATATCATTACTCCAGGGGTGGGTTCTACTTACCTTTACTACTGGTTTGCAACGGGATCGCATGCACGTGTTCGCTTCACTCACACACACGGCTTGCTTCTGCACATGCACAGAAGCTTCAGCAGATGTGCAGATTGCCGATGATGACATCTGGGGCGATGGGCGGGGTCTCCCACCAGTTTTAATACTGGATCTTGCAAACCGGTCTGAACCGGGGGCAACCCACCACTGCATTACTCTAATCACAAAGGCTCTAACGTGTGTCAGGCTAGAAATATTGCAAATGAAAAAAATACTTCTAAAAAAAAAATCACGGTAAGATTCAAAAAATAAATTTGTTTTGTGAGTGGATGCATCGAGACAATCACATGATTTTCTTTCATGGTGGGGAGAGAGCGAGAGAGTTTGAGCTCTTTATGGTCACAATGAACTTCTTGGCTCAAAAAAGCATGTGAACTGGGGTCTCTTTAACTTATTCCAATAGACTAGAAGAAGGATAGGCAACATGTACCCTTCCGGATGTTTTAGACTACAATTCCCATCTGCTCCAGCCAAGGAGGCCAAAGGGGAAAGAGGTAATGAGAATCACAGTTCCTTTTCCAGTATGTTACTTTCCAAATATGTTACCCTCCAAATAGTCCAAAATATCTGGAGATTACAAAACTGGAAAAGACTAGTTTACTACTTGCCCGATATTACTTCAACATAGGATTATAGTCTTTGCAATGATACATAGCTTTTCTATCTATTACATAGATCATAACTTTTCAAAATAATTTAATGAAAGGGTTAAAAATAAAAGTGTGCAGAGATCATCCAACTCACACTGAAACTTGGATATACCACTCAAAAAATAGCAATAGCACTTAGACTTATATACTGCTTCACAGTGCTTCACAACCCTCTCTAAGCGGTTTACAGAGTCAGCATATTGCCTCCAACAATCTGGATCCTCATTTTACTGACCTCGGAAGGATGGAAGGCTAAGTCAACCTTGAGCCTGGTGAGATTTGAACTGCCAAATTCTAGTCAGCCGGCTGTCAGCAGATGTAGCCTGCAGTACTGCATTCTAATCACTGCACCACCGTGGCTCTTAATTCCCAACAAAATTCCCAACATACCATTCTAATGTAGGTTGTCCAAATTAAGCCACATTGCACCATTCATAATGCATAAACACAAGTTTCATTTTTGACACACTGCTCTACTAACACCACTGCTATCATGCCTGGTGGGTAGGTGCAGGCATGGGATCTACAAAACCTGTTGGTTACTAAGTCCCTGGTTTTATATTAGGCTACACTGAGCATCTTTAGTGTTCTACTTCAGACACATTATGTGAAGACCCAACTCCCTAGAAAATGCTGTAAAACTGGGAAAAGTGGAAGGAAAGAGAAGAGGACAATCAGTAGTAAAGTGGATAGACTTAGGTACAGTGGCAATAAGTACACCAATGGAAGACAAGGTTAAGGACTTCATGCAGAAAATCTAACTATGTGGCGGTTAGGAGTTGAAAACAACTTGATGGTCCAAAATCAATCAATCAACAATAACAAAAACATTAAGGTGCAGGATTGTTTATATTTGTTTGGCACTCTGTTTAATGCACTAGAAAATAAGAACATTGTATACATTGGCTGAGCTAGTTACCTCATCACTAGATTCCCATTGCAGTTCTTTGATTCTGCACCCAGCTGAACTTCTTATGCTATACTTACTTGGCACTCTAGTCCTCCATATTACCTCCGTATTACCGCTACCCCATTAAAAGGACAGATCAAGAGTCTTACTGCTGTCTTTCTGGTATGGAGCCATGGAGTTGTTTGAGTGGCACGGCACATACCATCACCTTAATATTTGGAAAGGCTGGAGATCATGGACAAAGGACAAGGAGGGACAAGTAAGAGAAGGCTGGGTTATTTGGTATTTTATAACTAATTTGCATGAACCAGATCAAACCTGCTCCTGAAAGTAATCTTGTTTGATTGTTGCCACAAACCAAAGAATTATTTAGAAAACCAGAACTCATTTCTCTTCATTATTCACATTCTTTAGGGGGGATTTCTTAATTATAGACAATAAAATCCCTAAAAGTTTTCATACCAATTGCAATCTCTGACTTGGTTTCTTTGAGCCAATCAAAACTACAAGATATATGTGGAATAAATAACCCCTGAGGTAGAAAAGAAAACAAAGCACTACTCTTTATTTTATTTTCCAAGCATGTATTATTGTTTTCTATAGATTTTTAGGGAAGCTTCTGCAAATTGGAATGTTTGTCTAATTCTTCCCATCTTTTCATATAAATTGCTTTTGACAGATGGATACTGGATATGGTGTTGAAATCTATAAGAAACAGAAAAAGAAGGGGAAAGTTTTGGGGGAAACCAAGGAGTCCATAACTCTCTCCATTACATAATGTTTCTTTTCATTTCTCAGCTGACTCAAAGTTGACTATGTTACCAGGCTACTGGCCAAAAAGAAGAGGGTACAACACAACTACATTCCAAGTAGATGAAGAAATTAAAAGCCCCAGGCTACAGGATTGCTCAAGGGTTGGTTTCTTCTGGGGAATGTGAAACAAATCTGCCTTGCCCTTGTGGTTGTACATAGACTTGTGCAACTGTATACATCCTGAGAGTATAGTGTTGAGACCACAGTGAAGAAGGTGGAGGAGATGGCAGCAGACATCTGCTTGGGTGGTAGATTGTGATAGGAGTCATGCTACTTCCACTGTGCTCTTTGCTTTCAGAAACCTTCTTTATTTGTCTTACCCTTTTTTAACATTTTAAAATGTTTATTAGACATTATTAAAATGGTTTTCTTCTAATTGATAATGATCATAATCATAATGAGTAACAATGAGTTACTAATAATGAGTTGTCTGGTTGCTTTGTGAGATGGTCAGCTATATAAATTAGAGAAATAAAATAAAATCCGATTGGTGAAATCCATCTGAATACATCATTTTCTTCATCTGGGCAAATATAGGAAAAGGAGTCTACGTAATACAGTTGATCATGAAGCAAGAGAAAAACTCACTCTCTTTCAATCCAGATAATCCTTGATGTTTTTGTTTTTGTTTTTTTGCTTTGGTCCAAATTTAATTGGATCAGAGATTCAATTACAGAGCTGTGACCTAATGGTTTGATCAACTGGTTTGGAACTTGTCCATAAGATCTATTACTGCTTTCAGTTATGTACTGCTATATGTAGATGTGATATAGATTATAGGATTATTTAATTTTATTTCTGCTTGTCCTTAGTTTGTCTTTAGATCAATTTCTGATCTGTTAAAGGACATTGTATGAATTTTAAAAACAGCATAGTAAATTGGTCTTAAATGTGTGAGTCACATGTTTCCAATGTTCTCATTCTGGGCATACCTAAATTAATATCTGAGCATATCTAATGTAAAGTACTACTAAGGTCCTAGGAGACAGTGAAGCAGGCAGGAAAAGGGAGGACTTGACAGGGAAGTACAGAAGAAGACAAAGAAGAGACTTGAGAATGTACTAAGTTTAAAACTACATTGAAATAGTTTTAATTTCCAATCTATTCTGGTATATTTCTCAAGAATCCGTTAAGAAAGAACACAACTAAATAATACTAAATTAATATTGAAGCACAGTTAATATTAAAGTTGCTATTGAGATCAAAATTTATTTTTCCTCATTTTTTTCTGCTCTTCCTTCCTTCCTTCCTTCCTTCCTTCCTTCCTTCCTTCCTTCCTTCCTTCCTTCCTTCCTTCCTCTCACAAAAATACTACTGTCACAACTGATCATAAAAGATTAAGGAAAGGTAAAAATATCCTCAAATTTGAATTCTAGTTATAATATTAAGATAAGAATATAGTTCTAAGACAATTATATACTTAAACAGTAATTATTCTGTGGTTGGTTTTTTTTTTTTTTTTGTAGTCTAACCTGCAACCCTGGGATTTCCCAACCAAGTATTAATCAGGTACAATTCTGCTTAACTTCTGGTCAACAAAGTTAACCAGGTGCTACTCCTTGCTCAGACATTAAAAGGTTAAGGAGAAGATAACAAAGTTAGGTGATCTATACTCTCTTCTAATCCAAAGGCAGCAAATGATACATACATTGTCCATTCTTCCCTAACCCATCATGTCATTTCTAATAAGGAATTGCCAGCCAGTAGTTCTTGGCTAATGTGCCTGTTATACTCCCATCTTAAAATAAAATAATAAAATAAATACAATATAAAATGAAATAAATGAAATGAAATAAAATTAAAATAGTAAAATAAAATAGTAAAATAAAAAAAAAATAATAAAGGAAGACCTACCAATGGATGAATATTTTAATGTATTTTGCATATACTACGAGGTCAATATATGCTGTCTTGTCTGATAATAAGAATCAAGATCTTTTAGCAAAAATAAGTCCCTGTGTCCCCTACATGTGGAGGGGACGACCTATGAGATTGGAGAGATTAAAAGAAGCCAAACAGAGGGAAACAATAATACTGTAACTGACTTGTTTACATTGAATCCTCACTCCCCTTGGCAGGGCAGAGCATCAGTTAAGTCCATCTGTACTTATTTTCTTTTTCGAGCAGTATGATATTCTAGAGTTGAAGAAGTTGCCTTGAATTTCACAGCTGTTTGGCTATCACTATTCCCACCGGATCCAGGCATAGTTGTCAATCTGATGAGATGCAAGCCTAGTTCACATATTTATATTCATCATATGTCATTTGTGTGTGAACAAGATTGCATACTGTAGTTCTAATGGACAGATCACTGCTGTGGAATCTCGCACTACTTCAAACCCCATGTTTTTCCAGAGTCGAATACACTCCATCCTCTCTTAACAAGAGTAATCTCTATCAGTGAATATACGGAGGAGCAACTGGTCGGCAAGAGTCACCGTGGTAAGGCATTTTCATCCTATTAAAACCTAATAAAACTGGTGGCCTTATTTATTTATGTCTGCATTTGTAGAATTGAGATGCTGCCCAGCTTTAATGACTCTAGGTGGCTTACATGATAAAAAAATAAACTTAAAAAAATAAATCATGAAAATTCCGAAACCTTCAGAAGGAACACTATAGAGTACATCACAAACAAACCTCATTCATAACTAGAAAGGGATCGCAGCCACCCTACACACAGGCCTGAGAACAAAACTATGGTGGTTTTTTTGATTTGTTTTGTTTTTTTAAATTTGATTTCTATGCCGCCCTTCTCCGGAGACTCAGGGCGGCTTACAATGCATTAAGCAATAGCCTTCATACTTTTTGTATATTTATACAAAGTCAGCTTATTGCCCCCACAAACTGGGTCCTCAATTTACCTACCTTAGAAAGGATAGAAAGCTCAGTCAACCTTGAGCCTGGTGAGATTCGAATTTACAGTAATTGCAGACAGCTGGTGTTAATCACAATGCTTTTAGTCTGCTGAGCTATCCAGGATGGGACATGTACAGATAACTGGGGGAAGGAGGGAGGGAATGGTATTGCTGCTACAACAACTAATGCAGTGTATGTGTGTCTCTCTCTCTGTGTATACATAAACATAGAAAGTAAAATGAAACATTCATCCAAATTAGTTTTATGCCAACATTTTAATCACAAAGTCCAGAAATAACACATTATGAACATTACAAGAACTGTATGCATGAGTCTTCCATTGTGCTATGTTAGGATTAACAAATTCTCCCTTTTTAATGACCCTGTAATCCCTTAATTCAGGGTGGAGACAGGGCAACTGGATGGACCTGAGGAACAACAACTGGCCAGATGCCCTTCCTGACACCACGCAGAGTTCACAGCTAGTATTTTTTTCTTTGCACCCTAGGCGAGAAACATCAGCCACTACCTAGGATTAAACTCTCAACTTTCTGAATGGGAGGTAAGCATCTTCACCATCAGGCCACCATGCCGTTGAATATTTGGACTAACAAAAGCAGAAATAAAATTGTTCCATCCTAAACCTGATAATACTTGATTCTATGTTTTTATATAATGAGTAATGTAACATTACATGTTCCCTCAGCTGAGTCTCTCTTGTTATAAAGGCAAAAATCACTACTGGCTTTTGCACTTTTTGATGGCATAACTTAAAAACTGGTCAGAGTAAAAGTAACAATGCCAGTAGATGTGATATGAATCAGTATCCAAGCACAGCTTAATACACCCAGTATAATTCCTCCCTGGCTGACCATACTCACTATATGCTTGTACAGCTTGGAGCCATATCCTTTTGGCCTCATATAATAGAAAGCTTAATGCACAAAATTTGTTGATGAGATTTGAAGAAGCAGCCCAGTTTTGCACAATATAGGGCAGGACTGGGCAAGCAAAGAGAACTTTTGAAAAATAAATCAAAGTACCACTTCAGTGGGAACCCATCCTCTTCCAGTATCTCTCTGAGATATGCTAAATCTATGACTTCATGATGACTATAGCCAACAGTCCTAAAGCAAACCTTTTATCACCAAGGTATCTACCTTCCCTTGCTCTCATTTACCTGTCATAGGTTGAAGTGCCAAATGGAGGTGCACTCCTATCCCTCTAAATCTGATGCATACTCGGCTGCTAGTTGCAAGATTATGCAGTCCTTTAAGCATTGTGCCAGGATTCTTGAGAAGTACAGAAGAATAGAGCTGGAAGGAGCCTTGGAGGTCTTCAAGTCCAACCCTCTGTTCAGACAGGAAGCCCTATACCATTTCAGACAAATCATTGTTCAATCTCTTCTTAAAAACTTCCAATGTTGGAGCATCCACAACTTCTGGAGGCAAGCTGTTCCACTGATTAATTGTTCTAAGTAAACTGGGCAAAGCCCAATTCAATGCTATTTTCATTTTTTAAAGTCCTAAAAAAAAGTTGGGAATACAGCAAGGTTAAGTTATATCTGCCTCATACAAACCTGCCCTTATGTAGAAATCAGTCATTGCAAGATATTAGACGGTAGGTCACTAAAACACAGTGGCATAGTAGGCAGGGATTTCTTTTCTATTTAATGTCTGTGGAGATGCTCAGTCATCCAACTCATGGTTGTCCCAAAGTTGCTGTTTTGCCCCAGCTATGGACCCCAAAGAACGCAGCACACACAAACTCTATACAAAGCTTATTTTACTCAAATAACTTAGTCTTTATCAACCAAAGGCTGTTAATAAACTGTCTTAACAGCCACCAGAATTCTAAGATAAGGTAACCACAGTCTTACTAGAGTTGTCAGAAAGCCCAGAAACAATTTTGCAGAGAATCGAGACACGAAGGAGATTGAACTAAAGTTGTTCCCTACAGCTTTCTGCAAGCAGTGTTCCTCCTTAAATAGGCTAAGGGAGTGGCCAATTAGCCCCAAGCCTTACTCTCGAGGAGACTCCTCCTGAGGAGCAACTCCTGCCTTTTGGCAGCTCTGCGTACCTGTGCATTGAGAAGAGGCTCCTCCTCTTCATCCTCTTCACTTAAAGGAGCTTTTGGAGGTTCTGAAGGCCCTGGCTGAATCCTTGCCTCTGGCACCACATCTTCTCCAGCCTGCTGTGCATCAGTTGCACAGGCTGCTGGCACAGCACCACACCAGCCTCCTCATTATCGGAATCTGCACAGGCCGCTGACGGGCCACAACAGTTACTTTTTCACAAGGCAATTGGACTTTCAGATGGCTGGTCATTTGCATTCTATTTAAGGCCACCTGGAGGTTTATCTGTGTCATCAAAGCCACCTGAGTAGTGCAGTCTGCAAAGAATAAAAATCCTTCCATTCCCCCACCATCCAATCAGAGCTGAAGAAGCTTCTTGGATGAGAAGCGAAACATCTTCAAAGAAAATCCAGAAAATTCAGTTGCCTCTTGAAAAAGCACCTTTGGGTCTTTTCTATTAAAAATCCCTCTGAAAACTTGCAGTTTGTATTATGTTCATTTAGATTCCTATCACCGTTTTCTTTCGATATATTTGTATTTGAATATAAGTATATGATTATATCATTTTATCTGCTTGGGTGAGTGCAATTGTGAATTTTTTTTTTAAAAAAAGATTGTGGTTTATTTATGTCATATTTTATAATAGCTTTAATTCCAGAAAGGTGATTTAGAAGTTAAAAACACTATTCTTTTGCATCTCATTTCAAGTTATGATTATGTATGAACTACTTTATGTGTTTTCAGTTTCGCTTTCTAAATGCAAAAAAAAAGGGGGGGGTCAAACTAATACCTAACTCAGTGATGGTGAATCTATGGCGCACGTGCCACAGGTGGCACGCATAACCATATCAGTGGGCACGCGAGCTCAGCTCCCAATGGGACTGGAAGTTGTCAAACGGGCCATTTTTGGCCTCCAAAGGGGTGGGGAAGGCTGTTTTTGCCCTCCCCAGACGCCTAGAGAAGTCCTGGAGCCAGGTGAGAAAGAAAAACGGGCCTCCCGGGCCATTGCCTGCCAGGAGTGGGCTGAGCGGGGAGTGGGTGGGTCGCATAGAATTATGGGTGTGGGCACACACCTGCATGACCCCTCTGCCCCCCCCCTTCCTGCACCTGATTGTAAAAAGGTTAGCCATCGCTGACCTAACTTGTATCTCTTGGGGTCCAAACCACCAAATCTGGCTTAATTTTGCTGAAAACCACAATTTGCTTCAGAGTGGCTCAGAATTTAAGCTCAGGATCATGAACTTTGGCAAACCTTTTAGAGCAAATCAGGGTCCAATTACCCAGCAAGTTATCCACAATAAAATCACCAAGCATTCAGATTTTTCAGAAACCAAAAAACCAGAGCAGCATTGCCTTGGTTTTCTCTTGCTTTAACAATGGGTATGCGTCAATCCCAGCAATGTGGCCTTCTGCAATTGACAGATGGAAATTTTGTCAATGTGCAGATTTTCTAAGTGACATCCAAGTTTGGTATGCAACTCAGTGTGCCAATAACCATTGGGGCCACCATGGCTGGTTTATGCAATACTCTTCCCACTTCAGTTTTCAGATGTTGATACTTGGTGATCTTCTTCAATATCTTATCTTCTATTCTACTATCCCCTGGTTATGCCAAATCAATTATCCACACTTCTTTTCAACCTCAGTTAAATCCATATGTTATAAGCCAATACTTTCTTGAGTTGTAAAGAAGATAGGAAGAACTTTATTTTCAGAGTTGCAAGATTCTGTTTAATCTAGCCTCATAATAAAGCAGAATTATCTTATCTAGTTGTGTTTCCTATGTATTCTATCTGGTAAGTCTGAAATGAAATATTATATAGCTTAATGAATTCTCAAAATCCACTACAACTGTTTTTTTTTTTAATTTGATTTATATGCTGCCCTTCTCCGGAGACTCAGGGCGGCTTACAATGCGTTAAGCAATAGCCTTCATACTTTTGTATATATTTATACAGTCAGCTTATTGCCCCCACAAAATGGGTCCTCAATTTACCCACCTTAGAAAGGATGGAAGGCTGAGTCAACCTTGAGCCTGGCTAGGATTGAACTCACAGAATTACTGGCAGCTGGATGTTAATTGCTGCCTTTAGTAGGAGGCATTAGCCCCCTACGCTACTCAGGCTTGGTTGTCAAGAGTTTGTTCTTATGAGGAGTTTCAAGTTACCTACTTGGTTCACTTTCCTTTATCTCTTGCATAAATACTGTGAATTAATATGATATAACATAATAAATAATATATATAGTATTTATTCTATTGTTATTGCTTATTGCTTATTGCTTATTCTATTCTATTCTATTCTATTCTATTCTATTCTATTCTATTCTATTCTATTCTATTCTATTCTATTCTATTCTACTCTACTCTACTCTACTCTACTCTACTCTACTCTACTCTACTCTAGCTGGTAATTTGTGATGACCTGAACTGTTAAGTGTTAGAACCCATTTCTATGCTCATAGTAATAACTGTGTAGCAAAAGGAGGCAAATCATCTTAACCTTGACAGATCTCTGATGGATCTTTTTTAAAAAATCATTTGGCTTGCATCTAGACTAGTTTAAGCCACTACAAATAATATGCAACCACAAATTCATTTTTCCTTTACTATGCAAAATAATGTCCTTCTATCATACCATTGTATTAAAAGAATACTAAAGTATGGTGTTAGTTAGAAAATTCACCCCGTTGCTATTCAGGATGCAACAGCCATATACTGTTTACCATGATTCATTTTTTTGTTTTTACTACCAGTTCATGTCTTAAATATAGAAACATAGAAAATGATGGCAAAAATAGATTTACCGGCTCATCAAATCTGCCCTTTGAGTTTCTTCATACTTCTCCATAGTACTTCTACAGGTAGTCCTCAACTTATGACCACAATTGAGCCCCAAATTTATGTTGCCAAGTGAAAAATTTGTCAAGTGAGTTTTACAACTTTTCTTGCCACATTTGTTAAGTCAATCACTATGGTTGTTAAATTAATAACACAGTTGTTGAGTGAATCTGGTTTCCCCATTGACTTTGCTTGTCAGAAGGTTGCAAAAGGTAATCACATGACCCCGGGAAACTGCAACTGTCGTAAATGTGAGTCAGTTGTCAAGTGCCCAAGTGTAAATCATGTGACCATGGGGATGCTGCAACGGTCATAAGTGTGGTCAAAGTCATTTTTTTCAGTGCCGTTGTAACTTCGAACAGTCACTAAGTGAGCTGTTGTAAATCAAGACTGACTGTACTCTTTGATCTCATTCACATCTTCCCTCTTCATTGTGATGGGATCGACTCTGCTAGCAAATAAAAGACTAGCAGTTACTTTACTGTTGGAATTCCAGACTGCTGGAATTTTAGCCCAATAGACATGGCTAGTAGCCATTAAGCAGGATTTTATTAATAAGTACCACTTAGCTTGCCGATGGAGACTTCACTGGCCCTTCCTTTTTTTTTTTTTAAGGAGGCATTTGCATGTGAACTGTTAGGAAAAAAAGAGAAGAAAGAAAAGAAGTATAACTTTTAATTTAAAAGTAAATTAAAAACTTGAGATGATTGAGGTGGTTTTTTTTCTCCTGAAAATACGTTTGCTATTTTGCAACTATTATTCCCCTGTGTCCTTTTTCACAGACAGATGGGTGGAGGTGTGCTGAAGATCTAATATGAATTGTGCAAAGTTCTTTTGAGGTCCCTATTATTTTATATCCGTATGAATAATTTAAGATACCTTTAATGGACTCAGTAGCTGAAAGTAATAAACCCCTTAAAAGTCTCATATGACATTTTGAATTTCTTCATTGATTTTTCCATCTCCAAGGAGTTTAGAAAAGTTCACAGGAGACCTGTACTTACAAAAATTATTGAAAAAAGTGTTTATCTAAAAATACATCGGTCATTATTATTCATTTATATGGTGATAGTTCACAAAGCAGCATTTTATTTTTAGATTTCTTAAGATATGTGTTTCATCTTTAGGCCTTTTAATGTTGTATTTATGATTATGTAGGTTTCTTCAAAATAAAAAAAAAACCCACTACCAAATTACTATCCTTTTAAGTAAAAATATAATCAACTTGATCCAGGAAAGAAACTTAGGAAGGACCTACCCTAATGGATCAGACAGTTAAAAGTGACAGTGGAAGATTTGTATCTTTAGAGTTGCAAGATTCTATGGATGTAGCCTTACAATAAAGTAGAATGAGCTCATCTGGTCATGTATTCTGTCAGGTTTACTTGGGAGGAATGACATATATCTATGTTTCTTTCTCTGATTGTTTAGTAGGTTACCCCGTCTGTTGTCTGATTGTTTCCTAAGCAGGGGCAAAATCATTTTCACACATCATCGAGCAGGGGTCTCCAACCTTAGCAACTTTAAGCCTGGTGGACTTCAACTCCCAGAATTCCCCAGCCAGCCAGAATTCTGGGAGTTGAAGTCCATGAGGCTTAAAGTTGCCAAGGTTAGAGACCTTTGCCATTGAGGGTAGGACAAGAAGCAATGCGTGGAAATTAATCAAGGAGAGAAGCAACTTAGAACTAAGGAGAAATTTCCTGACAGTTAGAACAATTAATCAGTGGAACAACCTGCCTCCAGAAGTTGTGAATGCTCCAACACTGGAAGTTTTTAAGATGTTGGATAACCATTTGTCTGAAGTGGTTTAGGGTTTTCTGCCTAAGCAGGGGGTTGGACTAGAAGACCTCCAAGGTCCCTTCCAACTCTGTTATTCTATTCCATTACAGTAACAAGTTGCGATAATATGTTAAATTTCAGCAGTATGTTCATGAACTATTTCAGGTATCTCAGTTTAATTACTGACTGGGTTATCTCAATTTCCTTTTAATTACAGCTGGTCTATACAATAAATGAGAGGAGAAATATATTCTTCTAGAGCAGCAAACGGAGCTAAAATTGGCAGAAATGAAGATCCAGAAAGATTCTTAATAAACTTTAAATATGGCTGACCAAAAACACAGCTATAAACCTGCACACAAGCTGTCAGATCAAATGAGGTGAATTTGATTTCCAGTTCATTAAAACAAGGATGCCTAATAGAAAGAAGCCTAATACTGATGAAATTCAGGCTATAATTCATAGAGGTCTATAGTGTTTCTTTAAAAAAAAAAAGTGCTGAGATGTTGCCTTTTTACACGTTGACCTCATGTAAGGAGTGGTAGTTTCTAGAGAGAATTTTCAAATGAATCTTCACAGCCAGAAAAGAGCAAACTGAGAACACCAGAAGGGAGTAAAAAGGAGAATAATTAAATAATTATTCAAGTAGAGCCTGTATGGTAATCTGAAGCAGATGCATGGAATTCCATTCTGTGTTCAGAAATGCATTCAGGAAACTATAGCTGTGCAGGATCCAACAATCAGTGGTATCGTCCTAGGGGAACTGAGGAATCTTAACATTCCTGTACTAGATTATTTACTTTGAAAGCCAATGGCATTACTCAAACAAGGACTACCGGATCCAAGACTACCAAGCCAGGCATATATTCTGAGTCTTCTCCACATCTGTTTTAGGTAGATATTCCAAAGCCTGCTAATCAGAAGAGCAAATATTTCCACATCCTCTTCTTTACACGAACACGAGTAGCCAATGTTATGCAGCTGTGGCGAGATGCTTCCAGATCAGTATATACAGTAAGAGGTGAAAAATAAATACTCATTTCCATATATTAGGGAAGAAAATGCTCAATTTTTACAATAACAACAACATTTTCATATGTCAAGGAGTGAAAGATTTTTTTCTTCTAGTCCCCACCCCACCCTTTCCTAATTTTGTGTAAAGAAGAAAAATTCCCATGTGGCATCCGAAGGTTGAGGAGCAAATGTAGACTAAGACAGCCAAGACAACTGTTTCTCAAAGTATGTCTTTCTCTAACTGACTTCTCTCCAGATGTGCTGGCACTACAAACCCATTTTCCTTTAATTTCCATAGTCTTTGGCCATGTTGGATGAGAATCGTGGGGGCTGTAGCACTAACAGTTCTTTAGTTCCCAAGGTAGAGAAGGACCTTCCAGAAGTTGTTTTCCTCTCAGAGGAAATGGCCTCTAGTTTTCTTCACATTCCTGAAGCAGCTCATTCTTGAACTAGTTCTGCCACTGAATCAGCATGCTCTGAAATTCATTTCACAATTAGGGAACCCAAAAAGCAGCACACATGCAAACTCTAATATCAGCATAGTATTCAAATAAGTCATTTAATAGAGTTCAATACAGCCACATTGCTTTTTTCCCCTCCCTATGCTGCCAATATTTCCAGTTGTCTTTTTATTATAGGTGTCTTTTTTGTCTATACATAAAGAATTTCTATCCATTAAATTCTCCTATTTTAGAATCAGCTTTCGATTACACTTAGTTTTACTTTCCCTTAGTATCAAGAATTCCAACTTGGTGCTCTAAAATTTCCATTACTTCCACTCTGCTGGCGTGGATGATGTCAAGAACCACATCAGAAAGACGTCAATGATAGTTGATTCCCTTGTGTTTCTTTCCACCCTCTGAAGGAGAAAGTTGTTGTCAAAGCAGGCCAGGAATTTACTACAACTACCATGATTTTGCCAGAGTTTGCCTCCCGACAGCTGTCGGGTTAATTCATGTTCTCCATCGTTCCTACTTCATGATACTCTGAAAGATTTGCAGCTGGTTATAGAAAACATTGACCACTTCTTCTTTTGGTAGTCTATAATAAATACCAACATCAGTACTGCTTGTATGTTATCTTCTTCCTGTTTTAATGCAGATGACCTCAATAATTCTACTAAATTCATCACTGTGAATATTTTTACCATTTCCAGCTTATAATGCAACTATCCCTCCCCTTGTAGGGGTTCTAGTACTTTTGAACAACTGGTATCCTTCAATTGGATTTAAACAGATGTTTAAACAGATTAACAAAGTTGGAAGGGGCCTTATAGGTCATCTAGTCCAACCCCCCACTCAAGCAGGAGACTCTACACAATTTCTGACAAATGGCAGTCCAATCTTTTCTTGAAAGTCTTAAGTGATGAAGCTCCCACAACTTCCAGAGGTAAGCTGTTCCATTGGTTGACTGTTCTCACTGTCAGAAAGTTCCTCCTCATTTCTAGGTTGAATCTCTCTATGGTCAGTTTCCATCCATTATTCCTTAAAGAAAGGAAAGAAGGAAGGAAGGAAGGAAGGAAGGAAGGAAGGAAGGAAGGAAGGAAGGAAGGAAGGAAGGAAGGAAATTTTTAAATAAATCAATCCAGAGTTCTCACTCGACGCATACAGGCTCAAATTATCCTACTTCTCTCATATATGACATAAGGCCAATGAATTGACAATCCTACAGTTTCCACATCTTGATGGGGGAGCCCATTTGTCTGCTGTTGAATGGCACCTCAGTCAGTGACACTGTACATTTGAAAACAGGAATGGTCCATCAGATGGCTTGATGACTGGGGACGCTACAAACCTTGCTGAGATTAGAACTGGATTTGCACGCCAGAATTTATAATTGTGACTTGAGGCAAAAGGTGAGGAGCATTGCAAAACTCCAAATTCTTCTCATCACAGCTTAAGTCTCTGGAATGGAAAGTGTGGGTGTGCTTGTATAGCTTTATCGAAGGAGCATGCCTGAACTGGATGCTTTCACACAAGTCAGAGGGATGGGATTCTTGGGTTTTTTGGGTTGAATAGAAAGTCCTGAAGAGACATACATATGCATTAGATTAAAGCAGTTCAGCTTAACTTGGGAACCCAGCAGCCAAAAAGCTTGTTAAATTTGCTTTTTAAGTTTATATATACAGGTAGTCCTCAATGTATGCCCACAATTGAGCCCCAAAATTATGCTGCTAAGTGAGAAATTTGTTAAGTGAGTTTTGTCCCATTTTACAACTTTTCTTGCCACATTTGTTAAGTGAATCACTGGGGTTGTTAAATTAGTAACATGGTTGTGAATTGAATCTGGTTTCCCCATTGACTCTGCTTGTCAGAAGGTTGCAAAAGGGAATCACAAGATACTGCAACCGTCATAAATGTCAGTCAGTTGTCAAGCATTCAAATGTAAATCATGTGACCATGGTCATAAGTGTGGAAAATTGTCATGTCACTTTTTTCAGAGTTGTTGTAATTTTGAACGGTCACTAACTGAACTGTTGTAAGTCAAGGACTACCTGTATTAGGTAAACACAGAGAACAAAACACTTACTGAAAATTCATCTATTGCATTAAACCAATGTTTTCTTAATCTCAATTTGTTGAATAAGAGTTGATTGTCTGTAATTATCTACTACATTAAGCAATTAATCATGGTTTACAAGCCACAATCACTTCTCTGAAAAAGCAACTAAGAACTTCTTTGCAGGTTTTGGACTAGTTTTAGATGAAATTAGTCTTTTCTAGACAGGGATGCCCTCCGTACAGTCACTCAAGCTCTCATTCTTTCTCGATTGGATTACTGCAATGCCCTCTATATGGGGCTGCCCTTGGGGTGCACCCAGAGGTTCCAGCTAGTCCAAAATGCAGCCGCACGGGTTGTTACGGGAGCTTCCCATTACTCCCGGGCAACACCTCTCCTGCGCGAGCTGCACTGGCTGCTGGTGGCCCTCTAGATCCGCTTCATGGTGCTGGTACTCACCTATAAAGCCCTACATGGCATGGGCCCGAGGTATTTGCAGGACCACCTCCTACCGGCCTCCCACTGCCCTGTGAGCTCTCATAGAGCTGCCCTCCTCCGGGTGCCGTTGGCCAGACAATGTTGGCTGGTGGCCCCCAGGATGAGGGCATTCTCTGTGGCTACACCAACCCTCTGGAATGGGTTACCCACCAAGCTGTGGACGGCTCCCGATCTCCACACATTCCACACCGGCCTTAAGACATGGCTTTTCCATCAAATTCCTTGACCGATTATGGGGGTTTTTAATTGGGGATTTTAATTTTTGGATTAGATTTTAAACTGCATTGTCATCATCATTGTTCTTGTTTTTATTGTGTGAGCCGCCCCGCGTCCTAAGGGAGAAGGGAGGCATATAAATTTTAATAATAATAATAAATAATAAATAAATGAAAAATAATTCAATTTTAAACAATTGTGGATGACACTTGGGGAACCCCAATCAAATGCCATATTGTTAATATTGGATATACTGAAAAGAAGTATGGCTTAAATATAATAGATACGTTCTAATTTTGAAGATTTGTTTATGTCTAAGGTCTTGTGATGGTGAACTGTGATTTTTGCTTTGCCTTTCTTACATCTGCCTCCTTATGCCAGTATACAAATGTTATAGGGCTGAGACCGTGAATAAATAGCAAATATATTAAAAAGGCACAGAAATAATATTTACTGTCACATTGTTTCTGGAGAATTTTTCTTAATATATGTCTTTTAACTAAAAGTCTAAACTTTAATTCTGATGACAAGATTAGTAAGTAAAGTAAGTAAACTTTAAAAAGTGGCCTCAATATGGTCTCAATAACTCTCAGAAAGAGTGCTAATGACCAGATGACTACAAGGAATATAAATCCTTTCATCTCCATAATTCAGTCAGAACCGAAGAAGCTTTTTGGATGAGAAGCAAAATGTCTTCAAGGAAAACAAAGTCCAGTTGCCTTTTGAAAAAGCACCTTTGGGAGAACCATCACCTGGATGACTGAAAATCTCCACAGACATTAAACTTAATAGAATAGAATAGAATAGAATAGAATAGAACAGAACAGAACAGAACAGAACAGAACAGAACAGAACAGAACAGAACAGAACAGAACAGAACAGAATAGAATAGAATTTTTTATTGGCCAAGTGTGGTTGGACACACAAGGAATTTGTCTTGGTGCATATGCTCTTAGTATACATAAAATAAAAGATACGTTCATCAACAATCATAAGGTACAACACTTAATGATAGTCATAGGGTACAAATAGGCAATCAGGAAACTATCAATATAAATCATAAGGATACAAGCAACAAAATTACAGTCATACAGTCATAAGCGGAAGGAGATGTGTGGTGGGAACAATGAGAAGATTAATAGTAATGCAGACTTAGTAAATAGTTTGACAGTGTTGAGGGAATTATTTGTTTAGCAGAGTGATGGCATTTGGGAAAAAACTGTTCTTGTGTCTAGTTGTTCTGGTGTGCAGTGCTCTATAGCGTCGTTTTGAGGGTAGGAATTGAAACAGTTTATGTCCAGGATGTGAGGGGTCTGAAAAAGCACCTTTGGGACATCCATCACCTCCACAGACATTAAACTGAAAAAAGGACACACACACACAAATATAGATAGAGATATACAAAATCTCCCCTCAGCCACACAATTAAAGTTGAAAGATCAGGGAACAAATATCCAAGAATTCACTTTTTCCAAAGTTTTATTTGTTTCACATGTTAGTTTCAATATACTGAATATCGTATCAATCCAAATTCAGCTGAAATTGTCATTTGTCACATATACACAGGCCTGTGGGCAAACATTAAAAAAGAATGTTCCTCAATTCTCTGACAAAATGCTGTAAATTAAGACATATGTTTCGCTTGGTAGGCCTGAGGTTATATTGGCTAGATCTGAAATAGCTGCATAGATTTTTTTTAAAAAATCATTTTCTGTTTCTAAAGCTTTTAAGTTCCTCTCCTGAGACCAAATTAACCTGTCCTTCCTTTTACCAATTATATATTTTGTGCTGGAATTCCCTATCTCAGGTCTATTCTGTAGTTGTTAAAACTACTGCCTACAGTCTGTATTTCTTTTCTGTCAATAACCTCTTTTTTTCCCCCACAAACATAAAAACAAGGTTGTTTGGTTTTTTTTTTTAAATCCTGAGTAAGTTGCTGAATCTGCAGACTGAAAAAAAAAGATATATGTCTTTTCCAAGGAAGACTGCCTCCAGAGACAGATTCTTCTTTTGGCTATATTCCTCAAATATTTTCCCCCTTCAAATTATTCTGGCCTGAGCTCATTGACGTCAGTGGGCTTTCTAGTGAGATGAATGTTTTTTAGGATTGTAGACTTGGCACAAAGTGGCAAGTGGCCCTTGATTGCAGGGAAATGTGAGCATGGAGGCCAACTGATGATGCAGCCCTCCAGTTCTCCAGTTGGGATAAACCTGGAGCTCCACTGATGTGGCAGTGGCACTCATCCCACTTGGTTTCTCTGGGATCATCAATTACGATGTCAAAACGGTTCAACCCTGCTGGCTGGGAATTCTGGAAGTTGTTATCCTAGCATACCAAATAGGCTTATTCAGAGCAGGGTTCCTGATAGACTTTTTTCCATCATGATTGAGAATGGAATGCTGGAAACTGGCAACCATTCTTGTAGAGAGAAGGTTTAGACCAGTATCTGTCAATCTCAGCAACTTTAAGAAGCGTGGACTTCAACTCCCAGAATTCCCCAGCCAGCTGGCTGGGGAATTCTGGGAGTTGAAGTCCACACATTTTAAAATTGCTGAGATTGAGACACACTGATTTAGACTCACTCATGTCGTAGCATCAACTGCTGTCCTGAAGCCACATCCCAGTAACTTCCTGATGAAGCAAACAAAGATATATTTGAGGCAAGCAAGTTGGGCAGATTGGCTGGGAAATCCTTCCTGCAGCATGGTAAAATGGTCTGTTTATTTTGGTGGATACTGTTGTCCAAAGAATTTGGTCATCTGACTGCTCAGAACTCTTTCATTTCCAAACATCTGATAGTGTAACCTTCTCTGCCTATTGCACAACCCTTTTCCTTGTGTATGTGTGTACCTTTCTTTCTTGTTTTTTTAAAAAAGAAACCATTTGCCTTGATTAAATGATTGCCTCACAAGGAAACCGAAAGTGTTACTTAACAGAACCTGCCCAGACCTCTTGGCTGTATTATCGATAGAGCTTTTTATCGTTGGCTTTTATACCTTGGCAAAGTTTCTTCCAAAGCCCTCTGATAATTTCGGAGGATTTTTGTACTGTATAGAGGAGTTTTCAGCCACAGAGATCATGAAGTTCATTCCAATTTACATTTTCCTTTGCAATGCCGAGATTCATTCTGATTTAAGATTCCCACTTTTTGTTTAATTTTTTTAAAAAACTGAACCATCTACACCTCTTCAGTCCCCTCAGAATCACAGCAGAAAAGGAAAATGTGATATTCCTCACTCATTGGTCACATACTGAGCTTTAATCAGCCTTATCCCACATCCCTGCCTAACAGTTTCAAACTTCCTTGTATTGCTTTTTTTATACAGAGACTAAAAATTCAGAGCCGAAGGCTGAAATTTTATGCTCAGTAAGTGGGAACTTGTTTTAAGAATGCTCTGGCCAAGAGTATCCAATGGAAGTACTTAATGAAGAATCGATCCTTATGCTCTAGGGATCCCTATGATCCCTACGTATTATTATTTAGATCTTCATTGCTTCTTTCTCTGAACAATCTGTTCCTGCATTTGAATAGAAACCTATTTCTGCTGTTCTCCTGACTCTTCTTCCCTTTCAAGAGGTATTAGTCTTGGAATCAAAACTTGGATTCCCCACCTTTATGATGTAGTTTTTATTGTTGCTTTCTTTCATAACTCATCTTTTCATTTTAAAGGGAACCAGATAATTCAATTGACCATTATTTACTCCACAAAGACTAGGTTGTATTATTGTGGATGAGGGTCACTTTTTCTATTTTTTTTTCTACAGGAAGGGACACAATATTATGCAGTGAGGTAATGTCATCATTGCTTGCTTTCATCTTTTCGGTCCGGTGGAATTTTTGACCCATATTTAAAAGTCCTTTATTTTAATAAAAAATGGAGTGGATGCATTCAGCTTGTTTGAGAGAAAAAGCCTATTTAATTTTCCAGAAGGGGAAGACTCAGATGCCACAGTAATTACAGTACTTTGTAGTTTCTCCAACTCTGTTTTTTTAGGAAGAAGTCTGTCGATAGACTACCATCTTGGATTTTGGTTCATTCCATATACCTCTGTCCAGTGGTGGAATTCAAATAATTTAACAACCAGTTCTCTGCCCTAATGACCGGTTGGGTGGGCGGGGCCATGGTGGGTGTGGCCATGGGGTGTGACAGGCAGCACTCGGCCTCCTACACCTCCCTGGGGGTGGGGAGTGGGAAATGAACACGGGGGGGGGGGGAATGCGCTGCCCCACTGTCCAGCGTTTTGGGCCAAAGAGCCTCCTGGGAGTGAAATCGGGCCATTGGGGGGTGCACCTCACCTTTCCGCATTCCATTTTGGGCCTAGTAGGCCTCCCTGCAGCCAAAATGAGGTGCATGGGCACTCCTAGAAGGGGCGGGGTGGGGAGGGGCGGTGCCGGCCAGCAATTTAACTACCATTTTGCCTGAATCGGCCCAAACCAGCTGAATCCCACCACTGCCTTTGTCTCATTGTTTCAGTGCTTAATTTAAGGTACCCAAAGTAACAGCAAATTCTACAATAAAAATATTATTTAAAGCATAAGTAACATGGATCTCACTTTATTCTTTATTCTGAAATGTTTCATATGCTAAAATTCTTAAATCATCTGGACTCACTGTATTAAGTGGTCAATTCCATTAGCTTAGTTCTACCTGGACGTGACAAAAGAACTGCAGGATGGCTTCTCAAAGGTACTTTTTTAAGAGGCAATGGGACTTTCTGGTTTTTCTTTAAAGATGTTTCGTTTCTCATCCAAGAAGCTTCTTCAGCTCTTGACTGGATGGTGGGGACCGGAAGGATTTATACTCCTTGCAGACAGCTGGTCATTTGCATTCTTTTAGTGAGTCGTTAAGGCCACCTGGAGGTTTCAGATGACCCTGTGTCATCAGGGTCATCTGAATGGTGCAAATGGGTGTCCAACACCATCCAATCAGAGCTGGAGAAGCTTCTTGGATAAGAAGCGAAATGTCTTCAAAGAAAAGCCAGAAAGTCCAGCTGCCTCTTGAAAAAAGCACCCTTGGGACAACCATGACCTGGATGATTGAAAATCTCCATAGACATGCAGGATGGTTTGATTGTATCCTTTTAATAGTTTTTACAGTTACAATGATGATTGAGCTTGGAATCTATTTAGAAATGAAATCCAGCTCCTAAACTGGAAAAAATAAGAAATTATACCTCTTAACTATAAAAATTATATGACTGGCATTAGTTCATTATTGAGGAAGCTTCTCATCTCAGAGAAACATTCTTGTGATTGGTTAAATATTTGCTTAGAAAAAAGATTATCCAGAAGCTGAATGTCCCCAACCTTGCATAGGTTGTTTTAACACAACTCCCAGTGATTCCTCCAGTAATGGATGCTGGGGAATTGTAGTTTGGCAATATATATATTATTTTTATTTATTTTTCACATTTCTGTATTGCCCATCTCCTTCTAAGGGGGCTCTTCTATAGGGCCCTTAGACCTCCTTGATAATACAAAGAAAATTGTGGGTGCAATTATTTGTATTATCTTTGTATTAACACAGACATATTTGAACCATTGTAACATTTATTTATATATTTTATATAAATAAAATTTATATTTATACAATTTATATTGACTGTTTCCTAATTATGATTTGCTTATTTGTACCCTATGACTATCATTAAGTGTTGTACCTTATGATTCTTGATGAATGTATCTTTTCTTTTATGTACTCCAAGAGCATATGCACCAAGACAAATTCTTTGTGTGTCCAATCAACTTGGCCAATAAAGAATTCTATTCTATTCTATTCTATTCTATTCTATTCTATTCTATTCTATTCTATTCTATTCTATTCTATTCTATTCTATTCTATTCTATTCTACTCTACTCTACTCTACTCTACTCTACTCTACTCTACTCTACTCTATTCCTGGGTGTTTACCTAGATGGTGACAGATGTATGTATAATTATAAATATAAGAACAGAATATAAGAACAAAAAAAAACAGGTTTCTACTTTGGAGCATTTATTCTAATAATAATAAGGTAAAGGAGAAAAGTGAGAAGATAATACCAGAGGAGAATAAGATTGGCTTCATGTACTCTTGATGAATCAGGTATTTATTGAATAAACTATAACTCTGTGGAACAAAATGTCACAAACCATGCCTTACCAATCTCCAAGATGGTATTACATGAAGAAAGAGAAGCACAGGTTATCTGAATGTGATGTATGAATCTAATAAGTAACTTAAGAGAGTTGCAAGTAAACCTTTTCTTTCTGTTGAATGATTAAATGAACTGAAAAACAACCAGCACATTTTGTAATCTGCTTGATATTTTCCCCAAGCTGGGCTCTATTAAATCACTTTATTTTTCAGTTTTGTCTCTTCTCTTCTTTCGCTCCTCCTTCCAACAAAGCCCACTACGTTTTTCCTTGCTCTCTGCACCTCTTTTCTTACTTTGCAAGTTTGAATAGGAAACTCCACAGCAGACTCACTGAGGAGGCTTAGCAGAGTTTTGCTTTTATTGAATTCGTGGCACGCTATCTACGATTATGAAGCAGGTTGTAACTTTGGATTTTTGTTCCTCGGAGAAGGGCAACCTAATCATGAACTCCTATTATCCTCTTTGGCTTGGCACTTTTGCTTCTGTTTGAATTCTGATAAACCCAATGTTTGTGCAGTCAGCTTGCTTTCCAGAAGTACACAAAACCCAGCTTTATTTAGCACAGTCAAGATCCACGCTGCGATTATCCTGATATTAATCACTGCGGGCCAAAACATGCAGATCCTTAAGTGCACTTAAAGCCCTTATCCAGGTTTTTCTGTGGATTAAGTTGCTGTCATTATTTATTTCATTTATTTAGGTCTCCCATCACCACTTTTATGCTGCTGACTCAAAAAACACAGGGCAACATACAAAAACAATAAGAAAACAAAACCGAAGCTCTTCATCCTTACTCTTAAAAATAGCGTAGGATCCATATACTCAAAACATACCCCTGTAGGTTGCCCAGAGGAAAACACTAGGTATCAAATGCCCATTTAAGGTTTTCTGAAAGGATTTTGGCACCTTATGGATTAAATTTACTTCCAGCAATAGCAAACTCTGTATAGCTGGGGTTAACACAAGGAAGGCCTATTATGATTTAAGTCTTGAAATGTAGACTGACCACTCCCAGCTGCCAAATGTTATACTTCCCACAGATTGGAAGGCAATATGATGACACTTGTGGTTGAGGGGAGGATAAAGTTATAATTCAAGAATCTGGATCAGTGCTTTACCTTCAGATAAGGTGATTATTTATGATCGCATAAAGTGTCAGAAATCCTTGAAGAAGAGAAATCCTCCTCTTACTCTTATAGTGCCCTCCCCACCCCCAGAAGATATAAGGGATAAGGACAGTGGTGGGATTCAAGTAATGTAACAACCGGTTCTCTGCCCTAATGATTTCTTCCAAAAAACCAGTCTGCCAAACTGCTCCGAAAGTTAACAACTGGTTTTTCCGAAGTGGTGCAAACCGGTTGAATCCCACCACTGGATAAGGATGGTTGATTTGTAAAGATGGGAAAGTTTACATCTGCTTATTATTGTGATAACCAGCAATCTCTTTATTGATTTAAAAACTAACTGTCATAATCACCAATTAGCAATATTTCTATACCTTTTATGATAGTGAACAGAATTCCCCCAACTTGATGCCCATCAAAAACCTTGGGATTAAAATTCCTAGCCACAGCTGAAAGGCCACTATCCAACTTCTATCCAGTAGATATTTAAGATATAATAAAAGTTGACTGTTCGCAAGCAAGGAAGCTTTCCAACAGGTATTGGTTGAGAACAAATCTTACTTTCTGGTCATCCCAATGTTATATCTAACTCCGATACCCTAGCCTCAAGCGTACACAAATTTTAATGAGGCAAAAGGCTACTTCTAGTCTTTCAAATGGTGGGGCCAGGACAATATACCATTTGAGCCAATTCAAATTAAATTAAATATAACTAATAAAATTAACCTCCATACTTTTAATACTTCTCTCTTCCACTCTTCATTTGGGGGTTGCATCAAATGAAAAGTGCCTAAAATTGCCTTCCTCGCTTCTCCTACTAGCCCATTTTTTGGATTTTTCTGATCCAAGCAGTCCCCTGACCTAATCCTGCTTAGCTTCTGAGCCTAGTGAAGTCAATCAAATGTTGCCATCTACTGAAGCTCCATTCCATTGAGTACTAGAGTTCAGTAGCAACATTTGGAAGGGGTTCTGGGAAGCTAATTATATATCTCCAGGCTAGCTAATGAAAATGGCAATATCCAGAATCCCTACTGAAGGCTTATACCAGTGTGGGTTGTCCCCGGTTCGAACTGGTTTGCAAGAACTGGTAGTAAAACCGGCAGGAGGCTCCGCCCACTGACCTGGATGTCATCATAGGTGATCTGTGCATGCATAAAAGAGTGCACGTGTGCATGATACATACCGGTAGTAAAGGTAAGTAGAACCCACCCCTGACTTATACCCTTAGAATTTCCCCTTGCCTTGTAACCTTGCACTACCTCCTAAATTACGTGATGTAAGTCTCCTTCCTTCTGATATTTCTGAATTGGGCTGCTAGAAGCAGTGAGGGAAGGGCATAAGATGGAAGGTATAGGGAGTAGCTTTGAAGGATAGGCAACTACCAAAACAATAGTCAGCTAATAAATGTTTGAGCTGGGACTAAGAAAAGAACAGGAAAAACATTCAGATAAGGCTCTGTCTAGTTCATCTGAAATTAAAAGGAAGTGAGGACAAACATATTCAGACTTGAAATATTCTATATTATACCTTTATAGGAAATGTAGCCCTGACCCATATGGGATTAGTTTTTTAGTCAAGTCTATCTTGTATGAGGAGTGGAGCGGTGGCTCAGCGGTTAAGACACTGGACTTGTTGACTGGAAAGCTGGCAGCTCAGGTTCAAGACCCAAGCTCCACCTGGTGAGTGAGCTCCCGTCCTTGCCCCAGCTTCTGCCACCCTAGCAGTTTGAGAGCATGCAAATGAGAGTAGATAAATTGATAGCACTTTGGTGGGAAGGTAACAGCACTTTGTGGCATCATGCTGGCCAGATGATCAGGAAAATGTCTTTGGACAGTACTGTCTCAACGGCCTTGAAATGGAGATGAGCACACACACACATCCCTAACATCTGCAACAACTTATGGAGTAAGAGCCACAGGGATCTCTTTTCCTTACCTATCTTGTATGGCTGACCTAACAAACCAGCCCTATGAGCAGGTCTTTTAATTCTTGGCATTTCACGTGTGGTAAGAACATTCTCTTCTTTCACAGAGACCTTCTGAATGCTTGAAAGGGAGAACATGATTCACCATCGGTTTCTTTTTAATTTAAATTTAATTGTGCCTTGTGTTCTCCCATTAGGCAATGCTCAGGATCTCTCTAAAGAATGTTAGGTAGATCTGAATCATTGTTTTCCCTCCATGTATAATTGGCTTCAACATGCAATAGCTTGCTCGTATAGTTGCTGCTCTTTGCTTACTGATCCAACAATAATATTCCCAAGCTTGTTGCCTAATTGTGAGAGATACCTACACTGGCAGAGATGAGGTTGTTTCACTTGAAACCATAAATGAGTCCTGCCACCTTCAGTGGGTATGATAGAGCATGGGATCCTCCTACACTTTCTGTTCCTATCTCCTGTCTTCTTCAAGACTGAGCAAAACTTCAGAAAGAAATTCATTGGAACAGTTCCTCTGTCATATCATTAACCTGCTGCCCTCTGGGTTTTTTCTGTTCTGCCCGTATGGTTTTCTACTGGATTTTTCTTTGGTCTAGAAGGGAAAACAATCAACATGTATGCACACACACAGGGAAAATAATCAACATCTATGCACATACGCATACAAAGACATGAGTTTGTGCTTCAGATGGAGTTGGAGAGAGAGAGAACTCTTAAGCAGCTTGTTTCCTTTACTATCATTTCCTTTAATATACTTCCCCCACCTGATAATTCACCATAGGGCTAAATATTTGGATTTCTTGTATGCTTTGAAAATTCCCTTGCCAACTGTGAGAACAGTTCCAAAACAAACAAGGGGTTTATAGATGCATTGTCAACAAGCGGGTCAAATTGTTTAGCCTTGTTCACCCTCTTTTAGTGGGTCAGTAAAAACTGACCCTACTGTTCCAAGAGAAAATAAGAACACTTATTTTCTCTTGGAACAGTATATATATATTCTGACTCAGCAGAAAAGGCCAGGAGGAAAAAGACCAACCAAACGGGAGAAGATTCTGCTCTCAGCGTTAGGAATTTGTTGTCTTTCCAGCTCATTTTAAGGGAAGGAGGAAAAGTTTAATTTCCTAAACTATCTATGATCAGAAATCAGAAGCAGGATTTTCAGCCAAATCAATAGGCAAAAGCTCAGATGAGGTCCGGTCCTGAGACTGGGAGAAGATGATTAGTAGTATCTACCAAACGTCTCAAGAGGGCCCAATGGTTCACTATTAAAGACAATGAGTTTGTCAGCTGGAAATTGGACAGCCCGGGTTCGAGACCCGAGGGTTGTGCAACAGGATGAATTCTCATTACTTGCTCCAACTCCTGCCAACCTAGCAGCTCGAAAATATGCAAATGTGACTAGATAAACAGGTAACACTTCAGTGGGAAGGTAACTGCGTTCTGTGTGCCTCAGCGTATAGACCAGTGGTATAGACCATGAAAATGTTTACAACTGGCATCAAATGCCGATTATCTCCCACAATTATTGAAAAGAGAGAGAGAAAAAATGTTTGTGTGTGTGTGTCTGTGTGTGTGTGTTTTAGCTATTGTTGAACTATAAATGCTAGCGGCTTCTGGGAGTTGTAGTTCCTTACTATCTTGAGAGCCACACATTCCCTGTCAGACATGTTCAATTAAACTAACCCAGCAGGAAAAGGATTTTGGATCTGGTATGAAAGCTCCTGACATATACAGAAAGCTTATCCTTTCACTCCCCACTCCCCCAAATCTGAAACCTCTGATGCTTTGACTCAAGACACCTACCTATTCCTATTGCCTAATATGGAGGAAACAGTCTTATTATTTTGTATTTCTTTAGAAACTATTTACATGGTCAACAATATCCCAATAGCGGAATGTTCTGAATTCTATGGAACTGATGACTGTATAACAGAAGATCTGAACTGAATGGAATTGTTAGCTGAAACTCATCATAAAGGGCAAACAAACAGGATTATGGTTTGATACTTAAGACATGTCTAGTTTAGCTTTTAAAAAGGTGTATAGAGATCCAGTGGCTTGGTGGAGCAATGTCTTATTGTAAGACAAAGGTCAAAAATGAGGTAGTGGCTTTTTTCACTATTTTTCTCCTGCTTGGTGGCACTCCTTTGGGAGCAAACATTTTCCAAGGTTGATTTCTGAGAAATTTTAGGCTACGGCTATAATGCACTGTGACAGTAGAGTATTGCTCACTAGTTGGTAAATAACTTGGAGGCCTCTTTATAGATTTAGTTTCAGAAGTATTGAGAATTTACAGTACGCACCAGATGAAAAGCTCCTCATTTACCCAGTGAATACACAAAAGGTATTTTATAAGGGATAAAGTCCAGTATGTAGTTTGTAAAATGCCTGTTGGAAAGTTTAGTCGTCGTCGTCGTCGTAGTAGTAGTGTGTGTGTGTGTGTGTGTGTGTGTGTGTGTTCTGAAAGCAAAGACTGGATTGCTTTGCCTTTGAGATGAGATACGGCGTCTTCCATAAGAATCAGAGAGTTGGTGGGTACCTCAGAGGTCTTCTAGTCCAACCTTCTGTTTAGTTCACTGGAGCATTTTGGGTGGGTGACAATTAACCTCTGTTTGTAGACATTCGCAGGGATGGTGTACAGGTGATCCTCGACTTACGACAGGTTCAGTTCGTGACCATTCAAAATTAGAACGGCATTGAAAAATGACTTATGGCCGTTTTTCACACTTGCAGCATCCCCATGGTCACGTGATCAAAATCCAGATGCTTGGCAACTGATTCATATTAATGACAGTTGCAGTGCCCCAGGGTCACACGCTCCTCTTTTGCCATCTTCTTATAAGCGAAGTCAGTGAGAAAATCAGATTCAGTTAACGGCTGTGTTATTAATTTAACAACTTCGGCCAGAAAAGTCATAAAATAGGGCAAATTCACTTAGCAAATGTTTTGCTTAGTGACAGAAATGTTGGGCTCAATTACAGATGTAAGTTGAGGACTAGCTATAAGAATGTGTGTGTGTATGTATGTACAGGTTATGTATATGTATATGTATATGTATATGTATATGTACAAACACATTCACCTAACTTGCAGGGTAAGGTATTATTTTACCTCTCTGAGGGTAAATTGAAGAATTATTTATTATTTTTTAATTTGATTCATTTGATTTGTAAAGCTGCCCATCTCACCTGGGACTGGCTCATAACAATTAAAACAACATCCAGAGCATAAATAAAAACTAACAAAATATGAGGTTGGTTTAGTCAAAAGCTGCCGGCATAGTGATATAGAAGCTTATTTATTCTATGCATCTTACTCTTTAGTGCTGCCTATAAAAAACAGACAATATAGTACAGTCTTAGATCCTTTTTACAATGTTGTTTGGTTGTTTAGACTATGAAGATTTTGGAACGATATTCAGACAATGTAAAGAAGAATGCTATGGCAGATACATAAGACATGGAGAGGAAACCAGCCTGTTCTTTCTAACGAGACTTCTTTTGAAAGTATGATATATCCAGAGATATTAAGGTGGGCTTGACACATATATGATGACATCATCATTTTGACAGTATCATGACTTGTGAAAGCCACTGCTGGGTATCATTTCAGTTCTGAAACTAAAGGAGCCCATTAGACAGCACCTTCTTGAGAAGATGAAGTTTATTCCGACACTCTAAAATGAAATATTTAAAAAAACCCACAGAAACCTCAATCATATAAAAAAAAACACATGCTTTTATTAAATAATGGATTTTAACTTGCATTATTTTCCCAAGGGGACTAAAATGCTTCATTTGAAACTTTTTAAAGAAGCAACCTTCAGTAAATCCAATTGGTAGAACAAAGCCCTTGAAAATGAAATGAACAATAAATGATTGTCTAACATAATTTATAGTGAAGGAGTGTGGAATAAGGAATGTCAAGAGACCCTGCCTTTCAACAGACAACTTAAAGGCCCAGTTGTCGCAACCTTAATTTAACTTCTACCAGGACATCAAGATATAGAATTTTAGTTCAGTGTCAATTGTGCTGGTTGCTGTTCTCAGACCCATTTGAAATCTAACAATCTAATCTTAAAAGCAATTTACCCACCTTCTCTACATGCCACACTAATTTGCTCATGAATGTTGGCCTTAAGCAAAAAGAATAATCAAAATAGTAAACAGCCGGAGTTGGTTTGGAAGCTTTTGAGTCATCACAACACTGGGCTTTATTCAGCCTTACGTAGGCATGCAGTTTCACACAACCAAGCTGCCTGAGAAAACCTTGTGGTACAAATTACAATCGAGGGAAATGGGCATATTTTAGGATCTAATACTCTCCACTATAAAACATTGCCAATATTGACAAAGTGAGTGTGCATTGTTTTGTTTTGTTTTTAACTGCCTCTCAAATGTGGCAAGTAAAATTTCTTGAAAGAATGATGAGAGATGCTTTATCTGATAATGTTCTCCTTGGGCTTCAATGACATTGTCTGTCCTTTTCTGTGTCCTTCTGAATATTCATTTTAACTCCTTGATTTCTGCGCTGGATTGGCATGTATTTAAGTTAATGTTGACTTAAACTTCCATCTCTTTCTGCTTGCATCTCTCCGTCAGTTTCCCTTCTTGCTTTCCAACTTTGAATCTTACTAGAAGAGGACACTGACTTTTATCCCCTTGTGCCCAGCAACTGCAACAATTGTACTTACACAACGCAACCCCTATTTTTTTCCCCACAACCTACTCCAAACTCAACAGGAACTGCTGATTGACCAGGCAATGCAAAAGCTGACATACTGAGCAAAAGAAAAAAGGTGGATCAAAAGAAGATATTTTTTCTTCTGTAGCATCAGTGTGCATGTGCTGTATGACCATGTTTCAAACTATCAAGTCTCAAGAGCAAGTACAAAATGACCCGTTTTCAAACCTGGCTTATGACACTCTGCTCTTGTAATCACATGAATCATAGTATTTTAAAGTAAACTCCAAAAATGGACATTTGTAACTTTTATACCTGGAGCCTGCACAGCTGTAGACCTGGTATGGTCCAAATTTTTAATTCTGCCGTGGCACCCCTCTTTGAATGTTGCTGACGTATTGGCTCAATGACAAGTCCATTAAATCTCCAGGTTCATTCTGGAGTGGTCTCTGTATCTACTTTGGATTCAACACAATTGTCTTCTGGCAGGGGTGAAATTAAAAAAATTTCCCCTACCGGTTCTGTGGGTGTGGCTTGTTGGAGGGAGGTCATGTGACTGCATGGACGTGGCCAACTCGACATCACTCACATTGAAGGGCTCCTCACTGGCCCCTCCCCTCCCAGCCACTCCTTGTCACTAATGGCAGGAAAATGGGGAGGGGAATATTCCTTCCCTCAGTCTGTACTGAGATTGAGGAATGGATGACAGGCAGGAAAATCCCCCATTTTCCTGTCTTTCACAGCTCCATTCCAACTGCTTCCCCCATCCCCCTCCCTCCTGGGGAATACCTTAAAGGGACAGGCTGCAGCAGCTCTGTTCTGAATGGAGGGAGAAAAGTTAGCATTCTCTCTGCTGCATTTAACATTGAATTCTGTGGAATAATGAGCGGTTGGAAGAGGTGAGCGACGGCCAGCCGGGCATGGATGGGGCCAAGGAGGGGTAATTACTATCAGTTCAGTGAACTGATGCCCATAATCCCTAGCAGTTCTCAAGAACCGGTCCTAACTGGTAGGATTTCACCCCTGCCTTCTGGCTTACCTGGATGAAACTTCAACCAATTGCACAGCATGGAAGTATCACCTGAGTTGCCCAGCCTATCACATTTTTGGCAAATTACCAGTTTACCATTAAGTGTTGGATTCTAGGGTAGAGATCCATTTTCTTTCATCTTATGGTCTTGCTTCTCTCACAGAGAAGTTGCCTTTTTTCCAATTGTCAAACAGAGCAAGGATTGGCTAAGTATTAATAAAGCATTAGTTAAGTAAATCAGATTGCTTTGACATATCATTGAAATAAGTAAATCCAGAGTGACCTTTGTGCTATGAGGCATAGCACAAAGGGCAGGTTTAGGAAGATATTTGCTGTTCCCTTTGTGGATAAAGGTAGCTCTTTCATTTGGCAATCTTTCTTGTGCGATGGCTTGATGTGCATGTTTCTGAAGAATGAAATATGGATCTCAGGGGGAAAATAGCTGTCATGAGCTTGATGTAAGAGAAATTTGGTAAAGAATCAGAGGACATAGCAGCTAGATTCCCACATCATATGAAGCTATCTTTCATTTGGTTTTCTGAATAAACCAAAAGTGATTGCATTCCTACAATCTGTTGAGCATTAAACCAAATAAATGCCAATTTGATGAAAGAGGAAGTGATGCAATGTGTATTTCCGCATGTGACTTTGGATTGTTCCTGGGCAATCATGTTGCCCAGTAAGTTGCTTATGTTCCCTGAGAGTTGAGGCCCATCAGCTTTTTCATTGGTCAAAAGTCCTGCCATTGCTCCAAAGGGGCTTTTCCAAAAGTCCACAAGAGTTTCTTGGTTTTTTCCCCTTGAAAATGTTTATGCTTCTCATCCGAGAGGTTTCTTCAGTTCATGTTCTTCAGTTCAGATGAAGAAGCTTCTCGGATGAGAAGTGAAACATTTTCAAGGAAAAAACCCAAGAAAGTCCAGTTGCCTTTTGAAAAAGCACTTTTGAGACAACCATGACCTGGATGTTTGAGAATCTTCGTAGACATTCTGCCAATGTTTCCTTCCTGACCCTTGGTTCTCCCCCTCTCTTCTGGGGGAGAAGATTCTGGGCTTCCTATATCTAGACAATTTTTCTGCATTTTTTCCATTCAAGGGAATGCAGAAGAGTGCTGACTGGGAGAGGGTTAGCTGACCTGATAACAATAGCACTTATATATTACTTCATAGTGTTTTTACTGCCTTCTCTAAGTGGTTTACAGAGTCAGCATATTGCCCCCAACAATCTGGGTCCTCATTTTACCCACCTCAGAAGGATGGAAAGCTGAGTCAACCTTGAGCCTGGTGAGATTCGATCTACCAAACTGCTGGCAGCCGGTGATCAACAGAAGTAGCACTGTGCCACCGCAGCTCTTATTGATAGTTTTTTCTATATGATTGCAGGGCATTGAAATGGTGGCTCTGAGGATTTGAAGTATATGTAGCTGTGTAGAAATATCCCTTGCTCAAAGCCTTTCAGATTATTTTCACTTAAAACAGAAGAACATTTTGCCTTCTCCCATACATTTTGCTCCTTAATACAAATATGCTTAAAATAGGAGATAATGCCATACCGTTCTAACCATGGCATTTTTCCAGCTGCATTGTTAAAAAGGAAACACTTTTATCTGCAATGAAACTTTCCTTGATAATCAGCTCAAGCCTTAGAAAGGCACTTTTATGCTGTATATCAGTGGTGGGTTGCCTCCGGTTCGGACCGGTTTGCAAGAACCGGTAGTAAAACCCGCGGGAGGCTCCGCCCACTGATCCAGACATCATCATAGGTGATCTGCACATGTGCAAAATAGCGCGCGAGCGAGCGAAGCAAGCACGCGGGTGTGGGCGCAGGCGTGATGCAAACCAGTAGTAAAGGTAAGTAGAACCCACCCCTGCTTTATATGTTACCTATCACACAATTTACAATTAAAAGTAGAATCCAGTGCACTTGGGAGGGAAGTGGCTTGGGAGGGAAGTACTGTATGTTTAAAACATAGCTGTTAAACTAAAATCCAAAAGACCTTTTTTCTTTAATACTGGCTTTTAATTTCCAGGGAGTAGAGATATTATTGTGGATGTATACTTCTACTAATTGTCTAGAAATGGTTTCTTTTTAATTTGAGTTCTGAAAAAGTTGAGCAGCGAGATTGAAATTATACAATTCTTCATTTTGTGACTTCTAGAAGCAGGTTCCGCTTAGGCATTTTGAACAAGAGGCTTTCAGGTTGTTCCACTGACTCTAACTATTACCTAACCTAAATGTATTTATTTATTTATTTTAATCCTGGAAGCTTTTATACTTCTGCTCTTTCAAGGATCAAAAGGTTGTGTTGAAATAACAGAGAACAAAAACTCTTTGTACAAACAATAGCTTTTCATACGGTTGGAGGCGGAATGGTAGCAGTGTCCTTGCCCACACAGTACATTAATTATGTTTACTTCCAACTCTGTTTTGTTGATATTTGGACTACTACATCTAGTACCTGAGAAAACAGATGTATTCCCAGGAGTACAACCAGGAGTGCTGCATTAAAATCTGTTTTAATGAAATAGTTGTGGTTGTGCTTGAACATAAGGTTGGAGTAGAAGGTCTCTGAGATTCCTTCCCAGCCCTGTGATTCTATGTGGTTATCTATTGCCAGTGTTCCCTCTACATCTGTAGTCATTTTGTTTTTAATCTTAATATATGTTGGTCTTAAATGTTTTGTACTCACTGAAACACCTACATTGATATTTTGCTTGCCAGCAATACACTTTTCAGATATTTCAAACTTTTCATCTCTTTACTTTGTTAAACTTTCTGTCTCGGGAACTATTTTGAGCTAGTCAGGCCAAATGTTGATATTCTATTTATTCACATCAGAGTTGCCCAATAGGAGACCTCAGGGTTATCCCTGAAAGCTTTGGCTAAAACCTCCAGAGATTGTTATTATACAATGTTGTAATAAAATGGTTATTTTTAAGGTAAGAGGGGAGATTGTTAACTGACCTGAGAATAATTGTGTTAGGTATATTCATGTTAGAGAAATATAAATATCAGTGACGGTAAATTCATTCACCAACAAGCAAGTACTGGAACACGTAAGACCAGAGATGTTACAAAACTGCATCTCACTTATGTTGGTCATGTCCAGAGGTGGGTTTCAGCAGGTTCTGACCAGTTCTGGAGAACCAGTAGCAGAAATTTTGAGTAGTTTGGAGAACCAGTAGTAAAAATTCTGACTGGCTCCACCCCCTTTCTATTCTCTGCTTCCCAAGTCCCAGCCGATTGGGAGGAAATGAGGATTTTGCAGTATCCTTCCCCCAGAGTGGGGTGGGAATGTAGATTTTACAGTATCCTTCCCCTGCCACGCCCACCAAGCCACACCCACAGAACCAGTAGTAAAAAAATTTGAATCCCACCACTGGTCGTGTCATAAGGGGGAATTCACTGGAGAAAGCAATTGCGTTTGGAAGAGTTAGTGGTAAAAGGAAATCAGGCCACCAAAAAACACAGTGGCAAGACAATATCAAAGCTGACATCAGCCAAAGCATAGACAACTCAAGGAAATGGTGCAAGATTGGAAGATATGGAGAGACCTGGCCCATAGAATTGCCAAGGGTCAGACACAACTGAAAGGGTAACATCATCATGTAATCCATTGTCAACTTTGACCTCACCGTTATCTACTTTTGGGGAAGTAGGACCATTGGACAGCTTCAGAAACTTCTTCAAATGGGTATGGTTGTCAGAAAGAAAAAAGTCAAGATGTCATGATGCAGTCTTAAAGGACACAACTGCAACTATTTTTGAACAACCTCTATCCTTAGGAATTCATTTAAGTTGTTATACATATTATTCTGCAAATGAAGTGGAAAAAATAGGAGCAAATATTTATTTCTCTAACGCCATGTAATTTTTATTTCTCTTACAAGTTTTCACTTCCCGTGCTTCTGAGCTAATCACGGTAGCAATACGGAGAAAAGATACACAGTGTACCCACATACCCACACAAAACACATACATACAATAACAAATGGATGCTTAAAACTATAACTCTACCTTTAGAAAAATGCTAAAAGAAGGGACTTAAGCAAAACTAACCAAAAAAAGGGGTGGTGGTGGAAATGAAAGAGATCAAACAAAGCAAATGTTTAAAAAATGTTCTAAATTTTCAAATGTTGCTACTTCACTGCAAAACATCTTATGCTTTTGTGCTGATAATAGATATGGAGTTGGCCCTACGAAATCATAATTTCTTCTAGAAATTCTGAATAACAAGAAGTTCAGGAATGCGTGAAGAAGCTCCTCACTGCTCTGTTTTCCTCTATAAAATCAAGCTGGGTCCCCTAGAAAAGTCAGCTGAGGTCTACAAGCACCCTATTATTCTTCTGCTTCATCTCCTCCTTGTTGGTATTCCTCTTTTATATTCAGAAGCAGAAATGAATCTTTGAAGCAGTGACTGCCATGATGATGATGTGGAGGTCTCCAAAACATTCATTTTAGCATATGTCCACAAATGAATAATGAAACACTTTTTATGTAATTCCTGCCCCTTGAGAAATATCTTCTAGTTTACCAGGTGACTTCTTCTTCTTCTTCTTTTTGGGGTGGGGGTGGGTGGGGGTTATTCTCCCAGACTTTTAAGTAGATTTAGGAAAATATAAGGGAGAAACCCCTATTAGGTTCAATACAGCACAGTGTTGATCTGGAGCTACTTAGAAGGGGAAGGTTTGAGGTAACATAAAAACTCATGGATTTATAATCAATAAAAGAAATTAAAATAAAACGAGTCCATTGAAAGAAAAAGGAAGGAAACAGGGATTGGAATAGAGAAACCAAAGAAGAAGAAGAAAAAGAATAGATAAGAAAGTGAAATGGTGGCAGGTCACATTCACATGAGATACACATGCAATAGCAAAAGTAAGATCAAAGCTGTTTCTAGAAGTAGTTGTGAATCAGGAAAGGGATATTCTCCAGTGGTGGGTTGCTCCCGGTTAGGATCAGTTCTATAGAATCGGTAGTAAAACCGGAGCGAGGCTCTGCCCACTGACCGCAATGTCATCAGAACGCTTCTGTGCATGCACACGGCCCCGTTGCTAACTGGTATTAAAGGTAAGTAGAATCCACCCCTGATATTCTCTCTCTCTGTCTCTCTGTCTCTCCACCTGCACCTTTATATGCTCATGTTTTACTTCATCACTTACTACTTGGAATATTCTCTACCAAAAGTGCTAGTAAACAGGAGTCTTAGTTCATCCAAATTTTTCTTGGGAAGAACTGGAATTCAAATGTAATTTGGGATATTCTGATAGGATTTATGCAATCTCCTTAGCAGTGTGTGCATGTGTGTGTGTTTGTGAGAGACAGAGAGAGGGAGAGGGAGAGGGAGAGAGGTTTTTTTTTACATGGCAGAGAAAGACACCTATCCTTAAGAGGCAGAAAAAGGGAAATGGAAAATTAAAGACCTGTATTAATATTTAGCTTTGTCTCCAGAAGCATGGAAAACAGAGCCATGACTGATTTAGGAGAGGACAGATAATACTGGATAACAAGTGAGAACAGAATTTTCTCCATGAAGTGTTGGAAAAAGTCCATCCTTACTTTTTAACTTTATTCTTTAATTGTATTTCCTCATTCTGCAGCTACTCCAGTAGTTATGGTTTCTTCCCTCCCTTCCTTCAGGCACCAAACTAGATTTAACAAAAGACAAGTAGAAATGTAATTGTGGATTTCCCCTCTTTATCTTTTGCCAGCTGCCCTAATAATTATTTATTAGTATTTGATTTATTTTTTTTTCTATTTGCATATCATAGAATACATATCTTTAATGTAAGGAATTTGATAACTTCAATGAAAAATCACACAATATCTCTGGGTGTACGTGTGTGAATATTTTAATCCTCAATTGAAGAAACTACAAGAGATTCACTGAGTGAATTTCCTTTGGGTGTGAACTTTACTGATTAAGGAACAATGTGGAGGCAGCTAATGTCAAAAGAGCTTTTTGAAGAAATGAAGGATATATTCAAAGAGTACCACTGTCTGGGAAGAGATTACTCAAATCTGTGTGTTGTAGCAGTAACTAGGCCTCATTTGCTGTGGTGGGATTTCATTATATATAGAACTAAAAGATGGAAGAGCAGAGTACAGGGAGTCCTTGACTTACAACTGCTATTGGGACTAGAAATCCTGTCGTATGTCATTACAGTCATAAGTCAAGACACCCACTTGACCAGAAGTGTTTTTCTGACATTTTTCATCACTATCATTAAGTGAACATGGCAGACATTAAACAGAACTAGAAACTGGGCAAAATTGCTGGAAACCGGGGGGGGGGGGGGTGTCACAAATCTAACTAACTTTGCAGGTACAGCTCAGATGTTATCAATGGCCCAGCCCTCTTTTTAATCCTGAATATTCCATTTTAGGTAAACCATTTCTGAGTCTGCTCTATTAATGAAGGTTAATGTCTTCTGTTTTTCTTTTAAATCCCTAATATGGATTTTAAATGTATTTTAGACAGCAGCTAAAGTGAACATGCAGCAAAGGTGTTTAAAGTTTCTTTTTGTTTCCCACTGATGAAAAACTGCTTCTTTCTATGGTTAGTGCAGGGGTGTCAAACTCAGTTTCATTGAGGGCCGCATCAGGACTGTGGTTGAACTCGGAGAGCCGGGTGGGTGTGGCCAACTGGGTGGGCATGGCCAGCTTGATGCCACTTACTGGACGGGGTGACTGGATGGGCGTGGCCATATTAACACCACTACCCAAACTGCTGGCATGTTTTCTTTTCCCCACTTGGTAGACTGGGCCGAAGCCATGCTGGCCCAATGTTTCCTCTTCGCATTGGGTCGACTGGGCCTAAACGATGCTGGCCAGCCCCTTACATTTTCCAGGATGGCCCTGCAGGCTGAAAACGATCATCCTTGTGTTTGACACTTCTAGGTTAGTGGCTCCACAGTAGTCCATTTTGGGGAGGAAAAGATACGAGTTGCAATCATACCTTCTTTCTTGCCATGTTTAGCCTGACCCCTTGTTCAATATCTTCTTTGGGATGTGCATTGTTCGAATTTTTTTAAAACTCTGTGAATCAACATATACAAGAACCCACTAAACTGACCCGTGCATCATCGTTTTCTTTCATCTGTTTCCAGGAAAACTGAATTTCATCTGGATTATGACTATCACTTGAGGGAGTCATCCGTAAAGCTTCCATGTATTCCAGGTTGTGCGCTTGACTGTCAGAATGGCCATTTCTGAGCAGGGGGTCATACAGCTGGCAACAACACTATGTCTTAAAAGCTCTTAATCAGGCTGCTTGATCCCAAGCCAATCCAAGAGTTGCACTAGAGGTATGAAGTTGCCTTTTACACAGTTGTGTTTTTGATTGGAACAAGCTGATGTCTCTTTGGTAACCTTTGGGCTGGTGCCCAGTACTATGACTGATAGCAATGCTTCCCCCACTCCACCTCCCTTTCTTAATAATAAAAAGAGCCCATAGGCCTGTTATCCAAATGGGTCTGAAAACATTGTTATACTATTTTACAGCTCAGTTGGCTTATTTTCCTCTACCTCCCTGCTCTACTCAGCATAGGACAGAGGGAGGGAGTTATTCAATTATTTATAAGGGCAAGTCCTGTAAAACACAGCTGGCTATACTTAACTACTGACCCCAGCTAATGTTTGCAGCTGCTGCTACATTGACCAGATGGAGCAAAAAATAAAATAAAATCATGTGTCAAAAGCAACAACTGGGACAATCCACCCAGCATTGTTGAAGATTATCTTTTAGCTTTACAGATAGTGGAATGCACAGAACGTAATGACCATCAGTGCCTGGGTAAAGATTTCCTGCACATCCTCTGTGGGATCATCAAACCTCAGACTGATATTGCCAACCTGAATTTCACTGTATGTCAGATTTCATTTTAATGATGGAAAGTTCCTAGAAGGATTTTGTTGAGTTGTCCTGATTTAATGGTGTTAGGGAGAGACAGGTGGAGGTGGGTCTACTTAGGACTGTCCCTGGGCTGGTACCAGGGGTGAAATTCAGTACGTTCTGGCAGGTTCTGGAGAACTGGTAGTGGAAATTTTGAGTAGTTTGGAGAACTGGCAAATACCACCTCTGGCTGGCCCCAGAGTGGGGTGGGAATGGAGATTTTGCAGTATCCTTCTCCTGCCACACCCACCAAGCCACACCAAGCCCACCAAGCCATGCCCACAGAACCAGTAGTAAAAAAAAATTGAATTTCACCACTGACTGGTACCATTAATGATTGTCCAGTCTCGGACTTCTTGGGGATCACTTCTTCACTGAGGATTCAGAGGACAAGTAAATATTACCTATGTGTTTATCTGAGTGTGTACACTTTTAAAAAACATTTCTCCTGAGGAAAAACCATTATTTTCTGAATAATTTTTCATAATATACGATGTACAAGTATACGTACATATACTTGTACATTTTTCCCCAGTGACCTTCAGGGTATTTTTTTTAGCTATAAATCATATCATACAAAAATGGGTTTAATTATGTATATATCTGTTGAGAGGTACCCAACCTGGCAAGGAAGAGGACTCAAGTGTGGAGTTAGCCTGGATTTACTGCCTAACCACAAAAGATCTAAGATTAACCCCACACACCCCAAGTTCCTTGGAGCCTTATCTAAATGTTCCCAGGAGTGTGTAGCCAGACTGAGGAGATTCCTGTATTATAGGTAAAACATAATGAAGTAATTACCTGGAATTGCATGTGTAACAGTACTCTTTTGATTCACCTATGCAGTGGCAATCTGAAAACAGACACATTTGGATAGGAATCTATTATACTAAATTCTCCATCATCCCCATTTCTGATCTCCCCAACACCCTCACCTTGTTCTTGATGTTACTGTTTACCTGCCTTCTCTGAGACAGGCAATGTTTAAAAGGCAGAGATTGAATGTGACTTTTCTTTGTATTTTAGTTGGGTTGTTCCCATTTGGTACAAAGGCCAAAAGCAAATGGAATAGTGTGAAAGAGATAGAGAGCCCCTCCAGGACATTATACCAAAGTTCCCCCGAACTTGAAAGAGATAGAAGCTCTTGTTACTCTTGAGTAACAAGTACGCTTGAGTAGAGCAGGATAAAGGTATATTAAAATATTTGCATTATTTTCCTAGGTCTCCCTATAGTTGAAAGTTGGTGTATTAGGGTGTAAAGTCAATAAAAGTCAGAAAGGAGATAAAGAGTATATAGGAACCTAAGAAATATTATTGGGAATCACTGAAAGTATAAGTGTATAAGTACGGTGTAAGTCAACTTCCCACACTGAACATTTGTGTTTGTGTCTGTCTGTACTGTATTACTCCCAAGGCTGTACTACTGAAAATTTAGGATCAGAATAATACGTGATTTTCTACATTTCTTTTTCTTTTCTACATTTCTTTTCTACATTACAAGGTTTTGTAGCAAAGAGGGTACAATTTTCTTGCCATTTTAAGGTGTATGAAGAAAATATGTTGATACTGGTTTGTGCTTCGTGCATTATCTGTTCCAAGAATAATTGCCTTAAATGTAATTTAAGCTCAACTAATTTGCTCTCAGACTTTTCATGGGTTCACTTTAAATTATTCTCTTGGATTTTGTTAGACTTTCCTTGTCTCCAGAAGATAGTCATCCAGCACTGCCTGACACTGATCAAGTAGAGACACTCTTATTCTGTTCCTCATTCACATTTAAAAAAATATGTCAATGGGACATTTAGTCACCAATTACCCTTAACAGGAATTGTCTTTGACCATTCTGCACCTCTCCTCAATTCAGCTCCTCTAGCATCATGAAGCTTTATTAGTCTCAAGGTTAGTTGATGAGCTAAAATTTAGCAGAAGTGGAATTTCCTTTCCAAAAAATTGGACAATTTTCAGATTAAGTGTTTTCAGTAAATGACATATCTTAAGGATTAATAATAAATGGCACCTTGTATCTATCAAATATGTTTTCAAGATCACATTTGTTCACTTGAATAAAAAAAACTTCTGAAGGGAATCAGCTCACCTATCCTTGGGCTATCCAGAGTTTCTCCAACTCCACTGCCTGTTTAGGAATAAAATTAGCAGCCAATACTTCCAATTCAAGAGTGGGTTCTACTTACCACCTCTACTGGTTTGCAACGGGAGCGTGCACGCATAAGCTACTGTGCATGCACAGATTGTTCATGGTGGCGTCCAGGCAGGTGGGCGGAGCCTCCCGCTACTGTTACTACCAGTTCGTAAGAACCAGACCAAACCGGAAGCAACCACCACTGTTCCAATTGTATCATTGTTTATATCCAATTGTTCCTGAACCATTTTTTTTTTTCAGATTGGCTCAGAATGTTGAGAGATTAAACAGAATGCTATGTCAGTTGCCCCCATCCTTGAAGGCAGCTCTAAAATATAAACAATAGTCTTGAGACATAGCAAATTATTAGTCTTGTTGAATCATTAGTAGGTGGAATAAATAAGGCTATTGGGAAAGTAAGTGTGTCTGTTTCCTATTACAACTTTCAAGAATTTCATCTGATTCTTTTGGGTATCTTACGAATCATAGGCGCATGATACATGCCAATGAAGTACAGATTTGTTGTGGAATTCTTGGTGATCTGTTTCCAGCTAATTGCTTTCTTTCATTTGTTTTCATTGAAAACGTTTATTTTTCTTTTGGCAAATTGGTGAGTGTGTGTAAATGTATGGCTTTTCCGCTGTCTTTCAAACAGAAGGTTTTCACAGAGTAGGTTACAGAATATATTTTTCTTTCCTTCCCTGAGTCCCCAACTTCTGTCTTAGGATCAGAATTTAGTAATTCAACACTTGTTTTGTATGTAAAGAGTCTCAGATTCAGTTTCTGGCATCTTTAGAGCAAATAAAGTTCATGTGATAGAGTTGGTGCATGAGATTTTAAAGCTACCTCTAGTCAATCAACATACAGTTTCCTTTCATCTTATTATTGGGAATTGTTGTTACTGTTCACTGACCAAGTATGATGTTATGGAGCTCTATTACCTTCCCACCTAAGGGAAGTGGTACCTACTTATTTATTTGCATTTCCATGCTTTCGAGCTGGTAATTTGGTAGGAGCTGGAGCAAAAATGGAGCTCACCCCATCCCACAGCATTTGACTCTTGAACCTGGGCTGCTGTTTTTCCAGCCAACAAGATCAGCATCTTAACCACTGAAATTATTTTATTTATTCTTTATTATTGATAAAAAAAATAATTATTCTTGTGGCATTCTCAACAATTTCATCCCTGTTTCAAAAGCATAAAGTCAAGGAATTGTGAGTTTTGCAGACATCTGTTTCAGCTGGAAGAACAATGGCCTTGAAAATATGTAGGGGTTTTTTTTTTTTTTTGATAGGGTGATATCTCTGCATTTTAATACTTTGTGAAAATGAGCCATAATATTTCTCCCAAGTAGTAAATGTCTCTGTTTCATGGCTACAGAAGTCTTCATATCATGGATGCCATCTCCAAACTTTTTTTAAAAATTGCCTTCACCTGACATATCCTAAATACGCTCCCAAATCCTGAAGATACTGCAAATGCTGAAAATTTGGTACAAACATTATTTCCATGTTTCCCCTTATTTTTAGGTGAAGACCCTGCCCCCACCTTTGCCATATCCTAAAAAAAGTTTATCAATTACAAAATATAAAAACTTGTCTCTTCTTCCAAAATTCTGGCATCAATCTGACATAGCCTCAACTTTCACTCTCCAGCCATTGTGAAGTTTAGCTTGTGACAAGCAGAAAACCCACTTTCCAATGGTAAATGTTTATAAATGAAGCTCAACAGTCTCATAGCAAAGCCATGTTAAAATATCTTTTGTTTTGGTAGTTTCCCAAGAAATAACCACAAAAATGACAAAAGTGTTCCGGACAGGAAAATAAAGTCTGGTTTATCAAGCAACCTCCCAAGCTAAAATAACTTTTCTGCTTGGAGATGCCAAAATTTGTACCTGCAATCTTTTGAATGCAAAAACATGTGTTTCATCACTAATGTTGGCTCTTTGTACTCTTGGACTTCAGTTGAGAGACCATTATCAAAAAGCTGGTTACTGCTAACCTATTACTTCCTAGTTACAGCATTTGTTAAATAAACTTTGCCATAGAATTTTGACAATCAAAGGCCTATCCAATTACAAGCAATCTTAACTGCACAAGCTAGAATTGAAGAGTTATGTCATCCCTTTTGGGACAATAACAATTTCAGCATTACTTTATAAAAATGTACTTTAAAGGGATAGTAAATATTAATGCTGATATATCAAGAATATTGGCTTCACTGTGTTTGTTTTGTTTTGCTCTCTTTTTATTATTTTTTAACTGAACATACTGAATTAATTTTTACAAATATTTTCCAAGTGGATGTCACAAGAAACAGCAGGCTAAGATCAATTGATCAGCCTGGATATATCTTGTAGGATTCTCTCCAAAGAGGGTCAGTTTTTCCTAAGAGAAAATGGATAACGACTTCACTAAGATTAGTTGGCATGTAATTTACATGGCTTAAACATTTCCCTCAAAAATGGTTTTTGTAGGAAGCCTTTGTGCCCAAACAAGCTAAGTAATTCAGAGTGGAATTTAACACCTCATGCTTGGGTATAAATATCATTGTTAATAAATAAAATCTATCCTGGCACCAAAAATATCATAATGTGTGTTTGTATATGTTCACATGCCTTTGACTTAGTATTGAGTCAAATACTTCTGGGAGCTGCCTGGATAAATCCCTATAGTTTTCTTGCATGATTTTGGAAGTAGTTTGCCATTGTGTTCTTCCCAGGGCTGAAAGAGGATGACTGGCCCAAGGTCACCCAACTGATTTTGTTCTCAAGGCAGGACTAGAATTCATGGTCTTCCAGTTTCTAGCTCGGTGCCTTAACCATTGCCCCAAACTGACTCTGTCATAATGAAGGTGCCCCCAAAGTTCTTAATGTAATGTTTCTTTGGGGAATTGTAGTCCAAAATATTAGAAGAGTTAATTGTTCTTATGATTGTGTATAACACCATTGAAAGCTTGTTTTGCTTGTTTTCTCTCTTCCCACTAATCATCTTGATCCCTAAATGTGGCTTTTAAAGTTGCTCCACACAGCAGGAGTGGGTTCTACTTACCTTTACTACCGGTTCGCAGCGGAGCCCTGCTTGCTCACTTCGCTCGTGCATTGTTGCGTTTTGATATCGGGATCAGTGGGCAGAGCCTTCCGGCAGTTTTACTACCGGTTCTATAGAACCGGTGCGACCCAGGGGCAACCCACCACTGCCACACAGTCACCTGGTGTTTGTGAGCGATGGTGGTGCGGTGGTTAAAATGCAGTATTGCAGGCTGCCTCTTCTGACTGCCAGCAGTTTGATTCTCACCGGCTCAAGGTTGACTCAGCTTTCCATCCTTCCGAGGTTAGTAAAATAAGGGCCCAGATTGTTGGAGGCAATATGCTAACTGAGTAAACCGCTTAAAGATTGCTGTAAAGCACTTTGAAGCGGTATATAAATCTAAGTGCTATTGCTATTCCAATGCGCTTTGCACTGTGATTTCGAGAGTTCCTTTGAATTCAGTTAATTTACCCGCTTTATGGATTAGTGATGATTTGATAGCTAATACATAATTTCTCCAGTCAGGGTCATGGGGAAATGTAGGACATGACGTGAGGCTAGAAACAAAACTGTGGCTGAAGAACACATTGCAGAAACTATAATGATGGTTAAAGCCTAGGATATAAGGTTTTGCCATAAAATACTCAACAATATGCTAGGTACTGGTTTATTCTTGGCCCGGTATAAAAAAGTGCCTATTTGAAATAAAATTGTGATGATCTGCATAATATTATCATTTAGAGGTCCAAAATAGAACGATTTAGCTCTGAATCACTATTCCTCACCCCCCTCACAAATATCCCCCCCCCAGAACAGGCTGATATAAATGTTTTGGGTGTAGTTTGTACATTTCTGGAAATGCATCATCCAGAATAGGAAATTCTTCATGATATTTTGGATGTTTCCCAATCTAAACTTGCCCACTGTCTTGATTGCTTCTTCTGATATTTGACGCTGGCTGTGAAAAAAGAAAGGTGGTTACAATATTTGCAAAACTGAAGATCTTCTTTTGAAGTTTTTGATGCAGAAGAGCACCAGCCAGCTTCACCTTTTGGTTTCGGTGAGATGGTTGGTTCTATAATTATATCATAATAATAGTGCAAGGGATACTTAATATTACATGAGAGATGTGAGAAAGGATTTCATTTGACCGTCTTCCTGATACCAATAGCACTTAGACTGCTTCATAGTGTTTTATGACCCTCGCTAAGCAGTTTACAGAGTCAGCATATTGTCCTCAAATAATCTCATTTTACCAATCTTGGAAGGATGGAAGGCTGAGTCAACCTTGAGCTGGTCAGGATCGAATTCCTGACTGTGGCAGAGTTGGCCTGGAATACTGGATTCTAATTACTGCACCACCAGAACTCAATTGCTAAAGCTCATTTATTTATTTATTTATTGGTTCGATTCATATGCGGCCCTTCTCTGGAGACTCAGGGTGGCTTACAATGCATTAAGCAATAGCCTTCATACTTTTCTATATACCTGCTTAGTGGGGCTTTTGCCCCCCCCCCCCGCCCCTGAGCGGTGTTCTTTTTTATACAAAGTCAGCTTATTGCCCCCACAATCTGGGTCGTCATTTCACTTACCTCAAAAGAATACAAGGCTGAGTCAACCTTGAGCCTGGTGAGATTTGAACTTGCAGTAATTGTAGGCAGCTGGTGCTACTTTAACAGCACTTAGTCAGATAAATTGATGAGCCACTAAGGCTCATCAATTTATCAAAGGCCTTCTGAGGCTCATGACAGGGGTGTCAAACTGGCAGCCCATGGGCCAGATGCGCCACGTGTAGGCCATGCCCACCCCAGGTCCGCAAAGGGAAAAACGCTGCTAAACGTCATGAGACGGCAATGTGACACCATGAGTTTGGTACCCGTGGCTTATGATAACTACTTGGCTTCACTTGGCTGAAAATTCTCAGATGGGGCTCAGCTCAGCTCAGCTCAGAAGCTTAACTTTACCTATCAGCTGATTATCCACTGCTAGAGTAAAGATGTAAAATATGTTTGTACCAGAAGTGGGTTTCAGCAGGTTCTGATCAGTTCTGGAGAACTGGTAGCAGAAATTTTGAGTAGTTTGGAGAACCGGTAGTAAAAATTCTGACTGGCCCAGCCCCCATCTTTTCTCTGCCTCCCAAGTCCCAACTGATCAGGAGGAAATGGGGATTTTCCAGTAACCTTCTCCTGGAGTGGGGAGGGAATAGAGATTTTACAGCATCCTACCCCTGCCATGCCCACCAAGCCATGCCCATCAAGCCATGCCACGCCCACCAAGCCACACTCACAGAACCAGTAGTAAAAAAATTTGAAACCCACCACTGGTTTGTACTTTCAGGATTTTAAATTCAAGTCAACTTCTTCCTCACCTCTAGAAGAACTGATTCTTGATAGAGTACAGTGTTTGGCCCTGGAATTAGAAGTTCTTATATGTTTTGGTAATAATCATGTTTGATTGCCAACCACTAGTTTCTGTCTCATCCGTATCAATGATTCAGGATTGTATTTGAAGGCTGGTTATCTGTTTGTTCATTCATTCATTCATTCATTCATTCATTCATTCATTCATTCAATATACCCTGCCTTTCTGTTGTATATAAGTGCTCAAGGCATCTTAGGAAAATTTTAAAACAATTCAGATATAACGTAACAGTAAAATCAATGCAGGCAAAATCAGTCAAATTAAAATTTTGAAGATGGTCATCTCTCTGGTTTTGTAGCCAGGTATGCATTTTCTCTTAAACAGGGAGTCCCTGTTGGTCTAGAATATTTCAATGAAGGACTCTGAAAGTCAGATACCTTCAAAATGATTATCCGCACAGTAGATATCATGTGACTCCATTCATTTAAGAGTGGAATGTCAACTAAGACAATACACTTAAGAGTGAACGCTGCCCTGAAAATACTTGGTGTACGAATAAAGCCCTATAAAATACTTCGTGTTTTATGGTAAAAATAAACAACTAAAAGAAAACAACCCATCTAAATGGAACAAATTAAGGCAGCACACCTTGGAATGTAATTTGTATATTTGATACAAAAACAGGGGCACATTTTCTGACATGCACTATTTTTCCCTGTTTATACAAACAGTCACAGATATGTCCAGATGTTATTCAGCTGCATGTTCAAAGCTCTCCTCTCCTCTCCCCTCCCCTCCCCTCCCCTCCCTTCATGTCCTCTCCTCCCTTCTCCTCTTCTCTCCATTTACCAATTCCTGTGAAATACATATGCTGCATATCTATTGAAATGATCTACTCATATTGGAGACTGCATTTTTGAAAACAAAGGGAAGGATTTAAGAACATTTTAATTCATTATGCCCACAACTGGTATTTATCACTTGAACCCTTTTTTTCTAAAAGATGCTGGGTGTGGATTCTTACAATTGTGATTTAATTTTTAAAAATTGTATAAAATTTGATTCTTTGGCCATTATCAGCAATCTCCATTTTTCTACTTGCTTTTTATTTAATAAACTTATTATGTACTTATTATGTACTCAGCTGTAGAGTAGATAGTAATATCTATACAAATGTGATGGATATACTTTATGAAAAACATAATATTTTAAAAATGAATAACAAATATTCAGCTTATGTGGAGCAGCTGCAGACGGTCTGATATTTTCTTTACTTCCCTAGATTCAGGCATTGGCTAATAAATTCCATGTAGGTGCTTGGAAACAGCAGTCAAAAAGCTGCATTTTGTATTTTGATATTTGTCTTGGTTTACTTCCTTACTAGTGACTTATAACTTCTTCATAGCGTTACTCAGCTATTGCTTGTCATCATTACTGTTATTATAGCATAATGATTGGATGACTCCAGAAGGCATTTTAAGTCATTAGTAGAAAAATGACCAATGTCTGGTGGTTAAGTCTGTCTCTTTCTCTCTCTTGGGCTTTCACAGTGGAGAACAGCTTGTGCTCCATAACTTCAGTCTTTCATGCTTGCTTGGGTGGATTTTGTAACAATGGAGTAGTAAGCCACTCTTTTGAGAAGAAGAAAATCATTGGTCTTCACACCAGTCCCAAATGGGGAAGTGCTACTTCATCCAAAACTAATGATTGAATTGGGGACCCCAAACACTTTCAGCTATTCTGTCTTCTATGACAGAGCCTAAGTTTACTTGTTGAATAAACCACACGGTGATAATAATAGTAATACAATATTTACCATATGTTTCGGAGTATAAGACACACTGGACTATAAGACACACCTACCTTTTTTGGTGAAAAAAAGAAGAAAAAGAAATCTGCTTCTGCCTCTGCCTCTGAGCAATTTTGCCTCGTTGCAGCAAACAGCAATCAGCCTGTTTTAGTTTCATTTTTGTTTTCAGCATAGCTTGATTAGCAACAAGGGAGGAAAAAAGTCTGCTCCAGCAATTTTCTTCCTTGCAGCAAGTAGCAGAGCCCTTCACAAAACAGCTGAGAGCAAATCAGCTGAGAGTCGGGAGGTCGATCCAATCAATGTATGCTAATTAGGCTGTGCTGAAGTTGAATGGAGCTGTTTTTTCATGCTGTTTGCTGCAAGGAGGTAACTACTGTGAGGCAGAGGCCAAAGGATGGGGGCCAGTGGGTGGGGGAGCTACATTCGGTGTATAAGACGCACCTAAAGTTTCATCCCCTTTTAGGTGGGTCTTATACTCCAAAAAATACAATAATTCTTTCTAATTTTATAAAAGCTCAAATTGTCAATATTTCACAGAAACAAGTTCTAGCATCCAGTGAAGAGAAGCATCAGTTGCAGTGACCAAGAAATTCCATTCTGGAAAATATGCGTTCAAAGATACTGTTTTAGCATTTATTACTTAACACTGTTTGATCTTAATCTAACTGGCTTTATTACTGGTATGACATGCATTCTCCAGCGTATCCTGGTTTGTAGCATTAAAACAGTTGTTGTTTCCATGAATAGTCCAACATATAATAATTTTATCGATTGATTTGATGCAAATAGCCTAAATAGTTGCAGAAAATGAGGGTAACAAGAAGTGAAGTATATCAGTTGCATTTTTGCATGCAGCTCATTAGCTTGAAAGCATTGTGGGAGCACGCTGTTTTACCTTGTTCACAATGGCTAATGGTTACTTAGTAATTAGACTCATAGTGTTTTCTAAATAGACTTCAAACAAACTCTTTTCCAGAAGAGTTTTGAAGTGGGGAGAAGCTACCAACCAGCCTCATGAAACTAGTCATTTCGCTATTCTGTACAGAGTTCTAATAATGAAATTATGAACTCTACTCTGTGGTAGGAAAGTAGGCCAGATTTAGCATCTGTGATAGACTCTGCTTGCTCTTTGTTTCGTCTGGCAGTGAAGCATATGTATGTTTATGGTTAAAACTATTTTCATGATGAATGCTTGTAGCAGCTTGGTTGTCACTCAAATGCCAATGTTTAATGATTAGTTATGGATTCTAGTGTAATATACATGTAATGTACAATTTAACTTCACTTGGCAGGGAGCCTCTGAAACAATGCTGCACCAATTCCTCATCTGTGGAAATTGCCAGCCAAAATTGATATAAAGCATCAACATTTAGATATCTAAAGATTTTGGATATTTTTAGGAGACAACTGCAAAGGTTTCCAAAACTAAGGAAAAGATGTAGCTCGGTTTAGGAGAAGAATTGGCAAGGAGTCCATGATGGATACCTGGAAGCTGGTGCAAAGGAAAAGAAGAAATATTTACACGTCAGAATGTGAAATTGCGGCTCTCAATTTTGGTAATTAAAATTGTTCATAGACTTTTTGTTCAAAGGCATTAAATATAGCTATAATTAGCAATGGTGCTAGTATTCTGATGCTGCTATGCTCCATGTATGCAGCTGGTTGCCCGTTGTATGAATGAGATGCTAGATTAGATAGGGTTTAATATGGTGTTTCTTACTTTTTAAAAATTATTGTTATTATTATTCTATGTGGCCAAGCTGCCAAACAGTCTTGATTGTCCTAACAATGTGTAAAAATCCGTGATCCTGATTTTCCCTCACTGTTGTGATGTTTGAAAGCTATAAAGACCTGCTTCTTCACCCAGGTTTTTGGCGAGGGAGTGCAATCACTTCATTGCACTTATCCCTGTTTATCTTTTATTGATTTATTGTAATTTCTTTGTTTGATTATTGTGGGTCAGCCAGAGTTGTTGAGAGTCAGGTGGCATACAAGTTTAAATTATTAGGGTTGGTCCCATGGTCAACCAGATGTTTAGACTAGTTTTGAGAGAGGATATATGGTGTGTGTGTGTGTGTGTGTGTGTGTGTGTGTGTGTGTGTGTGTGTATATATATATATATATATATATATATATATATATATATATATATATATATATATATATAAAACTGCCTTTTGCAATTGACTGATGGCGATTTTGTCAATGCCGATGGAGAACATATGATCCTATGATAACTAATCATTAAACATTGGCATTTGAGTGCTTTAAATGTTTTGGGATTACACCAAGGCACCTACAGTATTACCAATGGTGAAATCCAATTTTTTTTACTACCGGTTATGTGGGTGTGGCTTGGTGGGCGTAGCTTGGTGGGCACAGCAGGGAAAGGATACTGCAAAATCTCCAAGCTCACCCCACTCCAAGGGAAGGATACTACAAAATCTCCATTCCCACCCCACTCCAGGGGAAGGATACTGCAAAATCCCCATTCCCTCCCCAGTCCTGGGGGAAGGATATTGCAAAATCTCCATACGCACCCAACTCTGGGGCCAGCCAGAGGTGGTATTTTGCGGTTCTCCAAACTGCTCAAAATTTCCGCTACCGGTTCTCCAGAAGCTGTCAGAACCTGTTGGATTTCACCCCTGCCTATTACTACTTTGCTTTCTTTCTCCACGTTTGTTCTACTTCTATTTGCAAGTCTTCGTATGTTGTGATTTTCTTCAATTCTTTCTCTTCTATTCTTCCATCTCCGAGTTCTGCAACATCCCATTATCCAAAATCTGAACCAAATATTTTCAAAAACTATTAAATATTTTGGTTCCCAGAAGCAAAAATAAAAAAAATACTGTGAGCAGCTCTGTCCTCAAACTATCTTTGGCTGAAGGTAAAGCAGGAAGAATTTGCATTCTCAAGAGAGGAAGCTATTCCATGTTTGTTCTTTCCAATTTAACTTTTGAAATCTAAGAAGGAAAGGATAGGTTGGATTGGCAAAGAAGTGTTTTGAAGGAAAGCTCCATATTCCCTGAATGTTGTCTGACATTTCCTGAATGAGGGGGGAAAAAAATAGCAGTAAGAGCTTTTCAATTTTGGAGGTGGGGGATGTTTAAAGTATTAGTTTTACAAAATTTATCCATTCTGTTACAATAAACCAGCCAATAGAGTAGTGGGTGAGCAAACTCAGATCTAATTGTGAAAGCTATGTGGGGTAAACTTAGTATCCCTGAAGCTGATTGCTTAAATTAAGCAGGAAGAAAATACTGTTATGTTCTCCCAGCCAAGAGCAGGAGGCAAATGACATTAATTGCATGAAATATAAGTTTGATAGTCTGTCTGTTTCTTTTTGTGAGCCAGTCTCATGTTCAAGCAACACAAAATTCCAGGGTTATTGGCATCAACAATATGCTACAATGACCATCATTAAATAAGCAAGAAAAGGAATAAAATATTTGCTCAATGACGTCTTTGGGTTTTTCAAACCCCCCCCCTTTTTTTTCCAAGTGTACTCTGTTTCTAATTATTTTGGAACTTGCAGTGGGATGCTTTCTCTATTCCAGTTCAGGAGAATGCCAATTTGGCATAGCATTCCGCAACGTAAATCAAGAGAGGCAATTGGAGCAATGCAGTGTAAATGGAAACACGCGGACTCCTCCTTCTCCTTCATTAGATATGTGCTATCCACTTGGATGACAAGTGCTTTACTCAAATTAGTTTTGTCAGAACTGACAAGCAGAAAAGAGGGCTTATTCCCCATCCAGATGCCTTACATTCTGACATTCAAGCGAAGTCAATGGAGGTCTCTCCCCATTGACTTAAACTGACCTGTGCATTGGAAAGACATAATGTTTGCACCCAGATTAGGGATAAAACAAACAGTATAACTACCTAGCAAAATAACACCATCAAGTAGTTTAAGGGGAAGAATTTGATGTTTAAGAGAATATGCTTGTGTTTTTCTGCAAGCATTCTGAATAATTTATAGTGCTCTCTGAGAGATTTACAATGTCAACATATCCCCCCTCCCCACTAAATGATCTGGGTCTTCATTTTACTGACCTCGGAAAGGTGGAAGACTGAGTCAACCTTGAACCTGTCAGGATCGAACTCCAGGCTGTGGGCAGAGTTAGCCTGCAATACTGCATTCTAACCACTGTGCAGTCACAGCTTACTATTACAGTATCATAATTGGAGGCCAGTCAGAAGCAGGCTTGAATGATAGCATCAAGGCGTTGTAGCCTTGGGTGGAAGTACCAGGACTCACATCAATGCACATTCAATATCTGGACTCACATCAATACACATTCAGATCTTTGGGAGTTATCTTGCATGAGCCAGTCCTAGGCTGGATCTTTGGTGTCTTATTTCCATTAGCATCTCAACTTTAAGGAACTAAAATGTGGTACAGGAGGAATAGGAAGAATACGGGAAGCACTCCAGGAGTTGAAGTCCATGTATTGTAAAGTTGCCACGGTGAAGAAACACTGCTGTAGAAAGAGGGGGGAAAATGACAGGATTAGGCCAGTAACTAAGTACAAGTAGTCCTTGGCTTACAATAGTTTGCTTAGTAACCATTCAAAATTACAATGGCACTGGAAAAAGTGTCTTCTTCTTCTTCTTCTTCTTCTTCTTCTTCTTCTTCTTCTTCTTCTTCTTCTTCTTCTTCTTCTTCTTCTTCTTCTTCTTCTTCTTCTTCTTCTTCTTCTTCTTCTTCTTCTTCTTCTTCTTTAATTAGATTTATATGCCGCCCTTCTCCGGAGACTCAGGGCGGCTTAAAATGCGTTAAGCAATAGCCTTCATACTTTTGTATATTTTTATACAAAGTCAGCTTATTGCCTCCACAAACTGGGTCCTCAATTTACCTACCTTAGAAAGGATGGAAGGCTGAGTCAACCTTGAGCCTCAAACTTGCACAATTGCAGACAGCTGGGTGTTAATAACAGGCTATCTTTAGCCTGTTGAGCTGTCTGAGGCTCTATGACCTTTTTTCACACTTACATCCCTATGGTCACACAATCAAAATTTGGACGCTTGGCAATTGACTCATATTTATTATGGATGCAGTGTCCCAGTGTCATGGGATCACCTTTGCGACCTTCCAACAAGCAAAGTCAGCGAGGAAGCCAGATTCATTTAACAACTGTTTTACTAACTTAACAATGGCAGCGATTCACTTACGGGTAATATCTGTGGCAAGAAAGGTCGTAACATGGGGCAAAACTCACTTAACAACTCTCTTGCTTAGCAACAGGCATGCAGTGTCAGAATCTGACATTTCACCAGTGGTCATGGGCAACACCTGTTGCCTTCTACCCCTTTAAAACCAGCAAAGTCAGCAATCATTAAAATAGCTTGTAGGTTTGTGGAGGGCTATTCAATAGTCAAAATGTATATGTGAAGCTGGGTTGCTCACCAAGAACAGATTCTCCATTTCATCTTGTGCTTGGGTAACTAAGGATGACCGGTGGGCCTGAAACAGCAATATTCTGTTGATGGGGGAGTGCATCGACAGGAAAATATTCTAGGGTGGAGACCGTACTTTCAATTTGCAAGGGGAGTATTAAAAATAAGTGAAAGGCAATTGTTAAGATTATAAAAAAAAATGTTATCTGTGTTCTATCAAAGTGAAATGAATTGTAGCATCCAAAAGAACATATGTAAATACTTCCACAACATGCGTTTCAGTTGTCATGCAATGAAATAACTCTTCCATAATAGCAATTTCATTTCATGCCAGAGTGCTTCACTTCAAGGCTAAGCATTTACAGTCCCATTGGTACTAGATTGCAACTGAGTGTTTTGTAAAGCATATTTTATTGGTTAAGCCGTGATAGTTTCATACACACGTCTCTCCATATCTATCTATCTAGGGCGTACAGACGTACAAACACAAGTCCTTCTGTTTTGTTGACCCTGGATATGATTATCCTGGTTTTAAACTGTTCGGTTTCCAAGTATGGCTCGAAGAAAAATGTGGTATTTCCTTGGGATGCCTATCCAAACGTTCAGCCATATGACTGTAATTTGAAAACTAGCGTTTAGGATCAAGGATTTTAGCTAGTGCTTTGCTAAAAATTCCCTTCTGTGTTAGTTTTATACCAGAGGAGAAAAATACATTGTTTTATTATTTTTTTCGCAAGGAATGGGATGTTTCTGTAATCCTCATACCCGTGTTTCCCCGAAAATAAGACCCTGTTTTATATTTTTTTGAACCCCAAAATAAGTGCTTGGCCTTATTTTCGGGGAGGTCTTATTATTTTGGGGCGCATGGAGCAAGATGGGCCTCCTCTTGCTGTCTTACCTGATTTCCAGCTCTGCATTTAAATATTTTCGGGGCGGGCTTATCTTAGCGCATGCGCTCAAAAGCATAATTGGGCTTATTATCAGGGGATGTTTTATTTTCAGGGAAACAGGATAGTTAGGGATGGGGTTCTTGCCCTAATCCTAGTTATGTAGTGGTTGTATGTTGTGAGGGTTAGTTGTATTGTAGTTCTGCCTTTTGTTGTACAGTGTTTCTCTCGGGTTTGTAGCCTCCCAGGCTTCTCTGATTCATTTAATTCCAAGATAACTCTCCAGCTTCTGGATGAATTCTTTCTCCCACTTTATATCACAAAGAACTGTTTAGCCAATTGCACAATAATCAGGGTGGAAAGATACACAATGATGGGAAGAGGAAATCAGCATCTATCAAAATAAATTCTAAAGCACTCTGGGAATGAAGTAGAACACCAAATGCATCTTTTCTAGGGAAAGAGAACTCTTTGGAACAGTGGTGAAATCCAAATTTCACCACTGGGTATGGCTTGGTGGATGTGGTGTGGCTTGGGTGGGCATGGCAGGGGAAGGATACTGCAAAATCCCCATTCCCTCCCCACTCCTGGGGGAAGGATAATGCAAAATCTCCATTCCCATCCCACTCTGGGGCCACCCAGAGGTGGTATTTGCCAGTTCTCCGAACTGCTCAAAATTTCCGCTACTGTGTTTCCAGAACCTGTCAGAACCTGCTGGATTTCACCCCTGCTTTGGGAAACAGACTTTGATACAACATGAATTTGACAGTAGTCTTCATGAGGTGCTGGTTTGCCAAATGTGTGCAATATTTGGTCAAAGGAGTCCATCGCATATGCAGTTCAAATTAAGAAATGCAATTTTTGGGGGGTTGATGTGGTTTTCCTCTAACCAGGAAAAGGCGCTACATAGATCTAACTCAGTGTTACAGCCAGGCCTAGGTTTTTGTTACTTGACTAGATATGCTAATTTTGACATATTCCAGGCTGACCAACTATGAGCTGGATTAAATCTGAAATAAATCCAGCATGTGTACAATTATAAGCAAATTATAGTATTTCTTCTCAAGTATTACAGTAATTATAGGCATGATGCCTTGAACAGCAAAATGCAATGGCTTGCTTTGTTTAATTATTGTGATAGCAACAGCACTTAGATTTATGTACTGCTTCATAGTGCTTCATAGCCTTCTCTAAGTGGTTTACGGAGTCAGCATATTGCCCCCCAAACAATCTGGATCCTCATTTTCCCAACCTCGGAAGGATGGAAGGCTCTGAGTCAACCTTGAGCCGGTCAAGACTGAACTCCTGGCAATGAGCTGAATTAAACCGTAATACTGCATTCTAACCACTGCGCTACCACGGCTCTTTCTTGAGGTGGCAATAAAAATGCAATTGTGTTTTCAAAGCCATTTGAACTACAAAGGAATCATAAAGGAGTCTTCTCTAGAATTTTTGTTGTTGTTGCCTCATTCTGGAACATTCCAATTCAATTCGTTGATGCCAGAGGAGAAAGGGAAGCAGTGGTTCTGAGGTTCTCGAAGTTCCATGTGGTTCAGCTTCCAGTTATATCGATTTGCTCTTAGGACGACCCATTTAATGCATGTCAGGGATTTTGGCAACTTGTACTGTGTGCTATGAACTCCTCTCCTCCTCAGTGTTACTTATATTTCTGAGGTTGCATGCTCCAGTGTTCGGGTAACGAGATTTAAGACCAAGGCTGAGTCTTGTTTAGGCATAGAGATGTCTAGCAAACATTTGGCACTTTAAAAGCACAGAATAGTGTAAGATGGTCAGATATGGTCGTTGTGTTGGAATATTCTTTGCTGTGGCAAAGATTTTATTGCTACAATTCTGTTCATTTGTAAGGCCAAAGCCCCCAAATATCTGTGGGGGCTTTGGCAATTTATAAGTCTCTTTCCAAACTGAAACATTAGTAGTAAAAAGGAGAGAATGCGAAGTGTAACACGAATGATATTATTCCTGTCAACATCCATTCAGAGGATTTAAAATGTCCCGAGAATCAAGTCTACTCTTAGAATCACAAAGATCGGGAGATTTCAACCCTTCAAGAGACTTTCTCATTGTCTTTTCATGCTATGGAATGCTCTCCCCGTTCTCTATTCAATAGATTGCCAGGACTTCACATAAGTAAAAGCATAAGGCCCTCATTAAGTAAGAACCCAGCTAGGTCTTCTGTAACAGAACCTGGGAAGTATTGAAAAGAAGAAATAAAGGAAACAGAAGGAAGTCGTTTGGGTTCCTTGATGACTAGCTGGAATTTCTTTTTCCTTGTTCATCTGACAGTAGCAACAGAAACATTGCCCCTGCCTTTGTGGAAAGTGACAACCTTGCTGGCCTTATCTTCAAGGTACCACCAAAAGACCACTACCAGGGCATATTTTTCTTACTCCCACCCCCACCCCCCGAGTAATAGTATGTCAGAATGACCTTGGGAGACAGAAGGATGAACCAAAGCCATGGGAATGATTGAATAAGAAGCATCTTAGCCTGCAGAAGGAATGTGAGTATGGCAAACATCTCAGAAGATCTTCCTAATGTCATAGGCTGTAGACATGGCAACCCAATGGAAAATTTTATTAATGTAATCTTGCAATAAAGTAGAATTGGCTCATCTGGATTTGCTTCCTGCTGGTCTACTTCATAAGCTGGCATCCTGTTTCAAAGATGACAAAAAAGCTCTTCTCTTGAGGTGAGGATCAGCCCAATGTCTGCACCTACAATATCTGTTCTTCGGCTTTCAGATCTCAGTTTTGAAGTTCCCTTTTCTAATACAGCTTCTACTTAGATTTTGCTCCCAACCAAGGGCCTAAAGATGTGGCTTTGCTGGTTGGCTTGGGCCCCCGTGGTGGAGCAGCACAATGGAGGTGATCGATTAATAACAGATCCCACTTCCCCCCTCCACCCGACCTCCCCATGTGTCTTTGATTTTAACTTTTTAGATTTTAATTTAGATGTAGCTATAAGCCACCCAGAGTTATCCTATAGTAGGATGGGTGGCCAATAAATTTTATAAAATAAATACATAAATATATAAATATATAAATAAACCAAGGTGGTCTTCTTGTTGGTTCACAGCTTTTTCTGTACTTTGTAACCTGCCTCACAAAGGTAGTCCCGCAAACAAGTTTGACTCTGTTTGAAGCAGGAAATATGGAACCTCGGCTAATCTATAGAGATTCCCTTCTCCTCCCTTGACAGGATTGTAGTTTCACTAGCTTTCAGGTGGAGTAAGATGATTAAAATAACATTGCCACCTAATAAATCACCTGCCATCATTGCTTTGATCTGTGGCATTTTAAAAATGTTAATGATGCTCTTTGTGTCCGTAACAACACTTTAATGTGACTCTTTCATTACTTCAGTCACGTTTCCAATTACTGTAAATCAAGGCTGAAATGCCTGAGTTATTTTCTTGGAGCGGTTCCTTCTTAATCTTCTCTCTCTCTCTTCTGATACTTGGATTGAGTTGCTCATAATCTGGTTTGCCTGAAAGTAGCCATCCCTAGTCTAGTCTCTTTGATACGAGCAGTTTAGGTTACAACTTTCGGAATTCACACATGGCAGAATTGATGCCTGGGAATTCTGCAAACTGAAATCCAACATATTTGAAGGAAGGGGTTTCCATGGAAGTGGGGTGGGGGGAGATGGAGATTTTTTTTATAATATAGTTAAAGCACATCTGAAATGCCACCTCTATTTTTACAAGCATGTGATCCATATTGTTATGTATTGTATGTAATTGTCAGTTGAAGTTCTCAGTCTGGTCCTCTGCTGGAGCGGGAAAATACTCTCTCCTGATTGGTTGTGGGCTGATCAGCTTCCCTATAAAAGGAGCTGTGTCAGCCAGGGAGCAACAGTTGCCTCACAGGCAGCATTGAATAAAGAGCTGTTAGAAATCACTCTGGCCTCACCTCCATTCTTCACCCAGAACATAACACATATGACATACTTTAAAAATCAGTGTGGCCTTGATTGCCTGGTTGTAACTACTATCTGGATTTTTTTCTTCCACACAGGCATAGACAGATAAAGACACAGACACACAGACACACAAACATGTACTCATGGATGCCCTGTCTGGAAGGCAGAAATTTGGGTAAGAGTATTGTAGGAAATGCTTTTCTGTAAGAAGAATATAAAACATTCCTTTTACACTTGGTGGAAAAAACCAATATACAGTATGTCCATAACAGATTCCTGTTAGAGGAATTCTAACAGGAAAAATTCAGTTATCAAATGTCTGTGTATCAGGCAGGATCAGAGGCGGATAATTGCAAAATTCTGAAGGTTTACTACTCTTTTATGCTACTATTCTGTGGAAAAAGTACAGATAGGCACTAACAACCTTTTTAAGTTCTTCACCAAATTTGCTGATGCAGAAACTGATTAGACCAGTGATGGCTAACCTTTTTGCAGTCGCGTGCCAAAAGCGGGGGTTGTGCAGGGGGGTCGCACACATGCGTGCCCACACCCATAATTCAATGCACCCTGCCCCCCGTACATGCGCACGTGACCCCCTCCATGCTCCCCACGCTTTTGGCACGATGGCACGGTGGACCTGGTAGGCTCATTTTTCGCTCTCCCCAGGCTCCAGAGGCTTTCTTGGAGCCTGAGGATGGCAAAAACGGCCTCCCCCCCCCCAGAGGCCCACCAGAGGCTGGAAATGGCCCATTTGCCGACTTCCAGTGGGACAGGAAGACCCGTTTTTGCCCTCCCCGGGCTCCAGAGCCTTTCTAGGAGCCTGGGGGGGGGCGAAAACAGCCTTCCCCACCACCCTGGGGGCCCTCTGGAGGCCAGAATGGCCTCTTTGCTGAGCTAGCACAACACTTGTGTGCCCACCGATATTGCTCCGTGTGCCACCTGTGGCACGCGTACCATAGCTTCGCCATCACGGAACTAGACCCTTCCTCAAAACTGAATCTAAGGGTTTGGAACAGAATATGGAGATCAATTTGTCCAATTGTCTGCCAAGTGCAGAAATTCACTTCTGCAGAAATCTGCTTTATTTCTGGGATATCTCTGAACAAAATAACAATGACATTTTAAGGTTGGTGCTCCAACTTTCAGTCATTGGCCAATAGGTCAAGTTTCCTCAGAAAGTTCTTCCTTGGGGATTTAATGGAATTTGGAAGTCAAAGAGGTGCAAGTCGCTGGAAACATCAATGGCAGATAGGATATTCTGACACTTCTCTTGGTAACCAAGTAAATGGAAGAATGCCACATTCTTGAGAAGTTTCTAGGAGTTCCTCTGCAATTCTCCTTTCTGTTGCAAGAATTTCTAAAGGAAATTCTTTCTTATCAAATTGAGCCAGTTGCAAAAAAGGCAGGAGAATCCTCTACCCAATGCAAGGAAAACGTTTATTATTTCAGCCCCTTTGGCTATGTTTGTTTCTTTGCCAGGTCTATATCTGCATGTTGCCAGATGGCCATTCTTGATGTGGTAGGGTTTTGTTCTGAGTATTTCTTTTCATTTACAAATAACCTCATTGGAGAATTTTAATTGGAGACAAACTTTTCTGGGAAATATTTAACACTGGATACTCTTTTAGCTCATATAGTCTAATCTACAGCATTCATGAGCTAGGTCAAAAAAGAAATATTGAATGAATGAAAGTATTTCTCTTGCCAGTTGAAATTCATTTCTTCAGTAAACCTGGGAAGGAAACTTGAGCACAGAGCAGCTGGATTCTCAGCTGCTTCATCTCTAGAAAGACTGCAGAGAAGAGCAACAAAGACGATTGGGGGATTGGAGGCTAAAACATGTAAAGAACAGTAGCAGGAATTGGGTATGTTTAGGGTTTTTCCCCCAGCATTTTATTGCTTTTTATAGTTTTTTATATCTCAAATTCCATTTCTAAATTGAACAGTGTGTTTTCTAGGTAACAAAAGTGTTAAAATTTAAACATCCTTGTAATCATTATGAGCCTATCAACATACAAACATATAGTAGACACTATCAATCATTGCTACTATCTTCCATATTAACATCAATTGTGTAAGCATCAAAATGTTTACTAATCAATTTTTCTTTCTCATATAATCCGTATTTCATATAAACCTGTCCATCTGATCTCTGTATCGATCGACTAACCATTTGTAAAAAAGTTCCCATGTCATAAAATATTCAGAATCTTCTTTTTCTTTAATTTTTAGTATTAACCTATCCATTTCTGCACATTCCATTATTTTTTATGATTATATTCTCAACTGTGGAGGTTTGTTGATATTTTTCAATATTGTGTGTATACAATCCTAGCTGCTGTTAAAATATGTAAAGTTAAATATGTATTACCCTTATTGTACTTTTCTGGTAGCACGCCCAGCAGGAATATCTCAGGTTTCAAGTCTATGTGTTGTTTTATCATAGCTTCTAGCCACATGTGAATTTTCTTCCAATATGTTTTTTGCCTTGGGACACGTCCACCACATGTGATAACATGAACCTGATGTTTAGTTACATTTCCAATATTTGACAGATTTATCTTTGTACATGGGTATGTGTAGTTTAATGAAAAGAAGGATTACGGGAGATACGATAGCAGTGTTCCAATATTTGAGGGACTGCCATAAAGAAGAGGGGGTCAACCTATTCTCCAAAGCACCTAAAAGCAGAACAAGAAGTAATGGATGGAAACTAATCAAGGAGAGAATCAACCTAGAATTAAGGAGAAATTTCCTGACAGATCTATTTATCAGTGGAACGACTTGCCTCCAGATGCCTCTAGCATTTAATAGTACCCCTTGCATCTTAAGAAGGAGAACAATGACATTTGTGTGCAGCCTTGTTTTGTCTCAGTTTATAGTTGAGGATCCCATAGATCATAATAATTTGGATCTGGAATGTATGTTTCTTCCCAAGCACCTAATAATACTTATAAGGCTTATCATTCAGAAGAAAGCAAGTCTCTCAAGCACAACATAATGGAAGGAAAAAAAAGCAATGCAGGAACATGAGAAGGCAGAGCTACATGTTCCACATGGCTTGTGCTGCAACCTTTCAAGCTATTCTAAATGAGCTCTGATGGCACAGTGGTTAGAATGGAGTATTACAGGCTAATTTTGCCAACTGCCAGCAGTTCACTTCTTACAGGCTAAGGTTGATTCAAACTTCCATCCTTGCAAGGTCAGTAAAATGATCCAGATATTTTTTTTTGTGGGGAGACACTATGCTGACTCTGTAAACTTTTTAGAGAAGACTGTAAAGCACTGTGAAGTGATATATAAGTCTAAGTGATATTGCTATTGCTATTGTAGGCAAGTTAGAAGATAGTTCCCATAGTGAGTAATCAAATAATATTTTATTGTTTGTTTTTTTTTAATGCGGCATGGGTGGAGCAAAATCCAATTTTACATCTAATGCAGCAAAAGATTTTGGGGACAAAAATAAATACTGTGCTATTGATAAACATGGAGATTAATTGATATATACCTAAAATGATTGATGGATTAACACAGGGGTCAGCAACCCTAAGCACTCAAACAGCCACAAAGGTCCTAATAGGAAGCCCCCTGTTCAATTCTGGAGCTGACTGGAAGTCCAGTTTCCCCCACCATAGAGTCTCCTCCTAGCATGGCACCCTTTTTCTTCTACCTGTCCTAACTGAAAGCCCTATCAATTATGGAGCTGACCAGAAAACCCGCCCCTTGCCATAGAGTCTCTTCCTGGTGCACCGTGCTTTTCCTCCCCATAACCGGAAGTTCTTCTCAAAATTTTGGTGGCGATAGGGAGCCGTAGCAGAGGAGTAAAAGAGCCACATGCGGCTCCAGAGCCGCGGATTGCTGACCCCTGGACTAACATAATAGTAAGATGACCGCTGTAGTGGGATGGATTCTTATTTCTTTCTGATTTTCAGCCAACATCTAAAAACACATTGAAATTTCTGTTGTTTAGTGCTTTCAGGTTCTAGGGATATGTAATCTGCTGCTCTGGAATGTCAATTCAGACTGCATAGAGGATCTGATTGTATTTAGGAAATCAAGCCAATTCAGTTTGATAATTGGAATTCATTTTTCAATGCCATCTAAGAAAATCAGTGCAGTGGGGTGGCAATTCCATGTAAAAAAGCCTTTGCAATTATGGAATCAATTTGGGGGCCATCTGGTTCATTCCATATTTTTTAATCCAATTCAGAGAGTGGATTGGATTCAAAGACTGAACTGAATCCAACTCAAGTCTTGCACAGCTACATTCTATTTTCTTTTACTGCCATTGTTTTGGAAATTTGGCATTGTAGACTAAAAGCTGATAGTTCGATGAAGTTACTCCAATGCTTCTTTTCAATACCACACAAAGGATATTATCACCGTACATTTTTGAAATATCCTTTACCTCTGGCTTTTTTCGAGTGGGGGTAGCAAGGATAAAGAGAGGCGAGCACAACAGCCCAGCACTGTGCATATAGCCAAGGCAAGAGAGATAACCTGGTGAGGAGTCCCATTCCAGGATAACCTGGAATGAGCCTGGTGGCACAGTGGACTAAGTGCTGTTAAAGTAGCACTTAGTTGCTAGCTGCCTGCAATTACTGCGAGTTCAAATCTCACCAGGTTCAAGGTTGACTCAGCCTTCCATCCTTTCGAAGTAGGTAAAATGAGGACCTGGATTGTGGGGGCAATAAGATGAGTTTGTATAAAAAAGAACACCACTGGGCGGGGTGGGGGGGGGTGAAAGCCCTACTAAGCAGGTATATACGAAAGTATGAAGGCTATTGCTTAATGCATTATAAGCTGCCCTGAGTCTCCGGAGAAGGGCGGCATATAAATCAAACTAATAAATAAATAAATAAATAAACCAACTAAGAGCGCACAGGTATAAGGGCCTGCTATGGGCATTCCCTTGCTGCATGTGATTTTTTAAAAAATAACACAACAGGTCCAGTGATTGCATAGGTGCAATTGCCAGCAATTGTAAGATGTGCAGAGGAGGATAAGTCTACAAATCAAGTCCTGCCTCCAGCTTTGGCTCCTATCCAGGACCAAACACTGCTCCTTCAATATGTCTTATCATTAAAATAGAAATATATGTAATTTGTTATGACCCAGGGTAGGTGCGCAAGCAAAATGTGCTAGGCAGAAGCTTGACAACTTTTATTTAACCAACATCCCCCATAATCCCCACAATCCAGCAATTCCCAGTCTGTTCTCCAAGGTTTAAACCTCAGGTTACCCTTATAGTCCAAGAGCAAGGCTCAAACACACTCCTGCCCATGCTTCGTACAACTTCCCGTCAGTGAAAGGAGTAGCACCGCCACAGGAGCAGCACTGCCTTGGGGGCAAGACAAGCTCTCAAACTTGGCAAAGTTCACAATGAATGTCAAACCAAAGGATCAAACCTCAGTCCACACCAGCAAAGATTCTGTAGCAAAAAATTTTCTGGAGCCGTGGAGTATGTTGCCACCAAATACAACACTTGTTCCCAACACAGCCCTTCCCAATGGCATCTTCTTAAATGCTGCTCTCCAGATGATCCTTGGGAGGACAGGCAGTGTGCCCTCCTCCCGAATAGTCGGGTCACCCTGCATTGACTCTGCATCCTCTCCATTCTCTGCACTCGGGGATTGGGTGGGGGAAGCATTTGCTTGTCTCCGAAATGCTGCCCCTCCTCTGTTCTGCCTGCCTTTTTCATCTCCTCCTCCCTTCCTTGATCAGCCTGCACCCTCTCTTCCTCCCTGCCTTCTCTTCTGAAGCACAAAGGACCTGGGACTGCCTCGTCCTCATCCTCAGCAGTAGTGGGTTCCACTTGCCTTCACTACTGGTTCTGAATTATGAACGCACGTGCATGCTCGCTTCGCTCGTGCATGGCGCTTCTGCGCATGCGCACAGTGTCCATCATGATATCTGGGCAGGTGGGTGGAGCCTCCCGCCACCGCCACTACCGGTTTGCCCAAATCAGGGCAAACCGGTAGAAACCCACCACTGATCCCCAGGTCATTCCTCGTGGGCCATAGAGACTGTTCCCTCCCACTCCGTCGGCCCTGGCTCCATCTCCTTCTTCTCCTCAGACCCAGGCTCAGACGGGGCCATGACATAACTCCGACAGGGCCATGATATAACTAAGTCAATATAGCAATATATCTTATTTTTTTCATGTTTGCGCAAAAGTCTGAATCGAGGCTGCTTTAATGAACAGCAGAGCTACAAATCTGAAAGTGTGAATAGCATCTAAATGAAAATCACATCTAACCTGGATTCATTGTAAGTGGAAAGAAGCAAAAACAGAGATATTCTGTAAAGTACTTGGGCACTTATTCAATTCACGGCTTTGAAACAGCTTCCTGACACGATTTGTGAAGGTTGATCAGTGGTCCAAATGAAGCTTGTTGGAGCACTCTTTAGAAACTGCACAATGCTACCTCATCACTCAATTTTATGATGGGAAAAATGCAGTTACATCTTGAATTTCCTGCCTCTTGTAATAGCAAGATGTAACTTCTATCTAATTTTATTTTTTCCAAGCTCGAAATTTCTTAAAGCCCTTTTCTTAAAAACAAAAAAACAAATCCAACTGTGATTCTCTCCCCCTGCCCCCCCCCCCGCTCCCTTTTTGACCACATGTCCCATCCTGGCTATTTTTACTGATGGAAGTTACAAATCCATATGGCTTGCATTACTTCAAAATATTACGTTAGCTAAAACCATCACCCAAATGAGCTTTTTGGGGGAGAGTAAAAAAACCTATACAAAATGTACGTTGCAACTGGAAACATTAAAATGATGGGTCTGTTAAGCCACTTGGTTTCTCGGACCATAGGCACAGTTTGATGTTAATGTACATTTGAGATCTCTTCGTTTTTAACAGCTATATATGAGCTTTTTATACATTCTCCTTTGGGAAATAGAAACTTGGGCTTACTTTTTATTGAGTTAAAATTTGGAAGAAGTGTCACTTAGCCAGGAGAATGATGAGAAAGTGTGAGAAACAATTTTGGTTTAATTCAATCCAAACAGAATTTATTTGCAATCTGTAGTTTTGATATAGGAATGCTATGGTGCTTCATCCCTACCTTTTTTTTCAGCCCTTCTTCCAACCCCCAAACTCATTTAACCAGCCTTAAGAAACACAGAAATGAAAGCAAAATTTCACTTCTTCTCTCCAAAGTTTGCTTTGCTACTATGCAGCATACTGAGTGAAATACAGTTTAGGAAATATTAATGAAATGACTTCTGGGTTATGCCATATAAGACCATGAATATACAGTATGTGCCAATATTTCACTAGCTGCACTGTCGCTTCTTCAGAGAAAGAAATGATTGATTGATCATATTTATATGCTTTCCACTTCACAGAAACTTGACTCTGGACGCTGTACAATAAAATCATAAAAAAAAAACCAATAATTATAAAACACATAGTGTTATTATTTTTAAAAAAACTAAAAAGAGTATGGAGTGCATAGATGTTAAACACAATGTAGACATCTCATTAAATTTGATTTATGTGAGATCGCCAAGCCTCTTGACAGAACTAGGCTTTAACAGAATTCCCGAAGGACGACAGGAATGGATGCAGTCTCACCTTCAGGGGGGATGACATGCCACAGGGTGGGTGCCATGCCACAAGAGGTCCATATTCTTGGTCTCACCAAACATAATTCTTTTGCAGACTTGACCTGAAACACATCTCTTCTTCCGGATTTGATAGTTTGGGTGGAAGTAATTGGTAAGATAAGGTCCCTCAAATAATTTGAAGTCATGAAAATGTACACTTTATGATTTTGGAAAATTGAAGCCAGAAATATAGTATACATTTTAGTATTTTAAGGCATAGCAGACTTAATTTACAGGAAATTATAAATTAAACATTAGTCTTTTCCACTACAGAGTACACTATGGATGTATTATTAAGTAAAGAATAGTATGTAAATATCAGTTGTGGATGAATTAGGTGTAGTTATTCTCAGGCTTGATATAATTAAATATGGGTTGGAATGGCTGTGGTATAATTAATTCTAGACTTGAACATTACAAAATTAGAAAGTTTTCCTGCAAATCTTCTTGGAAAGCTTGGCTATATAATTGGGTGGATGTCTAGTACTTTTAATTATTTAATTAGCAAGTGTTTTTTTTAATTTTTGATCTTACATTCTTTCTTAAATTTGCATGCAGACTCAGAGAGAAGTTGTGATATATTAGCTTACATAAAAATTATTTAATCTTTGTAAAAAGAAAAGTATATTTTAATGCTTAATTTTATACTTTTCATTGTTTTATCATTTCTAAAGCAAAATGTAAAGGGTTTAGCATAACTATAATTGTTTTCTTATTTATGTTGGTTTAATGTAGAAGTGGTTAAATTTGATCACATTTTATATAACAAGTTTATGATCCAGCACTAAGAGCAACTTACTGTAGGCTTCCACAGCACCATTTATTTGCTAGAAATATTTCTCCTTCCAAATAAGTAACTTGTTTGGAGGCTACCTAGCAGCTTCTTGCTCTAATCATTTTTAATAATTTAAAATCATTTTTACTGTATGTGTGTGTGTGTGTGTATAATACATATATAATAATAAAAGCCTCACTATACAAACATGCAGAATGATATTTATTGAAATTGTGAAGTTTAAATATAAACGGTTGTAGAAGCATAGATAATACCTTATTATAGCGAAACTACAAGTGGAATTTGAATATATTTTCATGGTGAAAATCTAATCAGTGGTTGGAATATATATAAGAATTCATGGTACCCCTACCCAATGATAAGAAGTTACAGTTCTTGAGGTTTTTAGGCTCAACCGTAACATTACATTCAATGAGTGACAAATCATACAAGCATGATGTTCCACTTTGATATGCCAGAGAAAAGCATTTGCCTTCCTTATGAATGAAGCTGAATTTTATTTTTTATTTTAGTCACATATTGAATAAATTTTGATACATCAGCAAAGATCTACACTTAGTTCTGGTCACTTTGGAAGAAAACTTGCATTGTTTGCGAGAGTAACTTGGAAGGGTTCCTGTTCCAGTTTCATTTAGATAAAGTTTCTTTTAAAAAAATTTTTTTTGAACTTCCTCAAAGCCAGGATAAGTCTAACAGTTTCATCTTTCAAACACTTTCAATTTAAAAAATGGTTATAATAAGAAAGATCTGATTACACATAGCAGCCTGAGACATCTGAACAAAAGAAATAGACTAGAGACACAGCAAGAATGGCTTGCTGAAGGAAAAAAAAAATCTATCATGGAGAGGCAATCCCACAAATAACCTGGCCCTGGATCATGTACAACTTTAAATAACCAGCTCCTTGAATTGCACCTAGAAAGAAACTGGGAGCCAGCAATGATGCAACATAGGCAAATTGAGGGGTGTCCAGCCGTGTGTGAGCTGCTGCATTCCAGCCAAACTTTAACTTCTCGATGGTCTTCGAAGTGTTTTAGAATGTTGGGGAAGACTTTTGAGAGTCCCTTGGACTGCAAGGAGATCAAACCAGTCAATCCTAAAGGAAATCAACCCTGACTATTTTTTGGAAGGGCAGATACGGATGCTGAAGCTCAAATACTTTGGCCATCTAATGAGAAGAGAGGCTCATTAGAAAAGACCCTGATGTTGGAAAGACTGATGGCAAGATGAGAAGGGGGTGGCAGAGGATGATATGATTAGATAGCGTCATTGATGTGGTGGACATGAATTTGGGAAGACTCACAGAGACAGTGGAGGACACAAGAACCTGATGTGCTATGGTCCATGGGATCATGAAGAGGCAGACATGATTTAGGATTAAACAACAAGGGTATTCAGGGGCAGCCCCATCTAGAATGCATTGCTAATAGGCCAACAGGAATGAGATGAGTCTTTAAATGAGATGAGTTTTCTGGCGGTGATAGATTCATTCACAATATCTCCAATAGCATTTCTCTAGATCTTGTGATCTAGTAACAGATTTGGTCCAGACTTTTGCAACTTTGGGTGTCATGACCTACTGGGAGTTCTTTTGGAACATTGCATTTTTATTGGGAAGAAGGGACAAAAGGGGATCCCCAGTGGTTCAAGACTGGTCAGCATGGAAGCAATCTTGGGATAGCAATAGCAATAGCACTTAGACTTATATACCCCTTCATAGTGCTTTACAGCCCTCTCGAAGCGGTTTTTACAGTCAGCATATTGCCCCCCAACAATCAGGGTCCTCATTTTACCCACCTCAGAATGATGGAAGGCTGAGTCAACATTGATCGTGGTGAGATTCTATCGGCCAAACTGCTGGTAGCCGGTGATCAGCAGAAGTAGCCTGCAGTACTGCATCTAACCACTGTGTCACCGCGGCGCTTTTCCGCAGATGGGAGGAGAATCCCAGGTGCAGTCCATTGACCTTCCCCGCTGATTCTGTTGGTTTTGTTCTGTTTCTTATGTTCAGATGAGTAAATCATCCGAGGTAAGTAAGAACATCCATTTTAAAAACAGGGAGCAGCGATGATGTAACCTAGTTTGATAATGAAACATCTACAAGAAAACAACCAAGCTCAGAGAGCACCAAGGATCCCACAATTATACACTGGGTCTGCCTTTGTCTTGCCCTTGCATTTATGGCAGGCCTCTGGTTTTGCCTTTGCTGACAAAGGCTACCAATGATTTTCTGAGAGCTCGGTGTACAGCATTTTAATGTTTGCATACTAGTAACATCATGATGTATCTTCAAAGTGATTCAGTTATTTTAGGTGAGCCAGGTTTTGACCACAACAATACATATTTCAATGAAATACATGGAGTATGCACTGTACTGAGTAGATGCACACTTGTGCAAGCATATAACCTGACAGTCTATTGACGTAGATTAGTATATCAATGAGATGTGCCAGGAATTTCTAAATGTGCAACCGGACCAGTCATGCTTTAGGCTGTGCATGCATGCTAGAATTTGCCTAGTTACAGACTTTCTATTTTCTTTCTAATTTATTTTTATATACAAGAATACTTTAGTTTTAGTTGTGCTCAGAGAGGTAAGGGATGGGGAGGGGGGAGGGGAAATGAACATTGTGAAAAATGGTCTCATTTGCTCTTTTCTCAAAGAACATACGGGAAATGCTCATTCAAGATACAGCTAAGTGATACAGCTAATGTGATTATTTTATCAGCTCCCTGCATATTTTAGGGTACTTCCTCCACTGATTGGCTTATAAAACACAGATGAGAAAGATTGCAGCTATGTCCCCTGATGGCAGTAACTTTAATAGGGTTGTTGGTCTTAGCCCAAAAGGAAGAAGAACGTGTTCTACGTTGCTTCCAGAATAAGCATGCAGATCTGAAATTAACACACACATTAAGAGTTTGGCTTCAGGCTAATGAATACCTTTTGGCTGCATTCTGTTACATTGTTCAGGTATTGTATTATCTTTTATATACTTCTACAACTGGCTTGTAGAATTAGAATTATATGTGAGCAGTATTACCCTCACATTAAAACGAAATGGTCAATGTTCTGTCTCCTTGAGGAAGTAAATAGTGCGTATTATCATTCATTTAAAATCTTCGTGGTTCATGGAGACACTTAAAATGTAATTCATCCATATTATTCTTACACAGAGCTATTAAGTCCTCTTGACAACAGTTTGAAATTGTCCATTAACATATTTCTTCAGCACAGCAATGTGCCAAACATAACCAAGGGATTTTATTGGGAAAAAGCTAAATTCATCTAGAACTGAAAGCAAACAATCAAAATATTATTTGTATACTGATGCTCCAGTATTTGACTCTTTTGTCTATATATTATGCTAGTTTGTATTTACATTTGAAAATAGGTGTTTGGGATTAGTGATTACTACCGTGGTGGAAAGACTACGAAGAGACGTCTCATCCAGTGGAATAATTTTCTGAGAGGGCTATTCTAAAAGTTTGCTTATTCTGAAGTATTGTCACATAAAGGACAGAATCAGGTTAGGACAGCAGGATCAACCAAAATATTAAAACTATAGGGAATCAGGTTGAGGCTAGATATTAGGAAAAACTTTTTCACTATGCGGACTGTAATCCAATGTATTGCATTGCATTGCATTGCATTGCATTGCATTGCATTGCATTGCATTGCATTGCATTGCATTGCATTGCATTGCATTGCATTGCATTGCATTGTATTGTGGTTTTGTTTTGTTTTTCACTTGTACTATTTTCAAGAATAAAGTTATTGTTCGCCCACATTTCTCAGTAGCATAATCTCTACATTTTCACTGAATTATCATCGGCAAAACAGTGTGCATACTTTTACACAAAAAGTTCTAGGTTTTGATTTATAGAAAAGGAAAGCAACACATGTCAATAGTTGAAAGTGAACACATGGTGTCATTCAATAACATTTTTTTTAAAACATGGAGGTCTTGTTAGAAGCTCAGCTGAGATCCTTCAAAAATATTTATCTTATGTCCAGATTGATATTTTTCAGTTTATTATTACAAAATATGAAAAATGTTTATGTCCCCAGGGCTTTCCAAGACTTGTCTCAATGATAAATGCCTAATAAATAAAGATATTTGGCATTAGACAGGATCAGACAGTGGAAAAGCTTGAAGGCACAGGCCAATAGGAATTGATTAAGTGAGAGGAGGATTTAATGAAAATTTTCTCTCAATGTTCCTGTGCTGATTTTTAAGCAATACAATGTTACCCAGTTATTCTGGATTTTCAAATGAGCAAATTCAAAGATGAAATTGCAGCTTATTGCAATGCCAACTCCTTCAAGAGAAAAAAAAATTGCACATGTGGGTTTGTTTCTTTAATATTTCAGATATGTAGCATATTTTTAAAAAACACCTTAGTCATTCATTGAAAAATGTAATTTATGCCATAATTCAACCAGAAATACAACAGAAATTTCACTATCGTGCTGAAATATTTTATACACACACATACACCCATACTGAGTCAAACAGTATTCACGTCTTTCTGAAATCTATACCAGACTGTTGTGAAATATTTTTGATGCTATAAAAATTCTCTCTCTCTTTGGCTTCACACCAAGGGTGAGTTCTACTTACCCTTACTACCGGTTCGCAACAGGGCTGCACGCATGCTTGAGCGAAACGAGAGAGCACGCTCTTCTGCACATGTGCAGAAGCATTTTGCTGACGTTGAGGTTGGTGGGCGGAGCCTCCTACCGGTTTTATTACCAGTTCTATAGAACTGGTGCGAATGGGGGGAAACCCACCACTGCTTCCCACATCATGCAAAGCATCAGTTTATAGCTTGATTGGGTGCAGCTTAATGTGATGAATGAATTCAGTCACTGTGGGTTGTAAAATATGGCTATGGTTTAATGTTGTGTATGATATTAGTCCAGTAGTGTACTGGTAAATGGTTAATATTTGGCTTTGCCAATTCCACTGATACTGCCTTGTTTTATACTAACTGCTGAACAGCTGATTGGGACTCCAGGCAGTGTAGCTTAGCTCTGCTCTCAACCAGCTCACCGAGTTCCAGAAAATTTAACAATTGGTCTTGTTACAAAGCCACTACCACTGCCTAAGTCACTATTGCCAGTTCAAAAACTAGAGTTCAAAGAAGCTCTGGTTTCTTACAATATGTAAAACAAGCCCGTCCCCTCTTACTAGTATACTGGAGAACATTTATGAATGACTATCTATCCATTCTTCTGAAAGAAGGCCAACAGAACCATTTTCAATCTAACTTCAACCACAACTCATTTCTCCAGGCTGACAAGCATCCAGACATGTTATTCTCACCTCCATATTTATATATACAAAATATGTCATATTTCATTTTAATAAAATGCAATAAGATGGAAAGAGGAAGCCTTGTCCTGAGATTGTTGGTTGGGTTTCATTTAAAACAAGAGAGAGAAAGATGGAGGAGGTCAGTTAAAAGCAAATGGAAATAACATTTTCTGAAACCACAAGTTCTGATGAGCAAAGTGTTGGCGTACTTCTACGTGACCAAGTGCCATGTGCTCCGATCTGATTTGGGATAACAGTGCTTAGGCAGCTGAGGTTCTTATTTAACTGTTCTGAGTCAACTATTCTTTGAATAAGAGGTGATAATGAACCCTAGTTTACCTATGTGATAAGACAGAGAAAGGCTACAGGATTGTTTTCCTCAGAAAGTTACAACTGGGTCAATAGTTGTAACTCCTCCTGTTAGTTCTTCCTGTTAAAAGGGTCATACCATTCCATTATTTTTTTAGCGATAGGGTGAAAGCCTAAGAAAGGGGGTGAAATAACCTTCTCCGACTTAATAACATAGAAAATGAGGCTTGGAGATTGCTCCTCTATCAAAATGAAGGAAGGATATACAGATAGTTCTTGACTTACAACAGTTCACTTAGTGACCATTCAAAATTACAATGGCATTGAAAAAAAGGTACTTATGACCATTTTTCACACTTACGACCATTGCAACATCCCCGTGATCCCATGATTTACATTTGGGCGCTTGACAACTGGCATGTATTTATGATGATTGTAGTGTCCCAGGGTCATGTGATCTCCTTTTGCGACCTTCTGACAAGCTAAGTTAATGGGGAAACGAGGTTCACTTCACAAGCTTGTTACTTAACAACTGCAGTGATTCACTTAACAAATATGGGAAGAAAAGTCATAAAATGGGGCAAAGTTCACTTAACATGTTTCTCACTTAGCAACATAATGTCAACTCGCGAAGCATTCCTGTCCTGCTCTTGGGTTATCATAGGCAGAGGGATGGGAAAACCGAGCCTGGCAGCTGCATCGAGGAACTTGCATTTCAGTCAAAATAAAGCACATTCCAGAGGCAACATCAAGGTCATCTCCAGGGGGACCCACAGTGGCCAGAGGAAATGACTTCTACAACCAGTGAAATAGCTTCATTGGGGAATGTGAATGATAACACACATGGGGGGGAGGGGGAAATGGTCAGAGCCAAGGCCCGAATTAAGTGAGGTCAGAGTTGGCTTCACTTGGATCGTGCCAACATGAAGCTCCTAATAAATAACTGGATTTCTTTTGAAGCTTGGCTTGAGGCTCATGATTTAATTAAGGCATTGGTCAGAACTGTGACAGCAAGCCAACTCTTCCAAAACTAATCACGTAAATGAAAACTGACACATAAATTTTAGGCTCAGTTGTGGCCATAATTTGAGGACTACTTGTAAAAGTACTATGACGAAGTATGAAGAAACTCAAAGGACAGATTTGATGAACGGCCTGCATACAATCTATGATAATAGGCCTTTAGAGGAACAGAGAAGGATCTGAGGCCTCAATGTTCTTTCTGATCATCAACTTCTTTTCTACAACCCTCTTTCAATCACAATGATCAAAAATCAGTGCCATGAAGTACAACTAGAAAACAAGACCTAAAACAGGCTTAATACAGTTGTTATTTCCTTTTTGCGATATAGAAAAAAAAATTAATCCCCTCCCCCTACCAAAAAATGCCAGATCCATTGTGTGTGAAAATGTTTTGTCTATAGCTCGGTCCACTGAAGTCTTTCATCAAAAAAGATCATACAGATCTTACAGATCATGTTGAAATATAACTCCTAAAGTCTCTACCAGGATGGTAAATGGTAAAGAATACCATAATTATAGTTCGGCAATATCTGATGGCAACAGGTTCTTTATTTTTATTTTTTTTAAGCTTCAGGACAAAGGCCTTGTGGACTACCAGGATTTCTTCAGCAATGGAACTCACCACTCTGTGATTCTTTGAGCAGAATATTGTACCAGCCATAATCCTCCAATAACTGAATAATTGTTCATCTATGGCAGGAGTCGGCAACCTTAAACACTCAAAGAGCCATTTGGATCCATTTCCCACAGAAAAGAAAACACCGGGAGCCACAAAACTCTTCCTGTGCCTGACTATTTCTTGAGCGGACACAAAACTAGCATATGCAGTTGAATTAAACATTCTGTTTCTTCTGAAACTTTTCTTGGATTTATCCATGGTTGGCCTACTGGGGGTCAAAAAGCTCAATAAATTGCATGTCGGCGGATGTCGCACATTGGCGGCTGTGATGCCTATTTTGAGGGACGGAACCACAGCAAAGGGATGAAAGAGCCACATGCGGCTCCAGAGCCGTGGGTTGCTGACCCCAATCTATGACATGTATTCAGTAACTTTGGGGAAGATGAAATATACAGCTGTGCAAGAGTTAGCTTGAGGATAAAACTGTATTGGGGCAGCCCACAATTTTCATCTATAAAGATAGATTGTTCAGACATTACAATAGTCACCCAGATATTCTGTAGAATTACCACTTGGGGAAAAAAAGTGCAAGCAAAAGCTGTTACTTGGGCCATGGTGGCTCAGTGGTTAGAATGCAGTATTGCAGGCTATCTCTGCCCAATTCCTGGAGTTCAATCCTGACTTGATTCAAGGTTGACTCAGCCCTCCGTCCTTCCAAGGTTGGTAAAATGAGGATCCAAATTGTTAGGGGCAATAAGCAAATAATGCTGACATTGTAAACTGCCTGTAAAGTGCTGTAAAGCACTATGGAGCAGCATATAAGTCTAAGTGATATTGCTATTGCTACTTATACAGATGTGATACATAGGTACACACAGAGAGAAACATACACAAAACCTTCAGGGAGATGGACTAAGAAACTCTCATGTTGTTAGAGGCTAAAACATATGAAGAACGGTTGCAGGAACTGGTTATGTCTAATTTAATGAAGAGAAGGACTAGGGGAGACATGATAGCAGTCTTCCAAGATCTCAGGGGCTGCCACAAAGAAGAGTGAGTCAAGCTATTCTCCAAAGCACCTGAGGGCAGGGCAAGAAGCAATGGGTGGAAACTAATCAAAGAGAGAAGCAACTTCGAACTAAGGAGAAATTTCCTGACAGTTAGAACAATTATTATTTTATTTATTTATTTTATTAAATTTATATACCGCCCTTCTCCTAATGGACTCAGGGCGGTGTCCTGAGTTCATTAATCAGTGAAACAACTTGCCTCCAGAAGTTCTGAATGCTCTAACACTGGAAATTTTTAAAAAGTTGTTGGATAACCATTTGTCTGAAGTGGTGTAGGGTTTTCTGCCTGAGCAGGAGGTTGGACTAGAAGACCTCCAAGGTCCCTTCCAACTCTGTTATTCTATTCTAGGCATTTTGCATAGTGCTAGAGCCACCTTAAGGCTTATATCATTAAGACTGGATTTCCCATTCTGCAGATTTTTTTTAAAAAATGGCTTCACAGCCTCCCCCCCGCCCCTCGAATTGAACTAAAACAGCATTAAACTCATCTGGCCTCTTGTCTGAATTTTAGCCAAACATAATGACAAGAGAGCAAAGGTAATAATTTGTGAGTCAGAATTCTAGAGACTAGTCAAATGCGGTCTCTCTAACCTTAATTTATTTCTCCAATTGAACCTTCAAAAGAGAAGGAAGTGGTGTGTGGGGTAACCTTTTCCCTGCCAAGGGAATTATTACTTATAGTGAAAGTCTCTTTTTTTGTCTTTTTTTTTTCATGTTGCCGACATATAAAACAGTGTGTCAGCCAGTGCAATATTAATCTGATCTGACTGCGCATGTAATACTTGGAATAGCCCTACTAGCTTTGAGTTGTCACTAGAGTTTTTGCTTCAATTTTTTCTTCATTCCTTCTGTCAGAAGAAAGGGTTCAGAGGATTATTGCATTAGCATTTTTACTTTTCTAGGACTTTTCTGTTACATATTCCATATGATTCAAAAGATTCTGAAATGATCCCAGCATAGGTATGCAATTTGTCTTCCAAGTAAACTCTCAATTATTCAAAACAAAACAAAACAACTTGAAGGGTGTTTCACTATTGCTGTTGCCACATTATTGCCATATTATTCAAAAATAATAAATAAATAAATAAATAAATAAATAAATAAATAAATAAATAAAATAAGTAAGTAAGTAAGTTCTCAGAAATTTTCTTAGTAGAATATCAAGGGAAAGCTGCGTATGTAAATTTGCTGCCGTTTTTAAACAACAAATTGCAGATGGAGCACCTATAGATCAAATAATAATCAAATATCAGTTTCCTGAATATATGATTTTAGGACGAAATGATTTTAATGGAAGCCACAGAAGAGATTTTCTAATTGGTTATTAGCATTGTCTTCTGTTAGGATTGGTGTCAAAAACCAAGACTAGCTTAGCTGTGGCCTCTGTGTGTACAGGAAGCACCAAATTCACATTTATCTTTAAGTCCAGGTGTCTGCAAAGGTTAAAATTTCACCTGCAGCAATGAGTTATTCCAACTTTCCCTTTCTGCTTACACTTTTTCATTTTCTCTGAATGTTACTACTACTGAACTAGATGGAACAACTTGCCTTCAGAAGCTGTGGATGCTCCAACACTGGAAGTTTTTAAGAAGAGACTGGACAATCATGTTTAGGGTTTCCTGCCTGAGCAGGGTGTTGGACTAGAATACAGGTGTCAAACTCACGGCACCGCGTTACTATCACATGAAGTTTTTCCCCTTCACGGAGCTGGGGTGGGTGTGACCTGTGTGTGATGCATCTGGCCTGGGGGCCGCCAATTTGACAGCCCAGGACTAGAAGATCTCCTTGGTCCCTTCCAACTCTGTTATTCTATTATTCTGAAAGGAAATTTCTTTAATTATTGGAGGTAATTTAAAATGACCTTTAATAACTTTTAGGAGCCATAGATTGAAATGAAATTGTTAACCTTCTTTTCTTCAAATATTACATTGAGAACTTCAAGACATAAAACTTCAGTTCTGACAAACTTTAGAATTTGCAAGGGGGTCATCTTCAAATTGATTGAAAATGACTTCTCTGTTTCTGTTCTGCTCTTTTTGTAAATCCTTACAAAAAGAAACCCATACATTTTTCCTAACAGTTGAGAAGCTCCTCCTCCTGCTGCTGCTTCCAGCTTTCTGACTCGATCTGCTCGGGATCAGATGCACACTACCATTTCTCTGTTCTGGCCTACCTTTCCATACTGAAATTTCAGAGTTAGACTAATTGGGCATTCTTTCAAATTGCAAAATTATTAACTTGGTGATTTGAGGTGCACCAGCGAGAAGGGCTTCGGTCCAAGCCCGCTGGGACCGCTTGTAGTCAAGTGAGATTGAGGCTCCCTCATGGTTGAGCTTCTCCCCTCTGCAGCATGAAGGGCTCACGCCCGAGCCCGCTGCAGGAGCCTCCTCTAGTGAGTCGCAGGCTCCTAATTATTCCGGCGGCTATTCTTTCCTTCAAGTTGGGGCTTATCTCCGCTTGCCGAAGGCACCTTATTATCGCAGCGATCGTCTGCCTCCTTCGCAGCCGCTTGCTACTAACCGCTTTGGCCCGACATACAAGCAGGAGTTTCATCGGCGTCACGGCGCTTCAACTACAGCCAGATTGACGCTGTATATCAATTAGCCCTAAAATATGTCCAAAAGCTACATAAAAGTATAGTTGAAGAAGTTGGACTCCAACATATCTGGAAAACATCATGGAGATTTCCTAGATTTCATAAATGAGAAAGACTTCTCTGATTTCCTGGGAACAATATATGTTCCTTCTTTTTATAGGATGCACTTCATGTTACAGAGGAAATATGGTCCATCGTATTCCTCTAAAAGTGATTTCAGTGCAGACAGAGACTCTCTTTGGCTCAGGTGAAGTGAAACTGACCAGATACATTGCTGCGTAGAAGAGGTAGACTCACAGGGGTGTCAAACTCGCGGCCCACAGCTTGGATGCATCACGCACTGGCCATGCCCACCCCCAGTTTAGTGAAGGGGAAGAAAAGTTGTCATACATCATATGACGACAGTGTGACATTGTGAGTTTGACACCCGTGGGGTAGTAGAGTACCACCAGCTCAATATGCAGAAATGTTTTGAATATTTTGAACATTTTGAACTTCATCAATGCAAAGTCCCTCTGAAGTTTTATACTGCCCCTGTTGTTTCATATTCTCCTTTTTTATACATCTTTTTTTCTATCTCATCAGACAGAAGGATTTTTATGTTTAAGATGCATATATTTTGAAAGCTATAGGAAATTGTTTTTACTAACTATTCCTGTGTTTTGGGCTAGAGCTGGAAAAGATGGGCAAAATATGGCAATGTATTCTACACTGGTGTAAAAAAAAAAAGCAAATATACCTATAAATCATCAGTGCTAGTATGGAGGGCAACCCCAGTCTTTACTAGCACTGATGATGTTACTAGTTTAGGCAATGAAATATCTGCAAAATGCAACCAAGCTCAGAGAGCACCAAACACTCATCAAATATTAGATTCCACTGCAGTGTGCAATTTCACCTGTTGGGAGGGGATGGCATGAATCAATTTACTTCTGCATAAATGTCATTACTTGATACAAAAACGTAAAATATTTGAGAAGTTCACTGCAATTTTTATTAATTTTATTGTTTTGTTTTGGCTGAGACGGACGGGAGGAAGGTGATATAGTCATTCAAACACTCAGTTCGTCCAGCATTCTGACTTAGCTGGAACCATTCTACTACACACAATCTCAAATTCGTACAGTACAGCCAAGCTTTGAGTGATAAACATTAGAAGCCAGATTTCAAAGAACACATTCAGTTTGGTTATTGTAAAGATCAACTGCTTTTACCCACCGACCCCTTTGTCAATAACTGCAAATGTGTTAAAAAAAAATAAAACAAATGCAAATAGATTTCCAGAGAAATGGCTTTGAGAGACAAATCACATTAACCAGCAAGAATTAATTGTCTATTGAGTAGGAAAGGAATGACGCCCTTTGGCAGCTCAAGTTTTTACACTCTGTTTACTATAATAATGATCTCAGGACAAATATTCAGCATAACTGCAGAATTCTCCTCTTGTTGCAGTGACCCATAAATGACCTATACTTTTTTTAAAAAAAATATTTTGATGATGTGGAGAAGGAACATAAAAATGCTGAAAAGGTCCTGCTCTTTACTGAATTCCCTGAACCAATAATTCGCATCAAGAATGTGTGATAAAGTACTCTCAATAGATTCATACTGTACACAAAATTGCACGTGTGTTTTTGAAGTCCAAGATTGCAACCTGGAATAAAGTGATGAATTTAGAGGCTGTGAACATAACATCTGAGCTACATTTAAGTAGTGAACCACACAGCAGGGTTGCTCCTTCTCTCTCTCTCCAGCACACTTTCAAATTAATATTTCTTAATTTTAAATATTTGTATGCCACTTTTATTATTTTGATAAATAACTCAAGGTGTTGAACATTCCTAACAGACATGCACAATTCAAAACGCACTGATGATGCCTCCTCGAATGGCGACGAAACGTTTGCAACCAAATTGTCAAGCTCGGAGATCAAACCAACAGCCTAAATGTTCCTTCCTCTTCCTATTTTCTCTATAACAACAACCCAGTGAAGTGGGTTGGGCTAAGCGAGTGACTGGCTCACAATCATCTAGTTGGCTTTCATAAATAAGGTGGGACTAGAACTCGCAGTCTCGTGGTTTCTAGCCCAGAGCCTTAACCACTAGACCAAACTATCTTTCATTTTGTAGTAAGATCAGGCAGATTTCAACTCCAATTTGCAATTACATTTATATAATAGATAATTTAATTATGAATCTGATAGAGATTAAAAATGCACACGATGCAAGAAATATTATAAATAAATTCTACTTGGAAGGCTGCTATTGTTCCTGGATCCCTGTAGATGATTTTCGGTTAGTTACTGAGCCTTGCCTTCCTGGATTTTTCCAATCATCTTTATGTATGTATGTAGGGCAGCTCCCTAGGTGGCTCAGTGGCTAAGACGCTGAGCTTGTTGATCAGAAAGGCCAGCAGTTCGAATCCCTAGTATAGGTCTCCTGCATGAGTAGGGGGGTTGGACTAGATGACCTCCAAAGTCCCTTCCAACTCTATTACTGTTACTGTTACTCTAGATAGTTTCTATTTCTCTCTCTTCCTGACATCCTTTCCCCATTCCTCATCAGCATTCAAAGGGATAGTGTAAATTGATTTGGGCTGAATTTTATATAAATTTATTCATACCATGTCTAACTATAAACCAGAACGCACTCACTTGTTGATATATTTTTTAATTGATCTGCTCCACAATTCATGACGATGCCTGTATATAGAAAAGCATGTGCAGGAGTATATTCAATGCTTTGTGAAACTGTTTAAGAGTAAGAAATATTGCTAGATTTATGACTATTTTCTTTTATAAAACCTGAATTGGATAATGACCAGAAGAATAAATTAGGCCTTTAAATTTCAAGTATGATTATACACTTCTGAATTTTTTTTTCATTATTATTTTATTTTATTTATTTTTTTACCTGGCCATATACTTTCTTTGGCAAGGATGGAGAAGCGTATCTTCCTACAAGTGTTGATGAACTGGTAGACTTCGATTTACAAAAAATCATTTAGTGACTGTTCAAAATTACAACTGAAAAAAGTGATTTATGACCTTCCCCATGGTCATGTGATCAAAATTCAGCTGCTTGGCAACTGACTCATATTTCTGACAGTTGCAGTGTCCTGGGGTTATCCTTTGAGACTTTCTGACAAGCAAAGTCAAAGGGGAAGCCATGTTACTAACTTAACAACTGCAGTGATAGACTTAATAACTATGACAAGAAAGGTCATAAAATGGGGCAAAACACATTTAACAAGTGTCTCACTTTAGGGCTCAATTGTGGTCATAAATCAAGGATTACACGTTGTATCTGTTAGACTAAGAGAAAGTGGAGAGGTATAATAAATCTGAATGAAGGTGGTTTAATCTTGTGGAGTATCAATCAATTTATTACTGCCCTAAAACCAGTTACAATAAAATATCACATAGTATAACCATTATATGTTTCTCCATCTCTGTATATATTAGAAAAACAATATAATAGGATCTAAAAAATAATTAGGAACAGATATATTAAAATAGAACAAAATAAAAACCTTGTGGAATGCATTTGATTGACTATAGGTGAGGAAGTGAATGTGTGTCTGGGGGGGAAGGTGTTGGTCTGTGTATGAATGAATTCGGTACGTTGTGGTGAGTGCGTAAGAAAGTAAAAGCGTATGTTGTGTTCCAGAGAAGTAATTGGACCATCTGGGGATGCAGAAATGAATTAGAATGATGACTCTGTGGAAAATATCTGCTTTGAAAAAGATTGGCGTGTTTTGAAAGCATAGTTTAAGCCCAAGTCTATTCATATATACACATACAGTAAAGCAATGATTAATTTCATTGTTCTTTGGCTTTAGGAGAGATTGAAAAATTAGTGAATGATAGCAAGAACAATGATCCATTCAGAATCTAGAATGGATTTTCTATTAATATGGATCGTGGGAAAATGGATATGGGAGAAAAAGGGAGAAGTGAAAGTAATAAGCAAAAATAGAATGGCAACAGGAAGAGAATGTATGAGAAAGAAAGAAAGAAAGAAAGAAAGAAAGAAAGAAAGAAAGAAAGAAAGAAAGAAAGAAAGAAGAGGGAGGAGGGAAGGAAGGAAGGAAAGAAAGAGAAAAAAAAAGAAAAAGGAGGAAGGAAGGAAGGAAGGAAGGAAGGAAGGAAGGAAGAAAAGAAAGAGGAAGGAGGGAGGGAGGGAGGCAAGAAAAGAAAGAAAGAGAAAGAAAGAGAGAGAGACAAAGAAAAAAGAAAGAAAAAGAGGAAGGAGGGAGGGAGGGAGAGGGAAGGAAGAAGGAAGGAAAGAAAGAAAGAAAGAAAAAGAAAGAAAGAGAGACAGAGGAAGGAAGGAAGGAAGGAAGGAAGGAAGGAAGGAAGGAAGGAAGGAAGGAAGGAAGGAACAGATTTATCTCTCAACCAAATGAACTGAACAAGGTTGTAGGGAAATGAGATAAGGCAACAGCTTGGAACAATGAAAAGAATTACGTTACAGAATGTGTAAAAATGTGTGTAATTATATTAATGAGATATATGAAAAAGGATGCTTGGTAGAATGATGAGGTGGAAAAAGTTCCGAATGAGGGGAAAAAATGGATATAAAAGAAGTTTTGCTGCAAAAATGTGAACAGAAAGACATACAACAGGTAGAAGATGCACAATAGTTGCAAACAATATAGGCTAAGAGAGCAAGGACTGGTTAAGATTAAAAGGGGGAGAGAAAATGCAGGCAAATTTTGATGGAAATAAAACATTGTCTTGGAATGAGATGAAGTGGGCTAAGCAAAGGAGCCTCCAGCAGAGTGAATGGAATTAAAAATAACAGAGATGAAATGATTTGGCTCCAAATGGAAAAGAAGGAATCCTGGAAGAAGGATTTTAGATATATAGATTGGAATGATAGTGACATGTTAAGGAATAGAAGCGAATGCTATGAATGTTAGAAAAAAAGACGATGAAGTCGTAAATATAATCCAAAGAACAATAAGCAGAAGAACCTGGCTATTTATGCTCTTATATATACAGTTACCCCAGGTTTTGTGCAATGCTATAGTTTATTTTTAAAATGAGTTCCTTTTCAAGTCGAAGAACATATTGGTTGTAGTTTTCTAATACTTTAAATTATGCTCGAGCAAGATGCAAAATGCTGCCTACATAAGCAGGAGACATATTTGGCTAAATCTGCTAATTTGTAAATACATTTTAATTGGAGCTGTTCTTTTTTGACAGTATCCAGTCCTCTTGACATAATTTCTCAGTTTAGTCATTTACTGGCCAAAAACATCTGCTTGTTTGGAATTATCACTGTATATTCTAGGCTTGGAGCATGAATCATAAACCTTATATCAATCGACAGTACAAAATAAAACTGTTCAAAAGAATTTAATACGGTTGAGTTGGGTTGAGTTAATATCATTCCTGTGGCCTGGTCTTTTCTGTTTATTTGAAAAAACACCTTCGAGTAAAATAAGGGAACACAAAAATCATTGGCCACACTATCATCCACCACCTCATGAGTTCATCGAATCCTGGCACTCCAGAAGCAATTCCAGCAACAGGCACATTGACTTACAACCAGCCTATAAACCCCTCAGAAACCAAATCAATTGCATAGCCAACCAGAGACAGCACTGACCCACACAACTCCCACCACCACCAGCAGTTCACATCCCAATGACCATGACCTGATATAACCTCCCTATCACAAGACCCACAAGGTTCTCACTGATGACTCACACCTGAACCATCACAAGACCCTCACTTGACACCTGAAGCCCTTATAGAAAGAAGAACACTGACATTCCCTGAACTCCACTGAGGAGGTTACCTAGCCTGGTAATGAAAGAAGAATGAATCTTCACCCTCCATAAGGGAATGTATCTGGGCTCTCTCTTGTCAGATGGCAGTTAACCTATTGGGCCTCAAAGATGCCAATATTGGCATTATGAAAATAAGAAGATGGAAGAAGATGTCAAAAATAAGAATGTTCTGAACAGGAGCTTGCAATATAACACCAACTAAGGAAAGCATGACAAACTTTTTAAAAGTAGGAATGATTGAGAAAAAGCCATCTCACTTTCCTCCTGAAAGTGAGATCACTCATGGAGGTCATCAGATTACATCACTGTTTCTCAACCTTAGCACCTTAGCAACCTTAACACATGCGGACTTCAACTCTCAGAATTCACCAGGTGGCATGCTAGGGAATTAAAATCCACACACCTTAAAGTTGCAAAAGTTGAGAAACAATGTGCTGCACATAATTCAGACTAAAATTATATATAATACAAGAGGTCTTTAAGATGCCATTTCAACGCATTTTTTTTCACTCAAATCAGTCAAGATGAATTTTATGAAATTAGTATTAGGAAGGTTCTAGAATACATGCACCCATAATAACTATCAGTCCCACTTCTACTCGCAATTGCTTACATTAAAAGTAAGACTTTTTTTGGAAAATCCTTGCATTAGGCCTATAACATTAACCTTCACAAGGCATCCAATTGCACATAGATAGGCAGATGATTCTGATAATCTATTTCTATAATACTTCCGTTTTTTCAGAATGTACAGTTACTGTTGAGAACCAGATTAGTGCAGTAGCTAAATCACCAGGTTCAAAAACGAAAGAGTGTGAGTTCTAATCTGGTCTTTCATGGATCAGTTGCTCTCTTTCAGCCCTAGGAAGCAGGCAAGAGCAAACCACTTCTGAAAATCTTGATAAGAAAATTCCAGAGTCTTCTCAAGGCAGTTGTCAACCTTTAATCTAAGGCACTCCTACACAAAAAACTAATTATTGGATTTGCTACCAAATGGAACTGAATGTTTAATTGTTAGTAGACTAAGAAGACAATCCCACCTCCACCTCGTTTGTGTATTGATTCCTCCTTATCTAGTTCTTTGTTAACTTTTAGTGTTCAATGTTTTCACATTCTAATTGTTTTCACATTTCTGCTTTATGATTTTGTAAACTACCCAGGGTTGCTCGACAATGAGATGTGCAGCATACAAATTTAATAATCTCTGAAGTGGTAAGACTGCAACTGCTGAACTCCTAGCCAGTAGATGGAAGGGTTTATTTAGACACTGCCTTGGGCAAAATGTCTAAAAGATTTTAGGGGGAAAAACCCTGGGTAGTTTTGTTAATATTTAGAGTACTGGGAAGGAGAGGACAGTGAAGCAAGCATGGATTAATTAGTTAATATTAACTTTAATATGCATCTCTGTCTATTTGCATTTTTAGTGTCACATCTGATATCTAGTCCTCCTTTCATTTGGGAAATGAATAGACCTTCCAAAGCACATGTGTATCTCGACTTCATTCTCAAATGCACTACAGGAAGACTTCTGTAGCTGGAAACATCCTTGGTGGCAAACCACTACCTCGCTAAGAGAAGACGACAAGAATGCCTGAACAACCACAGAGAACAAACAATTGAATCTTTGGGTACATCACCAGTGATTTTTCAGGGGGCAAATGTGAGGTACAAAATCAGCTAATGCAATTTCTCTGTTCCCTTCTGTTTTCATCCCATCTTGACCTGTTTTGCCCTATCCTGCCCTATCCCTTTCTGTTTACATTCTGTTCCCGTATGAATAACCGTAAAGGCTAGCATCTATATACAGTACTTTTCTGAGTATAAAATGCACTTTTTACCCCCCTAAAAGAGGGTGGAAATGTTGGTGTGTCTTATACACTGAATACAGCCATTTTTGGTCTCCTGAAGCCTTGCCTCACGTTTCCCATTTTTGTGAAAAAGGGCCCATTTTTCACAAAAACAGGGCGTGCAGAGGCTTTGGGAGGCCTGCAGAGTGTTCCTGGGGGCTGGGGAGGGCAAAAATGCCCGTTTTTGTGACAAACAAGCCCATTTTTCACAAAAATGGGGCATGCAGAGGGTTTGGGAGGCCTGCAGAGTGCTCCTGCAAGACTTCCAAGCAAGAAAAAAAGAAAAACTTTTTTTCTTGCTTACCTCTTCAAAATCTTGGTGTGTCTTATACACCGATGCATCTTATTGCTCGAAAAATAGGGTATATGTTATGGCTAAAATATATGCTAAGAAATATTATCAAACATGTAGGCCCCAATCTTTTTCCCCTGTATCTTCAAATTTCTTCCCTTCCCTTCCCTTCCCTTCCCCTTCCCTTCCCCTCTTCTCCCATTATAATCTTCAATTACAACTCAAATTTTAAAATGCTGATAAGAAAGGTGCTTGGCAGTAACAAAAGGCTGCATATCTATCTATCATCTATCAATCTATTTATCTTCTATCTGGCAAAGACTTTCACAGTGGAGATTTTATCGTCTTCCTTCTGAGCAGTATCATATACAAGTTAAAACTCTGCTGTGGATTGGTTTATGTGGGTAAAACCAAGTGCCAAATAAAATAACACATAGTTACAGTTGGGAGGGATTGTTCCTTGGAGTGAAGAAGAATATCCTGTGGCATCCAGTACAAATGCATTCCAAGATATCTATTCTCAGGCTCACTGGATTCATAGAATTACAGAAAGATAAGAAAAGGAATTAAAGGCATCGGAGTAAAATAAAACAGGATTCTGTAAGGAACATTTGATTTTTCTTTTCCCTTTGGGAAGGTGAGGGATAAGATTGACCTTCTACTACACAAACAAGATATTTGGGGCTTAACCTCCCTTCCATTCCTCCCCCTACTGCTCTCATTTTTAAATCACCCTGATTCGAAGAGGGGGAAAAATCTTTATATCTTTTTTTCTGAGTAGCATCAGATTAAAGGATGTCAGGCAGCAGCAGGAATAAGCCCAAACAAAGCTCTTTACTCAAAAGCATAAGGATTGGCTTTATACGGTTGATTAAAAAAACATCAATCCTCAGCCTGGCCAGAAACTGGACCCTTTCACACTTCCCTTCCTTTCAGATTATCCCTCCAAATTTGCTTCATGTAGGTTTTTCTTGAAAAAAGCAACCCAAATTTATTTCTACCCCCACCCCCCCCACCCCCCAGTATGATAGTATATGATAAAATCACAGCAATGGTTGGCATATAATTCCATTACCAGGACAGCAGATGAATTTTCAACAGGGAAAAAAAAAATTAGTCCTAATTAATTTTGTCCAAATAGTTAAAGAATCCAGGGTGTTATAAATATGGATGCAGTTGAATTGGGCTGCAGTTGAATTGGGCTGAATTGGCTGTGGGTTCCATCCAGGGCCATCTTTTGTTAACTCATTTCTAGGTAGCTTTTTTATGTTATTATCATCCAAATGTTCTACTTTCTCACAATGTAAAATTGCTGAAAATCCCACCCCATAGAACGTAGAACGAACTGGACCCCATTTATTTAAGAACCAAAATGGAAGGACATGACACTGATTTTCAGGCACCATTGGTATGTTGTCTTTCAAATATCAGAACAGAACATCAGACCGGAAGGGACCTTGAAGGTCTTCTACTCTAACCACCTGCTCGAATGGAAACTCTATATCATTTCAGACAGTTGGCTGTCCAGTCTCTTCTTAAAAGCCTCCAGTGATGGAGCACCCACAACTTCTGAAGGCAAGCCATTCCAGTGGTTGATTGTTGGATCTCTCTTTGACTGGTTTCCATCCATTATTTCTTGTCCTGCCTTTTGGTACTTTAGAAAATAGGTTGCATCCCCCCCCCCCCTTTTGTGGCAGCCCCTTAGATATTGAAACACTGCTATCATGTCTCCCCTGGTTCTTCTTTTCACTAGACTAGCCATATCCAATTGCTGAAACCATTCATCATATGTTTTAGTCTCCAGGCCCCTAATCATATTTTTTACTCTTCTCTGCACTTTTTCCACAAAAAAGTTTTGGAAACATGTTGGTGTGGTGACTCAAACTGCATGCAGTATTCCAGGTGTGGTCTTACTAAGGCTTTGTAAAACAGTACCAGAACTTCACATGATCTTGATTCTATCCCTAAATACGTCCTTTACTAGAACATTAAGAGGCACAGTCTGATTCACCTGATATGTAACTCTGCCATGTGCCTATTTTAATCTACTTACCTTGCCTTTTGTAATGGCAACATTCTGTCAATAGGCTTATTTTAACCTATCCTTTAATTACATGTTTAAAAAATCCATATGCACGTTATTTTCTAGCTATCATGTTAGAATAATATATTGCATAGGATTATTATTATTATTATTTTAGCCACTGACTTTGCTAGAATTAAAGCCCCTTTATTATTTTTTTCCTCTGTGTGTGTGTGTGTGGTGTGTGTGTGTGTGTGAAAATTTATGAAGGTAATTATGGAATAGGGGTTAAAAATAGTGATGATTGATGAACTGTTAACAAATTATTGCTTGTACAGAATGGGTCCTGTTCCACATTCCAGTGATGGGGCTATAAAAACAAAAAGAACTGTTGTTCAAATGTTGAAAAGCTAAACATTATTTTTAAAAGCAAGAACAAGCTTTTCTGTAGCTATAGAAGGTTGCCTGAGAGCCAATTTGGTGTAGTGGTTAAGGCATCTTACTAGAAACCGGGGGACTGTGAGTTCTAGTCCCACCTTAAGTATGAAAACCAGCTGGCTAAACTTGGGCCAGTTCCTCTCTCTCAGCCCTAGGATGGCAGCAATGGCAAGCTTCTGAAAAAGTTTGCCTAGAAAACTTAAGGGACTTGCCCAGGCAGCCTCTGAAAATCAGACATGACTGAATGGAAGGTGGGGGGGAAAGTTAATTATCCAGTAGCATCTGCAGTCTGACCATGATTCCCTCTCCTTCATGCTGTGAATTGGTTAAAGGATGCAATTGGGGAAGCAATTAAATTCTTTCCTTAATGATTTGATGCCAATTAGAACACCAACTGTATAGCTGTTTAAACCTCATATTGGAAGTGAGTAACGCTATTGAGCAACAAAGAAAATCAGGGATTTCCTCCCACCACCACCCCAAATTCATGATGTATCTGATCTAATTTGCTTCATTGTAATCATCTTGGGAAGCCAATCAAATAACTTGCATGTTCTAAAGCAACAATCAGAGCCGTAGAGATGCTAGCTCCCTACCCGATACCTACAAGTCAGTTAGTGTACTATATAGCATAAAAATCCAGCCCTATTGTTTTACCTTCTCAGTTCAAATCTTTATTGTCAGTGCACAACATACGTACAATGAGATTGGTTGAGCTCCCTCAGTGCACACCCCCTCCCAACATAATGTATTTGAGGTAGTACATGGTGTATTGTCGCATGATCTTTTTACAATTGTAAAATCTACCCCCCCTTTTTATATGTATTTAATTTGGTCTCTGACCGCAATAAAAGCTATCTATCTATCCCAACATAATACAATTCACAGTGAAGGCAGAAAATCCCTAATCCAATAAATCATATTAACAAAACACCCAGTCTATTGCACCAGTGTAAACATGTTACACATTGCGTCGGCCCTGCAGTCCATCATACTACGTAGTTAGGATGTTATTTCTCATTCAGGAGTCTGACAGCCCATGGATAAAAACTATTCTTCAGGCTGTTTGTGTCTCTGGCTATGCTTCTAGATCTCCTTCCCGATGGCAGGAGGGTAAAGAAGTGATGAGCAGGGTGTGAGTCGTCCCTGAGAATTTTCCTCACTCTTCTAAGGCAATAAGCTCTAGCGATCTCATCTACTGGTATCAGGGAACAGCCCACGATATTTTTTGCTGTACTCACCACCCTCTGTAATGTTTTTCTATCTGCGGCTGTCAGACCAGTATGCCATACCGTGATGCAATAAGTGAGGACGCTTTTTATTGTAGACTAGTAAAAGGAGGTCATCAGTTGTACAATACAGGTAGTTCTTGACTAAAAACAGTTCATTTAATGACCATTCAAAGTTACAACGGCAGTGAAAAAAAGCCATTTATGACCATTTTTCATAATTCTGACCATTGCAGCTATCCCATTGTCACATAACTAAATTCAGACACTTGATCCATATTTATGACGGTTGTAATGTTCCAGAATCATATGATCACATTTTGCGACCTCCTGACAAGCAAAGTCAATGGAGAAACCAGATTCATTTAACAACCGTGTTACTAACTTAACCACTGTAGTGATTCACTTAACAACTGGGAGAAGAACGGTCATAAAATTGGGCAAAACTCACTTAACAAATGTTCTGCTTAGCAACAGAAATTTTGGGCTCAATTGTGGTTGTACGTTGAGGACTACCTGTATTATGAAAAGTTAGTTGCAGCCGTTCTCAACAAACTTAATAACTATTATAGAATAAGCATTATACAGAATTTGAAGGAATTTAGATTCAGACCCAAAATAAAAAGGATTTATTAGGTCAACACAATTGTTTAAAGTGAATGCTTAAATGTCAGCTTGTATCTATTATGACAGCTGCAGAAAGTATATCTATATGATTGCGGTAGGATATCATTGTGACACATAATAATTTAAAAAAATAAAGAAAGAAACTGTCCAGAAAGATGTAGAAACTTCTGGAAAGATCTATAAGATCAGAACCATGTTGCCACAATTAACTGAGCCATCATATGTTTCTGTTTTCTTCCTTACCAATAGAAAAAGCTTAAGATTTTTATCTGTTTTTGCTTTTTTTTTTATGTAGGGAAAGAGACCAGGAATGAGGGAGAAAGTTGAACCACATACCTGTGGAATCTGAAATAAGGTAAAGGCTTTGCAATGCCATGTCATTTCCTGCTATCTATTTTCCCAGAAAATGAGCCCTCCCCTGAAAATAAGCCCTCCCCTGAAAATAAGCCCTCCCTGAAAATAAACCCTCCCCTGAAAATATTTAAATGATTGCGCAGCTGGTCCCTGCCATTTCCTCAGGTTAGGGCTAGGGAGACAGAGCTGGAAATCAGGTAAGACAGCAAGAGGAGCCCTGTCTTGCTCCATGCGCCCCAAAATAATAAGATCTTCCTGAAAATAAGACCAAGCGCTTATTTCAGGGTTCAAAAAAATATAAAACAGGGTCTGCATCCTGTATATCCACACACAGAGACACAGAGACACAAACAAAACATAAAACAAAACAAAACAAAACAAAACAAAACAAAACAAAACAAAACAAAACAAAAAGAAGCACTTTAATGTCTAACGAACTGACCTCTCCATCCAAAGAGAACAGAACAGCATCATTATCTTCCCACTCTTTCTACATGGAATATTTTTACCATGGGCTGGACAACCCTCTTTTAAACTTTTAACCAGAATCTTTTGGGTTGTGGAAGTGTCACCTGCAAATGATTTTAAGAAAGTAGTAAATACAGCATTTCTAAAGTATAAGGCAGAGAAATGTTATGGTAACTCAATTATGAAAGAGTTTTTATGCGGGTTAAAATGAGCAAAGTGGACGAGATGCTTTTTATTATAACTTTTTAAAAAAATGTGATCTTGGTATAGATAAAATCTTTTATGCTCTCAAACGTGCATCATTAAGACAGTGGCTTTCAGCTAATTCATGCATTTGAGCTCTGAAATAATAACTCAGAATGAGTAATTGAATCTTGGGTGCCTCATCTGTGATTAACATTTCTTTTTTTCAAAAATGCCCTGAATGACTAATGACAGATTTGATGCTTGTAACAAAGAATAATGATGAGTCTATATGTTTTTCTTTTCTCTCACTTTGATGAATCAGTAATGGGAAGAATGAACAGTATAATATATACCTGCAGGTAAATGCCATTTCCTTATACAAAATAATCAAATGAAAAATATATTTTTTTTATCCTGTTGTCATTCAGAGTGTCATAGAAGTTTGTGGAATTATGGGAACTATGAAAAGGGCATTTGATAGATTTATGGAGAGAGAAAAAGTCTGTGGCAGGAAAACAAATGCATATAAGTGACAGAATATTGCAAAAAATGAGGATGAGACATTGTAATTATGTAGCCAAAGACAGTAGGGAGAGTTAAAATTAAAGGAGGCAGAGAAAATGAGAGCCATAATGATGGATTTAAAAAAATTAAGTGATTAAAGAGCCATAATGAAGGATTTAAAAATTAATTAATTGAAATTTGGAAAATGGTAGAGAGACTTAAAAGCACCTCTGGCAGCATCAATGGAACTAAAAAATTTTTTTAAAAAGGATGAAACGATTTGGAGTAAAACTGAAGTGCTGAAAAGCTGAAACAAAGTTGTGTGAGTACGATAGTGATACATCAAAGAATGGAGTTGGAATGGTTGATATAAACCATTTATATCCAATGAAAAATGGAAGAAAGGGGAGTTATGAATATTGTGAGTATTGCTGAAAGTCTTCTGGTGTAGTTGGTATAATTTAATAGGAATATAGCTTTGTTTTGAAGTGGTTCCACAACTTGAATGCTGCATCTGTACCTGATTGTTGGGAAAAAATGCCATTTTTGTTCTTCTCTACAAAGGATAAAGTAACAAGATTAAATGCAAAATCTGTAGGGGGATTAATTTGTTATTGTTAAATATACCTGGAAAAGGATTTGGCAGATTTCTGACTGAAAAGCCACAAGAGGTAACACTGAGCAAAATTTCAGTTAAGGGCTGTGTGGAACTTTGCTCTTGAAAAATATATGAATATGGGAAAGAACATTTACTGTCGGTTGACTTGGAGAAAGCGTACAATAAAGTGAATAGTGTTGAATTACCACGTTTAGCATGAACATGGTAATGAAAGTTGGTTGCTGCACACAATTAAATATGAGGGAACCAAAGCTTGCATGAAAATTAATAAAATATTTCGTGAATGGTTCAATGCTGGGCAGGAAGTTAAGAAAGAGTGTATCCATCCCTTTGGTTGTTCAATGTGGGTTTGGACAAAGGTATAAACATGCTTGTGGTGTCATTAGAAGTGTGTTGGATTTGTAAGTGAATTTTCATGTACCTTTGTTATGCAACTGATGCTACAAATCTGAATGATAGGAGGCAAGAGCATTATGTATGTTGCCTTGAGCTATACAAAATAAGGGAGATAGAGATAGATAGATAGATAGATAGATAGATAGATAGATAGATAGATAGATAGATAGATAGATATTTAGTACTGCCTATACTGAATGACCTGTATGAAAGAAGTTTGTTAATCGTCATTCTAATCCAAACTGAATGAGGATTGAATTCTAGAAAAATATAAGTGAATGGACTTGAAGGAAGAAGCAGGCAAAGAACATTGTCTCTGCATCCTTAGGTATCATAGGCAATTACTCTAATGAGAATTGCATGATAATAGATAAGTACTGTAGGCATGTTAATATAAAAAGCTTTGCCCTATAAAATTAATCTCACAGGGAGAAGAAATCTAGCCTAGATATAATCCTCTACTACAATAGGATTGTACCTAACAGCTAGTAATGCTTCTGACAATTGGAGTTGAATCAAACCTGGTTGGTCACAATATTTGGCAATGTTTTTTAAAGAAGGTTATAAGAAGCAAATAAGTTTTTTTCTTCTCTCTCTCTCTCTCTCTCTCTCTCTCTCTCTCTCTCTCTCTCGTGTGTGGGAAGAATTTGGGTTACTTCTAGGTCTCATTTTGTATCAAGTGATATCATTCATAACAGGATGAGAGTTGGTGCCTGGAGTGCGTTTGGACTGAAAACGAGTTCGTTTGTGCCAAAACTAGAAATGAATGACCTTTTCCTTAATCTCAGTTAAACATAAATGGCTCATCTGGGGGAAGTTTATTCCAAATGGAACCTGTTTAATTTGGGCTGAGGTATATCTTGTTAACATTTCTATAGCACTGAAAAATGTTTAGCTTAGCTCACGTTTGATGGATTGCCCCAAAATGGAATACAAATGAAATGCATGTACCCTTAAAGCATGTGGGCTAACTATCAGTTGGTGGAATCACATATGTGATTGTTGTAGAATGTTGTTTCTATCTCTTAATTGGCTCGATCTACCATCAACACCGTTGAGAGATAGCCAGTTCTGATCCTCTACATACTGTTTGTAGCTAATTCTGATTGGCTTTGTCACCCAATGAGAGACAAAAATGTTCCAAACATAAAACAATGGTAATTGTCAGTAAAAGAGATAATAACAACAGTATCTATGGATTGAAAGATAGGCTTGGAAAAAGAAAGAACCCCTGAGTTAAATTAAATTAACACTAAATTAAATAAACAGTTTGGGAAATAACATTCCTATCTTTCTGAAAACTCAAAACAAATTTTTAAAAAACCTAAAAAAAATCAAAGGATCAAATGTTAAAATGGGCACACATCTGAAAAAGTGTCTCTTTCTTTCTTTTTCCCTTTCCCTCCATCTTTAATCAGCTGGTATCCATATATTCATTGTCCTGCATGAAGTTGAGGTGGCAATGCAACAGGGGTGAAATTCACTTACCTTCCTTACTGATTTACAAATCTGTGCACACTGTTGTCCATGCATGAGCAAAGCCTTCTGTGCATGTGCAGAGACTGGAAATCATTGCAAAAAAGGGACATTATGACATCCGCGTGGGTGGGCGGGGCTTCGCGTAGTCGGCCCTACCGTATTGCATGATCTGGTAGGAACCATCTGAATTTCACCCCTGCAATGCAATCTTACATCTTGTGAACATCAGCATGTTTTTTTTAAATGAACTTTCTCCCTCACAGCTCTCTGATCTTGAGTCTCAGTACAGCATGTTGCCCAACCTAATTGTTGGCCAGCCTTTTCTAAGGAAAATTGCTTAACTGCATCTCTGAATCCAGCAAGTTAACTCTTGTGAACCTAATGGTTTCCTTGAGTTTCTCTAAATTCCCTTTATTTTGTCTTCACCGAGAAGAGATAAAAGAGAGTCTCTTGGAACAGGCAGCGCTCGCATTCAAAGAGCTCTCCCTCCATTGCTCCTGTGAGGAGATGAAAGGAACAATATTTAAAGTTCTCCAACCATAATTGCATGTTTGGTTTGGAGACGGATATGCGTACAGGAAGCGACTCTGCAACATGAGACGAATGTGATGTGTGTCAGGGTAGATGATGTTTACTGATGGTGGAAAAGATTGACTTGATGATAGCAAAGGCTTTCCCCTCACTGCGTTAAAAAGGCACCATGTGCTCCTGGTTTAGGGAAAGTTATACTGGCATTTAGGAAGGAAGAGGAGAAGGAGAAGATGGTTATATCAAGCTAAAGATCTGTTCCTATATAGGGATATATGAGTATCCCTTTATTTGCTTTCCCAAAAGGGGGGGGGGAGTGTTAGTGTATGAGTTTGAATCATTTCCAATTACAAATCTGTCAAAGGCATTTGAAATGCCAGGAGCTACTAGCCCATAGTCCTCATTCCTCATCCAAAACAAATAAGATTTCAGGCAGGTAAGGCAACTCACCAAGATGGTGGCTGAAGATCCTCTCAAGGCCCTTTGCTAACAGGGAGGATGTGGTTGGGTGCTCATTTATTTTTTTCCTCCATGTAAGGATTTAATTCACATTCAATACATGAATGGAAGCTTAGTTATCGCTCATAGTTTGCACTTTTCCAAATTCCGTTCGTGAAACTGGATAGTTTTGTTTGCTTTGTTTTGTTTTATGTTTATGAGGGAAATGCCTGCTTGTGACTGCATTTATTCATTTAAATAACGTACAAAGTTCCAATAGGATAGAGAAAACAGCTTGCAAATATTATTTTGTAAAGTTACAAATAAAAATCCATGTTTAGGTTAAACACGTGCTCCATAACACTTACAAATTCTAGTCCAAAGTTTAAAATACATACATATAGCGTGTACATCATCAGGCCCCATTAGGCCATAGATGATGTAAAGGAGACCATTGCAGTAAAATTTGAAAACATCAGAGAAAATGTTACTGTATGTAGGAATGTTCACAGATCTTACATGGAACAAGTAAATAAGTCTTTAGAGGATGACAACCAGTCTGAACATTTAATATAATGTAATAAATTGTCTTTGGGATTTGATTTTTGGTGTATGCTGCATAACAATTTTGATGAACTGAATTTGATAGCAATAGCAATAACACTTAGACTTATATACCTCTCCCCAGTGCTTTACAGCATACTCTGAATGATTTACAGTGTCAGCATATTGCCGGCAACAATCTGGGTCCTCAGTTTACTGACCTTGGAAGGATGGAAAGCTGAGTCAACCTTGAGCCCCATTAGGATCGAACTCTAGACTGTGGACAGAGGTTGCCTGCAATACTGCATTCTAACCCCTGCACCAGAGGTGGGTCTCACCTCTGGAAAACTGGTAGCGGAAATTTTGAGTAGTTCAGAGAACTGGTAGTAAAAATTCTGAGTGGCCCCGCCCCCATCTATTCTCTGCCTCCCAAGTCCCAGCTGATCAGGAGGAAATGGGGATTTTGCAGTATCCTTCCCCTGGATTGGGGAGCGAATGGAGATTTTATAGTATCCTTCCTCTGCCACCCCCACCAAGCCACGCCCACCAAGCATGCCATGCCCACCAAGCCACACCCACAGAACCAGTAGTAAAAAAAAAATTGAAGCCCACCACTGCACTGCACCACCACAAATCTGATAGATTTGCAAAGATGAGGAAATGAGAGATTAGAGATTTGGGAGAGAGAGAGAGAGAGAGAGAGAGAGCACTATGGTGGACTTTCTCAGTATATGACTTGTTTCCATTAGGTAGTCTGTGGCTGCATTTTCCAATCTCTCTAGTATAGAAAGGATGCAGCATGGACAAATTGTGTGATGATGAAGGGGCTCCAAAGCTCCAGGAACAGCCTCAATGGTCTTTCTACCTAAACACAATTTTTCTGGAGAAGATTAATAGAGGTAACCAAAGACTGTCAGAAGGTGAGAGAAAATTGTGATTTGCAACATCCGTGTTTCAAAGCGTAGTCAATATTGAAGAGGGCTGTGGTGATAAATTGGGGCAACTATTTTAATTTACAGTTCATTTCATTCTGACAGCAAAGCTGATTCAGGAAGGAATAACCTTTCTGATGCTGGAAGTTGCATTTATGCATCTCAGCTAACACTTTTCAATCTCTTGCTTCACACAAATTTGATTTAATTCTCACTTAAAATGATCTAAACCAGAGACCATCATATATACGGCAGTAGGTTCTACTAAAAATACACTAATTTTCATATTGGCAATCAGTGTCATTGGGAAAACAATTTTTTTCATTCTGTGTCAGAGCTCTCCAATTAAATGCCCTCTCAGACACGTAGGACGAAATAGTCAACTAAACCAGCCAGGGTAGCCATTAATAATGAGAATTATAATCTTAATTGGCAGTAGATTATGGAAGGCTGCTTTATACTCTATAAATCTGTGTTTGATCAATGACGTACATGACATAAACTATAATCCATGCTACAATAAACACATTAGCTTTTATGGTGAGACTAACACTTTACCTGCTTTCAGGGCATTTCATGGTCCAATATCTTGAATAATTTAGATTGTTTTCAAGCATGACTTGTTTATCATTCTTGCTTGACTCCATCATTTCATTAATAAACAAAATACTACCAATTTCAGTATAGATCCTTAGGGAACACCTTTTGAAATGGCTGTTTTGTTTCTGAATGCTCACTGGTAACTTCTATTTGGTAATAATAAAATTCGGATTACATCCTGTTTCTCAGAAGGATGAACTGAATCATCAGCTATCTTGCTTCTGGTCACTGTTCAAAGTCCTTGGTGTTTTTCTTGGAAATCCTAAATGGATTAAAACGTATTACATCAAAAGAATCTATTGGAAAGAGTCACTTCTGCTTTGTTTCTTGACTTATGAAAAGGCCTCAGACATGACAATACCATAAATCATTGATGTCACTGCTGCTCATCTCCGAGGAAATCCTTAATTTTGCTTTGTCTGTTGGATTGTATCTGGGTGGCCTTATTGTTTTATTCTATTTTTGTATTATAGCTATGGTGGAGTCCTTGATGCTCTCTGAGCTTGAACCAAGCTCAGCAGCACCAAGCATGAAAAGGGCATGAAAAAAGTGACTAATGACTGTTTTTCACACTTATGACCATTGCAGTATCTCCATGGTCATATGATCAACATTCAGATTTTTGGCAACTGGTTCATATTTATGATGGTTGTAGTGTCTTGGGGTCACATTATCAGCTTGACCTTCTGAAAAGCAAAGTCAATGGGGGAGCCAGATTCTCTTAACAACCATATTAGTAGCAATAGCAATAGCACTTGGACTTATATACCACTTCATAGTGCTTTACAGCCCTCTCTAAGTGGTTAACAGAGTCAGCCTATTGTCCCTAAGAATCTGGGTTCTCATTTTACAGACCTCGGAAGGATGGAAGGCTGAGTCAACTTTGAGCCAGCGAGGATCAAACTCCTGGCTTTGGGCAGAGTTAGCCTGCAATACTGCATTCTAACCACCATGGCTCTAGTAACTTAACAAATGCAGTGCTTCACTTAACAATTGTGGTGAGAGAAGTTGTAAAACAGGGCCAATTCACTTAACAAATGTTTCACCTAGCAACATAAATTTGGGGCTGAATTGTGGTCATAACTCGAGGGCTACCTGTGCTTTGAAGGAGCTTAGCTTTACCCCTGTTTTATGTAAATTAAAGCTCTCTCTTTAGAACCTGCTTTATTGGCGGCCATATATGTCAACTGAAAGTCAGCAGTATACAAACAAAAATAGACTTGCACATAAATTGTCCTTTCTTGGTTTAAATAAAGGATTTTTCAGCATTTCTATGGATCTTTTCATTTAGCAAGTATACTTTTCATATAGTATGGTGTTTTGACATGAGAAATAGTCCAAGAACAATCCCTCTGGTGAAATCTGAGGTAGGAAAAGTCTCATTGGAAAGCTGTATTATGATAGTTACTGGACTTTTAAATCTGCTGAGAGTCTCAGAGCCCATTACTTGTGGTTTATATGGTTGATAATAGCAAAATGACATTCCTGAAGGGTTATTTGTCTGCAAATGATTCACTGTTTTCCATAACAAGAAAATACCACTTCTCAACCAATCACCTCTACTTATTAACCCCGTTCAACATCTTTTGTTTTTCACAATAAGGATAATCCATTAGTAAAATGATATCCAATTTTGGAATTGTGAGTCTCAAAGGCCTACCAGAACATCTGTGTTATAAATCCCTGTTTGGAAGGGCTTACATGCTAGTATATAGTGTTGCTTAAACACGGACAGATTGTGTGTTTTTTTTTTCCTACGGCTTTTGAGCTATCTAGTTCTCCCTGCTAACTATAAAGTGTCATCAATGCATAAAGCGGAGAAACATGGCACAATATTGTATATGATTGTGTTATAATACTTTCCTTCCAGCAAAGAATTATTTACAGCCATATATAAACCTCATTTTTTTTAAACAAAGTGAAATTTAAGAAGCCATTAGGAAGAAAGACTAGCTTAGTGGTCACCGAGAAAATAATGTGATTCTGTGGAACCACAATCTCAATCCTGGCTTGGTTGATTCATTCTTTAATTACTCTTGAACAGGGTGAAAGGAAAAAAAAAAAGAAGAAAAACTGAGCACAAAGTATTTTATTGAGCCAAACTCCAAGTTAGGTCATTTATGGTCCTTTTCAAATTCCTCAGCCAACCTTCATCGTACAAATACTGTACCTGATATAATACATACAGAATTGAAGATCTGAGTGAAGGATTTGTTAATTTTGAATGAAAATGGAAAATAATTTTCAATTGTTATGCATTATACATGTAAGCATACATATACCAGTGGTGGGTTGCCCCCAATTCCCACCAGTTCTATACAACCGGTAGTAAAACCAGCGGGAGGCTCTGCCCACAGACCCTGACATCATCAGAATGCTTCTGCGCATGTGCGCGCGGCCCCGTTGCGAACCGGTAGTAAAGGTAAGTAGAACCCACCTCTGACATATACAAATGGCAATCTGACGCTGCAAGAGGCCACTCCAGGTCCTGCTTAAAACCATAGAGGGAGGCATTTGGGGGGCTTCTTTTTATAATCTGATTCATTGTCTCATTGGTTTTTCTCTATTTTCTAAAATTAGTGCCATTTTAATTTTAAAAGGTAAATAACATATCCAGAAACAATTTATACTTCTTTGATTTGGAGAAATTATAAAAGGGGTATACTGTGAATGTTTCTACAAGTATATCAGAAGATGTTTTATACTGACTCTCCCTTGGTCCACCTATAGCATTGCTAGCACTGATTAGCCGAAACTTTCCAATGGTTCCAAAAAAGTCTTTTTCAGCTCTACCTGAGGATGTTAAAAAAAAAAAAAAAAGAATTTTGTATACAATACCTACAACAACTACTTTTTCTTCTAATTCGCCCTATCAAAGAAGTCTCAGGAAGGACTGTATGGGTTTCCTCATAATGATGACTATCCTATCATATATTCAAGACAAGAGTCTTTTTCAAGAACTTAGTGGGAATCAAAAAGATTTCTGCAGAATTGCCATTGACTCATACTTTCTACCCAGTGGCTTATTTTAGCAGCCAAATGCAAGCGGCTCTATATACGTATGCATTGAATAATGTAAAGCTATTTCATATACTTTCAACAGTTGTTATAAATGGTTTTCCCCATGAATGGAGATATTACGATAAGCTACAGCGAGCAAACAGTCTTCTGTTTGCATTTTTCTAAAGAAGGGGCCCAATGCTGTGGAAAGCAAGTTTGAGAAAATAAGGAATGTTTTTATGTTGCCTTACTGCTTAAATATTTGTGGCATATATGATAAGATCTCCCCCTCCCCCCGAGCTGTGACGTTTGGCATGTATACTTGTTTGAACATCTGGGTCATTTCTAGCTTCTGCGATGAAATGAAACAATAGAGGGTAACAGATTATCACCACCTGTATCTGACAAGTTATTCAAAGTTTAAACAGGAACAATATGAAGTTCAGTGGGCAGAAGGAAACTCTAGATGTTTCTGAAAGTTATAAGAATTTGGGCTATCAAGCAAATGTAAAGAAATGTGAAATGGTATTCAATAGGTCACCCAAGTTCAAAAATAATGGATGGTGCTTTTTTTTTTTTTTGCGAGACTCAGAAAAGGGTTATTATTGCAGATAAAATATTCATGTGAAAGAATCAATGTTAACAGGCTTTAAAAGTATATTAGAAGAGGGAAAGTGGAAACTTCAAGAACAATGCCTCAAAATGTCAAGACAATTCTCAATTTACTGTTTTCTGGTCACGTGCTCACAATGACACAATTTTAATTGTGTAAAAATATGGAAAATAATAACAAATTATTTTGGATTAATCAGAAGTAAGCCCCCATCCCAAGCTCAGAAGCTTACAGTGTGTGTGTGATCTTGGAGGATTTTAAAACAACGCTTGCGTGGGTCAGAATTATCTTTAATTTTAACCTCTTTTTCTGTATTTTAATTGGGAGAGTTTAGAATCTGGACATCCAATAAAACCAATTAATAATTTCTATGCTTAAATCTGTGGGTTTTTTTTTTTAATTCTCTTCCTCATGATTGTAACCAATGCCTGTAACCATTTCTGTAGCATTGATTAGAACAACTTTGAAAGCAACAGAAAATAACGGTTGCCAAGCCTTATCATTTTAACTGTCAGTTTTGTTCTTCAGTTTTCCCTTTCACAGTTTTATATAAACAGACCCTCGATTGGTTTGTAACATGGAATCCCACACACTTATTTTTATGAATGAATCTTACACCAATGAAGGTTTCCTCGTGGATCTGTCTTGTTATGTTAGAGCCTGAAAAACTTCCAGCAAAAATATTTCTAGTACACACCACCTGAATTCACACCTCTGTTGACAGAAGGAAGGAGTCTCTATGTTGAAACATCTAGAAGGACTGGTGTTTGATTTGCATTTCTGAAAAAAACCCTACTCTTAACGTAGTAGAAGGGAATGACAGTGTTTGCAACGCAAGATAAATTTAAACAGCGCTGTAATAGTAATTACTGCTGAAATGTATATACTGTGCTATAATTATGTATTTATTAAATACATTTATTAAACACAAGGCTAATAAAATAAAATATATTATATTATAGTTAAAATACAATATCTTTTATTTTCTATAAAAATAGTTTTTTATTTGCATCCTGTATTTGTACACAATTGATATTTTTATATGTTACGTGACCTCTGAATGGCATGATTAGCTAATAGCATGATTAACAAATGTGATTTTCTCTTAGACTAATAAAGTAATAGCACTTTACTAATATTAATCATTTACTAATTTACTAATATTTACTAATACCAGTCACATTGATGTATTTTCTTGGTTTCTTTTATTGTTCTATTTTATTTTATTGTTCTATTATTTTACTTTCGCTTTGGTTAAACTTCCTTTTGATGTCTTCTTCGTTTTTTTAATTGTTGTAAGCCACCCAGAGTAGCCCCATGGCAAGATAAGGAGGAAATAAATGTATTAACAATTATAAGAATAAGAATAGTGATGCCTTTGTGTGCTATATCATTTCTGCACTTGAATCCCGAAACCGTTCCTCTCAGGTGACTCCACCTACTTAGCACTATGGCCTCATCTTCCCTATGGCTCCGCCTACTCTTTTTTTCAAAAACAAAACTGAGAAAGCATTGAGACCATAGTTTTTTGAATTCTTTCCAATCCTTTTGTTAGCACTGGTGATAAGAGGCACGGATATTTTCCTCACTATAATGAAGTAACTTGCATCTATATTTCTGTGTGTGCACTTTCTCCTCAGATACTTAATCATGATGTGTCCATAACTGTTGCTTGTGTGGGTGTATATGTGGGAGTGTGGGAGGATGTACACCAGGGTTGGGCTGCTGGGAGTTCGCTGGGGTTCGGAAGAACCTCTAGCTAAGATTCTGTGCAGTTCGGAGAACTCCCAAATCCCACTCCTGGCTGGCCCGACCCTGCCCCTTCCAGGAGTCACCACCCAGCCCATTTTGGATGCAGTTAAGTGCAGGGCACTCGCAGAGGCTCGGGGCCTACTGGAAGTTCAGGAAGGCTGGAAATGGGTCCGTTTCCAGCCTCCAGATGGCCTCCGGAGCCTGGGGAGACTGTTTTTGCCCTCCTGGAGGCTCAAGGAAAGCATCCGGAGCCCAGGCAGGGCAAAAACCACCCCCCATAGTGCAGGAGGCCGACTAGGTCACGCGCACCATGGCCACGCTCACCCAGCAACCAGGTAGAGAACCCCTTGCTAAAATTTTTGAAGCCCACCCCTGATGTACACGTGTTGCCTTTACGTGTGTATTTCTCCTTTCTGTTCCTGTTATGTTTGTGAGTGCACTGAACAAACATAGGGAGGACTGAATATGGTCCACTGTAGTTTCTGTGAGCAGGAAGGAGGAAGAGTGAAGATAAAGCAGCTGACAGCATTTTGATATTTAGCTGCCACTCCTATAGAGCTGTATTAGGTGATGGATGGATGGATGGATGGATGGATGGATGGATGGATGGATGGGCAGGTGGATGGAATCCTTTTCTCTAAAAAGCTCAGTTAAGTCTGATCCCTTTTTAATGTGAAGTTTATCAACTTTCTTCACACACTAAATAAAAGCTATGATGGATATACTGGTAGTCCTTGACTTATGACTAGAATTGAGACCAGAATTTCCATCGCTAAGTAAGGTGGCTGTTAAGTGTGTTGCATCCAGTTTTATGACCTTTTTGGCCATGCTTGTTAAGCAAAGCATGCAATTGTTAAGTGAATCACATAATTGTGAAGAAAATATGGCTTTCCGGCCAGCTAGGAAGGTGATCATATGACCCTGGAACACTGCAATCATCATAAATAGATGTTGTTTGAGAAGTGTCCAATTTCTGATTGTGAGGTTGCTGCAATGGTCATAAGTGTGAGGACTCGACATAATTTTTCAGTGTTGTTATAATTTCAAAATGAATGATTGCAAATCAACGATTATCTTTTTTTAAAAAAACAGTTTATTTATATATTTTCACATTACATATATAAGTGCTTAGTGAACAGCGTATTGTCTGGATCAATCTATTTTTATACAAATCAAGGATTTATCTTTAGTTTCAAAACCCTTTACATAATTTGTGTGCAATAATTCTATTGGGTTGGAAAAAGTAAAAATGGAAGGTTTTGTGCTTTAAATGATACTGGGTGCACACTATGCATTGTGTAGCATTGTGAAACCCCATCGTTATGATACATCATCATTGTTTAGCATTACCATCCATATGGACGTGAATTTTGATTAGTGGAAGCTAAAACAAAATTCCCTTAGGTTTGTTATTTGGTCCAGGACATGAAGTTGCAGATAGTCATACATTTATTTGCATTTAAATTTATTTATCTAAAATGGAAGCAGCGAAGGGCTCCCGCTAAGCATTTATAAAGGAACCAGCAAATGATCCCAATGTGGGCAAGAATAGGATAATGTCGCCCAACTTCCTTTCTTGTGATTTGTCATCTTCAAGAAAAAAAGAACTTTGCTTCCAGGTAGGAAGAAAGTAATAAAAGTATCTACATTTTCTATAATCTCTAAGGTCTTTTATCAATGCTGAAGTTGTTTGAAATATATTGGTGTGGATTGTTAATTTGGCTCCTTTTATGTCAATATTGATTCTGACCTCACCCTATTCACATGCTGTGGAAGACTTTTATGTACTAGCATGTGATTTTTTTTTTTACCCTTGTAAATATGGGACTGTACATATTTGCCTTTCTTTCTTTCCTTTTCTCCCCCTTTCCTCCTCTTTTCCCCCAATTGGCAGCTATTAAATCAAGTGCTGAATCTTATCTTTATCGTGAGCCATCTTCCTCCTCTCTGTACCATTTGATCCATAAAGAGAATTGAATGAAGAAGTACAGATAGTCCTTGACTTACAACAGTTCATTTAGTGACCGTTTGATTGGCACTGAAAAAAGTGACATGACTGCTTTTCACATTGATGACCATTGCAGCATCCGCAGAGTTTATGCAATCAATATTCAGACGCTTGGCAACTGACTCATATTTATGATGCTTTCAATGTCCCTGAGTCATGTGACCTTTTGACAAATAAAGTCAATGGGAAAGCCAGTTTCACTTAACAACTGCGTTCCTAATTTAATACCTGCAGGGATTCACTTAACAATTGTGACAACACAGGTCATAAAATGGGGCAAAATTAACTTAACAACTGTCTTGCTTAACAACAGACATTTTGGGCTCCATTTTGGATGTAAGTCAAGGATTATCTTACTGTTCGACCTGGTTAATGCATTTTTTTCAGCCAAGATATCATTCGAATGGTTAAAGATACATGATCAGTTGCTATGTTGTTTTTCCCAAGTCCCTTTTCAAGCAATATGCCATGATAAAAATAGCCACAGGAACAATCCAGTCTAAGTTAGGAACAGCTGCTTTTTAATAAGTGTATTGTCTTGGGCACTTAAAAAAGATTTCACTCAGAAGATCACATGATATCTCTGCTTCCACAAATATACTCACAGGTTTGTTTGTTTTTTAAAAAGAATTAATTAAGTTTCACCAAACTAAACCATTTAATGGCTCATTTGAATCCCTTTAAATAAAATTATCCAGTAAAATGGTGCTCATTTGCAAATTATCTCAGACAATTAATCCTCCTTCGGTTCTAAATAATTTGCAATGCTATTAATTATTCTGGAAAATAATGTGCCAATATGCAGTACAGGATAACATGTTTCGCACATGTGTTGTTCTAGTGTCCTGTTAGAAATGGGAAACTATGACTAATCATTTCTAAACAAGTCAGGATATAAGCAGATGTTGAATTGCCTTCTTTGGATTTGTTTCCCACACCTTAAATCCGAAGAGTCATGGCTTGCATTTAGAACATAGAATCCTAGAGTTGGAAGGGACTTTGGAGATCTTCTAGTCCAACCCCCTGTTCAAGCAGGAGACCCTATACCCGTGATGGCGAACCTATGGCACGGGTGCCACAGGTGGCACACAAAACCATATCAGTGGGCACGCGAGCGTTGCAGTAGCTCCGCTCCAGCATGTATCTATGGGCCAGCCAGCTGATTTTTGGGCCTTTCGGTCCCACCAGAAGTTTGGAAATGGGCTGTTTCCGGTCTCTAGAGGGCCTCCTGGGGAGTGGGGAAGGCCATTTTTGCCCTCCCCAGGCTCTAGAAAGCCTCTGGAGCCTGGGGAGGGTGAAAAACAGGCCTACCAGGCCCACTGGGCCATCACGTGCTAAAAGGGACAGGATGCATTGAATTATGGATGTGGGCACACATGTGGGCGACCTCCCCGCGCTCCCCCCTTTTTTGGCACGCGACGGCAAAAGGCAAAATAGCCATCATTGCCCTATACCATTTCAGACAAATGGTTGTCCAGTTTCTTTTTGAAAGGCTCCAGTGACAGAGCACCCACAACTTCTGAAGGCCCCCTATTCCCTTCTTTCATATTTACAAATAACAATTAAGTGAAATATGCTTTTCAATGAAAAAAAAAAATTCAAAAAACTGAGTACTCCTAAGCCTTTTTACTGAGAAATAAATACGTCTAGTGAATTAGTTTAGTGTATTTTTTTTTCTTTGAACATATTTTCAGCAGAGATAATATATTTAATGGGAAACTAGCAACCCTGTTTTTAAAAAATTAAAAGCTTAAGTTAGGGCTTGCCCATTCAAGTAAAGAAAAAGTTATTACATGAGTGGAGAGTTTTCAAGAGGAGAAAAAGAGTTAGATCAAAATTATGAGATTGTCCATATAAATGATAAATGGATAATCATACCCAATTTACCACCTCAGTAAATGGAGAAAATAGATTTAATCTTAAAGAGAAAGTGTTCCTGTAGGGCTATTGTGATCACCTTATTTTTTGATTTGAAGAAATCAATAGCCTTAAAATTCTGAAGATTGCAAACAGGGGTCTTTTAGCTTGAATTTCAGAGCAAGACATCTAAACATCATGAAGAATCCATCGTCCAAGATGTTGATGAAAAATAATTCCCAGAACTTTACCAATTACCCAAAGGTTATGACCATGAAAGTGATTTGTGATTAAAATAGGATTGCCCACTTCTACTGTCAAATATAGGTGTATATGACAGTAGATATAAGTATATTTGTCAGGTCCAGTTTGATTCTGATATACATCAGTTCAGAAAATCTATTTTATTCATGCATCCAAATAAATTCAGACCAAAGTTTCAAATCTGAACTGATTCTCACCACTAAATGCATTGTGTATAAATTTTGCTTTGCCTTTAAAAGGGCATTTTTTTTGTATTTTAAGAAAGAAAAATTTTAAAATATTAAATATTTTCCATACTGTCTGCCACTTCAGTGTTGGTTACTTATTTATTCTGTTGTTCTAACTGCTATCAGTGACTTTATTAATAGCAAAAAAGGGATGCAAATCATTGTAAACAAATAAATGTAAACAAACTCAGCAGTTTTAATTTAGCAATACAGGCACTTATTCATCTATCCAGCAAATATCCTTAGTAAGAAATACTAACAATAAGATAGGGCTTCTATTTTCAGTTTGCAGCACATTTTTGCATGGCAAAGCTACCACAGTAGTGGTGCAATTTAGCTGAATATGAGCACTTACAAATGTATTAATTCCTTTAGGAGAGAGATGACAGCTCACATAAGTTACAGAGACACAGATATTGATTAGAGTCTTAACTTATTGCTCCGTGAAGACATACAATTATAGAATATTCCTTATTCCCTGGGTTGGGTCCTTTTCATGAGTAGTAACAATGAGTGTTTTGCCTTTCAATATATTATGAATTTGTTTGTGCCTACAGAACAATTTTAATAGATTCTGTCTTGAAAGAGGCAGGGGGCCTTCCTTCCTTCCTTCCTTCCTATCTACAGATGTACTATCTGTAATGGTATGTGGGAATGACCTTTAGAGACAGGAGGAAGAGCTACAGACTAGACAACAGTCAGATAAGCTGTGGTTAAATCAACAGAAGGGACCTTTCCTAATTTCTTGGTCTGCAAAGGTGGGGAGAATATAATGGTTATAGTTGAGGAGCTGGAATAAATTGGGCTATCAATAGCAGTGAGTAATGGCTCCAGCTAAAGCTCTGAGGGAGTTTTTGTCACTTAGATAAGAGCTACTAAACTGGGCTACTCCACTGTAAATATGCCTTGACATAATTAATACCACAGCTGGAGTGTTGCATCCACTTGTGGCTGCAAAGTCAAGAGTTTATGATACATAAAATATCATAGAAACCTAGTTCTGCTTGATATCATCTTTTGGCTTGAACATTACTGTAGATGTACAGCATAGGTATCGAGCTAGCCCTTTGTCAAATAGGAAGATCTTCGATTCTTAAATAAGAATCTCTTGGTAGTAAAATATTTTCTGTGATCTCTTACTCTAAAGGAAAATTATAAAATGGATGGATGGATGGATGGATGGATGGGTTTCATCGGTGATCAGAAGCTTCAAGTAGCTTAGCCAACGTTCAGTGTTGAATAGACAAGAGTCCTAAAACTTCTCAGAATGCAAAGGCAAATCAAATTTTTACAATCAGGGGATGACCTCTTTCTTTCCCTAAAGATTTCTGCATGTGTTTTGTAAGCCTGCAAGTTACAAGGGCAGGTTGATGATGCAGTGGCATGACTAAGGGGCTTTCTTTCCTTCTTTCTTTCTTTCTTTCTTTCTTTCTTTCTTTCTTTCTTTCTTTCTTTCTTTCTTTCTTTCTTTCTTTCTTTGTATTGTACCTTTGCTCTTTTTACAAATAACTCAATTACTTGAACATATCCAAAATATATATTTGCCTCTTATTATCCCCACAACAGCAACCCTGTGAAATGGGTTGGGCTGATAGACAGTGACTGGCCCAAAGTCACCTGGCTGAGATTCATGACTATAGCGAAATTTGAACTCGCAGTCTCTGGCTTTATAACTTGGTGCCTTAGCCATTAGACCAAACTGTCACTCACTTCCTCAGCTCTTTTTCCCGATGTTGACTAATTTACTAAATTAGGAGTATAAATCTGCAGGAGTCTTATGTGTTTTACCTTTGGCTTGAGTAAATATATACATTAAAAAAAATACTTTACTGGTTTAGATCTGTCTCTGATCTCTCTGTAAAGATTTGTTTCATTTTTACTGCACTTCTCACAATTTTGTGTTTGGTTGAGACTAGACAAAGCCAGTGAAGACTTTGGTTTCATGCTAGACAAAGACAGTGCAGATAATTAAACCCATGTAATCTAAACTCTCTCAAGTTAAGCTTCAATGTCTTTTAGGATCCTTAAATATCTGAATGTTTGATTTAAATCAGGCAAAGAAGGATCAAACCATAACTAAAAAAAAAAAAAAGCCAATATTTTCAGCCCTGGAGAAAATCAAGCACAGCAGGCAAAACTGCTGCAAAGTTTATTTTGATTCGGTTCCAAAAGGCAGCACATTAGCAGCAAGGCTCAATATAGCTGTATATTAGCATTTGTGTGCCTTGTATTATTTTCCACCCCTTCCATGTAGATGCTTAGTGAAATATTTTCACTAAGCCGCTTAATGGTTTGAGCATGAAAAAGTAGGACAGTTGAGTAGGTTTCTCTTTTGTTTATTTGTTTGTACTGCAGCCCTGAAACTGTGTAAGCCTATCCATTTCTTTATATAATATTGAATTAAAGACAGTTCTGGAAAACTCAGAATAGGTTTATGTAGGTTCTTGTGGTTTCATTGGTTCCTGCTCTCTCTAATTTGGAAAATTCATGTGCTAAAAGGTTTAACAACAAAGAAAGTACCCTTGAACTGCAGACATGTGGCTCCCACTGAACTGGATGTCACAGCTCTCATGTTTTATAATTTTAGGCACATTGAGTTGATTTAAATAACCAAGGTCATCAAGAGGCAAACAAACTGAGCATTCAGCAGACGGTGGATGAGTACTGTCGAGGCATTGAAAGGGAGAACGTCTGAGATTCTAATTTTTGAATTTCATTAAATTAAAATCTTGTGCCCTTGATGTTGTTGATGCCTCTTTTTTCTTGGCTTTATTTAAGGACTATACATTTGATGGTGGAATCATGTGTATTTCAACTGGAAGTCATTATTTGATATTAAAGCCATCAAACGTTTAATGTGCAGGAATGAATAAAGTTTTTAGAGAATGTGAGTTTCTATCCTTTCAGGTTTGCATGAAAAAAATCCACAGACACGTGCTTCATGTTATTACCAGTTGAATTTTGACTCTATTCTGATCTTTTGTTTTAATTTTTAGAATCCAGAGGCTTTGGAAACCTGAAGGATTTTCTCTACCTAGCTCAGGAGTGTCCAATCTTGGCAACTTTAAGACCTATGGATTTCAGTTCCCAGAATTCCCCAGCTAGCATGGCTGGCTGGGGAATTCTGGGAATTGAAGTCCACAAATCTTAAAGTTGCAAAGGTTAGACAGTTTTGACCTAGATGGATCTTTGTGCTCTGACAAAGATAGGAGCCTTTTGCACGTTTTGATTTATTATATTTCCCACATAGACACCAAGCACACTTACAAAATTGGACTGCTGGCCTTTACAGAATGGGACTATGCTGGCATTATAGTCAAAGGTTGGCTTCAAAAATTTTAGCAAGGGGTTCTCTGCCCGGTTGCTGGGTGGGTGTGACCATGGTGGGCATGACCTAGTTGGCCTCCTGCACCATGGCGGGGGGGGGGGCGTTTTTGCCCTCCCTGGCTCCAGAGGCTTTCCTCAAGCATCCAGGATGATGAAAACGGCTTCCCCAGGCTCCAGAGGCCCATTTCCAGCCTTCCCAAACTTCTGGTAGGCCCATTTTTTGCCCTCCTCGAGCCTCCTCACCTGTCCTGCACTTACCTGGCATCCAAAACGGGCCGTGTGGGGACTCTTGGGTGGGGTGGGGTGGGGTAAGGTGGGCAAGGCCAGACAGGAGTGGGATTTGAGGGTACTCCAAACTGCATAGAATCTTAGCTAGAGGTTCTCTCGAACCTCTGTGAACCCTCAGCAGCCCACCCCCAATTATAGTTCAACTAGCACAATAATTAGGTTAGTCAGGTTAAGTCCAGAATTGCAATATGGGATCATCTTTAGAATCTACTACTAAAAGGAGTCTCTGACTGAAACTTGAATAAACAATGAACTCACGCAAGAGGCTTATTTCCATAGCCCTTTTCTTAAATACTTTAATAAGAGTGCTTAATATTATTGAAAGTAAAATTTTCAACCATTAATTTAGATTGTGTTCAGCTGATTTTTTTTTTCTCATCACTTAACTGAGTTTGGTCATTTTTCCAGGAATATATCCCTATGGACACTCATTGCTGGTTTTTTTCCCCCACCAGGCATATGATTGTATTTTGGGGGGAAATTGTACTTTATACTATTAAAACAGTTCAAAGAGCAAATTCCACATTTCTTATTTCGTGCAGTTTGAATCTGAACTTCTTTGTCTGGCCTATCTTCATTTAAATACGGTTACATCTTTTATACTGACTTTTGTATATTGAAAAGCAAAATACATTAGGTTCAGTGGGGCATACTCCTATGAAAATATGTGTACAATTGCAACTGTATCAGGGTTTGGCTTAAATAAATAACTTACATATTTAAAATTCTAACATTTGATTGCAAATAACCTTCAGATGCTATTATTATTATTAAAAAGGTTTTTTTGTAGTATATCATATAATACTTACCCTGGGACTAGTATGTCTTGCATTCTTACACTTGGAAAAGAGGACTGAATCAATGTGAATAAAATTATGCATGGCATGAAGAAAATTGAGAGAATTTATTCTGCCTTTATAAAACAACAACTTTGCTCTTTTTGTTCTCTTGTTTCTCATGTGTCTTTTTTCCCCTGATGCTGTGCTTTTGCAACTAATGTATGAAAAATTCAGTCCAACAGAAAGCCTGGATTGATCTATGAATTTCCAGTTCTCATAAAAATACAGATCAGACCAGAAAGAATGAGCAGTCAGAAGAAAAGCTGAGTAACAATAGAATGGGTAACTTGCTTTCTTCATTCTGAGGGGAAAACTTACTTTATTTTACTTTTTATTTTGTTATCTTAATTTTATTTGTACTCCACCTTTGTTTTTGCAAATAACTCAAGTGAACATATCCAACACATCCTATTTCCCCCCAAACAACAACCCTGGGCTGGGTTGTTGGGTTGAAAGAAAATGACTGACTTTAAGTCACTTAGCCGACTTTTATGGTTAAGGTGGGAGTAAAACTCAGTAGTTAATTACATCAGTTATGTTAATATCATGAATTTAAATCTGCATTTAAAAAAAAATTCTGAATGACTTTAAAGAACAGATATTCCAAAACATGGAACTATAGATTTCATAAAACTAAAATAAAGCTAGATTTCTCTCTCTCTGTGTGTGTGTGTGTGTGTGAGAGAGAGAGAGAGAGAGAGAGAGAGAGAGACCATATGATTAATTATTTTCTGGTGTAATTTAAATAGGTGGAAAAACTATCTTTATTTGAATTCAATGAGCAACTCTTACATAGTGGGATTTATTTTGATTGTATCTGAGGAAACTGTTTAAGTTTGCAATATTTTTAACAAGTTTGTGTTCATGAGCACCAAAATGTGATTTTGGGAGCACGTCTTGTTTACAATTTTGAGACTTCACTTCAGTTTTAAGAATGGCAAAGTTGGAGCTGAAAATAAAAAAAGGATAAGATCAGAAGAAAAATTATCAATGAGAAAATCAGTATGGCCTCATCGTTATAGCGGGAGATCCAGTGTTCCCAGTTCACTTCTATATGATAACTAGTCTCCCATTTCTGTCTGAAATATCTCCACCACTCTATAATCTCATAAAAACAAACATTTCTAAAACATCCAGTATGGATTATGCTTGCATGTTTGGAGATGTGTCTTTTTCTGTTTTGTGGTCAGAATAAGCCACAGGCAAGAAGAAAAAAAGGCAAGTAATGTCTATGAAATGTGTGTGAGAGAAGCTCATTGCTGGCACAATAATAGAGGGCAATTTATGGGTATTTCTGAAACAGTAGAATGCTATAAAAACAAACAAGCGAAAGCTATAAAATTTGAAATTCACTAGTATATCAGACCCTCACAAAGCCCTCTACTGTTTTCTACAAGAGACTCTGGCTTTCCTTAAGAATGCCTGGCTGTGCACATGTGTCTATTTTAAAGCACAGTGTAAACTAAGAAATGGGTAGTGAATGACCAACTGGTTGAAATCATAATAATAATAAAAAAATCCCTGCATTTAAGATTTTACATAAAGTTTTGAGGCATCTGAAGAAAAAAGAACAATACAAGTAGTCCTCAATTTACAACCGCAATAGAGCCTAAAACTTCTGTTGCTAAGTGAGACATTTGTTAAGTGAGTTTCACCTCATTTTACCACCTTTCTTGCCACGGTGATTACAGTGAATCACTGCCATTGTTATGCTAGTAACAAGGCCGTTAAGTGAATCTGGCTTCCTCACTGACTTTGCTTGTCAGAAGGTCGTAAAAGTGATCACATGGTCATAAATCGGAGTCGGTTGCCAAGCGTCTGAATTTTGATCACATGACCACGGGGATGGTGCAATGGTGGTAAGTGTGAAAAACATTCGTTAGTCACTTTTTTCAATACTGTTGTAAGGTTGACAGTCACTAAATGAACTATCATAAAATGACTTACCTGTAGATACAAATTAGAAAATTTGATGGACCTGTCCAGCTATTAATATTTGATAAAGAAGACTTTAGAAGATGTCCTTGTTGCCAGAAGCTCATCTTTCTGGCATGGATCGCTTTCTGGAAAGATTGTCTATGAGGAACGTGTGTTAAAAGTCTGCACGACTGGGCGGTAACATTGCAATCAAAACTTCTGACATACCTTTTAAAATCGTAGAGTTTCATTCACAGTCCTGCTCCAGCCATCTTGCAGGCTATGAGTTCCCATTCCGACCTCCGGGGCGTGGAAATCCTGGACTGCGGAGCACAGTCCTCTAATAAAGGAGAATAGTTGTAGCTCAGGGTTGGAATGAGGGATCCTTGGTGCTTTTCTCAGCTTGCTTGTTTTCTTGTAGACGTTTCATTACCCTAACTAGGTAACATCATCAGTGCAGTGCTAGTAAGGAGTGCTGTTTGCTGTCAGTTTATATCCTGGTGTCTTGGTGGGTGGGGAGAGGTCTTAGGTTGGGCTGTTTATTGATGGCTCTTTGGCAGTTTCTTGACTGGAGTATTACTTACTTGATTGTTGGTCTGAAGTTAACCTTAGAGTTAATCTACGCTGATCTGGTTGCTGATTGCTGGAATCTTTTTGTTCTCTTTTGGACTGGTTGATTGTCTCTTTTTCATAGTCTATAGCAGGGGTGAAATGTAAAATGTGTTACTACCGGTTCTGTGGGTGTGGCTTGGTGGGGGAGGGGCAATGTGACTGGGTGGGCGTGGCCAACTTTTTTTTTTTGCTTTGAAAAGCCTTTGGCGATCAGGCAACTCAGCTGAGATCGTCAGAGGGGCTTTTTTAAAAATGCTTTGAAAAGCCTCTGAGGATCCCAGCTGAGCTGCGCGATCATCAGAGGCTTTTTTTTTTTTTACTTTTAAAAGCATTTTTTCGTCGGAAGAGGTTGTAGAAAAAATGCTTTTAAAAGTAAAAAAAAACAAAACCCTCTGATGATCGTGTGACTTAGCTGAGCATGGTGGGAGGGAGGGCGCTGGGATTTTTGCTACCAGTCTCCAAACCACCTGCTGCCATCGCTACCAGATCGGGCGATCCGGTCCAAACCGGGAGCATTTCACCCCTGGTCTATAGATGTTGTTAAGGTCTATAAGTCCTTCAGCAATTGCTCTTGGCAGTTAAGAAAACCTTGTATAAGCTGTGTCTCTTTAATGTTAATTATTATTTATGCTTTTATGTTTTTAGATTGTTTTACTTTATAAAATTTTATTAACTATCTTGGGAAATGACAGAATTGGTGCCTTGGTGGCGCAGCAGCTTAAAGTGGTGTTAAAGTGACACCAGCTGCCTGCAATTACTGCAAGTTCGAATCTCACCAGGCTCAAGGTTGACTCAGCCTTCCATCCTTTCAAGGCAGGTAAAATGAGGACCCAGATTGTGGGGGCAATAAGCTGACTTTGTATAAAAAAGAACACCTCTGGGGCGGGGGGGGGGGAATGAAAGCCCTACTAAGCAGGTATATACAAAAGTATGAAGGCTATTGCTTAACGCATTGTAAGCCACCCTGAGTCTCCGGAGAAGGTCGGCATATAAATTAATTTTTTTTAAAAAAATCAAAAGATGTACAGGTATGCTAGCACTGATGATGTTATCTAGTTTGGTAATGAAACATCTGTGAGGAAGCAACCAAGCTCAGGGAGCACCAAAGGACCTCACCGTTCAACCCTGATCTACAAATACTTTCTTCTATCGGTAAGCTTTAATTTTAAATATAGTTTCAAGATGCAAGTCAATTATTTCTTGCTAATGCAGGTTTCTATTAAATACCCAAATAGGTTGATCAGGTGTTTCTTTGAGGAAGCTAATGGTCAGAAGATAATTAATCTCATTTCATTGTGTTGTACATAACCGTTCAAGTTATTGATACATTTCCTGATGAAGGATCTCATGTTGGAAGCTGAAGAAGTAGTTGGAAATGTTGAATAGATACAGAGAAGGTCCTGGACATTTGGGATTGGGTTCATAGGCATCTGCAAGAAAATGTGGGGAAAGCAAAAGACAAGATCACAATTAAAACATCACAATGCAAGCTCTGCTTCGTTTGTATGTTGATCATGACATCATAGACACAAATGTAAGGGATGGAGCTTGTATTGCAATGCAATAATGTTTACTTAATCATTTTGGTGGAATTGTTTGATTTGACAGATACTTCTGGTTGAGTTAGAAGGATTGAAAGAAAAATATCTGAGAGACTGGCAATAAGTGGTGTACACATGGTATTGAAATTCCTTTTGGTTTTAATTACATATTTTTATACAGTATTTATAACTTCATCAATACAAATATATGCCCATTCTTTGCTGTCCTCCAATCAAAACTATAGTGCTGTCCCCAAAACGTTTCAATGGTAGCAGAAGCAGGAATCCCATTTATTGATACGTCTAGAAAAGTTTTATCAGCTTTGCAAGTTTACAGATACAGCTTTAATTTTTGCTTTGAGTCAAGAAGAGCTCAACCAATTCATGGACAGGAGTGAGAACAGCCTATTATCCCACCAGTCTTCTGATTAATATTCCAAATCTTATCTATTATTCTAAATCAGGGTTTCCCAAACTTGACCCTTTGAAGATGTATGGACTTCAACTCCCAGCATTCCTCAACCAGCCATACTGTCTGGGGAATTCTGGGAGTTGAAGTCCATGCACCTTAAAATAGCCAAGTTTGGGAAACACTGTTCTAAAGTATTAGAGTAGAAAATCATACCTATGGGAATAACTCAGGAAGCTAAAATGATTGCATTGAAGACAATTGGACAGTACAGTACAGCACTATCTATACACAAAGAGATCAGCACACTTCTAAATCTCCAAGTGTTTCAGAACCAAAGTGTCGGACCTGCCACAGCTTAAATTTCTAAATAGAAACAAATCTTGGCTTCATTTGTTGAGATCAAGTATTGCAGTATTGCAAAGCCAGAACTGAGAACTAAGCACCAAAATTCCCGAGTTTTACTTTTCCCTCTCATAACTATCGCTCATTTTCCACCCCCAGTGCAACCAATCAGGTTCAGGCACAATGTTTTCATTACGGTCAATCCAGGGGTGAAATGCTCCCGGTTCGGACTGGATTGCCCGATCCGGTAGCGATGGAGGCGGGTGGTTTGGAGAACTGGGTAGCAAAAATCCCTGCCGACCCCCCATTGCCCAGCTGAGTTGCACAATCGTCAGATTTTTTATTTTTTATTATTTTTTATTATTTATTTTATTATTTATTATTATTTTTATTATTTTTAAAAGCATTTTTTCTACAACCTCTTCAGATGAAGAGGTTATAGAAAAAATCGTTTTAAAAGAAAAAAAGAAAGAAAAAAAGCCTCTGCCGATCAGGCAAGTCAGCTGGGATCGTCAGAGGCTTTAAAAGCATTTTTTTTACAACCTCTTCAGCTGAAGAGGTTGTAGAAAAAATGGTTTTAAAGTAAAAAAAAAAAAGTTGGCCATGCCCACTCAGTCATATTACCCCACCACCGTCAAGCCACGCCCACAGAACAGGTGGTAACAAATTTTACATTTCACCACTGGGTCAATCCAAGCAGAGTTTGGTATGTGGCTCCTTCCTTCTGCAAGCTAGGTGATCTTGAGGCACAGTCTCAAGGACTGTGACTTACTTTTGTTTTCCCAAGCATCCACCCACCCTTTGTTCTTCCTCCCCACAGTTCATGGCAGTCTGTCACTGTATAGCAGTGAAGCACAAGCAAGCATAAGGTGGCAGCTGACACACAGGGTTTTTTTGGGGGTGGGGGAGGGAGAGGGAGAGGAGGGAGACAACTAATAAACAGCTTATTTTATCCATGATGTAGAATCAATCCTTTGTTTCATATACCTAGTAGGGAAGAGCCATGGACTAGGATCATGTCTTCAGTCACTGGATTCCCAACCTACTATCTCCTGAAATTATGAGTAACAGATCCTATTAGCTTATCCTTGCCAATAAGGACTAACTGCTCTCGGTGGCCATGAAACCTGTAGAAAAGGAAAATGGGATGAACTGTTTTAGCAAAAGACAAGGATTCTGACTGGAATCCTGAACCAATCCCATCTGGTTTCACGTCTCACTTTTTAGGTGAGCTAAATGGGCCAAGATCTGCATCCTAATTGAATTGAAGACTCCATGAATTCATATGGATGGAAGACAATGCAAGGCTGACTGTTGCAAAAAAGTAAATGTACAGCACGGCAAGGGAACAACCTTTAACTATGGAATGAATTTGGTTGAGGAAACAATTCTGAGGCGTGAAATAGCTCAAGGAAGTGAAATGTTAGGAGGCATCTCATGAAGTAAACTTCAATGGTCAGTTTCATAGAAGCTATCCCCTTTTAATGGCCAAATGTGAACATATGTTGGATCTTGCCTCTCCTGTATGACTTCACTGAGAAAAATTGTACATATTGAAATATGTGATTAATCCTGCGTACTGCCAAGAGTCACATATATCAGTCCTCCTCTTCTGAATAGCCATGTGGTCCAGATCACTCATATTTCTATTGTAACTTTGCTCATTCCTAACCAACTGTACATTTTTGATGATATATGGCAGATGGATGCTTGCTTTTTGCTATTGGCATTAAATTAGTTTATTTCAAATCTCAGGAAAAAAAAGAGAAGCCTTATTGACTTTTAGATAAATAGTAATGAATCAAACTGCTTCCTGTTTGGGATTTGTCCTTCCTACCCTCAAATAGCTACATATTTCTTCAGACTGTAGGGAGATAGCTTCAATTGCTACCCTTTTCCCATTTCTGTCCTATTTTGAATTTTGAAATGGATAATGAAAAAATAAAATAAAGGCAACCCAAGTCACAACCTGCTAAAACAATATTCAGCATTATATCAGATAAACTGCATTTATCAGAATGCTTTGTTCATAATTAAATGTATAGTAGATCATCATTTTGGGCTTTGGTATCATGAGCTGTTAACATTTTCTTCTTAACTTCTGGTATGATACAGGTTGCTAAGGCTTATTTTCAGGCATTTGTCTATATTTTTGCTGATTGAAAACATAAACATTAAGTTTTAGCTCCTAAAACATGATATTTTGTGGACTGATCATGCAACTACAAATGCTACATCTGAAAACATGAGCATTTGCCAAAACTCGAATAGACTTGGTTTAGCTGGTAAACTAGGTGTTTTCTTGGCATCTTGCATTCAAAAGGATTTAATTGCTAAGCCTTAATCATATTTTAAAACTTTGAAATTACCTGTACGCTTTCACAGTCTGTATACCACATTGGGGTTTGAGAATTTTAATTCCCTAGCCTGTCTTTCACGGTGCAAATGGATTCATTATGTACACTTTTCCGAATGGGAATTCTGGGGTGTGTGTGTGTGTGTGTGTGTGTGTGTGTGTGTGTGGAGGGAAATGCATTGCTGAAACAACTGGGGAGATAACCCTGGAGGAACTTCAGTTTTGATTTTAATTTTGATGATATTGCTCCAATTGAAAGCTCAGATGGCTTCTCAAAGGAGGAGAGCAGCGCACTTAATCACATTCCTAGCATAATTCTTAATGACATTATGTTTGGAAGGATTCCTTCAGCCAAGAAGCAAATGCAGAAGATTGACAGGTGTGATCTATTGAGGCTGAATTAGTATGCCCTGGAATTATTACCAGGTACGAATATGCTTTTTATCGAATTATCTAATTTACTTTTCGTCTAAGTAAATAAGCATATTTTCTTTCTCCTCCAATTTAAAATTGCAAAAGCCCCAAAATTGGTTTAGGTTTATTATTTTCATTTTGTGCCAAGTATTGAATCGCAAATGCAGTTGGAGAAAGGTTAAATTCTTGGATGGAACTGGACTGTTCCAGGGGATTGCTCAAACAAAGTTGCCTCCCTAAACCTTCTGTAAATTCTTCCCCTCTAAATTCAATATCCACAATGTTCAACACTTCTGCATATGTCAGCTGTTATGTCTGTGGTGTCTGATATTAGTCTGTAACCAATTTTTCAGTTCTTTGTGTAAATGCATTCATTCGTTGGATTTGTATAGATGCCCATCTCATTTTTACGTGACTTCATGTGGCTCACAATTAAAAAAATACATAATATAAAGCAAATTAAAAAAATAAAATATATAGGAGCCATGCATTATCCAATCAATCATCCACATAGACTAGGGGTGTCAAACTCGCGGCCCGCAGGCCGGATGCATCACCCGCTGGCCACACCCATGCCCAGTTTAGCGAAGGGGGAAAAAGTCACAATATGTCATGTGACAACACCATGACAATGCGGGTTTGACACCCCTGACATAGACAGATGTGTTCTATCTGACATATATAGCCCAGGCTCTGCACAAAATGAAGTTCTCAAGCGCTAACAAAAGGTCAACAGGGATGGTGCCAATCTAATCTCAGGAGGAATGATGTTCCAAAGGGCATCATCTTCTGCCACGGCAGAAGAAGATGTCCTCCCTAACAGCAGATGACACTCCTTAGCCAATGGTAGTCAAAGCATGCCCCTCCTGTTGATTTGAATGGGATGGGAAGAGACTGCTGGGAAGAGATGGTCCTGTAAGTAGCCCACTCCCAAGCCATGAAGGGCTTTAAAGCACATTGGAAGCCTATGCTTGCAAAGCAGTGAAGTCACATGTGCTGAGTAATCAGGACTGATAATTGTCTGCACTATGATATTCTGTATCAGCTGAAGCTTCTAAATAGTCTTTGAGAACAGAGTGTGAGTATGAGTGACTATAAACAGGCCACCACAGTCCAAAGTGCAATTGATATATGACCAATTAGAATATCTTCAGGGTTTTGTTTTTTGAAAAGTGGAAGAAATGTAGTATCTGAGAAAGGATGTCCAAGTATGGAGTCAATTAATAGAAAGATTCAGCTTGAGTACTACTAATTTAACAACCTAGTGATCATGAAACATAAAAAAAAATCATTTACACTACAATGTGGAAGTATTAAGACAAGCTGCATAACTACCCAGAGCTTCAATTCTTTACCTTCTTATTGAGTGTGACCTAATGGAAACAGTTTCTGCAAAAGAGCAGAAAATTAGCTTGTAAATTATTCCGTTCTAAAAGAATCTCTTACAAACTAGGATTCCCCCCCCCCCAATTTTAAATAAAAAGTCTATTAATCAGTTAATGGACGTATGAATAAGTGAAGCACTTTCGAAATAAAGCCAGAAAGAATCTTGTGGCAATTGAGAATCTTACCACAGCATTGTAGCATGAACCTTTATTATTTATTTATTTATTTGTTTATTTTAATTTTTATACCGCCCTTCTCCCAGAGGACTCAGGGTGGTGCACAGCCAACAATAAAGCACACCTATACAAAAAATTAAAAAAAAACAATTTAAAAACATATTAAATAATTTGGCCCCAATATCATTAAAAAATAAAACAACCATTAAAATTCATGTTTAGGCCAGCCAAGCTTGTTGGAACAATAATGTCTTGAGGGCATGGCGAAAGGTGCGTAGGTCAGGGATCATCCATATCTCTGGGGACAATTTGTTTCAGAGGGCAGGTGCCCCCACAGAGAAGGCTCTCCCCCTGGGGGTCACCAGTCAACATTGTTTGACCGACGGCAACCTGAGGAGTCCCTCTCTGTGAGAGCGTATTGGCCGGTGGGAGGCTATCAGTAGCAGAAGGCAATCTTGTAAGTACCCAGGTCCTAAGCCATGGAGCGCTTTAAAGATGGTCACCAACACCTTGAATCACACCCGGAAGACCAGTAGAGTTGATACCTCAGAACATATTTTTAAAGACAAATAATACTTTAAATGCCATATTTTGGTAAGAGAAAGCTGAGAAAACTTTTTAGAAATATCAGTTTTGAAATTCTGCTCTTCTGCTTAAATTGGAAACATGTTTTTCATTTATCCAAAGCATGTCAGCTAGTGAATCCAACTGATTAATCCATTAAACCCAGCAGCCCTACCTAATGGGTGATTCCCAGTGACGGACTCTGTCTTTTAAAGAAAGTCTCTTTTGAAGGGCTGATTTCCAAATCAAACTGTCCAAGGCACTGTGGGTGAAAGTTTGAGTGACGTTTGCATCTCCATTCCAAGTAGGAACTCTTCCTTAAGGAATGAATAATAAACAGGGCCCACCTGTTAGCTAGGCCTGGCATGGGGTCACGCTCCATTTTGTCATAATCCAAAACAGCTGAACGATAGCACGGCGTTGACTCCAAGAGCCAATCCCCAACAAGGAAAGCACATGTTCTTCTAATGCTCTTGCTTACATTAGTCTGTAACTGGGAAGAGTTATATTTGGATGATCCTTCGCGGCATTGCTCAAAGTGGCATTCTGCCTCCTTTGCAGTCATGTTTTACATCTTGCAGCCGACTGATGGCTTTTTGTTTGTTTACCAGATGCCTTTGCAAAAGTGCTAAAACCTCAAGAGCTTGCCAGAAATGCTGTCAAGCCAGCATTCCAGCTCCACCCCTGAAACTTCATTCTTGTTTCATAGAGACATGGAGCAGGGACTGCAGTTAAAGCTTTCAATATGGTTCTTTCTCCTTCTCCTCCTTCACCCTCCTTCTCCCTCTTCCCTCTCCTTCACCCTCCTTCTTCCTCCTCCTCCTCCTCCTCCTCCTCCTCCTCCTCCTCCTTCTTCGTCTCTTTCTTCTCCTCCTTTGGCACTCCTTCTCCTCCTTCCTCTCCTCCTCCCTCATTCATTCAGCTTCCCATGATTATTCTATCTGTAGAAAATAGTGTTTGGTTACAATTGAAGCAGATATTCATCGGAATGGGTCTTTCTCACTGAGGATTATCTGTTGCAACTTTGTCTGAAAATTGATGCAGTGAACATCTGTGCCCTCAGTAATTACCCATGCAGACATTTTATTTATTTAGTTTGTCAAGCATGTATGAGTAAACAAGTATCAGTATGAACATAACATATAAACATATAAGTATAAACAGGTATAAGTATATACATAATAAATGAGTATGAATAAATGGGAACAGTAGAACAGGGATGGTAGGCACGCTGGTGCGCTTATGCACGCCCCCTTACATACCTCTTACGAATGGAATGAGGTCCACAGTAGACAGTTTAACCTTAAAATTTAAACTGTTTTGGGGGTTTGAAGATGTAACAACAGAGTCAGGTAGTGAGTTCCAGGCATTGACCACTCTGTTGCTGAAGTCGTATTTTCTGCAATCGAGTTTGGAGCGGTTTACTTTGAGTTTGTATCTATTGTTTGCCCGTGTATTATTGCGGTTGAAGCTGAAGTAGTCATTGACAGGTTGGAATTGTAGCAGACAATTTTGTGTACTAAGCTTAGGTCAGACTGTAGGCGGCATAGTTCTAGGTTGTCCAGGTCCAAAATTTCAAGCCTGTTGGCATAAGAATCTATTGCGAACACTCTTCTCGTGAAATACCTCTGGACTCGCTCAACTGTATTAATGTCCATTATACAGTGTGGATTCCAGGCAGATGAGCTGAATTCGAGAATTGGTCTGGCGAAGGTTTTGTATGCCCTGCTTTGCAGTACAATGTTACAAGAGAAGAATAGGGGGCAGTAGTGGTAACTTTTCCACAAACAAATATTCCTAATCTCCTTTTTTTATCAGGATATACAATAAAAATTCAATAAAATCCATATGGATTGTATTTTAAACATATATAAAACACTTTTTTTTTTTTTAGTTAAAGCCTACAGCATTGCATGGAAATTGAAAAATATCATAGTACAAGTGGCCTCAAATCATAACCTCACAGAAGAAAATTAACAGGACAAGGCAGGATGAGGTAATGAAAATATGGTTGGCTCCAATCCTGTTGGCCTTCCAGAAGCCCTTGAAAAACAATTTGGTCAATTGGCCTGATAGGCTTGTTTTTATCTTTTTTTAACTTACTTTGGTTGTATTTTAATTTTTATATATTTGGATTGCTTTATTATATATGTCACCCGGGGCCACTATATCAGATGAATTGCTATATAAATGTCATAGATGATAGATAGATGATAGGTAGATGCATAAATTGATGGATAAATAAATGGATAGATAGAACAAACAACTTACCTAGACTATTCCATAACTTTGGAGTCACTTGAAAATGACTTCTGATGAATTTCCAACTGGAAAGCTATGATCTTCAGACAATGACTGAGTTCACAACACATTAAACCATCTTTTGTCCACTGTAAATGGAGAGTGATGGTGCCAGGATCCTTTTTCTGAAGGATGTAAATAGTAATTCAGCCAATGTGCTAATGTTAAATATACAGACAACACATTTTCATACCTTAAAAGGGCACTTTTTAAAGATTATAATAATATGCAAACCTATGTATAAACAATATAGTGAAAAGCAGATCATATATTTTTGAAGATTTTGTTGCATATATTTGGAATCATAAGGATGCTTTCCACAATTTGCTACTTAGAAAGTTTATAGGCACCTGTTCATGCAGATTATGGGACCAAAATAGTCTAATGCATCTGAAAGGGAAAACTGACTAACCTTGTGTCTGACAAACTGAATGTGAATCATGAGCTTCTATTGCACAACAAAAAATTGTTTTAATAGTGCATTACCAGAAGAACAGAATTGCCATGCCAAACAGATCTGCCTAGCTTAGAATTTTGACCTCAGCAATATCCTCCTTCTTAATTTTGGGTTTGTTCCTAAGCCTTGTAGGGAGATAGTGCTGGATAGGTACAATAACTGTGTAAACAGCATAGTCAGTAGACAGTTCTACTTTCCACAAATTTGCCTTAATCCTGCTTTAAAATGGAGACTTTTAGTCCTATATTCTGTAGGGTTTATAGAATATAGGACTAAAGGGTAGTCCTATATTCTGTAGGTTTATAGAGGCCATGCATTTCAGCCTTTATGCTACTTAAGCACTCTATGTGCAGTTGTAGATTCAATTATTCTCTTCTTTTTGTCAATGTACAAAATACACCATTTGACTGCAAGCATGTTGTTAATGTTGCTGGCCTCTTACGGGACCGCCTTCTGCCACCAGTAGCCTCTCACCGGCCAGTACACTCACATAGAGAGGAGCTCCTCAGGGTGCCGTCGGCCAAACAATGTCGACTGGTGGCCCCCAGGGGGAGAGCCTTCTCTGTGGGGGCACCTGCTATCTGGAATGAGCTCCCCCCGGAGATATGGAGGATCCCGGATTTACGTACCTTCCATCATGCCCTCAAGACCTATTTATTTTAACAGGCTGGCCTTTTAACTGTAACTTTTAAAATTGGTCTTAAAACATTGGGGGTGTTTTAAATTGTTCTGGGCCAAATTATTTAATGGGTTTTATATTGTCTTTTAAATTTTGTAATGTGTGTGTTTTTCTCTTTGGCTGTTCATCACCCTAAGTCCTTCGGGAGTAGGGCGGTATATAAATCTAATGAAATGAAATGAAATGAAATGAAACGTCTTCTAGTTGCCAGGCACTGCTATTGTCCTCCTTTCCAGCAATTTCTCTCACACATCATCTGCTTTGTCAATCCACATCCAGCATCATTCCTTCTCTCTCCTACCTCTCCTCCATTCTTGGAGGAGAACTGAGCAAACCAGTTGGGGAACTGCTCACTTTTTAATGGATCATGGTGCCCACATATTGAACAAATATCTAACTTAGAGAAAACGACCACAGAAAGGAGGTCTTTAGATTTACAGCTGTAACTTTCTTAACCTCACAGTTTAGGATGCTGTATGACATGTTAGCCTTTCTGCTCCCACCTGACATAGCGAAGCCTGTTGTATTTACTCTGCCATCATGGAAACATATGGTGGATAATACTGAAGGCAACTGGAATCTCATCTGAGTATATACTGATGTAATGAAAGCTAAGGATGTCTATTTCCTAATAGCCATTTTTCCTATCTCGCTCCAAACCCTTAGAATGCCCTTCTGCATGATTGTATGGTGAGCAGCTACACCTAAGAACCTTTTAATACACATTGTTCACCACTGGGAATTTCCTTTCATCCTCATGTGCTTGGCTTAAATCTTAGATTATAAATATGTGGAGTGAGGCCTGGTTTAATTTTCAATGTTTATGTAGCACTTAGTGATATAAGACTTAAGTTATAACAGGACTGTGTTTTTAGAAATAGTTGCCTGGGAGTATATCATACTTAGTTCAGATGGGAATTCTCTTTCTTACACTCATATTGCCCTGCAATTTTATTATGAATATGTCTTTTGAGCACCCCTCTTCTCTCTTTCTCTCTCCCTATTTTTAAAAGCTTTTTGTAGAAGATACCGTTTGTGGATTTTCATGTCTGTGTTTCCGTGTTACAATTTTAGAGAAACCTGGAATATAAACTGATTTAGATTAAATATATGCAAACGATAGAGGACAAAGATTAATCGTGTTTTTGAAGATAAGCAGGGTTCATCACCATTTCCTCCTTCAGGCATTATAAATACAATCCAGTACATGGGCATCACCAACAACAGACCAGGGGTGCTATTCAGCAGGTTCTGACAGGTTCTGGAGAATTGGTAGCGGAAATTTTGAGTAGTTCAGAGAACTGGCAAATATCACATCTGGCTGGCCCCAGAATGGAGTGGGAATGGAGATTTTGCAATATCCTTCCCTCAGGAGTGGGGAGAGAATGGGGATTTTGCAGTATCCTTCCCCTGCCATGCCCACCAAGCCACACCAAGCAATGCCCACAGAACCGGTAGTAAAAAAATTTGAATTCCACCACTGCAACAGACCCAAATAGACTACACAACTAATTAAAGGCAGAAGATAGAGAAATATCTGGTCAGCCAGGGCCTTTACAGGTGCCGATTACAGGACTGATCACAAACTTCGGTGGGGTTAAATTTAGAAAATAAAGAGACTAAATTTGATGACAGGAAATTATGTGAGGAACATACAGTCAGATGTAAAGTACATCATAACAACATAAAGTCTGAAGTGAATGTACAGTCAATGTAAAGAACATAGCTGTGTTCTGTAAAAAAGAGCTGTGGTGGCGCAGTAGTTAGAATGCAGTAATGCAGGATAACTCTGCTCTTACTGCCAGGAGTTCGATTCCTTCGATCCTGACCAGCTCAAGGTCGTCTCAGCCTTTCATCCTTCCGAGGTTGGTAAAATGAGGACCCAGATTATTGGGGGCAATATGCTGACTCTGTAAACTACTTAGAGAGGGCTGTAAAGCACTGTGAAGCAGTATATAAGTCTAAGCGCTATTTTCAGTGCACACGGTGCACACATACATGTGTGCACACACAAGTAAGAAAAAATAAGACACATGATTTAAAATGAAGCGGGAGGGGGGAATCCCTTCCCACCCTTTGGGTGGTATGTGTCTCACTCATGGGGATGTATCTGTTGATGATACATCCTATGCACATCTTGCCTTGCCAAGGCACTTGTTCTACTTGATCTTCCTCCCATGTCTGCTGCTGCCTCAGGCATTCTCTCAACAGCTCATCTTTGGTTGCCATCTTACTGATATATTCCTGGATGCTCTGGGTTTTGTTCAAGACAGCGGCCTTTGACACTCACCAGCTACAAAGCCACACCCATACTTTCTCACATGCACATGTATACTACTGAAAGATATATAAGCTACTATAAGAATTGAATTTAGAGAAACAACAGTTGGAAGAGAGTAGAGAGTGAGACTTGGATTCATATATTTGTTTAAATTATGCAGGGAATGGTGAAGAATAAGTGAAGTGGAAGCGATGACAGTCGGAATCAAAACAAGAGACTGAAATACTAACAATTTGACATACTGTCTGGAAGATACCATCTTGCTAGTTTTAAGTAAGGTACTCATAGAGGAATTTGTATTGAAAATAAACTAAAAAACAAAAAATCTGAGTTCATGCTAAAGGTAAAAATCAGAAAGAGTCGGGTAGCACCTTTTAAGACAACGATTAAACCTGAAGCAGATTCTCACAACTAACAAGGAAAACAAAACCAAACCAGAACAATTATAGTAACATGGGAAGCAGACTCTGCAACAAGCTCAAATGTATTTTTTGCCCCCATAGCCATATTGTCCCCCTCATAGATCAAAGCAATGGCCCAAAAGATCATGGTAAAGCTGTGAATGCTAGACAAAAGAAAGAGAATGAAAAAAAACATCTTTGAAAGAGGGGTTTTAAGAGAGCTACTCTGCGTACTATTGACTCCAAGTAACGATAAATCTGTTCTGGACAGTATATAGACTGACCAATATTTTGTGGCAATGATTAGCAAGAAGGAATATTATATAAGTAGATGACTAGAAAATTATCATACTTTGCAGGGTTGTGAGAAATAGAAGAAGTGGAAGATATTAGAAATATTGAGGTGGGATTAAAACAACTGGATTGTCCATGGAAAAGCTATGTTATTACAGGAGATGGATTGTGTTATGGCAACAAACTGTCTATGCAATTTTTCTATGTAATCTAGGAACTTAATGTGATGGCACTGTGGATATCTATTTGCTTTTTAAATAAAAATATGTGCGCTGTAGTGTATACATGTGGAGATGATGCATGATTTTAAAAAAATAATGTGTTTGAAAAATTAAGAAATCCTGGATGCTATTATTGTCTCTGCTTTCTTGATGTAGGTTTCTATCAGGAAGAGTCACTTGGCCTACAAAATGCTGTGATTTTTGTGTCATGTACAAACATTGATATAGATCCTAAATCTCATGCTATGTATGTAATTATGTCCTGGAGGATTTCAGGTAAAATACATTAGGAGGGAAATGAATCCAATCAACACAAGGAGAAAAACATTATATCTGTAGAAAACATTGATTTTGGCTCTGGTGTTAAAAAGTCAGAGCATATGGTTATCTTTCTTAGAAGGCTGTTTAATGAGGCAAATGTTAAAATATTTGCAAGGAAGGATTGATTTCTGCTAAATCAGCAATGTTTTCCCCCTCATTTTTTTTATCGCTTTTATGTGTACAAAATGTTTTGTAGTTCATATATTTATATTCACAACAACCTCTTGACTGAGGGATGAAGAGGAGGGAGAGGAGGGTGGATAGACTTCTGCTAATAATTTCATTGGTTTAGCTAGTCATAGGAAGGTATTTGGAACTAATTCTAAAAGTGAAATGTTAGAGATCGGAGAGAAAAATTACCTCTAACTTTTCCTTAACAAAGCAAAATGGTGATAATAACTAAAATGCTAAGTCAATCCTAAAGCTGTAACTAATTAATTTTTATTCAAATTTTATTATTTGTATAAATAACTCAAGGTGATGAACATGCCTAATACCTCTTTCTCCTCCTATTTTCCCCACAATAACAACCTTGAGGTGAGTGTGGCTAAAAGAGAGTGACTGGCCGAAGTTCACCCAACTAGCTTTCATGCCTAAGGCAGGACTAGAACTTACAACTCCTGGTTTCTAGCCTGGTGCTTTCATCACTGGACCGAACTGGCTCTTAACAGATTGTTCTGCCCCTGCAGACTGACTTTCCTCATTCCTTTTATTTTTTTTTTCCAGCAAAATGTGAGAAGAGTTGTGAGAATTGAGAATTGTTTCTCACTTGGATGTCATTCACCCTCCCTAGTAATGGTTCTAACATTTCCTCCTCTGACTTTTTGTAATATCAAACTGTCAGCACATCTGGATCCCGTGCTTTTTCAATTTTAGGTATTTTTATTACTTCTTTAATATTTTGAATTGTTATAGATTTGCTTAATTTTTTGACTGTGTTCCGTGAACTCTGTGAACTCTGAGTCTCCAGTGTATGTTTTCAGATGTTGTTTGTTAATTTTGTGCTTGGAATATAGTTCCTTAAAAGAAATTGGCGAGTTTTGTAGTTTTTGATTCCTTTCTTTATTGCGGTTAGCATTCTCCTTTCCTTCTTTTGCCTGATGTGATGCACCATTATGTTTCTTGCTATACTTGCATTCTAATTCTGACTTTTAAAAATTCTATTTGCCAAATAAAAATTATGAATCTGAACAAACAAAATAAGAAAATCAAAATGTGACAGGGACAACAGGCACACCAGTGCACTTACTTTATCTTCTTTTAGATTCTTCCATTTCTATTAAATGTAATTGTTGTTTAACTTTGTTTGTTTCTCTCAATGTCTATTGTTTTAGATTCGTTTCTTGTTTATTTATTTATTTGTTTGTTTGTTTAAATTTGTATACCGCCCTACTCCCAGTGGGACTCAGCACGGTGAACAGCCAAAAATAAAATACCATGTACATACAAAAGGTAAAAACTATTTAAAAAGGTTAAATTTAGGCTCGAAAATTTAAAACCACCAATTTATATAAACATTTAAAAACCCAATTTAAAACCAATTTAAAAGGGAGAGTTAGGCCAGCCCTGCCTGTTGGAATAGAAGCGTTTTTAGGGCACGGCGGAAAGTGCGTAAGTCCTCAATTCTCCGTATCTCTGGGGGGAGCTCATTCCAGATGGCAGGTGCCCCCACAGAAAAGGCTCTCCCCCTGGGGGCCACCAGTCAACACTGTTTGGCCGACGGCACCCTGAGGAGCCCCTCTCTATGGGACTGGACTGGTCGGTGAGAGGCTATCGGTGGCAGAAGACGGTCTCGTAAGTACCCTGGTCCTAAGCCATGGAGCGCTCTAAAGGTGGTAACCAAAACTTGAAGCGCACCCAGAAGACCACCAGGAGCCAGTGCAGGTTGCGCAGGAGGGGGGTCACATGGGAGCGCCACGTTGCTCCCATCACCACCCGCGCGGCCGCATTCTGGACCAGTTGGAGCCTCCGGGTGCTCCTCAAGGGGAGCCCCATGTAGAGAGCATTACAGTAGTCCAGGCGTGAGGTGACAAGGGCATGAGTGACCGTGTGTAATGAGTCCTGATCCAGAAAGGGACGCAACTGGCGAATCAGGCGAACCTGATAAAATGCTCCCCCCGGCTACGGCCGTCATATGCCCTTCTAAAGACAGCCATGAATCCAGGAGGACACCCAAGTTGTGAACCCCATCCATGGGGGCCAATGACTCACCCCCAATAGTCAGAGATGGCGCCAGCTGACTATATCAGGACGTCGGAAACCACAGCCACTCGGTCTTGGATGGGTTGAGCCTGAGTCTGTTCCTACCCATCCAGATCCGTACGGCCTCCAGGTACCGGGACATCACTTCGAGAGCATCATTGGGGTGGTCTGGGGTGGAGATGTACAGCTGAGTGTCATCAGAGTACTGATGGTACTTCACCCCAAAACCACGTTTATTTCTTATATTTTTTTCCCAATTGTAAGTCCACCTATTACATTTCTTTTCTTATATGTTTCAAGCAGTGGTGAAATCCAATTTTTTTTACTAGCAGTTTTGTGGGCGTGGTTTGGTGGGTGTGGCATGGCTTGGTGGGCGTGGCAGGGGAAGGATATTGCAAAATCTCCATTCCCACATCACTCTGGGGCCAGCCAAAGGTAGTATTTGCTGGTTCTCCAGACTGCTCAAAATTTCCACTACTGATTCTCCAGAACCTGCTAGATTTCATCCCTGGTTGCAAGCCTTATAATTCCTTTCAGATAAGCTTTACTTATCTTTCACACAGTTATCTGTTATCCCTGGAATTGGATTTTTTTTTTTGAAAAAAAAATATTCTTTGCATTTTTGTAATACATGTTCTTGAAATAACAGCCTATCTGTCATTCGTCCTCCACTTAAAAGGCAATGGTATTAAAAGTGAGTTGTGATCTGCATATGTCATTGAGAGAATCTTTATTTGCTTAAAAATAAATCATGCAAGAGACTTAGAGTCGTAACATTTTTCAATTCTTGAATATGTTTAGCATCTTTCTGACAAAAAACATATAGCATCTTGCTTCTAGATGCTTTAGTCTCTAGATGCTTTTTTTCCTGGGTGTTTTCCTCCTTTTTCTATCTTGAGCTAATCTGTTTTAATACAGATCCAGGATCCCATTCATATTTCTGACAATGTTTATTTCCACATTCACAATGTCTACAAGCAAAATGTGAGAGCTGCTACCTAGGCAAAAAGGGCTGAAACCTTCCTCTTTAAGGTCCAGGAAACAAGATAATATTTGGAAGTGGCTCAGGCAAACATGTTCTTGATTCACTGAACTATATAAAGAGGAGGAAGTGGTACAACCTGGAAAATTCTGTTACTGTAATCAATCTTAAAATATTGCAGCTTTAATATTCCTGTGGAGTTCATTTTGTGGTCAGGTCCACCAAGTGGGGCTCATATTTCTGCTTCCAGAAATTAGCCCATCAATGAATGGAAAAGAAAAAAATTCACCTTAGAAGACTTAGAATAATTTTATTACAGTGGCGAAATGCAAATTTTTTTGCTACCGGTTCTGTAGGCGTGGCTTGGTGGGCATGGCTTGATGGAGGGGTTCATGTGACTGGGTGGGCGTGGCCAACATTTTTTTAACTTTTTAAAGCATTTTTTTACTACCTATTTGCCTGAACCTGTAATAAAAAAATGCTTTAAAAAAGTGAAAAAAGGTTCTGACGATCATGCGGCACAGCTGTGATCGTCAGAACCTTTTTTAACTTTTTAAAGAATTTTTTTACTACCAGTTCCCCTGAACTGGAAGTTTTTATCACTACCTATTCACCCGAATGGGAGCAAACTGGTAGCATGTAACCCCTGCTTTATTGTCACTTTGAATGTACACTAATCGACATACATTAAAATGAAATTTTGTTGCATACAGCTCTCAAAGGGTCACCACCTCTAATATAATTACATAAATATGACAAAATAAATAAATAAATACAAAATTATGCATATACCCACATATATTATATGTCTCAGAGAAACAACACAGTCTAGTTTGGATGTATACATGTACATGTGAGAGAAACGAATCTTACAAGTTTACCAGACAGATGGCATAGCTGGAATAAAGCCGTTACAGAATTTGGTAGTCCTGCTAGAAATATTTTGAAACCTCCTCCCAGAGGGGAGCAACAGAAACAGAACCATGAAGTGAGTGTGTGGGGTCTCTAACAATGCTTTGAGCTCTAAGTACATAGCACTTATAAGTAGTATCCTGAATGACAGGAAGGGAACTTCCGATAATCTTCTCGGCTGTCCTTAACACTCTCTGAAAGGACTTTCTATCTGAAACGCTGCTGCCGCATCTCAGTGATACAAACAGTGATACAGTTTGTTAAAATGCTCACACTTGTGCCTCGGTAAAAATGGCCAGGATAGACAGAGAAAGATGTGTTCTCCTCATACGATACAGGAAATGCAGACACTGGTTTGCATGCTTCATTAAAATGACGTGTGGAGAGACCAGTTCAGACCCTAGCAGGAATATGCAACCAATGGACATATTTAGAATGTTGAGAGCTTATTATGGGTAATCATACAAAATGGCCATCCTGGTAAATGCAGCATCTAATTTACCAGATACTTCATTCAGATCAGCATCTGAATGTACCCTTGATTCCTGATTCAGTGAGCAGCATGTATGTAAAAATCCACTATAGGGAGATCTCCTGATTGGGATCATATCAGCACTTAACAAAAAGTACATAAACAAAATTTATTTTTATAATTAAAATGTGTGACAGGATATAGACAGGGGACATCACCAATCTGAAGTTGGAAAAATGAGAAATTAAGGGGGGGATTGAAAATGACAGAGCTGTTCTCCCCTATTATAAATGCGGTTTTTTATCATGTGTAAGTAAAATAACATGCTTGTAAAACATTCATCTCAGGACATGAAAAATGCTCTTTCTTCTTTTCTCTAGAGATGTGCATGGTGCAATCTTTCTGTGTGTTTGTATGTGTGCAGCTAAAATGGATTCTCCCCCTCAACCATGAAAAATGTTTAGCTATTATCCAGGGTACAATGATTCCAACTGTACCTACAAACTAAATCTTTATTCAAAAGGTGTTTTTATAGGCAATTTTTGCTGGAGTTCTACAAAGTATCAAATACCAAGCATTATTACATGTTGTACAAGCCAAATCAGTGACAGCTGTATTTTTCTTCTTTTAGACAAAAACAAAACCTGAAAGCCAATAATGAAGATTGGAGAGCTTTCAAATCTAAAGAAGCATTTCTAGGTATTCTTGCTCAGATAAATAGTTTCCTGCAATAATTACATTAATTCTTTATAACTACACACAGAACCAAGCCTGGCTCTTCCAACAACAAATTGCAAAGCAAATTGCTTTGAATTCTTAGAAACCTTAGATCATCCTTTGCCACCAGCAGAGATACCAAAATACTTGTACAATTTAAATATTTACATCTAAAAATCCTTAGTTCAAACTGACATTGTGAGGGGAAAAAAACAATCTCTTTTGTGTTTTTAAATCAGGAGATTGTTTCTGTCTTTAACTCCATCTCCATATAGTCAGAGACAGAGATAAATGTATATATGTTTAAGTGTGCACATGCATGCTTACCCACGTACACATTGTTTCAAATAGTTTCTTTTAATCTAAGTCTAGTCGAGTATCTTCCATTTATCACTTAAAATACAATTATTGCAGAAAAGCAGACATGCAGATGGAAGAGTTCTCGCTCTGTATGTGTGAGTGGATGTTCACGTGGGTGTGTATGCATGCATGTTTTAAATAAAAACGGGAACCTTTTGCCAAGTTATAAACCAATGTGACATTATTTAAATCATGGTATATGTTTGGAATACTTGATTTGGTATAAAATCACTAAGTATAAGGCACCATTAGAAAGTAAATCAAAGTTAAGTGTAAATGTGATGCTGATTAGCTTGAATGAATCGGTTTGGTTTATTCTCAGCAAGCAAAATCAAGAAAATTACAATATATGTTTAGGGGAACACTTTTCTCCAAATCAAACCACATTTTAAAATATATTTGAAGTTTAGGGTAAGAACCTATAGATTTCATAACACAATAACCTCTATAATTAAAAAGATTTAAAGGCGAATGTAATGTTCAAGAGAATGCCTGCCATTTAAAGTAATAATATACTACTTACTATACTACTTGTGACTTACAACCACAATTGAGCCCAAAATTTCTGTTGCTAAGTAAAACATTAAGTGAATTTTGTCCCATTATATGACTTTTCTTTTCACAATTATTAAGTGAATCACTGCAGTTATTAAATAAAATAGTAACATGGTTGTTAAGTGAATCTGGCTTCCCCATTGACTTTGCTTGTCAGAATCCAGGGGTGAAATGCTCCCGGTTCGGACTGGATTGCCCAATCTGATAGCGATGGAGGCGGGTGGTTCGGAGAACCGGTAGCAAAAATCCCTGCCCCCCCACCCCCATGCCCAGCTGAGCTGCACAATCATCAGAGGCTTTTTTTTTTCTTTTAAAAGCATTTTTTCTACAACCTCTTCGGCCAAAAAATGCTTTTAAAAGTAAAAAAAAAAAAAAGCCTCTGATGATCGCGTGGCTCAGCTGGCTCGTCAGAGGCTTTTAAAATAAAAAAAATCCTTTTTTTCTTTTAAATGCCTCTGATGATCCAAGCTGGGTTCCCTGATCGTCAGAGGCTTTTAAAAAAACTCAGCTTGGATCGTCAGAGGCATTTAAAAGAAAAAACCCCTTTTTTTCTTTGAAATGCCTCTGACGATCCCAGCTGAGTTGCGTGATCAGCAGAGGCTTTTTAAAAAAGCCTCTGCTGATCAGGCAACTCAGCTGGGATCATCAGAGCCTTTTGAAAGCATTTTTTACAACCTCTTCGCTGAAGAGGTTGTAGAAAAAATAGTTTTAAAAGTAAAAAAAAAAAATGGCCACGCTCACCCAGTCACATTACCGCCCCCCCCTCCACCAAGCCATGCCCACAGAAACAGTAGTAACAAATTTTAGATTTCACCACTGTCAGGAGGTCACAAAAGGTGATCACATGAACTCAAGACACTGCAACCATCATAAACATGAGTCAGTTGTCAAATGTCTGAATTTTAATCGTGTGACCATGGGGATGCTGCCACGGTCATAAGTGTGAAAAATGGTCATGTCACTTTTTTCAGTGCCATTGTCAAATGGTCACTAAATGAACTGTTGTAAGTCAAGGACGACCCATAATGTATAATGCCAATTTGCAGGAAAAAATATAAATAATAAAATTGTTTAAAATATTTTTTAAAATGACCATTCAAGACATACTATGCATTCTATACCCAAAGGAGGTGTTAAAACATGCATGGCATGTTTTAGCTCTGTAAATCTCTAAATAATATGAATTATTTGATTTTGTTTTTCAGTGTATTGATTTGTTTATTTTCTATTTGTACCAAAGATAAACCTTCCCAAGTAATGGGCTGTTGATTTGCACTCTGAGCTTGGCAATTTGGTTACAAATGTTTAGTCACCATTCAAGGAGACATCATCAGTCCACTTTGAATTGTGCTCGCCTGTCAGAACACAGGCCTTTAAATACCATTTTATATGATGCAAATTGGTGTGTATGTTGTTTGTTACTTCTGAGTCATGGTCTGATTGTTGATTAGCTGTTGTTACCCAGGCATGGTCTTTGGTTCTAAGTACTGTCTGTGTGATGTAAAGTAGTGTTGCTTGTTCAGATACTACTGAGTCATGGTACCAACTACCATCCCAAGCTACTAATATTCAAATACATTTCCCAAATAATATTCATGTGCTTCATGTTTAATTCCCCTAATTCTCAGGCAGCAAACAAAGATGAGAGGACTTTTTCCCCCCACCTCCTGGATGTATCACAAGATTTCCCTCATGGCATCAAAAACTCATTACTGAATAGATTGCAGGCATTCGATTAGCAATCTAACCTGCAACATCCTGACTTGGATAATTGCGCAATGGCTTTTGTGTCTCTTTTTGAATTTTCTTTCACCTGGGAATGATTGATGTCATGAAAATGAGGGAATTACCTTACGCTTAATATTTATTTATTTATGGCATTTTTCGGACTATAAGATGCTCCGGACTATAAGATGCTCCAGACTATAAGATGTACCTAGCTTTTGGGGAGAAAAACATGAAAAATAAATCTGCCTCTGCCTCCCAGCAATTTGCCTCCTTGCAGCAAACAGTCTGGTCAGCTTCAGCACAGCCTGATTTAGCATGAGCAGCTGATTGGCGATTGGATCGGCTTCCCGGAAAACTGATGATCAGCTGTTCCAAACTGCAGGGATTGCCAGAGTCTATCACCACTTCCGTGCACCCCATTTTTGGCCTCTGTGCATCCCATTTTCGGCCTCTGCATGCCCTGTTTTCAGCCTCTGCATGTCCTGTTTTTGGCCCATTCCAGGCGGCAGGGATCATTGCCTATTGCCACCAAATGGGATGCACGAAAAATGGGATGCACGGAGGCCGAAAATGAGGTGTGCAGAGGCGGCGACAGGTGGCGGCGATCCCCTGGAACAGCTGATCATGTGTATTCCAGGAGACTGATCCAACCACCAATCAGCTGCTCGTGTTAAATCAGGCTGTGCTGAAGCTGACCTGGCTGTTTGCTGCAAGGAGGCAAATTGCTGGGAGGTAGAGGCCGAAGGGTTGGGGCTGGTGGGTGGCGGGGTTTTGACAACATTTGCCCTATAAGCAGGGATGGATTCTAAATTTTTCAATATTGATTCTGTGGGCGTAGCTTATGGGTGTGGCTTGGAGGTCATGTGACTGGGTGGGCATGGCTAGCTGGTCATGTGCCCAGGTGGCCATGGCTATGTGTATAGGGACTACTCAGAGGGCTGAAAAAAGTCATTTCTGACAGGTCCTCGCACTTTTGATTGGTCCTCACACTTGTGACCATTCTCACGTTTATGCCTGTGCAGCATTCTTAACAACCGTGTCACTCATTTCACAACTGCTTCTCTTCACCATGGTGACAAGATAGGGCAAAAAACATAAAATGTGAGGAGAGTCGTAAGTTCGAGGACTGGTCAAAAGTGTGAGGACCAGTCAAAAATAACTTTTTCAGCCCTTTGAGTAGTCCATATGCACAAAAGGACTACCAGAGGGCTGAAAAAAGTGATTTCTGAAAGGTTCTCACACTTTTGACCGGTCTTCGCACTTATGACTGATCATCATTTATGCCCATTGTAGCATTCTTAACAACCGTGTCACTCATTTCACAACTGCTTCTCTTCACCATGGTGACAAGATAGGGCGAAAAATGTAAAATGTGAGGACAGTCATAAGTTTGAGGACTGGTCAAAAGTGCGAGGACTAGTCAAAAATATCTTTTTCAGCCCTCTGAGTAGTCCATATGCACAAAAGGATTCAATTATTTCTTCAAAGTGCTGATGATTGCACCCTGGCCAGAAGAACTCCAACAGGGGAGTATTTCCTCCCAACAGCGGTGTAAAAAGCTTAAAACAACCCTTCCCCTTTAAGAAAGTCAAGCAAAAAAATAACCTCCAGAACCGGAAGTGACAGTAAGTCTAGGCATACTGCCGGAGAGGCAGTTTCTGTAATAAAGATTAGGCTAGGAAAAAACACCAAATGTTGTAATTAATCCTTACAGGATTAACCCTGTAAAGTGGAAAAAAACAAAAGGAGATTTATTTTAACAACCGGTTCTCCGAACTGCTTAACTACTTAACCGGTTCTACCAAAGTAGAATCTCACAACTGGGTCTACCCCTTTATCTTTGCAGGCACCGGTCTACTCATTTGTTTTCTTTTAACACAGATCAGCTGTAGGGTAGCCCTTTGAAGCCCTGTGACAAGAGTTTAAACAGTTTTTTTTCCCCTCTAGCCATCATCTGGACTCAGGAGGCAGCAATAGATTGAGGGTGGGGCCAAATAAAAGGTAAGAATAATGTGGGGGATGGGGTGGGCGGGGGGGCGGGAGAGGGAGAACCGGTTTGATGACATCATATTGTCACCGCTATCGGCTCGGCCGAACCAGGCCGAACTAGGAGGAACCCACCACTGCCTATCAGACACACAGACATTTCCATACAATTTGGGGGAGGGAAGTGAGTCTTGTAGTCCAAAAAATACAGTAGTTGATTTTTATTTTGCCTTTATTATTGTTTATAAATAACTCAAGATGTTAAACATATCTAATACTCCTTCTTCCTTTTAGACTGGCAGTGATCTAGCCTTTAAAGCAGAGGTCCTGAACCCCTGGGCCATGGATCAGGATTGGTCCATGGCCTGATTTAAAACAGGCCGCACAGCTGGAGGTGAGCAGTGGATGAGCGAGCAAAACCCGAACCATCACACATTAATTAGGTGGATAGCTAAATCTGTATGCTCTTAAATTTTCTACCTTTTTAAAGCTCTAAAAGGTGTGTAGGGATGGTGACAAACTCCTGACAAATAGCAAGGCTGCAAATAAGTAGTTGAAAAGCTGTACTGAATGCAGAAACCAGGAATTAGGCCGCATAAGTTTTGGGAAGCTAGTTTGTCATGATGAAGGCCATAGTAAATCATAGAGTTTAGATAATAGGAATGAAAGAAGTAAATACAGTTAATAAGGTGTTCCAAAATCAGGACTGAAATATGTCCAAAAATTCACAAAGAACAAGTTGTCAGTTGAGTGATGACCAATTGTTGGCAACAAGGCTAAGATTTCATAGATTCTCTTAATATAATGTTAAATTTTATTTTTCTTCTAGGAAGGCTATTTGTTGTCTCCTTTTTCTGAAGAGAAACACATCTCCAAATGAACAATCAAACAACCAACTGACCACATTGGCAGACAAGACATTTATAAGCTAAGGAGAATAGGACAAGAAAATCCTGCTGATAATGTTACCTAGCCCGGTAACGAAATGTTCAGAAGCTAAATGAAAACTAGCCTGAAGAGCAAACCACTGCCAAAATTTAAAACCTCACATTTTTTTCTATTATTTCAAGGCTTCATCTTTGCTCAGTTGTTTGTAAGTATCTCCTACATTTAGGCCTTGATAATCAGTGATAATCTGTTGATTTTTACTATCAGAACAACTAGACAGATATACAGGATTCTGTTCATTAGTAGAAGCATTTCCATCTTTGGGTAAGAATTCAACTGTTCTCTCAAGGACAGCTGACAGTCCAATAACTTTGTGTCGTTTTTTCTTTTCTTCTGAGGATTCCATGACAGTCAAAGTCAACACCTAGTTCTTCTTGAATCTTCATATTGCTGGTAGGCTGGTAAGCCATGTTTTATCAAACTTGAACCACATCAATAACACAGTCATGAACCGTATGATTTATTTAGTCTGAAATATTAGCAATAACAATAGCACTTATATACTGCTCCAAAGTGCTTTACGGCCCTCTCTAAATCGTTTATAGAGTCATCATATTGCGCCCAACAATCTGGGTCCTTGTTTTACTGACCTCGGAAGGATGGAAGGTTGAATCAACTTTGAACCCATCAGGATCGAACTCCTGGCTGTGGGCAGAGTTTGCCTGCAATACTACGATTTAACCACTGCGCTAATATTAGCATTTTGTACTTCTCATAAAAGTAAATGGATATTGCAGTTGTAGTGCTAAAATATTGTTCTCCAACGCTACCCTGCCCTGCCCTGCCCTGCCCTGCCCCATCCCACCCTATCTGACCCCACCCCACCCCACCCTAGCCTGAGAAAGTAATGTTGAAATTAATGAAAAAAAACCAGTCTTATACCTCAAGCTAAACTGGCACTATTGCAACATTTGAAATTTTAAATGCTACAGAGTAAATCCTTGTGTTTTTCTTGATAAATTAAAGTAGAAATAGCATGCCTAGTAAAATTTCATGATTTGGTTACATTCTTCTCTAACCCTTGTCCCCAATGTACTAGAAGTGATGATTATACAAGCAGGGGTGGGCTCTATTTACCTTTACTACCGGTTCACATCGTGCCCATGCGCATGCACAGATCACTTATGATGACATCCGGGTCAGTGGGCGGAGCCAGTTTTACTACCAGTTCTTGTGAACCAGTCCGAACGGGGGCAACCCACCATTGTATACAAGTCTCATACAAAAAAGTATCTTATGATTCTTTACATGGGAAGAAGAAAGAGCCTTGTGTTGTGAACAGCACTGGCAATTCATAAAAAATGGAAATGGAGAATCATCACAATGGTTTTTCCATTGGGAAATCGTTTTTTGAAAGGAAGAACTGCTTCATCAGAGAAGCAATCTAACACTAATGTGATGCTTTATAGAAATTTTTGAACATTAACTCTGTTCTCACCACTGAACGCTGAAATTGGCAACCTAGAGAAGAAGGAGTGGCTTAAGAAAAATTTGGATAATTTTAGTTTAAAATCAGATTGTTGTAATTGAAATCCTGGGAGTGTAACTTATTTTGACAAATTTCTCTAACTTTGGATTCTAAGGTTACATCTTTCAAAAGAAAAGTTCACATCTGCTCTTGAAAGTAATGTACTTTCCCAGAAAAGGTGCCCCTCCCCCCCCCCAAATGCTCCAGATTTATGAGGAAAAACTTTAACATGCCACAGTCCTATTAAAGCAAATTTTAAAAAACTGCTAGAAGCCTCATATTCTGAATAATCTATGATTAATGTGTTTAGTTATACAACCTAACCTGAAATCTAATGTGAAAAGAACAAACAGAATAAAAAGTGTGGGTTTTGTGGTGAGTCAAATCAAACATGCCTAAGGGATCATAATGAAATCTAGGATGGGAAAGAATTTGTGTAAAGAAATGTATCAGTCATCATAATAATTTTAGTTATTGACATACACAAATGCAAAAGTAAAGGAAACATTGCCAAAACCTTTCAGGATTTTGAAAGGGGCCAACATTCTGTGGAAAAAAATTCTGTTTTGCCTGTTTTATTAAGTCAGCGCAGTCCAATATGATGTTTCCTTATACGGAAAATTTATTCAGCGTGGTGTATTTATTTATTTAATTTAATTAATATAATCACCCATCTCACAAGAAGTGATACTGGGTCACTTTTTAATTAAAAATTAATTAAAGTTTAACAATTAATTAAAACAATAAATATATTTTTATATTTATTACTACTATTCATATTTTTAAAAAATCATCTTTAGAAAGATGCAAATATAAAAACCACTGGCACAAGAGAGAATGAATGTTAACTGTAATAATGCAATGCAATGCAATAATGGAGCCATTTTAGGTCTTCAGTGGTCATAACCAGTTCCTGAGAGATCTCCAAAACCCACACTTTTTATTCTGTTTGTTCTTTTCACATTAGATTTCAGGTTAGGTTGTATAATGCAGTTGATTTCACTTTAGGGGGAGAATAATTCATAAAAACGGGCACAGCACAGAAGGTCCACCTCCTGGGACCAGTCAAATGTAGAGTTTTCAGTACAGTTATTGATATGGAAGATAACAAAGTCAAGTACGTTTGAGGGGTCCTTGTTGCTGATGATACCTTGTTAGGTACAATGTCTACAAGAAAACAACAAGCTCAGACAGCACCAAGGACCCCTCCTTTCAATCCTGAGCTACAATTATTCTCCATTACAAGTACCAAGTATTTTTATTTATTATTTAAACGTATATCCCTTTTTATTCATAGACAATAAATGAAATAAGAACAAATGTAAACAGTTCAAAATCTTCCATATATATTTTAGTTGATATGCCATCTTTCTATCCATAGAATACTTGGGATCACTAATGTAGCAAACTAAAACAAACTTAAACAACTAACGGTAAATTTAAGCAATTAAATATCCATAAAACAACTGTTAGACTATCAGAAGGGCTAGCACCTGTCTGACCTTTTTTGGGCTTGGAAGCTAAGCAGGAGTGGGCTTGGTTACTGTTGGGATGGGAGGCTCTCGAAGAATACTGAGCTGTAGGTTAGATATGGGAGTTGAAAAAATTGGTGGCAGGAGACAACAATAAATCAGATTTAGATTTAGATTTAGATTTAGATTTAGATTTAGATTTAGATTTAGATTTAGATTTAGATTTAGATTTAGATTTAGATTTAGATTTAGATTTAGATTTAGATTTAGATTTAGATTTAGATTAACAGAGTTGAAAGGGACCATCGTCATCTAGCGCCAAGTTCCAAAAAGGGGCATGCACACACTGGACGAGGTATTTCCAGTTTCCGGCATGCGCATGCACTCTGGCCAGCGTGTTTTCCAGTTACTGCCATGCATTTGCACGTGCCAATCAGCTGGCAGCCTGCATGCTCACGACGTGCATGCTCACACACATCTGTGTCCGGCCAGATGCTTCCAGCGCCAGAAGAGGAATCCGCAGTTCTGCATTGGAGGGAGGGGCCTGGTGGCTCAGCAGACTAATGCAGACTAATGCATTGTGATTAACACCAGCTGCCTGCAATTACTGTAAGTTCGAATCTCACCAGGCTCAAGGTTGACTCAGCCATCCATCCTTTCTTAGGTAGGTAAATTGAGGACCCAGTTTGTGGGGGCAATAAGCTGACTTTGTATAAATATACAAAAGTATGAAGGCTATTGCTTAACGCATTGTAAGCCACCCTGAGTCTCCGGAAAAGGCCGGAAAATTATTTAATTTTAATCAAATTAAATAAATAGTTTATCTCGAACTTTTGAGATGGGAGGGGCCAGAACGAGGGGCAGCACCAATGAGAATTCTCCCTGCTTGAGCGCCAGTGATCTCCGGGCAGAGGCCTTTGGGACTTCACCTTCAGGGACTTCACTTTTTTGAAGATGGGAACCACATCAGCTCTTTTCCAGTCCTCTGGTACTTTCCCAGTGCTCCAGAATTTTTGAAAGATGTGCTACAGTGGTTCTGAGATGACATCTGCCAGCTCCTTTAGAACTCTGGGATGTAACCATTGCTACCAGAGAAAAGCATGCCTGTGTCCGTGAAATCACCATGAATCAATTTTAATTGTGTCATTTTTCCCTAGCAGCTAATGTCAGCTTCTAGATATAGCCAACCATTGTTGTTCCAAAATGAGAACTCATCCTAAAATATTAACAAGGCTCTGCATTCTTTCAACAATGCTTTGGTGATGCTAAGAGGTTACTATAAGCCATTAATGATGAGTTGACTTTGGGGGAGATATTTATTTATTTACACAGAGATTGTATTAAATGAACAGAGATGTGAGGGAGGCAAACTGCTTGTCTTCATATATAAACTTTAGTAATAAAAATTACATAATTTATGACCAATATATGGGTTCTCATTGGATTGCATGAATTAACCTCAAAATGCCAACAACAGTGTGGTAAACAGGAATTCTGAGGTTAAAATTGCAATACAGAGAGAGTATCATTAAAAATCTAGTTAGAATTGAAGATATTTGGGGATCTTGGATACCCTCTATGTAATCATTTTAGATTGTAACTTGAAGTATATACCTATCCAGAAGAAAAAAACAGTGTTTCCTTGGCTGTCAAAAAAATTGATGAGGTGATGGGATTGGGACTCTTTCTGTAGGTTAATGACATGAGCTATGGGGGAAGGGGGAATTGGCAAAAACTGCTCGACTTTAAAGATTTCCACCAGAGGGATTTCCCAAACTACAGTGAGAGTCAAATGTAGCATGGATCTGTTAAATATATCTTTGGACATCCATGCAGTTAAAACCCTAAACTAGAAATGGCTTAGTGAGACAATTTGATTTCTGAAGCAACAGAAGGAAGTCAGGAGCCTGTTTTTTATTAGCATCATGAGGAAAAAGTTTGTTCACAGCCTTTAATGGGACACACGTTTGGCTCACAAAAAAACTTGACTACTGGGTAAAGATCTCCCTGCAGGATCACCACAGGATCACCACAAGAAGAGCTGACAGAGCCCCGGGCAGAAGAATTAAGCTACTTCCTTTTACTCATTTGCAATTCATGAACCAGTCTGCCACTGAAACTGAGATGGTTTCATACTAAAACAGTGCTTAACTGACTGACAGAGTCATCTATCACTTTTCTGTGCTTACGGCTTTTTTCTTTTTGCCTCTGAATCTGTAACCTGACTTCATCAAGAGGCTATTTTCTATCATTATCGTACTTCCAAAATGAGCAAAACTATCAAAACCGTGGCTTGCAAAATTGCCATGGGGTAGATTGCTGTTTGAGTTTGCAGCCACGATTTCTTGTAATTATTTCAGAAAGTGGAAGTGGAGAAGAGGTTGTTTTTTTTTTCCTGCTATACTCTTAGAATGGTAATATAAAGATTTGAAATTTTACTTTGAACAGTAATAGTTGGAACACTAACCAAACCTCTTTCAGCTTCAGTTAAATTTGTTATTAAAAGAAATGTTGATGACTAAATCTATTGCTAAATCATAGCTGATTCAATTGATTAATTGCATTTCACAGACAATTAATTGATTGTATTTTTTTCATACACTGAAGGTATTGGATCATTCTGTGTATTCCAAAGAAAGTATTACAGTGGGGATTACATCCAAATTTGCAGCTTTCCTCCATTATTGCCTGCTAAAGTATGCCAATTCTGAACTATAAAAATGCAGTAATTAACAACTTGCTACAAAGTTACAAAATTATTTCTGTACTTTTTTTGTTATTAAAAATATTGAATTAATTTAAATCAGTTTTCTCAGCATGGCTGGGGAATTCTGGGAGTGGAACTTCCACACATCTTAATGTTGCCAAGTTTGAGAAACAGTGATTTAAATAGTAAAAAGAAAAACAGAATAAAAAAAACATTAAAATGCTAAGGAAAAATAATAGTAAGAGCTATAGTTAAAAATGGCTTTAAGAAATGTCTTAAACATGTCACTATAGGGGCCTGGCATACCACTGAGGGGAGGCCATTCCATAGGATAAGTTGGACAACATAACAAGATCTTTCCCCTTCCCATCATAGGTAATTAGGAGGATAATATTTTATAAAGTAACTTGGTTCTGAGGCTTTATTTACTAATACAGGCAGTCCTCGTGTATTCAAATTTATGATGGCTCTGAAAAATGAGACAGTTGTAGCTATCATACTTGGCTCTCTAGTCACATGACCACAATTTGAGGACTTAGCACCTGTCTCACATTTACAATGGCCACAGTATCCCATAGTCACATGATTACCATTTGCAGACTTCATAGCTAGTGTCGGATAAGTGAAATCAACGAGGAAACTGGCAGAAAGTTGAAGATTGCTTCCTGTGACATCACACTTAATGATCTGCAGTGATTTGTTTAATGACTGCAGCTGGAACAGAACTGATGTTGTAACTTAGTACGGTCATATGACATGCTTAATGCTTGCGTTGCTAGTCCCTATTGCAATTAGTTGTGAGGACTGCCTGTATCAACACCTTTAATCTGGTTCAGTAACAGAGTTTTAGCATAGGTGTAAGATATGTGTAGAAATGAAATCATATATGTAATCTATACAAATTCAGTTGTTTCTTATAAGTATGAAATATCATTATTGACAATGGGGCATCCCACAACAAATCAGCTAGGGGAGCTGATCTAATCCTTGTGATCTCTGGATCCAGTGCATGATAGCATATGCCACAGCAAATATGAAGAGAAAAACCTCTATAGAGGATAACTGGAATTCGATGAAAGTTTAAGTATAGGTAACAGAGTCCCATCATCCCGGTCTATCTCCAAAAAAATACTCTCTCTAGTTTCAAACATTTCAGATCGACTTACTGTAGATTCCATAAATCTTCAAAGAATTTCTTTTATCTTTGTGGGTTGAGTAATATAAGTCCCATGAATCCAAAACTGATTTTAAAAAATTGTTCTGATCATCTATACCCAGGCAATCTATCTCATCCCCTGATTCAATACCAAATCAAAGGTATGTTTTGCTTTATTGGCCAGACTAATTAAGGCAACCTTATAGACATTTGGGTCATGAAGTCTCAAGTTGGTCCATTCCACATAACCTAATGTTGAAATTACCCAAGACAATTTCCTTAGAATTTTCTGTCATCTTGACATTCCTTTTGCTAAGTTGAGATGGCACGAAAGAATATTAGGATACCAACTGCAGTCATTATTAGTGGCCTGGCTATGCTATATCTATGTCTCTTACAACCTAATTAATTAATGGATTAGGAAAAGGTTGGGATTATAAATGACTTTTAATTATGATTGCTCAGTATTATCTTTAGCATAAGAGATTTGCTAGAGATTTTTCCATGTTGCCATTTTTGCTACTATTCTTCTTTTCATCTCATAAATAAATAAATAAAAAAGAACGTGTTAGACTGGAAAGTTATTTGGTGGGATCCCGCAGAGCTGTTCTTATGTTCTTAACGTTGAGGGGGTAGTGATGAGAACCTTGGCCTTGGTCCCATTTCTCACCTTCCTACCTGAATGTTATCGAAGTTATTAGCAACAAGTGACTATAACCTCATAGAAGTATATTTGGATTTGCATCAAAATAGCAACATTCAAATTTCATTTAGCAAAGAATAATAGTTTGGGGAAAGCGAACAATGAAATTACTTTGTCTGGTTCATTGGGCTGCATGCTCACATTCTATGCCCTAGTAGTATTATGGTTTGTCAGAACTTCCCCCTTTCGTTAACTTTTTGAATGCTTCTTAGCAGACTTTCTTCATCCTGCCTTCCATATTTTGGAATTAGAATACTGGGGAAGATCTGATTTCCAAAATGTCTGTAAATTTAACCATGAAGAACATATGCTGGCAACTTGTAGTGTTAGGTATAACTTACCTGCCAATAGACCTTTAGGTATTGTAGTGCCAATGAACTTACATTGCCAAATTCCTGACCTCAACATCACTATATTCTCAATGACTGGATGAAGCCTGAAAATTTTCTGTGAGCACTATTTTGGAGTGAGATTGAAGGCTAGCTTGGCTTCCATTCAAATATCCTGCAATGCACTGGGAAACTCATCTGGAGAAAATTAGTGACACGATTGTCAGCAACTACAGTGAGTAACAGTGCTTCATCGTTGAACAAGATCTGTGTACCATCCATTGTTCTTCAACTATCATTATGGATTAACTCAAATACTAGGCCCAAACTGAAATCAGTGGCAAGACCAACAATATACTGAAGTAATTTAGGTTGTTTAGAAGGTAATGCAGAAAGAGCTGAACCTAAATTCTGCTCAGCAGAGAAATTTGAGGGATGGTCCCTTTTGAGGATTTACTCAATCAAGTGCAGTCAGAGGTGGGTTCTACTTACCTTTACTACCGGTTCACCGAGCACATATGTGCTCTTCTGCGCAAGCACAGAAGCGTTTTGATGATGTCAGGTCAATAGAATCGGTGCAAACTGGGGGCAACCCACCACTGAGGGCAGCCTTCATTCCCACCATCCCCCCTGAAGTAGATCAACAGATTCCCTTCTCATTGTCTGTGAAGTTGTAACCCTATTTTCCAACTCTGAAATTGACAAATTTGGGAAAAGCAGATTCAGATCTAGGTATGTCCTTTTGAGTCATCAAATTGTCTCATAAACATACCCTTAGTCTTTAAAAAGAAGAATCATTTCAATTTTATTAGTTGATAGTAAAATTAATTTAACACAGCAGACATTGAAATTATACACAGAATATATAAATATGTAGTAATAGCAATAACACTTAGATTTATATATCACTTCACAGTGTTTTACAGCTCTCTCTGAGTGGTTTACAGAATCAGCATATTGCCCCCAAGAAGCTGGGTCCACATTTGACCTACTTTGGAAGGATGGAAGGATGAGTCAACCTTGAGCTGGTGAGACTCGAACTATTGAATTGGAGTTAGACAGAACTGGGACTACCAGTTCAGACAAATAGGCCATTTAAGTTCATTGTTGCTTAATAATCTATCAACAAAAATTCTTTAACAAACTATTCAACTATTTCACGTAGCTGATTGTGACTCAACCTGTTGAAGAATGGTAGAGCATCATAGTCTGAAAAATCATTAAGTTTAAAAAGTCATTTATAATATTCTTATCTGATTTCCTGTTGGTATTTCATTCCTTTGAATATGATTAAAGTTTTCTTTCAGATCATTAGGACTGCATGTAAAGATATTAAAAATATTTATTTTTTTTAAACTGTGTTGTTTTAGTAAATATCTTGACAAACCATTCTAGGAAGTAGAAAACATAAAAACTAGATAAGACTTGGCCTGAAGTACCTCACATGGAAAGGAACTATGGTAGAATAATTGCTGAATCACATGCTTTTAATTCCATGGTTCAGATAATTTTTCTGCTGAGGAATGAAGAGCAAATTTAATTAAAAGTCCATATAACAAAGCTGTAGTGTCATACATTGGTCATTGGACTAAATGGACTGACGTCAGGAATGTCATCTCAATAGACATGTGAGGTCTCGTCCATAAACTATTCTCTGTGTGTAAATACTGTATGTTCTGTGACAAATATAATTTAAGAAGCCACAATGAGAGATTAGAGGCTTAGAAGAAAACATGTATTGTTTTATCTCTTCCATAGTTTGTATTGGTGTTGATTTTGTTGTTGTGATTTACGCATTCTCTATTAGATAGTTCTGACTGGATATGGTACTTTTGACTATTGGATCTTTTCCAAAAGTATATGATATCCAAAGATACCATTGTTATACAGTATCTATGCTATTCCAAGTAAAGCAGGCATCTGTAATTAATGAGTTGAGATTTCTATTCCTATTGTGTCCAAGTTCCTTTTCAGATCTTTGGGCAGGATAGCAAGCATGCGAACCACAATTGGCATCAGTTATTACTTTCTTTTTCCATATTTGATTAGTCGTTATTATTTTATTAGTTCTATGGTTGGCTTTCTAATTTCAATTTCCTCCCACTGATTTAATCATTGTTTTAGGTCCTCCACCACCTTCTTGTGATCATACACAATCCCAACACTCCATTCCAATTCTGGAATCCAATAATTTTATATCATAAACAGCTCTAGTGGTTCAGTGGTTAAAGTGCAGTATTGTGGACAAACTCTGCCCACAGCCTGGAGTTCAACCCTGAGGGGGCTCAAGGTTGAGACAAGGTTGAGTCCATCTTTCTAAGGTTGGTAAAATAAGGACCCAGATTGCTGGGAGCAATGTAAGCAATTCAAGTTTACATTGTAAACCACCCATAGAGTGCATGGGGCAGTATATAAATCTAAAATGCTATTGCTAAATGCTATTGCTATCATAAGAAGCCACCTGGAACCCTGCTGAATCCTAGAAATGTAAGGCCTGAACAGATCTCTGCCATCTCAGATCTAGCTCCAGAAATGTCATCCAAATAAGACAAATTGAATCAAATGCTAGTAATAGTTATAAAAGCTCTGTCAAATCTATTTCCCAATCTTGGTCATTGGCCATGGTGAAATATGCCTATGTAGTATTCAGTTTTGTAGCTACAATGAAATATTAACTATGATGTTGTCACGTGCATGCATATCACAAACTTGTAGGAACAAAGGGAATCCCTTTCTCTTCCAAAGGTTTGCGATGCATAGAGCTTTGATTGCCTCCCCCAATTTTCCATCTATCTCTCCCCACAACTACCACCAGCCCCCAGGCTTCCAAAGATTAGTCTCATCTCTTCTTTGATTATTGCATCATCCCACATAGCCTTAGATGAATACAGAAATGCCAGTGAAAAAAGGAAATCAACAGCCATGGTGAAAATATTAGCTTAACTCAGAAAAACAGGAGAGGGTGAGGAAGAAACTCAAGACTGCTCTGCCTTGAGTCTGTTTGCTATTAGAAGGGAGAGAAAAAAACTCTGGCAACTTTCACATTACATTCTATAACAATAAAGTAGAGCTCTGCAGTTTTAATATTGTGTTGTTTTCTGGCCTGGCCTGCCCCAAAGGGCTTACCTGGCCCTTTTTCCACACTGAAAAATAAAAAGTATTCATTCCTGGCTCTGAAACAATTTTCTAGTAGTATTTAAAAAAAGCCTGAGAAAGGCAAGGTACAAAGTTAGCTTTTGCCAAATGAAGAGAAAGAAATGGCAACTGAGATGATGACATTGGAACTTGATGAAACAGCTGCACTATAATATATGGGAAATATATCTATACCATGAGCAAAGTGGATAGATATAGATGGATTCAAGGAAAGTAGAAAAAAAGACTTGTTTTTTTTATTTACTCAATAACTTAGCTTCTCAATGGGATTGTAGGATAGCAATTGAAGGGGGATATCAATGTAAAATATGGTCTCAAGGAATTTATTATGCTCATGTCTCCAAACCTGGAGTAACCTATATTCACACCTCTGATTTTGTAAAGGCAATAATGAACCTTCCAAGGATGTGGATTTTGCCTGCATAATTATGCCAGGTATTAATGGAAAAAAAGCTTGCTGCTCCTGAGCCCAGTTTAGGGAAATCCCTGAAGCTCCCTATAAATTATAATTATAGCAGTAATTGATGACTATTTAAATGGGAGTCATTACTACCAAGCTCAGATTCCCTAGCTATGCAAAACATGAAGCAGTTGTCACTCTGCAGAAGTGATGTTGCAAGACTAGAGATTAACAGATGCTTTGGCAATATTTTTTTTTCATTATCCTACTCTCATAGAGATGGAAGATCCTGCAAGAGCGGTATCTTAGTTAAAAGTTATTCTTAGTTGCCCCTTCTCCATTCTGTTCCTTTCTTCAACTACTCTTTGTCCTTTGGAGAGTAAAAATGCAAGAGACTGAAGGTGGTCTGATATGTTTTTAAGTAGCTCTGGGATTCACTTTAAAGGACAACAATCAGGCATTTTAAGAATAGAGAGAGAGCTATGCTATACTTGTAGGATAGGGCTTTAGCTTGCCAGTATGAATAATATGAAAGAATTTTCCAACATCATTCGGGGTTTCCATAATTTTCTATAAGATGCAGTCATCATTATTAAACTTTTAAAAATTCCAGTGTATTTCCAACAATGGGATTTTTTTTCTAGACTAAAGAAGAGACTTCCCCAATTTTAGGCTGCATTAATAGAGGGCTAGAATCAAGGTCACATGAAGTGTTAGTCCCACTTGATAATGCCTTGGTAAGACCACACTTGGAATATTGAATCCGGTTTTGGTCACCATGATATAAAAAGATGTTGAGACTCTAAAAAGAGTGCAGAGAAGAGCAACAAAGAGGATTAGGGGACTGGAGGCTAAAATGGTTGCAGGAATCAGGTTTAATTAAAAGAAGGGCTGGGGTGACATGATAGAAGTGTTCCAATATCTAAGGGGCTATCATAAAGAAGAGGGGGGTCAATCTATTCTTCAAAGCACCTTTGAAGGCAGTACAAGAAGCAATGGATGGAAACTAACCAAGGAGAGAACCAACTTAGAACTAATGTGAAATTTTCTAACAGTTAGAAAAAAATAATCAGTGGATTATCAGTGGATTATTTGCCTCCAGAAGTTGTGGGTGCTCCAACACTGGAAGTTTCTAAGAAGAGGCAATTGGACAATGATTTTCTGAAATGGTATGTAGTTTCCTGCTTGAGTAGGGGCTTGGATAAGAAGACCTCCAAGGTCCCTGCCGAGTCTGTTATGCTGATATGTTTTATGGAACAGCCATGTGACATCTCTGCAAAAGAAATGTCTCCCAAGAATTTAGCAGTCTTCAAAGTTTAAGAAAGATGGAAATGATCCCTACGTCTCCAAATATATTTCATGAACAAATGAAATTACATCTCCACTGCATTTTTTTTTTGCTGAAAAATGCTTAAAACTCAACTGTACTTTATTCATGCTAGCATGTACCTGTGCATTCTTTTAGCATTCTTTTACAACCCTATGTGAATAATTCTCCATGTCTTGAGCATAGGAACCTCTTTTCTAAACAAAAAAATAAAAAAAAATTACAGGAGTTAGTGATCCAGTAAGAAAAAACTCTGTTCTAAATTACTAGGCTTTTGAATTTTATTTGGGAAAAGAGAGATTGTATATTTAAACTTCTCCCTGTTTCTATGTCTCAGATAGAGAGAGGACCGGGCAATGTGAGAAGATCAGCAATAGCCTTTTAAGGTATGACCCTCCGAATTTAGGTATCATCTTCTCAACTCATAGAGTCATTTACTAATTGGTTCCCAGAGACCTAAAGGAGTCTTCAGGTCTAAAATGTTTTTCTCACCCAGCCTGGCTCAATCATAGAACAAGCCCTCTATTGCTAAGGAAGATTGCTGATTGATAATCTTGTTTCAGTATGACAAACAGAAAGTTCAAGAAAGTTTGTACATCTGCATATTCAGATAAGTTGACCTTAAAAGACCTGCGTTATTACAAAAAACTGTCTTTGCTGACAAAGAAAAAAAAAAGTCTGATGGCAACAACCATGAAAGATAGAGATGGAAATAAAGATAGGTAGGTAGGTAGGTAGGTAGATGATAGATAGATAGATAGATGCATGAACATGCTCAAGAGAATTTACCATGTTTTCCTGTTAAGATTTGCTCAGTCTAATTTTTAGCTAATAACAGGGTATCCCCCGTAAAACATGAAGAATGCTTATATAAGCATGTTGCATTATCAAAATTTCCCTATATTATGATTCATAGGGTATAGCATGTGATTAATTGTTGCACTTTTAGGACTGTGGTAATTATTCTTTGTAGTCAATTATTAAAAGCAGGCCTGCTGCAAAGATGAAAAGACAATCATTGTGAAATGATTCACAATAGAGTCTCTGGTTCACTATGATGTGCCTTGTAAAAAGCTTTCTGTTTGTGATAAAACAAGTAGAGAACATTTTTCCAGTATTGTGGTAAATTGGTTAGCATGGTGAGAAATACTGAGAGGATGATCTCATGATGGTCTCTAAGGGGATCAATAATGGGGCTTAATAACAGATTAACAGAGTTGGAAGGGACGTTATAGGTCATCTAATCCAACCCCCCCCCCCACTCAAGCAGGAGACCCTACACAATTTCTGACAAATGGCAGTCCAATCTTTTCTTGAAAGTCTCAAGTGATGAGGCTCCCACAACTTCCGAAGGCAAGCTGTTCCATTGGTTGATTGTTCTCACTGTCAAAAAGTTCCTCCTCATTTCTAGGTTGAATCTCTCCTTGGTCAGTTTCCATCCATTTTACTTGTCTGGCCTTCAGGTGCTTTGGAAAATAGCTTGATCCCCTCCTCTCTGTGGCAGCCCCTCAAATATTGGAAGACTGCTATCATGTCTCCCCTGGTCTTTCTCTTCACTAGATTAGCCATGCCCAGTTCCTGTAACCATTTATCATATGTTTCAGTCTCCAGTCCCCTAATCATTCTGGTTGCTCTCCTCTGCACTTTTTCTAGAGTCTCAACATCTTTTTTATAGTGTGGTGATCAAAACTGGATGCAGTACTCTAGGTGTGGTCTTACTAGGGCTTTATAAAGTGGTATTAGTACCTCCCTTGATCTTGATTGTATCTCTCTGTATATGTGTTGGAAATGCCCAAATTATAAATAATTTCATATATAAATCCTGAAAATTAAAAAGTTAAAAAAAAAGATTTCTAAGCAGTGCTATGGAATGGCCTTCTATTTAGACAGGTAGCTGCTTGGTCCTATGGAAGCCAGACTTAGAAGAAGACTCAAAGATTGGCTGCAGACTGCCAATCTTCATCTAATATAAATAAATATTGTAAGACCTCTAGCAGGAATATGATGGCACTCAATAACAATAGTAATAGAACTTAGACTTATATATTGCTTCATAGTGCTTTACAGCCCCCTCTAAACAGTTTACAGAGTCAACATATTGCCCCCAATAATCTGGATCTTCATTCCACCAGGATGGATGGAAAGCTGAGTCAACTTTGAGCCAAGCCAACTTTGGTCCTCAAGCAAACTAGATGATTTCCAAATGACCACAAGATCTTCCAAGATAAGAAACATCTAAAGAATCTAGAGCAGAGGCGTTTTACTTAAGAGACCAAATCTTCCTCTTCAGCACGTTCCTTAGTTGGTTCTCCTTTCTGCCTTGCTGATGGGACTAGGGATTCATGCTATACCTCTGGATCAAACTTGTGCTTCATCTCAGACAATGTTCTACTTTCTCCCCCCCCCCTTTTTTTGATTTTTTAAAATTAGTTTATAGAGTATTATAAAATACAAAAGTAAATAGAAGAACAGTGGAGGGGAGAGGACAAGGGGGAATTGAAGTGAGGAAAGGTGGGGGTAGAAAAAGAAGCATTGACTTCTGGCTCTCTCTGTTACAGTAAAATAAGGCATTAACATCAAATCACAGCTTTTTGCTTTTCCATAATAGTATGAACAACTCATTTCTTTAAAGATCTGTCAGTCTAATCAGTAAAACTCAAAGTCAGAGTTACATTCCTTTCCACATCAAGCACGAAGTTCAGAAGTGGGTTTCCGTGTGGAAACAAATATTTTCTCCAGTTCTTTTTCTATTAGACCCAAGAGGAAAAGTTCTCCTTTCATTTTTATCTCCATTTTCATAATTTTCTATATTAAAATATGTGTGTTCTCTTCGGCAGCACATATACTAAAATTGGAACAATACAGAGATTATTAGTATGGACAATGGTCTACTTTCTCAGCCTTGAAAATACACTACTTATGTGCGTGACATACCCTTTTATCAGATATCATTTCCATGTAACTGTAACCGATAGTAACTAGTTTTAAGTTGTTTAAAAGAAGTAAATGCCGTGAAGCTTTCATTGCTGCCTCCCTCCCCCATCCAGCTCACAAATTAGAGAAGAAGATAAAAATCATTTTTTTCTACAAAATACAACCAAGTCAATCAAGTGTAGCAATCTGCAATATGAAGAAACACATTGGTACAATATAAATCTTGGAAGCTTCTGACATGTATCCCATATCCTTCACTATCATTATAATTGTTTAGTTTGGCTCCACCACATATCAGTGCAGATAACTTTGCATTCTACCATCTCTACAGGTTCTTCTCATCATCCCTCCTTTAATGAGAAGGCACAGCTTGCCTTTACACAACATTTCTTTATTAATCTACTGACTAAGTATGTGATTCTACTAGCAGCATCAGCATTAATTGAATGCCATCATCAGGTTTCGTGATTCAAAGGATGCTGCTGAGAATTTCAAACATGTGAGGTCAAGTTCAATGTCGGAAAATTAAATGACAGAGAATTTATCATGGCATACTTTTCAGGGCGACACCATAATTCAAAGCTGGAGATATGCTCTCTGTATAAATGTCTCAGATTTAATCCATGCAGCAATTGTAACCAAACTTAATCTAAGCCAAAGACACGTTGCTTCCCATCCATTACTCCCACCTCTATTATGAAGTGTCTTCAAAATAACAACTCCAAATAACAATTTCAGGGAGAGAAGCAACCTAGAACAAAAGAGAAATTTCCAGTGAGAACAATTAATTAACAATTAATCAGTAGAACAACTTACCTCCAGAAGTTGTGAGTGCTCCAGCACTGGAAGATTTTAAGAAGAGATTGAATAACCATTTGTCTGAAATGGTATAGAGTTTCCTGCCTGAGCAGGGGGTTAGACTTGAAGATGTCCAGGGTTCCTTCCAACTCTGTTATTCTATTCTATTCTATTCTATTCTATTCTATTCTATTCTATTCTATTCTATTCTATTCTATTCTATTCACAAAGAATGAGACAGGTGGTAGCGTAGGAAGTATGACTTGCAACTTAGAGGGCTGTGGAGACCTTTAAAGTGCTTTGCTTCAATGAAACTCAGACAAATGATCTTACATCTATTAAACACAACTTCGTCCCATTGTGGAATTGAAATTGAAACTCAAAAGTTTGGGGGGGGGGGTTGTGTATGGGGACAGGTGAGATCACATTGAATTGCATGACAGCCTGGATTTGTATCTATCCCACATTCTCAATATAGTATGTGGCAGGGGTGAAATTCACTTACCTTCACTACCGGTTTACAAATGTGAGCACACGCACCTCCTCCATGCACATGTGCAAAATGGGACGTGATGACATCTGGGTGGGTGGGTGGAGCCTCCCGCCGCCGGCACTATCGGTTTGCCCGAGCTGGATAGAACCGGCTGAATTTCACCACTGGTATGTGGGTTATAATGATTTTGAAATACATATTAACCTTGACTTTGTCATGCTCAACAAACTTCTCTAATTGCATGACATCTGGATTTCCCTCTTTGTGCCTTAATCTTTACTAACCATCTCAAGCCTATAACACAACAGTCAAACTAGGGGAAAAAAGAAAAAGAAAATAAGAGTGGACCTTCAGTGGATTTAAAACTTCCTCTTCCCCATTTTCTATGTACTGTTTTTCCCTGCTCTTTATTTTCACAAATACACACACACAGACATATACATGCAACCTAAATATATGAATATCATCTCTATAGCTTGGCTTAACTAAATATATTGAGCAAAGCCTGTATGTGAATTTCTGTTCTGGATTTTCAGGCAGCATGGATTGATTCTGTTCAATCAAGAAATTAAAAAAAAAAAAAAAACCTCAGAAGTACATGTGTGTCAGCTGTCCAAGCTGGCAACACGAAATAACCCTGAGTGTTGCTTGGTTTAGAAACTGGCTCTTCCCGATATGAAGTGTTGATTTGCAAAGCAAAAAAAAAAAAAAAAAGTTCATGAACTTTCCAAACACACCTGCGCTAATTAATATTTTCACATGAAAAACTTGTGGAATCTGAGGTTTTGAATTAGTTTGGGTGGATCTTGGCAGCTTTGAAATATTAAGTATTGAGAGTAATGGAAAATATGAACCTTAGCAAATTTGAGAGGCTGACTAATATTTTGTATTGAAATATAGATGTCCAAAGGGACTATCTTTGGTGCTACTAAAGAGAACAGAGAAGAGGTGTCTATAGGGGACCTCAGCTGTCAAAGGATCAGTTCTGTCTAAACACATTCCTTCAATGATCTTCTGGGACTGGTATCTGAATTTGCAAGAGGCTGGTACTGTTGTCCAATGCCCATGTATTTGTGAAACTTGAGAGTTTCAAGCTTGAAATTCTCAAGCTTGAACTCTTGAAAGTCTTTAAGTTTCAATCAATCACTCAAAATGGAGCTGGAAGGAACCTTGGAGGTCTTCTAGTCCAACCCCCTGGGTTCAAGCAAGAACTGAGCTCAATCAGCTTCAGGCTGGTTCAAATTCAGCATTTCTCTTTAGACCTTTAATGGACAATAGAGTTTGGAATCAGCAGAAAATGCAGTGGGGTGAGTAGAAACTGTGGGAACAGCCTGGGTTTTTATAATTCAATGTTATTTTGTTTATTTTTTAGTTTATTATAGCCTTATCCTGTCGTTATTACTTTATAAGTAATTCAATGCAGCAAACATACCTAATACGGCTACCTCCTGTTTTCCTCACAACAACAACTCTGTGAGGTGGGTTGTGCTGAGAGAGGACTGATCCAAAGTCACCCAGTTAGCTTTCATGCCTAAAACAGGACTAGAACTCAAATTTTCTGGCTTCCTTAACATACCAAACTGAGTTTCATAAAGGGGAATATCTGAGCAGGGTTCTCATCATTTTCATTCTCACAGTATTATCTGATTCAACTTTTCTTCTATCTTTCAATGACTGACTTAGTTTTATTTGTGTTCTTTTGGAAGCAGCTTTGCCGTGTTTATACATAATTAGATTGTATATAGGAATGCGAAAGAATGGCATTTGAGATTTTTAAAAGAATAGCAGGCATGACGATGATTTAGGAGTTGGTTTGGGCATTCTGCTCTGACCAGACAAATTCTAATTTCACATTTAACTATGTAACTGAAAAAAGTGCATTAGTGGAAGTTATGTATAAAGAGTGGTGTTTATTTAAAAGTGCTTATATGAGAAAAAAAACATCTGGAAAAGAATTGTACTGGGGAAATTTACATTTCAAACAACCAAGCCAGAATTATTTGCATGTTTTAAAAAGTTTCTTGGGGAATGGACTTAATAGTTATGTAAATTAGGGGAAAATGAAAGTAAATGGTTGCATTTTTTTAAAAATCCATTGAATATTTACCATCAAATTAAAACGCTATCTATTAAATATAACTACAGCAAGGAATATATCAAAAAGAAGAAAAATAGTCTCACACTAAGCTAATGAACTCTGGTAACACAGTGGTTAGAATGCAGTACTGCAGGCTAGTTCTGCTGACTGCCGGCTGACTAGAATTTGGCAGTTCAAATCTCACCAGGCTCAAGGTTGACTCATCCTTCCTAGTTGAGTAAAATGAGGACCCAGATTGTTGGGGGCATTATACTGACTCTGTAACTCGCTTAGAGAGGGCTGTAAAGCACTGCGAAACAGTATATAAGTCCAAGTGCTATTGCTATTGCTTATCAGAGTAAACATCAGCTTCTAAGAGCCATTACTACCAAAATATTTCAGTTGGGCTTGGAATTGTTGATCTGTGATCATTAATTGTGATACTGTGAGAAAACTTACCAATAAGTAGTCTGATTAGATGTACCAAATTTAGTCTCTGATATATGTATCAGCTATGAAACTCATGTGCCTGGATGTCTTTTTTCCTATTATTGTTTCCATCAGTTTTAGATACCTCTTTAATCTATGGCTGTCTAGCTAACAAATAAAATAGTTCTTGATAGTCACTCAAGAGCCAGTTTGGTGTTCAATAATCACTTGAGAGCAGTTAAAACAGGGGTACCTACCCCCGATCTGTGTACTGGTCTATAGCCTGCCAGATACCAGGCCGTCCATGGGATGCAGGCAGCATGCAAAATCATGCCCACCCCCCCTCGGTCCACGGAAAAACCTCTCCCTAGGGAACTGGTGGTCCCTGCTGCCCAAAATGTTGCGGGCTGCGGAGTTAAGACATCAGGAGATCCTGACTTCTAAAACCACCTTAAGCACGAAGCCAGCTAACAATGAAGCAATGGGAAACTACTTCTGAAAATGTTGCCAAGAAAACTGCAGGGACTAGTCCAGGCAATTGCCTAGAATTATAACTATAACTATAACAACTATAAACATACATACATACATCTTGAGTTCTTAATGTGTACAGTATATGTATACACACACACATGTATCTACACATATATGCACACCCACAAAGTCAGTTACAAAACAATATTTTATCCTTACAAAATGATGCGTTTCTTTGCCTTTAGACTCCACAGTTGTCTATTGAAGCACTTGTCTGCATTCTCTGTGAACATTATACACAGCTGTGTGGATGCAGTGGATTCTTGCAATTGCTCAGCTTTGGGTTGTTTAGGGATTGAGTTGGTTTTAGATCCAATGAAAAGAAGTGAACTGTCTTAGGGCTACTTGAAAACCAATGAGATAAAATCCCATCTCTCTTTCAGGATCAGGACTTCAATTCAGCTTCATAAATTTATCCAGGCTGAACTTCAGGGAGCTCTAGATCTCACAGCTAATAGGCCTGTAAAGGAGGCTAAATTAATTATATTGTTTTTAAAGCATCTGCTTCCTGTAGGCCACTGGGCCACCAGTAGAATTCTCCAATTTAGAATAGACTATTTAAATATTCCAGATAGACAATGGGAAACTAACATTGACTTTAAACAAGCCTTGATAGACTTGTTTGCACCATTCATGTACTATTCCTACTCACCATTAAAAATCACTTTGATTTTTTTTACACTCCTATGGGGACTCAATCTGAAATAGATTAGCCAGAGAGAAAGCCACTAATCAAACAATTGACTATATATATCTTAGAGCTGTCACCAAGGAGAGGAATGTCTCTTTATCTACAAGAACATTTCGGTACTTAATGTCATTTATCTCTATAGGTTAGGACTAATTAAAAGAACCTGGCTTTTCTCTGCATTCTATGGGAACATAATCCTTTAAGAACTCAAGAGTTATCATAACATGGTTGATTGTGAGTGAATAGATGTTGTTGCTAAAGAAATGTGATGCTTTCAACAATTCTTGCTGCACTTAGACAGTTTGGGCTTCGTAAGGTATCTAAAGCTTTGGTTTATTAAAATAATGAGACTTTTTAACAACTCCAGTTACAGAACATCCCTTTATATGTTTAAAGGGATTAGAACTGTGAACAATTTATGCTGTCATAGTACAGGACGTGCTATCTGCATGAATGTCTCAGCATAATACTAACCCGAGTAGCCATTAGACTGAATACAAGCAATGAAAAATAACATCTAAACCAGAAATTCCTTAAGCTTCCTTATAATTTTTTTTAAAAAACCAGAATTCAAATATTGTATACTGATGAATGAATATGAAACAAATGGCTTAATGTTCAACAGTTAAACTGTAATCATAATTTACTTACACTATTGTTTACTGCATTACTTGATGTAATTCATACAATTTGCACATTGACACAGACAGCTTAGAACTTAATAGTCTGTGATTTTTCCACCCTTGTTGTAATTTTCTTAATGGGCTGCTACTTAGGGTGGTTACAAAGGCTGAGTTTTCATTGTCTTTTGCTGGTTTGGTCTAGTGGTTAAGGTGCCAGGTGAGAAACCCAAAGACTGTGAGTTCTAGTCTCACTTTAGGCATGAAAGATGGCTGGGTGACTTTGGGCCACTCATTTTCTTATATCCCAACTCACCTCACAAGATTGTTGTGAGAAAAATAGGAGGAAAATAGGAGGAGGAAGGAATATTTGCTATGTTCACGAGTTTGAATTATTTATAAGAATAAAGGTGGGATAAAAAAATGGGGGTTTTGTTTTAGGGCAGGGATAATCTCCTTAAATCTGATGGGATTATGTAAAGGAGGGACAGTAACTAGGGCTTAACCCTGATTTTGTCTCTGGGGTTTAGAGTTAGGTCCTGAGTTTGTCTTCAAAATCCTGGGAAGGATCCTTCATTTCTGGTTGGCCATAACAATTTCTTCCCTAAATCGCCTGTAATCCCACTGTATCCCTTTTATAAAAATACTTTCTTTATCCATGACTGATGACTGGTTTGGAAATCTGAATTGTGTCATGTGTGAAAGACCAGATCCACCAATAAAACTGATGTATTACTACTCATGCCTATACACGGGAATCTTTTCAATAAATGATAAGAAGGGGTTGACATAGTCTTCTTGTGACTACATAGGCATTCTAGGCTGATCCGTCTTTTAATCACACCCCTCGGTTCTTCCACTCCTTTTCCCACAAATTGACAGTATACTTTGTGTGCAGCAAGAGAGACGATCAGATTTTTTAAAAATATATGTTCCAATGAGAACTAAAATATCAGTCATCAAGCAAGAGGCAACCATATCACATCAAATCCATACAAAAGAGCCATATGGCTGATTCTTTACAGCAGAGGTGGATTTCAGCAGGTTCTGACTAGTTCTGGAGAACCGGTAGCGGAAATTTTAAGTAGTTCAGAGAACCGGTAGTAAAAATTCTGACTGGCCCTGACCCCGTCTATTCTCGGCCTCCCTAGTCCCAACTAATTGGGAGGAAATGGGGATTTTGCATTATCCTTTCCCTGGAATGGGGTGGGAATGGAGATTTTACAGTATCCTTTCCCTGCCACGCCCACCAAGCAATATCACACCCACCAAGCCACACCCACAAAACTGGTAGTAAAAAAATTTGAAACCCTCCAGTGCTTTATAGGCAGGGGAGATGTATTCACGCAGCAGTGTGTATCCATGTCTCTGAGGGAAGATACTGAAACAATTGGCAAACAGTTGGCAAACAATTTAATTTTTAAAACTACCATGATGCTCCAATAATTTCCACTGTAAGGTGAAACTCCATTTTCATGATCCACATTAACAGCTGTACTAATTTCCTCATCAAAAAGACTGGAATATATTTATTACAGACAGTAAAAAGAAAAAGAAAGAAATAGGGAAAACCTTCACAATACAATAGGACTCCACTTTCTCTGCAGCTACTAGAAACAGGGCTGAATTAATTCTCTCTCTCTCTCTCTCTCTCTCTCTCTCTCTCTCTCTCTCTCTCACACACACACACACACACACACACACATGTACACACACTCAGACCCCCTCCTCCTCCTTTTTTTACCTTGCGGGCATAAATCCATTTAGTCAAATTAAATAAAAGGGGGAAGAGGGATGCCCTTGGTGAAAAGCCTTCAAACAAAAGGAGTTTTTTTGTGTGTGAAAGCCATAAATGTTTAAATATGTTACTGATTCCAGAATAAAATGCCTGCTTTTTCGAGCAGGCTTTCCCTTGTAAACCTGTTTGTGAGAGCCTTGAGTAGTTTTTATATGTCCTCTTTTATTATTTATGAAATGGCTTTTCTTTGGAACATTCTCAGGTGCTCTGAGACCCTGGCACGATCAGGAAGCTTTTCAATAGACATTTCCATCTCCTAATCCTTCTGTCTATACAAACTAAATATTGATCTCTTTAGTAAACTAACCTGTACTAGTAAAGACTGTAAAAAGAATGTTTATTCTGCTTTGGGGGCCCTGACAGCTGCTGAATGGTTGGATTATGATGTCACCATCATAAATATACTATAAACATGGGAAATACAGAGAGATAAAACACGAAAGAATATTTTTGAGCTCTATTGAAGCATGCTGTGTCTCTGTTTTTTTAAAAACAAAAGTTCTGGATGTCCTTATTTTATAAGCCATCTTCTCTTTCAGTTTCTCTTTATTTTCCAGAGGATCTAGAAAGTCAAGATTGGGCATTTGAAGAATGAAAATTCAGCGAGTTGTTTCTGAGGTATAGTGCATTTCCATTCAAGTTTAACTGAGCACAAATGATGCACAGAAAGTCACTAGGTGGCACTAAGCTTTAATTCTGTATTTGTGGAAATGTGGGAATTTGAATGCCGTATTGTCACAGATTCTCTTGTGAAAACAGGAGAGCCAGGAAAAAGGTTGCAATGCACATTGCATGCTAACACCTGCTTGCTCCCCCAGTAAAACAGTTGCTCAAATCTAAATCCATTGATTAAAAACTAAATTAACATGTCTTTGATGTTCATAGATAAACTCTGCACGAGCAACCGTCTGATTTGCATTGGTGATAATTAAACTGATCTTTTGATTTATATTTGATCTTTCCGAAACCTGAAATACTACTTGAGGTTTGCAAGAATAGGCATTGGTATAATTTCAGAAATTCATTCTGCAAAAGTTGTTAAAACAATGATGTAAGAGCAGTCTGAAAATATAGTAAATTTCATGTGAGAGTTGAATAATATGGAGTTTCCAAATCTGTAATTGTGGGGCAACTATGGAATTTTTTGTGAATTTCTTGGTCGATGAAATATCAATAGCAAAATTGTTGATAGCAATAGCAATAGCACTTAGATTTATATACTGCTTCATAGTGCTTTACACTCCTCCCTAAGCGGTTTACAGAGTTAGCATATTGCCCTCAACAACCTGGGTCCTCATTTTACCAACTTTGGAAGGATGGAAGGCTGAGTCAACCTTGAGCTGGTAAGAATCAAACTCCTGGCAGTCAGCAGAATAAGCCTGCAATACTGCATTCTACCCACTGCACCACCACAATCCTCTTAATTCCATCAAATCATAATCTTGTTCTCAGGCAGAATGAAACTTTAAAGAAAAATTATATATTTGGGGACAGAGAGAACACTAACGAGAGCTTTTTGACAGATAGGACTAGAAAGGCTGGAGGAATATCATTTGATCAATTAGTATACTAACTTTTTTTGCCTTTGTGTGCAGATCTGAACATCATTCTAAAACACTGAGTAACGTGACATGAAGTACCGACGTGAGTCATCTAAGGTTCTGTTTGCACATGTCCCACAGGGCTGAACAAAGGAGAATTTCTTCTTTTAAGAGATATTTTCAGGTTTTTTGAACTGATTTTTTAAAATTATCACTTGATGTACCATAGAATTTCAGGTGAAAACTGCTACTAATATAATGGGCCTGAAATAGAATTAATCCATTCCTAGGTATGGCTTAACATCTTATGAGGTGAATGTAATTGTAGGGTGTAAATATTTCCTAAGTGATTGATTCATAAGTTCAATGAGAGAGTTTATTAACACATGAAAATAGAAAGAGGTCGCTCACTGCAGTTGTTAAATTAAAAGGTAGGCAGCTTCAGAATGTCAAGTTTTTATTTGGCACACCCCAAATGGTTGATGGATTGGAGTTGCTAATTCACAGAACAGATAACACAGATGCCAAAAAGTTATAAAGCACCAATTTATCAGGATGCCATCCATCATTTCTTCTGTAGAGTGGTTGTGAGTGAGGTCAAACCCACTGTCCTCATCTCTCTGATTCCTTTAGGAGGATAGGAAGAAGTTTCATCAAACTAAAATCTTTTTTAGCACTATTTACTGTCTAAAGCTAAAGCATATTTAGTTTCAGCATGCTGTGATGGTCTTGTCCTTTTTCTAGGCAAGCAGACAAATGAAAGGCTGAGCTGTTGCTCCCTATTATTGCCACCAATTATTTTTGTGATCTAAGAAAACTAAGGCAATCTAGAAAAAAATGGTGATTCGGAAGTCTGGTACTTACTTTACATAACTTGTTTGTTTATGCATTTATTTTCTTTTAACTTAGAGAAAATAAGGTGGAACACCAAATGAGTGGTGCAATGGCCTAGAGGTAAAGACGCTCACCTCACACTCAGACCGTTTGAGAGTTCAATCTGTTAGATCGGCGCAGGAAAGAAGAAGTGACCAGCAGAGTTCAAGTAACAACGTTTATTAACGAGAACTGAACTGGCGCTGCGCTGCCGGAGCTCTCCTTATATTTGCTCCGGCAGACGCACCGCCCACTGACAGGGATTCAAATCTCCCGCCGAAGGATCTTTGACCAATCCCAGGCGGGTGTCCTTATAAGGACATAACACTCCTCCCCCCTAGTTCTTAGTCAGTCACTCAAGGAAAATAGTCACTTAAATATACAGGACGTTGACGTAATCGCGCTGACCTGCGCAGTCCATTTCCAGGATGGTTGCCTTCCATGCCGGAGGGTGCTTCCTTGGCTCGGGGATTCCTCCCCGGTGCCGGGCTGGATCTGGCTGTCGAGGATGCGGGCACTGTTCCCGAACCTCCGGCCGGGTCGAGGACCTCCGCCTGCGGGCGATGCTGGTCTGCCTTGTTCCTGCACGGATCGTGGTGCCGCCGGTGTGGATCCCTGCTTTCGACCGGTCCGGAGCTCCTGAGCCACGGTAGGTCTCTGGGTCTCCCTCGGGTCCCCTCCGTGATAGAATCGCGCCGGTCTGGGTCAGGGTGCGAGTTCGGCGGTGGTGGTTGGGTTAGGCCCCCGGTCTCTCCGGTTGAGTCCGACTTACTCCCGGGGCGGCAGGCGGAAGGAAATGGTGACAGGTCGGCTCTGTCGGGGTGGTGTAGGCCTACCTCGTAGGGGTGGTGTAGGCCCTCTCTGCGCGGCTGGCGTGGTGGTGATGGTCGCCGCTTCCTCTGGTCGATGGGGTGCTCGATCATGTTGGGTTGGTGTCGGCCTACCCTGCCGGGGTGGTGGAGGCCTTCCTCGCAGGGTTGGTCTTCTGCGCGGTCGGCTGGTCGTTGTGGGGCCTTCTGGGGAGTTGGATGGAGGTCCCCATCCCTGGAGCGTCGGTTGCGTACTTCGCAGGGTTGATGTTGGCTTCCCCTGCTTGGTTGTCCCCGGTCTACTTGGCTCCCGTTGTTTGCCTGTAGGTCTCGGGTCTCGGGGTGTTGACTGCCATCCGCCCCGCGGTGCTTCGGGGTTCCCGGCTTATCTTGTCTCCGGTCTACTAGCCCTGTCGGAGTTTGAGTCAGGCTAGGTGCTGGGGTGCCCGCTCCTCTCGAGTGTCGCCGGCCTCCCTCGTCTGGGTGGTTTGGCCCTACCGCGTCGGGGTGGTTTAGGCCTGCCTCGTTGGGGTGGTTTAGGCCTACCTCGTCGGGGTGGTTTAGGCCTACCTCGCCGAGGTGGTTTAGGCCTACCTCGTCTGGGTGGTTTAGGCCTACCTCGTCAGGCTGGTCTTCGCTCGCTTCCCTCCACCTTTTGCGGAGTGGTCGAGGTGACGTCTCACGATCTGTCCATTTTCCAGCTCAACGCGGTAGGATTTGGGACCGGTTGTGCTGTGTACTGTAGCTTTAAGCCATTTTGGCGAGCCGTGGAAATTGAGAGCGAAGACGGCGTCGCCGACTGTAAACTGGCGGAGTTGGCGACTGGCAGTGGCGGACACCTCAGAGGTGTATTGAGGGTGCAGTCTGTCCAGGGGTGACCGAAGTCGTCTGCCCATTAACAGTTCGGCAGGGCATTTTCTGGTGGCAGAGTGAGGCGTGATGTGCTGGGTGAGCAAAAAAGTGTCAATGCGCTCCTGCCAATCCCCCGGGCCCATCTTGGCGAGCGACTCCTTGGTGAGCCTCACCATCCGTTCAGCCTGTCCATTTCCGGCTGGTCTGTAAGGGGCGGAGAGGGCATGGCGGATGCCCAAGCCTGCCAGGAAAGCTTCCATGGGTACGGACGTAAGTTGGGGCCCGTTGTCAGAGACCAAGACGTCTGGAAGCCCATGAGTCGCGAAAAGACGCCGGAGTGCTCGGATCGTGGCTTCTGTTGTGGTGGATGCCATGGGGATGACCTCTAGCCATTTGGAGTAGGCATCGACCACGATGAGGAGGTGGTGCCCTTGGATGGGGCCAGCAAAGTCTATGTGAATGCGCAACCAGGGGGAGCTAGGAGTTTCCCAAGGCATCGGGTCAGACTGAGGCGGTGCAGCTCTGACTTCTTGGCACGGGCTACACCTGGCGACCCAATGTTCAATGTCTTTGTCCAGTGTCGGCCACCAGACGTAGCTCCGTGCCAGGGCTTTCATTCGGACAATGCCTGGGTGTCCTTTATGGAGCGCTGCAAAAGTCCTTCGTTGAAGCGTGCTGGGAATCAGCACCCTATCTCCCCATAGTAAACAGCCGTGCATGGTGGACAGCTCCCCTTGCTTGCGGCTGAATGGGCTGAAGTCGTCGCTGTCAATTCGAACTGGCCAGCCCCTCAGGACCCAGGAGTGGACTTGCCGAAGGATGGGGTCAATCCACGTGTGCGTCGCCACGTCGGCAGATGTTACCGGACAGTTGCTGTCGTTATCAATATGCAGCAGCTCGAGCGTGGGAGCCAGGTCTTCCACGGAGTCAGCAGATGGGCACCTGCTTAGCGCGTCGGCGTTCGCAATGGCTTTACCAGGCTGGTGGATGAGGCTGTAGGAGTAGCCGGCGAGGAAAATAGCCCAACGAGTCATTCAGGGTGACATGAAGGCTGGGGTCTGCTTGTCACCTGCGAGGAGGCCCAGGAGTGGCTTGTGATCGGTGACAATGGTGAAACGCCGTCCATAGAGGTATTCGTGGAAACGCTTCACCCCTGCTACAATAGCCAACGCCTCTTTGTCCAGTTGGCTGTAGTTGCGTTCAGCACTGGACATAGTCTTTGAGAAATAGGCGATGGGGGCTTCACAGCCGGTAGGCAGTTCGTGGCTGAGAACAGCGCCGACTCCGTAGGGGGAAGCGTCACAGGTGAGTCTGATGGGCAGCGTCTCATTGTATTGAATGAGCACGGTGTCAGAAGTCAACAGTTGCTTAACGGCTCTGAATGCAGACTCTTCCTCGCGGCCCCACCTCCAGGAAGCCGCCTTTGCCAGTAAGCGATGAAGCGGCTCAGCAATAGTGGCTTTCTGTTGGAGGAAAATTGCGTAGAAGTTAAGCAATCCAAGGAAAGCCTGAAGCTCCGCTTTGTTTTTGGGGCTGGGAGCTTCATGGATAGCTTTAACTTTTGATTTGGTGGGGTGGATGCCAGAACTATCTATGAGATAGCCCAGGAACTCGACTTCCTGTACCCCAATGATGCACTTGTCCCGTCGGACCCTCAAGCCCTTCTCCCTGAACCGCTGGAGAACAAGCCTCAGCCGGTCAAGGAGTTGTGCCTTTGAGTCCCCGGAGATCAGTACATCATCAAAATAAGGCACCACCCCTGGAACGCCTTGGAGAAGGCGTTCCATTATGGATTGGAAAATGCCTGGGGCTGCACTGACTCCAAACTGGAGACGGTTGCACTTGAACGCGCCTCTATGGGTGACAATTGTCTGAGCCTCCGCCGTGTCCTGATCAACTGGCAATTGCTGGTAAGCCTGGGCCAGGTCCAGTTTCGCAAAAATTTTGCCCTTGCCGAGTGAGTGAAGCAAATGTTGCACTACCAGCACAGGGTATGCGCTCTGCGGCAACGCCTTATTGATGGTCACTTTGTAGTCGGCGCAGATGCGCACAGATCCATCCTGCTTCATGGGGGTCACAATGGGAGTCTCCCATGAAGCATGATCGATGGGTTCCAGGATGCCTTGGGCAATCAGCTTATCTAGCTGAGCATCTACTTTAGCCCGCAAGGCAAATGGAACCCGGCGGGGCTTGAGCCGAATTGGGGTTACCCCCTTGTCCAGATTAAAGGAGATGGGTTTCCCTGTAAAGGTCCCTAACTTACCATCGAAGACTTCTTGGAACTCTCCGATGAGTGAGTCGAGTTTGCCTGAGCTAATCTGGTGGATGCCTCCAATAGAAAGCCCCAACGGCTGGAACCACTCCACGCCCAACAGGGTCGGGCAGCTATGCTCCACGACGGTGATGGGGAGCTGGCCTCGGAACTGTTTGAAGGCGATCTGGAGGTTGGTTCTTCCGATGACGCCGATGGGATTGCCGCCGAAATCCACCAGCTTGGAATGAAGGGGTTCAAGTTGGCGCTTCATAAGTGCCGGCTTCAGTCTCTTTACCTGGTGCCAGTCGATGATGGAATAGACGGAGCCAGAATCTACTTCCATCGTGCATGGCAAGCCTTCTGCCAACAGTGTCACATGGAATTTGGTGGCACTGTTGTTACTGGTGAGGGCGATCGTTGTTTGATTCACCGCGCCGCCTTGGGAACCGTTGCGGTCGTCTCAGCTGTGCTGGAGTGAGGACCGTTTGGATGGCCTCTGGGAGTCGCGGCGATTTTCAGGATTTCGGGGCCTGACCGACTCTGGAACCGGATCAGAGGCTCTGCATGCCTCAGCGATGTGCCCCTTCTTCAGGCAGCGTCTGCAGGTTGCATCACGCCAGCGGCAGGATTGGCGGGGATGGTGTCCCTTGCAACTGCCGCACTGGGCGGCGCGGCGGCCATCTTTTTGAATTTCCCGCCTAGATGGGCGGGAAACTTTCAAAACGGTTGACTCCCCCTCTGAGTCGGTTGGTGTGGCAGAGTCATCAGACGATTCTGAGGACGACTTGCAGATCTTATGGATCCCTCGGGACTGGAGCATAGCAGCGGCGGCTGTCTCGGATGTTTCAGCAGCCGTAGCCTCCTCAAGAACGTCCTTCAGGGACAGTCTTTTTCTGCTCAGGAACTTCTTTTGGAGGTTTGCATCTCTCATCCCGAAGACGATCCCGTCGTGTAAGGCATTGTCAACGTTCTCAAACTCGCAGTTTGCTGCGATTTGACGCAATGCCGCCACAAAGTCTTTGAGAGATTCACCTTCCTTTTGGTTACGTTGGCGGAAGGTGAACCGATTTGAGATGGGGGTGCCCGTTGGCGCATAGTGGTCTTGCAGGGCAGTCTGCAGATCCACCCAGGACATGACTTCAATGTCTCTGGGTGCGACGAGGTTGACGGCGAGCTCCAAGACGTCTGTGCCGCAGTGAGCGAGGAAGAGAGCCCTCTTCCTCTCGTCGTCTAAGTTGTTGTATCCGTTTCCCCGGAGGAATTGGCGGAAACGGATCATATAGGAGCTCCATTTCTCCCGGCTGGGGTTGAAAGGAGCCAGCGAGGCGAACGGCGCTTGCGGCGTTGCCATCTCTCAGTCCACGTCGAGTGACTTCAGCTCGTTATGGCGATCGTGCCACGCGGTGGTTCTTCTCTAGTCCTTCGTCGCCAGTGTTAGATCGGCGCAGGAAAGAAGAAGTGACCAGCAGAGTTCAAGTAACAACGTTTATTAACGAGAACTGAACTGGCGCTGCGCTGCCGGAGCTCTCCTTATATTTGCTCCGGCAGACGCACCGCCCACTGACAGGGATTCAAATCTCCCGCCGAAGGATCTTTGACCAATCCCAGGCGGGTGTCCTTATAAGGACATAACACAATCCTAAACAGCAACAGATGTTTCCCTATCAGGTGCAAAGAGAAGATATCTGCTGTGAACTCTACATAGGCATCAGGAAGGGTATCCAGGCAGTAAATGCTCAGCTCCATTCAGTTACCCCAAATCCGCTCCGAAATAAGGGATTACAGTGTTGTATAAAGGGGAGAGGGGGGAGATAGAATACCAAACAGAAAATCCCAAAGGAGATGTTTGTAGGCATGTTTTCAGAAGCCATGTTGGGGATTCAGAATTAACGTCTGATAATAAAAATAAACTATTAAGGCTGTGGAGGCCAATTGTTTTTCATTTAGAAATGAAAGCTTCCTTGTTTCAGAGGTCATAAAAAGTGTAGAGACAGAGTTTTTCTTTCTTCTTTCTGGCTTCCTTTCACCATTTCTTCTCAGTTTCCCCCCATTTTTCTCTCAGATTACTGTTTTCCTGAGAATGCATCCCAAATCACTTTTATTCTTTTTTGAAGTTTTGGTTTGAAGAAGCTTCTTCCTATCATCACAAAGGAATCAGAGAGGTGAGGACAGTGGATATGACCTCACTTACAACCACTCTACAAATCCAATTCTGTAAAGGCACAGCTATAAAATTAGTTCAGGAACTGCCGGTTCACAGTAATGACTGTGTAATTTTTGCAAGGATTGCACAAAATTACATTTAGCCTAATGCTTAGTTATTTATCTTAATCTTGACTTCACCTTCATTAGCGCATTATTGTGACCTTGGCAATTCCTTCTGAATTTTATTGGTTTATTTGTTTGATTTATATCCTGCCTTTCTAGCCAGAGGGCAGAAAGCAGAAATATTGCTTTCTCCATAATGATACACAGCTTTATTTAGATCTTTAAGAACAAAAGATGATTAACATGGAAGCGGAACCTGCTGTGAACCGCCCAATTTCAGTTTAAGCTAGAAGGCCTCACCTAACGAAACCCAGGAGATAATTACTAGGTAGGCAGAATGTCAATTTACAATCTGTTGCTACTAATTATAATTTGATGGAGAATAAATCACGGAGGCATCTATCTATAAGCAAACCTTTGCAAAGCCAATGCATCCGCATTTCACAATATTTCTACCCCGTTGAAGGAACAATGAGTAGCAAAATACAAAATATATTCAGTAAGAAACACATGATGTTTCCAAATTTGTTCTTTAGATTGCAGAGTTAAAATCTGGATGGTCTTTATTGAAATTTTATCAATACTCTAAAACACTTCTCTCCAAAGCACATTCCTTATAGAAGCTCCATACCATTTCAGATGTTGGTGAGACAGTTTATTGTATTTTTCAGCAAAAATCAAGTACAGATAGTCCTCAACTTACCACTACAATAGAACCCTAAATTTTTGTTGCTAAGTTAATTTGTTAAATTAATTTTGTCCATTTTACCCATTTTACCCATTTTAAGACCTTTCCTGCCTCAGTTGTTGAGTGTGAATCACTACAGTTGTTAAATTAGTGATATGGTTATTAAGTGACTCTGGCTTCTCTAGTGACTCTGCTTATCAGATGGTCCCAAAGGTGATCGCATGACCCCGGGACCCTGCAACCATCATAAATATGAGTCAGTTGCCAAGCATCTGAATTTTGATCATGTGACCATGGAGATGCTGTACAGTCTTAAGTGTAAAAGCCAGTTACACGTTTAACTGGAAATGTATGTATGCTGTTGTAACTTTGCACAGTCACTAAATGAACTGTGGTAACTCGAGGATTATCTGTAAAATAGAAAATCTAAATCCGTCTGGTGCAGCATTACAATCCATAGAACATCAATGGAAAAAGAATCGGTAGGAGATTGTGGGCACATACCCACAATCTCCATGGGTATTCCATGTCCAAAGGAGATTTCCATGTTACGACATGGAAATCTGCTTTGTGCACCACAATGTTTGCCTTTTTTAAAAAAAAATTAGATTTATATGCCGCCCTTCTCCAGAGACTCAGGGTGGCTTACAATGCGTTAAGCAATAACCTTCATACTTTTGTATATTTTATACAAAGTCAGCTTATTGCCCCCACAAACTGGGTCCTCAATTTACCTACCTGGAAGGCTAAGTCAACCTTGAGCCTCGAACTTGCAATAATTGCAGACAGCTGAATGTTAATAACAGGCTATTTAGTCTGTTGAGCTATCCAGGCTCCTTCCACCTGACAATCCTGTAATAGTGCTTGGTAAGCTTGTTGCTTTAGTTGAAATACTGATTTTTGGTACTCTTCTAATATGTAAACTTTGAACTGAAAACCACGAGTTAGCTGACCTTTCTTTCTCCCTTGGCACCAAAATACAAAATATATCTTAGATGGGGTAATGTAAATTTTTCTTGCTCTCTCTTTCTTTAGTGTGTGTGTGTGTGTGAGAGAGAGAGAGAGAGGGAGAGGGAGAGAGAGAGGGAGAGGGAGAGGGAGAGGGAGAGGGAGGAGGGGGGAGAATTTGTGCTGCCACTGAATAGTGAACAAACTGATGCTGATAGACTGAAGTAGTATTAAATCAGTGGAGGAGCAATGTACTCCTCCACTGATTTAATACTACAAAAACCTACTACAAAAACATTTGACAATAGTTTTATTTCATTTGTTCTGACATGCCTCCTGATGTGCCAAGTGAAATTTGCCTTTTGAGAAGTATTTACAAGCGAAAAACCCCTGGCTCCTTCTACCAAAATTATAAGGTAGGATCTGGAAATGTCCTAGTTCATAATAGGTCATATCTTTCTCCACTTTGCTAGCATTTGTCCTTCTCCCAAATCTCCTGAAATGATACAGTAATTTTAAGTTAATGTGACTATTCTCAGAGATAGGAAACTCTATAAAAATTTTGGTTGAAAATTAACATGAATACTAACAGTGGTATGAAAGTTTATGTGTGAATCTTCACATAGTTGAAATAGCAGTGTTAACGTACAAGTAATAGTAGCAAGAACGCTTAGACTTATATACCACTCCATAGTGCTTTACGCTCCTCTCTAAGCAGTTTACAGAATCAGCATATTGCCCCCAACAATCTGGGTCCTCATTTTACTGACCTCGGAAGGATAGAAGGCTGAATCAACCTTGAGCCAGTGAGAATCAAATTGCTGGCAGTCCACAGAATTAGCTTGCAATATTGCATTCTAACCACTGCACCACCACATGTGCCAAGGAATTTAAATCAAATCAAAACCCTTATTATGCTAAAGGACGAGGCATAAACAAGTGTAAAAGTATATCAGATTCATTTGAGAACACCAGTGGTGGGTTGCACCCGAATCAGTTACCACAAGAACTGGTAGTAAAAATTTGTAGTAGTTCGGAGAACAGGTAATAACATTGGCTTGCCATGCCCCCAAACCAGTCCCCTGCCCAGTCGCCGCTCGCTTACCCCGCCCACCTCATCAGAGGCTTTTTTTTTTTTTTACTTTTAAAAGTAGGGAAAAAATGCCTTTAAAAGCTTCTGGCGATCCCAGCTGTGTTTTCTGATTGTCAGAGTTTAGTTTAGTTTTAGTTTAGTTTTATTGCATTTATATACCGCCCTTCTCCCCGAGGGGACTCAGGGCAGTTTACAGCCATATTAAAACAATCACGTATAAAAATTAAAACTAATAAAATAATTAAACTATTTGGCCGTAAAATTTAAAACCCCTAAAAACCCCTATTAAAATTAACACTTGACCGGCTTGATGAAATAGTAGGGTCTTCAGGGCTCTTTGGAAGGCACGGAGGTCAGGAATCTTTCTTATATCTGGGGGTAGTTCATTCCATAGGGCTGGGGCTCCCACAGAGAATGCTCTCCCCCTGGGGGCCGCCCGTCGGCATTGTCTGACAGACGGCACTCTGAGGAGGCCCTCTCTGTGAGGGCGTATTGGGCGGTGGGAGATATTCATTGGCAGAAGACGGTCCTGTAAATATCCCGGTCCTAAGCCATGGAGCGCTTTGAAGATGGTAGCTAACACCTTGAAATGCACCCAGAAGACCACTGGGAACCAGTGCAGCTCGCGCAAGAGGGGAGTTACCTGGGAGCGACGAGTTGGCCATGCCCACCCAATCACATTACCCCCACCAAGCCACACCCACAAAATAAGCCACGCCCACAGAACCAGTAGTAAAAAAAATTAGAACCCATTCCTGGAGAACATCAAAGGTTTTTGTTTTGTTATTGTTGTTGTTCATTTGCTAAGTCATGTTCAACTCATCACAACCCCATGGACTATAGCATGCCAGCACTCTTGCTCGCCCTCATCCTCCCCGGTCTCCTGGAGTTTGCCTAGACTCATGCCCACTGTGTTGATGACACTATCTAATCTCATCCTCTGCCATCCCCTTCTCCTTTTGCCTTCAATCTTGCCCAACTTCATGGTCTTTTCCAGTAAGTCCTCTTTTCTCATCAGGTGGCCAAAGTATTTGAGCTTCAGCTTCACTTTCTGTCCTTCCAAAGAACAGTCAAATTTTATTTCCTTTAGGATTGACTGATTTCATCTCCTTATAGTCCAAGGAATAATCAAGAGTCTTCTCCAACACCACAATTCAAAACACCAAAGTTTAGTAGAAGTAAAAAATGAAAGTCTTTGCAGATAGCAACAACAGAAGTGGAATATACATGGCCCACCAGAACTGACTGTTCTTGATGATATAAATCAGGGGGGTCAAAACTGGCAGCCTGCGGGCTGGATGCGTCACATGCAGGCCATGCCCACCTTACTTCCACAAGGGAAAAAATATTGTGATACTTCACATGATTGCAATGTGACAGCGTGAGTTTGACATCTGTGCTTTAAATGTTGACTGTTGAGCAAACCAAGGGAAAACAAAAGGAGAAGCAGAAATGGAATTCACTATCCAGAACTTCAGTATGACAGAAATGAACATTTATATGCTGCATCACAAGGTTTTTAAATTGCAGGATCCATTAGCCTTATTATTCACCTACTGTTATGCTGTTATGTGTAACTTCTAATTTATTTACTTCCATAAATACAACCAAACAAGAAAAATACATGCTAGATTTCCTGTGAATTCTAATTCTAATTCATACCTTAACTCTAGTAGGACCTCAGCAAGGTTCTGATTTTCAGTCTCAAAGTCCCATCCCCATTCCCATTTTCAATATCAATGTCTTTTGGATTGAGTTTCAATATGGGAAACATTGAAAAAGTTGTCAATTTGACTCAGCTGCTTAATTGAAAAACCAACATATATATGTACATACATACACTCATGCATACATACATATTTGCTCAAGCATTTTCATACTCTCCCACTCAAGACTCTGGGCAGTTTGCAATAGTAATAATGTTAAAAATATATATATAAACACCAATAAAAATGCACATAAATCAATATAAACAACAGCAATAGCATTATATATGACCTCCCATTCCTTGAGATTAATCAGTTGACCTTTATCTTGTTTTTCACCCCAATCGGGAGAAGAAGGGGGGCATATCTTAGAGCATAAATATTAGAGATATAGCTGTGGCTTCTACTGCTTGGGTAAGTTGTCTGTCAAGAAGAGTCTATTGGTTTGCTCTTTGGAAGGATCCCAAAGCCAATATTTTTTCCAAGATTTGCTGATTCTTGTTCACTTTTGTTAACTTTTCATTTATCATTTTTTTTGTAAAAAGTTTTTTTATTTTTTTAAGACAAACAAACAGGCAATATATTTTTTTCTGAATAGAGTATTGACCGAGTCAAAATTCATACAGCTTATTTTTCCCAAATTTGATTTATACAGTATATTTCAATTACTGCTATTGTATTCCTTTTCTACTTTTCCCTTTTTTCCATTTATCTTTTTTTTTTTTTGGCATTGCTGAGACTGGATTTCCTGTGACTTGCGCATTCTGAATCCATTTTATCATTTAAACTTCTTGAATCCCTCTCCTAAAATGGCCACTGGTGCTCTTGTGCACTTGAAGTGGGACCATTGACATCTCTACAAAGTCTGATGCTGCCTCAGATTTCAAAGCTGTGCTAAACTGGCCATGCTCATGAATCTTTGTCATTATGTTATTACTGTTGGTTGGATTGTCATTGAAAACCTTCATCTGTTACATGATTGGCTTCCTCATATGATCAGCCCAGAAGTGTGGCTCTCATTACCAAGATAATCATGTGGTTGTATCCATAACCACATGAGTACAATTACGTAATTCTTCAAAAACATAAAACTCAGCTGTCCTGTCCTGGAGTTTCTGGTGACTCATTAGTTCTTGTTCACTTACTGCAAGCCACACACGTCACCCAGACAGTATATGACAGAAGAGAAGAAATGGTCAGAAAACAGAAGCAATTTGTTCTTGAAGCTCAGAAAAATCCTCCCATGGCCATCATTGCATCTCCGCACACTGCCTAAAAGTATTGTTCATGTCATCTAGATGAGCGCAATTACAGTACATCTTCTGGAAGCATTGTCCTGCATACATCACCTTTAGTATAAAGACTGGTAAATGAAGTGGGAAATGAAGCCCTTATAAAGACTGGGAAATAAAGCCCTTATTCAAAACAAACAAACAAAAATCCCCGGTCATTTTGGGGTGCTTCCTGAGTCTGTTGGAAGTAGGCTAACATTTATCCTGCCATGTCCTTGATTTTTAAGATGAAAATGGAAAACAAGATGATGTACCTTCAAATGTGGTGGCTCAGTGGCTAAGACGCTGAGCTTGTCAATCAAAGTATCAGCAGTTCAGCTGTTGGAATCCCTAGTGCTGCGTAACGGGGTGAGCTCCCGTTATTTGTCCCAGCTTCTGCCAACCTAGCAGTGCGAAAGCACGTAAAAAAATGCAAGTAGAAAAATAGGAACCACCTTTGGTGGGAAGGCAACAGTGTTCCGTGTCTCCTTTGGCGTTTAGTCATGCCGGCCACATGACCACAGAGTCATCTTCGAAGAGTGGTGGCTCTTCAGCTTTGAAACAGAGATGAGTACTGTTCCCTAGGTCAGGAACGACTAGCACATATGTAAATCTGACATGAAAAGCCTTCATGCTCTCTGAGCTTGGTTGTTTTCTTGAAAACATTTCATTACCAAACTAAGTAACATCATCAGTGCTAGTTCTATCAGCCTTCAAGGTAATCCAGACAAGAAGCACCAACAATGAGTACCAACATGATCTTTATTGTAAGATTGCAGTATCTCGTAAGTCTGAAAGTATCTCTCCCCTCTCTTATTTTTACATCCCCAAAACTAGAGAGGATCCCATCTGAGATGCTCTCTACATCTCAGATTTTGTTCATCAAACTGTTGTCTAGGCTGTGGTCATTTCCACAGACCATTACAGTATTGCTGCTTCTGATCTATTTCTGGAAGTTCAGGCAACAATCCAAGCATCTAGTTCACCTTGGGAGGCACCATGGACAAAGGGTCAACTTTTGAGCTCATGATTTTTCTAATCTGTCTGATTTCAGTTGTGCTCAGATGATGGTTGGGAGCTTTCTGCATTTAAGTGCCTGAGTTGAGTATAGTACTGGAACATGAGATCTATGTCAATCCAATTTGGCAGGCTTTGAACCTTAATTTCTCCCTTGAACAAGACAAAAATGTATTTCAAAAATCGTTCTCTGACTCTTGCCTATGCACAAGGAACTTTTGCTTTCCTCAAACACTAAATATGCTGTTTTTTATTTCAGTGGTGAGTGCCTCTGCCAGTTTACCACTTTAGACCATTAATAACTTAGCTAAGAACTGTTGGTGGGCCAGGACATATTGTTTTCATATCAGCACAGCTTTTTGTTCTGAAAGGCATGACAGACCAAAAAAAAAAAATCTGCACTCCTCCAGTTGATGGTTTTATTTCATTTTAACAAGAATGTCAACCTTTTTGTTTGTTTGTTTGTTTCATGATGGCTGCTAAAAAAAACCCAATACAATTATGGGAAGACACATCATGGGAAAAATAAAACAGCCATAAAAAGTAACACGGCTGCTGAGAAACAAACCGCAGTAACAAAAATGAGTCTCTTCCAACCTCTAAAAACCTCTTAAAATTCTGCTAAAACTCTCTTAAGAGATGTTAGCTGGCACCAGCTAAAGATGAGAACAAATTCTTCCACCAAACTTGATGAGAACAAAAATTGGACTATGTGCCTTCCAGGGTATCCACTGCAGTGATTAATACAAATCAGGCTAATGTTCAAATCTCTGACTTTACAAGTCTGTTAGGGTACAAATGACTTTGTGTGAGGCGCCAGGGAGGGTAATGACTCACTTTCTCCTAAAATATCCCATATTCATACAACTGAAATACTGTCCTCTAAATCACCAGTGGCTACCTCATATATGTGTCCTTGGTGCATGCCATACATCTCTCCATCACCATCTCTATATGTGTGTATGCCTTTGAATCAGTATTGACTCCTGCTGATTACCTCGACCACTTTTCTTGGCAAGACTTCAGAGTGATTTGCCAGTGCTTCCTTCCTAGGACTGACTGAGAATGGCTGGGCCAAGGTCATCCAACTGGCTTCATGCCTAAGGCCAGAAGTGAACCTCCAGTCTCCCAATTTCTAGCCTAATGCCTTAAGCACTATGCCAGACCAGTTTTCTGCCTATTCCTGTATCTTGACTATGTCTTCAAGGTCCTCAATGATTTTGGGATTATGTTTACAATAAAAAAAGGCAAAAATACATAGAACAAAGACGATCAGAAAAACCAACGCCTAATCTGAACTGAAACAAAAATAAGCTATTTACCTGGAGTAACGCAATTACTTTAATCCAAGATCTGGAGAAACATCAGATTTTGAATACAGAATTTCGTAAGGATAGGAGCCACAGGAAAGGCAACAATTGGCACAGTAGATGTACCTGTGCGAAGGCCTTTTTGGCAATAGCTGCCACCTGCTATCTGCTCATTGAGACTTCATCTGGCAGATAGTGAAAATATTCTTTATTTCTGTAAATGATTCTGTAGCCTGGCTCAGTGTAGCCAGGACTGACTTACCCTAAACAGAACTATGATTATCTTGATAATGAGAACCACACTGGTATCGGGCTGATGATGTAGCACATGAAGGTCTCCTGAAGCCTTCCTGGAGTAGGTGCAATTGTGTACTACATTATTTTTTTTTCTTATTGATATTTCAAGGACATTTTCTCCTCCAATCAAATTTTAAAATAGATAATTCTCAGAGCTGATCTATAGACCTCTATTTGAATTGCTACTTGAGCTTAACTAGTAATTGCCTAGTAGAATTTAATTTAGCTATTTTCTGAGCACTGAATAGGCTCAGAAATAGGCTCACACATCATGAATTTCAGTGGAGCCTGGTAACCCATGTTCCTTCATTTTCTTACTATGAAACTGGCTGACTTTTTCTATATAGGAAGTGGGCCCTAAATCTGGAGGCAACATTATAATGGGCTCATGGTGGACAGGGATTCCACCAAAATATCAGTACTGGAATACAGTGTTCCTCCCCACAATCAACCTACATCAGTAATAATGGCTTTTGCCCCACCTCTGTACAGTACAATATCGGAACATGGGAAATTATGGCATGCTATTTTGGACTAATTGTAGTCCAGTATATTTATATCTTTTGGCAGCCAATTTCCAGGGTCTCCGGCAGAAGTGCTTCCCATCACTTACCTCTAGATACATTTAAGTGCAGATGGCCAGGACTGAAAGTGAGTCTTTCTGCCTGCAAAAGCTGTACTACAAAGGTCCTCTCAACATCCATTCCCATATGCTGAATTTAACAAATAGTGAAGGTTCTTCAGTGTCTTTCAGATATATACCGTATTTTTTGGACTATAAGACGCACCAGAGTATAAGACGTGCCTTAGTTTTTGGGAAGGAAAATAAGAAAAAAGCTAATTGGCAGGTGGATCGGTCTCCCAGAATACTCCCAATCAGCTGTTCCCAGAGGTGAATTTTAGCAACAGGTTCCTTGGTTTTGAGCTCTGTGCCTTGCTTTTTGTTGTTGTTGTTGTTGTTGTTGTTGTTGTTCCTTTTTTTTCCTGCCTCTGAAACTTCTGAAACTCTGTTTCAGAAAAAAACTTTTTTTCTTGCTTCTGAAAGCCTCTGAAGCTCTGTTTGGGGGCTTTTTTTCCTGAAGCTTCGTTTCTGATGCTTTTTTCAGCCTCTGAAACCTCCTTTGGTTTCCTTTGAGAAGCTGGGTGGGGCTACATTCGGAGTATAAAATGCGCCCAGATTTTCACCCCCTTTTTTTGGGGGGGGGGGAAGGTGCATCTTATACACCAAAAATATGGGTATATATGTATACAATATGTCTACGCAAAGAAAAGAACCAAGATCCTCACATTCCTTCAGAATATATTACATTGTCTTGCCTTTTATGTTAATAAAGTTAGAAAATTGCTTGAAAGAGCCTTTTCAGGGAACCTTTCATTAACTTTCTCTTCTGAATCCAATTGTAATTTTCTGCAAGGCAGGCTAACTTGCCAAGGCTCATTTCAGTTATTGTATCAGTGGGAGTGAATTGCTTTTGTGATTGTTTCATGAAAGCCACTTGCTGCAGATGAATAGCAAATGCAAACAGTTGTGCCAATTACTTGGCTTGCTTATCTTCAGATTTCAGAGCGCTGGAGGAGAAATAAACTGGCAATGCAAGTGGAGCCCTCTGAGAAAAAAGACTTTCAGTTATTACAAACCCCCAAGAGAAAATGTATTTAATACGCTCTTAAAATGGCATGTTGTTGGTATGCGTAATTAAGGTTAATCCTTATTTTAGCTGTCAGCTCCAATACACAGTGTTGTGTTTTCTTGATTTAGCTGAGAGAGTTGAATGTCTGAAGACTCTTTTGGCTTGAAGACATTCACATGGCTGTTCAGGTTGCCTGTGTCTATGCCAGTGTAGGCTTCTTGATTACTTAGACCAGGGGTGGGCAAATGTGGCCCTTTTACAACCTGTGGACTTCAACTCCCAGAATTCCTGAGACAGCCAAGCTGCAATCAGTACCCTGAGCAAATCACACTATACATACATGTTATGAGGCAGAAACTTGTTTACTTCATAACATGCCATGAAGTAGAAACACATCTACTAGATTTCTACCTAGATGTATCCTCCTGTCATTTTTGATCATTTGCCACAGCTTCATGTAACAAGTAGTGGCTTGGTTAGTTCATAGCAAGTGGCTAATCCTTGGAACAAAATGGTCCATGGAGAATCATTCTGAACTTTTACCATGATGTATTAACATTCCAATATACAATCTGGAGATAACAGTTGGTTTCCTTCATCTTTCTCCCCCATGTAATGTTTCTTTGCTCAGATATGGTAGAAGATTGCTACTTTATGATGGAGCAACTTCATTAAAGAAGACACTGTAATTCAGGGGTGTCAAATTCACATCGTCAAGGCGTTGTCACATGACGTATTGGGACTTTTTCCCCCTTCACTAAACCAGGCGTGGGCATGGCCAGCATGTGATACATGTGGTCTGTGGGCTGGGAGTTTGACAGCCCTATTGTAATTAAAACAGTCAAGGTATCTATGATGATTTTAAAAGAGAGTAAAACATGAGGAATCAGCCAGGGCACTCATTGCACTTAAGCAACCTGCTTGAGAACCGAAAGCCCAAATGGATCCAGCTGTCCTGAATGTTATCTTTAATCCAATAGGGTATCTATGCCACGTAACTATCCCTAAACTCTGGAGAGCACTAACTTTTGGATGTTTTACAGGCCTCCCTATGGTAGTCCTTGAGGAGAGTTTTTTTTAAAAAAATCCCATATGAATACAATTATGTCCTTGCTGCTATACTGCATTATTAACAAGGTACCTGGACAATTTTAGTTTATGTACGTACAGCTGTTATTGTCACACCAGTATCTGTGGAGATTCTCAGTGATCCAGGTCATGGTGGTGCTTTTTCAAGAGGCAACTGGACTTCCTTGTTTTTCTTTGAAGACGTTTCACTTTTCATCCAAGAAGCTTCTTCAGCTCTCACAGTACAGGAATATGAACTGATTTCCAGAAAAATTGCAGACCATTTGTGCTTCAGCTTGAGATGCAGATAACACAGTATTGTGGAGCTGTGCTTTCTGCAGGATGTTTTCTCCCCTGTGTCCCTTCACTGGTGAACACAGACGCAGGCTGTTGGGGTAGTCTGTGTTGTCTGCATCTCAAGATGAGGCTTCAAGTTACGTTGTAACTTCAAATGGTCACTAAATGAATGGTTGTAAGTTGAGGACAATGTAGTTGCGTCTTGTGTAATATCCAGTACAATGTATATTCTTTCATTCTCTTCCTTTCCCCCTCCTCACTCTCCCTCTCCCTTTCCCCCTTCTCTTCTTAGAAGTAATATGAAAAGTTTTAAATTCCCTAGTTAAGTGTCCTAGAAACAAGGCTGTTTCACATAAAATACATTTCTGCCAGTATTTCATTGTTCCAGAAAAGAACATCTTGTTTCATTTGTTGAAAAACACCTGTCCACAAAATTGTTGAAAATAGCTAAAGTAAGGTCCAGAAGAACTTGGATCACTTTCATTTACCACCTAAAATAAAACTATGATTATAAAGCAAGGTCAGATTGCACATAATTAGCTCTGGCAAGGAAATATACAATGTTTTTGAAGGTTATTTGCACAAAACGATGGAAATAATTCCAAACTGATGCAATTGGAAGACCTTAAAAACGGTATAAATCCTTTTCTTCATATTAATAAGCTTGGTTTTTGGTTAAGGATGATTCACAGATGCCAGCAGTGTGAGATTCTTATAAGAAGGGAAATACTTTAGACAAGGACTATGTTAGGCATCTTTAAAAAATATATATCAGGAAATGTTTTGGCTTAACATTAAATCAAACCAGAGATGATTTCCATGTCAACAGAAAAATGTCTGTAGCTTTTTATAAGGAGTTATGTGGGAGTTTATGTACTGAATGAAGCACAACTGAAGCATTCTAGAACACCCACACAAACAGTCTGCAGGGTTTGGGTTGAGCCCTTGCACATTAGAAACTGGAGAAAAGGGTGTTCAATCACAGTTCCATCCAGGTTCTCCATGGTTGTTGCCCACGCTGGACATGGTTCGAAGGACTCCATGTCTTTCTAGTTAGCAGGGAAAGCTGTGACTCAAAGGTGCTTTTTTCAAAAAGCAACTGGAGTGGTTTGCTTGTTTGTTTTCCTTGAGAATGAAGAAGGCGTTTCATTTCTCATCCAAAAAGCTTCATCAGTTGTGACTGGATGGAAGGATAGGTTCTGACAGGATGGAGGGGGGAAGGGGAAATGGAAGGATTATATTTATATTTCTTTGCAGTCATCTGGTCGTTAACACTCTCTTGGAGAGCCATTTAGGCCACTTGAAGGTTTCTCTATGCCCTTGTGGCTCAAGTATTAGTACAGGAGCGTTCACTTTTGCCTGGAAGCTGTGCTGCTAACCAACTACAAAATGTAGCATTTTCCAGTTGTTGTTCTAACTACCTTATTGCTAATCCACTGATAAGTGAATAACAGGTGTTCGAAGGAACCTTGCAGGTCTTCTAATTCAACCCCCTTCTTAAGCAGGAGACCCTATACCATTTCAGACAAATGTTCCATCTTTTTAAGAGAGCCTGGATAGCTCAGCAGACTAAGCATTGTATTTAACACCAGCTGTTTGCAATTACTGTAAGTTCGAATCTCACCAGACTCAAGGTTGACTCAGCCTTCCATCCTTTCTAAGGCAGGTAAATTGAGGACCCAGTTTGTGGGGGCAATAAGCTGACTTTGTATATATACAAAAGTATGAAGGCTATTGCTTAACGCATTGTAAGCCGCCCTGAGTCTCCGGAGAAGGGCGGCATATAAATCAAATTTAAAAATAAATAAATAAATAAATTTTTTAAAAAGCCTCCAGTGATGGAGCACCCACAACTTTTGAAGGCAAAGTTGTTCCACTTATTAATTGTTTTCAGGAAATTTCTCCTTGATTCTAGATTGCTTCTCTCCTTGATTAGTTTCCCTCCATAGCTTTTTGTCTTGTATTCTGGTGCTTTGGAAAATTACAGGCCAGTTCAATTTCCTCTAAGTTAACAGTCACTTGTTAAGTCAAACATCATGAACTTGAGCTGACTGTGATTTGCTCTTTGAGTTGTACAGTTGACAATCTTGTCTCCATAAATCACAAAATGGTTTTGGTCAGCATCTCTCCTTCAGACAAGAGTTCAAACTGTTCCTGCACAAAGAAGCACCTTCTTCCTGTGATTTTAGTATAGGAGCATGAGCTCTCATAGCATGCCAAAAGCTTGCAGATCAAAAGTCATGGACTGAACTCCTTTGCCAATAGGTACAACACTAAACAAAAAAAAGGCACAAGCTAATTGCACTGGAATGAACTACATTGTTTGCTAATACTGAATTATATTCTTCGATGTTTAATTCTTTGGTACCTTACTAATCCAAATTTGGTTAAAAAAAAGCAATTAAAAAAATTAGGATCATCAACCAAAACATGCAAATTATTTTCCAAAATGGTGAATGATCTGGCGATGGTATTTTTAAGAAAAAAACTAATTTAGCTTTAAGGAAATTGTTTTATACAAAATTACAGTCCTTTCCAGCCATCACGCTTCCCTCGTTTGATTATCATTGTGAGATGTGACTCAGTGTGTAATCTTATACCAAGGAGCTACACATCTTCTGATGGGCTATCTGACAAAGCATAAAGAGAAACCAAATATATCATGCCACTACTTGTAAAAATAATTAAAATCTCTATGGATGGCATTTGGAAAATTAACAGTGTCTGTGGCACTAAGAAGTATGTGAAACATTTTTGCAATCTGCCACGTTTTCCCTCTATGCGAATCAGGTTTGGAAAGTTGGGGAATGCTGAAGTTTAATTTAATTCAGTTTTAATGAGAGATTCCTCTAGCTGAATGGAGGCCACAGAACTGTGTTGAGAGGAGTCATTTATTGCTTCTCTCCCCATGTGTCTGTCTATGTGGGTTTTCAGCAGAATCTTTTCTCTGGACATGCTCCACCATAGGAGATGTGGTGATTGTCTATTGGAGTGGGGAGGGGAGCATGCCTTCTCTAAGGCAGAACTCCAATTATGGAACTAATTCTCTAAAAAAGTTCAGTCAATGCTAGAATTTTGTTACTGTTCACATGGACATAAAGTTGCAATATACATCTTCAGGCTTTACAAATCCTTTCTTTATAGGTGTGCAGGCAGGGGTGAAATCCAAAATTGTTCCCTACTGGTTCTATGGGCGTGGCTTAATGGGTGTGGCAGGGGAAGGATATTGCAAAATCTCCATTCCCACCCCACTCTGGGGCCAGCCAGAGGTGGTATTTTCTGGTTCTCCAAACTACTCAATATTTCCGCTACCAGTTCTCCAGAACCTGTTAGAACCTGCTGGATTTCACCCCTGTGTGGAGGTATATGTTTACTTACTGCATATATCCACTTCGCAGTACAGTCCAGAATTGCTATATCTCCAGAGTTAATCCATTTGGTTTTGGTGGAGCCAAATGGTAAGCACCAGGAATAGGGGAATGTGGGGTTTTCCTCATGCAATATTATTATGAATTGTCTTCAAACTTTCAGGTCTCTGTGTGAAAAAAAAAGAAACTATTTATTTCTGTTCAATGAAATATGTTTATGGGTGCCCTGGAAACATTGATAGTCATTTGATGTATACAAATAAACGTATTTCAGTAAAGTAAAGCACATCTGGTTTTCTCCCCATTTTTAAGAAAAATAATGCCCCATCTCCACTTTGGTTCTATTAGGACAGATTTGCAATTTGTACTTGATCTATCACAAGGACAGAGCTTCCTTCCCTTCCCTTCCCTTCCTCTCAGGAGCTCAGCGTGGTATACAACATTTAGAGTTGTCGCCTCTACAACAATGTGATACAGGTTAAGAGTGACTGACCCAAAGCTTGAGAAGATTAAAGCTTGGGTCTCCCTACTCTGAGCTCAACACCTTTACCATTGTACCACAATTATTGTTTATACACTGCCATTCAAAGAACTGGAATCTTCTGTCAGTTCTACACTTGATTTGAACAGTAAAATTAGGACTATATGGTGGATTTCTCTAGTTGCTTTATACAGCTATTTGTATACCACCTCATCCAACAGCCCAGATAGTTTATAACTCCTAAAGCTTAACTGCATAAATAACAGTGGTTTTATTAAAAACAATTAAAACCAGAATGCAATATCTGTACACAAAATCATATCAACCCCAAAATCACCCCATCCAAACAATTGCCACTAATTATCTTGAACTCTCCATGTTGAAGACACACCTTTCCTGTGTATTAATAAGAAAGGGGCTGTTCTAATTTTGAGACAGAGGTAAGCTATTCCAGAGGAAGGGATCAAGATAGGGAAAGCCTGCTTTCAGATTCCTGCTCTATTAACACCACCGCAACTCATCTTAGTTGGCATATATGGGATGGGTAGATTCTATCTGATGTAGATAATCCTAAATGTAGCAAGGATCAGAGATTTAAAAAAAGGGAAGAAATTGGGATGTATTAACTGGTAACAGCAACTGCAAACCTTATTCTTTCTCTAACAAATCATCTTGCTGAAACAATTTTGGAAAGGAAATCAAATATATATTTTCATGCACAAAATTTGCCTTCATATTCTGATCTTCCCATAAATCTTAAAAGAAAAGTGTAGGTTGTTCCCTAATTCTTAGCATATTCCAATTCCTGGAAGCTGGTCTATTTCTACATAACTCAGTTTATTCTCCTGTCTGACTTGTTGGACTTGAATAAATTCATAAAGCACCTGTAGCTATGTAACTCATAGATGCCTCTTCTCAAGGAAGCTTTCAAATGTAGCTCCAGTGAAATCCATCTATAGATACTCCTTGAGTTATGACCACAACTGGGATTGGAATTCCAGTCATAAGTTATTCCAGTCACAAATCGAGGCATCCACATGTCTGGGCCGTTTTTTGTTTTTTTTTTTACATATTTTGCAGAAGTATTTTTGTTTCAGACTATACCTGTTTTAACAATTGATGTACCATTTCAAAAAAGAGCCTGGTGGCTCAGCAGACTAATGCATTGTGATTAACTCCAGCTGTCTGCAATTACTGTAAATGCGAATCTCACCAGGCTCAAGGTTGACTCAGCCTTCCATCCTTTCTAAGGCAGGTAAATTGAGGACCCAGTTTGTGGGGGCAATAAGCTGACTTTGTATAAATATACAAAAGTATGAAGGCTATTGCTTAACACATTGTAAACTGCCCTGAGTCTCTGGAGGAGGGTAGCATATAAATCAAATTAAAAAAAAAATAATTAAAAAAAAATAGTGGCAGAAGGAAATATCTAAATTTGCGTGGCAAGACAAAAAGCATGAGTTAAATATAAGGTGTTTCAAGGTGCAAAGGAAAGAGGAAGATTGGGTTTAATTTTTAAAAATTGTATGCTACATTGAAAATATGGAATAGATACAAACCCAATTTGTACATGAAAAGACCTTTGTAGCTCTTAGCACAAGAAACATTTTATAAATGAGAAATAATGGCAAACACAAATAGCTGATGGTGAATATAAAATAAAGTCAAGAGAATTAGTGGCAGAGGGATATCTATATAGCTGTCAATAGTTCTTTTATTTACAATTATTAGAAAGATTTAATGTAGACAGAAATATGATTTTTAACATTGTAAGACTGAATGTGAAATAGTGTAAAATGTTAAATATGTAATTGCCAAATTTTATAAACATTTATTGAAATTTGAAACAGAAGAACAAGTGAAACAATAAATAACAATGGGAACTAAACATTGTGCTTATAATATAAAGATGGAAAAATTAGGAAATATTGAAAGGATTGAAATTTATACAAAGTTACCATCTTAAAGATAATTTTTATAAAATGATGCTCTATTGCAGGGCTCCTCAAACTTTTTAAATAGGGGGCCAATTCACGGTCCCTCAGACTGTTGGAGGGCCAGACTGGCTGGATGGGCATGGCTAGGTGGTCATGTGATTGGGTGGGTGTGGCTTGGAAGTCATGTGACTAGGTGGGCATGGCCAATTTAGCAGTCCATTAAACAATGCACACAAATTAAACTTTAATTTGTTTTGCTCCTGGGGGTGTTTTATTTGCTTTTGTTTGCATGTTGCTCTTTTGGTTGACTTTTCTTTTTACTAGATCGTTTTTTCAGTTGTTTAGGAACCTAGTGGTCCACTTCAGGAATCTCAGTTTTGCAGCAATTCTCAGCCCCAAGGAGCTTACAACCAACAAGTCTGTCTGTCTGTCTGTCTCTCTCTCTCTCTCTCTCTCTTTCCCTCTCTTTCTCCCTCTCTCTTTCTCCCTCTCTTTTTTCTTGTGTGTGTGTGTGTGTGTGTGTGTGTGTGTCTTGTCTCTCTTTCCCTCCTTCCCTCTCTCTCTCTATCTCTCTCCCTTTCTCTCTCTCTCTCTCTCTCTCTCTCTATCTTCTGGAAAGGGGGAGGTGAAAAATGGGGCGAGCGGACGCCCCAGGAGGCTTCCATGCACCCCGTTTTTGGCCTGCAGAGTGCTACTGGAGGCAGGGGAGTCCAAAAACAGGCCCATTTTTAGCCTCCCCTGCCTCCAGTAGCACTCTGCAGGCCAAAAACGGGCTAAAAAGGGCCCATTTTTGGCCTCCCGGGGCATCTGTGTGTCCTGTTTTTCACCTCCCCCGCCTCCAGTGGCACTCTATAGGCCAAAAATGTTGGCCTTACCTTCCAATTCCAGCCTATGGAGCTCATGAAGGTAAGTCCTGCGATCAGCCAAACAGTGGGGGCCAGCGGGTGGGCGAGGCGATGTGGGCAGGGCAGCCTTGTGGTCCTGTGTGGGCCAGATTAATGGCTTCAGCCGTAGTTTGAGGACCCTTGCTCTATTGGTATATGTCACCAGAGAAATTGTCTAGAATGTATAAAGGCATTTCAAATTCATGATGGAAATGTAAAGAAGAAGAAGGGACAATTTATTATATCTGGCGGAATAACTAGAAGCTAGAAAATTCTGGATTCAAATACACTGATTCAGAGGATTTTAAAGAGTCATATGTAATTGTGACCAGAGGCTTTTCTTTTGGGATTGATGGACAGATTATTATATGCATAAAGTTGAAAACATTGGGCACTACCCACAATAGAAGAATGGTTGGTGAAAATGATAGAATTTGCTGAGATAGCTAAATTACTTTCTTTGTTCAGAGAAAAGACAATATCTACATTTATTGCTGACTGGAAACCTTTTATGGACTTTTTGTGTAAAACAGAAAAAAATGAATTTATGATTTGTGGAGGATTAGACAGGATAGATTATAGAAAGAAGAAAGTATGTTATAATCATACAGTAAGAGGCAAATTTATAATTCTAACTGCTATAAAGAAGATTAGAAACTACTTCTCTGTATCTTTTTTCCTCATTTTGTTCCCCTTCTTCCACTTTTAGTTTCCCCTTTGATTTGCCCCCCCCCCCAGTTTATATTAGTTTGTATTTTTTAAAAAATAGTGGATGATAAAAACCCTTTTTCTAATAGAACAAACAAACCAATTTAAAGCCAGCTTTTGACATTTGAAATAAAGGACTGTTCTTTATAATAAAGGATGTATGGTGACTTTTAGCAGCATATTGTTAAAAGTTTTTGAACTAAATTGGCATACTGCTTTCAGTTTTTGCCGTTAATGTCAGGCAAAAAAATCCTCCTTTGTTTTTCTTTGCCACTTCTAATTCAATATAATGTGAGAAATTAAATTTCACAGTGTAATCTTTGTCAAAACATATACGATGGAAGATACTATAGCCACCATTTTGTCTATTCCTCTCCCCTACTTGTTCAAGCATGAACACCACAGAAATTAAGGGAAATTTGGGGGGAAATGGTATTTATGTACTAATTTGGTTACAAAGCAGGCGAAAAAGTAAATGTGTGAAAGTATCTTATATTTTCATCAGTGGGCAGTCTCTCTAGCTTTCCGTGTTTTACTATCCCAAAAGAAAACATCTTGAGGCCATTTCTTTGGTATTTCTTTTCTCTCAGACAAGGAAATTCAGATAGACAGGGAGGTTTCCAACTCATAGAAAAATATGCAGCAATATCAGCAGCATCTTCTGACACCTCCAAGCTCCAAAACCCCATCAAGAGAAGTTCCTCAGACCTTTCCACATGCCTTGAGCATGTTTGAAAACAGAAGTCCTTTTTTTTTGTCAGAGGAAACAAAAAAATGCTTTTGAGGTATTGTGAGGCAGATTTCAGCTCAGAATTAATTTGAAGCAGATTATACCACTGTGATGAGAAGATTGGCTTCAATCTTGGGAGGCTGAGGTCTGAATGGGGAAACCAAAATGGCAGTTGAAGGAGGTTCTGTAGAGAATGGAAAGGTGATCCAGACTGAAAGCAACAGTTCTACAAATCTTCAGCTTGACATATTTTCTAAGAGCAGCAACACATGAGATTAAGTAAACTGAGCACAACAGCTCCTCTGAATTCCTACTTGCTTTGACTCCCTTTGTTCCCATATTTTTGCTTTAGTGTCTGAAAGCTCAACAGATTTCACACCTTAACTCTTTTTCCTGCTCAATTTAACCTAGAAGAACAACTTCAAGTGGCACTTCATCTTAAGCTAGATGAGCACAGTTGCTCCCAATCCTGTCCATTGCTCAGAAGTGGTTCATTCTTGCTCATTTTTTTTAATATAGAGAATCCAGTTTTCATGACAACCCAGTCATAACACTGCAATCCAGTGTCCCATTCTTTCTTTCTTTATTATTTAGGACTTGATCTGGGGTAATAATAAAGAACATTGTACTTCACAGGGTGCAGCCCAAGTGTCACAGAGAGACCTTCTTTACCTGTAAGAGGTAAATGCATTCCTACTTTATGTTAATGGATGGAGATAAATAAGAGCAACCTCATGATGAGTCTGTTATTATGAAATATTCATTTTGGTTTGCTGAAAGGTAGGATTTCGTTATTAATTTCCTCTCTCCGTCACTTTAAGTACAAGATTTGAAAATGCACTGAAGCCCAATTTAAAACCCATGAGAACAAAAACTGTCACTGATCTAGAAAGCAAACAAGAAAGACAACTAGATGGCCAACAGGTAAAGCCTGCAAGCAGGAAGTTTGTCATTATATCCATGAAAGATTATTTTTATCACCAGGACTTACAGATGAGTAAATAACTGTAGCTTGAACTTGGCCATAGGGGAGGGCTTTGCCAGTTAATTATGGATTAAAATGTCTGTGGAACTTCCATTTTAATTCCATGGCTAGCTAGAAAAACACAATGCCTCTGCAAATTCCATTGGCTGCTGGGTGATAATCACTTGGGCTCCGATGTTTTAAATTTCTGCTCTCTTTAGTTATTCTAAAATCCTACCAACGGAGGGAACACATACCATTCTACCTCTGGGCTATTGGAAAAAGTCTGCAGTGAAAATGTAAATATATTGCAGCTTTAATTGAGAATCCTGCCTGTGCATTATTTCAAATCCCCCAAAATCCTAAAACTATCTGCATGTATTACAGTTGCAGTTTGACAGAGAATTGTATTCTGTGAATTGGGCAGTGATATAAACTTGATAAATAAATAAAATGAAATAAATATCTGATTTTCCGCCATCACAATGATAGTGAAAGGTTGAGAAAATGGAGCCAGGGCAGGTATCTCATGAATAAGGCTTTAGAATACCTGAAAAGAGAGCTGTTGTCGTAAAAGTGTTGTAGAGTATATTGTATGACCGTAAGAAGAAAGTCACCGGACGTCCCAACCATTCTGTTTCAACTTCTGCATCTTAGAGGATGTTTACATAGGATGCAACAACACAACTGCCCTCCTATAATATAGTTGCAGTACACACAGGGTTGAGCCTTCAGGGATTCAGAAGATAAAGTATAGAAACAATTCCTCAAGGCATCTAATTTATTATCACTGGAAGCCAGGGAATAAAGAAGTGATTCAGAAAGGATTCAGAAGGGCAGAAACTATCTTCATGCCACAAACTCAGCATTTCTGCTTTCTATGTCAGTGTGAAGATCCAGATCATGGTTGTCCAACCTTTTGGCTTCCCTGGGCCACATGGAGTGTAGAGGAATTGTCTTGTCTTATATATTATATATTATAAAATATATAATATACTTAATGTATGTAAATAAACAAACTTCATTTTTAATATATTTTTTATCATCTTGTGAGGGTCGCGGTGGCTCAGTAGCTAAAATGCTAAGCTTGTCGATTGAAAGGTCAGCAGTTCAGTGGTTCGAATCCCTAGTGTCGTGTAACAGGATGAACTCCCGTTACTTGTCTCGCCAACCTAGCAGTTCGAAAGCACATAAAAAAATGCAAGTAGAAAAATAGGGACCATCTTTGGTTGGAAAAGCGTTCCATGTGCCTTTGGCATTTAGTCATGCCGGCCACATGACCACAGAGGCGTCTTCGGACAGCTCTGGCTCTTCGGCTTTGAAATGGAGATGAGCACTGCCCACTAGAGTCAGGAACAACTAGCACATATGTGTGAGGGGAATCTTTACCTTATTATCATGTGAGACCACATTACTAGCTGTCCAGGCCTGCTTGAGACCCATGGGCCTTGGATTGTGAATTTATACAGACACCAACACATACAGATATCATGCTCCAATAGCACATCCACATGTAGCTACATTTAAATATGTCCAAACCTATTTCTGAAATTCTGCAAGAGAATTGGTACATGGTCTTCGGGTCATAACAGGTCTGCCAATGGATAATTATTTATTTCATTTGCTGCAGAAAGACATACATGCTGGCTTTTCTGCTTCTAATGCCACAAAAGTATTGTTGTGGCCTATCAGTGGTCTATGCAGCTAGTAGCTGATTCCGACAGCAAGGAGGCTGGTGTGGTGCTGCGCCAGCAGCCTGTGCAGCTGTGCAGCTGGACAATGAGGAGATTGGAGAAGATGTGGTGCCAGAGGCAGGGATTCAGACAGGGCCTTCAGAACCTCCAGAAGCTCCCATAAGTGAAGAGGAAGAAGAGGAGAGTCTCTTCTAGATGCATGGGCATGCAGAGCTGCCAAAAGGCACGAGTGGCTACTCAGAAGGAGGTCTCCTCAAGAATAAGGCTTGGGGATAATTGGCCACTCAGTTAGCCTATTTAAGGAAGGATGACGACTGAGGCAGTTTGCAGGGAACAACTTCGTTCACTCTCCTTTGTGTCTTGATCTTAGTCCTCTGCAAATTGCTTCTGGGCTTTCTGCCAACTATAGTAAGATTACGATTATTTATTCTTTGGATTCTTGTAGGCTGTTAAGAAAGTTAATTAACAGCCTTTGTTTGAAAAAGACTGATTTAATTTAACTAAGATTTGTACAGACTTTGTGTATGCTGCGTTCTTTGGGGTCTGTAGCTGGGGTAGAACAAGTATAATTGGTTTTGGCTGCTCTTTGTCGGCCCCTCAAGGTGGAACTGACTACGAATGCCATTTAGGTCTGTATACTTTTATTATAAAGCCATAAGAGCTCAACTTATACTTTCCTCATTTCTTGCTTTATCTTCATTAGAATGAAGGAGGAACATATCTAAGCCTCACATTATATTCCTGCCCTGGGCTCAGCCCTCTTTCATCTCTCTGTTGTTTTGGTAGCAACTCTTCCTCCTGTTCCTCATGGGCATTTTATCATCTCTGTACATTGTCTCTTATCTCATGATGGAATGCAGTGAGGAGGTGGATCCCCAGGAGGAAGGGAATGTATTCCAGAGGAGTAAGAGGCACTTTTTCTGTAGGTGTGAAATAATAAAGAGTTCAGTTTGAAAAAAAATGCCATAATGAGTTTGCCATTCTTTGTTTGGGACCATCAACCTTGCCAGACTAATGACCCTACCATCTACATCTATAATATATTCTGTGAACTGTCTTGTCAATGTATTCATGACTGGCAGAGACATGGTAACAAGGTTAGCCAATGAATAGAGCTTAGTAACAAGGTCAGCTTATAGGAGCTGAAACAGTTTGGAGCCTGGGCATGGCTTAGTTCTGTAACCTCTGAGTCTGTGCAAGAAGCTGTAAGGTAGTCTGCTGAATTGAAATTGAAACTCTTCTGTCCTCTGCCTGTGTTTGCTTGTACTCTCTACCATGTTGGAAGAACCTGTTTTTGGTATTGTACATATATGTTTTATATATAAAGAGAAGTTAATGAATCCTGCTGAATCAGTTACCTGCGTGTGCTTTCTGGATTTGATTGCTGCAATAAACTCTGACATGTGTTCACCTTCTTTCTCTCATACCTGAATCTGAACTTATCTTATTATTATTTCTTACATTTGTTTGCCACTCCTCTTGCCACAAAGAAGCTCTGGGCAACTTACAGTATTAAAATAAAACCATAAATGCATGAATAAATATATTAAATCACATTAAAAATTACAATAAAATACAAGCAATAGATAAAGTTGGAGAGAGAGGGGAAAGAGACTATACAGAGGGGGAGGTGGGAATTGCTGTTAGTTGATCAACCACCTCCAATTCTCCCATCAGGGCTTCAAGCCAACTGGCAGGGCCAAATCTTCAGGCTCTTATGGAAAGTCAGGAGGATGGGTGTCAAGGAAGTGGGATGGGATGGGATGGGATGGGATGGGATGGGATGGGATGGGACGGGACGGGACGGGACGGGACGGGACGGGACGGGACGGGACGGGACGGGACGGGACGGAACGGAACGGAACAGAATAGGACTTTATTGTCACTTTAAATGTACACTAATCAGCTTACATTAAAATGAAATTGCATTCAGCTCTCAAAAGAAAACCATTATGCATACCCCCCCCTCTCTCTCACACACACACATGACACAGAGAAACATCACAGTCTAGTTTTGTGGACAAGACTATGGCAAAGAAGGCTTTTCTTCTGGATCCCATCAGCTCAAATTCCTTGACTGATGGAATCCATGGATGGGGATTCCTCCTTTGCTGGCATTGATGGGGCAGGCCTGTCCCATAGAGGTGAGACAGTTCCTCAAGGAACCTGGATCCATGCCATGCAGGGCTTTACATGTAATAACCAATGCTTAACTCCTCTGGACTGCATTCCTCCTTCCTGGAAATCTACCTCCTCACTACCTTCTATCACATCACTTTAATGTTGGGGGTGGGGGGGAGAATAATTCCAATAGTTGTGACAGCACAATGATATAGGCTACAAGCGTTGATTTTCTCTCATCTACACCTTCTTCAGCCAACATCTCAAGGCTGTGTTGTTCTTATTCTCTTGATAGCTTTCATCCAATTGTGTTGCAAGATTTTGGACTCTATTCATAGCCATCTATATCACTTACTTCAGCATATAATATAGTCTGTTAAAATGGTCATGGACCTGATAGACAAAATCCTGATCTTATAGAGCCACTGTTTTCACTTCAACCTCTGTAGCCATGAATGTCCATTTGCAGGCAGACAGTAAGCTTGCTATTCCCCTTGACTGTAGATGTTGTGTTCCCTCTGGATCCTTACTGCTCTCAGTACCACCCGCAGGATCCTGTGAGTCATCTCCAACCACATTGGTATGATTCAGTAATTTGGTTGGGGCATTCTTATTTGCTTGGAAATGTCAGAATAAAATGTATCCAACCCAAAGAAAGCGAGAATGATTCACAACATCTGTCGGTTCAGTATAGGTTTGTGTGCAAGAGCAAGAATTATCTACCCAGGACATCTATTTTAGTCACATACCTAAAAAAAGAGGAAATGTATTAAAAGCACAGCTTTGCCTAGGCAATTGTGGACATATAAACACCATAGCTTTAGAGATGGGTAGATAGACAGATGCAATAGATAAAAATGAAAGTGGTTGTGAATACACTCAAGCCAAACAACAAAGAATCCATTAAATGTTACAGATTCAAAGATGCTTATTCCAAATCAGAGTATTTGCCTAACTAGCTTTGTCTTTAACTGGAACGATCAAGGTTTTAATGTGAACCTTCTTGGTGTAAACACTCTCCCCTCTAGATGTCTTGTATGCAAGCCTCATCCCACCCCCTTTGGGCATCCTTCCATATTTCCAGTTTTTCATCATTTGACAAACAGATGCTTGAACATTTTTCCTTTTCCTAGAAGGCTAATTTTAGGAAGTCCTCCTTTTACATCATAACAAACATGGATCTGGTTCATTAACAAGAGGTTTCCTTTGGAAGTCTCTAAAAAGATTTCCCTATGCTCTTTGTATTGTAGTATATTCTAATGGCCAGCTACTATGCAGGCAGAAGTTTGGAAAGATTAGTTCCCCAATTATCTGAACATTCTTGAAGAGACTGGGATAATATGGGTTTAGCTTCCTTTCTCCTAGGGACATGAAGGTGAGCAGAGGTGTGCCGATTATACACTGGAAGGATCAAAATCATAATTTCATCCCGCTATTTTTTCCTCCTCATTCTCCTCTTTCAATTGTGTCACTTTGATTCTGTGGTTTGAAGTAGAAATTTAGACACTGAAATTCAGATCTGAATAATAGAATGTCATAGTTGGAAATGTCATAGTTGGAAATCTTGAGCCTTGCTCAAGCAGGAGATCCTACATCATTCCAGACAAGTGACTGTCCAGTCTCTTCTTAAAAGTCACCAGTGATGGAGCATGTTGCCCACATAGAAGATCATGTGTGAATATCAGTGTTTCTGGATGGTAACTAAATATGAAGAAAAGCTCTAAAACTTTTTCTATTCATGGTTTATTGGTCAAATTGTATTGTCCCAGTCACTAATGAAAAGATTGTGATTAAAATTCTACTGGGTAATTTTTCTACCGGTATATATATATTGGGTTTATGTCTTTTTAAAGGCTAAATAGTTCCAATGTGTGCCTTTTTCAGTTTCAAGTTAACTAATGTTTGGGTTTTTTATTCCTTTTGTCAAAAACTGTGGATAAAATGTAATCAAGGAATAGCGTTACAGGCAGACACTAGCATAGCAATGGGACAACCTTTAGATATTTTTTCCCCAATTAGTTGTAAAAAAAATGAAAACAATCCCTTGTTATGTGATATGAGAATTTTTGAGTTATATGATACTTCTTCGGTTTGGATGCATCTACAGAGGGATGGAATAAAAGGGACAAAATATATTTCATTTTTTGGCAGAAGACTTCTCTGTAGTTTGCTTAGCTGAATGATAAAAATATAAATGGTTTTTGAAAACTTTGAAGACCAAGAACAAAGGGAGCAACTTCATTTGAGAAGTGAAATACTGGTAACAAACAAACCCATTTCTGGCAAAAGGTAAAAAAACAAGAGTTCTTTTTCTTAGTCCTATATATGTTACTGAACATATATATGTTACTGAATAGGTTTATATCTACTCAAGAGGCAGCAGCAATCTAGGGAAGGAAGGAAGGAAGGAAGGAAGGAAGGAAGGAAGGAAGGAAGGAAGGAAGGAAGGAAAAAAAAGTATAGATACTTGAATGTTGACCAGGAAATTCTAGGGATCATAAAGGGAAAATATTGTGGAAGAAAGTGACAAATGACTTTGGTTTTGATTCCAAGAAATAACTCCCCCAAAGGGTTAAACAAGGCTTTCTCTTCCAGGTTTATATCTCTTTCTTTGATTGGTAACTCCATAATATCTCTCTGGTTGTCCTTGAGGTAGTCATATTATATCTGTCTCCTCCTTCACAAGGTTCTTGTGAAAAAAATGGGGAAGAAAGAGAGACATGAAGATTAAAATTTAATAAATAAATATTTTTGTTAAAACAAGCCAAACCACTATTTAAAAAACAGGAAAGCACTTTTATCCCCACAAAAGATGCTTATCTGTAGAATTCAGTTTCTAGATGTAGTCTGGTCTATCAAAAGAACAGCTTGTGGGATATAATTGCAACAATACTTAGTTTGTTTTAATGGAACAGGGAGATGAGCTCAACAAAGGCCATTTCAGAACATTATTTATTGTAGTTGAAAACACTCTTTTTGATTTCCTATATTGAAGCAACTGATGTAGAAGTAGGTCATAGTTTTTGTAACAGGAATCAGGCTTTCTGGAAACACATTGGGGCAAAGTAATTATTCAGACTTCAGTGATTCAAATTTCTGATCAATTGCAATTCCAAAGTTAGTTCCTAGATTGTTTTTAGAATGATAGAGTTGAAAGGAACTTCTAGTCTCAATCATAGCAATGTTAAGACCAGTGGACTATGGTTGATGAGTTGAAGTCCACACATCTCATAAAGGTTTTAACGTTGAGAAATCCTAGACCTACTATTCACCTCAGCAATCTTCATAACATACCAGTCAAATGCCTACCCAATAAAAACTCCAATAATAGAAGAGTTACAAGTCCAATAATCTACTTAGCTAATTGTTCTAGTGATTAAAAAAAACCTCATTTCCAACATATTTAGCTTTAAAACCCCTTCTGTATATACCACTGTGAGATACTACTACAAATAAAACCCTTTTTGTAGAAGAAACAATCAAACATTACAAGCCTAATGTTCGTTTGGTTTGGTTTGGATTTTCCTTACATACAAAACATTCTAAGTGTTTTAACAAAACTTTTTTCAAAGCTGGCTGATGACACAAAATCCAATATACCTGCCGCTAGTGGCGATATTCTCTTTATGGGCAATCCTCAACTTATGACCATATAAATGGGCCCAAAATTTTTGTTGGTAAGCCGGACATTTGTTAAGCTTTGCCCCATTTTACAACTTTGCTTGCCACAGTTCTTAAGTGAATCATCGCAGATGTTAAGTTAGTAATAAATTTGTAAAGCGAATCTGGCTTCCCCGTTTGATTGTCGGAAGGTCCCAAAAGATGATCACATGATCTCTGGGACATTGCAACTGTCATAAACATGAAGTCAGTTGCCCAATATCTGAATTTTGGTCATGTGACCATGGAGATGCTGCAACAATAAGTGTGAAAATTGGTCATAAGTCACTTTTTTCAGTGCCATTGTAACTTTGGTCACTAAATGAACTGTTGTAAATTGAGAACAACCAGCATTTCTCAATATATGCCACAAGACAGCAGCTTATTGAAAAGATTCATATGAAGAGCCGAGGTGGTGCAGTGGTTAGAGTGCTGTACTGCAGCTACTTCAGCTGATTGCTAGTTCAGCAGATCAGCAGATCAAATCTCACCGGCTCAAGGTTAACTCAGCCTTCCATCCTTCCAAGGTAGGTAAAATGAGGACCCAGATTGTTGGGGGCAATATGCTATTTAGTATACTGTCGATTGTTGTAAGCAGCCCAGAGTCCTCGGAGACTGGGCGGCATAGAAATATGATTAATAAATAAATAAAACCTTACTTTTAGGGGAAGTCACAAAATTCATCTTCTCTACTGTTCACAATAACCTTTTTGTTCACTTCCCAGAACTATTCACTTTATTTTGTTCACTTCCCAGAATAATTCACTTCCAAGAATACTTCAGGCGTATGCAGATAGTCTCAGTGAATTAAAATTAGCAGGTGCTGGACATCCTCATAAAAGAAGACTCACCTCTTCAGTTTGAGGAACATGGAAAAACCAATGTCTCTTGAAAGGTAGAAAGTAACTGATAGCATCACCAAATATATAGAACTTTGCTTGAAGAATGCTGCCATAATATGCACTGGTTTTTAATCACATTTGAGAGTGTGCTTGCTCTGATTTATGCTTATGAACACTGATTATCTCTCTTATTTCACCAAGCCCACACGTTAAGGAAAATAATTCTCCCTGTATTGAAAATTGTTTGATTGGGGATATAAGGTGATCTTTTAAGTAAAATTTGAATGTAGGTGATCTGACTGCACCTGTGCCCAATGTTCTCCCTGGAAAGGCAATGCTTTTCTCTTCATGTATGGAACACGTCAATCCGTGCCAATATGGTTGGGACGAATAATATCAGCAGTGCTGAGCTTTGCCAGAAGCTACTTCTGTTAGAGAGCTAATTAAAAATAGGGTATTTCTAAGGGTTTGGAATTTTACCTTGTATTTATTCAACTTGTTTCTCTCTCCCCCCCACCCCGTTTCCCCCCCTTTAATATCATTTGTAAGCTTGTGCTTGAGGTTGTCTTGGAACCTTGCTTGGGGATTGTTGTTTTTAGTTTACCTAACTGACTATATATTTTCAGAATGTGATGTCTTGTAGCGATTAAACATTAAAGAGCCCTACGTGATGTAGTTGTACAAGACAGATGTATATAGGATTGGAGGCTTTCAACCACATCAGGTAAGCAGCAGCATCTCTTTATTTATTTATTTATTCATTTATTTATTTAATTTTTTATACCGCCCTTCTCCCAAAGGACTTAGGGCGGTGAACAGTCAGAATAAAATACATATAATTTGAAATAAAATTAATTTAAAATAATTAAACCGATTTGGCTCATCAATTAAGATTCTCCACGCAGAGTTTAGATAAGCTGAAAATTTATGGTGCAAACAATGTCACAGTTGGAACAGCTGGGCTGTGATGGTACAATTGTCCATAGTCAACTTGGTTGCAAGGTCAGACATTTTGATTCCTATGTGTGGCATCACAGAAAATGCCAAAACTTCAAAGGAATCCTAAAACATTTTGAGAATGAGTAAAAAAATAAAAGCCTTTGTTGTAAGTGAAGAAAGTGTTCAAACATTGAAAGACAGGTTTTGACACAACGTTAAGAACAGCTCTGGATTGCTACTGAAACTATTGAAGAATAAACTAAAGTTTTGTTTCTATAAATCAGGCTGCGGTTCTCCACAGATTGTTGAACTGAGCTCTGATTAACTCAGCCAGCTGGACTCAACTTCCAAACAGTCTGGAAGTTCCTTTTTGATTAAAACAAAAAATTTCCTCCAGCCTCAAACTTCACTCCCTCTCCTCCCCACCCCCACCTGTTAGGAAGAATTCACTAACCAACTATTGCTTGTGTTCCTTTTAATAAACCTTGGTAATCTCAGTTTATCCTTCTTTATAGCATCACTTTCTTTTGAGGCTCACTTTGTCATTGCTAATTACAATAATTTAAAGATACCCTTATTGTAGTATTTATTTTTAATACTGGCTCCAGCAAGGGATTTGCCTAATCTGGACAATTACAGAAGAATCCTTAGAAAGTAGTAGTCCTAGCAATGAAGCTGACTATTGTATTGTCATAGCTGATAACAATTTAGAACAGGGGTCCCCAGCCCCCGGGCCGTGGCCTGGCATCAGGCCACAGCATGACAGAAACCAGGCCACGCAAACAAATGAAGCCCCATCTGCAGGAGACAGGGAGCACACAAAACCAGCCTTTCTCTGGTCTATGGAAAAATCTCTTTCCATGGAACTGGTCCCTGATGCCCAAAAGGTTGGTGATCACTGATTTAGAAGGTTTAAAAAAGGATTAGACATAGCATATCGTGGAATACGGATAAATATGGTTGTTTATTAGGCTACAATATGAATTGTCTAGCAATGGAATGGTGGATGAAGGGCTGACATATTACTTTGTGTGTGGGCTTTCCAGGAATCATTAGCCATTATAGGGGGGGAAATGCTAGACTGCCCAAATTTTTAATATTATTTACCCTAAAGTGTATAAACTTTGGCCACCAAATGAGAAGAGAGGACTCAAATGCCAGTTAAGATTGCAAGTGCCATGGGCATTAATAAAATTTGAAATATCTTCTTCTTAGATAAAAGATTATGAACTGCTTTTTAAGCTGGCACATGTTAAAAGCTTTAAAGGAGAGAAAAAGCAGAAAGATAAGACTGTGCAGGAACTGGCAAAGGAACATATTTTTAATTAACAACGAATAGTATTCACATTTATCTCAGTCAACTCAGTATAGCAGGGCTCTGGTTTGTAACTGTGAAAAAAGTCCACAAAGATTCTTGGAATAATTATCTGGCATAATTTTCCAGTGGCTAGATAATTTTGAAATTTTAAAATGAGCCATGGTGGAATGCTATATTGCAGGCTAACTCTGCTGACTGCCAGCAGTTCAATTCTCACTGGCTCAAGGTTGATTTAGCCTTCCATCCTTCCAAGGCTGGTAAAATGAAGACCTAGATCATTGGGGGCAATATACTGACTCTGTAAACCGCTTAGAGAGGGCTGTAAAGCACTATGAAGCATTATATAAGTCCAAGTGCTATTGCTATTGCTATTGCTATTGAATCACTCCAATAGATGACACAAAAGGCAATTCAAGGGAGTTGTCAGAAAGTCATCAACAGGCATTTGGCAAGACTAAGGTCATAATACTCAAGATTTCTGTATAATGCTTCTGGGAAACAATGTGTGTTAAGAGCTTTTGGGGTAATTGCATATGCATATTCATGGAACATTTCCATCAGCTTACATTTGGCCAGACAGTACAGGTTCATTTGCACCATAAGCCTCTGGAGAATGTGATGAGAAAGCCATTTTGAGTGCCCCTAAGAGACTTCAGGTGATGTAAATGAGGTTATAGTATTATCATATATGCACTGAACAGCATCCAGGTAAATATTTCACATAGGCAGAGTACAATGTGTACAATTATATTTGCATACAGTTAATGCAAGGAGCCACTGCTCAAAAGCCTTATAGATGTTCAGGAATAATGTCACTGAAGATTGGCCTGAGAGACTCAGTGGAGACTGTATCCTATATCTCAATGAGAAGGGACTACATGGCTAATTTAATTAAGGCCTTGTAGCAGGATTTGATGAAACAAGTATGTTCTTGCCATATGGAATTGACAGATTTCTACAGGAAATACTTGAAAATGTGCATTGGTTTAGTATAAATAGTCACCTGAATTCATGCAAAACACAGTCAAGGTTCCGACTGATGAATCCAACCAAGCCAGCACTCGGAGACGATCAGACCTCTTTAAGAATTGTTTTATTGAGTACATCATTTTGGCACCCATGAAAGCAAAACCAACTCTAGCTATTTTTGTATAATTAAAAAATAAATATTCCCCTCTCTCCTTGTCACAGGTCACATTGTCCAATTTGGTGCTCTGGCGTTTTGCTGGATAACTCCTTCAAGTCTGTGGCCAGCACCTGTTGAGATGACTTTGATTCCCATGGGATGATCTGTTGTTATTGTTTGATCTGACATTCCAAAGCTCTCCCCCCCACCCCCAATGCTGTGTGGCAAGCTGAGAACGAAAAGATGGCTGTGGCGGGAAAGGTGGAACTTCCAGTCTAGCAGAGGATCACAAAAGCTGAATCTGATCCAGACTGCATCTTGGTTCATCAGAACACCTCTCACAGAGACTGAATCAGAGTCTAGTTCACGGGCTGATGAGTGAGGGCAGAGATTGCTGCCCACAATTGCTTACAGCCTGAAGAATTCATTCATGACAAAGAACAAACTATGAGCAAATTAGTAGGTCAGTTAAAACTCTTCTACACCTACAAGCAAGAAAGTCAGTGAGTATACCAAAAAGAAACTTGAAGAAATAGAAGACAGAAAAAGTTGGATGACAAATGACCCTGTGAAATGATAAATCTAGAAGGACAGGTTCTGAAGAAGACTCACAGATATCTGAGTAGCCAAACCCAACCTGTTGAGATAGATTACTGAAGAAGTATCTCTAAGGTTTACCAGGGATGCTTCTGGGATAGATCCACATCCTTCAGAGGTCTTCGACCCTCCATCTATAATCAATACAGATAATATTAGCCACCAGTAACCAGTGCCAAGCAGCACCAGGACAGGACCAAATAAAATTCAGCCTGCCAACTGGTGCAACAATCAACTTCCTTACATTCAGGGGGTTTATAAGGAACTTTTAAATTCTATAGATTGATTATAAATTTTCCAGGAAAATTATTTGGTCAAGTTTAATTTATATATTAAAAAAAGACACGTCAATGCATGTGGAATTAAACAATGTAAGCAAAGAAGCAAACAGAAAGACTTAAAGTTGTTGAACAGAAAAAAATATACAAACTGAAGGAATGTTACCAAGAAATGCTTCTTTCCAGACAGAGAAAAAGACTGAAAATTTAGACAGGTTGTAGAGTTATCTTAGTTAGCTAATACAATAAAATAACTCTTCTAGTCTGGGGTTTATGACTGAAAAAGTGTTCTATTGGAAACACTGGTGTTAAATATATTATACCATCTAGAACACCTTTGAATTTTTAGATATGTTCACTGCCTTGAGTTATTTATGAAAATAATAAAGATGGGATAAAAAGCATCTAATAAACAAAATTACAGCTCACAACCTTAGATTTTATCTCCTTGCAGAAATCACCCCGAGAGATTAATTGGCTTGCTCAAGGCCGCTGAGGAAACTAAATGGGCCTTGTAAAGATGGAAGATACCTTAGCACATTTTTAGTTTTCCGTGCAATTTTCATGACCACTTAACTACCTCTCCTTCTGTTGCTGCTTATTCTTTGCTACAGCTAGCAGAATTCCCATTGGGAATGAAATCTCATCATAAAGGAAAAACAAAACCCTTTACTTTTACATAGAGTAAAACAATAGACTGATGGATTTTTAGCAGCGGTAAGTATTAGAAAAAAGAACACTTATAGTAAACAAGTAGGAAATAAGAGTCTAATCACATACATTTATATATTTTATGTACTTTAGCTCCCTTTGGTCTCTCTGTTCTCCCTTTTTTGAACCCCTTTTGCGGCTAATGCAATTCACACCATGTGGCACGAATGCCTATCAAGAGAGCCAAATTCAATTCCAAATCCAAACATAAGCAATGTTTGGAAGTTGGGAAATTCCTTTGAGGTTTGCCCAACTCCAATTTTACCTTAACCCTTAAGGGAAAGCATTTTCTCTTTGAAGCTTCTGTCTGCTGTTTTGCATTCTGGGCTGGAAGTTTGGGCTAGGCTTTAGGGCTTCCATTCCAATCCATTTTCTGTGCTTAACTCTTTCATTAAGTGTGTGCGTGTGTGTGTGTGTATCTACCCAGAGAATGAATCAATGCAATATTTTAAAGCATGGTGAGATTAAGCGAAAGAAAGCTGCGGAACAAGAAAACTGGTTTCTTTGAAACCGTTGTGCCTACATTAAAGGTGAATCAAAATTGTCACTATAATTAATCCAGATGTTTCAAGGCTAGATAGGAATGTCAATTAATTATTATTATTATTATTATTTTAAAAAAGAAAATCTTGGAATTGTTATGGTTACACTGAAGCTATTCATTGTGCTGTTTTTGTTGTTGGCAAGTGCCATGGGCATTAATAAAGATTTGAAATCTCATCTTCTTAGATAAAAGATTATAAACTGCTTGTTAAGCTGGCACATGTTAAAAGGGTGAAAGGGGAGAAAAGGGAGAAAGATAAGACAGTGCAGGAATTGGCAAAGGAATATGTTTTTAACTTTTTTATGGGAAACTACAACTATTATTCACGTTTATCTGAGTCAATTCAATATAGCAGGGCACTGGAGTATAGTATCTTAAAATATACTGCCGAACTGTCCCTTTTAGGAATTAGAGGAACTATTTTATTCCATGAGGCAAGCTAGAATGTTATTCAGGTTTTGTTGTTCAGTTCATAATGACAGATCTTTGGGAGAGTAGACATATCTGAGGAAATGATTGGCTAGACACAAAGTATTCTTCTTTGCATGAACGAATCAGACTTGGCTACCACATAACAGAATTTTAAAAAAAGAGTTGGAAGGGACCGTGGAGATCTTCTAGTCCAACCCCCTGCTCAAGCAGAAGATCCTATACCATTTCAGACAAATGATTTTCCAATTTCTTCTTAAAAACCTCCAGTGTTGGACCACTCACAACTTCTGGAGGCAAGTCATTCCACTGGTTGATTGTTCTACCAGGAAATTTCTCCATAGTTCTAGCTTGTTTCTCTCCTTGTTTGGTTTCCATCCCTTGGTTCTTCCTTCAGGTACTTCGGAAAATAGGTTGACTCCTTCTTCTTTGTGACAACCACTTACATTTTGGAACACTTCTATCATATCACCCCCTGTTCCTTCTGGGATCTGACTAGGGACCTACAGCACTTTCTTTGCACGGATTTCTTCTCCAAGCCTACCATGGCTGATAAGCTGCAGCCAGAGAAGTTGCACAGCAGAAGGTGCTTTGGGAAATCTAACCATTGTTTCTTTTAATCAATATAATAGCTTTGTGCATTGGCCCACAGGACATTTTTTTGGAAAATACCAGGAGTTATACTTGAGCAGGCCTGTTGTCTCAGCGTGTGACACATCTGGGCTGCGGGCCAGAGTTTGACACCCCTGCTCTATTATGTTTGTCAGGAAGGGCTTGGGACAAAGCATGCATTCTGTGCTTATATCTGGAGTTGTGATGGCTAAAATATATGTGTACATTCATGTTTATGCACCTCAGTATCCAGTAACTTTTAACTTTTTAATTAAAATGCATCTAACCTACCTTTTTGATTGATCCCAGTTTGAAATAATTAACACGAAAGTTAAAACCAAAGCTAACTCAAGACAAAATTAAACAAACCAGTTGAATGTATGTACCATTATTATTATATCCATAACAATGTCAAATCACAGCTGGCAATTTTTAGCTGGTGGTGGCCTTCATATTCATCATGTTTGGTAGTCAACATTAAATTCACAACCTAAGACAGGTAGCAGCCTAATATCTGTATGAGATATAGATGCTTTAGCTTTTTAAAAACGAAAACAAAAAACAGGCCTCAGCATCACTCCAAATTCAGAAGGATGATCCCTTATTTTGATAACCACTTTCCAAAACTGCTCTGCTGATAAAATAAAGACTAACCCATCATGAAGATAGTTAAGCCAAAGTTCTTTTTTTCCTGACACCACCTCATCCGTGTGTAGAAAATTTGCTTACTTTCTTCCTTTCCTTTTTGTCAGTGAGCGCTCAGTTGCTTCCGACAGCTGCTGCCATGTCAGCTGTCAAGTACAGTTAAATAGAAGCTGCTGTATGCCAGATACTTTCAAAATGTTGGCTGCCGCTGCGTGTGAGCTGTCCAGTGTTGACTGCTACTACTGTAAAGTTGTCAAACATCAAATCTTCCCTAGGCTGTGGATAGAGAAAAGCTTTTTGCCTTTGAAATCCAAAAAGTTCATGCTGAGGAACAGTGGGGCACAAATCTGGGAAGTGTGTACGTTTCTGTTCTGATTTGGTGGCTTTTCCTGCAACTTCCGAGTTGTGGGAAACCTATCGTTATGTCATTGTCTTGGGTGTTTGGTTGTTGATTGCATGTTTATTCCTTCCTTAGAATAAAGATGCAGTCGTTTCATTGAGGACCTGTATAATGCATGAGCCAGAAAGAGGGCTGAGGAAATATCTACAGACTCCTCACATCCTGGACATAAATTGTTTCAATTTCTCCCCTCGGCACATGGCTATAGGGCATTACATACCAAAACAACTAGACACAAAGACAGTTTTTCCCCATGCCATCCCTCTGCTAAACACTTAATTCCCATAGCACCATCTTATGCCTAAGGATATCTAACCACATAGTAAGACTATATTGCTATTATCCTTCTCATCTTTCCTACTACCTTTTCCTGTTGGTATCTTATGATTTATCACTTTGTTGTTTGTCTCTTATGATCTATGATTGTGTCTTATGATTTATGATCTATGACTTACCACTTTGTTGTTTGTATATACACGGAGACAAATTCCCTGTGTGCCCAATCACACCTGGCCAATAAAGAATATACTAATAGAAAATATTCTTTGCACAGATTTGTGGAACAGGATGGTCAGTCACGAACACACATTCCCCAGAGAGCTTCAGTGTGCTGTTCTTAGGAAATGTTCAGACTGCTCAGTGTTAGCTGATGAAAAATGCATTTCATTTGTTTGGAACAAAAGAAATGTAAACAAAGCAAAATCATAACAAACAAACAAACAAACTGCCAAATTTCTCCAAAAGAGAGGGCAGTTAAAATGCCCCAAGAATGAGATTAAAAAACCAGAACTGTGTCTCAAGTGGGGAAGACATTGGATGACAGATTTAGGTATGGGGCAATTTATTTATTTTGATTTCGTAGCAGCACAATACTGCACAAACCCTATTGAAACATCAGTTCTGCTTAGTTCATTAATTCCAAACTGTCAGTGATTGCCACAGCAACAAACTCGACAACATTTTTCGCTGGATCTTTTCCCACTTTGATTTTCCTTCAGGAATAGCCAGTTTTTCTTTCTTTCTCTTGTTTCCCTTTAAGGGGTAGCTTGGGATCCATTTAATCCCATTTTAATTTGCTTGCGCAGATCAGGAGATAAAGCTGAATTACTGTACCAAACAGCAAATCATCATCTTCTATGTGTAAATACAGAATGATTTAATAGGGTCATTTTGACCTTTCACTATTCTTCCTGGTGGGGAAATACTAGTTATAAATAACTCCAAAAACTTTACTATCAGGGGTATAAAGGGCTTCACGGTAAAAATAAAATTGCAACTCCAGAATTTTTTTAAAAAAATAATGATCACATCAGATATGTTTACTGATGGATTGTTTAATCATTTATTGATTTGATTTATGTCCAGCCTTTTTACTCAAGCGGTTCTTCTAGCTTGACTAATAAAAGGAAATAAGATCCTGACCCAAAGTGAAAACATAAAATTAATGCTAAAATTAACTGATGAATAAGCCATAGGGGGGAGGGAAGGCAAATCAGCCTTTACAGATTTTCTAAAAGCTGCAGGAGTTGAGACTATATTCCATAGCCCTGGAATAGCATAGGTGTCAGCCCTCTGAAGTAGCCCAATCAATGAATGTTATCTCTATCTTTATTATTTTGTTGTTGTTAGTTGCGAAGTCATGTCCGACCCATCGTGTCCCCATAGACAACATTCCTCTAGGCCTTCCTGTCCTCTACCATCCTCTGGAATCCATTTAAGCTCACGCCTACTGCTTCAGTGACTCCATCCAGCCACCTCATTCTCTGTCGTCCCGTTCTTCTTTTGCCCTCACTCTTTCCCAGCATTAGGTTCTTCTCCAGTGAGTTCTTCCTTCTCATTAGGTGGCCACAGTATTTGAGTTTCATCTTCAGGATCTGGCCCTCTAAAGAGCAGTCAAGGTTGATCTTCTCTAGGACTGACTGGTTTGATCGCCTTAATAGAATCTTACAAGTCTGAAAGTATTCCTTCCCTCCTTTCCTTTTACTTTTCAGAAAACTAGGCAGAGCCCTTTTTGAGAAGCTTCCCATGATTCCTCAGTTTCTGTGGACTGGGCTATCATTTACAGCAAGGATCTCCAAACCTGGCAATTTTAAGACTTGTGGACTTCAACTCCCAGAATTCCTCTAGTCCTACATACCGTTACAATAGTGGAAAACCCTCTGCTATATACCAATTAAAGGAAGTTTTGATAGAAAGGGCCTCTTTTGCTGGACCTCTTCCTCAGAACTTGATGACTGGATAAGTTCATAGTGAGAATGATAATCCTTCCGATAGTAAAGTCCTAAACCATAAAAGGATATAAATGCCTATTCTAACATCATAAGCAGCGTCAACATGAAGACAAACACAACTGGTGTATACCAATGCCATGATGCAAATCCTATCCTTATAACTTGTAATCTAACCTCTGGCAAACATGAAAATTATTCATGACATATATTTTGTCCCTTTCCTCCACTTTCCTCCCCTTAATCTTAAATTGTTAGTAATCAACTTAAATTGTTAGTAATCAACTAACAACCAAGGCAAAGGTTCATGCAGCTTCCACTTGTTGCACCAGTTACCCATCCAGCTGCTGGATTTCAACCATTTTTCAAGGTCTGGATTTCCTTTGCGGGTTGCTTTATATAGAGCACATGATAATAGTAAAGAACTATTAAAAAATACTCTAATTTTAAGAAGTGTTTGCAGATTGTATTGCCTGAGCTGTTTCCTAAAACAAACGCTTTGACTCTGAAGTAAAGAACTAATGTTATTAATTATGTTTATATTTATTAGTTGCTTATTAAACCAGTTCTTTTCTTGCTTTCGTGGGTTTCTCTGTTTTGTCAGCTATGCCTCAGTCTTTGTTTATATGAGGAAGGAAATAAAGCTGGAGGTATAAGACTTGATTTTGTTTGACTTATTCACAGCTGCAAACAAGGGAGCCTTATTGAATTAATTAATCCTTGTTAAATGTTTAATTAAATGAATTAAAACTCCAAATTTCCGGGGTACAGCCAAATCTATTATGGTTTCACAGACCAATGAAATGTTTATGCATGCATGCATAATCTCAGAGTGGGAAAGCAATTCAATAAATCATAATCATAAATCCCCCAAAATCAAAGCATTATGTATAATTCACAAACTGCTCAGATGCCGGATGTGATTGACTTTGTTGTTGCTGCTGTTGTTTAAAAAGCAGCTATAGAGAATCTTAATTCTCAATGTGATCAGTTTATCCAAAAAAAAAAAAAAAACCCTTGGGAAAGTCAGCTCACGTTCAGATATAACATGTTTTCCTGTACTTGATATCAAAAGTATGTATCTGGTTCATAATTTATGGGGGGGGGGGGCGGGAATCAAATTTCTTGCAGCTGTCTTTTTAATTCCCTATTATATTATTCTTAGTCAATGTCAGATAATGTCAGACAGAAAATTCTTACACGTGGTATAGTATTTTAGATTATTTGGGCACCTAGCAAATGAAGAAATAGGACCAGGAACTTAAGAAAAGAAGAGCAGTAGATGAGACACGAGAAATGTATTTCTGCTTAAAGTATTTCAGATAATACAAAATGTTATATTACAGTGTAAAAAGCTGATATGAAGCAGAATCCACATAAAAGCCTTCATAATATGAAATGGAGATATGACATAAATTCTGGTCAGTTCTTATTAATATTTGAAGTTGCTATTAACTTGGCTAATGGTAGAGTGATTATTTAATAACAATCTGACTTTTGCTATTAAATTGTATGAATAGATGCTATATTAAATCCTCTTGAAGTCAAAAACAATTCCTGGGGACTTGATGGATAAATTCATGTGAAGTGGGGTTCCCCCCTCCTTTTCTTCCTTTTTTTTTTTGGGAAGCAACAATTTGGAAGTGATTTGCCCCTGCCTTTTTAATTATGTTTTTTCTGACTTTTCAGGATGGCTCATGGCTCTTGAATTTTTTTGGAGAGCTTTCCATCCAATTATTTATAACTGGATATAAACTGGTTTAGTTTAGGACACCAAATATGGCCAACCAGATGTAACACCTTTTAAGACACTGTATCAAATAAAAGGCCATTGTTCCAATTATTTTATATATGAAAAAAATTAGTCTGATGCACTTCTAGAGATTTTTTTTTTCCAGATTAAAAATCCAAACAAACATTTCAAAGCCAAATGAAACAAAAAAAGGAAGATGAAAGAGAAGTGAAAAGTTTAGTGTTATGAAAATCATACGTTGACCTCATTTGGTGGATGGTCAAAAGTTTCATCTACTTTCTAAACTGTATGAGATGACTTTTCCCCAGCATTTCCTGGACTACCTGCCCATGTGACTTTTCTACTTTGCCAACAGCCTGGTCCTACTACAAGCCAACCCTACCTTTTAAAAATCAATTTCCAAATTTGCTGGAATTCTTTATAACCTTTGTTCAGTGCATATATTACTGGAGCAGTGTACAATGAATCATGTGGAATATCTCATATGGAATTCTAGCAGGCTGTAAATCAGGTTTACATTTGGAGTAAGGCTGTAATTATAGTACTCTAGTTAGTCCTAATAACTAAAAGTTTCTATGAATTCCCATTCACCTTCTTTCATTAGTCACACATGCACACACAGGCTTATTGTTTTAATGTAAATTGCAGAGAGATTTAAATGCTGGTATCTGTTCCCATTACTGTTTTTGAAAGTAAGTTGGGGATTAAAAAGTTTGTTTTGAAACAAAGATATTTGGGCGTTGGAATATTCATATTCCGATGCCCAAACCTTTCATATTTATGTATTTTCAGGAAACTGAAAATTTAATTCTCCTTAAATTACTACAAAAGTACAAATTCTGCCAGAATTTTTACTTCCTAATCTGAAAACAGTGACATCTAGTGATACAACTGTGTATGATATAACTCAATGAACAATAGGAGCAAAATAGAACACATGAATACGTGTGTGTGTGTGTGTGTGTGTGTGTGTGTATTTGTTTTTGTAGATTTCACGGGTAGAGGTATGCAAGTTTTGGTGTATTCGGGTCTTTTCCCGTATAAGATTGAGAGTATCTTGGCGATGTTTCAACAAGGTCCCACTCGTCATCTTCAGGCTGGTGTCTGCGGCTTCATGCTTTGGAAGCACAAAGCCGAAGATTAGGGTTGCCAGGTCTGCTTCCAAAAAATAGCGGACAAGGGGGTCCGCAAGTAGTAAAAAAATAAAAAAAAATTACAATTAAATTATATATTTTCTTACAAACATTTTAACACGTATTAAAATAATCACTTCAAAACTTTACTTAAAATTCAAAACATCAAATATATTATAATAATATGTAAAATATTAAATTACATTTTACTTTGCTGTCGTGTGTATTTTTTATTTGATTGCGCAGCTTTGATCAATTCTTTGTGTTTAAGGAATAATTCTTTAATTTCAGTACAACGTTGAGAAATATTAAAAAATAAAGTTCACTTCGAACTGATAGTACAAGCAGTCGGTTACGTTCATCAGTCCACAAATTTCCCATGACGCTGAAAATTCGTTCAACATTTGCATTTGATACCGGAATTGATGTACAATACTGGAACAGTTTCAGTAAACTCGGAGCTGGCTCTTTCTTGAAAAAGTACGTCCACTTATCAAGGGATGAATCGCCCTGCAGATGAACATAAACTTCTTCTAAGGCAGAAATTTCATCGAAGAGAGTGTTGGGTGGAAGTTCTTCTCGCCATGGTGATAATAACTAGATGTTCGTCATTTCTTCTAAAGTTGGAGGATTATTGCGATCAATTAGATTGAAACAACTTAGCGTCTCATATACTGAATCAGTGAAATTATACACTTTTCTAGGTACGCAATGGCTCTTTGATACACGTTGATGGCTTCTTTCTTGAACTTTTGCACGGCATTCTCAGGTAAATGTTTTTTATGTAAGGCAAATAAAACTTTCATTCCAAAAAACTGCTCATCGTATTTTTTTTGCAAAGAATCACGCAACTTATACATGATAATGTGAAGATGCAAAAATCTCGCCGCTGTCACTCTCATCACTCGACACCATTTTAGGTCAGTCAACACAAGCTACAATACATTTTAAAAATGTGAACTGTACATAATTTTATAATATATTTTTATTTTAATTTCATCATTAATTTTTTCGGAGAATCGAGTTCAATGGATAGTCGATTTTTGTCTCATTCTAACTTATGAAAAAAAAAGACAAAACACAATTCTCCTATTCTTATTCTCTTAGACTGTACAGCTTTAGATAATGTACCATTTCATCATAAAGCTTTTGAATAAAAAAAAGTCCACTATTTTGTGAAAAAAATGGTGAACATAATGTGAAAAAACTGGACTGTCCGCTCAAATAGTGGACACCTGGCAACTCTACCGAAGACACCAGCCTGAAGATGACAAGTGGGACCTCGTCGAAACGTCGCCAAGATACTCTCAATCTTACACAGGAAAAGACCCGAATACACCAAAACTTCAGCACTTCTTGAGTAATACAGATGTCTCTCAAATACTCAAGTATTCCATTGAAATATATATATACTGTGATATAAGATCTTTCTGCTTATCTATGGATCTATATATAGATGAACTTCTGTCAGATAGATGAAGATCTATAACTACATATCATCTTCATCACCATATAGATGAACTTCTGTATCTATATCTCCCTATAGCTTTGGATACACCCATCAGTACAAAGGAAGAGGAAGGGACAGAACATGTGAGAGGCAATTGTAGACCAAAATGTCAAAAACTTCAAAATACGGCCTTCAATGATCTCTGGGAAATCTCTGAAAGAGAGACAAACGTGTGGTCTCTAAATCTGTGGGACTCCCAGTTCCAGATTCCCACCCAGTTTCTACTCAATTTGATAATATACAAAATACATGCAAGGAAATACGCAAACTATGTGCAATGGGATTTGCAAACATTGAATTTATATTTACAGTGGAATTTATAAGTGCCTAAATGTATTAAAAGTTTTGCGTGCGTGGAATATTTATAGGAGGCAATTGAAAAGTTCTTGCATATATTCTTGGGGCTGCTGGATCACAGCCACAACTCAATATTTTAAAGCTTTTGCTCCCCTCCCTTGAGGCCTTTCCTACTTAAAAACAAACAACATTTTTTTTTTACATTCTACCTTTACCCAGAGGAAAAATATTCCATATCAGGCTCATAGTTGATAGAGGTCCCATTCTGTAATTTATTTGGCATATTGGGTTGATTGGCAAATAGATGTTAACCGAAATATGTATTATATTGGGGAAAATCCCCCAAACAAAGCTGTTGTATGTATGTCTGTTTGGGTTTATTTCTTTTGGCGAGGGGGAGTTTGCGTGTCAGACATCTATGCAATAAAACTACTGTGTATTAAAGTTAGAACATTCTCATTTTATTCATAATTAGAGCTCTTTAATCTTTTGCTCCCAGGAAGCATTTCTTTATTCTTCATTAAATATAAAGATAAAATTGCTAGTGAACATGCACACACCTTGAACAGTTTGTACTTTTACCCACAAAATATGTTTTTAAAAACACATCTGTGATTCCTTTTTAGCTTCGTTTGCGATTTCTACAAGATTTGCTCCCAAATTGCTCTCAAAACCAAGAACTAAGAAGAAATTTCCTGACAGTTAGAACAATTAATCAGTGGAATGACTTGCCTCCAGAAGTTGGGGGTGCTCCAATACTGGAAGTTTTTAAGAAGACAACCGTTTGTCTGAAATGGTATAGGGTTTCCCGCCTTAGCAGGGGGTTGGACTAGAAGACCTCCAAGGTCCCTTCCAGCTCTGTTATTACATTCTAAATTCTTAATCTATGGTAGACTAATGATGCACTTTGAATGATATTCCTATAACAAAAAGCTAAAACCACTCTGTATTATTTTAGTATTGTGTTTATTTGTTTGTTTTAATTAATAATAATTGCAAGGCTGGTCTGCAGAAAAGCAGAGTCAAGTTCTAACACCATTGTTAGCTATAAGAATAAAATTGGTTAACACACACTTGTTCTTACAAAAAGAAAGGATGGTTGATTGCACTATGAGCTTTTTCTTTGGAAGTGCCTATCTTCCCAAAATAAAAGATGAACGGAAGGAGGCTTCTTATGTCTGTTTCTATATGTGGGAAAAGGGCTGGAGGGGAATGAGTGGTAGGGAGGAAATTTAACAGTTGCCTTTTTGGTAATTTGGTCTTTATCTGAGGTATTTAGGTACCTCTCAAAAGTACTTACAGTTGTTCTTCAGACTCATCTACATTGTTTCCTCATCATATTCACAGACTGATACGTTGATAATGAGGATGAACCTTCTCTAGCAGACTCTGGTCCAGAGTTTGCAAATGAACAGAAGTATTGTGTGGTTAGCAATTGTAGCAGGACATTCTCTAGAAGTTTCATCTTCAGTTATTGATCTTACAGAATGTTTCTTGATCGGTTATTACTACAGAACTGATATGAGAACATAGAGACAATGTATTTGTCGTATATGTCGTATATGTCCTCCCCTTGACGAGCACCGGGAGGCTCCAACTGGTGCAGAATGCAGCCGCACGGGGGATTATGGGAGCGATGGGGTGCTCCCATGTGACGCCTGTCCTGCGCCAGCTGCATTGGCTTTGGTGGTCTTCTGGGTGTGCTTCAAGGTGTTGGTTATCACCTTTAAAGTGCTCCATGGCATAGGGCCTAGGTACTTACGGGACCACCTTCTGCCACCGATCGCCTCCCACCAGCCAGTACGCTCCCACAGAGAGGGACTCCTCAGGGTGCCATCAGCCAGGCAATGTCAGCTGGCGACCCCCAGGGGGAGGGCCTTCTCTATGGCAGCACCTGTCCTCTGGAACGACCTGCCCCCGGGGATACGTAGGATACCAGATCTCCAGGCTTTTCGCCGTGCCCTAAAAACTTTTCTATTTCATCAAGCTGGGCTGGCGTAACACCCCCCCCCCCCCTTTAGATATTTTTTAATTGTAAATGGATTTTAGTCAGGAGGTTTTAAATTTTGGGCCAAAATTTGTTTAATTCTTTTAAAATTTTAAATTTTGTATTGGGATGTTTTTATTCTTGGCTGTGTACCACCCTGAGTCTAGTAGGAGAAGGGCGGTATAAAAATTTAATAAAATAAATAAATAAATTTCTTTAATTTATATCCAGCCTTTATTATTTTTACAAATAACTGAAGATGGCAAACATTTCCAACACACCTTCCTTCTCCTATTTTCTCCACAACAGCAGCCCTGTGAGGTGGATTGAGCTGACAGAATGAGTGACCTAAAGTCACTCAGCTGGCTTTCATAGCTAAGACAAGACATGAACTCCTGCTTTCTAGCCTGGTGCCTATATACGCACATCAGGAATGGTTCTACTTACCTTTACTATTGGTTTGCAACGGGAAGCTTCTGCACATGCGCAGATTGTCAATTATGATGTATGGATGGCTGGGCAGAGCCTCCAGCTGCTTTTACTACTGGTTCTAAAGAACTGGACAGAACTGGGAGCAACCCAGTGATGGGATGCAACCAGTTCTCACCACTTCTGGAGAACCAATTGTTAACTTTCTGAGCAGTTTGGTGAACTGGTTGTTGGAAGAAATCATTAGGGCAGAGAACCGGTTGTTAAATTATTTGAATGCCACCACTGGAGCAACCCACCACTGACACACATATACACAGAGAGAAAAACACAAACGTGTGTGTGTGTGTGTGTAAGTGTGCGTGCATATGCTACCTTGCCTGTTTCAACACATACAAAGACAAATATATTACAAAATTAGGATTGTGAAGTGAGTTGTTCTATCACTTCAAATTAGATAAATGAAAACCATATCCAAAATAAGCAGATACCTCATATCTCATACCTGCTGCAGTGTCTGTGAGGTGGCTGGATATGTGTGAACTGAAACAGGCAAGATGCTAGACACAGTATTACAATTCAGACACAATCTTTTTGCACATGTTTGAATTGATGGCTTGGAATCAATGCAAGGATGCTAGACTTCGGTGAGGTTGATCCTCACTTCAATGCCCTTCATACTTTAAAAAAAAATAATTACATATGCCAATTCTATTCTTTTTCATTTAAAATATGTTTTTTCCACAAGAAAAAAAGCCTTCTGCATTTATATATACCTCTTTGAAGCCTCCTTCAATCAGACCTTAAATCCAGGGCCTAAAATAAAATTTTAAAAACTTCATATGACAAATATTCTTAGTACATCAAATTTTCCTTCTTCTCGCTCCATACACGTCTGCTTTGGAAAACCATCCAGAAATTAGATTTGGGGGAACATGCAGGAGGAAGCAAACTAAGAGAAATTCTCATTGCTTGAATGCAACTCTGCCACTGTGATCTTGGATGTAGCCTACTATTTGCCTGAAGGGGAAAAAGATAATTCAGAAATGAGTGTGTGAACCAGGCCATGTACTTGACTCAGTCCTCAGAGTTGGCATCACTAGAGAATTCAGTAACAGGCCTCCTGGCAAAGATAAATAAAACAATAAAGAACAGAAAGAACTGTTCTTGTCGTATTCTTTATGCCCAAGGGAAGAATCTCTTAAACTACTTTTGATAAAAAGCCAACTTGCACAGATAAATTGTCCATGGCTCTATACCAGTTAAGTACTGAAGAAGCATTCAAGTACTGATGAAGGTTTAGTGGAAAATCAATTAGGGGTTTTTTTAATATACGTATCCAGCAAAACTTTTAAAAAGTAGACGTGTTATGAGATATACTATTATTGATGCCAATACTTAAGACAAATTATGTATAGGTTTGCAAGGGAAGGGTACATAAATATAACCTAATAAACACCTTTTAAAATTTAATTGGTTGAAAGTGATTGAGTTGAGATCCTTCCCATTAGCAAAAAAACCCCCAACCCCACTTGGAAAGAAGTTAATATTCTAACTTTATTCAGAGTTACCCTGCATTTTTAGACATGATAACCAGCTTCTGGATCTGGATCCATCTTTGTATCCATGAATATTGAAAGAACATTAAAATAGGCCCTGTTTATTTTAGCAACCTATCCTTTGTTTTATCCTATTCTGAAATAAGGTTTACTCTGTATGGTATAGTTTTATCTAGGCAATTCTGTGATGTAACTTTGGAAGAAAGGCAGCTTACCAATATTTTTCTAACTCTCAGCAGCTGGAAGAAGCTGGCCAATATTGTCAGGCCTTGAAAGTGAAGTAAGGTTCGGTCTGGTTAGAACTTGAATGGGATTCCTTCAAGAAGTGCTATGGCCCCAAACTACATTGGGAAGTTGAAAAAGATCTATGATAGCAAATGACTCATTTTCATGATGTCAAGAAAAGTCTGTCCAATGTATCCCTTGGAATCCAAATTTTATTGGATTAGTGTTATTTAGTGTTACTTTCAGCAATTTCCTCCTTTCTTTCCTGTAAAATTTATTATTATTATTCTAATGCAAGAGTCATCTGTAATTCTAGTCCTCCAACTTGTTGTGATCATTTATTTCCAGCTAAATAAGGTCTATTGTGACAAGCAGGTAGACAATGATTATTGTACAACAGATTAATACTTGTGTGAAATCCTTGTAGAGATTTATAATATGGTATGCCAAATATATCATATCATTCAGGAATAAGGTAGGGTAGGGTAGGGTAGGGTAGGGTAGGGTAGGGTAGGGTAGGGTAGGGTAGAACAGAACAGAACAGAACAGAACAGAACACTTTATTGATCAAGTATGATTAGACACAAGGAATTTGTATCTGGTGCAGAAGCTCTCAATGTACATGCAGAGCATCAGTGTAATAATAATAATAATAATAATAATAATAATAATAATAATAATAATACCAATAAGAGACGATAGTAGAGAAGATGAGAAAGATAATAATACTGCAGCCATACAATATGGGTAAATATACCTAGACATAAGACTGTGGGAATTAAGTGTTCAGCAGAGTGATGGCTTGTTCTATGCAAATAGGGCCCACAAATCAAAATCAGGAAGGTGTTTTGCCTGTATTGTGAGAAATTATCACAAGGTCTTTGGAGAGGGGAGAGGAGCCAGTACTTAAGGATTTCTTGTTCTGAAAATTCAACATCTCAGTTTCTCCTGATACCAATATCAGTTAGAGAAGTTTCCCCATCTTTTAGATGTTGAATTCCTCAACCTTCAATGGGTAATTTTTCTTCTATGGCATACAGTTCCTGTGAATTGTGGATGTCACTGAACTATATAATTACTGGGTTTTGGATATAAATTTGCCTAATGCTAACTTTTAAGGCTGGTGCCTCATAACAATATTAATAATTCAAAATAGTTACATAGCTCTGAAGATAGAGACAGAGATATCATAAAAATATAGAGTATTTTATTCTAAACTCCCACCCACCAAACAAAGGATTTTAAAGTATCAAAGTAATTCTGCAAAACACAGAAAATTATGGATTCTTTGAACAAATATTTTGAGCATATACACTCAAGCACTGGGAAGTTTCTAGAGCCAAATGCTTAGATTTTCTATAAACTGTTAATTGTGGTTCACAACAGCAATCACCATTTATTTGACTCTGGTGTGCATGATGTTATAAGCAATGTAAAGAATTTAAGCAAACCAATGCTTTAAAATGACTTTTCCCATTTGGCCTTTGAAATGTCATTTTCTGCATTTCTTTACACTTCCTTGTAATTATATCATAGTTCACTGAAGGGTTACCACAATCCTTGCTTAATTAAAAAATGGAAAATGCATTTTTTTTTATTTTCAATGTTTTATGGATAATATAGCAGGGGTGTGAAAAAGATGACCCTCCAGTTGTTAATGAATTACAGCTGCTACCATTCATTATTGATCATGATGAAATATTGAAGGAATTACTTATGGCCCCAAAGGCAATTCCTTTTTTAGGAAGTTGGAGGAAGCTGATGAACCTGAATTTATTATACAGACCTTTGAATGGAGGTATGGCATTGATCCATTAATTGATATGTTTTTTTTTTCTTTTAATGACCCTGCAAATCCCTTGCTTTGGATGACTGAATGGGTGACTGAATGGAGCTGAGCATTTACTGGCCGGATGCCCTTCCTGATGCCTATACAGAGTTGAGAGCAGATATTTTCTCTTTCTCTTTCTCTTTGCACCCTGATAGAGAAACATCTGTCACTGCCTAGGATTCAATTCTCAATCTTCCAAGTGGAAGATGAGCATCTTCACCCTCTGGGCCACCATGCTGCTCATTAATTGATATGGCTTGATCCTGACTTACTGTCACATTTTGCAGTGGCTGCAGTTGTAGAGAGCAGAGGTCTCTGCAGGGCACCTTGGGGAGGGTTTGAGCTTGGGCAGCACCATAAATCTTTGAGCCATTGCAAGCCACACTAAAGAACTCAGCAGGCTGCATGTAACCCATGACCCATGGGTTACATGCCCATGGGTACATGACCCATGTTTGGGCCTCCTGATCTAAATAAAGACATTGGAAGTAGTCAACTACTGAAGTAGAGTTAGGTATCATCACTTTATTGCTGAAATCTAGTTTACATCTTGGTTCTGAGCACAAGAGATGCATTTGAAGTTTGATCTTGATATTCAGAGGCTATATGAGTCTGGATGGGAACAACAATGCTTGGGGCTTACTACCAGCAAGACAGAGTAGTTCTGGGTCTGGAAATCTTCTAGTTCAATTATTATTTTACCTTTGGTCCTAGATGGAGTTTTGCTTCCCTGTGCAGAGCCGTAAAAGTTGTAAGCCAAGTTGTAAAAGGCCTCTTTCTTCCCTGAGGCTTTTCTCTTTGCTGGGGCTGCTTTTTTTCATCTTTCTTATCTTTGTCATCCTTATTCAGCTATCTACTATGAGCAATTATCCCTTCGTGGCAATCTGGCTTCTGATCAGAGGGGGAGAAATGGCTGATATGGGACTTTCTGCCTGGTATCTTTTCTCTCCCAAGTTTGGTTATGAAATAGAGATGCCAAAAGGAGCATCATGATACTCATGGGCATGTTCTACTTTGGGAACCAAGGAAGTATACAATCTACACAACTGTTCTAACAGTTGTCTTTTGGCTAGAAACCTCAGGCAAGGCTGAGCCAGGTTGCTGCATGATTTTGCATGTGGTGTGCTTGGTTCCTGGTAAAGGAAATTTCAGTATGATAGTACTGTAGGAAATTAGCACTCAACCCTCTCCTAAAAGAATGAAGTATTTTAAGAAATATTTAAAAAGGCAGAATATTATATTTCCCTGGATGGAGAAACATGTTTTAAAGAAAAAGCAGCTTCCTGCCTCTCCCCCCCCCACCCGCCCCACCACCTTTGTCAATGGGCCATTAAGGCCTCAGCCAAGCTCACTCATTTTCCCCCACCTTTGTCAATGAGTCATCATCTGCAACACAATAGGACCCATCTAGCGATAGAAACTCACCACATGGCAAGACTCAAGCAAGCTTGAGAGACAATCTACAAAGTTAGCTAAGACCCCTAGACCACCTGGGAGTTTGACAACCAATCAGGATACATTTCTTATACAGGAACAAGAAACTCAGGTGGGACCCAACAGAGGGCATAAAACCAAGGCACTCCCAGCATCTCGGATTTTCTTTGTTTTCTACTCAGGAACTCAAGCCATGTGATTCTGCTCAGGAACTCAAGTTATGTGATTCCTGTCCACCATTAAACAATCTTTCCAAGCAGTCTCCATGTTTCCAGTGTCTTTTTCCCCACTTGAACCCAGAAGGATATTTCTTCCAACAGTACCTTTCAGGTCAGATAATCCTGTCCTTGTTTATGAAACTAGAATTGTAAGCCCATTCAGTAAAATACAGTATGAGTCAGTTCTGCAAGAGAGTTCTTTTTTTTAAAACAACAGCCTTTACCTTTCATGCAAGGCAAATCAAGGGCCTTAATTTAGTTCTCCTTGTTCCTCTTATACATGCTTTCAATACTCATGTCATTTGTGACAATCTGCTCAAACAGAGCTGAGTCAAAAGTTCTTTAAAGAAAACTTTCTGTTCAGCATGAATCTCTTTGCCCTGCTTGAGATTGTTTTCTTTAAAAAAAAAGAAGAAGAAAAAAGAAAGAGTAAAAGATTTGTGGTACTATTGGTTTTGTGGGGGCAACATTCTTGGTGCTACGCTTTGCCACTAGCAGCATCGCCAGAGCCGCCTTGGAATAAATAAAAATGTCCAGTTGCCATTTTTTTACTCTGAAAAGGATTATTTCCTGGCTGTTCTTCAAATGTTCGGCCCTTCTAGAGCAGAGGTGGGAAACTATGGCCTTTTTATGACCTGCGGACTTCAACTCCCAGAATTCTTGGGCCAGCATGGCTGGCTCAGGAATTCTGGGAGTTGAAGTCCACAGTTCATGAAGAAGCCATAGCTCCCCATCTCTTTCTAGGGGAAAGGATCAAACCATGACTGATTAAAAGAAGGTGGTGCAATAGGCCCACTTTCTCTACCACCACCTTACTACCACAATTATTTAAAGGATAAACTCCACAATTGGATCTGAATAGCAAACATAAGGCTAAACTTTATTGAACCACATTGAAAAAAAGGCACACCGAGAATGGATGTTTTCCCAGGATTAGAAATGGTAGCTTTAAGAATTAGAATAATAAAATATTTCTACTAATAGAGGTAGACTGAAGACGCTACAGGGATAAGCAGTGAGACATTTCAACCCAAAAAGGAAAAGGAATCCAGTTGACATGACTCCAGTTCCAGACAACCAATAGAGGAGAATATTTGTAGCTCAGGATTGAAAAGAAGGGTCCTTGGTACTCTCTGAGTTTGGTTGTTTTGGCTGTTTTCTTGCAGACATTTTATTACCAGACTAAGTAATGTCATCAGTGCCCTGATATGAAATGCCTGCAAGAAAACAACCAAGCTTAGAGAGCAGCAAGAAGCCTAAAGTATTTCTATCACCTCAACTAGGTCTGATAAGTGAATTCACAACATTTCCACATATAGCTCTCCCATATCCCTCTAACCTGCCTCCCTTTCCCCAGACAACGTGAGAATAATCTCATATGTTGAAGAACACAAGTAGTATGAGAAAGGTTTCGTGATTTTGTAAAATGTACAAGAAAGGTTTTTATAAAACTTTCCATGGCACATGTACATTTCATACACGTTCCTTGTTTGAAAAAAAACCCTATTTTATTAAATTCTTTAAAGAAAAAAAATGAACAAAATAGAAAAAAGATAAAGGAAAAGAATCAGATGAATAAACAAGAGATTTACAAATATGACACTGAATAGTTTTTCAATATTTCAGTAAGTGATTAAAGATACCAAATAGACATTAGGGTTTAAAAACCCAAATCTCACTATGAAAGTCTATGTGGAATACAAATAACAGCAGCAAAGTGCAATACAGCATCAATCATAAAATAAAATTATAAACTATGATAAATGCATACATTTCTTTCAGTCATCGTCAGCCTGGTGCCCTCCCACAGCATCTTTCATCACACCTGAACAGGTCACCTGCTTAGCAGGTGAAGAACAGGAGACCAAGCCTGGGAAAGGATTCTCTATTTTGGAAGATACAAAGCAGGAGAAGGAGGTTGTCCGTCATCCCCTCCCATGACATCTTTTTAGTGTTTTCTGAAACAATAATCTTTAAAAAAACCCTCCATTGTCTGTTGCGTTCTTTTTCCACTTTCCAAAGGGCCAACTAATTTGGAACACACTGAGTCTGGCTCTGCTTTTTCTGTTGCTATTAACAGACCCTTTCTCTTTCTTCTATCTGTGTCTTTCCGCTTGATTTAATTAAGCATTTTTTTTTCCTGCCCCTTTTGCTGAACTGGGTCCATTTTAATCATGGATGGTGTTATAACTCTATCTCCAGCTGAATTGTTCACCTTATTAGTGCTGGTTTGCCACAACAATGGATGTATGACAATATAGAATAAACAGAATAACAGAGTTGGAAGGGACCTTGGAGGTCTTCTAGTCCAACCCCCTGCTTAGACAGGAAATCCTAAGCCATTTCAGACAAATGGTTATCCAATCTCTTCTTAAAAACTTCCAGTGTTGGAGTATTCAGAACTTCTGGAGGCAAGTTGTTCCACTGATTAATTTTTTTAACTGTCAGGAAATTTTTCCTTAGTTCTAAGTTGCTTCTCTCCTTGATAAGTTTCCATCTGTTGCTTCTTGTCCTGCCCTCAGGTGCTTTGGAGAATAGCTTGACTCCCTCTTCTTTGTGGCAGCCCCTGAGATAGTGGAAAACTGCTATAATGTCACCCCTAGTCCTTCTTTTCATTAAACTACACATGGCCAATTCCAGCAACCATTCTTCATATGTTTTAGCCTCCAGTCCCCTCATTATCTTTGTTGCTCTTCTCTGCACTCTTTCTAGAGTCTCACCATCTTTTTTACACGTGGCAACCAAAATTGGATGCAGTATTCCAAATATGGCCTTACCAAGGCATTATAAAGTAGTGTTAACACTTCATGTGATCTTAGTTCTATCCCTCTGTTTATGCAGCTTAGAAGTGTGTTGGCTTTTTTGGCAGCTGCTGCACACTGCTGGCTCATATTTAAATTGTTGTCCACTAGGACTCCAAGATCCCTCTCACAGTTACTACTATTGAGCAAGGTACCACATATACTGTACCTGTGCATTTTGTTTTTCTTGCCTAAATGTGGAACCTTACTTTTTTTTCACCATTGAAACACACTCTTTGAGACACACTCTTTCTCACACACAAGTATGAATCAAGGGTAACAATTTTAAAGACTGGGAAATTTTACCACTGTAATTCAGAGTTAAAACACTTGGCCATAAACTCTGCTAAAATCAACATCAGATATATTAATGAACACACACATCCACTTTTCTCTTCCTTGTAAAAAAAGTTCCATTGGTCTTGTTTTTAAAAGAATTGTGGGTGCAATGTCCTCTCTCAATGTCCTGATTGAAGAACGCGGGGGGGGGGGGGATCACTTACTACAATGCTTGTTCCACAAGATGAAACAAAAGAAAATGGTTGTTTTTCAGGATAATGGAAAAATAAAAGCTACAATAAAGGAAAATGGTGGCAACCCAGCTGGGCAAGAATTTCAGAAATCCAGCAATAAAGCACAGTTAAATTTTCCATGGGTGAGCGAGTTTGGAATTCTTTTTTATTTTTTCCAGGAAATTCTTTTTGTCTGTGTAGTGCAGTTTCATCTTTGGAAAACTTATTTATTTAGACAGGCATTTAATTCTAGCTAGCTAGCCAATTCATTCTTTTATGCTGGGTTGTTTTTTCTGCTTTCTCTTCCCTTTTCTACGGTTGCATTTTGACAAGTTTGTTCTATTGTTTTTCAGTTGTTCCTTTGGATTTGTTTAGCTACTGTATGGCAGAAAGTCAGAATATAATAACTATGGCCAGCTTTAAAAAGTTTTAAAAAGTCATCGCTGAGTCCCAGCATATAGGAAAGGAAGTAGATGGCTTTTTATGAGTGGGACTGGATATATTAAATTAGGTTTGAGACTGAAAATGTCAGTGGAATGTGAATTGACAGGATTCATAACATGTGAAGTTCATGTTCATGACGTGTTTTTAAAACATGATTATCTTTAAAATATGTATTTTAAAGCAAAATGTACAACTAGCAAACTTTTTTTTGTTGTTGTTCCTTTGTAACTTTCTCAATCAGATACAGTATTTTTTTTCTCTGGAGAATCTCTTGCACAAGCTTTAAAGTAGGGAATGATGGAGACCAGCAAACTCTCGGGCCCAGGGCCTTCGGCTGATGCTGTGCAATGCCAGGTCCGTGGTAAATAAAGCCCCCCTCATTTGTGATCTTATTCAGGAGGGGGGCGCGGACCTGGCGGGTATTACGGAGACCTGGTTGGGCCAAGAGGGGGGGGTCCCCCTTGTTGATATGTGCCCACCAGGGTTTTGTGCATTTCATCAGCCAAGGCCACAGGGGAGGGGCGGGGGAGTGGCGGTTGTTATAAACGAGGGCCTTGCCCCGAGGGAGACCATTGTTCCTCAGACGGCCGGCTGTGAGTCCCTCCTTGTGAAGTGGGGTCATAAGGTGCAGTTGGGTCTGCTAGTCACATACCTGGCTCCCTGCCACGTGGCAGCGGCCCTGCCCGAGCTGCTCGACGTTATTGCCGCGGTGGCGGTTGAGACCCCCAGGCTTATGGTCATGGGGGATTTTAACCTGCCGTCAGTCGGTGAGACGTCGGAGACGGCTCGGGAGTTCATGGCCTCCATGACAGCTATGGACCTGACCCAGTTAATTCATGGCCCTACTCACGTGGGGGGAAACACGCTGGACCTGGTTTTTGTCTCTGGACAATGGTTGAGTGATCTTGAGATAGGGGATATAGCGATTGAACCCTTGTCATGGTCAGATCACTCTCTCCTTCGGCTAGACCTTCGAACCACCGCACCTCGCTGCAGGGAGGCGGAACCGATGAGGTGGTTCCGCCCCAGGCGCCTGATGGATCCTGATAGGTGCCAGACGGAGCTTGGGCCATTTCCCGAGTCTCTGGCACACGGCTCGGTCGAAGACTTGGTGGCCGCCTGGGATGAGGCGGCTGCCGGGGCTTTGAACCGGGTTGTGCCTTTGCGGCCTCTGACCCGGCGCCGATCTCACCTGGCTCGTTGGTATACTGAGGAGCTGAGGGAGATGAAGTGCCGGAAAAGACGCCTAGAGAGCAGTTGGAGGGTCAGTCGTTCTGAATCTGACCAGACACTGGTAAGAGCTCATATTAAGACTTACCTAGAGGCGATAAAAGTGGAGAAGAGGAGTTATTTCTCTGCTCTTATTGCGTCATCAGATAATCGCCCAGCCGCCCTGTTTAGGGTGACCCGCTCCTTACTACAACAAGGGGCGCGGGAGGACCCCTTGGAGGGTAGAGCTGAGGATTTTGTTCAATATCTGTATGACAAAACCGCCCAGATTCGGGAACAGCTGGACTCTAACCCTGAATGGGTAGATCCAGGGGAGGTGACTGGGACAGGTCTTGAGACTATTACATGGGAAGAGTTTGACTCTGTGACTCCAGAAAACGTGGACAGGATACTGAGCAGTCTGAGCGCAGCCACATGTTTATTGGACCCGTGTCCCTCCTGGTTGGTGCTGGCCTCCTGGGAGGTGGCACAAGGCTGGCTCCAGGGGATTATAAATGCTTCTTTGAGTGAGGGTGTCTTCCCCGCCGCTTTGAAGGAAGCGGTGGTGAGACCCCTCCTCTAGAAGCCTTCCCTGGACCCGGCAATGTTGGTAAATTATCGTCCCGTCTCCAACCTTCGCTTTGTTGCGAAGGTTGTTGAAAGTGTGGTGGCGCAACAACTGCCTCAGTACCTGGATGAATTGACCTATCTAGATCCGTTCCAGTCGGGCTTCAGGTCCGGGTACAGCACGGAGATGGCATTGGTCGCGTTGGTAGATGGTAGGGCTCGGGACAGGGGTTGCTCCTCTGTCCTGGTCCTATTAGACCTCTCAGCGGCTTTTGATACCATCAACCATGGTATCATGCTGCACCGGTTGGAGGGGCTGGGAGTGGGGGGCACTGTGTTGCGGTGGTTCTCCTCCTTTCTCTCCAACCGGTCGCAGTCTGTGTTGTCAGGGGGGCAGAGGTCGACCCCAAGGCCCCTTGTATGTGGGCTGCCGCAAGGATCGGTCCTCTCGCCCCTTCTGTTCAACATTTATATGAAGCCGCTGGGTGAGATCATCCGTGGTTTTGGGGTGAAGTACCATCAGTACGCTGACGACACTCAGTTGTACATCTCCACCCCAAACCACCCCAATGATGCCCTCGAAGTGATGTCCCGGTGCCTGGAGGCCGTACGGATCTGGATGGGGAGGAACAGACTCAGGCTCAACCCTTCCAAGACCGAGTGGCTGTGGTTTCCGACATCCCGATATAGTCAGTTGGTGCCATCTCTGACTATTGGGGGTGAGTCATTAGCCCCCACGGATGGGGTTCGCAACTTGGGCGTCCTCCTGGACTCACGGCTGTCTTTAGAAGGGCATATGGCGGCCGTGGCTGGGAGGAGTTTTTATCAGGTTCGCCTGATTCGCCAGTTGCGTCCCTTTCTAGATCGGGATGCGTTACGCATGGTCACTCATGCCCTCGTCACCTCCCGCCTGGACTACTGTAATGCTCTCTACATGGGGCTCCCCTTGAGGAGCACCCGGAGGCTCCAACTGGTCCAGAATGCGGCCGCGCGGGTGGTGATGGGAGCGACGTGGCGCTCCCATGTGACTCCCCTCCTGCGCGAGCTGCACTGGCTTCCAGTGGTCTTCCGGGTGCGGTTCAAGGTTTTGGTGACCATCTTCAAAGCGCTCCATGGCTTAGGACCAGGGTATCTTCGGGACCGCCTTCTGCCACAAACAGCCTCTCACCGACCAGTCCGCTCCCATAGAGAGGGTCTCCTCAGGGTGCTGTCGGTCAAACAGTGTCGACTGGCGACCCCCAGGGGGAGAGCCTTCTCTGTGGGGGCTCCTACCATCTGGAACGAGCTCCCCCCCGAGATAAGAAATCTACATGACCTGGGTACTTTTCGCCGCGCCTTGAAAACATTCTTATTTGAACTAGCTGGGCTGGTTTAACCTCCTTTTTTGGGTTTTTAAATTTTATAATCATAATTGGACTTTTAAACTGTTGAGCCAAATTATTTAATTCGTTTTTAATGATTTTTTAACTTTTGTATTTGTTATATCTTATTCTGGCTGTTCACCACCCTGAGTCCCGTCCGGGAGTAGGGCGGTATATAAATTAAATAAATAAATAAATAAATAAATAAATAAATAAATAAATAAATAAATAAATAAATAAATATTTGTTATAGTAAAATCTTGAGCAGATAATTAACTCCTACTTCAGACCCCTGGATCTGGATAGCCTACACATACAATATGTGTAGGTACATAAGGTAAAGGTAAAGGTTCCCCTCGCACATATGTGCTAGTCGTTCCCGACTATAGGGGGCGGTACTCAACTCTGTTTCAAAGCCGAAGAGCCAGCACTGTCCAAAGATGTCTCTGTGGACATGTGGCCGGCATGACTAAATGCCAAAGGTGTGTGGAACACTGTTACCTTCCCACCAAAGGTGATCCCTATTTTTCTACTTGCATTTTTTACGTGCTTTTGAACTGCTAGGTTGACAGAAGCTGGGACAAGTAACAGGAGCTCACCCAATTACACGGCACTAGGGAGTCAATCTTTCGATTGACAAGCTCAGCGTCTTAGCCACTAAGTCACCACATCCCTCCTATATGTACATACATAATGTAGGTACATACACAGTCCCTATACATACAAAATGTGTAGGTACGTACATACACAGGCACATACATACATACATACATACATATATACATACATACACACAATCATTCAATAAATGAATAAAATATTTGGTGAAATATGAGATAAATTAATTAATCTGTTTTATTCATTTGGCAGGCTGTATACCTCTGCAACCCTGTAGGATGATTCTCTCCCTCTCCCTCTCTCTCTCTCTCTCTCTCTCTCTCTCTCTCTCTCTCTCTCTCTCTCTCTCTCTCTCTCTCTCTCTCTCTCTCTCTCTCTCTCTCTCTCTCTCTCTCTCTCTCTCTCTCTCTCCTCCCCCCCCCCCCCACTTTTTAGCCCTTGGGCAAGGACACATGCTGTTGTATTTTGTTTTGTTTAAATGCTACATTCTTTGTACTGGCACCAAGCCCCTGAAAGTACATCAAAAGCTTTCAAATACAAATCATTAAGGTGCCATTCAGGCAACTTCAAACAATGAGCCTGGCTCCAGACAACTCCTCCTTAAACCTTTTGAGTGAAAGAAACCATTCCTGTGACATCAAGATGATCTTCCATGATTGACATTTTAGAAAGACCTGGTGCTGTCCTCACGCACCTTTTAGCAAAGGGATGAATCTGTCCTTTCAACGTAAGACAATTAACTCCCATGAGAAACGGTTCATGTAGGATTGGAGTATAGAAAGGCTTGGCATATACAGAAGGATCTCTCGGGACAAGCACCTGAACTTATGCCCTCGGCACAGGTACCCAAGAGGAGAGCAATCACTGCAGGCTGCCTTTTCACTTAGCAAAAGAAGTGATGCAGTTGGTATGCTTATAAATTGCAATATATAAATACCTTTGTTTTCATTAAAAACAATAAGGTGCAATATAATCAATTTTTGACCAGCAAATGTCTACCTCTCAATGTGCCTTAAAAGACTTCTTCTTTCTTTTTCTTTTTTAACTTCATTTGGGAAAAATAAGGATGAGGTGGAAGGAAAGACCTGACTTCATATAACTATCGATTTAAAAATCTCTCGTGATGTACATTTACTTTGTCTCACACCAATTTTACTAGTTGGGTTTAGCTAAACTTCCGGAAGGAAGGAAGGAAGGAAGGAAGGAAGGAAGGAAGGAAGGAAGGAAGGAAATAAATATTTTAGGAAATATTAAAAAGGCAGAATATCTGGATGAGAAAAGGAGAAACATGTTTTAAAGACAAAGCAGCTCCAAGGTGATGGGATTAAGACATGACCCTCAGGACATGATAGCATTAGCCCTCTACCCATCTAGCAATAGAACTCACCACATGGCATCTGGGAGTTTATATCACTCAGCAAGATTCAACCAAGCTTGGGACTCAAGACACTACAAAGTTACCCCTGCATGGTCCCATGGGAGTCTGACAACCAATCAGAATACAGGAACAGGAAGCTCCAAGGTGGTGCCCAACAGAGGATATAAATCTCTCTCTCTCTCTCTCTCTCTCTCTCTCTCTCTCTCTCTCTCTCTCTCTCTCTCTCTCTCTCCCCCCCCCCCCATGTGCTTATTTTTCCCAGGACCTCAAACCATGTGGTCCTGTCAAGTCTTAAAACCATCCTTCCAAGCAGTCTCCATATTTCCAGTGTCTTTCTCCCCACTTGGAACTGAACCCAGATGGACATTTCTTAGGAAGGAAGGAAGGAAGGAAGGAAGGAAGGAAGGAAGGAAGGAAGGAAGGAAAGTTGGTTGTAGGAGTTTTCACCCAAACACCAAAAAGTGTTTTAACTTAAACAGAGGTTAAGGGAAAGAAATTAAATCATACACCCTGAGAAACACTGGTTTAGATTAATGGATCATTTCAGTTTTAATGTCATGTAAACAAGGCTGTCATATTTATTCTTTGTGCATTACTGTATAAAAGTTTATTACAGGTAACCGCTAAGCTTTTTGTTGCAACCACTAATTGTACCCAGAAAGGGAACAGGATTAGCTAGGCAAACATTAGCTTATCTTCTCCTCTTTCTGACTAGCATGCTTCTCATTTTGAATCAAGGGTCATATCTTCAAGAAAGTGAACTGCTGGGGCAGAAAAAACTCATGTTTGCAGGTTCTGGCATACCTAACCAGAAAAGCTTTTCAATTAGCAAGTGGGGGGGGGGAGAATCTTTGCTTTCTTCTACAAATTATTTCATAAAACATCAAAGTTGAAATTTCCTTAATACCATTTATTTTTATTGATTATTACAAAATTGGTTAACTCCTCAGTGTTCCTGATAAATTTACTCCCCTAGCCAAGCTCTATCACATGAGGCGAAGGATAAATCATTTCAAGTTTTCCTTATTTCTTAATTTTCTTCCATCCTGTAATGTAGGATAGGCTTTATATATATAAAAAAATTCAAATATCTGGAACCCTCAGTTACATACTTTAATTTTAAGCAGGATCTAAAGAAATTTATAGTTCATAATCCACAAAACTGATTGATTTATGGAAAAAAGATATTTTTTGAGCTTTGAGCTTACCTGCTGCTGATTTAGGAGTACCAGCTGAATTATGAGTCATTTGACTAAATTGGCTACTCATTATAGTGGTGATATTACAATTGGCTGAAAAACAAAACAAAGAACAACTTTGCAATTACATTTAAAAGAAAGGCAATTTGATGAGAAGAATTACATGCAAAATTCCCAGTATGTGGAACTGTTTGTAATTCATATCCTTTTGTTTGTTGCCTTACTCTTTCACTCTCTCTCTCTTTCTCTCTTCTGTATTCTCACATATTCATAGCACATTAATTTCATTGTACTCTTCAGTAATTGTCCCCAATTATATTTTTGCCTAACTTTCCAATATTGACCAAGTTACTGATATTCTTCTACCATCTCCTCCTCCTCCTCCTCTGCCTCCTCCTCCCCCTTTCTTTTACAGAAATTTGAGACTATTAAATAAAGAACTAATTTAGAAATGTTTTCAAATTTCAGCTTTCTGACATAGCTTATAATTTTGCCCTCGGCAGCTGAATGAAATGGTTGCCAAAGTCTTTTTCATCACCATTTTTTGAAACCGAGACGCTAAATTTTGAACCCCAGAAAATGTTTAGGTTTGGAATAAGTTCAAGTGTCAATATCTAGTCTTTCAAACCCAGGATTAAGGCACGAAAGGCTCAAAATAGCCTTTCAAATAGCTCAGGATTAAAATGCAAACATGTTGGAAAGACTCATCATTGAATCAACAGAATCAAATTTCACTTATTTATTCATGCATGTCTGCTTTTCTGATCTGCACTGAACCCTCAGACTGAGGTGAATTTTAAATCCAAATAAATTTTTTTACTATTGTTGTTTTGCAAATGGAAATATCCCATTATATACTCACAATACTAATACGGCTTAAGCAGCAGAGGCTAACTGAAGATCGACTACGAAATACCACAGCCTCTCATTCCAACATGTTAACCAGTATATGACTCTGGGTCCTCCCTAACCAATGTCTACCATACATCAACTGCAAAAATCCAGATGATAACTGGATAGTAGCAAAGATGCACAAAACTCTTAACTTTTTAAAGCCCCCACTTTTCTTAATTCTTGTGTATCAATTTTTTTCACGTAACTTTGTTTAAGTAGTAATTTATGTTACCAAAGGGCAATCAATAGGATCCCAAATGGTTGATGTCATTATATGAGCCTACACTAGTTGCAAATTCACACTGGCCCTGCACTATCTACTGCCATGTATTTGCATAAACTAAATCACGTCAGTGTTGTGTTCTCCTGTGACTTCTTGCAAGTAACAAAAGGGAATTCCATTCGGAATTGCATATAAATGTAAATTCTATCTAATGATACGGCAAAGTATTGAATTTAAATCAGGGAGAGTCAGGTTTGGTCAACCAAGTTTCTCACTAGCTGGTTTATGGCCAGCCAGTCTTGTCAATTATAATAATAATAATATAGATTTGCCCATGTTTTTATTGAACAAATTCATCATTTTTTAAAAATAAAATAGAATAATAGATAGGAACCAGTGAAAATTCTGTGGGTGTGGCTTGGTGGGTGTGGTGTGGCTTGGTGGATGTGGCTTGGTGGGCATGGCAGGGGAACTATACTGCAAAATCTACATTCCCACTCCACTCCAGGAGAAGGATACTCCAAAATCCCCATTCCCTCCCCATTCTGGGGCCAGCCAGAGGTGGTATTTGCCGGCTCTCTAAACTACTCAAAATTTCTGCTACCAGTTCTCCAGAACCTGCTGGATTTCACCCCTGTACTAGACTAGGACTGGGAAGACCCAGTTTCAGGTTCGAGGTCTTCTACGAAAAATCATTGGATGACTTTGTGATAGTCACATCATCATAGACTGGCCTACCTCATGGGATGGTGAGAATAAAATGAAGGGACATTCCTGTGTAAATCAAGCTTTTTTTCTGTTTCTCTGCCATTATTTTAAAAGCAATAAAAAATATTTTTTAAAAAATCCATTTGTCAAGTACTATTGCACTTTTCATCTGGCAAAACAATATTGTCCGTGTGAAAGAATCAGGATTATTCATAAAATTGCAGCATAAAAGGTTTATTCAAGCCTATACACAGTAATCTAATCAACTAAAGTTCAATACGAAATTGGCGCCAGATAAAGATCAAGAGAATTAGGGAGGGTTGGAACTTGGAATGTTTGTAGGAATGCAATGATTCTAAACTAATGACATCCTTAACTCCATCTCTTCTCTGCCTGCTCTTCTCCTGCATCATTCTCCAACTTCTCTTACTTTTGGCTTCATCTGGGACCTCTAACCAACATTCCACATAAGGAGAGTAACTTCAGAGTAGAATAAATAACTAGAAGAGAATAATTATAAATTGCTACTACGTAGAGCAGACATGGGTACTGCATTTCAAAATGTTTTCTTTAGATTTCATAATTTTCCAAGCTTGGTTTTTCCTGGCGTTTTAAGGGAATTTGGAAAGTAATGAGAAAGGCATTGTCCAATGTGTTATACATTTGTTAATCTGATATATTTTTACTGTCCCATATCCTTTCCCACATCAATTTTTAAGGATTTCAGGACTTCCTAAAACTGATCAAAAAAAAAAAAAATAAACACAGTAATTTAAAACAGATGACAATTTTGCATGGCATTCAAAAGATGCACAAAGCAGGCTTCTCTAACAGTGCCATTCATTTTTTAAAAAGAATATAATAAAAACACAGGTGAATGAGGACTTTAATGGATGAAGAAGGGTTGATATAGGAAGATGAGTTCCTTCTAGTATCGGGATTCCAAACAATTTGAGGCTTCTAGGTGAGTGCCAGCACTTTGATTTGGGGCTAGAAGCAAACAGCCAGTACAGTTGTTTCAAAATTGAGGTACTTAGGCACATATCTGACTTTTTATTTGTTTGTTTATTTTTTACATTTATATCTTGGCTTTCATTCAAGGAGCTCAAAGCAACGAACCTCTTTGTTTGGGCCCCACTTGTAGTTCAGAAGGCAGTTTCAGAAATGTTATCGAAGGTCCAATGTGCTTCTCAGTCTGAAAAAGTTCATATAACAAGAGCAGGGGTGGGTTCTACTTACCTTTACTACCGGTTTACAACCGGAGCGTGCATGCTTCTTTGCATGCACAGAAGCTTTTGTGCATGCACAGATCGTCCATTGTGATGTCTGGGCGGGTGGGAGGAGCCTCCTGCTGCTTTACTACCGGTTCACAAGAATCAGGAGCAACCCACCACTGAACAAGAGCACCTAGACTTATGTACCACTTCATAGTGCTTTGCAGCCCTCTCTAAGCAGTTTACAGAGTCCGCATATTACCCCCAACAATCTAGGTCCTCATTTTACTGACCTTGGAAAAATGGAAGTCTGAGTTAACCTTGAGCCGGTCAGGATCGAACTCCTGACAGTGAGCAGAGTCAGCCTGCAATACTGCATGCTAACCATTGCACCACCAGGATTCTTAGCTTTTACCTTACCTTTTGCAGATTTCAAATCCCCCCCCCCCCTTATTCCCCAGAACCCAGACTGAAGTTCGGCAAATTCTTCTTACTGAACAAATAACTTTAGTTGCTTATTCCCATGAACAATTTCTCCTATTGTGCTGCAGGAGGAGGAATGAGCAAAGAAACAGTGTTTTAAAGCACTTGGGTGCTGCTTTTGGCAGTACATCTCATTTCTCTTGGTTTCCTTTCCTCGTTGTAGCATTATGGCATTATCTTCAGCAGTTTAAGAGGTGGGGACAGCAGTTAAGTTTTTGGATTGGTTATCTTCTTCCAGTTGTTTTTAATCTCATGGTGAAACTCTGGTTAGCTGCTTGACAACTTTTCTTACAATAGACAGCTCTCCTCCCACGCTTCTTTGGTGGCTGTGATTCAAACTGGAGGCAAGATTAAAAGAACCCCATCGAAACATCCCAGATCCCTTTGACTGAAAAACATTAAATCTTCAGGATTAATCATTCAGCAGGTAAATGACAAGCACAAAGATGTCAGGCTGAAATAACATGCCAGGTTTTTAGAAAAGAAAGAAGAGGGAGGAAGAAAAGCTCCTCTCCATCCACTATCCAATATCAACAAAAAAATGTGCCAATTTATTTCTTAAAAAAAAAAGTTTGTCAGATGAGTAGGATAATGTTAGTTTCCAGCGTGCATTACACACTTGTTTTCTATACCAGCGGTCACCAACTGGTGGTCCATGGACCTCATGGTCCATGAGAAAATGTTGATGGTCCACAGAAAAATTATTTGCATTTTTTATATTGCACTAAATCAGGGGTCCACAAACTACGGCCCGTGGGACAGATACGTGCAATGAACTTTTGTGTTGCTGCAGAGAGTCTCCCCCTTTGAGGTCTTTTTGTGTAGGTCAGAGGGGGGCAAAAATTCTGACTTGGGGTCTGCTTTGGCCTCCTGGTGTGGGGCTTTGAGCAAAGGCTAGAGGGAAGTACAGCTGGTGGCAAAGAGCCGGAGGACCTTGTTCCAGTGGGACTACATCATGACCTGGAACTGGCTGACCATCTCAGCTCACTGAGCCTCCAGGTGCCTGTACCTGGCCTTGCACTCCTCAGGTCTTCTCTCTGCTTGGAAAGCCTATGCTCCTAGTCCTCAGTGAGGTGCTTCTGCTGAGCTTCCTTCTCGGTCAGATTCAATTTGAAATGAGCATCTGTTTTGCCAACTCTTCCTCATGTTGGCTGCTTAGCTCCAACAACTGCTTCCTGTTGGGGCCGTAAGAAGCCCAGGCGGGAAGGTGAGGAGTGGCTGGGAGGAGAAGGGTGAGTAGAGGCTGGCGAGGCTACCCTCGACATGAGTGACATCCACCCAGTCACATGACCACCTAGCCACGCCCACCCAGCCAGTCATTAGACAGATCATATTAGTGGTCCGGGGGATTTAAAAGTATGAATTTAGTGGTCCCTGAGATCCGAAAGGTTGGTGACCCCTGCACTACACTGCTACATGGGGCAACTGTGGTAATGTGGTCTCAGGGTTAAAAATTAAATATTTAACAACAGATAAGTGTTGAAATTGAAATTGAGTGCAGACCTAAATATACCATCTTTCATGCCCTTATTGTGCATTTTTTTTTTATTTAGTAGGTGTACCATTTTTTTTTTCTAAATTCTCTCTTCATCTCTGTTTCCTACTGTAGAAACTATTCAGGAGTATATGAAAAAGTGGTACGAAAACAGACGTTCTTTATTTGTGCTGAGATTTGATAGAATCATAAAGATAGAAGGATGTGCGCAGGGGTAGATTCTACTTATCTTTACTACCGGTTCGCAATGGGGGCAACCCACCATTGGATTTGCAGGTCATCCGAGATTTATTTGTTTAGTGACGGAAGTTACAATGGCACTGAAAAAAGTAACATATGATTTTTTTCACACATATAACCATTGCAGCATGCTGGTGATCACATGATCAAAATTCAGATGCTTGGCAACTGATTCATATTTATGACGGTTGCAGTGTCTCGGGATGACATGTTCAACTTTTGCGACCTTCTGACAAGCAAAGTCAGTGGAGAAACAGATTCACTTAACAATCGTGTTACTAACTTAACCACTATAGTGATTCACTTAACAACTGAGGCACAAAAGGCCGTAAAATGGGGCAAAACTCACTTAACAAATATTTCACTTAGCAACAGAAATTTTGGGTTCAATTGTGGTCGTATGTTGAGGACTACCTCAGGGGTGGTTTCTACTTACCTTTACTACTGGTTCACAATGGAGCCGCGCATGCATGCCCAAAAGCATTTTGATGACATCAGGGTCGGTGGGGGGAGCCTCCCGCCAGTTTTACTACCGGTTCTATAGAACCGGTGCAAACCAGGGGCAACCTACCACTGGACTACCTGTATCGAAGTCATCTACTTTAACTGCTTCCTATGTACAGGTCATCACTGACAAATACTCATCCAGTCCCTGTTTGACAATTTTTTGTGAAAAATGTAGCTTCTTACACATGCAGCCAGGAAGTTACTTTTGATGTCCAGCCTGAAACTTACTTCTTTATAGATTTTACCAAATGATTCTGGTCTTACCTTTTGAGACGGCAGAGAATAAGGCCAACCCTCCTTCTATGAGGCATCTCCTCAGGTATCCAGAGACTGTTATCCTATCTCCCTTCAGTTGTCTTTTCTGTAGACTAAACATACCCAGATCCTTTAATTGTTCCTCATAGGTGTTGGTGTCTAGATCCTTCAACACTTACTAGGCCTCCTTTGAATTTGCTCCAATGTTCAGACATTATCACATGGTATTATATAATAGAAGATCCAAAGAATTCATACAGTAGAAAATATAAAATGATCATCATTTTTAATCAGTACAATAATATGTTTGTTGATTTCATTATTTTTCTACATCACCGTTCTCCAAAAAGTATTTTGTCAATTCCTAATAGTAATTATAAAAGCTCAGCAAACCATGAGTAAGCAAGTCAACCGTTAAGTAATATCACGTAGTAACACTGATACTCAATTCAGTGGCAATCACTATTTCAAGGCTACTCAAAACAGCACTCTTAGCAGCCTTCCTAATGGATGCTTAATGGTACGCACTAATGAACCTCATTGGGGAGGCAACCTCTTAGTTGCAATAGAGAAATGCAAGATGTATGGTTCAGGCTATTCTCCTTAAAGGCCTTGAAGGAATCCGGGTTCCAAGCCATGAAATATAGGTGAAACTATCACTATAAATTGTTCCCAGAATAAAAGTCGGTAGAGCATTCACAAAACTAGTGGTATGTTGCTACAGTGTCAATCTGCTGGAAAAAAATGACAACTATTACAATTCCTAAGTGGACTTCAAAGGCAGCCCCAGATATAACATATTGCAATAATCCATTTTAGACATGAAACGATTATGTCAATATTCCCAGGTAGTTCAGACAGGAAACATGACAGATGAACAAGTTCTGGCTACAAGATTAACAGAATCTTGCAAGTTTGATAGTACAAATCTCCCACTGTCTCCTTTACAGCCTGAGAAGTTAGTGAAGTGCCTTTCTGATAGTAAGGGTTCCTTTTTCCTGTGTCGATTAGGCATCTGTGGGCTATGCCATCTCCTATCTGATGATTCCTTAGGCCAGGGGTCTCCAACCTTGGCAGCTTTAAGCCTGGAGGACTTTAACTCCCAGAATTCCCCTGGCTGGGGAATTCTGGGAGTTGAAGTCCTCCAGACTTAAAGTTGCCAAGGTTGGAGACCCCTGCCTTAGGCAGCAACTCTCAACCCCATTCATTTCCCCATCTCATATATAGTAATTGATAAGGTGTCTCACTCCAAATTATACCCTACAAAAAATGAGGAAAAGCCTGAATGAAGAGCTAGGAACTGAATAAGTACAGAGCAGACCAAAACTGGTACCTTTCAAACACAGGACGAAGGGCCTTCTAGAAAATTCACTTACTTGTAGATTTCAACTGCTGCTCAAGTTCTTACACCTGTAATCCTCCCTACTCTATCGGAAAACTAATTAATTATTTCTTTCTATTTTGATGTGTGCTTCTACTATGGTTCCATCAGGTCAGTAATTTTAATTGATACAGATTCCATCATTGGGCTGCCTAGAAATTGCAGACAAGCCACTACAAGCCTCAGAGACATGATGACTAACCTGATGTAGGACCTGCCTATTCCTTGTTTCTGAAATTGTAGATTTGGTCAATTGTTTCTTGTATTCGCCCAAAGATTTTCATGCCTTTGAAATGCTATTCTAAGCATCTTCATCTAGAGCAGTGTTTCTCAACCTTGCCAAATCTAAGATGTGCAGACTTCAACTCCCAGAATTCCCTAGCCGGACTTGCTGTCTGGGGAATTCTGGGAGTTGAAGTCCACATGTCATAGAATTGCTAAGGTTGAGAAACACAGATCTAGAGGGATATAATCTACATCTATATTTAGATCAGTGGTGAAATGCTACCGGTTCGCACTGGTTTAGGCAAACCGGTAGTAATAAAACCTACCAGTTCGGGTGAGCCAGTAGTAAAAAAGTGCTACTAGTTCCCCTGAATCAGTATTTCTGACGATCAGCTGTGCCGAACGATTTAAAATTTTTAGGAAGCTGGAAATCCTGCTTTCTAGTGAATCTAAATAGCGCGGCAAAGCTGATTCCTCCCCCTCACTGTTCTACTTACTTTCCCAAGTCTCCTTTTGGCACGTATTGCACATGTGCATTCAGTGTGTGCTAGGCGCACAGCATGGATGTATGGTAGCAAACCGGTTCAGATTTCACCACTGATTTAGATGGATACAAATATCTTGTGGCTCAGAATTTCAATTCACACACACATACACACACACACACACACACACACACACCAGGAATTGCCATCCTGTGTTTTGGGGTCATAAAAATGCCAGCAGAACCTGTAGGTGTGTGAAGTTACTGTGTAGTCATACTGCAGGCATATTGAAGGAGGCAAAGCATCACTGTCTGAATGTCAAAATTCAGTGGAGGAAAGTGACTTTAAGAAGTTGTTACTGCCAAACAAAATCCGGAGGAACTGGGCTTTTCACATTTTTTATGACCTTTGTATGAGACATATGTACATGTGCATTTTATATGCATGTGTGAAAGGTGAGTGGGTGGATGAATGATAGAAATAGTCTTTGTAGGAAAGAGGAGATGACAAAATTAGCAAGTTTTTTAAGCAACTGTGCATTAAAGTATATTCTCTGTCAAGTTCATTCTTGCAGTGTATAATGACAGTGGCTTCTACATTTTGGGTTTGCATTTGGCTATAGTCTCTCTTCTTTCATTTAGATAATTATCTACATATGTACCAGTCTCTGAGTGGGGGAGAGAGACAGAGGGAGGAAAGTTCCATAAATTTCATGGGCATGTAACCGATGCTGTACTACTTACCAGATAAACAGGCAAATAAGCTTTCCTGACTCAACCAGTTAATGGGTCAAATCCTCCATTGAGAAAGGGGCCACTAAGCAGTCTTTGATTTATGTGAACTGATTCTTAATTCCCCCTCTTCCTTCTTTGCTAGCAGCTACACCACTATCAATGATCTTTCTGATTTTGTGAAAATCTTTGTTTTTATTTTGGATTGGAGGGGGATTTGGAACTATTGCCATAGAGGTGAAATTGAAAGACATTAAGGGAGAGGTCAATACTGAGGTACAATTTGGGTAAGTTCTATGGAGATTCTCAGTCATCCAGGTCATGGTTGTCCCAAAGGTGCTTTTTCAAGAGGCTTTTTCAACTGGACTTTCTGGTTTTTCTGTGAAGAGCGAAATGTCTTCAAAGAAAAACCAGAAAGTCCAATTGCCTCTTGAAAAAGCACCTTTGGAACAATTTGAGTAAGGATTCCTGTTATGTACAGATTTGCTAGAATCTACATAAGTTTTCATGCTCGCCATGGATTGGCTAGAATCTACATAAGGTTTCATGCTCACTGCTGATTGGCTGTCCGGACCATGGGAGATTTAACCTGCTGTGATTGGCCGGCTGGTCTGCCTGGAGCTCCTTAAAAAGGTGAGCGTGGTCACATTTTGCTGGAAATAAAAAGGTGCTGAATTCACTAGCGACTCTCGTCTGTTGCCTTGTGCCGATCTAACAGTTCCTTTAAAAAAAAAAAAGGATAAGGAATCTCACATTCACATTACCCAGTGACATAGAGTCAGAAAGACATGAACTGATTCCCTCAACAACTTCCTATAGGGCTAAGGTAGAAATGCCAAATATTTCTGCAGGGATGAAGGAAGCAGTGGGTGTCGCTGGAATTCAAACTGGGTGGAGATGTCCACTCTCTCTTTCTGTTCTACTCAGTCTGCTGCGTGGAAGGGACTGATCAAGGTCACCAAAAGCCAAAACTGATTTCTGACATACATTTTAGGTGAACCATTCTAACTTCCACTTCAGATATTTGTTTGTTCCTATGCCTACTAAATGTCAGGTAATTTTTCATTTATTTTTTTCTGTAGGATGAAAGTGCTATGATGAAAATGCAATCAAGTTCTTCTTCATTCATTATTTCTATGGTATACTTTCAACATAATTGCTGAGCTTGTATTTTTCCATGTGGTTAGAAAAGCCAAGAAATTAGGTGACTGAAAGTGCTAGGTCTTTCTTAAGCAGGAAAGACAGCTAGGTGACTTTGGGCCAGTTATTCTCTCTGCTATGCTGATATATTGTAACATCCTAAATTCTTTGGAAGATTATTATGTATATGAAGGCCAACACCTAAAGAACTGGAAGCTTGATTTCACATTGCTTGATTTCATACTGCACAAGTCAAAAAGAGAGCTGTGAAAATATCTTCAGACCCCTCACATCCTGGACATAAATTGTTTCAATTTCTACCCTCAAAAAGACACTACAGGGCACTGCACACCAAAACAACTAGACACAATGACAGTTTTTTCCCGAACGCCATCACTCTCCTTAACAACTAATTTCCACAATAATGTCAAATAATTTACTAGGACTGTATAACTATTATTCTTCTCTTCCTTACTAGTATCTATTTCTTCCCACTTATTACTATAACCATGTTGTTTGTATCTTTCAATTGTATTGTTTTTATTTGTTATCCAGTACGATTTGATAGATTATTAGTAACCTTGACTATCACTAAGTGTTGTATCTTTTTTATTCTTGATTAATGTATTTTATTCTCCTTATGTACACTGAGAGCATATACACCTAAAACAAATTCCTCGTGTGTCCAATCACACTTAGACTATTCTATTCTATTCTATTCTATTCTATTCTATTCTATTCTATTCTATTCTATTCTATTCTATTCTATTCTATTCTATTCTATTCTATTCTATTCTATAATAAAGCAAAGATAATACCAATAGTAATAAGCACCTTAGATGCAATTATAAAATATCTGGAGCATCACTTGAACACTATTGGCATTGACAAAATCACCATCAGTCAATTGCAAAAGATGCTTTGCTTGGAAAGCTTAACTCCTGCAACCATATATTTAATATTATTAAACCACCATCTTTGCCTATCTCAGATCCTTGGGAAGAATCAGTAGGTGGACAAATACGCCAAATCTAGTCTGAACATCTGACTGATTGGGCAATCAATCAATCATAATAATGATAGGGTGTCCCTTGTCTCCAACTGAGTTGGTAGCAAGACAGAGAACAGGACAAAATATGTATTGAAAGCTACATGCATAATTGTTGGACACTTTTTATAGGAATACTAACGTTTCTCATGTTTTCTCTGTATTCAGGACTGAAGAAGAGGCCTGTGTGAAGGATGGAAGAAGAGGTGGGGTCACTGCATGTTTAGTGAGATCTACAAGCAGGTTTAATGACATCTTCTTGAAGGACTTACTTTTGTAGTTCTGCACAAACATTACATTCAGTTTAAGAGCTTGCTAGCTCAGTTGCTGTCTCTCAGACCAGTCTACTTTATAATAGAGTGGTGTTGAAGTGTGGAATGTCCCCTTTGTGTATGCCCTGAGCTCCCAAGCGGTTGGGATTGAGCATGACCAATATAAATGCAATAATCAGTAAAATACAAACTAGTATTTCATACGGTGAGGATCAAAGTCTTATTCAACAGAAATGGCCAGCCAGAAATAGAGTTGGAAGAGACCTTGGAAGTTTTCTAGTCTAAGTCCCTGCTCAGGCAGGAGACTCTATACCATTTCAGATAGGTGGCTGTCCAGTCTTTTCTTAAAAATCTCCAGTGATGAAGCACCCACAGCTTCTGGAGGCAAGCTGTTCCACTGGTTAATTGTTCTTGCTGGTGGGAAGTTTCTCCTTAATTCAGGGTTGCTTCTCTCTTTGATTAGTCTCCATCCATTGTTTCTTGTCCGGCCTTCTGGGGCTTTGGAAAATATGTTGCCCCACTCTTGTTTGTGGCAACCCCTCAACTACTGGAACACTGCTATCATGTCATCCCTAGTTCTTTTTTCTCTAAACTAGCCATATCGAAATCCTGTAACCCAATCCTGGATATATATAAATATATATATATATCCTGATTATAAAAGCAACATGGGAAGGACACAGAAATGGCATTTATCTCATGAAAAAAACCAATCAAAGAATGATCTTCAGCATTGCAGAGTTCTACTTAAATTCAAGTAAATCCATGTAGGCTTCTACTTGCAGCCAGAGGTCGTAGATGTAATCTTAGGCCATCTAAATAAAGAGTTTGAGCTTGATATATGAGCATAAATTATCCTAACATTACAGTTTTGATTTTGAGATATAGACTGAGGAATTCCCAGGAAATCCTTGTTGGTGCTTAGCCGGTACCCAAATGTAGTAGAAATATTAAATCCAATCTTGCAAAAATCTGAGCTCTATAGAAGTTCTGCACCCTTGGCAAAATGGAGAATTGCAACAGAATTTTCTTGCATAAGAATACACTGTGGGTGGTGGGCCAGATATCACTACAAACAGATGAAAGAAAAGATGGAACAGGGAGCAAATTCATAACAAAACTGGGAATTTCTTTATAGATTCACATTTAAAGAACTTAACATATGATACATTTGTCCTTTTTACACCACATGAAGAATTCTTTGCCCATTAGAACCAGTGTGGTATTCAAATTTAGGTATTCTGTGCTAGCAGCAGGCAGTTTCCATATTTTTCCCCTTTTTATGCTCCTATTTTAAGAACTGCACATTTCTAAAGATAATTGCTTGAATTGGATTATACTGGAGTTATTTTTTTCCCAGTGTAGTCTGACAGGTGATCCAGGTCAGGATTATGGTTTGATTTTAGATGGGGATTTTGTGGCATATGTGGTTTGATTGATCACAATATTCCCCCTTATTGATTTTCCCTATACATTTAAATGGTCTTGATTTGGACTAGGTAAAGGTAAGGGTAAATGTTTTCGCACAAATGTATTAGTTGTTCCCGACTCTAGGAGGCAATGCTCATCTCCATTTCAAAGCCGAAGAGCCAGCGCTGTCCAAAGATGTCTCCGTGGTCATGTGGCCGGCATGACAAAACACCAAAGGCACACAGAATGCTGTTACCTTCCTACCAAAGGTAGTCCCTATTTTTTTATTTGCATTTTTTATGTGCTTTCGAACTGCTAGGTTGGCAGAAGCTGGGACAAGTAACAGGAGCTGACCCTGTTACGTGGCACTAGAGATTCGAACCGCTGAACTGCCAACCTTTTTGATCAACAAGCTCAGTGTCATAGCCACTGAACCACATTGTACATAGCAGATGAGCAGAAGAAGAAAAGTCATGAAGTCCATGGCAGGTTAAAATTTTCTTTTGAAGAACTCAAGAAAACCTTTGCTAGACCAGGAACATATAGGGGCCAACAGGAACTATTTGGAAGTTCACAAACCTGGACTGAGAGAAATAGCCCTCTTCTTATTGTCCTTTCCAAGAAACCAGTATAAGTAGTAAACAGCCATTAGTGCAGGAAGTTCTCAACTTACAACAGTTCACTTAATGATCATTCAAAGTTACAATGGCACTGGCAATGACTTATGACTGTTTTTCATAGTTACGACCTTTGGAGAATCCCCATGATTATGTGATCAAAATTCAGAGGCTTGGTAACTGGTTCATATTTATGATCTTTGTTATGTCTCAGATCATGAGATCCCCTTTTGCAATCTTCTCACAAGCAAAGTCAACAGAGAAGCCATATTCACATAACAAACAGGTTACTAACTTATCAACTGCAGTGATTTGTTTAACAACTGTGGCAAGAAAAGTCATAAAATGGGGGCAAAACTCATTTAACAAATGTCTCAATTAACAACAGAACTTTTGGGGTCAATTGTGGTCGAAGGTGAGGACTAGCTATATTCCAAGCTATTGATAGGCTGATCTTCCATAAATGTGTCCAGTCCCATTTCGATTACTACATCGATTATTCTGCTTGCCATCTTATGGATGGATGGATGGATGGATGGATGGATGGATGGATGGATGGATGGATGGACAGATGACAGAAACAGTAAATAAGCATGCAAGGATTTACAACATCCATAAAATCATGTTTGGTTTGGCCTTGAGTTCTGCAACATATTTGACATAATTGTTAATCTAGCACTGCTGTGTAGCAATTTTCTGTTGAATTTACTGGAAGAAATGTATGAGGAGAGCTTGTGAAAGATGAGCAAATTTAAACCACAATGGGTGTAATGAACTTATATTTATTTCAATTAAGTGAAAATATTTCTGCTCCTGGCGCTAAAATTCTATGATGGATCATGGTGGTCTTTATGTTGTTGCAATCTCTGCTTTTGGCATCCTTTTATGCCTGATGGTTATTATCTGTGTATATTTCATTAGAACTAAGCCTGTGCAGCCAATTATGACATATCTGCCGAGTTTTATAAATGCAACTTTAAGCCTGTGTACTTTCCTTTAAGCCTTTTTCCTAGAAGCAAAACAGCATTAGAAAGATGTACATGGGGGTTACATCACCCAAAGCCATGAATGCTAAAAAAAATAAATAATAGTAACCGTAATCAAGGCATCTGTATTGCGTCCTTAGAAAGAACTGGAAATCACAGCTGATTGCATTATCAGTTTGGAAGATTAGGAAATCTGAAATTCAAGAAAGAAACTTTCATCACGAAGGTATTAAGAGCTGATTTACACTTTTTTTATTTGTGAAAGCATGTACAGTATGTACATATAGAAGGTATGTACAAAGATCTTCCAATAGAAGAGAATATTTGTGGCTTGGGGATATGCTGTGATGTCCTTGATGCTCTGTGAGATTGGTCACTGAAGATGTTACCTAACTGAGCAATGAAATGCCTGCAAGAAAACAAAAAAGCTCAGAGAGCACCAAGGACTCCACAGTCCTGAATATTCACTGCAAAGCCCATGTGCAGTTCTCTTGAGATGTGGCTATCGAAGGGTGGGATTCAGCCAGTTCAGACTGGTTTGGAAGAATCAGATCTTCACCAAACCGATTGTTGCAAGGACTGACTGACCCACCCACCCTGCCCTGCCCCTCCCAGGAGTCTCCACGCAGCCCATTTTAGATGTCAGGTAAGTGCAGGGCCCACACAGAGGCTCTGGGAGGGCAAAAAACGGGCCTACTAGAAGTTCCAGAAGTCCAGAAATGGACCTGTTTCAGGCCTCTGGAGAGCCCAGGGGGAGACCGTTTTCACCCTCCAAGAGGCTCAAGGAAAGCCTCAGGAGCCTGGAGATGGTAAAAAAATGGGCCTACTGGAAATATCGGAAGTCCAAAAATAGGCCCGTTTCTGGCCTCCGGAAGGCCTCTGGAGCTTGGGGGAGGCTTTTTTTGCCCTCCCAGAGGCTCAAGGATAGCCTCCAGAGTGTGGGGAGGGCAAAAAATGGGCGTACTGGAAGGACCGGAAGTCCAAAAATGGGCACATTTGCAGCCTCCAGAGGGCCTCGGGAGCCTAGGGGAGGCTGTTTTCGCCCTCCCAGAGGCTTGGGGAAAGCCTCCAGAGTCTGGGGAGGGTGAAAACACCCCCCATCCCAGTGGTGCAGAAGGCCAAGTAGGCCACGCCCACAATGGCCACGCCCACCCAGCAACCGGGCAGAGAACCAGTTGCAAAAATTTGTGAATCCCACCCTGTGGCTATCCTTTCAGTTGCTAGATTTCCCAAACATAAGCACAGAAGCTATATACAGACAACGATTGTATTGCTTTTTTCATGGCTTCTGATCTGAGACAATTGAACACAATGCTCATGAAATTGTGTGCATTGTTCACTATGGCTAGTAGTTTGATGAATCAAAGGAGGAAATTTGCATGGAGAATGAGAATCTATTCTGAGCAAGGACTAACAGAGCAGCTCTTTGTAATTTTAACACTAGGACATTACAGGGATGAAGCATTCAGAGATTAGCCATTTTATACAAAGAGAAAAAGCAGTAACACAGAAGATGCGCCTAACTCTAGCACAGACCTGGGCATTTTATGCACAGTAGTGGTTTCACTTAGTGACCACTTCACATAATGACCTCTAGATCTCAACTGTGATCTCAGGACTGAAGAATTTTAATTGTGATCCCCAAAAGAGGATTACCTGTATTCCATTTCCTTTCTGATGAAGACATTGAATGCTTCAGCACCCTGTAAGTTGATTCCTCATTTCACTGTGATTCATTTGAATTCATACTTTGTATATTCTATCATTATTGTAAATAACTCAGTGTGGTGTAAATGTTCTCTCCTATTTTCTCACAATAACCCTGTTTACCTTCTTGGCTGTGTATAATTTGGTGCAGGACACCAGTACATAATACATTAGATATCGTGCACCCACTGTTTCTGAAGAACATGAATGAATAGAATTAAGTGTACATTGCTTGAAGAAAAATTCTCACATTTTCCTGGTTCATACAGCTTAATCTTTCTTTCCTGTGTTTTTTGTTTAAATACTTATGTACCTTTCTTTGTGTGTGCTTCACAGCACCTGGATTATGAGAGAAAAGTTGTGAAGCATTTAATGGAATCTATGAAAACAATCTCAGACCAGTTTGATGGTAATTAAATTATCCTGTCTAAGACTTTTTAACAGCGTTTGTGGATTTCCCAAATGATAAGATCTTGTCTCTTCGTTCCTATTTCTAGAGCATAAACAATAAAATAGATGAGATCTGATTTGGTGACGCATTGTAAATAATAATGGGCATATATTTAGTGTCATCTGAGTCACCAACAGTGGACTAATATGACCTTCCTGCTTTCTCACACAGGCAAAATTTGGTATTATACATATTTATTTATACATTTATTATTGTGTCCGTGGTTAAATATAAAACATAATACTACATTTTAAAACATCTTTTGTAAGATGAAGCTACTGTGCTCTATAGGAAAGTACTGTACCAGCTTCAAGATTTTCTCCTTAATTCCAAGAATGCTTCTCAATCTCACATCTATTGCAAGCACTTTTTGAGATTTCTTTTTTTTTATGATGAAATCATTATATCAAGTTAGGAGTCTATTGGTAGCTTGAAACAATATATACCATTCAGGAGATTTTTAAAGATTTGGGCTGCATTAGACTACAAGATTATCAAATGATCACAGCAAAGAACTAGAGTTGTCTATATGTTTTTGTTGTCCTCTGGAGGCCAGTTGTCATCCAGATCCAGTAACCATAACAGGGAACAGTTTACTTTCTGTTATATGGGTAACTTTTGGTAAGCTGTGTTCAACATGGAAGATCTATTGTTTAAGTGTCATTAAATTGATTTCAAAGCAGGGGTAAAAGCTATCGGTTTGTGCCGGTTCGTGTGAACCGGTAGTAAAAAATGCTACGCGTTCACCAAACTGGTAGTAAAAAAAAAATGTAAAAAATAAAGTTCTGACAATCAGCTGAGCAACACGCGATCATCGGAACTTTATTTTTTTACTTTTTAAGCAGTTTTTTACTACCGGTTTGGGTGAATAGGTAATTAAAAAAATGCTTTAAAAAGTTGGTTTTTTTTAAAAAAAAGGCTAGGATGATCGCGCAGCACAGCTGTGATCGTTCGAGCCTCTTTTTTACTTTTTTAAAGCATTTTTTTTACTACCAGGTCAGGCAAATAGGTAGTAAAAAATGCTTTAAAAAAGTAAAAAAGAAAGGTTTCCAAGATCACGTGGCACAGCTGTGATCTTAGGAACTATTTTTTTACTTTTTAAAAGCATTTTTTACTACTTATTCACCCGAACTGGTAGTAAAAAATGCTTTGAAAAAGTTTTTAAAAAGGTTCCCAAGATCACAGCTGATCCCCCACCCCCTTGCTGTTCTACTTACCTTCCCAAGCCTCCTTTTGGCTTGTACTGCACATGCGTGCACAGTGTGCTTTTGGTGTGAACTGCACACGTGCACACATAGCACATGCTTGATGCGCAGCGCGCATGCACAGCCAGTGAACCAGTAGCAAACTGGTTCAGATTTCCCCACTGTTTCAAAGTTAATGATTTCAAAATGCCCACAGGCTCAAAAGAAAATAAGAACCCCCATTCATTTGATGTTTGTCAACATAGCTTGGAAAGTTTCTGCTTTTTTAAGTCCGCTACTTATAAATGCTGTTGTGTATGCTTTGGTTAAGAGAAAGTAGTGTTTCTTAGTCTGTCTTGCAAGCAGATGATAATCATGGGATTTGAACCTCTGAACTTCGTATTGTTTAGGAAGTCCCTTACAAGATAGTTAGCATTGTTGACTGTTTTTATCCAAAGTGGCCTTGCAGTCAAAATTTGAGCACTCTGATTCAGGTAACTTCACTCTGCTTTCTCTGTGGTACATAGTCCCTTTGTGCCCCATGATTATCACATCATTATTATGCAAATTAGATACCAGATGGTCTGCTGCGTTTACTGTTCGCTGTTGTACATTACTGGCTCAGCAATTGCTTCAGCATATTCCCCTTGCAAAAATCTCAACAGTGTACTTTTTAAAACACACACACACACGCACAATAAATCTTCCTAGGAAATTGCATTCTTGCCGAATTAGCCTTTCATCCGGAATGTGGCTTCACTTTGCATGCTTCCCTGCTCACTCCGTTTTCTATACTGGACTATATCCAGCCCAGGCAAGGATTGTACAATACAGCCTCTCAGAGGCAACATAGGTTGCCTCCTTAAAAAGCCTAAGGACTATTTTATAACCCAGGTTTCTCTGCTCCCAGCTCTAAGAATGGAAAGCACCTTGGTTGCAACTGAACAGCGTATCAACTGTTGGGAGAAAAGCAAATTCAGCAAGAATTTAGGCTCTCACCCAAAGGAGAAGGCACGACTCCAATGGTCATGATTCTTCCAGGACAGGTAGATGGCTCCCTCCAGTTAGATAATTTCACTTTTGAAAATTGCTCCATGATTTGTCTTTTCCTTGGATGAAGATCAGAAAAAAATACTAACTTTTTGACTCTTGTGGTTGGATGCAAAACTGTTTGGAAGGCCACACCAGTGCAAATTGAAAAGGCTGTTTAAAGATCAGATCCACAGCTTGTGCCAGACAGTGCAACGCTCCCTCTCTTTGATTTCAAAAGCTGTTTTACACACACACACACAAAGCATGATTTTTGTAAAGTAGTAACAGCTGAAGTCTTGAGGCTAGTTTGGTTCAAGGAAGGATGTTTGAAACATAGGTGCAATCTTCATATTTGAGGACTTTTCATATTTGAAAAGTAACAGCACTGTAAGAAAAAACCAGGCTGAGCCCGAAGGAGGGATCAAGCATGTCATCAGGCTTGAGTCTTTTTGTGCCCACAAGAGATCTAAGTCCAGACTACCTTTAATTCCATTGACTCTTCTCTACCACCAATTTGCTTTGACAGTTAGTAGCTCAGATTCTTTTAGAAAGTGTTAGCATGTAATAAATTTGTGTTTGTTTGAACCACCTTGCATCCTGATTTCTTGTGCCTGATAAGCACTCAGTGTGATTCAAACATCAGGAGCCTGGATAGCTCAGCAGACTAAGCATTGTAATTAAAACCCAGCTGTCTGCAATTACTGCTAGTTCAAATCCCCAGGCTCAAGGTTGACTCAGCCTTCCATCCTTTCTAAGGTAGGTAAATTGAGGATCCAGTTTGTGAGGGCAATAAGCTGACTTTGTATAAATACACAAAAGTATGAAGGCTATTGCTTAACGCATTGTAAGCCGCCCTGAGTCTTTGGAGAAGGGCGGTATATAAATCAAATTTTAAAAAAAAACCTATTTCGAAGATATGCTTTGGTTTGCAATTTTACTGTTACTATTTCTCATGTTAAATGTTACCCTTTGTTCATTAAAAAACAAAAAGTCTGCTATGGCAACCTCCTTGATTCTTCTTAGAAGAATCAAATCTTGATAGTAGAGCTACATTATTTTTCAGAAGGGATGGTCTACATTGTTATGCACATGATGTCTAGTTTCTAGAAGTTTCAAGCCTGAGATCTTAACCACTACCCCAGACTGGCTCTCTTACAATGTTTAGACAACTGAAAAAAATATTTTATCTCATTTCCAAGTGATAGCTTCCTTTGATAGGCTTTGTATTTTTTTCTTGTAGTTGTGAACAAAAGGAAAGAAATAACAATTGATCCAATGATGCAGTAATAAGATGCCATCCATAGTTGGTATTCATCCGGTTCAAACCAGTTCAGGAGAACCGGTAGCAAAAATCATGGGTGGCCTGCCCCCCCCCCCCATCTTTATGCTATCCTATTTAGGCACATTTTTGAGGCTGGGCGCATGCGTGGAAGGTGCGTGCGAGAACAAAGCACATGCACGGAGTTGGCTCATGTTAGCGAAGCGAGCATGCACACGCTTCCATTTTCAATGCTGGGTAAACTGGTAGGTAAATTATGTGAATCCCATCTCTGGTGCCATCACAATCTTGGGTTGCATGAGAATGAAATCCACCATAACTAGTGCAAGTATTACAAGCAGAACTAATTACACCATCAATCATATTACAGGATATCAGGTATGAAATAATCACTCACTTAAAGCAATAGTTTCCTATACCTGAGGAAAACATTTTCCCCCTGATAACATGCCAATATATACCAATGATTGCATCGCAAACGATCCCTCTGTTAAACTACTGAAGTTCACAGATGACACAACAGTGATCGGTCTCATTCGAGACAATGATGAATCTGCACAGAGACGGGAGGTTGAACAACTCGCATCGTGGTGCAACTGGAAAAATCTGGAACTGAACACACTCAAAACCGTAGAAATGGTGGTGGACTTTAGGAGAAATCCTCCCATATTACCACCTCTTACAATACTAGACAACACAGTATCAACAGTAGAGACCTTCAAATTTCTAGACCTAAAATGGACACCTAACATCAAAAATGTCGTCAAAAAAGCACAATAAAGAATGTTCTTTGTGCGCCAACTCAGAAAGCTCAAACTGCCCAAAGAGCTGCTGATAGTTCTACAGAGGAATTATTGAATCTGTCATCTGCACCTCTATAACTGTCTGGTTTGATTCGGCAACCCAACAAGAGAGACGCAGACTTCAGAGGATAATTAGAACTGCAGAAATAACAATTACTACCAACCTGCTTTTCATTGTGGACCTGTATACTGCATGAGTCGAAAAGAGGGCTTTGAAAATATTTACAGATCTTTCACATTCTGGACATAAACTGTTTCAACTCCTACCCTCAAAATGACGCTATAGAGCACTGCACACCAGAACAACTAGACACAAGAATAATTTTTCCCCGAATGCCATCACTCTGCTAAACAAATAATTCCCTCAACACTGTCAAACTAGTTACTAAGTCTGCATTACTATTAATCTTCTCATCGTTCCTATTACCCATCTCCTCCCACTTATGACTATAATGTTGTTGCTGGTATCCTTACGACTTATATTGTTTCCTAATATGATTTGATTGCTTATTTGTTCCCTATGACTATCATTAAGTGTTGTACCTTATGATTCTTGATGAATGTATCTTTTCTTTTATGTACACTGAGAGCGTATGCACCAAGACAAATTCCTTGTGTGTCCAGTCACACTTGGCCAATAAAGAATTCTATTCTATTCTATTATTCTATGCTTGGATTTCTAGTCTGTGCATATTGAGACAAAACTGGGTCTTTTTAAACATCTAGTACTACGTCAGACCATGTTTGTTGACTTTAGTCACCTGCTCAGATAACCTCTTGACCAAGCACTGGAAAACAGCTAAATGCTGTTTTTCTTTCAAGCAATTGAAAATCTAACCTATTCCAAGGAAAAATTCCACCATCAATCTAAGATATATTTGCAGTAGATAATAATATAGCCAAGGCCCAATGGAAGATAAGCAACAATTCAATTTAAAATAAGTGAGATTAACTCTGGTTCATCTGTAAACCACAATTTTATTTTATTTTATTTTATTTTTTGCAGTAAAGATACAATTCATTATCTGGCATCAATATGTACACATCCGTGATGTGCTCAGGGCCTGATGTGTATTTTTTTAAAAAATAATGCTTGGTTCCATTGATGCAAAACAAGTGACCTTTATTATTCACACTTTTCCAAAGGAGGAAACAAATCCGTGAAATTATGTTTGGTTGGGGTAGAGTGTTTGAGAAATACAGATGAGGGGGCAGATTTTCAACAGACAACCCTCTGTTCCATATTTCCACTTCTCATTTCCCAAGAGAAGAGGAGATCCTGATTTTTCACAAGACCAACTATGAATATTTGGGGAGGATGTTAATGAGAGAAACAAAATCCAAAAGAAAAACTCTTATCAATTTGCACCCATAAAGAACATATCTAAAATATTTTTAATATTTTTAAATAATAAGAGCCTGGTGGCGCAGTGGACTAAGTGTTGTTAAAGTAGCACTTAGTTGCCAGCTGCCTGCAATTACTGCAAGTTCAAATCTCACCAGGCCTTCCATCCTTTCAAGATAGGTAAAATGAGGACCCAGATTGTGGGGGCAATAAGATGACTTTGTATAAAAAAGAACACCGCTTAGGGGCCCCCAAAAACCCTACTAAGCAGGTATATACAAAAGTATGAAGGTATTGCATAATACTTAATTCATTGTAAGCCGCCCTGAGTCTCCGGAGAAGGGCAGCATAAAAATCAAACTAATAAATAATAAAAATAAATAAATAAAATATTTTTTTCTATAAAAATACCTTTTCAATTTTTTTTTCAATGAGGGAAAAGAAAAGAACAGTGAAAATAATAATAAACTGAAAAAAGAGAAAGACGACAGTGAATAAAAGAAGTCCCAGTGTCCAATATATCAGCCTTTGGCGTGTTTATATATAGACCACATAAAAACATAATGTCCGTTTTCTTATGTTGTGCCTTATTTCTTATCACGTATTGGTTTCTGTTCAAATTGTATCAGTCTTTTGCCTTTGATTCAAGTACTTTGAGGCATAAAAGATGATTCCTTTGAAAATTTTGAAAGACCAATGCTTTCCAAAGCCCTCCCGTGTCTTCTTTGCAATAGTGTCTTTCTTTGTGATAGTGTTTTCCCTTGTAATATTGGAGAGAATAACTTAACTTCTGTATCTTTTGGATTTTGGTATGTAATAGAAAGGTTTGTATTTTTTTTTCCTGAGCTCTCTAATTCAGAAACATTATTTGAGGAACAAAGTTAAAAAGAAAATATACTGAATATCCATTCCAGGATACCTCTTTTCTTGGTTGTTCATACATTGCTGCCATCTAGTGCTCAAAACCTCTTCTACTTGGAGTTGGAGAGCAGTCAAGGTATTTTATTTTATCAAAATTAAGCTTTCTAAGCTTCAAATGTGTTCTTTGGAGACAGCAACAGTTTCCAAACTTCTGAAAGCCCCTCACATATTCCAAATATTATCCCCTTTTCAGCTGTATATTTAAAAGTTTTATACTCAGTATACTGGTATTTAATATTTTACTACTGGTGTTACAACTAGATGTTGAGTGGGCCTTCACCTGACTCTGCCGAAGTCTGAAAAAGTTTGTGTAAAAGTGGACATATTCCTAATTTTTTTAAAAAAAACCCTCTTAATTTCTTTATTTATCTCCTACTTAGCACAACGCTTTTAAGGCATAATTATTCCTTGAAGATGATGGAAAAGATTTTATAAAACATAATAACCGTAATAATTATCCCATTAAACATATCATTCTTCCTTAAGATCACATACCAATTAAAATAGCATTTTGTTTGGTCTCCACTTTTCCTTGAAATAACGTAAGCTAATTCTGAAACACTTTTCTCATCATATAATTATTTTGATTTTTTAAATTTATATTTGTTTACATATTATATCAATTACTGATATCTATACGTGTGTGTGTGTTGGTGCGCCTATAATTGGCAATATTTGCTAATATTACTCATTGATTATATAATTGATTACAATTATTACTAATTAAAATGTCCTGCCTAGGAATTCAGATGGTTCCTTATTTTGTTTATTTATTGGTATCCAGTCTTTATTACTTTTGAAAAATTACTCAAAGCGACAAACATATCCAACACATCTTCCTCCTCCTATTTTCTCTACAACCACAACTCTGTGAGGTTGGCTGGGTTGACAGAAAAGAGACAGGCCCAAAGTCACCCAGCTGGCTTTCATGGTTAAAGAGGGACTTGAACTCATGATCTCCCATTTTACACTCTTGCTCCTTTAACCACTATACCGTATTGACTTTCATTAATGTAGGTCTCATTAATGTAAGACTATGAAAGTCTCTGGCATTTTACATTGTAGAAGAGATTGTTCCAGAGACAACAAAAAGGAAACAAATGCATGGCAAATAGGAAAATATATTTTATTTGTTATACTAATTAAGTTTTCATTTTCATAAATCAAAGGAAATAAGGATGGCTTCACCAAGATATTATTATTATTATTATTATTATTATTATTATTATTATTATTATTATTATTCTCTTTTATTCATTAAACATTTATTCCTCTGGTATTATTGCAGGAAGCTGCAATTTCTTTATGTATTTTGTAAAATTCTTGGATGATGATGATGATGATAATTGATCATTGCACAGTCAACCAGATTTTCAGACTGGATTTGGTATTTTTGTCTATTATTATTATTATTATTATTATTATTATTATTATTATTATTATTAACCTTCATTCATTAAACATGAAACTTGGTCAACTGAACATTTAAAAATGTTCACAAATATCATTGACTGGCTCTGATGGTTGATATGGGTTGCTGCCATCTTCTTAAAATGTATGTTATTCCGAGTAGCATAGTCTTTTGCAGCTCTGCTGCAACTTCTTGATGTATTTTGCAAAATTCTTAGACATGCCCTAATGACAATGGGTATAACTATTATATGTTTCATCCATAATCATGTAGTTTCAATGGTCAGGTCATGATGATGATGATTCCTGGAGAAACAGGACAGGTGCAGGACAGGAATCGTCTAGGCTATAGAATAACTTTAATCTCAGGGAACCATTCATGACTTTGATTGTCAAGAAAATCTTCCCATCATTCCACACTACACTAATCCACACTGATTGATTAATGCACTCCACATCGATATTCCAGCATGCAGGTTTTGTGTGATAGAGTTTGCAATAATGCAAACTCTATTACAGTTTTGTGTGAATTTTAGCCAGGTTAGCCATTCTCACTCCTTTCAGAATCTACTCCCATTCAGAAATAGCTACATTCCTTTAGAAATGGGTCTTAACTATAACTCACCTGTCTCAAACCCCAGGCACAATGGCTTGGCTTTTGCAGCAGGAGAAAGGAATGGTGTGGCCACTTAAATCAAGAACCAAGCTAGACAAATAGAAAGACAGATGCAACAAAGGATCTTTGTTGGCATGTCCATTCCTATGGTGATCATTGGGCTCTTCATCACAAGGCTGTAGGTCATATATACACTGGAGGTGTAGGACTTACAAAATAGGATAAACTATAACAGGAATGTAGGATCTGAAAAGAGCAGCATAACCTTACTATGGACTGATCCTACTCTTCTAAAGAGACTTCAAGTCCACCCTTGAAGTCTCTTTAGAAGCATCTTCTAATTTAAATAATGTCATTTATTGTACCCATGTGTTTAATTCCTTGACATCACAGAAATAATAACAATCTGATTTTTGTTAACTGTTTCCTTTCCCTATAGGATCATCAGGCAATTTCAGTTTGCTTTCTGTCTATTCTATAAAATATGACTTTCTCTCCTTTACTCCTAAGTAGGATCCAAGCCACCACATTTGTCTGTTTGCAATACATTTATGTATATTTCCAAATACAACAATGTATAAATCAAATATATTATTCATGTATAAATTAAATTAGTTTTAAATCAAATAAGGTATAATAATAACAGTACATTAACAAATAATAAGCACAATAATATTAGGTGCCTTGGGTGCAATCCAAAAACAACTGAAGCACCACATGAACACTATTGGCATAGACAAATTGGGAAGGACCTGATAGGTGGATAAAAATGTCAGATTCAGTCTGAGTATCTGGCTGACTGTGCGACAACCCAAAAAATTAGAAAACAACAAAATATAACACAATTGTAACACACAATCATGTAATAAAACATCATAATCAACAACAATCAAATATTTTTAACTTGTTTATTTAATCCTTCTGTTCATTATTAGTTACTCCACTTTATGATACCTTTATGTGAAAGCCATAATTATGAGCCATCCTCGGAATAGATGACTTTGAAGGTGGAATGCGAAAAGAAAACACATAAACAAATCATAATAAAAAATAAAATGTAATATTTAAAATAAAGCAATTACACATTTGAAATGAAACATACAGGCAGAAAACACATAAAGAGACATCTTCACTAAGATAAAAATCACAGAAATAGAAATGAGAGAGAATTTGATACAGCTCCAAAGTAGGATGTTCTAACATTTTGGTACCTGGCAATTGTTAAGAAACAAGCCCTCCATGATGTAGAAAATTCTTAAGTCCAGGTTCATTTTGGACTTTAAAAGAAACATTAAACTCAGCATGGGGAAAAAAGAGGTGGCAGATAAATTTGGTAGCTGGAATTGAAACAAATGTGGAATAAATCTCCTACTGCTATATTTAAATTCATTAAAATTTCTCATTTTTTAAAAAAAAGTAGCACCAGACAGAGTTCATTGTAACCATAAGCCTGGGAGTAACAAAAATCTGATATGTAAATAAATGTTCTGAAAACATAGCAGGGGTGAAATCCAGCAGGTTCTGACAGGTTCTGGAGAACCGGTAGTGGAAATTTTGAGCAGTTTGGAGAATCAGTAGCGGAAATTTTGAATAGTTCGGAGAACTGGCAAATACCACCTCTGGCTGGCCCCAGATTGGGGTGGGAATGGAGATTTTGCAATATCCTTCCCTCAGGAATGGGGTGGGAATGGAGATTTTGCAGTATACTTCCCCTGGAATGGAGTAGGAATGGAGATTTTGCAGTATCCTTCCCCTGCCATGCCCACCAAGCCACGCCCACAGAATCGGTAGTAAAAAAAATTGGATTTCACTACTGGTTCATAGTACCACTGTGGTAATATGCACAAAACAAGAAATCATGTGCCTTAATTAAATTACAGTAAGTTTAAACTAACTTAACTTAAATCCTGGGGACCTTAGTTAAGTTAAATCCTGGGGACCTTAGTTAAGCTAAGCTGCAGAGCAAATCATATTTTCCCAGGCTCATGCTATCTTCTGGGATTTCATATTTCATTTGCTGAGTAACATGTTGTCTTGCAGAGTGATGACATAACAAGCAATCATTGATTGCTTGTTATGTCAGAACATTGATCATAAGAAGTTTAAACCACCACGGAAATTTCATGGTTGAGAAACAGGCTCAGACAAAATGATTTGCATTGGTTTCATCAATTCACTAGACTGCAACCTGGGTCTACTGTTGCACCGTCAAATTCCATGCTGACTCCAAATTATTTTAAGCTGTTCCTGTCAGTCACCACCTTCTGCCCAGATTCCACATTTGATTCATCTAGTTCCCATTAGGAATGCTACCTACATTTTAACGTCTGGTTTTGCAAGTGTAATCTAACTCGCTTGTTTTCTGTTGCATTTTGAAATTAAAAATTAGATTTCTTCCATTTCAATCTTGCTATCTTTCTTTGAACTGGGTTGAGCAACTGGCACACTTGAGAAACCAAATCAATAAAGATTTGCCATCTTTGTGCAGAGTGTCTGCTTTTGGCATGAGGGTTGAGCAACATATTTGGGGAACTAACCTGCTTTCATCTGGGGATTCTACTATTGCTAGAATTATTGTAGATTTCAACAATTATTGTCGACTTCAACAACCAGCTGTTCCCCAGATGAGTTGAAAGTTTAGGTAAGAGTATTTTCACTTGGTATTTGGGGAGTTTTACACTTTGAAACATCTGGAGGGCACCTGATTGGGAAAGTCAGTAGGACAGGACTAAGATAGACTTTGGCCAAGATGCTTTCACTCTAACTCTGAAAAGGGGAAGGGGGAAAAACCCCCAACAGCTTCCATTTTCTTCAAACCTGTAAAATTGGTCCTCAGATAACCTCACTGGAAATTCTTCATTCTTCAGCAGAGCTGGATTCCCCTTGCTTTATTTATAACTAACAAAGTGAGATGAGTCACACAAAGCATTTGAAGGAAATACACAGATTCTAATGTTTCGGATGAGTGATACACAGCTAAGAAACTCTGGAGCTAAACTGGTGTCGTCAATCAAGTGAAAGTCATTGGACTGGCATGATGTTTTGCTCCTAAGGACCTTGGCAGTCCAGAATCTTGAAAGAAAGTGGTGCTTTGGCCTTTTGTCAAGGCTACTGAATCACTACGTTTCCTTGTCATTACGGGCAACGTTGTATTGTTTCAGAGCCGCGCTGGCTGCTGTTGAGAAATGGGCCGATCGGTATAAAATACACACCCAAGGAGTGGCTGGTGGATAAGTGCAGTGACTCACCAACCACAAGAAAGGCTTTCCTGTCACTCAGAATATACCTGCCAACATGCAAAGGATGTGAACTTGATGGGGGCATGAGAATATTTGCAGCCACAAACAAAAATTGCACGGCCCACTGAAAAGGCCTAGAGGTGAGAGAGTTCCATTTCCAAGACCCAATGTTAAAATCTAATTTGACTAATAGCAATGTGGTTTTACGTGGAAGGCTATATAAACAAGAACAACATATCCCTGAACAATTTGGAGAATTTAGTGCACACCTGAGCAGATTTCACAGCAAGGAATGTTTTCCCTTCCCCATTTTATACTATAGAAACCTTATACTATGCAGGCTGTTCTGGCATAATTCTGATAGGCAATAAAATCTTTGCTTTATGTCTTGCCAGGAGAGGCAGAGAACTGGATTTGCAACAGATGTTTTGCCAGCAGTTTGCAAGTGCGCACATAGGTGGCACATGGGACACTTGCATATACATTTAAATGTTGCTGCCCCACTATGAGATCTAAGTGCCTACACAAAATTGTGCTGAACGAAATGGCCAGCATTTCAGAGAAAGCAGTAAAGGAAATGAAATGCTAATGGATTCCCTTTTTGTTGTGTCTGCTTCTGAGTAAGAGGAGGATATGATGAATTTTGGAAAAAAATTCTAGACTGCTGATGTAGCATTACTTTGCCAGATCTTTTCACAATCCAGGTTGGATTTTCTTATTTGAAACTAGGAGTGGTTCCATTGGTTCCTCATTTCTATGAGAAAGGAGCTGATTGGCACACCTCAAAACAATATATAGGTTGGAATGTGGCTTTCTTTTCTTCTTTGCACTTTGAATTTCATTGCATAGGTTTCAGTTCAAAGACTGACATATCAGCAGATCAAATCAGAAATTGGCTATGTACCTAGATTGCCGGCAGCTACTGAGACTCCCATTTTTTAAAAAAAACTTTATGAAATCATGAAATGATATAACGTAAGGACATGAAGGGATCCTGGAGATCATTTAGTCCAGAGATCTCAAAATCGTAAGCTCATCATGCTCTTCAAGAAGTTTCATGTTGTTCATTGGCTCCTCAAACATTTATTAAAGGAAAAATAATTCAATCAATGCTACTTTAACTAATAACTCCGACCTGGTGCCAATGTCAACTGGCTCCCTGGTTCTCTAAGGAGCTGAGGGAGATGAAGCACCGGAAAAGATGCCTAGAGAGCGATTGGAGGGCCAGCCGCTCCGAATCTGACTGAACACTGGTGAGGTTTCACATTAAGATCTACCTAGTGGCGATAAGAGCGGCAAAATCTAACTATTTTTCCGCTCTTATTGCATCTGCAGAGAACCGCCCAGCCGCCCTGTTTAGGGTGACCCTCTCACTACTTCATTTGGGAGCGCGGGAAGACCCCTTGCAGGGTAGGGCTGAGGACTTTGTGCAATACCTGCAGGACAAACTAGCTCAGATTTGGGAAGGCTTGGACTCTGATTGGGTAGGTTCAGACGGGGTGGCGAAGGTGGGTCTTGAGAATGTTATTTGGGAGGAGTTTGACCTTGTGACTCCTGAGGACATGGACAGGATTCTGGGTAGGCTTAGCATGTTTATTGGACCTGTGTCCCTCCTGGTTGGTGCTGGCCTCCCGGGTGGTCACATGAGGCTGGCTCCAGATGATTATTAATGCTTCTTTGAGTGAGGGTGTCTTCCCCTCCACCCTGAAAAAGACGGTGGTGAGGCCCCTCTTCAAGAAGCCTTCCCTGGACCCAGATGTATTAGCGAACTATCGTCCAGTCTCCAACCTCGCTTTGTGGTGAAGCTTATTGAGAGTGTGGTAGCGCAACAACTTCCCCAGTACCTGGATGAAGCTGTCTATCTAGATCTGTACCAATTGGGCTTCAGGCCGGGATACAGCACAGAAACTGCATTGGTCGCATTGGTTGATGATCTCTGGAGGGCTTGGGACAGGGGTTGTTCCTCAATCCTGGTCCTATTAGATCTCTCAGCGGCTTTTGATACCATCGACCATGGCATCATGCTGTGCTGGTTGGAGGGGTTAAGAATGGGGGGCACCATGTTGTGGTGGTTCTCCTACTTCCTCTCTGACCGTACGCAGTCTGTGTTGGCAAGGGGACAGAGGTCAACCTCGAGGCACCTTGTTTGTGGGGTGCTGCAAGGGTTGGTCCTCTCACCTCTCCTGTTCAACATTTATGTGAAGCTGCTGGGTGAGATCATCTGTGGTTTTGAGGTAAAGTTCCATCAGTACGCTGATGATACCCAGCTGTACATCTCCACCCCAGACCACCCCAATGATGCCCTTGACGTGATGTACCGATGCCTGGAGGCCATGCATATCTGGATGGGGAGAAACAAGCTAAGACTCAACCCCTCCAAGACTCAGTGGCTGTGGTTTCCGGCATCCCGGTATAGCCAGCTGCTGACTATTGGGGGTGAGATCTTGGCCCCCTCAGAGAGGGTTTGCAACTTGGGTATCCTCCTGGATACACGGCTGTCTTTAGAAGATCACATGACGGCTGTGGCCGGGGGGGGTAGCTTTTTATCAGGTTTGCCTGATTTACCAGTTGCGTCCTTTTCTGGACTGGGATGCCTTGCGCACGGTCACCCATGCCTTCGTCACTTCCCGTCTGGACTACTGTAATACTCTTTACATGGGGCTCCCCTTGAAGAGCACTCGGAGGCTCCAACTGGTCCAGAATGCGGCCATGCAGGTGATTATGGGAACGACACAGTGCAGCTATGTAACACCCCTCCTGTGCGAGCTGCATTGGCTCTCTGTGGTCTTCCGGGTGCGATTCAAGGTGTTGGTTACCATGTTTAAAACACTCCATGGCTTAGGACCCAGATACTTACGAGATCGCCTTCTGCCAATATGCTCCCACAGAGAGGGACTCCTCAGGGTGCTGTCAGTCAAACAATGTCTCTCCCACAGGGGGAGAGCCTTCTCTGTGGGGGCTCCCGCCCACTGGAATGAATTGCCCCTGGAGATATGTATGATCCCCGAGCTATGTACCTTTCGCCATGCCCTTAAGACTTTACTGTTTCAACAGGCTGGGCTGGCTAAATAACAAATTTTAATGGGTGTTTTAGTTTTTGAGTTTTTAATATAGGGCCAAATTATTTAATCTGTTTTAAACTGTTTTTAAATTTTGTGATATATGTTGTTTTACTGTGGCTGTGCACTGCCCTGAGTCCCTCGGGAGAAGGGTGGTATAAAAATTTAAATAATAATAATTGCATGGAGTGCAGGAAGTATTTGGTTTAACTATTGCATAATTCTTGGGCTAATTACTAGCCCTTTTCACTTTCTTTTCTTTTTTTCTTTTTGAAGAGGAAATGATACTGAAATTCATAGTTCTAGGTCATAATGATTACCTCACCATCTAAAAGATATGCTGTATATCTTTATTTAGTTATTCATTTGTTTGCTTATTCATTCATTTTAAAGGATTTGTAGACTGCCCCATCAGATTTTAATGAACTAGCAGCTCCTGCATTAACTGGAAGACTGAACTGCATGACTTCCAAGTACCTTAGAACTAATAATTAGAACGAAAAAAAGAAAAATGAATAAATAAGAGAAAAGCAAAGACAAAGGTGCAGAATTTTTTTAAAAAATGAAAAAAATATATAAAGACGTGATTTCTGATTTTTTCTTACAGCAGTTAAAAGTATAAACATAAAATAATATCTTTATGATTACAGCATTGTTTATATTTTCTCTATGGTTTATTAATTTTATTCTAAACCTCAGAATCATACATCACAATATAATTTTTTTCTGTTTCTCACAAAAAGTGATTAAGGGGTTTCCAACCATCATTAACTTTAGATGATGTCATATCTCCAATTGAAGGAGTCAATGTAGCTACCTCAGCAAGTTCCATCATCTTCACTATCTTTCCATTTTTGTATATATAATGCTTTCTCTGAAACTATAAAAACAAAGTTCCATAATTTTTTTCCAGCTGTTTATCCATCAATTCCAAAAGAAAACTCTGTGGTTTTAATTGTATGTGCATCTTTAAAAACTTCTGTATTATTGTGTGTCGAGTTCCAACATTTTCTGGGTTTTTTTACACATCCACGAAGCATGGTAAAGTATCCCTTCTTGTTGATTACATTTCCAGCATATGATTTGAAGAGCCTTTATATATTCTCAACAGTTTTTCCAGTGACTTGTACCAATGATACATCATGTTATAAAAATTCTCTTGAAGACTGTAATATAAATTTCAACCCTTTCAACTACATTCTCCCTCTGATCCATGGGTAAATTACAACCAAAGTTTTTAGCCCATTTTACTATACATTCTTTCACTTCTTCTGTTTCATATTTCAATAAAAGTCTAAACATTCTAGCAACAACGTAATCATCATTTGTACACAGTTCCATTTCAGATTCAGTCTTACATTGACAACACAAAGGTCTCTTACATTACAAAAGTCTCTTTGTGTTGTACATTGACAACACAAAGGTCTCTTATCCACTTTAAATCTTCTAAATAATTATACATACAAAAACATTGCCATTACTATCAATGGTGAAATCCTCTCCGGGTTGCCATCTGTTCACTCCCTGCGCATGCACGCTGTGCCTCAAATGCGAGCTGTTCATGAGCATGCACAGTGCACACCCAATGTGTACTTTGCATGGAAAAAGGATCTGTTTGAAGATAAGTAAAACAGTGGGGGATGGGAAACAGTTGTGCCGTGTGATTTAGATTCACTATAAAGCAGGATTTCCTGCTTTCTAGCAAATATAAATTGCACGGCACAGCTGATCGTCCGAAATACCAGTTCAGATAAACTGGTAGCTTTTTTTTACTATCGGTTAACTCGAACTGATGCAAACTGGTAGCATTTCACTCCTGATTACTATCCTTCAATCAATAATTCTCTTGTCTTTAATTCTACATTCTCCTAGAGAAAATTCTAATACAAAAGAGTAAGTCAACAATTTATGATTAATAGCCATTACTCTTCTATAAAATATTTCCTGTGCTGAGACCCACATAGTTCCATATTGGCACATCTAACAAAAATGAATTTTTAAAATCTACGCTAACATTTATCGTAGCATAGATATGCATGCCAACCAAATGTTAAATCATGCCCTTCTAATTCCAATGGATGTTTTTTGAGAACATCCGTTCTTTCCTCCAGACCAAGCAGTAGATTGAAAAATATAATTTCAAATGAAGGAAACCTAACCCTCCTTTCTTTTACATCTTGTAACAACTTATACTAACTTACATTTTTAGATGTCTTTCTACCATTGTTTAAATGATGCATTATATGCCAAAACTGACGTCTGAAATAAAAATAATATTCTAGTTTATCTTAAACACAGAAATTCTCCCAGCAATGATAATTTTGTTTTATCCCATCTTAAGATGTCTTCCAGGTCTTAACATAATTATTTTAGAATGTCATAACATTCATTTGTCATATGAATACCAAAATATTTTATCTTTTTCTCAACCTTAAAAAACATTTTAGTCATCAATTTTATTTATTCTTGTATCTTCATAGTTCTTTTCAACATCTTTTTCTTCTGTTTGTTGAACTTAACATCTGAAAGTGTACGAAATTGTTTTAATTTTCCCATTATATTTTCAATTCCATTTAAAGTATCTTCTGGGACAAGTACCAAGTTATCTACAAAGGCTCTTAAATTATAGATTTATCTTCTAATCTTTAGACCCTTAATACTCTCCTCTTGTCGTATGTCTCTATTTAATATATCTAAAGCTTAAATAAACAAAAGAGGAGACAATGGATAACCCTACTTTTTTCCTTTTTGTATCTCACATGGTTTAGATAAATCCCGATTAACAATTATTTGTGCCTTCTATGCAGAGGTGGTATTCAGTAGATTCTGACCAGTTCTGGAGAACCAGTAGCAGAAATTCTGCCTCCCACGTCCCAGCTGATTGGGAGGAAATGGGGATTGTGCAGTATCCTTCCCCCAGAGTGGCGTGGGAATGGAGATTTTACAGTATCCTTCCCCTGCCACACCCACCAAGACATGCCCACCAAGCCATGCCACGCCCACTAAGCCACGCCTATAGTAAAAAATGTTGAATCCCACCACTGCTTCTATGATGTGTAAATTGATTTTATCCATTTTACAGAATTCTCCCCAAAGTCTAGTTCTTCCAAAATTGTACATTGAAAAGTGCAGTTCAAATTGTCAAAAGATTTCTCTGTATCCAAAAATATCAGTACAAAATCATTGTGCAGTTCAAACTATTCCAAAATATTCAAAACTGTGTTAACGTTGTGTTTTAATTAATTGTCTTCTAGATAAAAAACCCATCTTAACCTTTATGAGTAAAGTCTTGTAAAATTATTTCCAGTCTATCAGCTAGGATCATTGTGAACAGATTATAATTATTTTTAAGTAATGGCATTGGTCTATCATTTCTTGTCAAAGTCAAATCCTGTTCTTCACTGGGTATTAATTTATATCTGTATCCACATCTCAGGTATCTTTTCTCCCTATAAGATGCATCTTTTCTTCCTATAAAGTAAAAATCAATGTATTTTGCAAAGGTTGCAAGAATTTACCTCCAAAACATTTATAATAAGTATTTTTCCTGGTTTAATCTTTTTTATAGCTTCAGAAATTTATCTTATTATTATAGGACCATTTGTAAACTGTTTTTCTGTTTTTGACAAATTATAAATATATAATTCTATGGCACCAAATTGTTGTCAAGGAATAACTGAACGTTGGAATTTAGGTATTGTAGTTGGGGTGCAAACAATCTTCTTCAGCTGGTGGGCCTGCATTTTGAAAGAAGAAATAACTCAAGAGATGTGCTCTTGTAGCCGTAGTGGCATAGTGATTAGAATGCAGTATTGCAGGCAAACTCTGCCCACAGCCTGGAGTTCGATCAAGGCTGATTTAGCCTTCCATCCTTCTGAAGTTGATAAAATGAGGACCCAGATTGTTGGGGGCAATATGCTCACTCTGTAAACCACTTAGAGAATGCTTTAAAGCACCATCGAACATTATATAAGTCTAAGTGCTGTTGCTATGCTCAAGAGGATGTTCTCCACCTTAGAACTGCTCCAAACTGTAATCTTTTTTCTGTGATGTGCAAGACAAGTCAGCGAAGGAAGGAAGGAAGGAAGGAAGGAAGGAAGGAAGGAAGGAAGGAAGGAAAGGCCAGTCCAGGTTGTGGTCATGAGGAAACTAGGAGGAAAAAGGAGTATTAGGTAAGTTTGCGTTATAACAATAAAACATGCCTAAATAGGACAACATTGAGCAGGGCCGGGTGGGCGGGTCCACCTGCGATTTCCGCTACCAGTTCATCTGAACCAGTCCGAACCGGCTGAATACCACCTCTGATCACCACCTCTGATCATTGGGAACGTGTGCATCCATGGGGGGAGGGGCCTACAAGGGGGCATTGCATTATGGGTGTTGCATGTGTACGTGCTTTCAGCACCCGAGGAAAAAAAGGTTCGCCATCACTGAAATAGGCATTCACAGTCTAGTACTCTGGTTGATTCCACTCTTTCTCCAAGGATCAATGTCATTCTTCCCTTCCTTTAGCATTGTGGCTGAAGCAAGATTCAATAACCAGAAGAGCAGATCTCAGAAAAGTCTGTTGAACCTCGCACTTACCAGCATCGTCCTGAGGTCAACTCCTCTAGTAGCCAGTAGCAGGGTTAGAGTGAGCCATCTGGGTCAGAAGTGTCAACTGGAAACATCTTTCTTCAAAGGTTGTAAGTTGACCTCCATTCCAGCTGACTTTCTATGTTATCAACAGGCTGGATGGGTAAATTTCATGTCTGTCTCTCTGAAGTCAAGCTAGGACCAGCCTCTGGAATGGATAGCTTCTAAGAACCTTAAAAGACATTAATCTGGTCAGATTTCATTCCTTTGAAGGCTTCCCAATTACTATAAATCAGGGGTCTCCAAACTTTCTATGTTATCAACAGGCTAGATGGGTAAATTTCATGTCTCTCTCTCTGAAGTCAAGCCAGGACCAGCTTCTGGAATGGATAGCTTCTAAGAACCTTAAAAGACATTAATCTGGTCAGATTTCATTCCTTTGAAGGCTTCCCAATTACTATAAATCAGGGGTCTCCAAACTTGGCAACTTTAAGATTTGTGGACTTCATCTTCCAGTATCCACCAGCTAGCATAGTTGGCTGGGGAATTCTGGGAGTTGAAGTCCACAAATCTTAAAGTTGCCAAGTTTGAAAACCCATGCTAAAAATAAAGACTACACTTTTGAAGGACCTGATTATGTCATGAACTTTACACATCTTGTTCTCTATACTTAACAGCAGAAAATGAGCCAAACTGCCAAAGCAGAGTATTTGGCATACTTTTTGACAAGTGTGAGCCCACCTTATCTTTAGTAGCTTTGCTTGCCTCACATACTATAGTATTCAAACAATACTACAAGGTCACAGCCATCCCACTTTAATTCTTTACATTATGTCTCTTACTTCCACATGAACCTTGACAATCCATTTCCCCATGTTTCTCGGTTGCTGTTTTAGCAACAATTGTCTGGAGGAGGGGAGGGATTTCCTTCCCTACTGTGTCCTGGCATAAAACATCTCCTTGGTCCAGCAATGCAAGACTTTGGCAAGTAGAGAAGTGAGGAGGAAGGGGGTATTGGAGACACTGTGTCATTGCTGCTCTGCAGGATTCTTGGGCCAAAAGAATCCCACCCCAAATCCGGCAGAGGTTTTCCTGGAACCAGGTTTCCAAAGCAATGGCAACTGGGAGAGTGAGAGAGGTATAGTGATGTCAATCCCATTTTGGTCATCTGAGAACTCAAAGGGCAGATTTGAGGGTTGGGTATGTTAAATGGGATCTAGGCTTCATTATGAATCCTTTAATCCTTTGTGCACTTATTTGGATATGAGTTTCTCCAATACAGAGTGGTTTAATAATATGTGTTAAGCGATGCAGCTTTATAATTTTAGACTTTGGATTTAAAGGTGTTACGGAATTCCTCCATTAGAGGCCAGGTCTCTAATCTAAATTTTGGAACCCACAGCTTTTCTCTCTATTTTTCTTTTCCCTTAGGAAGCATGCAACTTCTTCTCTCCTTCCCACCCCATGACAATCCTTACCTGGCAAAGTGTAATTGATGCAATTAATTGAAAATAGAAACAAAACTGCCCTGCTTTTAAAGAAAACCCTTACAAAACCAACATATGGCCCATATGCAGTTGTGCCTGTAAAATGCAAATGTATTTATTTAATGCATTCACAATTTAGAAAATAAACCTTGAAAGTTAAAATTAGAAAAGCTGAAATAATTAAAAATACAAAACAAGCGAGTAAAGACAGAATAAGAGGGGGAGGGGGAATCTACTCAGTAGTGGGATTCAAATCCCGTTGCTACTGTGGCTGCTTGCACACTCGCGCTCACATGCAACGCTTCTGTGCATGCACAGAAGCTTCTGTGCATGTGCAGAGACGTCCAGGCGGGTGGGTGGAGCTTCCCGCCACCACTACCGGTCCACCCGATCCGGGGCGAACTGGTAGCATCCCACCACTGAATTTACCTTATATTTTTATACTTAACAAATAAAATTAAATTTAAACACAAATTTATCCACTGATCCCTTAACCGTATTATAGATGATGGTACAAACCTATTTGTTATTTCCTCTATTACTTACTCCTGTGTCTGAGGTTTGGCTCTAAAATCCAGCACTAGCCATGACATTAAACCTTTATTTCCTAGAATTAAACTGGATTGGTAATTCAAGCAAACAGATAATGAACAGCCAATCAATCATCTTAGTATTGATTCATGTATTGTAAAATTATAGTATTGTAAAAACGGAGACATGGAAAAAATTGTCCAATCCTTTTTAAAAAATATATCTTTACTAAATTAAAAAAAACATTAAAATACAAACTAACATAGAAAGAAAAAGGGGACAAGGGGATAAAAAGCTAAAAAGTGAAAGAATACATAAAATAAATATATAAGAAAATGACCTCCAACTTTTTTCTATACAGAGACAATAATAAAATACAACCTTTCTCTAAGTTTAAATAAATATCAGTATTTAAAAACCTTTAAAATACTAATAATCAACTTTCAAAAATAAACACTAGTCATATATCCTTAACTTAAATCATCACCATATATTGATTAATCCACAACATTTTCTCTAATCAAATCAGATCTAATCCTCAAATCCCAACGTCAACGTCAAAATTTCATTTTTCTGCTTTGGGATTTGTCCAATCCTGACTCAAAATGCCATGTGGACAAATCTTTACTATTCATTTTCCACACTCCCTGCCCCACAAAACAAATGAAAACTCCATGGAATTTACGGTAGTCCTCCAGTGATGGGAAGAAACGATTTCTCTCCTTTTTAAAAAATTTCCTGAGTGCACAATTAAAGTTTTGTTTGTGTTTATTTTAGAGAAAGCATGAAACCTAAACTGTTCTCTTTGTTTAGTCACATACTGAAATAATATCAGAATGCAACAGCCACTGCTGAGAAAAACAGATCACAAGCCAAGAAAACAAAGTAATAACAATAATGAAAACAAAGAAAACAAAATATTTTCAGTTATTTATTGACAGATTAAATGACAGCAAGTGGTGGCAGACTTCCTTTGCAATAATGGTTATGGAAACTATAGGCAATTAGCTAGTCTCAATAAATATCAGATAATAATGCCAATTTTTTCAGAATTACAAATCCAAAAATATATCTGGATGTTAAGAATTGTAGCTCAAAACACATGGAGGAAATACACACAGATAGCTTATTTCATCTGATGTTAATCTTATCCTGAGAGTACCTTATTGTCCCTGGGGAAAGCAAGAGGTTTTAAAATATCTATGACCAAGGCCAGGATTCACTTGGTTTTTTTCAATGCTTTTCGTGTCATTCCCCCCTCCCTATCTCTGTTATGTGGGGCAGCTTGTTCTTCAACCATCTTATGAACAATTCCTGTCCTCTTGCCAACACATCCATTCCAAGAAGTCTAATTACAGGCTTGTCTGCTTACATGTTTTCCTTCCCATCCCAGTTTGTGCACAAGCATGCACACAAACACACACATGCATGCACGAAAGAGTAGCTTGCCACCTGGTTCAATTGATTTTGTTCTTGTTCTGAAACGTGATTGGCAAGATTCCAGGGCAAGGGCTGTCATCAAAGAATGCAATATTGGGGTTGGAGCAAAAGCCAACACAGCCCCCAAACGTGCTAAAATGGCATTCCCTTGCTATTCCAAAAAGAAAAAAAAAAAGATGTTCTTGACAAATGACCAGAACATAGCATGGGTGAAATCCAGCAGGTTCCGACAGGTTCTGGAGAACTGGTAGCGGAAATTTTGAGTAGTTCAGAGAACCGGCAAATACCACCTCTGGCTGGTTCCAGAGTGGGGAGGGAAGGGGGATTTTGCAGTATCCTTCCCCTGAAGTGGGGAGGGAATGGAGATTTTGCATTATCCTTCCCCTGCCATGCCCACCAAGCCACACCAAGCCACACCAAGCCACACCACACCCACCAAGCCACGCCCACAGGGACATAAGTAGAGCTTCTAGCTAATTTGCAAAATTCTGGATGACCACTAGATGATACCAAAGAGTTGGGGTTTTCTGTATTTCTTGGCTGCTACTATGTAATTATCTGTGGTATTTCAGGCAAGAGTGGTATGGCTGTTTCCTTTCCTCTCATTTATTCCCAGACAGGAAGGAAGAGAAAGAGAGTGGCTAATAGTGATTGCCAGGAAAGTTGAAAGAGCCTCTGAGGGCTCTGTTGCCAGTCTGTCCCGCTGCTACAATGGCTGACTCAGGAGCAGCCCTAGAGGAATTGCCATCAGCATCTATCGCAGCTCAGCTATTTCCTCCCTGATTCCTTCTTTTCCTTTGTGTTGCTTTCCTGCCTCAGCTGCAAAGGGTATGTATGTGTATGGGTGTCCTACCACCAAGCAGCAAAAATCTCACAATCATGGCAGACGTGCACAATACAGGTAGACCTCTCTTATTGATTGTCCTGTTCGACAACCATCTGAAGTTATGAGGGTATTGAAAAAGTAACTTCATGACTGGTCTTCATTCTCACAACAATTGCAGGGTCCCACAATCATGTGATTAAAATCAGTGCATTTTGCAAATGTCGCAGCATCCCCCAGTTTGATAATTATTATTTGTGCACTTCACAGCCAGCTTCTGATAAATAGATTCAATGGAGGAACAGGCAGTAAAATCCCAAACTATGGTCGTTTCATATCTTATTTGACAACCTGTAGTGAGATGTTTAATGACCACAGCAAAGGTGAGGTCATAAGCCGATAGCAATCACTGATGTTTTGATTAGCAATCATGTCACTTAGCAACAGAGTTACTAGTCCTGATTGTGGTCGCTAAACGAGGACTACCTGTATGCTAACTCTGTGCTCCCATTTGGGGATAATTCAGATTGTTGCAAGCTTATTTTACAGAATTGGATTCCTTGAAAAAATGAGACAAGGAGTGTGCAGCACATTTGCCTTTGGGCTCTGCCTTCACTATATTTGCACTACTAATGGAGTATTTGAGTCTACTTCCTCTTCTGTTATTTCAGTCCTGAATGTAACATTTGTTCAAAACTTATTTCAGTGAACTTTAAGTAGATGCAGGAGTTTGGTTTCCTTGAGAAGCAAATATAGCTTTCTTGATGTGGTTGCTTGCCAAATGTATTGCCTTCAACTTGGAATTGTTAGAAACCACCATGATGGTTGAGGAATTCTGGGAGTTGAAGTCCATTTTCACTGAGGAAGAATAAGAAAGGTGCATCTTTCAAGTAGCCCTAATAGTGGCTACTATAAAAAAGTGTCTGCAGGAGAGGAAAAAGGGCCTAAATAAAGGCCTAAATTTTCTGTGTTGGATCACTTTGGAAAGCAATCTGAGGAATTGTACAGAGATATGCATATATAATTTGCCACATCTTAGCACTGGAACTACTTCTTAAGAAAAACATTTTCTACTAATTATCTTTTTTTCCTTTTCAAGCTCTTTAGAATTGTTGAATTTCAGTATTATTATTTTTGAACATTCGGCAACATGGTCTTTCTAATTTTGAATGGCTAGGCTGGACAATGTTTGGCATAACAATGGATTCCAATTTTAATATTATTTAAAATTAGTTTAAATATGGCTGAGGAAGCTCTTTAGTGATATTTAAAACAACAGTATCCAGACTTCCTCATTTTTCTCATTCCTTGAATCATCATTATGAATATTAGTATGTTTTTTTTGTCAGCATTAACCAAAATTTAATTTCCTAGAGAATTAGCAAATAGTTGACAAAATTCTCTTCTGCAAAAGCCATTCTAAAATATTTTATGATAGCTTAATCATGTCTTTTTAAAGTGCAGGGAGTTTATATCTGTATTCAATACAGAATTGACAAATATTACTAGTATAAATGTTATGAAATACTCCAGGATTTTTTCCCCAATCTTGGCAACTTTAAAATGTGTGGACTTCAGGCAGGCTGGTAGAATATTGTACATTTCTCTTCTTCTCAACCTAAGAGTGTTAATAAGTTTGGATGGTGTATATTAAACAACATTCAGCCAACAATTTCCCCTTCTGCAGTATATGTGCTTATGAGATACGCTTGTGTATGTATATCCATAAATATGCATGTAAATCTATCTGTTTGTCTGGTTCATTCCTGGAATGCGTTAGAATTCCTTCCACAGTTGATGTGTTTTATTTGCTTACTTATTTATATCCCTCCTTGGTATTTATTTTTTTCATAAATAATTCAAATTATATTTTTCACAAATAAGTCAAATATATAATACTTCTTCCTCCTTCTGTTTTCCTCACAACCACCACCCTGTCAGCTGGGTTGGATTGGGTGATAGTGACTGGCCTATGGTCATCCAGCTGGCTTTCATGCCTTAGAACAGGGGTGTCAAACTCACGTCTTCATGGCAGCGTGATCTATCAGGACTTTTTCCCCCTTCGCTAAACTGGGCGTGGCCAGCACGTGATGCATCTGACCCGTGGGTTGTGAGTTTTCTACCTTAGAAGAACTCACAGTCTCCTGGTTTTTGGGCCAGCACCTTAACTACTTCACTAAAATTTCCATTGTTTAAGGACAAGAATACTATCATTGTCATTTTTTCCCTGCTTGGACCTTTTCTAGTGAAAAGGTCACTTCCTTTTCAATAGTCTTTGTACCAGGGGTGGGTTCTATTTACCTTTACTACCGGTTCGCAATGGGATCGTGGGCACGCCTTGCTTAGATCGCTGATGACAACATCTGGGGCAGTTGGCGGGGCCTCCCGCCGGTTTTACTACCGGTCCAAACCGGGGGCAACCCACCACTGCTTTATACCCATTTACATTTCCTAAATTGGAAAAATATGGTGTCATCTTTCCCTATATATCAATACAGTATATGAAAGTGGTGGCAGTAGTCAGTCAGATATTGATGCAAAAGAAAAGATGGGTGATTCATTTTGGCAGCCATATTTAATTGGCGAACCTCTGCATCTTAGGAAGTTCAACAAAATCATTTCCTACCTATTTGAATGAGAAATTTAGTTTTTAAAAGGGGGACTTCGTATCTATGATTTATCACTGTATTCATGGATTGGGAGGGGGGAGGAATATATATGAAGAACAGTGGATTTCAGGTATCTAAATTCAGAACTCAGTTTTAGAATAATTCCTAAATTGAGAAAACCATAAAAGATCAGGAGAGAGAAAAACAGGTAGTTTGGTAATAAATTGCATGCTGATTTTCAGTGTTAGAGCTTGCATCCTTAAAAACATACATTGGGGTTGCTCACTACTTACGACTACAATTGAGCCCAAAACTTCTGTTGCTAAGCGAAACATTTCTTAAGTGAATTTTGCTCCATTTTACAACCTTTTCTGTCACAGTTGTTAAATGAATCACTGCAGTTGGTAAGTTAATAACATGGTTGTTAAGTGAATCTGACTTCCCCATCGTCTTTGCTTGTCAGAAGGTCACAAAAGATTATCACATGACCCTAGGACAATGCAATCATCATAAATGTGAATCAGTTGCCAAGCATCTAAATTCTGATCATGTGACCATGGGGATGCGGCAACAGTTGAAAAACGGTCAAAAGTTAGTTTTTTTCAGTGCCATTGTAACTTTGAATGGTCACTAAATGAACTGCTGTAAAATGAGGGCGACTTGCCCAGGAAAACAAATAAGAAGTGAGATCTGGGAGGTGTATTTGGAAATATCTGCATTAGAGAAATTTAGATTAAAAATAAAAGTTAAATTTAGTCTTTAAAAGCACATTGGGGAACATTATGTAATGGAAAATAGGCACAGAACTTCATGTGATTGGAAAATTTAAGGATAGGATTTTTTTAAGGATATCCTTTGAAAATGGACTAAAATACTTATCAACTCAGACATTCTAATGGACTAATGCATATCCCTGGGAGCTGTGAAAGAAGAAAAGAAAACCATGTAGTGTTACAGCAAGAAGTATATTGAATCTAAGAATACACATGAAATCCTGGTAGATAAGGAACAAAGTTAGAGTTATCAGTTAGTGATCAGTGAGTTCTACTTTCAACAGTCTTAGTCTGGATTTGAAGGACTCAAAATCCTGTTTTGCATAATGGAGTGACTTCCCCTGGTCCCAATGCAGAATACTGTATAGATCAGTATTTCTTAACCTTGGAAACTTTAAGATGTGTGGACTTCAATTCCCAGAATTCTCCAGCCAACAAGCAAGCTGGCTGAGGAATTCTGGGAGTTGAAGTCCACACATCTTTAATTGCCCAGGTTGAGAAACACTGTGATAGACAATATGTTCTCAGGGGGGTGGAAATTAATACATGCACATTATGCAAGAATGTTTGCCTTGGGTACAAATGCACTAAGTCAGAGAGGAATTTGTGGATGTTCAGCCAGAATACTGACAAATACGTGTTATCTTTTCAAGGAATTGTATCTTGATTGAAGAAAGAATATCACTGCTTCCTCCACTGCCCCCCCCCCCCCAGTAACCAAAGCAAACAACAGCACAGAGGAATGAATTACAAAAGCCCATTACCTTGGAAGGGGGATCAGGTGGTTCCTTTGATGAAAAGTGAAATCACCCCCAATCAAGCATGCCTGGACTTAGCTAATGGCATCTCGGGGCTTAGCACTCGCTCGCTTTGCTCTAGGCTCATTCAGCGGTAACCTGGTTTGACAAGTTGTGCTGGAGGAATGCCAGGCCAGCGAGTCTACATCTCATAATCTATCCAGTAGATTTGTGCACAAACAGATTTCTCATTCAATTGGAGGTTTCTTGGTTCAAATGTGCTTTGGTTTCCCAGTTGTTGTTTTTTAATTCACTTGTGGTGTTTTGTGGGCATCTGCTAAAATGACCAAAGAGTGGTTTGAGACTGGAATCTCTTCCTCCCCTTCTATCAATCAACAGGGCTGAAGAAACAAGGTATGTATAGGTAATCCTTGACTTACAACAGTTCGAATGGTTGTGACCATTCAAAGTTACAAGGGCACTGAAAAAAGTGACATGACCATTTTTCACACAAGTTACAACCATCACAGCATCCCCATGATCAAATTTCAGATGCTTAGCCACTGGTTCATATTTATGGCTGTTGTTGTGTCCCAAAGTCATTGTTATTGTTAGTTGCAAAGTCATGTCCGACCCGTTGTGACCCCCATGGACAACATTCCTCCAGGCCTTCCTGACCTCTACCATCCTCTGGAGTCCATTTAAGCTCACGCCTACTGCTTCAGTGACTCTATCCAGCCACCTCATTCTCTGTTGTCCCCTTCTTCTTTTGCCCTCAATCATTCCCAGCATTAGATTCTTCTCCAGTGAGTCCTTCCTTCTCATTAGGTGCCCACAGTATTTGAGTTTCATCTTCAGGATCTGGCCTTCTAAGGAGCAGTCAGGGTTGATCTCCTCTAGGACTGACCAGTTTGATTGCCTTGCAGTCCAAGGGACTCGCAGGAGTCTTCTCCAGCACCAGGGTTCAAAGGCCTCAGTACTTTGGTCCTCAGCTTTTCTTACGGTCCAACTTTCACAGCTATACATTGCAACTGAGAACTTTGCAACCTTCTGACAAACAAAGTCAATGGGGAAGCCAAATTCACTTAACAACCAGGTTATTAACTTATCAACTGCAGTGATTCACCGAATAACAGTGACAAGAAAGACCGTAAAACGTGGAAAAACTCACTTAAGAAGTGTCTCACTTAACAGCAGAAATGTTGGTCTCAATTGTGGTCGTATGTCGAGGACTATCTGTATTCCAGAGGTGGAAGGCAATCCAGTTTTCATTAAGAAACTAATCTGAGCCTGTATTATATCAGTACTGATGGTGAGTTGAAATCACAGGGTTTAATGTATCCATGCATATAAATCTCTCCCTTTAGAAAAGGAAAAGGAAAGGAATTTGGTGCCCTCTATAGACTGGGACCACAAATCCCAAATCCCTGAAATTCACAGAAATTTGATATAATTCTCTGGAAAGAATTATAATTGTTACCATATTTCCCCATCCTCCCAAAAGTATACATTGTCAAGTCATATTCGTGTTGCCTGTTTCAGAGAAAGAGCTGATGGAATTACCAAATTCAGGTTTGTTTGCTTTCATTTTCTTCTAATTATCCCAACCTTCTGCTGAATTTGGACTTTCGCATCACTTTGTGCACTTTTACAAGTCAGCATATTCACCTGCATTTTCACATTCCTTCTAAAGTGCACGCATTTAGTGCACTATTTTCTCTAATGCAATTTGGATTCGTTCCCCGATATCATCTCTAATGGACAAGTGTTTGTATATACAGTACTTCGCTCTAAACCCACATTTTTTTTTAATGTGGATTCTTTTAATTGGATTGATTGCACTGCAATATTCAAGGACTTACGAATACTTAAGCAGAATTATGTTTCAGCTCAAATATTGGTTGGAAAATATGAATTAGGCAAATGCAGTTTGAACAAATGCCTCCCCTACCCCTACTTAATGGCCACAGTAGGACAGGAAAAGGGTGGAAATTCTGCTTTAGGCAGTTAACTTTTAAATAAGCTTTCATTACTAAGCTGCATTGGTATGTCTTATATCTTATGCAACAAACTGAGGTCAGTAAGGAATCATCTTTCCAAATGTTGCTGTTAGTTCAGCCTTGGGAGCCCTTGAGCGCTTTCTTAATAAGTGCACTTGCTTGACTTTCCACCTTTAAATCACTGGAGCTGATTTGACACAAATTTATCCTAAACTCCATTGCAAATTGCTACAATCTGCAATTCCCAAAGCACTTGCTTCAGGAGTAGTTCTGCTCATGTTAACTACTTCTGGTTGAGAACAAGGTATATGCGTGTGTAGTGATTACATGATAATCCAGCATCTGGGTAAATGAAAATTCTTATTGTAGATTTAAGAAAATAACTCAGCAAACACTTTCATAGAAGCCAGGCCCAAAAGTTCCAGCACAGAAACAAAGCTGAGTTAATAGCAATTCATATACCATCATTTGAAAAGTTTAAAGTCAACGATTTTTTTTTTGGACTGTTACAGATGTTTTCAATGAACAGATTTGTTACATATAAGGCTGTGTAAACTTTGAAATAGATGCTAGGATTCTTTATTTATTTACCCCATTTGCCAACTGCAAACATTTTGATGCTTCCTTGTAATAATACAAGGACAGATATTTTATTACTGGATCTCTGTTGCTGTTGTACCCATGCCACTGTTATTTGGAGGCATATTGCTCCTGTGTCCAGAAATAACATTTTTCAAGGCCACTAAACCTTTATAGGATATTTTCCATGAAATTATCCCATCCCTTTAAAAATTCATTAAAGTCAGCAGTCATCAGCCTATCTGGGGGTCATGACTTCCACAGGCTAATCATGTGATGGGTGAAGCAATCGTTTCCTCAATATGGTGCTTCCCAAACATTCATTACCCAAAACTGCTTATCAGAAATTCCTTATTTAAATGTCCCTGTTGTGATTGGGTAATGGGTATGTGTGTCATTACTCAAACACTTTTACCAGTTTGGGGTAATTTACCCAGGTTTGGGAAGCACTGCCTTGATATCTACTAAATTTCCTTTCTGTCAAAATTTCTGGATGACTTTGGTTCTCACTGTTTTGACAAAAGGAAAAACCCTGTCTCTTTTTCATGTCCTTTATTATTTTATAGACCTCTGTCATGTCTATCCCAGCCACGATTTTCCTTCCAACACTCTACAGTCCCAAATATTTTACCTTTTTCTTACAGAAAGATGTTCAAGGCTTCTAATTATTCTGTTTGTTCTCTGCTAACTCTGTGCAGCAATGTCATCCAAAGCACCAAAATTCCAAAGCACCAGAAGGCAGGACAAGAAACAATGGATGGAAACTAACCGAGGAGAGAATCAATCTAGAACTAAGGAGAAATTTCCTAACAATGAAGCATTTAAGAAGAGACTGGACAGCCATTTGTCTGAAATGATATAGGATCTCCTGCTTGAGCACAAGACCTTCAGGTTCCTTCCAAACTCTTTTGTACTGTTATTCTGTTATATTATTTTATTTGTACACCACACCGAGTGCCTCTGTGATTGATAACGGGGGTTCTTTAAAAATTTGATAAATAACATTACTTTTCAAATGTGATCAGGTTTGTACAATATTTCATATGTGGAAGCATTGCTAGAAATTTTATTTTCAGTCGCTTCTTTAATGGAACCTGGTTTGGAATTCGCTTTTTTGCATTGAACTCACTGCTTCCACTTAATGGATTGAGCAGAAGACTGGATTGTACATGCCATCCACAGACAAATATAATGAAATATGGAGCTCATTTTTATAAAATGTTGTTGTTAGTTGCAAAGTCATGTCCGACCCATCGCGACCCTATGGACAACATTCCTTCAGGCCTTCCTGTCCTCTACCATACTCTGGAGTCTATTTAAGCTCATGCTGACTGTTTCAGTGACTCCATCCAGCCACCTAATTCTCTGTCGTCCACTTCTTCTTTTGCCCTCAGTCTTTCCCAGCATTAGGCTCTTCTCCTGTGAGTTCTTCCTTTTCATTAGGTCGCCAAAGTATTTGAATTTCATCTTCAGGATCTGGCCTTCTAAAGAGCAGTCAGGGTTGATTTCCTCTAGAACTGACCAGTTTGATTGCCTTGCAGTCCAAGGGACTCACAGGCGGCTCTCTAGGTGGCTCAGTGACTAAGACGCTGAGCTTGTCGATCAGAAAGGTCATGCAGCCCCATTGTGAAGAAGTAGTAAAGTTAAGTAGAACCCACCCATGTCCAGCACCATAGTTCAAAGGCCTCAATTCTTTGGCGCTCAGTCTTTCTTATGGTCCAACTTTCATAGGCATACATTGCAACTGGGAAAACCATAGCCTTGACTATACACACTTTTGTTGGCAGGGTGATATCTCTGCTTTTTAGTATGCTTTTGTATGTATTTTACCAGTATGTATTTTACAAAATACAATAAGTTAAAAACCATGATGATATGTACTTGAATAATCATTATATTAAATAACTACGTATAGAATTGTAACCATTTATTGATAAAATGATACATCCTTTTTTCTTTGTTGTGCATTTTATACTTTTCTGTTAAAAAAGCACTTTCTATGTGGTTTTTTTTTTAAAAAAAAAAATTTCAACAGAACTGGCATATGATGAAAATCCAGACAGGGTAAAATTGTCTGGAAAAAATTCAGAGAAGAGCAACAAAGATGATTGGGGGCTGGAGCTAAAACATATGAAGAACAGTTGCAGAAGTTGGGTATATCTAGTCTAGTGAAATGAAGGATTATGGGAGATATGATAACAGTATTCCAACATTTGAGGGGTTGTCACAAACAAAAGGAGTTCAACCTATTTTCCAAAGCACAAGAAAGGAAAAAGCAATGGTTGGAAACTAATTAAGTAGAGAAGCATCCTAAAAGTAATCAAGTAGAGAAGCAACCCGCTGAGCAGGGGGTTGGACTAGAAGACCTCCAAGGTCCCTACCAACTCTGTTATTCTGTCTGGAACAATTCCCGCCCCCCTCCCTCAAGAATATAGAGTATGGTTAGAAGCCTACAAGAAGAGGTGTTTATTCAGAGACTTTGGTACCAAGCTACGAAAGGCTTTATTGGTTGAAACCAACTCCTTTAATTAGATCCAGAAACAAACTGGGGACAATGAAGATGATAAAGAACTAGCATGATATGCTTATGCCATCCAGTTTCAGTATACCCAGTTTATACCCAGTTTCATAAATGATTATATTATTAAAATCTAGTTGTAACGACTTTGCTCAAAATCTCTCAGGGATGTTTTATAGTGACAAAATGAATGAGCTACCAAAGGGGGGTTAATGGAAATATAAACAGGACATAACAATAGAAATTAATTTTTAAAGGACCCTATAGATCAAGCACAAGTCTTTAGGATTCTACAGTATCCATAAAAATGGGCTTCCCTGCTTTTAATAATTGTATTTTAATTCAAGGGGAAGTGGGGAATGGACTACTTTTGATGACTGAGGCACAACTGGATTGTCACATAACATGAAGTGTTATCAGAACTTAGAATGTGACACACTGAGGAGAATCACCTCTTTCATGATGTATGAATGGCAACAATACTCCAAGAATCTTGCTAACCTAATCTTGCGAAGCTTCTTCTCTGGGAATATTGTACTTCAAACTAGGGCATACAAAATCTTTGCTACACCAATTCTTGAATACAGCTCATCTGCCTGGAACCCACACTGTATATTGGACATTAATACAATTGAGTGAGTCCAGAAATTTTTCTTGAGACGAGTCGTCCACTCCTCTGCTCATAACAGAATATCTTATACCACCAGGCTTGAAATTTTGGGTTTAGACAACTTAGAACTATGCCTCCTTTGGTCTGGCCTAAGTGTAATACACAAAATTATCTGCTACAATGTCTTACCTGTCAATGATTACTTCAGCTTCAACTGCAATAATACACCAGCACACAATAGATACAAACTTAAGGTAAACCGCTCCAAACTTGATGGCAGAAAATACACCTTCAGCAACAGAGTGGTCAATGCCTGGAATGCACTACCGGACTCTGTGGTTACATACCCAAACCCCCATAACTTTCACCTTAGACTATCTACTGTTGACCTGTCCTCACCCCATTCCTAAAAGGTCTGTAAGGGGCATGCATAAGCACACCAACGTGCCTACTGTCCCTGTCCTACTGTCCCCATTTATTCGTATCGATTTCATGTATTCATAATCATGCTGATACTTATATCTGTTACATTATACGTGTTTGACAAATAAATAAATAAAAAGAAGCTGCCATGGTGAAATGGATGGTAGAACTAACAGTGCTTTAACAAGATCAGGGATTGGGGGAGGGGGGAAAGAGAGAGAGAGAGAAAGAGAGAGAGAGAGAGAGAGAGAGAGAGAGACCTGATTTACTATGGTCTCCCTGATTCATTTGGAGAGACAAACGGTTTCTCTAAAGTTGGCAAGACTAATGGGTGCCAGCTGATAATTGATATAGGCCCTGGAGGCAGAAGCTCAAGCCAGGGTTTACTCTTGTTAATCACCAGGGCTGCGTAAAGGCCAGATGCAGAGTGCAATTAAACCAGACTGTTGCAAAGGAGGAAGCACGTCAAATGTGGGGGGAAAGTATTTTCTTCTTGGCAAGGCCCACTGACACTGGAGGCGAGCTTGTCACGCTGTCACATCAAGTGCATTCCTGTGGGAAGGCGGGCTGGAAAAAAAGAAGAAGAAGAAGAAGCTGGATCAAGCAAAACAAACACAGAGACCTGCAAAGGACAGAGAAGGCTTGTTTATTGATCATTAAGCAAATGGAACCTTTGCTATGGAACCTCAGTGGTTAGATCTCGGTATGCTTTGAAAATGACACAAAAAATGTAATGTATCGTGAAGAAAACTTCAGCCTAATTTTTCTACCACATCTTTTTTCCCCCATAGTTGGGAGCAATATATATACATATACATATACATATACATATACATATACATATACATATACATATACATATACATATACATATACATATACATATACATATACATATACTCATATATATATATGAATCGTAATTCTTGATTCAACTGATAGGTTCAAAAATTTAAACCAAAAACGGTAAAGGAAAAACAAACACTGAGTTAAGTTCTCAGGGACAGGGATCCTAAAAATCCAAACTGATTTATTTATTTATTTATTGCCTTGGCTTTAAAATTGTGAACTAGTTTTGTATTTGATGCTTTCCATCAGCCTCAATATGTCTGGAATTAGAAAGCCCAGTTAGCATGGCCCATAATGGCAATTAGTGCAAGAGTGATCAGATTGTAAATAAACAAACCAAACCAGGTTCTAAAGAGCATAACATGTTTTGACAGTGGGGTGTTTATAGAGCAGGGGTCCCCAAATCTGGCAGCTTTAAGACTTATGGACTTCAACTTCCAGAATTCTCCAGCCAGCATAGCTGGCTGGGGAATTCTGGGAGTTGATGTCCACAAATCTTAATGCTGCCAAGTTTGAAGACCTCTGCTATAGAGTATGATTTAAAAAGTCAAGATGGTGTGGACATAAATAGTTTTATAGATGATCATAGAGGTCTTTATTAGAATTATGCACATTTTCATAAGTTCCAAGGTTTTGTTTTTTTTTAAACTAGTAAAAGTTATGTTTTTAATATATATTCCCATACCTCCTGGTAGTCTGCCAATCCCTTAACCACTGGAATGGGGGAAAAAAAGAATTATTCATATTATGGATGAAGCTCGGCCAAATTATCTAGCATTCAAATCTGCGTGTCTGAATTTACAACCCATCATTAAAGTTCTTCCTCTAAACTGTATTATTTCCCTTAATATCCACATTTGCATCTATATCGTAACGTAGGAGTATATCAAGTGTACTCATTAACTATGTGGGGCACAGACTGTATATTAAACTGTAATTATTTTAATTACAAGGAAAAGTTCATTGTTACGGTATTCATTTGGATTCTTAATGCATAGTATTAAACCATCTGCTAAATATTAATTGCCAAATCACTCTCTTTTGTTTGGCCATGGTCCGTAAGGATCCAGAACCTGAAATGGATTTGTTCTGTGTAGGTTTTTCCTACGTAACCAAGATTTTTCTGCAACCCTACTTGCGTGAAATCACATTCACTACTTTCTGGGGGGTTTTTTCCCCTTCTTTTCATTCTGGCAGCTAGCAGATTTTGTGCTGCATAGTGAGAGACTTATATAGCTATATAAGTTATATAAGTCTCTCACTATGCAGCACAAAAACTGCTAGCTGCCAGAATGAAAAGAAGGAAAAAAACCCCCAGAAATTAGTGAATGTGATTCCACTCAAGTAGGGTTGCAGAAAAATCTTGGTTATGTAGGAAAAACCTGGTTTAAAGGAAAAACACATATAAAACCTATGAAAAGTAAGAATGTGTGTGTGTGTGTGTGTGTGTGTGTGTGTGTGTGTGTGTGTTTCATTCATTTTTTTTTACATCTTAGCCAAAGGATATCCTACAGAATCATAGCAATAAATATCCCTTATGGCTGATCATAGATCTGGAAAAATAATTGTTAGAGTGCTACTGGTTTTGAACTTGCAAAACTCTTTTAAGTATCCAACAGAGAAATTCCTAAAGTTATAACTAGTATTGAATTATTAAGAATACGTAAATGAGTGAATTATTGTGAATTAAAGGTTAATAAACCTTGTAAAGAGGTTTATTAATCAAAGTGAATTAAACTACCAAGAGGAGAGTGGGATAATGAACTCAAGCTGTATTTTATAGAATTGAATAAAGTGATTATGCTGTTTAGATTTCCCACTTCTCAAAAAGTTATGATCAATTTTTCAGTTTGAGTGTATAGTAATCATCCCCATTTTTAAAAGATTTAGAAATTGATGTTTTATGAGAAAATATTCACATAATTAAGTAGAAATGGTATGGAATTTGTTTGCCTGTTAAAAAGATTAAGAGATTGTACACCCAGGGTGGCATATAATAATTTTTAAAAAGAAAAAAAGAAAGAAATACTGTATAGGTACAGAATAATTAAATAAAAATAACCTATAATAACATATAATTGAGGCTGGCAATAGCAACATACATTCTTTTTGCTTTGACAACAAGGCCTCTGCTGTGACTCTGGTACAGTTCATGGGGGGAAAGTTAAGTCTTTATAGCTCAATGGAGGACCAACAGGATTGGAGCCATCCAAACCTTGGCAAGGAAGTCCCTACCAAAAGATAGGTCCAGCAGCAGATAAGGCATATGTCCTTGGCCCCATTAAGTGGCATTACTTCAAAGAAAGGACCTGAAGCATACACATTTTATGCAACTTTTGTAGGTTAGACAGAAGCCACTGGAGAGAGACAGCCATATAAGTAAGGCAGTGTAGACAATAAGGAAGGTGAACCTGATGGAAATATGCAAGTTCCATTGACGCAAGGCAAAAAGGACTAAAGCAGTGGCCCCCAACCTTTTAGGCACTAGGGATCAGTTCCGTGGAGAATGGTTTTCCCGTGGACCGGAGGGAGCATGGTTTCACCATGGATGGGGCTTCATTTGTTTGCACGAACCGGTTGTTGTCATGCTACGGACTGGTGCCAGACTCCTCGACTTAAGCATCTTTTAAGAGCCGAACATCTAAACATTGTTTGGAAGCAGCTCAGATATACACTTCTGATTCACTGAATGATAAGAAGAAGGAGGAAGCACAATCTGACTTAGAAGATTCTATGATTATAGTCAATCTCAATTTAGCCACCCTATCAGTGGTGGGTTGCCCCCGGTTCGGACTGGTTTGCAAGAACCGGTAGTAAAACTGGTGGGAGGCTCTGCCCACCGACCCGGACGTCAACAGGAAGCTTCTGTGTGTGGCCCCCTTGCAAACCAGTAGTAAAAGTAAGTAGAACCCACTCCTGCACCCTATGGTATTGATTTCATGGTCTGGTCTGCTTAGTGGGGTGAAACCTACTAAGGAGGGCTTTATAGGTAGGTAAAATGCCATTTGAATTCCACCTTGAAGCCTAGCAGGAAGCTTCCAAGGTAATTTTGAATGCTGCCTCATATAGAACATACTGCAGAAAATATCTACTAGACATTCTTCTCTTCCCTCTTTTCTTTCCTTTTCTTTTGCTTTCATACATTGTTTCTCTTCCATTGATGTCAGTGGAGATAGATGTAGCAGAAATGTGTTAAAATATTGTGTTCCAAGATCTTATTTAGTTCATCCCCAGGAGTCTGGGTAGAAGGAAAGTATCAAGAACATGGAGATAGAGACAGTCTATGGTTATGTCCAGAGAATGGTCTCACATTGTCTTCTCCTGATTGGCTCTACTGGCCTTTTTGATGCTCAAAAGTCAAAGAAGACTTCTGGGGGGCAAAATCTCTCTTTCTAGGGTTAATTTATGTCTTTCTAACCTCAGAAAAGGAAAAAAAAATCTGGGGCCCTTGTGATCTGTCTGCAAGAACCATAAGCTTGCAATCTAACTCAATTAGAAGCTGCTACTGTTCAATCATGTATTTTACAACATCAGCTAGTGGAAGGGAGGAAGAGAGGGAGGGGAGGGAGGGAGGGAGGCAGGGAGGGAGAGAGGGGAAGGGCAGTTTTATTTACCAAAGTTGAGAATTTCCTACTGAGGCATGCAGAATCAATAACTAGCTTTAATTAGCCTTGTAATTAACCCTTTTCTTTTTTAAAAAAAAACAACATCAATCCAATACATTAAATGATTTGAAACTTTGATGAACAAATATCATCATGTCACAAGCTATCTGGTTCAAGAACGGAACTGTTAATAGATATTTAATAGGACTTCTAAATCTTCCGTTAATCAGAGTCTAACTTGTGTATGGATTTGTTTATCTTCATTTTTAAACAAGTTGTCCTCCTCATCATTCCCAAATCAACTATTTCAGACAGAGTTTCATAGTTTTGTGCACAGTAGTAAAACAGGAAAGTGCTGCATTTTCAGTTTCACCCAAAACCTGTATATGTCGAAAGAAAGAAAAAAAAGACGGACGGACGGACGGAAGGAAGGAAGGAAGAAAGAAAGAAAGAAAGAAAGAAAGAAAGAAAGAAAGAAAGAAAGAAAGAAAGAAAGAAAGAAAGAAAGAAAGAAAGAAAGAAAGATGGAGGTTTACTGAACTTAGAAATTCAAAGTTGCCACTAGTTTTTGGCCAAGGCAGATGTAAATGTCCAATTTCTAAAACCCCATACATAGTTTTTGAGAGAATCAGGTACCAATTTTCACTTCTAGAATCTCTCTATTGAGTAAGGAAAGATGATAGAAGCATATTGCCACAATTTTAAAAGAGAGAGAAAAGATTTTTTAAAAATCCGAAAAATCATGATGGAATATGCAGAGGGGGAATATCAAGAGAAGAACTCATTCCTTGAAAATGTATTAAGATTTCTTAGAGAGACGAATAACATTAATTGGAAAGCTTCTTGAAAAATAGATCTACTTATTTATTAATGATATTAATGCGCAGCATTCACAGCTGAGTGTGGATGGTGGATGAAAGGGGCAATGAACAGTCCTCTGAACTTTGATGAATCCTGATCAGGATGGCCAATGGTGAGAGATGCTGGAATCTGCAGTGTAGCAAAATCATGAATATCTAGCCTATATTACTCAGCCCTAAGCTAAGTTCAATTTCACATTATAGTAGAATTTTTCTCCAAGTATTTGGATTTCAGCTCACACAAACCTTAGCAGGGTGTTGTGCTAAGCTATAGTCTAAAACATGAGTTTTTATAATATAGTCTGGGGACCCCTGGATATCCCCAAGACACTTTTGGGGTCTCCACAAAGTCAAGTCAATATTTTAAAAGTTCTCAGTTTTATTTTTAATACCATGTATTGTTAGCTATCGGCTGCATAAAGCAAAACTTTTGAGGATCCTCAATCATTATAAGAAATGTAAAGGGGTCCTGAGACCAAAATGTTAGAGAAACACAGGTCTAAAATATCTGGATTGCCTAGATCCATGATGGTGAACCTATGGTATGCTTGCCATAGCTGACACTCAGAGCCCTCTCTGCGGGCACACGAGCCATCACCAAGCTCAGCTCCACTGGGTATGCACATGCGCGTGCCTCCCGCCAGTCAGCTGATTTTTGGGATGCACAGAGGGGGTAGGGTGCATGAGAGAGATGTGCGTGCATACGCAGGGAGGTTGCATGCATGCGTGTGGGTTGGGGGTCATGCGCGCATGCGCAGGGACAGGGGCGGAGCGCGGGAGGTGGTGTTCCCCCCCATAGCCCATTTTTGGGCCCAGGAGGCTATAGGGAGGCTTGCTAGGCCCAAAATGGAGCATGGATATGTGTGTGGCTCGCACCCCCATGGCCCGTTTTTGGGCCCAGGAGGCTGCAGGGAGGCCTGCTAGGCTAAAAACAGGGGGCGGGGGAATCGCACTTGCAGGGGGTTGGGGGGACCGTAGCGGGGTCATGTGCACATGCACTGGGGGATCATGGGGGGGTCATGAGTGCACGTGCTGGAGCGCACATTGCATTATAGGTGCTGGCACCCGGATGCGCTGTTGCACACCTGCGCTTTTGGCACACGACAAGAAAAAGGTTAGCCATCACTGGCCTAGATATTCATCATACAAATCACTGAGGAGACTATTCTGTTTAGATTTCTACAACGATGTAAAAAAGGGAGACTGGTAAATCTCCCCCTTGGAGAACTGCATGAATTGCAAACATATTTCACTGGTCGTATGAAGAGAAGCAGTGAAAAATGCTTATACAGAATAGAGAGCCAGTTTGGCGTAGTGGTGAAGGTGCTGGCTTAGAAACCAGGAGACTGTGAGTTCTAGATCTTCTTTATGCCGACTGAATGACTTTGCATCAGTCCCTTTCTCCAACCCCCACCAATGGGATCTGGAAGCATTAGATATGTTCGCCATCTAGAGTTATATATATATAAAAGGTAGAATGAAAATATAATAACTAATAAAAAGAAGAATTGAATAAAAATAATTGGGAAAAGAATTATGAAATACTGGGACTTGCATTTCAAAGTCGAATACCCATGGAAAAAGAAATCCATTGCTATACCAATTGTGACTGAAGCCTTGGAGCAATACTTAAAGGACTCCCTTGCTACCTGGAAATATTGAATGATCAGATGTTGATGAATTTGACTTCTTTTTTATTGTTTATGATCCTGAAAGCTACTATTATTTTATCTTGCAAGTTTAAATGGACATCTGGTGTTTTCCTTTAAGGTGTACAAGGCCTGGCTGTAGAAAAGTCTAAGATGCTAGTTTGATCAGGCACAAAATGCAAGAAAGCAAAATGGTGGCATCTGTTTCTGCTCTGCCACCAAGTCTTCAGTACCTGGATGTGTGGCACTTAATCACTTCTTTTCTTCCATATAGGCCAAGCCATTTGGTCACTAACACTTCTATCCTTGTATTTCTCAGTATTACAGAATGCTATTACAATCCAGACTTGTAAATGCCCCCTCCCCCCCCCAACAAAAATAGAAAGATTATTTGCTTTAGAACTGTTTCAAACATGTCTACTAAGATTATGGATTGTGAGGGAAAAAAACAATGATTTTCAGGGATATTAATGTATCCAATCTCCATTTGTTTCTCTGTTGAGCTCAATGGGGAAAGACCACCCATAGAGCGAACTCTTATGTCTGCAGTGCCTGGAACACTTACAAAATGTCTTGGTTGGCATAACGTACCAAGGGTAGGGGATAAGTACCCAGATGTTTAAAATCAAAGGGAACCATTTCACTATATAAAGACAATATTGAACACACAAGGCATTATTGCCATCGTTACTATCTCACCATCTAATGAGAACTTGCAAACGTGCGCTGTAGTGATGGCGTCTTTAGTAGAGGGGTAGCCAGTGATGGGTTGCTACCGGTTCTCCCCGGTTCTTGCGAACCGGTAGTGGAAATTTTGAGTACTTCAGAGAACCAGTAAATACCACCTCTGCCTGGCCCCGCCCCCAATCTATTCATTGCCTCCCGAGTCCCAGCTGATCAGTTAGAAGGAAAAAAATCAGGGCTCACTTGACAACCGCTCAGCGGTGGTAGATTGGCAATTGAGGCCAAGCTGCCTGAAAGCGATTTCCGATGTTCTCGGTGGTGGCAGAGTGGCAAAAAACTGTTTAAACTCTTGCCGCGCGCTTCAAGGGGCCGCCCTACAGCTGATCAGTGGTAAAAGGCAGTGTGGTGGTAGACTGGTGTGATCCAAAAACAAATAGGTAGACTGGAATGCTCCAAAAACAAATAGGTAGACTGATATGCTCCAAAAACAAATGGGTAGACTGGTATGGCTCTGCAAGCAGTTAAAAGTCTGGTAGACCAGTACCTCTGCTAAATCCTAAACAATTGTTTGGCACGTGACCATCAAATCACACCCATCAAATAAGCCATGCCCACAGAACCGGTAGTAAAAAAAATTAGAACCCACCCCTGGGGGTAGCCTTTGAAAGAGTAATAGAAACTATGTCCAATGTATCTCACTATCGTAGTAGAATATCTTCTTTATGACCTCCAATGCTTAGATGTTGAATTTGCCCATGTTAAATTATGGGGACGCCAGAATGGGACTTCTCAGAACTTCATGCTGTATTCTCTAATGAGTCCCCAATGGAAATTTGGGAAATTGACAAACAGTTGGCCTTTGAAAAAGTTTTGGCTTTTTAAAAAGAAAAACTCAAACTTTTCATAAGGTAAAGTAGGCAGTAACGTAATCACAGTTACCCTGCTGACTGCTGGCTGACTGCAATTTGGCAGTTTGAACCTCACCAGGTTCAAGGCTGACTCAACCTTCCATCCTTCTGAGGTCAATAAAATGATTGTTGGGGGCAATAGGCTGACTCTGTAAATCGCTTAGAGAGGGTTGTAAAGCACTGTGAAGTAGTGCTTTACAGTATATTCGTCTAAGTGCTATTGCTAGTGCTACTTTGCTCTTTAGATGTTTTTAAATAGCCTTGAGGTACTTGAATGTTGATGGTCTGTTAATGTTTAAATCAATCCCATTGCTTGTGAATTGCTTTTCTCTTTTAAAATGATCAGGTATTGTCACATCTACAAAAACTGACTATAATAGCAAAATGAACAACATACAAAGAAATATATGCTTTAAACACACAGAAGGAATGAGATAGTCCTTTCCTCATTCTCCAAACCATAAATTGTGCCATTCTTGGAGCATTATGGCCTTGTTGTCTCCCTATTGGATAAGATATCTAAAAGACATATAGAAACTGCATTTTTAACATTGCTAACCTAACCAAACAAAAAAACTGACTTCCTCCCAGTGTAAGTTATTACATATTTTTCAGAAGACATAAAAAGTACCAATGGATTGCTTAACTGAGCAACAAAGCCTATCATTACCCAGCAGTGGAAATATTGGGATAATTTTTCCCTTTAAAAAGTAAGATTCCTCTCCTGTTCTGTTTAAGGTCTTTGATTAAATTCATAAACTTAAAAATAATGTGAGAAATTATTATTCTGTTGAGATTGGCAGAATTGATCTGTTTTATAGATGGAAAAATTGGTAGTGTCTGAATGTATGGGAAAATTAAATATAAATTACTTAATATAAGAGTGTAGACACTATTGTGTGCATTGTAATATAATATAAAGAGGCTTTGTTATAACCATTTTATAAGAACTGAAAAATGAATAAATAAGTGAAAAACCTGGTGCTTCTGTTTAGGAGTTCTTGCAAACCAAGGTCCTAACATGGAAATACATGCTGAAAGCATCCAAATCTCTTCAGCACTAGTTCCTTCAAGGCCTCGCCATGTCCTTTTCAATGCTTTCCTGAAACTTATCTTTCCTAGAAGTTTTCTAGAAGTTTTCTTCTCATTAGAAACTCTTTTTCTTGGAGGACTTTGGATGATCTACTTCAGCTTTGCTTAGTATAGAGTAGAATAGAATACAGTCAGTTGGCAAAGGGCATAGACGGTGTTATTGTTTTTAACTATTTTAAATCTCTCCACAAATCTACAGTCTCCCACTCAAACTATAATCTGCATTTCTTCTGAAAAAGTCCCATGGGATGAATTATTGCATGATGTTTTCCCTTAGGATTTCTTTGAGCCTGGAAGCCAGAGATGCTGTAGATGACTGGAATGATAATTGTACAATGAAAATAAAAAATTCAGATACTTCATCCGGCCACCTCATAAGACCTCACACTTAGGAAATTGCATTTTCTTCTTTGAACAAAGTCTCAAACGAAAGTTCTTTTTCTTCCAATGGAACTGAAGCAATGCAATCAATAAAGGCTTGGAAGAGCCTGCCTGCTTTTCCAAGATCAGATGTTTGCAAGTAGAATATTTTTTTGTTTCCATCCCTAAATTCACTTTAATTATGTGGGTCCAATAACAGGATTTGAATTTGTCCTGGAAGCTTTCTTTGCCATTTAAGCAGGCAATAACAGTTAGAATTGGGGGGGGGGGGATTAAGGGTAGAAGATATTGGTGAATCCTAGGGACCATCTATAAGTCATTAAGAAAGAAAAATGCTTAAAAATACTTAAATCCAAAAGAAACAGAACAAATAGTTTTGTTCAATGTTTAGAGGTCTTTGAGGGACATATTTCAAGTCTGAAGGCATGGACAATAAACCAAAATCCAGTTCTAGCACTGATCTGATGTTTGGGGCCAGGATGATGGGGGCCAAGCACATATAATAAATTGAGTCACAATTACAAAGTCTCTTGCCTTAATAGCAAGTCCAGAGTTGGCTAATTTTTGATTTCTCAAGAATGATATGGGTCCAATAATTAAACAAATGAGTCCATAGCCTGTTGGTCATTCCTACGATGCATTCTTTCAGAACATTGGGAGGTCAGGATTATACAAAAGAGAGTGAAATGTGTCTAGGAAACATTCCTTTAAAAGTGATTCACATGATAACCAGGAGTTTCCACATTGGAAATGTATGCTGCTTTCTAGTGTCACAAATCATCAAAATGGGACATACCTTAACAAACCAGGAGAACGCTGAGTTTCGCAGCTGAAATGACAGAGGTTTTGTGATGGTTTGTCAAACTGGTTGGCTGGATTTGAGACTATATTGGAAGAGTCAGAAAAGAGAACTGAGAGTGCAATCTGATTGGGGTTAACAAATCTCATTGGATAAACCTTAAGTTTAACTTTATTGTCCTTGTACATATATACACAGTATACCCATACAACAAAATTCACTTAACGCACAAAGACCAGGCCCAACACACATAACAATCCCCAAACACACCCCACCCACCACAAATTCCCTGCCCCTGAACTTGGCTGCTTTCTCTGTACATTATAAAGTTGATCCATAAGAAGCAGAAGATGCATTGCTACGTCTCTGGACAATGATTGGATCTGTAAGATCTACCGTATACAATTCTTATAAGGAAGCTCTACAAGTTCCTGAAAAGGCAGCAGAATTAAGTAGAAGGATTAGAATATTTGACTTCTGGTGACATTGCAAACATATCCCTCTATTTTCATAGAATTTGCATGTCCTATGCAAAACGGGATATTCTAGGACAGAACCTCAACAAAAATATTTTAATCAGGTAGATTTAAAAAGTAGCAATGCATGCCAGTATGATTCAGTTTTCTTAATTTTGTCAGGCTGGTTTTTTGACAGCTATGCATTGGAAGCGTAATGGACTATCAGCAGCACAGTTGCCTACATGATGATGAATCTGCAGAAACAGCTTATCATCTCTTTGCAGGAATACAGTGTGGTGTCCATTTCCGATATCAGGAACATCAGCAGATACACACAGCCCACATTTATCCCTAACATATATATTACCTAATAGTTTTAGATCATCATAACCCATGCTGCACATTTCACTGAATTGCTTCCACTCTCTTCCAGGACAGAAACATTACAATTTAAGGACATGATTTGGTCATTCAAGGGACCTTGGGTTGTTGAGACTTCTATTAGTTGTCAGGGCCTATGAAAATTCTTCTTCTCAATTCTTTGTATGTTGGGTCTGAGTTAAGGACTTGGGTATCTTAAGCCTAATATATCTTTTGTTCAAGATCACCTGAACTGTGGTTGGCATGGAAAACTTCAGATAGCACCTGGAAAATGGAGCTGCTCTGTTTCAGTCACATATCTGTTAGGCCTGCCAATCATAAGGGCTTCATAGCAGCTATTAATCCCTCAATACTTCATACTTCAGTGAGAGTTGGGTAACTTGGGTTACCCCAAGATCAATCCCAAAGCTTGGTCCCATCTTAAAAACTGGTGAGAGCAATCAACCAATAGAATAGCTTGCCCTCAGAAGTTGTGGGTGCTCTATCACTGGAGGCTATCAAAAAGAGACTGGACAACCATTTGTCTGAAATGGTATAGGGTCTTCTACTTGAGCAGGGGATTGAATTAAAAGACCTCCAAGGTTCCTTCCAACTCTATTATTCTATGTTTTATGGTCTTTAGCCATGCAATTATTGCTCAAGCGGGTGGATCTTAACATTGCTTCACTAGGTTCAGATCTTCATATTTATGTTCGAGCAGAGAACTAGACTGCCTCTGCTCTGTCTCCACCTATGATCCTTGCCCCACCACCTCTGCTTCCATCCATCAATTGCCATTCTTTTGGAAACTGATCTAGGATGACTCTGCGGAGCTCAGCTGTGATTTATGACAGGTGGAGGTTGGAGCAGGTTAGACAACCAGCCTTAATCTTCTGAGCTTATGAAAATGAAGTCAACAAGTTGATGATTAGGGAAAATGTGAATTGACACACAAGCACCTTTGGGGGTTCACCTCTTTGATGAAACTCCATTGCATAATGCAGCCAATTATGAATTCAATTTACAACCCAGTTTCATGAACACGACCATATTTAATACTCATTTCACTTGACAAGCTCATTTTTCCAGAATATACCATTACCTTTTAAAAATTCCTCCCTCCCCATGACTTCACTTAAAAACCTGCTTGATGTATGCAACTTGTTAGACACCTGTTGATGCTATTAATCATCTGTGTGGAACCTGTCAGAAATGTTATGTTTAGCAATTGCACCTGTAGAGCAGAAGCCATGTGGCCCAACATATCTGCTCCTGCACACTCATCTTCCACTGTGGCTTTATCAGCTTGGTTCTTCAGACCTCAAGGCTGTTAACAATAAATTCTATCTGTGAGACTAATGGCAATTCCTCTGCCTTTTGAAAGCTTGCTGTTAGGTTCACTACTAATTGCTTTTCCTTCACTGGATTTCACTTTTTTCTTTCTTATGATCTTACAGCATGCTGAAAAGCCAGCTGTGTTCAAGGGGCATGCAGCTCCCAGCATATTAAGGCTGTCCCATCAAAACCTGGCAGCACAATGGTTGATTTTTCACACACAGAGAGTATATATTTATATTGATTTATTAATTTATTAAACAACCTGGCTCAAATGAAAACATATGACATCGTCAAGAGAGTAAAAGAATGGAAACGGAAATGGGCTGCTCATGTAGCAAGAAGAACTGATGGCAGGTGGACCAAGGCAGTCATAGAATAAATCCCACTTGATAAACTTCCCACAAAAAAAGACCTAAAACAAGATGGTTTGATGATATCAGCAAGAATTGCAGGCCCAGTTGGCAAAAGAAAGCTCAGGATCACATAGGATGGAAACATGCAGAAGAGACCTTCAACCTGCAGTGAATAAACAAAAGCTAAAATGATAATATATGTGTTTGTGTGTATGTGTTTAAGTGGTTAGAGTGCAGTATTGCAGGCTACTTCAGCTGACTGCTAGCTGCACTTCAGCAGATCGAATCTCACTGGCTCAAGGTTGACTAGCCTTCCATCCTTCGAGATGGGTAAAATGAGGACCCAGATTATTGGGGGCAATAGACTGACTCTAAACCGCTTAGAGTGGGCTGTAAAAGCACTATGAAGTGGCCTATAAGTCTAAGTGCTATTGCTATTGCTATTAAGGCAAAGATTTGAATGTTATCCCAGGAAGGTCTCTTGGAAGCACATCATTTCCATTGCACCCTTAAAACCTCTGGGGGGAAAAATGTGCTGGTAAACGTGTTCATCCATTTTGCCACAGAAAACTGGCAAAATTTGGAGTTTTGTTTGTTGGGAGAGGGAGGGGGAGTTGGATGTTTTAAAGGTGGGATTGGAAAAATTTGCTTCTCCAAAGCCTCCAATTCTCATTCCCATCTTTAACTGTCCAAATCATTTAAAAAAAAAAAAGCAATGTCCCTTTCTGTGACATCATCACTGTCTCCTGCACCAGTGGTGGGTTGGCCCCGGTTCTGTAGAACCGGTAGTAAAACTGGCGGGAGGCTCCGCCCACTGACCCTGACGTCATCAGAAATGATCTGTGCATGCGCAGAAGCAAGGTGCGTGTGTGAGCAAAGCAAGCGTGTTCAAGCAATCCCGTTGCAAACCAGTAGTAAAGGTAAGAACCCACCCCTGCCTGCAACTCTCTAAAAGTTCAGGAAACCTAATGCTAGTCTCTGACTCTTTAAAGATTGCCCACTCTATCTTAATAACAATTTCCCAAGTTTTTGGAGGAGACTTGGGGACTGAACAGCCACCGTTGTGCATATTGTGTTTTTCACTCCTTGATTTGATGCCATTAAAATATATATATATATATTCATGTCTTCAGACTTGTCTCCTCTTTTCATACATTTCCATCATTAAAGCGGCAGAGCCTAGAATTTCTTATATATATATAAGAAATATATATATATATATATATATATATATATATATATAAATATAAATATATATATATATATATATATATATATATATATATATATATATATATATATCATGGGTGGAAATTTGCAGCATGAATTAACGAGAAATCTCATGAAGGAAGGAGCTAAAGCTGAAATCTTCAAATGCCCAATATTGTGTAGTGGGCTTCAGTAGACAAAAAGCAGACCAGCATGGCTAAAAATAACATTTATTGACTCAAAACTGGAACTGAGGAACAGCAGGCAAATGCCTGTAATTTTTAACTCTAGGCCCATAGGGCCATAACCAATCATAGAACCTGAAAAAGGCTGCCCAAATATGACTGTGTCAAGTTTCCCTCCAAAACAGTTGGAGTCAACAGCCAGGGTCATCTAAAGGTTAGTTCACTCTAGCAGGGCTCAACACAATCACATATACTCAATACATAACACCCAATATGATTGAACAGGGTTTATCTCAGACAAGGAAACTTTAAAGGAACTGGGAAGAAAAGTGGGATATAAATGGACAGCTGTCATGTGTGCCCTTATACATCCCAATAAAAGCATTGTGATGTCCTTGTGTGTGGATTTCCCTGACCCTTCCCCTGGTTTAGGAGTAACATATTTATTGGAGAGATACAAGCTGGCATATTCCTCATTGCAGACTTCTAAACACGCTCCTAACGCCTTATGAATATGAATAGTGCTTTATCCTAAGGATGTAACACAGCACTTTCAAGTGTATCTAATCAGTTCTAGGAAATGTAAAAATAGCATCTAATTAGGCCCACAGCTCATTTGTGGATTATAGGTTGTAGGTTGTGTTGCTTAAAGAAACGTGAGGACGATGATCTCATCAGGCCTCTGGTCCCTTTCTAGCTAATTGGCTGCCTCTTTTGGTTGGGTTTTGTTTTTAAACAAAACAATTAGGAAGTTTACCCTCTCTTCTTAATTTGAACCAGAGCCCTGACTCAAAAGACTCCGGTCCTCAGGGCTGGGTGGCAGGTCCAACTCGTATCTTGTCTGAGTTGAGCCTGTGTTTTCAGACATGCAACTGAAGGGGTGGGACTGGAGGCACAGGTATGGCTGGAAGTTTATTTATTTAGGTACTTCTGTATGTTGAGATTGAAGATTCAAGACAGGTTCTGTCTCGTCTCCGACCAATTTAGTTTCAGGGTAAGCCGGGACTGTGTTGCATCTTCCTTTCTCCTCACTACCACCTCCACATCCTTTCCCTATGAATCCAAACACACAGGCAGGTGGATTAGAGATTGAAATGGAATTGCATTCTCCCCTCCACATCTCAAACCACTGGACTAAATAGTCTCCCCTGCATTAACCAGCTTTTGCATTGTGAATCTAAGGGGTACAATAAGACGATGCTTAAAAATCCTGCACATATAGGTAGTTGCTTGGTGCCATCTGTGCTTGTTGCAAGTAAAATGAGACTGGTGAGCATTAGGATGCCAAACTCCAGCTGCTTTTTTCTTTTGTTAAACAGAGACATTTTGCATTATCAGAGATTCACAATCAGAGGGAGGCTTCCAAACTCATTCAACAGCAGAGGCCTAAAATCCCTCATATTACTTCAGGTAGCCTAAAGTTTGGAAGAAGCATGAAGAAGCATTCAGGCTGGGCTAGGGTTGCTTATATGCCACTTCCCATTTAAAATCCTCACATATTCACACCAAAGAAATGAGGTATGCAAGGTGGTTTGTTTTTTTTTTTTTAATTTGAGGATTGCAGGTGGCCACTGAGTTTTTCCAAAATGGTGGCAGGTCCAGGACAATATTCTTCATTTGATCTGATCCACTAAAATTCAGTTTAATTGGTTGTATGCCATGACTAATATCACTGTCTTTGAATGAATTTGTTTTTCAGATTCATTAAAAATTAGAGTCCTGAAATTAGTTCTGAAGATGTTCCACTGACTGATCCAGGAGTTGTGAGGGAATATAAATCTCTGAGACTGTTGGTTGCCTCCATATGAAATAATGCATAAATAATCCACCTCAGTGACTTGTTGGTATTCAAATAGGGGAGGCCTGTGATGATCTAATTCTCAGTATTGAACTCCCTTTACCTTACCGATTGATCAATAGCTGGCTCCTGAATCATAATGACTAGTTTCAACTGTGTCAGTAATATTCAAATGATCTTTGAAACTTTACGATTTCAGAAAGCAAGACAGATTGGGAAACAGTGAACTGGGATTAATTTATTTGTTTGGAACGCTTTCTGTCTTTAGAACGATTTCTGTTGGAATTTATTTATTTTTTTCCCTTCCACACAAGAAAGATGCTTGAGAGAATTGGGCAAACATGGTTTGAAAGGGAATTAAAACATTGCCAACAAAGAGACTGGAGTGTCTTTGTGCTATTTCATAAGTGCTTATGCGGTCGATCGAGTCGTTTAACGCTGACATCAATTTAAATTAGAAAACCCACATTTAATCAGGGAGAGATAACCGATTTGCAAGCTGAGACTGAGAGTTTCTGTAATCAGGGAATGATAAAGTCATTGGCATTTCTGCTAACATGCATTATTTTTAACATGGGAATATGTCAATGCTTAATTCCAAAGTGGAGAAATCTAATTACAAATACAAAGCACCATGTTGCTGACTTAAATATAGCTTTTGTTATATAGTACTAGCTAGTAGGGAAGGCTATGAAGCTTTCCCTTTTTTAGCTTTGCTTTGTTCCTCATTTGTTCCCCTACCATTTCGCTGGATTCAGCCCCATTCAATACTTTCTCCTACATAATTTTCATAAGTATTTCATGTCACGCTCGGGTTTGGGAGAGATGAATCCAGGCAGAGACTGAAGAAGTTCAAGTGCTCTGCATTTTATAGATATTTGGCTAGATGGAGTGACACTTCTAAATCCATTTTAGCAGATGAGGTTTAGCAAAGACTGTACAATATTCATTGTACAGTTGTTAAGTACTTAAACTTTCAAATTGCTAGCTTTATGAATTGGAAAGTAGAATAAACTCAATACTATAAGACTGTATTCAGGCCAAAAACCTTTTCATTTGGCATTTGCTGGATTTTTATAACTTCTATATACAGGTAGTCCTCCACTTACAACATTTCATTTAGTGACCGTTCAAAGATTCAACAGCACCAAAAAAGTGACTTATGACCGTTGCACCATCCTCATGGTCATATGATTTACATTTAGATGCTTGACAACTGGTTCATATTTATGACGATTGCAGTGTTCTGGAGTCATGAAATCAGCTTTTGTGACCTTCTGACAAGCAAAGTCAATGGGGAAGCCAGATTCACTTAACAACAGTGTTACTAATTTAGTGACTGCAGTGATTCACTTAACAAATGTAGCAAGAAAAATCATAAGATGGGGAAAAACTCACTTTATAAATTTCTTACTTAGCAACATACATTTTGGTGCTCCGTTGTCGTAAGTGGAGGACTACCTGTGTACCAACTTTTTTTGTAAATATTTTTTAATAAATACAATAAATGCAATATGGGTATATTATAAGCAGAGCTCTTGCATGTTATTATAAAGCAGAGGTCTTCAAACTTGGCCGCTTTAAGACTTGTGGACTTCAACTCCCAGAATTCTCCAGCCAGCTGGCTGGAGAATTCTGAGAGTTGAAGTCCACAAGTCTTAAAGTTGCCAAGTTTGAAGACCTCTGTTATAAAGTAACGTCTTTTGATTGGGAGAGATTGTTCTTTCGTTTCCTTGTTTTTCAGATAGATTGGAGTTCAGATTCAAACATTCCTAGGAAATGCAGGAAGATCATTTTCATGAGGTTCATCAAAAAAATGCACCATAAAGCAGCTTAATATTGACTTACTTTTAATTACTTACACCAAACCCTAACCCTAAACCTCTGCATAAATGCTGACTATGAGTTCCATGTCTAGATCTCAGTCTCACATGGACATTTTTTTTCATTAATAAAAGATAGTCTTCAAAAGCGAGCTTCACTTATCTTTCCCCGAAGCTGTTTTACAAAGCCAACCGCCCCAATGTTTTTCTAGTCAAGCAAAATAGCAAGGTCACTTCACTTTGTAGACCTCTTCACTGTAGCTAAGCTAGCAGCATCTGCTCAACATTAGTAACTACTATAAGAAAGCATACTATTGGCCTGGTGTACTACTGAGCAACCCCTTCAGCAGGCTGTCCTGGAGAACAGCCTTTCCAACTTCTCCAGCTTGCTTTCATGAATGATTTGCTAGGTTTTTGCGCAGGTGCCATTCTGCTCAGGACCCTCCGAGTCTTGTGTTTGGCAAATAACAAAAATAACAAGCTTTGGGGCAATAGGAACTGCTTCACTGAAGCCAACTGCACTGGCACCTTCACAAAGAGAGTCATATCCCCTGTGTCTAATACAAACAAACAAACAGGGCCTAAGGCCAAGAAAAGAGCTGCTGTAATAATAGCCAGAATACTGAAATGGCCTGGGATGCATATAGAGACCTGTTTGTTTGCTTGTTTGTTTTTGCAATTTTCAGTCTTCATGATTTCTAGGTGATTTACATTAAAGTATTAAACAATAACTGCAGGATCTAATATGGGTTAGTCACCAGGACCAAAGATTTTGTCTTCCGAGCTTTCGGACTCACGCTGGAGCCCATCCTCAGGGAACTTCTCTCAGAATTCAGACTCCAGCAGGAGTCCAAAAGTTCAGAAGACAAAACCTCTGCTCCCAGTGACCGATCCAGATTGGATCCTGAAACATTATCCTGGGACACATATATTTGTTTTCATTCAGAAGATAACTATTATATAATAAGAAAGTTATAGTTATGTATGTGCACATGTTTGTTTATGCACATTTATATATCCATGCACCCATAAAGGGATGCTCATATACAAAAACCTTCACTGGTAATTATTGGGATTTTGTGACACTCCTATCAGTCTCCAAAGGCCAAGTTTCTACTCATCATCCTCACCTCAAGGACCAAGCTGTTTCATAGGCCAAGAATGATCACTGACAATCCCCAATGAAAGGGCAGGAGAAGGAAGGATTGGGGAGAAGAGGAAACATTAATACAGTTGTAATGATTGTGAACTTGTGGGAAGCATGGGTTAAGATGGTGGAGAGAATGGCTGGAGCAATTGATATAATTGGGGAGAAGTTGATGCACAGTTGATGACTCCAGTTTGGCAATTGGAAGTTGTAGGGGCAAGTAGTGTCACGTGTATTGTAACATCATGAAAGAAATGACACATTGCTCATATATCGGGGTGCTATTCAGCAGGTTCTGGAAAACCAGTAACAGAAATTTTGAATAGTTTGAGAACTGGCAAATACCACCTCTGGCTGGCCCCAGAATGGGGTGGGAATTGAGATTTTGCAATATCTGTCCCCCAGGAGTGGGGAGGGAATGGGGATTTTGCAGTATCCTTCCCCTGCCACACCCACCAAGCCATGCCCATCAAGCCACACCACACCACGCCCACCAAGCCACGCCCACAGAACCGGTAGTAAAAAAAATTGAATTCCACCACTGTTATATATAATACATGTAATACCATTGCAGATTCTACTGGCGACCTGCCTACCCTCCTTCCCTCTATTCCCAGGACTTTTTTTCCCTTTCCCAGCCATGATCCTAACTACAGAGCTTAGAGAAGGTCCTTAGGAGGCTTCTATCATTCACTAGTTCCAGCTATGTGGTGAGTGGAGCATTATGGGCACCACAATACTCCTCCCTATCTGAGTCAATACTAAAGCCTGGGACTGAGATTGCTTCCACACAACTCTTCTTTCACTCTTTGGTTTTCCCAAAGCAGTTTGAATTCACCATGTGATACTTTAACCTCTGGCCAGTTTCAAATACAGAAAACAGGCTGAGTAAAAATCAGCACTTTTCTCAACTAGAGTGCAAAATCACTGCATCCGAGCATGATACAAATCCATTTATCTTTTCCTTGTCTGCAAAGGAAAATAATTGCTTCATTTCCCCCCACCCATCCCCAAGTCTTCTGTACATGCTTTATATATTTGCCTGGTTGTTTTTTTTAAAATCAGCAGTAACTGCCCTGAGCTCTTGTTATGAAGGAAGAGAGGATTATTATTCTTCCTGCATGTAAATCCCCACTGAAAATAATAATAATATGTCCAGGTTTCTTGATAACCCACAGTATATAAGCAGGAAATTCAAGCCAGGCAGAGAATATCCTTTTAAAACCCAGGAATTGTGTAAGGGATCATAAATGTACAGGAAAGATTAATATCCATTTAGATGATTTTTGTTGTTCATGAAATTTGGAGGCAACACGCAGGAAAAAGTTTCCATAGACATGAAAATAGCTCGTTTCCAAATTCCAAGCTTTGCAGACATTCAAAGTTGCAACTTCCAAAAAATAATATTTGCAATTCATGCTGAGCAGCGGCTGAGATAGAATGTCAAGGTTCTTGCATAACTATATGAGCTTAAGAACCAGACGTCGTGGGGTGGTGACGATTGCTTAATAAACTGCAATATCAACCCCCCTCCTCAATTCTGATTTTCATAATGGCACTTGGCTGATAACTGTCTTGCATATTTAATTGATGTTCCCGGCACACATCTTTTTTTTTTTTTTACTGCCATAGTTTAATTAAATTTGATCCAAGCTTTACCAAACCCACAATGCTTCTTGAAGGGACCCGTGGCTTTATATATACCAACTTTTGTGTTCTTATTTTGTCTCTTTTTCATTATATGTGTGGTAAATATAATAAAATGTTCGGAGAGAACCATGAATGAAACTGCAATAATCAAACACATTTTTTGAATAGTAATGCCATACAATAGTCAGGTACTACATTTCTGAAGATCCATGCAAAATGAAGTCAAACAAGACAGAGGTCCTATTAAAAGACTAGCTAAAATGGGCTCTGGAATTTGCTTAATTCGCAGATATCCAGTTTGAAAGGTGTTTGACTTGGACATTTTCCTTGGGACTCAGTACTCAAGACTATCTAGTTTATGCAACATGATAGAAATACTACAAAATAGCTACAAGCATACTTGTCTTACTCACCTACATTACACTGTGAGAAAACATTCACCTCTTGAAAAAAGTTCCAAAAGTTTTAACTGATGTACATTTTGTAGACCACTTTTAGTCAAATTTGTTTCTGATATCAGCAACATGATTTATTTCTGGGGTAGATTCATAGGATTGAATTGTTTAAAAAAACTGTACCAGGAGAATATTTCTGAAAAATTTTCCCAAATGAACCAGACTGAGATACGTTTTACAAGCTACGTTATATATTCTGCTACTAAAACAGTTTAATTGATGAGATGGCATTGACAAAATATTTTTTTTAACAATATCTTCCTGATGATTTTTTTCCTAAAGGAGCTGAATTAGGACCTACCCTTGGAAATATTTACATGTTTTATTAACTATTTACGTTATTTAAAAATATTATATTCTGCTTGGCTTTTTAGAACATAGGATTTTTTTAATCACTTGTTAAACAGTTTAGTTCTCTTTTCCTCCCCGAAACTATTCTTTCATTTTTCTCTTTTGATAATAGAAGTAGTTGGTTTGCTTGAGTTCCTTGACACACAGCTCCTTGAGGGTCCCTTAAGTGAAAAAAGTAAGATTCTACATTTAGGCAAGAAAAACAAAGTGCACAGGTACAGTATATGTGGTACCTCGCTGTATAGTAGTAACTGTGAAAGGGATCTTGGAGTCCTAGTGGACAACCATTTAAATATGAGCCAGCAGTGTGCAGCAGCTGCCAAAAAAGGCAACACAGTTCTAGGCTGCATAAAGAGGGGATAGAACTAAGATCATGTGAAGTCTTAATATCACTTTATAATGCCTTTGTTATGCCACACTTGGAATACTGGATCCAATTTTGGTCGCCACGATGTAAAAAAGATGGTGAGACTCTAGAAAGAGTGCAGAGAAGAGCACAGAGATAATTAGGGGACTGGAGGATAAAACATATAAAGAATGGTTGCTGGAACTATATATGTCTAGTCTTATGAAAAGAAGGAGTAGGGGAAACATGATAGCAGTGTTCCAATGTCTCAGGGGTTGCCACAAAGAAGAGGGAGTCGAACTATTCTCCAAAGCACCTGAAGGCAGGACAAGAAGCAGTGGATGGAAACTAATCCAGGAGAGAAGCAATTTAGAACTAAGGAAAAATTTCCTGACAGTTGGAACAGTGGAACAACTTTTCTCCAGAAGTTGTGAATACTCCAACACTGGAAGTTTTTAAGAAGAGATTGCATAACCATTTGTCTCAAGTGGTGTAAGGTTTCCTGCCTAAGCAGGGGCTTGGACTAGACCACCTCCAAGGTCCCTTCCAACTCTGTTATTCTAAACTTGATATAGAAAAAAGTCCAAAAGATAGTATGAAATTGCATCTTTAAATCTTTTTTTTTTTTAAAAAAGCACCAAAGCCCTATTTAGCCATGAAATTCACTGGGTGGTTTTAAATTAATAGCTATCTCTCAGCTTAATCAAATTCACAGATTTTTTTGGATGATAAAGTGATGGAGCAATGCCATGAGCTCCTTGATAGATGAGCCATATAAAAACATATTTTGAATGTAATTCTACCATCAGTTATACTAAAATCCCACCTGCTTTCTTCAGGCAAGTACCCGAGGACAATAGAATGACTAATTCCTTGGGAGCAGCAAGTTGGGCTTAATCAGGAGAAATTCCCAGCAGAGCGTGGATTAAGGATTTAGAGGGCAATCCGACCTATCATTTCCAAAAGCTTTGATTTTTTTCAAGTCTCAGTTGCACCTGGAGATCTAGTAGAGTGATTAAGTTTGGTTGTGGCAATTATTAATGCCCACTCTACGATTAGGGTAAGTCTAGTCATGGAGAAGTTTCCAAGGAGGAAAACTGGGAACCCTCTCGGTGATGTGACCCTTCTGTGCTTCCATGACGTTAGGTCATCAAAGAAAAAGAAAGAGTTGTGGAGTGTTTGTAGAGACTGAGGTTCAGGCCAGAGCCCTCTTTCTGTCTTCAAAGGGGAAGGAGGAATCACTCTCTAGTTATAGACTCCAAGAAAAATCAGAATCAGAAGAGCTGGAAGAGACTTTGGAGATCCTCCAGCTCAAGCAGGAAACCCTGTACATTTCAAGTGGCTGTCCAGTCTCTTATTAAAAAGCTCCAGTGATGAAGCACCCACAACTTCTGAAGGCAACTTCTATTCCACTGTTTAATTGTCCTCACTGTTAGGAAGCTTCTCCTTAAATCCAGGTTGCTTCTCTCCTTGATTAGGTTCCATCCATTGTTTCTTGTTTTGCCTTCTGGTGCTTTGGAAAATAAGTGACCCCCTCTTCTTTGTGGCAGCCCTTCATACACTGGAATACTGCTATTATATCACCTCCAGTCCTTCTTTTCTCTAGACTAGCCATATCCAGTTCCTGCAACTGTTCTTCATATGTTTAGTCTCCAAGCATTTAATCATCTTAGTTGCTTTACTCTGCAGTTTTTCCAAAGAGTCTCAACATCTTTTTTTTGTAACGTGGTGACTGAAACTGGATGCTATATCCCAGGTGTGGTCTTACTGAGGTTTTATAAAGCAGTACTAATACTTCACATAATTTTAATTCTATGCCTCTGTTTATACAACCAAGGATTGTATTAGATTTTTTTTGGCTGCTGCAGCACCTACCTAGCTCATGTTTAAGTGATTGCATTTAAGTGATTTTAGTAAACCTCCCTCCCCAATACCTGTACCAGTCCTTGCATTGTTGAATTGCATTTATCCCTGGCAAATTTTTAAGTGGGACAGATTGAGAATTCAAAGATATATCTACCTAGATAATTGCATAATATGGCATAACAGATCTCAGGCTTTCCTAGGCATATGGGTGACTGCATTTTTGGGTATGTAAATGGTTCCAGCCTCCCCCCCCCCCCACAAAAGAATAAATATATATATGTGTGTGTGTGTGTGTGTGTGTGTGTATAATTCTCTGACTCAGTGGAAAATCTGAGTTGTCCTTGTAAAATGTCACATTAACCCCTTGCTGCAGCTTTTGATCACACACACATCACATCCGCCCACATATAATACACACCCACTCTATACGCACTTAAAGCCCTTTAGAACAGGTAGTCAGTGGACCGTTCCTTTGATATTAAAAGTCCTTCCTTTCTGTTTATGTCTCAGAAACTACAGGGCAGAAATATTTTCCAGGTGTGGAAGTTTTCCTTGAAATTTCCAGGCAACGTCTTCACCTGTGTTTCCTCCTTTCATCTCTTCCCAGGCTGAATGAAGAAAAAAGCTTGCGTGCAAGGCACCGATGAGTAAACAGATTTGGCAACGTCAGTCCTGAGGGTTTCCCTTATTAGGCCCTTTGTTACTACGGTAACTGCCAACTACAACCTGCAAACAGTTACCTAAACCCCATGATGCATTGCCAGCAGAACTCCCACAGAGGGAATTCTTGTTTATATTTTGGTTGCTTAGGCAACCCCATTCAGGCCGCAGTAATTGGGATGCGGGTGTGCCTGAATTTCAGGAGTGCATCTGCGCCCTTTGCTCTCCAAAAGAGCAAAGCACTACTATGAGTCATTAATAGCTTTACAATCTTGGCTTTAAATCATTTTTGTTTCCTTTTAAGTGTTTTATTAACAGGAGAAAATAATTCCCTAAACAACTTATTACAAGACTTTTTTTGTTTAAAGGAAGAAAGTATCTTTTTCTTTTTTGGTAGAGTTTAGAAAGTAATCAGAATAACAGAATTCTTTTTTTTTAATTAGATTTCTATGCCGCCCTTCTCCGGAGACTCAGGGCGGCTTACAATGCGTTAATCAATAATCTTCACACTTTTGTATATTTTTATACAAAGTCATCTTATTGCCCCCACAAACTGGGTCCTCAATTTACCTACCTTAGAAAGGATGGAAGGCTGAGTCAACCTTGAGCCTCGAACTTGCAATAATTGCAGACGGCTGAATGTTAACAACAGGCTATCTAGCCTGCTGAGCTATCTGAGGCTCCTGAGGCAATTGAAAGGGACCTTGGAGGTCTTCTACTCCAACCCCCTGTTCAAGCAGGAAACCAAATAACATTTCAGACAAATGGTTGTCCAATATTTTTTTAAAAAAATCTTCAGTATTGGAGCACCTACAACTTCTGGAGGCAAATCGTTCCACTAATTAATTATAAGTTGCTTCTCTCCTGGATTAGTTTCCATCCCTTGCTTCTTGTTCTGCCTTCAGGTGCTGTGGAGAATAGGTTGACCCCCTCTTCTTTGTGGCAGCCCCTTAGATATTGGAATGCTGCTATTATATCACCCCTAGTCCTTCTTTTCATTAAACTAATTGTTGTAACTGGTTCAGTTCCAAGCAGGGAGAAAGACACTGGAAACATGGCGGCTGATTGGAAAGATGGTTTATTGATGGACAGGACCATATGGGTTTGAGGTCCTGGGCAGTTGAACACATGGAGTGGAAAGTGAGGGTTATTTATACCCTCTCTTGGGCCCTGCCCTTGAGCTTCCTGTTCCTGTGGCAAGAAATGTATTCTATTGGCTATAGTCAAGACTCCCATGGAGCCATGTGAGGTCATGTTTGCCCGAATCAAGTTTGGTTGAAGCCTAGAGGATGATGCAATGTCCCCAGGTGATTTTGCAATGCAGTGAGCCCTGCTGCTAGATAATCCCATTATGTCCTGGATGGTCATGTCTTAATCCCATCACCCTGGAGCTGAAGGTCTTTTGTTTTGTACATAAACTGACCCAGTCCTTCTCAATGGGCACCAAATATCTGCTGGGAGTAGGGAGCTGAAGCTCTGAGATTCTGTCTCCCTTAAGATTTCTATTTCCTTTTTAGGGGAAATATAATATTTTGCCTTTTTAATATTTCCTAAAATAGTTCATTCTTCTAGGAGGGGTGGGTGCTAACTTTCTACATAGTCATACCAATTCCAACAGCTATTCCTCAAATGTATTAGCCTCCAGTCCCCTAATCAACTTTGTTGCTCTTCTTGACATTCTTTCTAAAGTCTCAACATCTTGTGTGTGTGTGTGTGTGTGTGTGTGTGTGTGTGAGTGTGTGTGTATAGTGGAGATAAAAACTGAATGAAATATTGTGGTCTTACAAGGGCATTATCAAGTGGTATTCATATAATCTTGATCCTATTCCTCTGATAATGCAATCTAGAACTATGTTGGATTTTTTTAAATCCAGCAATTCAGATCATTCAATGATAGGAAGACCTACTTGGGGTGGGGCAGGGTCTATTTACTTGGATTAGTTCTTCCAGTAAACACAATAAATTTATGTTTCAATAGATGACAGCATCTTGCTGATCTTATCTAGGTTGGGAAGCTAAACAGAATCTTGGTTTGATTAGCACTTGGATGGGGGATTAACTGAAACTGGGAAGTCAAAAATCATCTTAGAGGAAGATCACAAAAGCTACTTTTGTACTGCTGCCAAGCAAACCTCATGGATCTATGTAGGGAAACATTAAAAACTGAAGTTGTTTGTTGTTACATTCTTCTTTCCCTTTTTGTTTTACTTCGAACAATTATGTTCTATCTAGTCAGTGTCAACTCTTAGCGACCATAGAGATAGATGTTCTCTATGACAATCATCCCTAACTCGATGTTTCAGGTTTTCCAACAGAACACTCATCACCAACTGAATCCACCTTCCTCTTTTCTTCCACCTTTCTCAGCATCAGAGCCTTCTCCAGAGAGCTAAGCCTTCACATAATGTGCCCAAAGGATAATTTGAGTCTGGTCATTTGTGCTTCTGGTGGGAACTCTGGGTTGGTTGTATGTTTTCTTGTCTTTCTACAGTGTACTCAATGGTCTTCTCTAACACCAAAGTTCAAAAGCATCAGTACTCTTGAAAGTCCAAAGTTTTTAAAACATTTAATTATGAGCTTATATCCAAGTGCACTTCAAGACCTAATTTTTGCCACAATAAGCTAATATTTAGGTTTTATTTATTTGCTAGGTTTTATTTATTTGAGTTATATAAATAACTCAAGGCAGTAAAAATTCCCAATGCACCTTCTTCTTCCTATTTTCCCTACAACAACAACAACAACAACAACAACAACAACAACAACAACAACAACAACAACAACAACCCTTTTAAGTGAGTTCGGGCTGAGAGAATGACTGGCCCAGCTGGCTTTCATAACTAAGGCAGGACCTGAGCTCACGGTCTCTTGATTTCTAGCCTGGTGCCTTAACCATTAAACCAAACTGGTTCTGACTGGCTCAGTTGTGGGTTAAAAGAGCATATACTGGCACCATGGCACCCACTGACTTTTCTCATCTACAGGTTTGGGATTTCCAGTGGTCTCTCGCTCACTACTAACCATTCTGTCTAGTGGTGGGATTCAAATTTTTTTTACTACTGGTTCTGTGGGCGTGGCTTGGTGGGCATGGCATGGCTTGGTGGGTGTGGCTTGGTGGGCATGGTGGGGGAAGGATACTGTAAAATCTCCATTCCCTCCCCACTCCAGGGAAAGGTTACTGCAAAATCCCCATTTCCTCCTGATCATCTGGGATTCGGGAGGCAAAAAATAGATGGAGACGGGGCCAGTCACAGGTGGTATTTACCAGTTCTCCGAACTACTCAAAATTTCCGCTTCCGGTTCTCCAGAACTGGTCAGAACTGCTGAATACCACCCCTGATTCTGTCCCTGCTTTGCTTTTTGGGAATGCCAAGGTTGGCTAGTTCTGCAGTAAATGTCTAAAAGGTCTATGAACCCTGGTTCATGTAACATTAGCCTTCTCACCATCTATTCTTAGGTAGTCAGTTGGATGGAGGGAGAGATGCAGGATTCTGAATCATATTATCTGCCTCAAGGAGAAACCAAATTCAAATGAGAATCCTCAGATATGACTTCCCAGAGGGTCAGTCCAGCTGCAGTTTTGGACAAGTGGTCACATGTACTTATCACATGTGGTCCTAGAGAGGGTTTATACCTTGTTTTCCACATGCAAGAAATGCATCTTTCAGGCCTTTGGGTGTGGTCTTTCTTAATCAAGTCATCTTTTCAAATGTGAATTTTATTTCAGTGGCATGGGCTTAATTTAAATAAATGATGAGCAGGAAAGCTGCATATTGTGTTGTCATATAAATAAATGTGGTAATAGAGGAATAGCTATTTATTTATTTATCTATTTGTTTGTTTAATTTTAGCCACAATTAAATACATATCTACAAAGAGGGAAAACTGAAGAGTTTCCAGTAATTTAATACCTCCCCCCCCTTCCCCCCCCCCAACAACCTCCAACTCTTATGGAATTGGCACATTTCTGGTTCATTCCTTTTTGCCTGGGACTTTCATTCCTATTTTATTTTTATTTATTTTTATTTATTAACTTTATGTGCTATTCATCTGCCCAATAAGGCAGCTCTGGGTGATTTACAAAGAATAAAAAGATAAATATAAAAACAATTAATTTTAAAAAAAAACTATATAAAAAAACTACAGCCAAGGAGACAAATGGCACAGGGATCAGATTTTCTTACCACATCAACCCCCTCAAGTGGAGAATACCCTGTCAGGGCCCCAAACCGATTGGCAAAACCAACTTTTGATACCCTTCCAGAAGGGCAAAAGGGTGGGAGCAGTTTTCACCTCCATTGTTTGTTTTTTTAATTAGATTTATATGCCGCCCTTCTCCGGAGATTCAGGCGGCTTACAATGCGTTAAGCAATAGCCTTCACACTTTTGTATATTTTTATACAAAGTCATCTTATTGCCCCCACAAACTGGGTCCTCAATTTACCTACCTTAGAAAGGATGGAAGGCTGAGTCAACCTTGAGTCTCAAAACTTGCAATAATTGCAGACAGCTGAATGTTAATAACAGGCTATCTAGCCTGTTGAGCTATCTGAGGCTCATTGGTAAGAGTATTACACAGGGCTGGGGCCAGAGGTGGTATTTAGCTGGTTCGAACCAGTTTGGGTGAATGGCTCTATGCCGTCCTATTTAGGTACATTTTTGAGGCCAGGTGTATGCGCGGAAGGCGTGCACGCTCTCACATTTATGAATTGGTAGGGAAAGTAAGTGAATACCACCCCTGGCTGGGGCCACAGTGGAAAAGACTCTTCTCCTTGACCCTGCTTGCTGGAACTCCTTAGCAGGTGGGATCCTCAGCAGGCCCTGTTCGTGGAGCCTGCTGGAGCCAGTGGGGTGGATTACTCCCATTGGGATGAGGCTATTTTATTCTATTTTATTCTGCCTTTATTATTTTTGTAAATAAATCAAGGCAATGAACATATCTACTACTCCTTCCTTCTCTTATTTTCCCCATAACAACAACCCTGTGAGGTAGGTTGGTTTGAGAGAAAATGACTGGTCCAAAGTCACCCAGCCACCTTTCATACCTAAGGTGGGGCTAGAACTGCAGTCTTCCAGTTCTTAGCTTGCTGCCTTAATCACTAGACCAAACTGGCTATATAAATTTTGGGAGCATAATCAATGGGAAGAGATTTCATACTCGTGAATATTTTCTGGAAGCATATAACGGAAAGCAGAAAATTGTCAGAATTTATAAGAACATTGCAGATCCACAATTACGGTATTCCTCTTCCAGGATTGTTGTCCCTGCTATGCCATTGACAATCATCTTAATGTATTTCTATTTTACATTAAACTAGCCTTGATCTTTTAAAAACTCTTATTGAACAAGGTTGTTCAGGTTATATTTCTTTCTGAGCATCCACGTTATTTTAGCTTTGCTTATTGTTATTGATGCTCAGGGGAGGGATGATAGGAAGTTATATGGAGGAATGGGAGAAATGCAGATGGAAAGTTTGCCTCCTCTGATTCTTCCTGAATAAATATCCTTTGTATCTCATTTTTTGTAATCAAGGGGAATCTCCCGAAAGACATGGCTCAGATTCATTTAATTGGGATGTCTAATTCTCTCTTATTTCCCTTTACTGTAGGAGTCATCTGGTTTTGACAGTCACATTCCCACTTTGTACTCAGCCCATTACTTGTATGGCCCACTCACTGTTCCTTGATTGCAAGAATAGGTGATGTCCTCCTATTCCAGGACCATTGCAAATATGCCCCATACTTGTGTCTTCCAGCTTTAATTAAAAGGTAACAGTTTTTTTAAACCCTTATCTTAACCCCTTCAGAGCAGAGAGTCTCATTCTATTCTATACCAGCCTTAGCTCTGATTGGCTGCAGAGCCTGCCCATCTCCTTCCTCTTCAGTGGCTGTTTGCTGCCCCGTGAAGTCATTTTGTCCTTGGTGGTGTTTTCTAATGGTTGACATTTGCTCTTTTTGCTTTGTTTCTTAATAATCTTGTGGCGGACCCAATGATGGCCCATTAAATCAATGAACTATCCTCAACTCAAGAAACATAATCCTTACATCACCCTGTGGTAACCTTTCTGTTCCTAACTAATATGGATGAAAGGTGGTCTCCTTGCTTTTTCACTCCCAACCTACAAAGCTGTCTTTATTTTTTTAAAATGTTTTTTTTTTTCAAATAAATAAATAAATCTGAACTATCTCTTCTTATAAAGAAGAATATATGTAGCTCAGGGTTGAACATTTGGTGCTTTCTGAGCTTGGTTGTTTTTTTGCAGACATTTTATTACCTGACCAGATAACATCATCAGTGCTAACAAACAAGGAGTCCTCATATCTTGTCTTCATATTAAGTCATTTTAATGGTCATTTATTGGTCTTACATTGTAATGGTCTTACAATGGAGTTTCTTAAATTGGCTCAAGAAATGGCTGGAGGCAGCATGGGAAAGAAATTTAGACTGCAATGTGAAATTGTCTGCAGTTCAAATGAATGTTTGCCATGAGAGCCATCACAACACAACATGAAAAGCCTCCAAAACACACCTGACAGTTTGTGATCTTTAAATCCTGTCCACACCGTTCACATTTTACTAATGTAAAAAGAAATTGATTTGCCATTAACCAGTCTTTACATATAATACATTGATGGGAAGGGAAAACTTGCATTCAATAACACTAGAGCCAAAAGAATATATCTATTTCAGTTCCTGAGTAAAACATGTGATGTTTCAAGGCAATGTTTCCTTTATTTTCTTCCAAGTAAATCTGAAACTTGAATTGAAAGAATAAATGACTGTAGAAGCCACAGAAATCAATATGAAATACCAGCTATGATTGATTTTATTGTCTCTCCAGAGAATAATGCTATGTTCCCTTATATAATACAGCTGGTGTGGTTATGGAAGTAACTTTTAAAAGATACTTTGTGTTTTCATTTTATGTTATTGGTCATTGTTTTCTCAATGGCCTCGACATATCAATTTAACAGAGGCAATTGGTTTCTGCTGTGATCTCTACTAAAATTCATGAAATTATGCCTGTGCTGAACTGTCTCTTCACATGTTCCCTCTGTATTACCGGTATGTGACATTTGCTGTTCTTATTTCTAGGTGACTAGCTTCAAACCACCCAGCTGGTTTTCATGCCTAAAGTGTATTAAAACCCACAGTCTTCTCATGAAGTATCTTGCAAAAAAACCCTGTTATGTTTTCTTTCCTGCTTCAAAACTTATATCACCCAGTACATTCTTTGTCACTGTCAAAAATGTCATTTAATATCATCCTGTTTTTATAGCAGCTTTGTTAAGATTGCCTGGATTTGCAACAGAGCGAGATGCCCTGTGGCACAAACCACTGAAAGGGATGGCCATTAATTTCCCCTTCATTTTCTAGAAAAGGAAATCTTTGAAGTAACTGGATGACTTCATGCTTCCAGTTGACTTGGTGTGAATGCAGGTTATAGCCAATATTGCAGCATCTAATTGCCTTTTGTGGCTTCTTGCATTCATTAGATATGGCTGAAAAGACATTCCACTGTTAGTCATTGCTTATGTCAAATGAAGACATAATAGATGGCATCAGGAAGACCAAATAAAAAATAAAAAAATCCTGAGGTGGATTGAAGCTACTGTACACATCCGGATTTTTATTTCCATTATAAATAAAAGCAGGACTTAGCTTGCATTTATAGATGCTGAACAGACCAAAGACATCTTTGAGTGTAAATATATATAATAATCTGGTGGAATGTCTTATCAGAATCATAATCTACATTATTCATTAGTAAATATTGTTCAGATAAGAGTATATGTACAGTATATTATAGTACAAAGGACACATAAAGAGGCCATGCCTTCTATGCTCCACATAGATAAATAATCTGAATATGTTTCTTTTAAAAGCCATGATCATGTAGATAAAATCAATCTATTTCAAGGACAGATAAACAGGTCCTGGTGAAATGCAACAACATGATTTTTCATCCGAGGTTTCAATTATAGCTATTCACTTAAATAATTCATACTAAAAGTCCTCAAACTGTAGCGTGTAATAATCACCCTTGAGATGTGAACTAATCTGTAGCTCTTGTCTTGCCAAACCTTAGGTATGTTCTTTATAAAATATTTTTGTCAAAGATTCTGCTGGAAATTAAGTTGGACATCCTACTCCCTTATTACTTTGCAATACTATAAACATTAAAATTAAATCTGAATTGTGTTAATCAAATATTCACCGTTCAAACTCTAAGAAAAGTACAGTATATTACTAAAAGTCTGCACAAGTAGCAGCAATGACATCTTTAAACAATCCCACATTGGAGTCATTTGAATTTTAAAGGCTGTAGCAGGGACATCTAACTATCAAAGGAAAAAAGCAGAATAAAAAGATTCATGAATTCATTTAATTTTTTTAAAAAAATCCATTAATTACAAGGAGAATGATGAAGAATTGTGATTTTTCTTGATTTTTTTTCCCACTGTGGAATACTATCCTAGGGGACAGAAAAGGGTACAGGGATTTTGTTGTTGTTATTTACCAATTTGCATCTTCCTATCCACAAGTTTGCTGTGCTTGAACAAACGTAAACGCCACCAGGAAATGTATTCATTAATTTGTCTATTTACAAAGTTTATAGCTCCTACAGCCAGCTGATCATGGGCTGTGTATAACTCCCCAGTTTGCAACTGGTATTAAAACAATAATACATATTGCATTAAAAAGGATAATAATAATAAAACTGAGAGTCATAACCACAATATTGGGTTGAGGTGGCTAGAACAATAGGCTTCCATAGTGGCAATTTCTCATTAGGGAGGCATTCAGGGAGCCTACCCTACTAAAACTTATCAAATGCTATTTGGTGACAAGGTAGAAGACTTTAAGATGATTAGTGGCACTTAGAAACTAATTGGCAGCCAGTGAAGCACTCAAAGTAGAGATGTTACAAAGGTGTCTTGGGTTGTACCCATATCACTACTGTTGCCACATCTACTGTTGCCTCCATATTCAAAACCAGCTGTAGTTTCACAGAGTTCTTTAAGAGTAGCCTCATGTATAGTCCAATCAAGAGGTATTAGGCATTAGAAAGTAACTTCCATTCTCCTTTCACTGGCACCTAAGATAGAGTTATGAAGATGCCCTCTTGGTCATAGTTTTCACCTGCTCATCAAGCAAGACCTATGAGTTCAAAAGGGGTCCTACATGGGAAACCAACTCCACCTTACTAGATAGGATATAAGGTGCCTTAACTGTGCAGCTACTCCTTGCAGGAAAGGTCTTACATAACTGACTATAGTTATAGATGATGGCGATAAAAATCCCAATGCACTGAAGTGAAACAAATGTTTTTGGAGTCCTTTGTCTCTGATAGGTTATTTCTCAGTGCCTTTTTCCTGATAGAAGAATGTATCTAATTGAAATTCATGTATATAATTTCAAGATAAGTAATTTGGATTCAGGCCTATTTCACTTTCGAACCATACATTCAACAACCATTCAAAGCTGTGACAGTGCTGAAAAAATAATTTCATAGGCCATTTATGTCCTTTGCAGTGTCCCTCAGTCATGTGATCATCATTAAAGCAAGAAAGAATTGTCCTGTGCCTGACCTATGTTTTTTTTTCCTCCCCTTGCAGAGTAGAGAGTTCGGAGAGAAAGGGATTGCAAGAAATTATTATTTCACGGAGTAGGAACCCTTTGAATTCGCTTTGAATTTTACTTCAAGAAAATGTCATTATTCCTATTCTCAAGAACAAAAATCAGGACTCAAATCTCATCTTGGTGTTTTCCATGTCTGGATAAACCTGATGTAAATTATAGGCATTTTAGGATACAAACAGTGCAACCACATTAAAAGCAGCTGTAGAGTCAATGCTGTGAACTGCATTTTACCATCATTAATAGCTTTGATGTAAGAGATGCAGAGGAGAAAAATTATTTCAGGAAGCGGTCAGTGATGATTCCATATGCTGGAAGGGATCTGTGGTTTCAGCGGCATCATCAAACTGACTGGCATTTGCCTTCCCAATGAAATGATTTAACGTGATTCAGAGAGAGAGGGAGGGAGGGAGAGAGGGGGAGAGAGAGGGAGGGAGGGAGGGAGGGAGAGAGAGAGAGAGAACATCTCAGTTATGCACCTTCCATTAAGTACTATTCATGCACTATTCTTTGGGTGGGGTTTGGAACGAGCGGAAATGGTGCTGTCTGGACTAGAACTGCAGGCAAAATGGGAATGGTTAGCCACCAGATTTTAATTTTTATCTGTACTCTGAAGCCACAAAGGATGACTAATTAATTCAAAAGGGCACAGCCATCTGATATTTTTTTTCCTAACTAATTTTTAATTTCCACCCTTAAAAGGGGTAGGTGGGGAATTATTGGTTGGCTAGATTCTGCAACTTCATTTCCTTTCTTTTGAATTCAATCAGTTCAATCATGTCTGATTCTTACAGACTGTGTAGGCTAGTTCCTGTAGATTGGTAAGGTTTTTTTAGAAGTATCTAATATTGCTTTCTTTCTAGAACTAAGAGAAAGCGACTGGCCCAAGTCATCCAGTTAGTTTTGCGCCCAAGGTGGGACTAGAATTCATACTTTCCCAGTTTCTAATCTGATGCCTTTTTCCATTACACCAAATTGGCTCTCGTTTTCCCCTTACTCATCCATGTAAGAATTACCAATTCAAAATTTCACACACGGTATATTAACAGAATCTGAGCTGGCAGTGACTTATCAGGAAAGAGACCTTGAAATTGGACATAGTTCACTGAAACTATGTGCAATTACTACAAAATAAACAAAGAAACGTCATGCTTGGAATCAATGGTAAAGTAATTAAAATAGCACATTTAATACTACCCTATGTAGGTCAACAGTCAGCTGTTCTGTGGAACACCTTGCACAATTCTGCATTACAAAGCTGGAAAAGGTGCAAAGAAGGTCAACCACATGATCACGGGCTGGAGTAGCTCCTACAACTTGAGCTAAGAGCAAAAGCAGAAAATATGACAGCCTTAGTCAAAAGCATGCCTAGCATGGAAAATAGTGATAAGGATACATTTCTCCATTTCTCACCATGTTAGAATTCAGAGTAATTCCTTAACATTCTCAAAGAAAGTGCTTTTTTGCAGGATATGTAATTCAACTGTGAAATTTGCTGCAAGCACTATGGGATCAGACAAATGCACGGAGGAACAAACCATTTGGCGATACAGTTCTTGATGACAGTTGCTGTCTCTGAAACAACTGTGCCTCCTCCCCATCCATGCTAGTGAAGTTTCTGAAAGTTTATGTTTCTCCTGTATAATATAGAACTGTTGTGGCCTGCCAGCTGCCAGCAGAACTGGTGGCAGACTCAGATGAGAAGGAGGTTGGGGAAGAACTTGGGCCATTCTGGAGCCTGAGGAAGACTTTGATAGATGCTCAGCTTTGGATACAGAAAAAGAGCCAGGGCTGTCCAGCATTTCCAAGCCACCAGAGAGGCAGCTGCCTTTGGAGTCAGAGATGAGTGAGGAGGAACAACAGCTGGGGCCTGTTCCAGATGCACGTATGTGCAGAGTAGATAGGAGAAGTGAACAAAGGAGGACAAGGAGTCAACTCGGGAAACAAAACAAATGTGGATGCTGAATGACCCCTCCCTGGATGGGGAATAAATAGGAGGAAAGGGGAGTGGTGGTCATAGCAGACAACAGTTCACATTTCTGGAGATTTTGCTCATTGTGTTTCTTGCGACAAAGATTGCCTTGCCAGAAGTGAGGTTTGTTTATTTGAACTGACTTAATTTGCAGCCTTTCAGCTAGGAGCTCACAACCTTGCAATTATCATAACAAGCTGATAAGGCCTATTGCTTCAGTTAACTCCTTCCAGAACTCTTGCCTGGACTTTGTGGGCGAATGCATATTTCACAGGGTGTAAATAAAGAGGGTTTTTTCTTTGCAAGGAGTCTGTTTCTTGCTTCTGCGAAGGCTTGGTCAGAACAAGAAGAATGGTCTAGATCAGTGTTTCCCAAACTTGACCCTTTGAAGATGTATGGACTTCAACTCCCAGCATTCCTCAACCAGCCATACTGTCTGGGGAATTCTGGGAGTTGAAGTCCATGCACCTTAAAATAGCCAAGTTTGGGAAACACTGGTCTAGATGGACATCCACTCCCATAGGGCTTTTAATGTTTTTTATGTTTGACCATCTACATCTGCCCTCCCTCATGGACAATGATAAAAGTTTGTGGGAGCAATAAACTTAACTTTCCTGGAGGACACCAAATTCCTTACTTTTGCTCCTAGTTGCATTGTCATCCAAATGCAAATAAGAAAAATCAAATAAGTCCAAGCTTATCAGCTAGACAGAATGAAAAAAAAATAGAGTCACCAATTTAAAAAAAAATATTCATAATGATATTCAGGATAAAGATATATATCTACAGTGTGGAGTGGCATTTACATGTTTATGAAATTATTTGCTATCATATGAACCAACTTGTTCGGTGAATTCCTCCTTTATACCTTCATCAACTGCCATAATTCAATTATCACCACACTGTAGCCTCCAACCTGGTTGCTGGCTGATATGCATCAGATATATAATGTATCTTGCATCATGAGATGATACACATGTGTGATTGCCTAAGCCTGTTTCATGATGTGGTTTGTGGAAGAAGACAAGCCTTAGCACGGAGCCTGTTTGCAACCAGATCAGTGAAAGAGGGGCAAGATCCTATCCGCCTCATCCCTTACAATTCCCAAATGTGCTGAACAAACAAAACAAAATCTCCAGCCAAAGGAACCTAGCATTTCTTTCATCCCTCTCTTTTTCTTTTGCTTAATGGAACTGACAGCTTTTATGCTTAATAGTTGCTTGTTCTTTCACTCCGGGAGCCAGCATTGTATTGTGCAACTCTAGAACTATTGCATGCTAATACTGATGCTTAGTTGTTGGAGAGACTAATGGATGAGAAGATCCTATGGAGATTAATATTTAAGACCACGTAATTTATGCACAGCAAATGCCATTTTCAATACCAGGGAGTTTTATTTCTATAACTTTTGGTCTTCTTGGAATCTTTATCCTATCTAAATGCACATCTGATGTTTCGAGGATGCTTTAAAGCAGAAGTTAATTTAATCAAGTTAAAATACAGTTTTAAACACCGAGATAAGCCAAGAGTAACGATCAAAACACAATGATCTGAAGGTCACCACTGAAAATGCAAAATGAAATAAAACACTCCAAAAATCCAGAGTGATGCAGTAGTTAAGGTGTTAGACCAGAAGCAGGGAGACTTGTTCTAGTCCACTTTAAGCTATGGAAGTTTATGGACTAGTCAATCCAATTCACAGAGGGTTTTGTGGGGGAAAATGCATGAAGGATATAGGCTTCCTTGGGCTCTTATATAAAAGATGGGATATAACTTTAAATTTAATGAATAAATAATGTAAGAATGTAATAAGAATAAGTAATGAGTAGCGAAAAGGCCAAAAGTCTTTCAAAGAGGTCTTAGCATCAACGTCAACTGATGTGCGTCCATTGAGAAATCAACAACCTTAGGGACATGTAGGACTGCAGTTTACCTATGTTCAAGGTTTCTCCTGTCTGCAAATAACTACACTGAGGACTCCTATAGCACATAAATTAGAATGGCTGCAACATTATTTTGCAAGAACGAAGCACAACTGGACAGCAAATTATCAGGAGACGCTGGGACAATAGATTAGAAATTAAAAAACAGAAACTAAAAGAAGGCAGCAGTAAATTACTTCTCTACTGTTGCCAAGGAAATATTATGGGGAGATCCATGGATCAGACGCTAATAAGGTCAATTTGGAGACACCTTATCTTTAATGTGATGTTTATCCTAATTCCTCTTCATGCTACTGTCTTCCATTCAGCAATGACCCTTGCTTTGTTTCAAAGGCTTTTACAATCATTGGTTATTTTGTTGTTGTTTTTAATCGTGTGTTAGCCACACAGAATCATAATTTGTGAATTGAGTGTCTACATGCATTGAATTAATGAATAGAGAAATATATGGATGATTTTCTCCCTTAGAAATCAATTAAATGGTGGTTCCATTTTGACAACATGATTAGGGACAAATCTCTGTCCCATCTCTCTTCCAAATTAAATATTGTAAGGATAATTTCATCATCTTCCAGGCTTTTCATAGGGTTGCCATTAGGAACTCTTCAGTTTTAAAGCAGAGAAATGTTAAATAAATACAGTACAGATGCAAATATTTAGCCACTTAGTTTGGGGGTGGGTATTTGTGGAACACAGAATTTAGCACTTTCTAGATCATGAGATTTTTCATCTGAGTTTAGAATTTCCTTCACAACCTGCCTAGATTAATCTGCCAAATTATCTCATTGGTTTACAGATAATACGATTATATTTTATCCCACAAGGTTATTTGCGCACATTAGACAATGTGTCTGTAACCTGGTATGGAAACAAGCAAAGAAAGGCCAAGAGCTATTCCCAAATTCTAAAGAGAAATGGTTTAATACTTGCCTGTTGAAAGTACTTATATTAATGATATTTAATTTAAATTAAGTTTAAAGTAAAATTTAAAAAAAACTAAGATGTACATGTGCCTCTTAGGTGACAACAGCAACTGGGACCAGAATTGCCATTGCTAAGGGATGCTATCATAAAGCCATAACTGTGTCACTTAACCAGAGCAGTTCTGGCAGTCCTGGTTACTATCATTAAGTGAGAACCTTTCAGTTGCTTAAAAGTTGCCATCTCATATGATGGCAACTTTTGATTTCCAACTGGCTTCTTCATTGACTTCACTTGTAGGAAGCCGGCAGGGAACATCAGAGATTGAGATCACATGGGAAACTGTGAAAGCTGCAATCATGAGGACTCCTTGTGAGTACCATTTGTTCAGCATAATTGTAACTTTGAACAGTTGCTGAATGAATGATTATAGTCCAAGGACTACCTGTAATGTTTTGTCAAATTCACAATAATTAATTTATGGATTATAGCCTCCAAGACCACTCTAAGGTTCTCAGCCAGGAAAAAAAAGGTATGCCCTATTTTGTGAATTTTAGGTGTGAAATCAATGGCATGAGATATCATATCCAGCTTATAACAGAGACAAAAAGGCAAAGAAACAGTTGGCCAAGGACAGCCAGCTAGTAGCATGTTGTGGCATTTCAATCAGTGGTGGGTTGCCCCTGGTTTGGATCGCTAGTAAAACTGGTGGGAGGCTCCGCCCCCTGACCTGGACATCATCATAGGTGATCTGCGCATGCACAGAAGAGCACGCGCACTGGCATGATGTGAACCAATAGTAAAGGTAAGTAGAACCCACCCCTGATTTCAATGCATATTGGCTACACCCTGCAAATTTTACAACTGTTCTGAGGGATAATTAAAAGCAGTGAGTTGCCATAGTATTTAGTTGCCTGCTGCCCAACAGAATGTGATTGGATTTTGTACTGTTCAGGATGTCAACTCTTCAGAGGAGGAAAATCGAGGATTGGTTGGCATTCTCTAGAAGGCATAGGGAATGGACTTGAAGGACAGGAGAAAGAGCTACTATAAGACACTGATCAGATAAGAGGAACTTGAGCCCAGTCCAAGAAAATAATGGGAGAAAACATTTCAGACAAACTCCTCCCACGTTCACATGAAGATAAAGTGAGAAAAGCACATTCAGACTTGCAAGACTCTATTATTAAAGCTCTTACAATAAAAGTCACCCTGACCCATATATCATTGGTTTCTTTGTCTGCTCTACTTTATAGGGTTGACACCCCATATATCAAGGGTCATGCCCCAGGTCATTTATAGCATAGCATAAAAAGATCTGGAAAGCTCTAGTCATTTAGAAAGGTTTTCCCTTGGGGATCTAAGTTGAGAAAGAAACATAGATAATTAGAGTTGCTGGCACCTTTCATTTTGATCATTTAATGTTGTAATCATGGAATGAATCTAGTGCAATAAAAGTACTACAGGTGTTGTTAACAGGGTAATGGTTTCCTTTTCACTACACACAAAAACACACCTTTTTTGCTGGCATAATTATCTAAGAGTCAATCTTCCCACAGGACAATTCTGTTTTGCTTACATGTGGGGCAGGGAAGACCTGTAAGAAAAGAAGAGAATTGTCTTTTATTTCTTTGAAAAATAAAACAGTGTCAATAATGAGTGCCTTTTCAGAGAGGAAAACATTTTTAAAGAGAGAATGATTGAGTCCTAAATATATGAGAGGAAAAAAGTACTAGGATAGCTTGGTACACGGGGCCAAAAAAGTCAGGATGGTAGCTATAATCATGTGGTTTTTCTGTTTCTTGCACATAAAATGCAAACATGATGTGGAGCTTCAATCACACCAGTCTGAGTCTGAATTATCTGACAAACACAAACAGAGAACTATAAATACTGCTTCTCCTTGTTTTCTGTCAATTTACCAAATGACCGTGGTGATGATACAGTAGGTATTGACAGCTTCCCTGTTCTGCTGGCCCTTTGGACTTTCTTAGGAACAGATTAGGTTGGTGGCAACTTCCTCCCTTTTGTGGCACAGGAATGGCACAGCATGAGTGACACAGCACGTGTGACCCAGCCAGAAAAGAGGCTGAAGCTTTTAGCAGATAGGGTGAGCAATAAAAGCCAGTTGATGAAGGAGTAATAGGGCAGGAAGTGGAGAATGAGAAGGTGATAGAATTAGAAAGATAAGGCATGTAGTTGAGCTAGCAATGGACAAAACAATAGATCAGTGTTTCTCAACTTAAACAATTTTAAGATATATAGACTTCACTTCCCAGAATTTTTCAGCCAGCAAGTTGGCTAGGGAATTCTGGGAGTTTAAAGTCCACATATCTTTAAGTTGCTGGATTTGAGAAACACTGCAACAGAGCATCAGAGGGTGGGAGGATAAGCAATAGAGAGCGATGGAGCAACCAGTGAATCTAGAGAAAAAGAGAGAAGCAATAGAGTGAGTGACAGAGTGTAGGAGAGCACTGTGTGAGAGAGGGGGGGGGGGGAGAGAGAGAAAGAGAGAGGGAGGGAGGGAAGGAAGGAGAGAGAGAGAGACAGACGGACAGACAAAGGGAGACAGTATGCAAGAACCAGAGCAGGGAATGAGAATGGGTGACAGAGAGTGTCATGGGGAAAGCAAGAGGATCATCAAGGAAGAGAAAGTGAGAGGATGAGCGAAAGAAAAAGGCAAGGAAGAGAGTGATGAAGCAAAAGAGATAATCTACTAATCATGAAATGGTGGGTGGAATGGGACAACTTGCCATGGCTGACTCATCCTGGCCGACTTGCCGTGACCAACTCACTGTGGGGACAATACAACGTGAGATAATTCAAGAGAAAGACAAGTGAATTGCACCAGGCAATTCTTGCTTTAGGACTTCTAACTTGAAAAAGTTCAAACCTAAAGCAAGACAAGGCCCACTACAACTGACTTGTTTTTTCTCTTGAGTTATCCCATGTTGAATCATTATACAATGAGTTGGCTATGACAAGTTGGTCATGGCGAGTTGCCCTAGACCCATTTATAAGTGCCTTGCTAGTATGTGTGTGTCCTGATAAAAAAGGAGGGATAGAAAATCTCAGAGAACAGATTCAATACTTGCCTTCCAATTCCTACCCTCACCTTACCCGAGAAAGATTGGTGGATGTTTTTTTTTTTCACCAGCAGCACCAATTGTTTTCTTTAATGTATCCCACATAAAATATGTTAGGAAGAACCATTTGCCTTCCTCATTTAGAGGAGACAAGCAGAGAAAGTTGTATCAGTGTGCTTTTCTGTCACCTTCAGGTTGAAGGAGAGCATATTAATTTACCTGGATGGGCCCACTGAGTTTCAAAAGCTTTGCCAGATATTTTTACTCCAGTATAAAAGAACTTTAAGGGAAGAGGATTAATATTTTCTCTTTCAATATTTCTGGTATTTCTGTAAAGACATTTGACTCATTAGTAGTAAATGCGGGATTTTTTTAACCACCAAGAACTGGCTTCTATTTTATTTTTTATTTTTGAGAAGACTTCCAAAGCCAGGTTAGCTCCAATTTTACAGGCCAAGGCCATTTTCAGCTAGGAGAACAGCAACATTTTCCCCATGAATGATGAACTAAACTGGGACCTAAATTCATATAGTACAATTTTTGGTTGTTAAAAAAGTATATTTGGAGCTGTTTTGCAATGATGAAGTACATCATTTTAATAATGAATCATGTCCATTAAAGCTTAGGAATGATATTTTACTTTCCACTGACTGATTTATTTAAATGTTTTTAGCTCACTATTTCATTATTGAAAGCAGTCTCAAAACAAGATATAATTCAGTGTATGGTTTGATGTTAAATTTGTTTCAGCTTAAATTTAGCTAAGAATGACACATTTCTTTTAAAAAACTGCTACGGTTTTCCTTAGATGATACTTTACAATATAAGTAAGGGAGCATGGCAATAGCTTCCCATGTTTGGAGTACCTTTAAAGAAATATATATTAGGAAAAGGAAGGTGGGAACATTATAGCTCCTTTCTTTAAAAAGTTAGTTTTCACTGAGCAAATCATTTTTGTCCTAGAGAAGCATTTGATGATTCATCTTCCGCTATTTTTTTTAATTCCACTGTGTCAGGAAATCTATTCTATAGTTAAATCTTGGATTTATCACTGAGCATTGAATTAATCATTCTCAGAGGTACAGTTCAAATCTTGTCTTTCCTATGAAGTCATTTCATACATTTAGGCAGCTGTTGTCTTTCAGTCTCTTTTGGAGATAATACAAATATGTTAGAATTATATTGGGCCTGTTATATAGCAATATTCAATGTGATATCACTATTAGTCATACAGTATGTAATAAATGCTCATATCGTACTGAAGATGAGTCAAAGCACAAATTTCATAAAATTTCTAATGGAGAATATGCTAAACATTTATATGGGTAGTTTTTGACGTACAACTTTAATTGAACCCAAAATTTCTGTTGCTAAGTGAGACTTTGTTAAATGAGACTTTGTTAAATGAGTCATTTAACTTACTTGTCGCTTTCTTGTCACAGTTGTTAAATGAATCACTGCAGTTGTTAAGTTAGTAACACAGTTATTAAGTGAAACTGAGTTCCCCATTCACTTTGCTGGTCAGAAGTTCACAAAAGTGGGTCACATGATCCTGGGACACTGCAGCTGTCATAAATATGAATCAGTTGCCCAATATCTGAATTTTAATCACGTGATCATGGGAATGCTGAGAGAGTAACAAGTGTGAAAAACGGTCATTAGTCACTTTTTTCAGTGCCATTGTAACTTTGAGTGGTAACTAAACAAACTGTTGTAATTTGAGTACTACCTGTACTTACTTTGTACAGGTAGTCCTATAACCATTGGCAGTCTTTTTTGCACCCTGGATTAGTTAAATCTCAAGGAAAGACATTATCGGATTGCCTCAGATCAAGAAATGGGGATAACTAGAGCAATTTGTGAAATAAAAAATATCAGTCCAGGCAAAAAAGTTCATTCTCAAAGCATTAGTTAGGAAGCTGTAATTCATTAGTCCAGATATCTTTTCTTCTTTTAGTTTATATTTGCAAACTTCCTTTGTTATTATGGATCCGTTCTTTTTTTATGTAACATTTGGTAAATTTTGTTTATTTAAATATTCATCTATTTTTTCTATGAAAACTTCTTGTCCTTTACAGTTATTGGAATAATACCCATGATTATGCTTTTTGTGTAACTATAGTATCTGTTATTTCAGAATCTCCCCCTTGTAATTTCAGTATCATTTTCTTTTCTTTTTTCTTCTCAAGATTTATATACCAGCCACTCCCTTGGTTTTTTTGCAATTTGTTTATTTTGCATAATTCATTTTTATTTTAACTTAATTCTCACTGTAGGAACTTAATTTGTTGAGAAAATGTTAAGATACTTAAATTTAGTAGCTGGAGCAGTGGGATTGTGTAATGAGCCAAAACACATAGTTGATTGGTAGCAGTTGGCTCCTCTAAGAGGCAATCTATGCTGTGATTGGTTGCTGTGGTTGTGGAATGGGAGGAGTTTCCCTTTTTTCCTGCCATTTTCCTTCTGTGTGCCCTGTGTACTGTGTGATTTACCTCATGATGCTCCTGTTTGCCCGACTCTCTAGTTTGCTGTGTATACAATTGTAAAATATATTTATTTAAATAAAACTATAAGTTCATGTCAATATCTCTAACTTCCTTTTGGATACTGGCTGTGCAATTCCCTGACAGAAAAGATTTTTTATCTTCTTTGGAAATTTCTTAATTTGTCTTCCATTCATCTTATCCAAAATAGCTTGTGTTTTCTTTTGCCATTTTTTTGGTTCCCTATTATGTTGCATAAATACAACATAATTGTATTTACACAACATGAAGGCTTTGTTTGCATTCCAAATCATTCTTATATCTCTACCATTTTATTATTTTTTAAAAAAACTATTCTAAATTTCTTTTCACAGTCCCCCATTATTTACCCTCCATCTAAAAGATCCAAGTTTCCATTTAAAAAACAACCTGAAAAGGTCATTGGCAATATCACTATGAATCTTAGTTGTCAAACCACTCAGAATCGAAATCACTGTTCTAAAAAAATACTTTTTCAGAAAAATAAGTATGCCTTTTGAAGTGCCATTTTACATCTCCATGCAGCAGCAAGCTTTAAATTATCCATTAAATTAAAAAAAAATGAATAGAGTCTTGATTACAAGAGGGAAAGTAAAAAAGGCTAGGTTTTCCCGCTTTTTGTGTTTTGTTTTTGTGCCCTTAATGCTTTCATATCAAATAGCATTCTGTAGTTACAGTCACCATCTGAGCTTTATATCATCTTTATCTGTATTTTTTACAATCATCTAGTTGTCTACATTCTTTAATGCTAAACAAATAATATTCCTACAAAAGTCAGGTCTGTTTGTTTAATTCAAATATTTTCAAAAGCACTTTCATCAAAGTTTAATGTTTCAAAATTATTGCCCCCTTTACCTAGTGGTGGGATTCAGCCGATTCGCACCGCTTCGGGAGAACCAGTTGTTAACTTTCTGAGCAGTTTGGCAAAGTGGTTGTTGGAAGAAATCATTAGGGCAGAGAACCAGTTGTTAAATTACTTGAATCCCACCACTGCTGTTACCCATTTTAAACTTTCTTACATCCAATTATTCTTAATGGTTTTTTGCTGAAAATTTAAATCCTTGAAATGCTTTTGTTTTTTCCTGCTTCTTTAATCTAGAAATAATGTTGACTGACCAAGTGGATTTTTTAAATCTTGCCACTCAGAAAGTATATGTTTATCTGTAAAGTAATTATATCTGGTAGAGATTAAGAAAGTGAGACTTTTGTGAACCTTATGTTCATATAGGCTACATTATAATTGTGAGTTTGATTGAAATTCCTCAACCCACAGACACTTGACTCAGAATTAACCACAAATGTCTTGGTTCCTGTGATCTTCTCAGGAGCAGCTATCTGGAGTGCAAGTGCATGAGCTCATGGTCACCCCTTGTCCACAGATATTGTACCATCCAGAATTATTGCAATTATTGTTTTGATTTGATTCACAGTTCTGACAATTATTATGACATCAGAATGATTAGATGGAAAAATACCTTAGGCAGGAATAGAATAGAAAAACATCATTTTGAACATGAGGTTGTTATTTATAACAATCTTATGATGCTTCAGAAAATATTATATGATCTAATTTGTATAAGAAGAAAGATAAGGGGAAAATTAAATCCCATTCCTTTTTCCTTCTACTTACTAGAAGGCACAAGACATTGCCATATCCTAGTTGGGTTCATGGTTTGTTTTATTTTTAGGTTTTTAACAAGTGACATTAGTTGAATTAACACAGAATTAAAAACATAGCCATTAGTTAAGAAACAATAATGGCTGGTTTCAAAGATTATGCCAAGCCAAACTGAACCAGTCCATGTCAATAGTTGTATTAATCATGGTTGAACCCAATCACTGCATTAAAGCAGCAGCATCTCTCTATGACATTTCAGACAGGAGATCTTCTATGGCCTTCTTAAAGATATTAGATACAGTAATACTGAATATACTGTACATACATACATACATACATACATACATACATACGGACTTCATGGTTTTGCTATTTCTCTCATGTATTGGTATTAGACTCTAATAGCATAGAAAAGATGAGGATTCAGGTGAAGCAGCTGTTTAATGGATCTGTGCATATATGTTCTTTTATCAGCTGGGTACAACTGCATGAACTTAATGTATGAAATATTCAACAAATGATATCACTTGCTGCATATATGTATATATTGATCTGCATTGATATATTTTTTCTTGGTATTGTCTTGGAAGAATACAGTGACAAAAACCATGTTATCAAAATTAGAGTGCCATGTCCATTTAGTCCCCAGAAGTTAATTCAAATAACCCCTTTTTAAAAACTTAAATGCCAGCAAGTCAGCTCCTAGAAGTCACACAGATAAATTGTCTATGAATGATCTGTCTTTAGCCTGAAGCATCAGATCTCCCAATGGGGTGACAATCATTGTTGTAATTAAATCTACCTATTTCTCCTCTTTCCTTCTACCTTTCCCAGCATTATAAACTTTCCAGAGAACTAGGTGTTTACATAATGTGTATGAAGTAGGATAATTTGAATGTGGCCTTGAATGGGAAGTCTTGAAATATTTGTTCTATGACACATTTGTTTGTTTTCTTGGCTAACCATGAAATTATTAAGAAATTTTACCAACACTATAGTTCAAAAGCACCACGAGTCTTTTCTATCATGCTTCTTCAAAATCCAAATTTTGGTTCTGTAAAGTGTCACAAAGAAAATCACACACACACACACACACACACACACACACAGACACACACACACACACACATATTTAATTTGATTTATATGCCGCCCTTTTCCGGAGACTCAGGGTGGCTTATGTTATGTCCTTATAAGGACATCTGCCTGGGATTGCCAAATCCACCGGTGGGAAATTCAAACCGCTGTCTATGGGCAGAGCGAATATGAGGAGAGCTCCAGCAGCGCAGCGCCAGTCTAGTTCTCACTTGAATAAAGGTGCTGAATGGACCTGAGCTGGTCGCGTCTTTTGTTCCTGCGCCTGATCTAACAGCTTACAATGCGTTAAGCAATAGCCTTCATACTTTTGTATATTTTACAAAGTCAGCTTATTGCCCCCACAAACTGGGTCCTCAATTTACCTACCTTAGAAAGGATGGAAGGCTGAGTCAACCTTGAGCCTGGTGAGATTCGAACTTTCTAATTGCAGACAGCTGGAGTTAAATTACAATGCATTAGTCTGCTGAGCTATCCAGGCTCCTATAGCTATACATACATACATACATACATACATACATACATATATTTGTCAGATGAAATACTTTGTATTTAATAAGTACTTTCTTAATGTATACTTTGTTTCACTTATGATAAGTGGTTCTATTGGCATCATAAAGACTATCAAATATAGTATAGAACAGATTTATATGGATTCTTATGTCATATTTGTCAAAATTTGTTACAAATGCTGTTATATTTGCTGCTGCAGATTATTTTTATGATTATCTATTACAAAAATTCTATTATGTGACAGAAAAAAAAATGAAAGCAAAATTTCCCACTGCTGTAAAAAAATAAGGAAACAAAATAGATTAAGAAGCACTGTGTCTATATTCTTATAAACTAGAATAAGAAACACATAACAAAAATATGTGATTTTTTTATTTTAAAAATTAATCACATGCACCAATGACCCCATCAGCACCAAGGTCTTAAGTTATTTTTGCAATATCACAGGAGTATGCATGCATACACATAAATTACTAGCTACTGTGAAATTCAGAAAGATGGAATTTTGTGAAGGAGGATGACTTAAGAAATGTTGAATGTTATTAAATAAAATGGCTTAAAATTAGGGAGTAAACATGAAAACAAATTTGATATGATATAAAATAAATCATTTTATGAATATGGTGACACTGCTATGTGTTACAAACTCTGTATACCATAATCATTTTGTGGGTTTGTGTACAGCATAAAATACATTTACAAGATTACCACTAAATTTTTCCAAAGCCCAGTCCTTACCCTAAACTGATATCAAAAAGAAATTTTGAATTTCCTTTTCTTTTTGTCAAAATGTTCTAAGATGCATGAAGGCATTTCCAAAAGATACAGATTGTTAATTGGAGAAAGGAAAGAGAAAAAGAAAACTTGCATCATTTTACCTTGCCCTCCATGTATATGCCAAATATACCTGGACTTTTTGCTTAATGAAAGAAATTCCTATATACCACAGATGTTTTAATCAGAAACATGAAAATCTGAGAAGCAGCTGAATTTCCATACTAAATATTCTGAAGGTATTCTTCAATTTGTGTACTGTATATTATTTGGTATCCTATAAATAACTCTAATGTTAACTCTAATGTGTAATAAGTGCAAACATTATTCATCATTCAGAAATAAAGGCAGCTATGGTGTTTCAGAACCATCCCCAACTGACTGCATAACCACACAATGTTTTTATGATGCATATTGCTGTTAGCAGAAACAGATATGTTAAATAGTTAAATAAGCTAATATTTGTGCAGATTGGCAAACATATTGCATTCTCAGGAAGGAAGTACTTACACATATAGACATTCCATTGACTTTTCTTATAGAACATTAAAGGGATAATTAAGATATGAGGTGGCTTATATCTTGCAACTGCTCTGAGGACTGCCTGCCCCTTGTAGTCAGTTAAAAAAATTGGATGTTTATGTTTCTTATTTTGTACATATATGACTGACCCAGATTGTGGGGGTAGACATGCTGACATGGACTCTTTTACAAATCAACTGAAAAAATAATAATAAACCCTATATTTAACTTTAATCATAAGAGCTGGGTAAAAAGAAGTTTAGCAAACACTTGCATTAATACTCTGTTTATTAATTTCCCAGTTCCCAGCATGCTCAGAATGCTAAACTTGATGGCCTTTTAGGGCAACTTAACAAGGTATACAAATAATGTCTGTCTGGTTTGTTTCATCACTCTAAAGGCAAAGGTTTGATCTCAATGGTCTGAGATGATATAAATGAGGAGTCAGACCAATTTCCTCAATGTAGCAGTTTAATTATGGAAGCCTGCAATTTACAGTATCTGCATCCTTCAAATACAGTAGGAATGTTGTAAGCCATATGGAGATTCTGAAAGGACTGAATCCTGAACCATACTGGATTTTTTAGGTAGCAGCAAGCACCTTGAATTGTACCTGGATTCCTATTGCTAATCAATGAAATTCCCGCAACAAAAATATGTGTCAATATCAAAACTAACTACTGATCAAATGTCAATGCATTCTGTACCAACTGAATTTTAGGTAATAACACCATGTAGAGTAGGACACATTAATTTGATCTAGAGATAGCAAGCAGAGGCTGGGCATAATATGCCAGAACAGAACAGAGATGAAATTGAACAGTCTTTAAAAATAGACTAATTATTGAACAAAAAGTAAATTGTTTCATTGGCATTACCAGTTGGGCATTTTCAGAGTGTACTTTATTTGAAACATAAATTCATGACATAGATAATACTACTTATACTTCCAATATAGCAATATATAAATTATATTAATTAATAAAATTGACATATGAAACTGTAGGAAGAGGAAAAAGATCAAAAAATTCAACATTAAGAATGAAAACATTAACATTAACCAAGAACTTGAGGGAAAAAAGACCAATATGAAACCAGGGAGCAATGGATTGGTGTCCTAAATGGATGTGAACCACCCTGCTTATGCCTTTCCTTTTTCCAGGTCATCCGATCCAACACCCTGCTGCTTCCAGGCAGGGCTTTAATAGGCAAAGAGTAGAAAGTCTACTTTTAGGGGGGACAGGTGAGATTGGAATGGGGATTTCTCCAACTCCAGAGATGTATCCAGCAACAGAAAGATTGCTGTGGTCCGGCATCCCCAATCAATAGGCCCTCTTTTAGGAATTCTGAATCTCTTTTGCCCTGATAGATTCAAGAGTTTCCTCAGCCAATTATTTGGCTGAAGGCCAAAGGCTCCTCCACCTCCTTGGGATTCTCCTGGCCTTTGTCGGCATGGGGACTTTCCAGAGGGTCATATCCTCTGGTTGAGTTTTCACATCTGGCAGAAATTTCCCATCGCTGCCCTCAACCAAAGGCAATCCTCTCCCACCCAATAGTGAGACTACTGCAATGAAGAACTTGGAGGCAGCTAGGAACAGGCTTTTTTTTTTTAATGGCTTTGATAGAATGTAGATGGCAGTTGCCTATGACTTCCAATGTACCAATAGATAAACAGTATCAATTAATAAAAATGCAATATGAAACTGTAGGAAGAGGAAAAATATGAAAAGATTCAACATTAAAATAAAGAATTTGGTAAAAATGACTAATATGCAACCGGATCAGGGCGGAATCTTCAATTAATGAATTGAAAATGGAGGTGACTTCCAATATAGCAATATACATTATATATGTGCATGGATGGATGGATGGCTACAGGGGTGAAATCCTACTAGTTTGCTCCAGTTAGAGCGAACCAGTAGTGATAAAAACTACTGGTTTGGGCAAAAGGATAGTAAAAAAAGCTGTCTTCTAACAAAGCTAAATCACACAGCATAGCTGATTCACTCCCCCCACTCCCCCAGTGTTCTACTTACCTTCCCAAGCCTCCTTTTGCGCATGCACAGTTCATCCTTTGTTGCATTAGTGTCCCGAAGGCTGAAGATGAAATAAAGGAACAGATTCCCGAATGGCAGAATCAACAGCACTTTATTAAGCATCAGACATGGTTTATATAATTTCTTAGATTCTCAGTTCTCATCTATTATGCGTGTTAATACATCATTGGTTAACAAATCTCCAAGGTACAGTAATTGGTTAGTAATTACATCATTGGTTTTCATGAGAATATGCATGTATTCATACACAATGAAAGAATCAAATATTATACAATGAAGCAGCGATTTGTTACAGGTTATATCTTGTATCTCATCCTGTGTCCTTGTACATGCTCTGGGAACACTGCTCTCTGATGAGAATTGCTTCTCTTATGAGAATTGCTGAAGTTTGCAATTTCGTGTAGCCGCAGTTCCAAGAACCATCCAGATGAACACCGTAATAAACCTACATTTCCTCGCTTTTTGTTTTTAATGAAGAGAAAAGAGATTTTTCAAGAGCACGCAATTGAATTAAATTCAAAATAGGCGCAGGAGGCTTACGAAACATTGCAAAAAATGAAGGAATGCACTGCATACAACAACAACAACTTATAAGTAATGCAATTACAAGCACACCATATAAAAACAGTTATTTTAACCAAGAAATATCAGGTAACCAATTAGTTAGTCAAGCAAAAGGAGAAAATTCTTCATGTACATTATTTTTCATAGAAGCTTGTAAATTAGCTAATTCATCTTCAATTTTTTTATTAAGTGAATGAAAATGTACAGCAGAAGCACGTTGACCAGCCAAGGTACAAAGTCCACCTTGATGAGCTAACAAATAGTCTATAGTAAAGCATTGTTGAATCAAATCTTGATTTAGTTCTTCAATTTCATTCTGTAAATCTCGAATAATTGCAGCAGTACCATTAATAGATTTCGCCAATCGATATGTGAGTAGGTAATAGTTCCAGTTATAGCTCCAGCTAATGCACGTCCAAAAGTAAGCAATGAAGAAAATTGAATATCAATAATAACGTCATCAGAACATGTTAGTCCCATGGTTGCATGTCTTCTTCAAGTTGATAAACTACCAGGAACACCTATTTGTACAGGTAAAGACAAATATCCAATTGCAGCACATTGATAGTTCTGAGGGTGTACATTAGTTGCATATTTATCAAAGAAAAACCACATAGTAGGGTCTTTTAATTGCCATCCAGCACAGATTGATCCACTTTTCCAGTATTAGAAGAATTCTGAATTTTAAAAATAGGAAAATTATCAGGATACATATCAGGTACATTGTTATGACCTTGTGATGTTGAATTAACAGTACCCCATAAACAATATTTCTGAATACAATAACTATAATTCCCTAATTTATCTAAAATATGTTTAGCTTTTGGGTAATCAGACCATGTATTAAACCACTTATGACTAGCATAACAACAAAAACATAAACTTCTAGTAAACTGATTAATCTGAAGATAATTCCATTTAAATAAATTTAATTCACGTGGAGGAGTAAAAAATAACCAAGAAAAAGAAATATGTTGAAGTTGTGAAACAATGAAAGAGAAGAATTAATTAAATTAGGAATAAAAGCAACTTGACCAAGAGCCATAGGAGGTTCATAATATAAAGTTATGTTACGACCATGAATCAAAAACATGTATTGAATATTGAGCATGACGAATCCAAAGATTAGGACTAAGAGAAAAAGCAGGAGTTGTCTCAGAATTAGTAGAAACTAAAGAAAGAAAACAAAAGAAAAAACAATACGTAAGCAAATTTTTTGTAGAGTGAGGTACAAAGAAATTTTCCAATTGTTGTTGTATTTTAAGACGATCCCAAGGCAGGACTGGAGGATGTTGCATCCTGGGAGTTGTCACTTTTTCCATGATAAGGACGAACACGTCGGCCTGGAATCCACACAGCTTTTTTTGTTTGCAGATCCTCAACTGCAGCGTAACCATGACCCCAGGTTATAAGTTTTGTAGGTCCATGCCAGGCAGGATCAGGAAGTTGACGATAGAGTACCAAAGGTCGTGAAACAGGATCCTGAATATTAAAATGTAGATTGACTGGAATGTCTGGAAAAGAATCTAAAAATGTTAAGTAATTCCATGCATAAAGAGCAATAGATATCAAATTTTGAATCTTTCGCAAATTTTATGGACCAGAGTCAGTTTTTATTAATTTAGTCAATGTAGCTTTGAATGTATGATGAGCTTGCTCAATTATAGCTTGCCCTTGAGAGTAGTAAGGAATTCCATGTAGCAATTGAATGTTCCATTGCTGACAGAAAGACCATTGTCTGTTTGTAATTGAACTGGTTATCCCATTACAGAAAAAGACAACGAGACTTTGCATCAAAAGTGCGCTCATGTCTAGCAACAGTGACCCATAAAAAATGAGAATGTGTATCAATGGTTGCATGTAAGTAAGTGTATGGTTTGAAGGTAGCAAATTGTGTGACATCCATTTGCCAAATTTGATTGGCTTTTGTTCCACAATGATTTACTCCATAGGAAACGGAACAGCAAATTGTTTAGCCAAAGATTTAGCATTTTGATGAAAATATGAATGACTAGCAACAGGATCTGAAAAAAAGAGTTGTGACATCTTTTAGAGTTTCATCAGCTTGTCGATTTCCTTCTGTCAAAGAATTTTGAAAAGGAGTAAGGCTCCTAATGTGCTCAACATATAAAGGAAAGACACGTTCTTCCAAAACATGTTTTAAAGATAAAAATAAAGACAAAAGAGAAACATCAAGAGAAACAACACAAGGAAGAGATTGCATTGCAAGAAAGACATATTTTGTATCAACAATTAAGTTAATAGGCTGATCAGAAAGCAATCTCAAAGCTAAGATAACAGCTGCCAACTCAGAACGCTGGGCAGATGTCTGAACAGAAGTGAATTTAGAAAATCATTGTTAACCATCCGTCCAAACCACAACACCACCAGTAGGTGATCCATCTGTAAATACTGTTAAAGCTTCAGGAAAAGCAGAACGAGTAAAATTAGAAGAAAATGAAAGATTCAATGTATTTGTGATAACTATTCTAGGATCTTTAGGTAAAGAATATTGAATCTCACCAAAATATTGAGAAAAAGCAATTTGATATGAATCAGAAACAGTCATTGTGTTCATGTTCAAGTTTAGTACAAATGAAAGCAATACCATCCAAATCATGACCTATTAATTGTAAAGATCTTCGTCATGCTTTCATGATCAACTCTTCCAAAGCTGACTGATAAGGAAAAATATTTCTAGGAGGAGAAGCAGACTCAACCATTCATGAATATGAATCACTTTTTCATCTAAAAGAGAATAAAGACAACCATTAGGCAATGGAGAAATAGGAAGAATTGCTAACCATAATTTCTTAGGCTATAGAAACAATTCTATCAACATATCTCAGTTTAAGTTTATTTAGAATGTCCTGGAGACTAATCCCCAGGTTGCTTGGAACCTTTTAGCAAAGAAAAAAGAGGTAGAAATTTGAAAATATGGACGAGCCCAATTGATCGTTCCTAAAAGTTTTTGTCATTGAACCAAAGTATATGAAGATTGCACCTTAAGTTCAGGTAAGATAGGAATGGAAGAAGATTGTAAAACCTTAAATCCTAAATATGAATAAAGTTCAGTGTGTTGTATTTTTTCAGGAGCTATGTAAAGCCCTCTGCTGGCTACAATAGTAGTCAATGTTTGTAGCACTTGTTCTTCATCAAGATTTTGACCTGCAATTAAAATATCATCCATATAATGATAAACTAAATTAGAAGGAAATTGATCACGAAAAGGTTGCAAAGCTTGATCTACAAAATACTGACAAATAGTAGGAGAATTGAGCATACCTTGTGGTAAAACACACCATTGATATCATTTTGTGGGTTGGCTATTGTTTAAAACAAGTAGAACAAAGCCATTTAAGAGGAAGTGCCATCATCTAGAATCAAATGAGCATTAAGAAGAAAAAGAAAATCTCTGCCCCAAATATTAATATGAATATCTAAAATGTAAGGATGTAAAGATACAGATTTACCATCAGAAGTTATAATGGCAATGGAATGAGTTTTGCCAAGTAGTTGTAGAACCACCAATGCCCCACAAGGAATTAACATCACATTTAAGCCATTGCACAGGCCACTGTAAAAGGGAGATGACAGTAATATCAGCACCTGTGTCTAACAAACCTTGAAAAGGTTGCTTATTAAGATATAAAGTAAGAAGTAGCCTATGAGAATTAATAGACTGAAGAAGTCCTAGAGAAGTAAGAATTGAACCAAATCCAAAATTACCATGTTGACCAGTCCCTGGGTTAGGTACTTTATAGAGAAGAAAAAGAAGTTGTGCTATAGAAGATCCTTTAGGAAGAAATTGTGGAATATTAACCCAAATTTGTATAAGAATCACTCCAGTCTAGTGATCAATCAACACCAGTAGATGGCGTTAAACAACAATCTTTCTGAAAAGGACCTGATTTTTCCACAATTGAAACAATTCCCCACAGGCTTAATTTCATGATCAGAAACAACAAACATTCCCATTCTGCCATCTGTTGTTCAGCTTTTGGAACTTTAAAAAAACTCTAAAGGCACACTCAAAAACTACAGCTAACGTAGCAGGAGGAAGCACAACTGTGTAGCTAACTCTTCCCCAGAAATATTAACATTCACCATCTTTTGAAAAGAAGATTTTGAAACAATAGAAAGAAGCTTTTGTTCAATGTCAGAAGAAACAGCAGGAGCAGAAGAAAGTATTGTAGCCTTAGACAAAACTTCTTTGTCAGAGAGTGAAGGACATAACACAGTAGAATGTTGAAAAGAGGGAGGTGTTAAAAGAGAAAAAACTTCTCTTCCTTCTGACTAAACATTTCTACAGCATATCTACATAAATGCCAAGCCTGCAAAACATCTATCTCAGCTCTCAGCTCAGAATGCAAAACCTTGCCAATTTTTTCCCAATCTGACACTTTTAAAGAACCCCTTTTAGGGTAGAAAGAACAAGTTAAGGCAATTTCTCGCACCAGCCAACAAAGAGCCTTCTGTGAAACAGAAAGTTCAGACTTCTTAAGAAGATAAGCCAATTCCTCCACATGCTTTCTCTGACCCTGAAAGAGCGAAGATCCCATACTTACAGAAACCTTTAAAGAGATAAGGTTGAGAAGCCCAAAGGCTGACGGTGCACCTGTCCTTGCCAGACTAAGTATGAGTCCCTGTTCGGGCGCCAAATGTTGCATTAGTGTCCCGAAGGCTGAAGATGAAATAAAGGAACAGATTCCCGAATGGCAGAATCAACAGCACTTTATTAAGCATCAGACATGGTTTATATAGTTTCTTAGATTCTCAGTTCTCATCTACTATGCATGTTAATACATTATTGGTTAACAAATCTCCAAGGTACAGTAATTGGTTAGTAATTACATCATTGGTTTTCATGAGAATATGCATGTATTCACACACAATGAAAGAATCAAATATTATACAATGAAGCAGCGATTTGTTATAGGTTATATCTTGTATCTCATCCTGTGTCGTTGTACATGCTCTGGGAACACTGCTCTCTGATGAGAATTGCTTCTCTTATGAGAATTACTGAAGTTTGCAATTATGTGTAGCCGCCGTTCCAAGAACCATTCAGATGAACACTGTAATAAACCTACAATCCTTGGCATGCAATGTGCATGCACGGCCAGCAAACTGGTAGCAAACCGGTTCAGACTTCACCACTGGATGATGGATGGATAAGGTGTGTGTGCTTGTGTGTCTGTGTGTACACAAACGCACACATATAAACATGCTGTTTCCCTGAAAATTAGACCTACCCCAAAAATAAGTCCTAGCATGTTTTTATGCATGTATCTAACATAAGACCTACCCCCAAAGTAAAGCATACTTAAGAGCCCGGGCAACCAGCTGCCTGCCTATTCCATCTGGCTCTTTGCGATGCTGCAACAACAAGGAGGGCAGGGGTAGTAGAACAGAACCACACACTTTGCACTGAATTACCTCAGGGCCCCGGAATCTGGACCATCCACACCCCACCACCTGCCTCACCGCAGCATCACCAACAACCATGTGCACCAGAAGCCCACGTGACTGCTTAGCCCACTTCTACAACTTGCTCACGGCCTCAACAGAACAAGAAGCCAAATGCTGTGGTTCTGCCATGACCGTGAGGTGAAGCAGGTGTTGGGTCATGAATGACCTGGTTGTGGGGGCCCTGAGGTAAGCCACTGTGGAGCAGCTATACTTCCCTGCCTTGCAGAGGCAGCATTGGCTTAACAGGTGGTCCCCTGCTATACCACAAGCAAACAAAAGAATTGGGCTTCCCTTACATGGGGTGGGAGGAGGAAAGACACCCCCCCAAAAAAGCCCTAGTTAGCTTATTTAGGGGTCCAAAAGAAAATAAGACCCGGTCTCATTTTCAGGGAAACATGGTATGTGAGTGTGTGTGTGTGTGTGTGTGTGTGTGTGTGTGTGTGAGTGTGTGTGTGTTGGATTGCTGGAAAGTCCTTTGCGGCTTGCAGTGGAAAGGCGACAACATTTGCAGAGCCTTTCCAAGTAATCCTCATCTCCATTGGTGTCCCTGGTAGAATTAAGGGGTTGCACTTCTGAAACTCCTCCTAATGCTTCATCCCTCTCTTGGGTTGAGTGGCACTCTGTGTAAGGAGTTCACAAATCTGAAAATCTGTATTAGCAAAAAGAAAAGAAGTTTTCCTCTAAGCAGACGGGATTGGGACCCATTCACAGATGAGCAAGAAATGCCAGGCTGTGCTGTCCAATGGATAAAGGAAGGTCAAATTGCCCAAGAGGCCCAGCTTCTGGGGCCTCTTAAAGAGAAAACCAAGGGGAGACCAGATGGCAGTCTTCCAATACTTGAAGGGCTGCCACAGAGAAGAGGGTGTTGATCCTCCAAAGCAGCTGAGGGAAGGTCACAGAACAGCGAGTGGAAGCTCATCAGAGAGAGATCCAACCCTGGAAATAAGGAGGAATTTTCTCAAAGTGACAACCGTTAAGCAGTGGAACAGTTTGTTTCCAAGACTTCTTTGTGCTCCACTGTTGAAATTTTCAAGAAAAAATTGGGCAATCATTTATCTGAGATGGCAGGAGGAGCCCTTCCTTGGGCAGGGACTTAGACTAAAAGTCGCTTCCTCCCTAGGGTGCCATGATTCCCTCTGTGCTTTGTGCCATAATGATGGTGCTTCTACGTTGTTCGTGAACAGACCACTTCCCACATGAAACCCAGAGGCCAAAGGCTCCCGAGGGAGTCAGCCACTCCTAGACCCAGCTGAGCTGCCATCCTGGTGTAGGTATAAAAAATGGCTATTATTTAACTGGTTGCCGAGGGAACGAATTGCCTTGAAAAACCACTAGCCACTGCACAGCTGCCCATTTTCCCTTCGTGCAGTGATAGTACAAGCACTTTGTGGGTTATGGCTGTGAGAATGCTTTTCAGAGTAAGTGTGGCCATCTCAGCTGCCAAGAAACTGGTAGCGGGGGAGAAAATCATGGTTCTCAACTCAGTTCTGACTGATACGTGTCTATTTCTCTTCTCTTTACAGAACATCTGGAAAAGGTGTTTGCAACTTTTCTGTTGTCGGAAGAGCAACACTGAAGACCTTCCTGTGCCTCCTGACAGGTACCACCCTCTTCTTCTTAAACCCTGGGTATGGTGGGCAACACGGATGGGCTGCAGAGTCTGTAAGAGGCTCTTCCCAAAATGGCTTCCTGTGCAGAAAGAGCTTCAGGGGCAAAAAGATGGGCAGGCTGACTGGCTAGGTTGAGAAAGGGGAAGGTCAGCTAGATGTATGTTCTTTGACATGTCACCTTCTTCTTCTTTTGGTCAGGACCGAAGAGGCACAGGAAGCGGATGACCAGCAGGGAGAATGGGAGACACATTTTCATGTCTCTGATGGAGACATCTCTTCCTTGCCAGTGGTAAGGATGCTCCTGCAACATGGGCAGTGGGGGTTCATTCTTCAAAACCGGGCGGGGGAAGGGAAGAATTCCCACTTGAGGGGAACCTGGCCAGCCTAGAAAAGTGAAGATCGCCTTGTCTCATACCTTCAACAAAAACAATTCTTACTTGCAGGTTGTGATGGGTGGTCCTGCCACCGCCCGGAGTCCCAGGAAGGAAGACATCCGGCCAGTTCTCATTTCAAGGAGGTTAGTATTCTCAGTTGAGGGATTGTGAAGAGAAGGGCTAGAAGAAAGGTTTGAAGAGGGGAGGCATCTCTTCCCTCTGCCTGTACTTTTACTAAAAGATGAATGACTCAAGCCCTTCGTTCTCTCCCCAGAAATGAGAGGACATCGAAATGGACACCGCGGCTGAATACAATTTGGGAGACCTGCACTGAATCGGTAAGGCCAGAGCAGCTCCTCCGTCTGGTAATGGCAGATGCCCTGTCTTTCTGCATTTGTTAACATGCCAATAGACCAAACATTTGCATTCTTATTTCAGGATCCATCGGACATGGAGGAGGGAGGTGACTAGGATTTAGCAACCCTCCTGTCATTTGCAGGATTCGCTGACAGTCCTGGCGGGCTCCAGGACCAGAAGCCTCTGGGACGTGGACTCCCTTGCTGACCTTCTGGAGGAGGAATCTGAGGACAGCTGGGACCAGGATGCGGAAGCTTCTTCCAGTCCATGGGTAAGAAAGACAAAGAGATTTCGATTGGGGAGGTCTGGTGGGATCGCTTCCTTTGCTACAAAGTAGCAGGGACTGGTGTCCTAAATGGGAAATGGGATCCCCATTCAATAGGCCCTCTTTTAGGAATTCTGTTTTTTTTTCTCTCTGATGGCTAAAGAGGAATGACTGTCATTCACAGGATTCTCCAGAGGAAGGGGAAGACACCCTGGAGGATCTCAGCAGCCTGGAAGAAGACATCCTGGAACGTCTTCTTCAATGAGAAGAAGTATCTATTTTACCTTCTTCATGGGTCAATGCCTTGCCTTGCGAAGCTCAAAGAAGCAATGAGCTATGCTGTGCAGGGCCAGTTAGGTCAGATAGGTCATAGTCGAGGGTGCTTACACAACATGGCCAGCACCCTCGAAGGAAATGGCAACCCTCTCCGGTATCCTTAGTAAGAAAACCCCAGGAAAAATGTCAAAGGGCTACAATGCCAGAAGATGAGCCCCTCAGATTGGAAGAGTGGAGGGCAATTACAAGTAGCTCCAGAAAGAGCAAAGTGGACCTAAGGATAGCCTTTGATTCCTCATTCAGATGCTTCCTCAGATTCGTCTCCAGAGGTCAGCTTGGAGGAGGAGGAGGAACCAGCACCAGCCACCTCAGGAGGTGAGTTGGTCAATAGCTCTGAGTAGCCTGCTGAGAGTGATTTGGCTGAAATAACAGCTGGGAGGTGATGCTGGGAACGTGTTCATGGGAAGGGGGTTGGACTAGAAGACCTCCAAGGTCCCTTCAAACTCTATTATTCTGTCTGCCTATAGGATGGCTTCAGCAACGTAGGGTATTGTTGTGGTCCGCAACCAACCTGCGGAGCTGGCAGCGGAGTCCGACAGTGAGGAGGCTGAGGAAGAACACGGGCCAGTCCAGGAGGCTGGGGAAAGCCCGGATCTTTACAACTGTTTCGCAACGGGATCGCCAAGAAGTGACGAGGACAATCGGCGCCGGGGCCTGCCCCAAGACCACAGAAAACGCGGTCGGGAAATGTCCTGAGCCCTATCTAGGGGAGAACCTGGGTCAGGCGCGCAACAACACTAGGAGACGTGGAGCCCCAACCCTCCTGCCACTTAACCTTGGCAGCAAAAGTATTCTTGTCCAATAGTCTGCAGGGGATTCCGGCTCACACATTGATTGACTCTGGAGCTACAACTAACTTTATGGACATGGCGTTTGCAGTCACTCAGTGTCCAGTGCATCCTATCATGTTTGTGGAGACCATTGATGGCCTGGTGCTTCTGTCTGGGCCTATTAGCGGCCACCACTCAACCCTTGCACCTGACCATCGAGTCTCATGAGGACACTATTCAGTTTTATTTTACCTCCGGCCTACATTTTCTCGTGGTTTTGGGCTTGGCTTAGGAAACACGACCCACAGATCTATTGGTCCCAGAACTTCATCTCTTTTCTGAGCTGGCAATGGGTGGACCTCATCTGCCAAGTCTGTGCAGGTCAGGTGCTGGGTCCAACTGGGGTGTCCTTGCCTTCCGACCTCAAGGACTTTGAGGATGTTTTCCGTGAGCAGGAGGCGGACCAATTGCCCCCGCACCAACCATAAGACTACCCCATTGTTTTGATTCTGGATGCTCCACTCCCAGTGTGGCATTTGTATTCAATGTCGGAACCTGAATTGGCTGCATCATGGGACTTTATGGACAAAAACCTTGCTTGGGGTTTTATCTGGCCCTCATCGTTGCCATTGTCCGCGCCGATCCTGTTCGTGAAAAAGAAGACTGGAGACTTGCGGCTTTGTAGCAACTACCGCAAGTTAAATGCCATCACAGTGCGCTCCCAGTATCCTCTGCTCCTTATTCCTGAACTCTTCGAACGGCTTCTGGAGGCTACTGGGTTCACTAAATTGGACTTGCGAGGAGTTTATAATCTTGTTTGGATCGTCCCAGGGATGAATGGAAGGCGGCGTTTGGCACTCATTATGGACATTTTGAGTATACGGTCATGCCATTTGGGTTGACCAATGCTCTTGCCATCTTCCAACATTTCATGAATGACATTTTTAGGGACCTCCTGGACAAGTTTGTCGTAATTTATTTAGATGACCTTCTCATCTACTCTTCTTCCCGGGACAATCACCAACAGCATCTCCCCCTGCTCCTGCAATATCTTCGGGAGTATCATCTGTATGCTAAACTAGAGAAATGCCAGTTTTTCCAATCCACCATCGAGTTCCTGGGGCATTGAATCTCTCCCGAGGGCATTGCCATGGAGCCGAGCAAGGTGGAGACTTTACGTAGTTGGCAAGCTCCTTGGTGAGTGGCGGATGTCCAGTGGCTCCTCGGGTTTGCCAACTACTATCCGACTTTTATCCCCAGCTTTGCTGCCTGGACTATGCCCCTCACTCGGCTTCTGCAGAAAAAGGTCCTGTTCCAGTAGGGTACCCCCAAGGAGCAGACATTCCAGGCCTTGAAACAGGCCTTCATGAAGGAGCCTGTCTTGAAGCATCCTGACCCCCACCGTCTGTTTGGGGTAGAAGCAGATGCATCGGGTGTTGCTATAGCTGTGGTGTTGCTACAGGCTCGCATCTCTGGCGGTACCTTCTTCCCTTGCGCATATTATTCAAAGAAGCTCAACCCTTCCAAGTACAATTACACCATCTGGAAAAAGGTGTTACTGGCCATTAGGATGGTGTTTGAGATCTGGAGACATCTTCTGGAGAGGGCCTGGCATCAAATGGAAGTCCGGACGGACCATAAAAACTTGTAGTTACTACAGACTGCCCAGAAACTGAACCAACAGTAGATTTCATGGTCCTTCTTCTTTCCAAGATTCAATTTCCACATTATGTACATCCTTAGTGGTCGCAACCAAAGGGTGGATGCGCTTTCGTGGAAACCAGAGTATTCCCACATCAAAGAACTGCTTCTGCTCCCGACAGTGTGGCCTGTAGAGTCTTACTCTGTGGTTTAGGAACCAGTGGATTTACGGGCTCAGATAGGGGAAGTGCAGCGGCACGATGCTTATGTGGAGAACGGAAGGAAGGGGTAGGGTCAGCCTCTCCATGCACGTTTCATGAGGAACTCTTGTGGTACCTAGACAGGCTCTACATGCTGGTGGTGCCGTTCTGGGGATTTATCTTGCCGCAGTGCCATGTTAATCCTGCAACGGAGCACTTTGGCCTCTTTAAGACACTGAATCTAGTTACTCGCACTTTTGGTGGCCCCGATTGAGACACGATGCCCAGGCTTATGTCACGTCTTGTGTTCAATGCTGACAGGCCAGGTCGGCAATGGGAGCCCTTTAAGGGCTGTTCCAGCCATTGCCAACACCAGAGAGAACCTAGGGTACCATTTCCATGGACTTCTTGACAGAATTACCTCCATCTTTCGGATTCACGACCATGTTTGTGGTAGTGGACATGCTGACGAAGATTGCACATTTCAATCCATGTTGCAGTTTACAAACGGCTCACGCCACCACCCACATGTTTATTCAACATGCCTTCCGGCTGCACAGCCTACCTGATAGGGTCGTTTGGGATAGAGATGCTCAATTTACTGCCCAGTTTTGGAAAGGGCTGATGACAGCCTTTGACGTGAAAATGTGCCTGTCATCGGCACATCATCTGGATACCGACGTTGGGTCTGAGAAAGTTATTGACATTCTGGAACAATACCTGCGCTGCTTCGTGAAAAAACAACAAGATAATTGAGAAAGCAGAATTCACGTTTAACAATTCGCAGCACACCTCCACGCAAACGACCCCTTTCCTAGTTAATGTGGGATATAATCCTTGATTCTTTCCCCTCACGCAACTCGACTCCCCGGTACTGGAGGCTAATGACTATCTCTCCAAGTTGCAGGCCGTCCATCAGTTGGTGCGACAGTATCTAGAAAATGCCGAAGAGGACTATAAAAGAGTTGCAGACCGATCTTGGCAGGTGCCGCTGCCATTGCCTGTGGGGGATCGAGTATGGTTGTCCACCAGACAGCTTCCGTCAGACCAGCTGGTCAGAAAGTTAAACCACCGGTACCTTGGTCCATTCCTGTGGAGGTGGCTATTAACCCGGTCGCCTACCACCTGACCTTGCCACGCTCAATGCGTGTCCACCCAGTTTCCCATAGATCCCTCCTTCTCCCAGAACGACCAGCCTGCCCACTCAGCCAATCTGACTGTCCCCAGCCAGCGCCATGCAATGGAAATGAACCCCCCGAGTACGAGGTTGCCAGCATTTGGGACTCCCAGTGGCTAAAAGGATAGTTCAAATATCTCATTGAGTGGAAGGGATATGGACCGGAGGACTTATCTTGGGAGGATACAACCTCTGTGCATGCACCTATCTTGGTGAAAGCATTCCATGACCAATTCCCGTTACAGCCGCATCTGGATCGTCAGACCGGGGAAATGGCCCTGCGGTGAATGACAATGTTGTAGTCTGCCAGCAGCCTGCAGAGCTGGCAGTGGAGTCGGACAGTGAGGATGCTGAGGAAGAACATAGGCCAGTCCTAGAGGCTGGGGAAAGCCCAGATGAGGGCTCTGCGTCGGAGGCAGAGATGGGGCCACGGCCATCTGGGAGTGATGTGAGGACATCAGAGCCTCCAGAGTCTGACAGCAGAGAGGCAGAGGAACAAGAAAAGCCTGTTCCTAGTGCACACATGTGGAGAGCTGCCAGAAGGCAAGAGCAGCTAAAGCAAAAAGGATGACTCGGGAGTAGGGCCAAGAGATGATTGGCCTCTCCCATAAGGCTTAAAAGACCAGCAATGGCTCTTAGGCTCTTTCTAAAAAAAAAATGTTGATAGATTTGTTTCTTGTCTTGCTGCATTTATTTCTTGTCAGCGTGCTCTGCTTCTGAACTTTGGCCAAGAAAAGCCTTTGGCAGGTTGCCTAATTAGACCAAGGTGGGTGATAAGGCTGAAGAATTGTGTTATGAAGAATTTGTCTTGAATTAGTTTGGACTACGCTGGGAATGAGTTAATTCTGATTTGTTCTAATAAAGTCTGTTTGTTTTGAACTGTTTGCGTCTGATAATACCTACTTAGGCCTGGGTCACAACAGTTATTCTAAAAAATAAAAGCAACACTTAAATAAAGTGGTTCCTTGACCACGATTATTTTCCTTTAGCATTTAGTGAATAGAATGATAAATAATTGTACAATATGTATACAATAAAACTAGAAAAATGCTTTATATATAGTAATTTATTTTTAGACCTATTGTCATTATACTTTTCTTAGGGACAGGGTGAACTTTTGATTAAATGCAGAATTTCACCAAGCGTCTTTGTCCCTAGTTTTTTCTAGCTACATTTATTTTTCACTGCTGTATGAGAGACAGTGTAATAGTACTATTACCATATACATAGCTGTGGGCATGCAAGCGTTGCCCTAACTTAGCTCCAGCGCGCATGCGCACACCGGCCAGCTGATTTTCAGGCCTTGAGGAAGGCCATTTTCTACCTTCCCAGGCTCCTAGAAAGGCTCTGGAGCCTTGGGAGGTTGAAAAACATAATTTTCTGTTCCAACGGAACTTGAGAAATGGGATCTCTGGGAGGGTGGGGAAGGCCGTTTTCACCCTCCCCAGGATCCTAGAAAGGCTCAGCAGCCATGGGAGGTCCCACCGTGCCAAAAGCGGGTGGAGTACAGGTGGCGTCATGCTGTATGCACGGGGGTGGGACACACTGAAATGTGAGTGTGGGCACCCGCGCCCGCGACCCCTCCACACTCTCCCCCTTTTGGCACGTGATGGCAAAAATGTTTGCCATCACTACTATAGGATATCTTGTTTGAGTCGGGGGCTGGACGAGAAGACCTCCAAGCTCTCTTCCAGCTCTATTCTGGTTGATTGATGGATTGATTGAAGTAGCACAGTTGTTTTGAGAACCTGGCTTCTCCATTACTTTTGCTTGCCAGAAGGACGCAAAAGCTGATCACATGACCCTGGGAGACTGCAACCGTCATAAAGATCAGTCAGTTGCCAAGTGTCTGAATATAGATCACGTGACCATGGGGATGATGCTTTATGTGATGGTAGTCACATAAAGCAAGTAGAACTGCTAGGCTGGCATAAACTTTGTATTCTACTGAAAAGGAGTTTTACAGACCAGTACTCAGATTACAGTATCTAATAGGCTATAATTTCATGCACGTGATGCTAAGTTTTTGCTACAATACATACACCAGCATAATACTGTATATAATAAGATACATAAATGAGACAACTAAAATGGCGGGGAAAGTGCATGAAGAATTTCCACACATGGCACAAAGAATTTCCATGCATGGCCATTTCAATTGAACTGTAAACAAAAATTTTACCACAAGTGAATGGCGATGTAGCATACCTTGCTTGGATATTGTGCTCTCAGGAATCTTGTTAATTGGTACATTTTCAATTGAAAAGGAAAAGTTGATTTACGTTTACTAAGAACTGAGAATATAAGAGGACCATGAAAGTTCATTCTTCTGCTTTACTCACAATAGTTTCTCAGAAACTCAAAATTGTCTCCACTTTTCTTTGTTCCTCAGGATCACCATCTAAACGGGAAAGTAATTCCTATTTAATTCTCTGTCTGATGGTCAATCAGACTGACCTTCTCTATTAGGAATCATAAACCCATCTGTTGACATAGCGCCCCCCCCAAATTTTATTGGCACATGCTCACTATAAATCGCTTCTATCTAGCTAGGGCAATTCTGAGGCCAATTTATACCTTTTTTTCTTCCCCACTTCCTAACTAAAAGCAATTTGGAGGATTATTTATTATATATTCAAGGAGCAGTGATGATGTTTTTCGATAAATGTCTTAAACAAAATAACTAACCTGGATCCATTCTTGGAATATGCATATACAGTACTTATGAAAGAAAGGTTCTATATTGACCATATCAACACAGACTGGAAGGTCAAACTCTGAAGAGACATTTATCAGAGGCCATTAATGTCATCTAGAAGCTGAATTTCTACCTGTTACAGCCTCTTCTCTGTGACAGCCCCTCAGATGTTGGAAGATTGCTCTCATGTCACCCATAGTTTTTATCTTTCTTAGATATAGCCAGTTCCTGCAACCCTTCATCATATGTTTTAGTCTCCAGCCCCCTAATCATCTTGATTGTTCTTCTCTGCACCCTTTCTATAGACTCAGCATCTTTGTTGTATTGGGCTGGCCAAAACTGGAGATAATATTCCAAAATATGCTCTTATTAAAGCAATGTGGTATGTATCTTCTTCCATTTCCTGATCTCTACACCACCACCACCACCACCACCAAGGCATTAAAATGTGGCTTTTTCCCCTCCTCTTGGGGCAGAGTGCTTTTTAGTGGGTAGTCTTTCATGTGAATGTGTAAGCTTTCTCTGGTGTGATGCGATTTTTTTGGTTGTTGATGATGACGATAATATTTCAATGATTAATTTTAATTATTGCTTACTACCCAAAGTCATATGTCATACGGGTGGCTATATACATTGAAATAAATAAAGTTGTCTTGATTATCTAGTGATAACTTCCAAGTTATCCGCATTTTTCAAGTTTCCCATAACTCAGCTGCCACTCAAGCACTCCTCTAGGCCATGGACCACACTAACCGACCTACTCAAATATTCTATACGAAGGATGTGTTGTCAAAATGAAATAGAAGAATGCAAGAATGAATCCTCCTGGGAATGCATCAATACAGAAGAGATATTAGATTTTTAAGAGACACCAATTATTTTAATCAGTGCAATCTGCTGTTCCTATTGCCATATGATCAGAACAGCAAAAGCAAGAGTTCAATAGGTCTCTCACTAACCAATTATGGAAAACATGCTACTTGCCATTTCCACAATTCTTCTCAAAAAGTCCATTCACTGGGTAAATCCACTGCATCTGACGATAGAGCTGCAACTGTTTTTACCATAATGTCCTGCAAAACAGAGAAAGGCACAATAAAAAGGAAAGTCCAAGAGGTCATTTAATATGATGAGGTAATTAAATGAAGTGCTAATGTCTTTAGCTCTTTTCTGCCTTGATTAAACTGTTGTTTTAGTAGAATGTATTAAGAGGAAACTAAAAACCTTGTAAAATTATACTGTGTGTGTTATATATATAGCTTTGGTGGGAAGTTTAAACAACAATAGGTCATTTGTGATTGGTCAGCTCCCGGCCCATCAAGGTATATAAAGGGAGCTGTTTGACTGTACCTCCAGCTGAAGTCTCACTCTAAATTAAAGAGCTGTTGTCACCTTGCTCCTGCCTCTTCATTACCACGACTCAACGTTGGCGACGAAGGTGGGATTGAGGCAAGGAGAAGCAAACCAAAAAAAGAGCTAACAACAGCAGATTCAGCCAGGCTGACGAGCCCCGTATATGGCAGGACTACCACAATGTCTGCATATGTACCGCCAAAGCCTTTTGACCCAGCCAGAGAGAAGTGGGGGTCGTACATGGCTTAGTTTGAGTGTTCCCTGGAAGTCAGCGACATGCAGGGCCTCCTCGACAACTGGAACAGAGCCCTCTTCCTGACCCACTGCGGATCAGAAGTCATCAACATGGCTGAATCACTTTTGGAACTGACTCCGGTTCAGACTGTATTGTGGGAAGTGCTGAAAGTCTCGCTTAAGGCACATTACCAGCAACTACCGGTAGATGGCACAGACCGTAGTAACTCACAAAGGTGCCTTCAAATGTACCAGGCTGCATTTTGGAGTCAGCATAGCCCCCGGACTATTCCAAAGTACCATGGATTGTCTGTTACAAGGACTGCCAGGGGTGGTGCCTTATTTTGATGATGTCCTCATTAGCGCAACAGATGAAAAACAACTAGGGGACAGACTCGGACTAGTGTTGGAGAAATTCAGGGATGCTGGCCTCCACGTAAAAAGGAACAAGTGCATGATTGCAGTACCCTCTGTGGAGTTTCTGAGATACCGGGTGGACGGAACGGGATACACCCTACTGAGAGCAAGATAAGGGCTATCCAAAATTGACCTACACCAAACTGGAACTACAGTCTTTCTTGGATCTACTTAACTTTTACGTCATATTTCTAAGAGACAAGGCAATGGTTGCTGAACCCTTACACCGGGTATTGGCCAAGAATGTACCTTGGGCCTGGGGAAAGATTGAAGCTGCCGCCTTCAATGCAGTGAAAAAACTTTTGTCCATGGAAGTTTCTTAATTCAATACAATGCAATGCTATTGCTTCTTCCAGTTTGCGACGCATCTTCTTTCTGCGTTGGAGCTGTCTTGAGCCATAGACTGCCAAATGGCCTAGAGGCACCCAGTGCATACTACTCACGAACCCTGTCCAGTACAGAACAGAATTACAGCCAGCTGGACAGAGAGGCCCTTGCAGCCATCTCGGGGGTCAAGAAATTCCACAAATACCTATTCGGGCGAAATTTTGAACTGGTCACGGACCATCAACCACTTTTCCGCCTCCTGGCTGGGGATTACCCTACTCCTGCTGCCTTGTCTCCATGCATGGCATGGTGGACCATTTTCCTAGCAGCTTACTTCTACCAACTTGTCCACCGACTGGGACTGAGCTTGGGGCATGCCAACACCTTCAGCCTGCTACCGGACCTCCTAGAGGACCCAACCCCAGAGGCACCAGTTCTCCTTATTGATGTTTTGGACTCAGGGCCTCTCACTTCAACCGAAGTGGCAAGAGCCTCAGCTAAAGATCATGTGCTGAGAACTGTCATGAGTTGGGTCACAAGGGGTTGGCTGACAAAGACTGAGGGCGGGGAATTCAAAGCATTTTCAAACAAGAAGAATGAACTACTTATGCAAGGGGGTTGTTTGTTGTGGTGTAACCGTGTCATTGTACCCTTACGCCCAAGGAAAATTTTTTTAAAAATGTTGAATGAAGGGCACCCTGGGATTGTAAGGATGAAGGGGCTGGCCAGGAGCTACGTCTGATGGCCCCAGATGGATAACAACATTACCGAGTGGGTGGGGAAGTGTAACCCCTGTCAGGAATGCAGACCAGATCCCCCAACAACAGGGAATGGGAGAGGCCCCAAGGTCCTGGGTGAGAATCCACATAGACTTCGCAGGCCCCTTTCATGGCCAAACTTTCCTGGTAATCGTCGATGCCTACTCCAAATGGCTCGAGATTGCCCTAATGCAATCCATGATCTCTGAAGCGGTAATCAGAGTGCTTCAGAAACTCTTCGCCACCCACGGGCTACCCGATACCCTTGTATCAGACAACGGGCCCCAATTCACGGCCACCCAATTCGAGGGGTATCTAGCAGAAGTAGGAATCAGGCATGCCCTTTCTGCACTCTTTCATCCAGCCAGTAACAGCCTGGCTGAGAGATTCGTGAGAACGGCCAAAGAGGCACTCTCACGGATGGATGCGGGAGAGTGGCAGGCCTGGATAGATAAATTTCTAGCAATCTAGCACGCCACCCCATGTACTGCCACAGGGTGCAGTCCCCCTGAACTTCTAATGGGTAGAAAGTTTAGGTGTACCTTAGACCGATTATACCCCAACTATTCCCCGGACGGGTTCAAGGGAGCCGAACAGAAGTTGAGGGAATTCCAGATAGGGACACTGGAGTTCGCAAGGAACAATGTGAGTGGTCCCCTATGGGTAGCTGGGACAATCTCTGACATCAAGGGCCCAAAGTCGTACATGGTAGATGTGGGAGATGGGCGGATCTGGAATAGGCACATTGATCAACTCAGAAAAAGGTCAACCAAGGATCCAGAAGAGTACTCAGAAAGTCCAAACCCTGACTACCAAAGTTTTCCCACAACAGCTAACTGAAGCCCAAGAAGATCGGAAGACTTATCTGAGAATCCTGGGATCCAGCACCGCCCCAGCGAGATACCACCTCCAGCCGAGGAGATCAACGCCCCTGAAGTAATCCTGGAGGTTACATTGGCGGAGCCGGGAGAAACAAAAGATCCCTCCAACTGGCTCGACGCCAAGCCTCAGACTGAATTGCGCAGGTCAACCAGGGTCTGGACATGTCCTGGTCACCTGCGTGACTTTGTATTCAAATGTATAGACTAAGTGCCTTTTGGGAGGGGAAGGGTGTTATGTATATAGTTTTGGTGGGAAGTTTAAAGAACAATAGGTCATTTGTGATTGGTCAGCTCCCGACCAATCAAGGTATATAAAGGGAGCTGTTTGACTGTACCTCCAGCTGAAGTCTCACTCTAACTTAAAGAGCTGTTGTCATGCACTACCTTGCTCCTGCCTCTTCATTCCTTCCTATATAGGTGAAACTCAAAAAATTAGAATATCATGCAAAAGTTCATTTATTTCAGTAATGCAACTTAAAAAGTAAAACTAATATATGAGATAGACTCATTACAAGCAAAGCGAGATAGTTCAAGCCTTGATTTGTCATAATTTTGATGATTATGGCTTACAGCTCGTGAAAACCCCAAATTCACAATCTCAGAAAATTAGAATATTACATGAAATCAATAAAACAAGGATTTTACATAAAACAATATCAGACCTCGGAAAAGTATAAGCATTCATTTGTTCTCAGTACTTGGTTTGGGCCCCTTTTGCATCAATTACTGCCTCAATGCGGCATGGCATGGATGCTATCAGCCTGTGGCACTCCTGAGGTGTTATGGAAGACCAGGATGCTTCAATAACAGCCTTCAGCTCTTCTGCATTGTCCAGTCTCATGGCTCTCATCTTTCTCTTGGCAGTGCCCCATAGATTCTCTATGGGGTTCAGGTCAGGCGAGTTTGCTGGCCAATCAAGCACAATAATCCTATGGTCATTGTAATGTAGCTGAAGTGGGATCTGCTAGATGACCACTGGATAACTTTCTATTCACTATATTCTAAAAGGAACTATATTCTGAAAGCAGGATATGCATCCGGTTAGAAAATGTACAAGCTCAGCTTAAAATCCTTTGATACTCTAAGAGGCCCCTAACTTGTCAGAAGAAAAGGAGCATCCTAATAAAATATAGTTAAAGGTGATTAGACCAAAATAACCACCTGGGCGGGAAGTCATTTATCACAGAATAATTGTTTGGCAAGCTTTAGTAATAAGGAAATGTCAATTAAATGTAACGGATGTATGTTAACCATATATGGAAAGTTGCTGTGTTAGCAGAATCCTTTGTTTGAAACAGTATAAAGCTGTGGTCTTAGAATTATCAAATTGTTCAGATTTGTAGGTACATAAACCTCTCTGAACCTTTTGTGCAATAAACTTTCTCTCTGGCTGACCTAGAGATGTTGTTTGGTCACTTCATTCCATAACAATTGAACCAGGTTTTGGTATTTTTGGCAGTGTGGGCAGGTGCCAAGTCCTGCTGGAAAATGAAGTCAGCATCCCCATAAAGTTCATTTGCGGAAGGAAGCCTGAAGTGCTCCAAAATCTCTTGGTAGATGGCTATGTTGACCCTGGACTTAATAAAGCAGAGCAGACCAACACCAGCAGATGACACGACTCCCCAAATCAACACAGACTGTGGAAACTTCACACTGGACTTCAAGCATCTTGCAGTGTGTGGCTCTCCATTTTTCATTCAGACTCTGGGTCCTTGGTTTCCAAATGAGATGAAAAAGTTGCTCTCATCAGAAAAGAGGACTTTGGACCACTGAGCAACAGACCAGTTCTTTTTTTTCTTTAGCCCAGGTAAGACGCTTCTGACATTGTTTGTTGTTCAGGAGTGGCTTGACAAGAGGAATATGACATTTGAAGCCCATGTCCAGGATCTCTCTGTGTGTAGTGGCTCTTGATGCACTGACTCCAGCCTCAATCCACTCCTTGTGAAAGTCCCCAATATTTTGAATGGCCTTTTCCTGACAATGCTCTCCAGGTTGAGGTCATCCCTGCTGCTTGTGCATCTTTTTCTTCCACACTTTTCCCTTCCACATAACTTTCTATTAATGTGCTTTGATACAGCACTTTGGGAACATCCAACTTCTTTTGCAATTACCTTTTGAGGCTTTCCCTCCTTATGGAGGGTGTCAATGATGGTTTTCTGCACAACTGTCAGGTCAGCAGTCTTTCCCATGATTTTGATTCCTACTGAACCAGACTGAAAGACCATTTAAAGGCTCAGGAACCCTTTGCAGGTGTAATGGCTTAATTAGCTGATTAAAGTGGGACCCTTTGAGTCTAGAATATTGAACCTTTTCACCATATTCTAATTTTCTGAGATTGTGAATTTGGGGGTTTTCATGAGCTGTAAGCCAAATCATCAAAAGTATGACAAATCAAGGCTTGAACTATCTCATTTTGCATGTAATGAGTCTATCTCATATATTAGTTCCACTTTTTAAGTTGCATTCCTGAAATAAATGAACTTTTGCACGATATTCTAATTTTTTGAGTTTCACCTGTATATTGCTAGCCCATGTATATGCCACAGGCTAAAGAAATAAAATTTGCTTCCAAATGGCAAATATCCAGAGTAACCATTTCTTCCTATTGCCTTGCCTTGTTTAGCCCTGATATTTTATCACCATCATAATCCTATTCATAGTTATTTGTGGGCTGGGGTGTTTGTGTGTCTGTCTCCACTGCAAAAAAGTGTGCAAACCATTGAAAACATTGGCTGTCTCAGCCTGAGGGGAACTACAGGAGGACAAACAGCAGGGCCTGCAAATCTCTCTCATCTCAGGCCTGATTTTGAGGCCCTGTGTTGGGAAAAGAGGAGGCCATTTCCTGTGGGCCAGAAATTCAGTGAGTGCTGATTGGATCTTAGGACCATCAATCAAAGGACAATAACAGTGGGTCCCTCCTCCTGGTTTGTATTCTTTATTCCTGGAGGGAAGAGGAGTGAGAAATTTGGGAGCTGGGAGTAGAAGGACAGATGAGAGGAAAGTCTGGAGCCTTAGCCCTAGGAAAAATATTCAGAGTGATAGAAGTGGTTCTCAATTTACGACCACAATTGAGCCCAAACTTTCTGTTGTTAAGTGAGACATTTGTTAAGTGAGTTTTGCCCCATTTTACTACCTTTCTTGCCACTGTTCTTAAGTGAATCACTGTAGGTGATGTTACTAACAGTGGTTATTAAGTGAATCTGGCTTCTGTATTTATTCTGCTTTTCAAATGCTTGCAAAAGGTGATTACACGACCTTGGGACACAGCAATGGTCGTAAGTATGAATCAGTTGCCAAACATTGAATTTTGATTACATGATCAAGAACTGCTACAAAGGTCGTAAATTTGAAAATTCATAAGTCTCTTTTTTCAGTGCCATTGTAACTTTCAACAGTCACTAAATGAATTCTTGTAAGTCAACAACTACCTGTCCTATGTTTGCCTAATCCTGTTTCCAAACTTTCCTTTGAAATTTCTCTAATCACTTCACAACTCTGAAGCCCATCTTTCAGGAATGGAGTCATAAGGATAACAATTTATTCCTCTTTTTGGCATTATATCAAAGATATGTTTATAAATTCAGAGAGGAGAAGGACAACATTTAAAAATGAAAAAAAAAAACCTGAGCAAATTCTCCCATTGCAGGAAGAAAAAAAGTAATAACTATATGAAACAATAGACATTTTAGAAGTAAACCTGCAAATTGGGATTTGAAAGAAAATAAGAAGTTGTTCCGTTTCTGTACAAGTTGTGAAGTTGGTTACTTTGAACTGGTGTCTATTTTTATTTTTATTTTGTTCCTAGTGTATGATATTTGGAAATTTAAAATAGAATATATTTGCTACTAGCAAGCCCATTCCTGAAGAAAGAAGAAATGTCTCCATTTTATTAGGGCAGTGAATGTTTCAAAAATTATTTAGAAGATATTTTAGTACAGCGTCTCTCTAATGTGAAGTCACATTATCAATAACAGTAATAATCCTCAATTTAAGACTGCAATTGAGCCCTGAATTGCAACAGTTGTAAGTTGTTGCAGTCCTGGGTCGAGACATTAAGTGAATGCCAGGATGCTGCAAACAGTGACATAGGTAAGGCAATTACCAAGCATCCAACTGTGATAATGTAATCCCAGAGCTAGAGATATGTGGCCATCATAATTCATAAAATAAGTCATAAGTAACTGTGGGGCAGTTCCTCAAAACTTCAAATAATCGTTATACAACTAGTCATGAATCTCGAACTACCTATAATGAATGGCTTGTTTAATATATACGTGTGTACATACACACACACACACACACACACACACACTCTAAAACATACCTATAGATGTTGGGGTGGGAATAAAAAGTTACTAATTGATACTTATAAGAAGAACATTAAATAGTTGTATTTTATTAGAGAAAACCCTCATAGCTGTTAGATTTGTCAGGAGAGAGAACGATCTATATTTATACACACATAAAACAACACATACCTTTAGGGTGGTGGAAACCAAAAGTTAGTAATTCTTAATTAATATAAAGTCAATTCTAGAAAAGGATTGGTGCCTATCGGAAAAAAATGTAAAGTCTTGTTCTTTAACATTCCGTTCACGACAAATATCTCTCAGTTCCATATCATCCATCATGTCGAAAAAAGATTTAGGCAGTCTTGCACGTGTTTGAGTGTTTTGCAAAAGTCTCTTCTTGTCTTTCCTAGTATACAATACTCCATTCCAGTCACCCAATAATATACCCAATCTATAATCCCATTGTGTTAATTTAGTATGCAGCAACTTGTAAAAGTTTTCTTGTTGATTGGGAGCATATACTCCCGTTAAAAGTATTTTCTTTCCTTCTATTAATAATTCAATTGCAATATATCTTCCTTGAGGATCTGCTTCAATTAATTTAGCCTTTAAGTCTTTCCTTAAATATATAACTATGCCATTTTTCTTCTCCGAAGCAAATACCACAAAATGTATTCCCAGTCTTGCATTTATCAAATATTTCTGATCATTTGTTCTAATATGTGTTTCTTGCAAAAAAATTACATCATTTTTGAATTGTTTCAAATAGTGAAATATTTTTTTCCCTTTTTTGTGCTGAATTTAAGCCATTAAAGTTCCAGGTTAAAAATTTGTCATCTTTAGCCCCCTGAAGCTTTTTAAGAGCCGCCTGGAAATCCTGCTGGAATTTTTTCTTCGGTCTGGCTCCCCCCACAGCTTCTGCATTTGTATTTATAGTTTCTTGAGTTGTTATCTGAGCTTGTTGCCTCTTTAATTCTTGTTCTTTACCTTTAGTTGCCGCTCAAGTTTGTCTTTGTTCCATAAGTCCTTCTGTCTCCTCAAATAATTCCAAGGCTTGAACAGCACCCGAAAGTTGCATTAAATCTTCTTGTGTACTCAAGACACCACCTTGGGCTTGTACCTGGGTAGCTTCCTTTCTAGCCTCCCCTGCTTCTTTCCTTCTTCTGGCTCCTGGAGATGGTGGGTATGCAGCCTTTAGTACATTACTGTAAAAATCTCTTGCCTTCCAAACTGAGTTAAGATGATATCTTTCTCCTGAATAATTCACCACTAATCCGGTTGGAACTCCCATCTATACTGTATCTGGCGATTTCTAAGTTCTTCAACTAGGAATGCATAGTTCTTTCTGGATCTCAACATTTTAGGGGGAATTTCCTTCAGTACTGCCACCTCCTGTCCTGCCACCTGTAGCTTGTTTTCTTTCCAGGATGAAGAAGACAAAGATATGCCCAAGAACTCTAACAGATCATAATCCGGTGTGGATGGAACTGGAATATGGGGAGGGGTCTAGGAGGTCTTGGAGGTTAAATGAAAATTTATTTAGATATTAGGGAAATGTGAAAGAATGTAAAAAACTATTGAAAGAATATTATGTTTTTAGCATGCATAAGGGAACTCCCATGGAAATGGTTTGGGATGCAAATAAAGCATATATGAGAGGTGTTCTAATAAATTTGAATAATCTACACAGACGTAGACAGGGGGAAAAACAGAAGGAACTAGAAGAGGAGATAAAAAAGAAAGAGCAGGCACTAATATCTAATCCAGATGATAAGAAGACAAAAGAAGCAATTGCTTTATTGCGAGGGCAATTTAACATGTTGATGTCAGACCAGGTACCAACTAACTTGCTATATGCTAAACACAATACTTTTTGCAATGCAAATAAACCAGGTAGATGGTTAGCATATACGTTAAGGAAAAAAAATAAGTCTTGTACCATAGAGAAAATATAGTATAAAGGTAAAGAAGTGTATCAACAGAATATGATTAAAAAGGCCTTTTTAGAATTTTATACGAGACGTTATGCTGGTGATAAAATACACATTTGGAGAAGGAGAATATCCCCATAGTTACACATGAGCAAAGGGAAAGATTGAATCAACTGATAACCATGGAGGAAATTATCCTGGTAATTAAGCAGTTAAAATTGGTAAGGTCCCTGGTACAGATGGATTGACAGCGGCTTACTATAAAAATTTAAAACTAGAAATGGTAGAACCTCTTAAGGAACTATTTAGTAAAATACAATTGGGAGGAAGGGTACCACCATCTTGGAGAACAGCTTTATTTCTCTGATTCCGAAAGAAGATCAAGATCATAGTCAGCCAAAGAACTATACGCCTATATCACTGCTTAATACAGATTATAAGATTTTTGCTAAAATACTAGCAAATAGGTTAATGTCAGTTATGCAACAAATGATTCACAATGATCAATCTGGTTTTATACATGGGAGACAAATGAAAAGTAATGTAAGACAAATTGTTAACATACTGGAGTATTTGGGGAAGAATAACCAAGTCCCTGCAGTGCTTATATTCTTGGACACGGAGAAAGCATTTGATCGAGTGAATTGGCAATTTCTAATGAAAATAATACAAAAGATGCAGTTTGGAGAGTATTTTATACAATCTATTAAGGCAATATATCAGAAATAAACAGCACAAATTATAGTTAATAGTAGCTTAACAGAATCTTTCAAAATCAAAAAAGGAACAAGACAGGGGTGTCCCCTGTCTCCATTATTGTTTATTTTAACTTTGGAATTATTGCTGAACAGAATACGTGATTCAGATGATGTACAGGGAATTAAGATTAGGCATTATGAATATAGATTACGAGCATTTGCAGATGAATTGGTTGTAACTTTAACCCAACCGGGGAAATCAGCTATAGGTTTAATGGATATAATTAATCAATATGGTCAAGTATCTGGGTTTAAAATAAATCTAGGGAAAACAAAGATGATAGTTAAAAATATGACTAGAAATCAAAAAGAAGAACTAGAAAGAGTAACAGGATGTGAGATAGTAAAAAAGGTTAAATATTTAGGAGTTTATATCACAACTTCAAATGGGAAATTATATAAGTATAATTATGAACCACTATGGCACAAAATACAGACAGAAGTGAATAAATGGAAAAAAATTGTTTGGGCAGGGAAGAGACCGAGAATAATACTTAAAATAATGCAAGATATACGTGAAAGAGGAGGTTTGAAAATGCCCAACTTAAAATTATATTATGAAGCAGTTGTTTTATCAACAATTAGTGACTGGATTAATTTAACAGAGGACAAAATGTTGAATATTGAGGGATATGATTTGATATATGGTTGGCGTGCTTATTTAGTATATGATAAGAAGGTGGACGGGATTTTTAAAAGCCATATATTAAGGAATGCTCTATTGCGCGTCTGGAAAAAATATCAATATAAATTAACTGACAAGAGACAAGATGTGGGTAGTACCCAGATACGCGATAGAGAATATAAGTATAGAACAAAAACAGGATATAAAGAGCTTCTTAACATGGAAAGAGGTGTACTACAGTTAAAGCCTTTGAATCTATTAAGAGAGGAAAGGGTAATTCAAACCTGGTTTCAGTATAGACAGTTACAGGGTAGATGGAAAAAAGACCAGAAAATTGGTATTGTACAAAGTGAGGAAAATTTGGTAAAACAAATTAGGGACCAGAGTCAAATGCATATAAAAAGGTTGTATAATATATTGATAGAAATAGATTCAGAAACAGAGTTAGTTAAAGATTGTATGATAAAGTGGGCACAAAACTTTGAAGAACTAATAATGATGGAAATATGGGAAAAGATTTGGGTAAGAAATGTAAAATTTACGCAAGCTCAAAACTTGAGAGAGAACTTTTATAAGATGCTTTATAGATGGCATTTAGATCCCAAAAAGTTAGCTTGTATGTATCCGAATTTACAATCCAAATGTTGGAGATATGATTGTGCTGACGCTACGTATTATCATGTATGATGGACTTGTAAAAAAGTTAAAGCATTTTAGATAAAATATGGTGGATTATTCAAAATATCCTTAAAAAGAGGATAAAGTTTACTCCTCAGTTGTTCTTGCTAGGTACAATTACAGACTGTACAGTTATAGAGACTAATTTGATTTTGAACTTAATAGCGGCAGCAAGATTGCTGGTGGCGCAGTACTGGAAGAAGGAAGAATTGCCTACTATTCAAGAATGGACATTAAAAGTAGTAAGTTTAGCAGAGATGGCCAAAATCTCAGCATATTTGAAGGACCATTCAAATGAGAAAAATATGTTGGAATGGAGAAGATGGATTGATTACATTCAAAACAAATATCGGATTAAGAAATTTCAATTAGCTTATGAATGAACAAAGAAATGTTATAACCTATCTAAATTTAGTTTAATAAAAGGAGAGTTAAAGTACAAGAGGGAGGTAGGATGCTATAGTTAGTTAGCTGATGTTAGTATACGATTGTTAAATGCTATACCTTGTATTATGCTCTGGGAAGTTGGGGGGAGGGAGGTTTGGAGGGGGGAGAGTTGGGGTGGGAGGAGGGAGGGGGAAGGGGAAACATTTGTAAAATTTATTAAAATTTTTCAATTAAAAAAAATAGTAATTCTTGAATAGGAGGAGAACTGTCAGGGAGAACAGGGCCTGCCCTAAACCTTCCCGAGCCAGGCTACAACAGGAGGAGAGGAATTTCTGACATGCCCACTCAGCAGCACCAGTGACAGAGGCTCCCACAGCCACCAGGCTCATTGTATCCATGTGCCACTCAAGGGAGGAGCTTCAGACCTGACAACATCCAGTGGCACACATCCCATTCAGGAGGAACTGGAAGGGGAGAGTGAGTCCTGGACGCAACCAGAGCCTCAGCAGCCCTGTGGGGAGAGTGCAAATGGACCCTCCCCACCCTGGAGACCACACATGTCCCAGTGGTAGAATTCAAAAAATTTTCTACCGGTTCTGTGGGCGTGACTTGGAGGGCGTAGCATGGCATGGCATGGCTTGGTGGGCATGGATTGGGGCCCCCTAACAGGTGAGCAAGAGATTCTAGGTTGTACTGGCCCAAAGGATCAAGGAAGGTCAAATCGCCCAAGAGGTCAGCAGAGAAGCAGGTTGGGTTCCAGGTCTCCATTAGGAGAAGAATGAGGAGAGACATAAGAGCAGTCTTCTGATACTTGCAGGAAAGCCTCAGGGAAGGAGGTGTTGATTCTTCGTAGTAGCTGAAGGAAGGACATGAAGCAGCAGGTGGAAGCTAATCAGAGAGAAATCCAACCCTGGAAATAAGGAGGAATTTTCTTCCGTGGAGTAAGACTCCCTTCCGCTGTAGAATTCTATGCTTTTCTCTGTGCTTTCTGCCACAATGATTGTGCTTCTCTGTTGTTCATGAACAGACAACTTCCCACATGAAGCAGAGGCCAAGGCCACCAAGAAAGTCAGTGACTGGCCATTCCTAGTCCAAGATGAGCTGCCTTCCTTGTATAAGGTTCTAATGTGGCCATTGTTTGCCTGGTTGCTGAGTTAATGAGGTTGTTAGTTTGCCTGAAAAACCACTAGCCTACAGCTGCCTATTTTTCTGTCAAGCAGTAAATATTTAATTTGGTCATGGCTGTCAGAAGGCTTTTCACAGTAAGTGTGGCTATCAGCAGCCAAGAAACTGGCAGTAAAGTCATGCTTCTGAACTCTTCTGAATGGCTCACATCTATTTTTCTTCTCTTCACAGAACATCTGGAAAAGATGCTCAGTGGTTTCCTGTTGCATTAAGGGAGACGTTGAGGACTTTCCTGTGCCTCCTGACAGGTACCACAGCCTTCTCCTTAAACCCTGGGCATGTTGAAGCACCATTGATGGACTGTAAGAGAATCTATAAGAGCCACTCCCCAAGATGGCTTCCTGTCCCAAAGGGCTTGTGTGGGCAAAAGATGAGCAGGCTGACTGGCTGGTCTTAGAAAGGGGAGGCTAAGGTAAATGTTCTTTGACATGTCACCTTCTTCTTTTGCTCAGGTCTGACCAGGCACAGGAACATGGTGAGCAGCACGGCTGCTCCTCTCATGGAGACATATTTTCATCTAGAGGGGCAAGGACGATTTTGGAACATGGCCAGTGGGGATCCATGCCTCAAAACTGGATAGGGGAACCTGATCAGCCTAACAAATTCAAGAAGAGCCCGTTGGATTCATGGGGATATGTTGCAGAGAACTTTGATTTATACATTCAAATGAACAATTATTACTTTGAGGTTTTGATAGGTGTTTGTGCCACCATCAGGAGCCCCAGGAAGGAAGATGTGATGCCTGTTCACAATTAATGGAGGTATCTGGTCTCTCATACCTCCACGGAGGGCGCGCTTCTGCACAATTATGGAGAACTCCACTGAATCAGTAAGGCCTGAACATCTCCTCACCATGCTAATGGCCCTGTCTCTGTGGATTTGTTAATATGCCTATAAAACGAATATTTGCACTGCTATTTTAGGATCCATTGGAGGAATCCCTTCCAGCAGAAAGCCTGGACAGCCTCCCAGGAGAGAGAGAGAGGTGGAGATTCCCTATCTATGCAGGTAGGTAACACGTTGAAGGGAGAAGGTCCCGCTGGTTCACAAGGGGCTTTGGTGGAAAAGATGGACAGGGTGAGTGACTCATCTTGGAAAGGGGAAGCTGAGCAAGCTTGATTCCTTAAACTTCTCACCTTCTACCTCTGGACAAGACTCTAACGGGAGAAGACCAGGACACAGAAGAAGAGCTCTCTCCCAATGGGGAGAAAACACCTTCCTCAGAGATAAGATTTTGGCAATGGGGCCGAAGGAGGCTATGCCATAAATCCTGATGGTGGAGGGAAGAAATTGTGTAATATTTCACCTTAACCTTAAGGCTTCCAAAGGTCCTCTTGCTGTCGGGACATAGGGGTTGTATGCACCCTATGCTTTAGCCATCTTATTGAGGTGCAGAGACCTTTGGATTTAGCCTCCATACTGTTATTTGCAGGACTCCATGACAGTCCTGGTGGGCTCCAGAATCAGCAGCCTGGAGGATGTGGACTTCCTATCTGACCCTCTGGTTGAGGAGTCTGAGGGAAGCTGGGAGGATGCTGCAGCGGCTTCTGATGCTAGCGATTCCTCCAGTCCATGGGTAAGAAAGACAAAGTGTTTTCTGATGGGGAGGGATGGAGGTCCTCTATTCACTTCTCCTAAACTGAGTGAACTGTGCTGGAGCACTCTGGGAAGTGGAGCTAGGTGACACCTGGCCCTTGGGACAACATACGTAGGCTAACTATATGCACCCACGTGCATATAGTTTGGTGCCATTGGTTCCTTTGCCAAAAATCAACAGGGAGGGTACATGGCAGTGTACCAAATGAATGTGACCCACCCTGATTAGGCCTTTCCTTTTTGTGTGTCATCCTTTCCAGCACTTCATGCAGGGCTTTAACAGGCAAAGAGTAGAGAGCCTGCTTTTCTGCAGTCGAGCTGGGCTGGAAGTGAGGATTGCTTTTTAAATCCAGAGATTATGAAGCAGGAGAAGCATTGTGTTGATCAGGGATCCCTGTTAGGATATGGGGTGAGCCTAACAGGTTGTCCAGGCAATATATGTGTTCTGTGACTTTAACATGAATATGTATAATATGACTTTAAATTTTACTGCTGTATCATTGTAATGCTGAGTCATGCTGTAATTAGATAATCACAACTTGTAAACATATTTAAGAAGGGAACTGTAATGTAGTCAGTTGATGACATGCTACCATTGTGGGTGGATTTGCTACCATTGTGCTATCATCGTTGATGGATCTGCTACCCTCGTGGTTTGTTACCAGAGTGAACTTGTTATTCTAACCAACTACTGTTTGTATTGTAAGAAGATTTTTGTAAAACTTGACTGATTTAACTGGCAAAGTCTTGGATCGTTGAAAAACTATGAGATTGTTTTTTCACTATAAGGTAAACTTTTGATAAATCAGTTTGCACGTATCTTATTGATTGCTCCCAGAAACGTTTTCTCTGTGTTCTATACTCCGCTGGTTGGTAACACGACAATATCCTTAACAATCCCCATTCAATAGGCCCTCTTTTAGGAATGCTGAGTTTCTTTTGCCCCGATGCCTAAAGAGGAACCATTGTCATTCACGGGATTCTCCCAAAGAAGCGCAAGTCACCCTAGAAGGTCTCAGCAGCCTGGAAGAGGACTCCCTGGACTCCACTCTCTAATTCAAAGAGGTATCTGTTTCAGATTCTTCATGGATCACCGCATTGTCATATCGAAAAGTCTTGTGCAGTTCAATGACGCAGTGAGCCATGCTCTGCAGGGTTACTCAAGGCAGACAGTTCATAGTGGAGGGTCCTAACACAAGGTGACCCAGTGGAGAAGCAACTGGCAATCCTCTCCAGTATCCTTACTAAGAAAACCCAATGAAAGGTATCAAAAGGATACAAGCCATGATGCCAGAAAACGACGGTCTCAGATTGGAAGGTGCCTAATCCGCTAACTGGGAAGACCAGAGGGGAATTATAAGAAACTCCAGAAAGAGCCGAATTCTGCAATTATCTGAGCACAGGTAGGGCAGGGAGAAGGCGGGAGCAGTGAAGTTCAGTCAGACTTGTGAGACGTAAATCTCGCCCTTCTTGATGGGCTGCACCAGAAGTTGGCTATTTAGCACAACAGACAGACGGGGCAGATGCTGCGAACGTGCTCCTGAGCAGGGGGTGGACTAGAAGACCTCCACGGTCCCCTCCAACTCTGTTATTCTGTCTGCCTATAGGACGGCTTCAGCAAGGGAGGTATGGAGATGGAGGGCAGAATCACCCCCACCTACAAAGCCCTGCACGGAGCTTCTTTTCCCTGGATGGGGATGGATGGATGTCTTTTTGTTGTTTTTCTTCTTGTTATTATTGCTGCTGATCTTGTTCTTGTTCTGAGATTTTTTCAATTTGTTATCATTTTATCTATATTGTTAATGCTAAAAAATAAAAGCAACACTTAAATAAAGTTGTTCATTGGCCACAATTATTTTCCTTTAGCTATCAATGTAGCATTCAGTGGGTAGAATGATAAATAATTGTATAACATCGTATACAATAAAACTACCAAAACACTTTATATACACTAATTTATATTTAGGCCTATTGTCATTTCACTTTTCTTAGGGACAGGTTGAACTTTAGAACCTATAACTCTCAATGACGGAGAGCAGCTACTATATTAGATAATTAGATAAATGGCAAAAACGTTGGGATAGGAATTGTCAACTGACAATGGCTACTGCATATAAGGAAAACCTTTATAAAATGTTTTATAGGTGGCAATTGCCACCGGCAAGGCTAGCAAAAATGTTCAACACCATGTCCGCCAAATGTTGGAAATGCAATCAGACTCTAGGCCCTTATTATCATATGTGGTGGACAGGTAGGAAAGGAAGAAAATATTGGATGAAAATACATGTATGGTTGGAAAAGATGACTAAGCAGCATATTGATTTAAAACCAGAAATATTTTTGTTAGATATAATACCCAAAAGCTATGACATATTGGAAAAATGAGAACATCCCATCTGATGAAAATATAATTTAGAAAATACTGGATTGTGCAGAGATGGATAGATTGACATTGAAAATCAAAGATAAAGGAGATTCAGAGTATTATTTCATGTGAAATAGGTTTTTCTCAATGGTTAGAGATGAGAGGTAGACATTAGATGAAGAAAGAACATTACTATATTCAAGTAAAATATGAATGTGGTTTATAGCTATAAGTATGCTAATATCAATAGATAACTTGGCATGAAGAATTTCCATGCATGGCGATTTCAATTAAACTGTAAACAAAATTTCTACTGCAAATGAATGGCAATGTAGGATATTTTGCTTCAATCTTGTCCTCTCAGGAACCTTATTAATTGGTAGTACATTTTCAATTGAAAATGGTTGCTTCAAGTTTACTAAGAATTGAGAACATAAGAGGACCACAAAAGTTCACTCTTTTGCATTACTCACAATTGTTTCCCAGAAACTCAGGAATATAATTTGTTTTTCTTTGGGTGTAGGCTATGCACCGAGCTGAAATTTTTTTTTCCTTAGGCTCTCCGGCACTTGACAAATCATTAAATAATGATCCGAAGATGTAAAAAACTGAACTCAGTACCCTCTGAATGAAAATATGTTCTGCCACTTCTTTTCTTAAATGGAGCCTGCAGAACTTCTGAAGGCAAATCATTCCAGTGGTAAATAGTCCTAGCTGTTAGGAAGTTTCTCCTTAGTTCTAGGTTCCCCCCCTCCTTGATTAGTTTCCATCCATTGTTCCTTGTCTTGAAGGGCTGCCACAGAGAAGAGGGTGTTGATCCTCCAAAACAGCTGAGGGAAGGACACGGAGCAGCGGATGGAAGCTTATCAGAGAGAGATCCAACCCTGGAAATAAGGAGGAATTTCCTCACACTGACAACCGTTAAGCAGTGGAACAGTTTGTTTCCAAGACTTCTTTGTGCTCCATTGTTGAGATTGTCAAGAAAAAATTGGGCAATCATTTATCTGAGATGGCAGGAGGAGCCCTTCCTTGGGCAGGGACTTAGACTAAAAGTCGCTTCCTCCCTAGGGTGCCATGATTCCCTCTGTGCTTTGTGCCACAATGATGGTGCTTCTACGTTGTTCGTGAACAGACCACTTCCCACATGAAACCCAGAGGCCAAAGGCTCCCGAGGGAGTCAGCCATCAGCCACTCCTAGACCCAGCTGAGCTGCCATTCTGATGTAGGTATAAAAAATGGCTATTGTTTAACTGTTGCCGAGGGAACGAATTGCCCTGAAAAACCACCAGCCACTGCACAGCTGCTCATTCTCCCTTCGTGCAGTGATCGTACAAGCACTTCGTTGGTCATGGCTGTGAGAAGGTTTTTGAGGGTAAGTGTGGCCATCTCAGCTGCCAGGAAACTGGTAGCGGGGGAGAAAGTCAACTCAGTTCTGACTGACAGCTGTCTATTTCTCTTCTCTTTACAGAACATCTGGAAAAGGTGTTCGCACCTTTTCTGTTGCCGGAAGAGCAACACGGAAGACCTTCCTGTGCCTCCTGACAGGTACCACCCTCTTCTCCTTAAACCCTGGGTATGGTGGGGCAACACGGATGGGCTGCAGAGTCTGTAAGAGGCTCTTCCAGTCCAGAAGGGGTTTCAGGGGCAAAAAGATGGGCAGGCTTACTGGCTAGGTTGAGAAAGGAGAGGGTCAGCTAGATGTATCTTCTTTGACATGTCACCTTCTTCTTCTTTTGGTCAGGACCGAAGAGGCACAGGAAGTGGATGACCAGCAGGGAGAATGGGAGACACATTTTCATGTGTCTGATGGAGACGTCTCTTCCTTGCCTGGGGTAAGGATGCTTCAGCAACATGGGCAGTGGGGGTTCATTCTTCAAAACCGGGCAGGTTAAGGGAAGAATTCCCCCTTGGTGGGAACCTGGCCAGCCGAGAAAACTGAAGAAGATCGCCTTGTTTCATACCTTCAATGAATGAATTGTTAATTGCAGGTTGTGTTGGGTGGTCCTGCCACCGCCCGGAGTCCCAGGAAGGAAGATATCCGGCCCGTTCTCATTTCAAGGAGGTTAGTGTTCTCAGCTGAGGGATTCTGAGGAGAAGGGCTAGAAGAAAGGTTTGTAGAGGGGAAGCATCACTCCCCTCTGCCCGTACTTTTACTAAAAGAAGACTGACTCAAGCCCTTCGTTCTCTCCCCAGAAATGAGAGGACACCGAAGTGGACACCGCGGCTGACTACAATTTGGGAGACCTGCACTGAGTCGGTAAGGCCAGAGCAGCTCCTCCCTCTGGTAATGGCAGATGCCCTGTCTCTGTGCATTTGTTATCATGCCAATAGACCGAATTCTTGCATTCTTATTTCAGGATCCATCAGGCGTGGAGGAGGGAGGTGCAGGAGGAGACAGTGCCTGTCTTTCAGGGTAGGTAACACTTTCGAGGTTGAAACTTTAGCAGAAGGGAGGCATCTTTGCCTCTGTCTCTGCTAAAGGAAGAAGGACTCGGCAATTTCACCGCCAGGCCAAGCCCCTTAGCAGGCCAGCTGGAAGGGTTCTTAGAGCCTCCACATGACCCCTCTTTCAACAGGGCCATGGCTACTTTTGATCTTTGGCCTCTTCGTTTTCTCCCCCCAGAGAGGAAAGGCAAGAGCACTGGAGGTCGCGGCTGTCCACCAGTTTGGAGGCCTGCACTGAGTTGGTAAGTCCTGGACAGATCTTCCCCATCTGAAAAGAAGTCCTGTCTCTGTGGATTTCTTGGTATGCCAAGAGACGGCATCTTTGGCTTTTGATTTCAGGAACCACAAGACCAACCGGTGCAGGCGGAGATCTCTCCTGAGCTTTTTGAGACGTCTTCAGAGGTAAGAAAGTTTTGGCTATGGGAAGTGGGAGAAATTGGGCTATAGAGCCTTCTAAGCTTAAGGCTTGGAAAGGCTCTCTTGCTGTTGGCCCATAGAGCCATAGGAATCTTATTGGGACACAGAAAGTTTAGCAACCCTCCTGTCATTTGCAGGATTCGCTGACAGTCCTGGCGGGCTCCAGGACCAGCAGCCTCTGGGACGTGGACTCCCTCGCTGACCTTCTGGAGGAGGAATCTGAGGACAGCTGGGACCAGGATGCGGAGGCTTCTTCCAGTCCATGGGTAAGAAAGACAAAGGGTTTTCGATTGGGAGGTCTGGTGGGATGGCTTCCTTTGCTACAAAGTAGCAGAGACTGGTGTCCTAAATGGGAAATGGGATCCCCATTCAATAGGCCCTCTTTTAGGAATTCTGTTTTTTTTTCCTCTGATGGCTAAAGAGGAATGACTGTCATTCACAGGATTCTCCAGAGGAAGGGGAAGACACCCTGGAGGATCTCAGTAGCCTGGAAGAGGACATCCTGGACACCCTGGAACGTCTTCTTCAATGAGAAGAGGTATCTATTTTACCTTCTACACGGGTCAATGCCTTGCCTTGCGAAGCTCAAAGAAGCAATGAGCTATGCTGTGCAGGGCCAGTTAGGTCAGATAGGTCATAGTCGAGGGTGCTTACACAACATGGCCAGCACCCTCGAAGGAAATGGCAACCCTCTCCGGTATCCTTAGTAAGAAAACCCCAGGAAAAATATCTAAGGGCTACGATGCCAGAAGATGAGCCCCTCAGATTGGAAGAGTGGAGGGCAATTACAAGTAGCTCCAGAAAGAGCAAAGTGGACCTAACGATAGCCTTTGATTCCTCACTCAGATGCTTCCTCAGATTCGTCTCCAGAGGTCAGCTTGAAGGTGGAGGAGGAACCAGCACCAGCCACCTCAGGAGGTGAGTTGGTCAATAGCTCTGAGTAGCCTGCTGAGAGTGATTTGGCTGAAATAACAGCTGGAAGGTGATGCTGGGAACGTGTTCATGGGAAGGGGGTTGGACTAGAAGACCTCCAAGGTCCCTTCAAACTCTATTATTCTGTCTGCCTATAGGATGGCTTCAGCAACGTAGGGTATTGGTGTCGTCCGCCACCAACCTACGGAGCTGGCAGCGGAGTCCGACAGTGAGGAGGCTGAGGAAGAACACGGGCCAGTCCAGGAGGCTGGGGAAAGCCCGGATCTTTACAACTGCTTCGCAATGGGATCGCCAAGAAGTGACGAGGACAATCGGCGCCGGGGCCTGCCCCAAGACCACAGAAAATGTGGTCGGGAAACGCCCTGAGCCCTATCTAGGGGAGACCCTGGGTCAGGTGCGCAACAACACGAGGGGACGTGGAGCCCCAACCCTCCTGCCACTTAACCTTGGCGGCAAAAGTATTCTTGTCAATAATCTGCAGGGGACTCCGCCTTACACATTGGTTGACTCTGGAGCTACAACTAACTTTATGGACATGGGGTTTGCAGTCACTCAGTGTCCAGTGCATCCTACCGTGTTTGTGGAGACCATTGATGGCCTGGTGCTTCTGTCTGGGCCTATTAACGGCCACACTCACCCTTGTACCTGACCATCGGGTCTCATGAGGACGCTATTCAGTTTTATTTTACCTCCGGCCTACATTTTCTCGTGGTTTTGGGCTTGGCTTGGCTCAGGAAATACGACTCACAGATCTATTGGTCCCAGAACTTCATCTCTTTTCTGAGCTGGCAATGGGTGGACCTCATCTGCCAAGTCTGCGCAGGCCAGGTGCTGGGTCCAACTGGGGTGTCCTTGCCTTCCGACCTCAAGGACTTTGAGGATGTTTTCAGCGAGCAGGACCAATTGCCCCCGCACCAACCATAAGACTACCCCATTGTTTTGATTCTGGATGCTCCATTCCCAGTGTGGCGTTTGTATTCAATGTTGGAACCTGAATTGGCTGCATCATGGGACTTTATGGACAAAAACCTTTTATCTGGCCCTCATCGTTGCCACTGTCCGCCCCAGTCCTGTTCGTGAAAAAGAAGACTGGAGACTTGTGGCTTTGTTGCAACTACCGCAAGTTAAATGCCATCACAATGTGCACCCAGTATCCTCTGCTCCTTATTCCTGAACTCTTGGAAGGGCTTTTAGAGGCTGCTGTGTTCACTAAATTGGACTTGCGAGGAGTTTATAATCTTGTTTGGATCGTCCCAGGGATGAATGGAAGACGGCGTTTGGCACTCATTCTGGACATTTTGAGCATACGGTCATGCCGTTTGGGCTGACCAATGCTCCTGCCACCTTCCAACATTTCATGAATGACATTTTTAGGGACCTCTTGGACAAGTTTGTTGTAATTTATTTAGATCATCTACTCTCCTTCCCGGGAGAACCACCAACAGCATCTCCCCCTGCTCCTGCAACATCTTCGGGAGTATCATCTGTATGCTAAACTAGAGAAATGCCAGTTTTTCCAGTCCACTGTTGAGTTCCTGGGCATTGAATCCCTCCCATGGGCATTGCCATGGAGTCGATCATGCTGGAGTCTTTGCGTAGTTGGCAAGCGCCTTGGTGAGTGAAGGATATCCAGTGGCTCCTCGGGTTCGCCAACTACTATTGGACCTTTATCCCCGGCTTTGCTGCCTGGACCACGCCCATCACTCGGCTTCTGCAGAAAAAGGCCCCGTTCCGGGAGGTTACCCCCGAGCAGCAGGCATTCCAGGCCTTGAAACAGGCCTTCATGAAGGAGCCTATCTTGAAGCATCCTGACCACCACTGTCTGTTTGGGGTAGAAGCAGATGCATCGGGTGTTGCTATTGCTGCGGTGTTGCTACAGGCTTGCACCGCAGGCGGTACCCTCTTCCCTTGCGCATATTTTTCACGGAAGCTCAACCCTTCCAAGTACAATTACAGCATCTGGGAGAAGATGGTACTGGCCATTAAGATGACGTTTGAGATCTGGAGACATCTTCTGGAGAGGGCCTGGCATCAAATGGAAGTCCGGACAGACCATAAAAACTTGGACTTACTACAGACTGCCCGGAAACTGAACCAACAGTAGATTTGGTGGTCCCTCTTCCTTGCCAGGTTCAATTTCTGCATTACCTACATCCTTAGTGGTCGCAACCAAACGCTGGATGCGCTCTAGTGGAAACCAGAGTAGTCCCACATCAAAAACCTGCTTCTGCTCCTGACAGTGTTGCCTGTAGAGTCTTTCTCTGTGGTTTAGGAACCAGTGGATTTATGGGGTCAGATACGGGAAGCGCAGCGTCATGATGCCCACGTGAAGAATGGAAGGAAGGGGTAGGGCCCGCCTCTCCAAGGACGTTTGATGAGGAACGCTTGCGGTACCGAGACAGGCTCTACGTGCTGGTGGGGCCGCTCTGGGGACTTATCTTGCCGCAGTGCCATGTTAATCCTGTGACGGGGCACTTTGGCCTCTTTAAGACACTGAATCTAGTTTCTCGCACTTTTGGTGGCCCCGATTGAGACACGATGTCCAGGCTTATGTCACATCTTGTGTTCACTGCTGACAGGCCAGGTCGGCAACCAGAGCCCCTTCAGGGCTGTTCCAGCCATTGCCAACACCAGAGAGAACCTAGGGTGCCATTTCCATGGACTTCTTGACAGAATTACCTCCGTCTTCCGGATTCATGACCGTGTTCGTGGTGGGTGACGTGCTGACGAAGATGGCACATTTCAATCCATGTTGGGGTTTACCAACGGCTCACGTCACCGCCCACATGTTTATTCAACATGCCTTCTGGCTGCACGGCCTACCTGATATGGTCGTTTGGGATAGAGATGCTCAATTTACTGCCCAGTTTTGGAAAGGGCTGATGACAGCCTTCGACGTGAAAATGTGCCTGTCATCGGCACATCATCCGGATACCGACGTTGGGTCTGAGAAAGTTATTGACATTCTGGAACAATACCTGCGCTGCTTCGTGAAAAAGCAACAAGATAATTGAGAGAGCAGAGTTCACGTTTAACAATTCGCAGCACACGCGCGACCTCCCCACACTCCCCCCAGTTTTGGCACGTGATGGCAAAAACGTTCCTCATCACTGCTGTAGGATATCTTGCTTGAGTCGGGGGCTGGACTAGAAGACCTCCAAGCTCCAAGTTGTTTTGAGAACCTGGCTTCTCCATTACTTTTGCTTGCCAGAAGGACGCAAAAGCTCATCACATGACCCTGGGAGACTGCAACCATCATAAAGATGAGTCAGTTGCCAAGTGTCTGAATATAGATCACGTGACCGTGGGGATGATGCGATGGTCATTAAATATGAAAAACGGTCATAAGTCCATTTTTTCAATGGTGTTCTAACTTTGAACTGTTGTAACTCGAGAATCACCTGTACTTTCTGCAGCATCAAGCGGTGTATTGTCAATAAGAGGTGGAATTTTGTTCAGCGACTTCAGGCAGATCTGTCCTTGGAACATCGTGATGGTAGGCACAGAAAGCAAGTAGAACTGCTCGGCTGGCATAAACTTTGTATTCTACCGGAAAGGAGTTTTACAGACCAGTACTCAGGTTACAGTATCTAACAGGCTATAATTTCATGCACGTGATGCTAAGTTTTTGCTACAATACATACGCCAGCATAATATTGTATAGAATAAGATACACAAATGAGACAACTAAAATGGCAGGGAAAGTGCATGTCTTAACCTGGCACGAAGAATTTCCATGCATGGCCATTTTTTTTTTTAAATTTGATTTATATGCCGCCCTTCTCCGGAGACTCAGGGCGGCTTACAATGCGTTAAGCAATAGCCTTCATACTTTTTGTATATTTATACAAAGTCAGCTTATTGCCCCCACAAACTGGGTCCTCAATTTACCCACCTTAGAAAGGATGGAAGGCTGAGTCGACCTTGAGCCTGGCTAGGATTGAACTCAGAGAAATTACAGGCAGCTGGTGTTAATTGCTGCCTTTAGTAGGAGGCATTAGCCCCCTACGCTACACAGGCTCATTTCAATTGAACTGTAAACAAAAAATTTACCACAAGTGAATGGCAATGTAGCATACCTTGCTTGGATACGTCACAAGTAAATGCCCTTCCTGGGCAGACCCTAACTTCCAAACTGGTAACTCAGGGGTTAACTACCCTAGGCAAGCCCACCTCCCCTTCTTTTGTTCTCCCCTTACCTGAAGTTCCACCTCCAGGATACTTAAGGCCTCCTCACGTAGACACCGGCCTTGTTCCTGAAGATACCTGTAAGAAAGCAGACAAGCATTAATAAAGATATCCTTGATGAACCAATCCATGTGTCTTCATAAGTTATTGGGCCCAAACGCGATCCAAGGTAACAAAATGGTAGCAGTCGATGGTTGGGCAACCCAATAACCAGAAGATATGCCAGAAAAGAATCGCAAGACAGAGGAGAGAAAAAAGCCACAAACAAGATCAGAAACAAAGAGGCTGGAAAAACAACAGCCCGCACTCGAAGATATGTCAGCAAAAACGACGTCGGAAGACGAAAGAGAAAATAGCCCTGAAATCTACTCATCGGACAATGAGCAGGGGCCGGATGACCTGAGCGGGGAAGAGCCCGAACGAGCAGACATCAGCAGGCTCAGACGCGAAATGCTGAGCCTACTGGAAACCCCCGCCACAGATGAAGACCTCGTGGCCGGCATCAGCAACCTCATCCGAAGCCGGGACGAGGCCAGAAGGAGCCAGGGACACAAAGCGGGACAGCCGGACACAAGCCCGGTAAACCCCCCCCCTGAACAATTGCTACCTGAAAAGCGAGGGAGGCGCTGCCGCACCAATCCTGGAGTGGTGGCCATCTTTAAACACGTGGCCAAAAAAGATGGCCGACCTCCAAAACATTAAATTTGAATATGCAAAATGGCTGGCCAATGAGATCCCGGAACCCCAAAAACTACAATATGGGGGCGATTCCACGGACGAAAGTGAGGAATCACCCCCCGAAGACACCCCTACCGAGCGGCAGGTGGAAAAAGCGATAAAAACGCTCACCGCCGCCTTTGGGCCTAAAATGAGAATTCTAAAGGGGCCCCCCAAGACGCCCAAAAAACCCAAGGGGGAAGGGAGAGGACCCCCCAACTTCCTACCGAGGGACGCGGACGCCGCTGGGGACCCACCGACGCCGCAGCGCCACCCGGCCGCGGTACGACACCCCACTCCCAAGCCACGCCTGCCGGAAAGGGCCGAATGGAGAGGATACTCACCGCCACTGTCAGGACCGCTGCAGACGGGAACCAGGGGTCAGCCAGCAGAGAGAGCAGCCCTCCCGGACCACCGCTGGACATCTGGAGCCGGAGCAGAGGCCTACCCATCCTGGAGAAGCGGCCTCACCGGAGCAGTGATGAGAGGATCCTTCCCCGACGAAGCCACGACAGGAATGGACTCCGCGCATGCGCAGAAAATCCTGTGGACCAAGAAAGAAAAGAAAATGCAAGGAGGGATTTTTAAATTACCTACCAGCGTTCCTGAGCCATTCTGCTGCTGTCAGCACGTCAAACACCATGGACAGCAACAGCCAGCTGTGAGTAACACACAAAATAACACAGGGAACTTACCAAATGGGTTCCCTACACTAAAAATGGAGGGATCAAACCTAATGGAGTGGTATCAACAATTCCAAGTCATCCTCTTAAAGGAAAATATGATGTTTTTCATCACTGATCCACCACATAGACCCTGGACTTTTGAAATGGACTGCATGCACCACAAAGCGTTTTATCTGCTGATTTCCAGCATATCACCCACCATCTATTATAGTATTGAAAATGACTTAACTGTATTTGATATTGTTCAAAAAATGTTTGGTTACTTTTATAGTGACAGTGTAGCCACCACCACAAAAATCTCCAAAGACTTCTACTCAGCCAGAATCAAACCTCGGGTGTCAATGGGGGAACATTTGATGGAATTAAATGCAGCTAGGGCAGAACTACAACTGAGGGGGGAAATTGTCTCCGAACAAACAATGAAAAGCATTATACTTAACTCACTAGACCCTTCCTGGCAAACATTCCTCACACATCTAAACATCCTCAGCCTAGGGCACATGACAGTAGATAGCCTCTCCAACCTCCTGATTGCAGAAGACAGTCACAGAAAAGGCCAACAAATAACTCACAGAGAACACAGACAGACACGGAGGATAGCCTTTACAGACAACTCTTGAGATTCCACAGAATGTTACAACTGTGGATTAAGGAGACACTACAGATGAGACTGCACCAAGGGCAACAGAGATCGAAGTAAACACGAACAATGCAGTAGACACCCAGAAAGGCGCCACCACGACAACAGAATAAAGCGCAGAGACTCACCTAGGCCCTGGGAGAGAAAGGGGAACAGGGACAGTTCAAGGGATAGCCGGGACGGGTCGTTGTGCAGGGTAGGGGGGCCCACACACGAAACCCCGCAAGACAGCAAACCAGGCGGAGAGGGATCCTGGTGGCTCATCGACTCTGGAGCCACCAACCACACCACATGCGACAGGGAGCTCCTCTCTTCCTTCACAAAGGAAGACTACCTAATTAAAGTAGCAAACCAAAGTGATGTAAGGGTAACAGGGAAAGGCAACGTAGTACTCCCCAACATAGGCAGAATAGAGGGGGTATTACTAGTACCTGAGATACCCCACAACATACTTGCCTCCCTGAAACTCAGCAAGGAAGCAGGGATAGAGATCAGCATCAAGGAGGGAGGAATCACCATGGCCAGGGATAATAAAACCATTGGGAAAATCACAGTCAGAGGGAGGCTGCCTTATTTTCACGCAACCAAAGCTGACTCACATAACGAAGATACCGACACGGGAGGTGAAACAAAAGGGGGCAAACCCAAGGGCAATGAGAAACAAGAAAGAGAGGATGCACACCCTCACAAGGGAGGCACACAAGGCACAGGGAAGATCAATTTAGGGAAGTCCCTCCACGATGAGTTCGCACATCTGCTCCACCGCAGACTAGGGCACGCCAGCTTCCCAGTTATCCAAAAGGTTGTACTGAGGAATCCAAAATAAAGAACTGTGAAACTTACTTGGACTGCTCTGTATGTAAATGTTCTAAGCTCAAGGTGGCCCCCAGGTCCAAAAAGGCCACACGCTCTACCAACCACACATTTGAAATGGTACACATGGACCTCGTAGGCCCCCTAAAGCCGTCCATAAAGTATGGCAAGAGGTTCTTCCTAACCATAGTGGACGATTACAGTCGTTACAGCTTCGTATATACACTAAGACACAAAAACGAGACTTACCAGAAATTCAAAGAATTCTATAGACGGGTAGAAATACAACACGACACAAAAATAAAGAAAATAATGACAGATAGAGGATCAGAATTCCTATCTGGAGACTTCTCACATTGGTTGAAGTCAAAGGGTGTTCTGCATTTTACATCTTCGCCTTTCTCAGCTTTTCAGAATCGGGGGGCAGAACGAAAAAATTCCACCCTGCAGACAATGATGAGATGCGTCCTCGAGAATGCTGGACTAGGCCAACACTACTGGACCGAAGCCCTAGTCTACTCTAACTACACCATCAACAGGCTCTGGTCCAGTGTACTAGACAAGACATCTTATGAAGTCACGTACAACAAAAAACCACAGATATCTCACCTGCACATTTTTGGGGTCACTGCAGACGTACATATACCAAAATAACTACGCAGAAAGGGAGACAAGGTATCTAAACGACTCAGATTCATGGGCTATGAGCCAAGCACAAAGGGATTCAGGTTCATAGATAGTAATAATAGATTCATCATCTCCAGAACTACCACATTCCACGAACAGGCAAACTGGTCAAGAATATACCTGAATGAACTACAACACCAGATAGAAGCCAATCACAACAAGCAAGGCAAAAGTGATCACCCCGACACAGACTACACACACACAAGGGAAGAGAAATCAGAACAACAGGGAGGCAAAAACACAACACAGAAGTCAAGCCAAAATAAACAGAAGGTAGACTCACTCACCAACAGAGAAGCGAGGTACATGCACGACATGGAGACCCTACCAGGTAGCCCAGTCAGGGCCAATAGAAACCAAATGCCCAACAGACTCAATGACTACGTCATGCACCTAAAATCCAGCCCCATCACCCCCGAAACATACGATGACGCCGACTGGGCCGGTGACACAAAGAGCAGGAAAAGTACCTCAGGGTACATCTTCTTCCTGAATGACTGTCCCGTATACTGGTACACCGGTAAGCAGAATCTCGTGGCCACATCCACCACTGAGGCTGAATACATATGCTTATCCAAGGCCATAACCATCCTCATATGGTTCGACGAGCTACTCACCAATATCTGGGCAGAACCCACACACCCCATTCACATATTTGAGGATAACAAGGCAGCCATAGAAATATCCACCTCAGATGCTATAGGTCATAGGTCTAGGCATATAGACATCAAACATAAACACGTGAGACAATTCCATAAGTCAGGATTCATCACCATCATACACTGTGAAAACAGAACACCAGACAGCAGACTTACTCACAAAGCCTCTACAACACAAGCAACATTCATACCTTACATCTAGGCTTTGTGTCACACCCGTAAACCCACATCAATCAGGGCCAATCAACCTCAGGGGTGGGCATTGAGAGGGGGATTTGTCACGAGTAAATGCCCTCCCTGGGCAGACCCTAACTTCCAAACTGGTAACTCAGGGGTTAACTACCCTAGGCAAGCCCACCTCCCCTTCTTTTGTTCTCCCCTTACCTGTAGCTCCACCTCCAGGGTACTTAAGGCCTCCTCACGTAGACACCGGCCTTGTTCCTGAAGATACCTGTAAGAAAGCAGACAAGCATTAAAAAAGATATCCTTGATGAACCAATCCATGTGTCTTCATAAGTTATTGGGCCCAAACTCGATCCCAGGGAACAGGATATTGTGCTCTCAGGAATCTTGTTAATTGGTACATTTTCAATTGAAAAGGAAAAGTTGATTTACGTTTATTAAGAATTGAGAATATAAGAGGACCATGAAAGTTCATTCTTCTGCTTTACTCACAATAGTTTCTCAGAAATTCAAAATTGTCTCCGCTCTTCTTTGTTCCTCAGGATCACCATCTAAATGGGAAAGAAATTCCTATTTAATTCCTCCGTCTGATGGTCAACCAGACTGACCTTCTCTATTAGGAATCATAAACCCATCTGTTGAAATAGCGCCCCCCCAAAATGTTATTGGCACATGCTCATTATAAATCGCTTCTATCTAGCTAGGGCAATTCTGAGGCCAATTTATACCTTTTTTCTTCCCCACTTCCTAATTAAAAGCAATTTGGGGGATTATTTATTACATATTCAAGGAGCAATGATGATGTTTTTCTATAAATTCTTAAACAAAATAACTAACCTGGATCCTTTCTTGGAATATGCATTTACAGTACTTATGAAAGAAAGGTTCTATATTGACCATATAATCACAGACTGGAAGGTCAAATCCTGAAGAGACATTTATCAGAAGCCATTAATGTCATCTAGAAGCTGAATTTAACAGAATAACAGAGTTGGAAGGGCCCTTGGAGGTCTTCTAGCCCAACTCCCTGGTCAAGCAGGAGACCATGGACCATTTCAGACAAATGGCTGTCCAATCTCTTCTTTAAAACCTCACTGATAGAACAGCCATCCATTCTGCAGAAAACCTGTTCCAGTGGTTAATTGTTCTTCCGATCGGGAAGTTTCTCCTTCGTTCTAGGTTGATCCTCTCCTTCATCACTTTCCACCTGTTACAGCCACTTCTCTGTGACAGCCCCTCCGATGTTGGAAGACTGCTATCATGTCACCCATAGACTTTATCTTTCTTAGACATAGCCAGTTCCTGCAACCCTTCATCATATGTTTTAGTCTCCAGCCCCCTAATCATCTTGATTGTTCTTCTCTGCACCCTTTCTAGAGACTCAGCATCTTTGTTGTATTGGGCTGGCCAAAACTGGAGATAATATTCCAAAATATGCTATTATTAAAGCAATGTGGTATGTATCTTCTTCCATTTCCTGATCTCTACACCACCACCACCACCACCACTACCACCACCACTAAGGCATTAAAACGTGGCTGTTTTCCCTCCCCTTGGGGCAGGATGTTTTTCAGTGGACGTAGTTTTTCATCTGAACGTGTAAGCTTCCTCTGGTGTGATGCGTTTTTTTGGTTGTTGATGATGCCGATAATATTGCTTACTACCCAAAGTCATATGTCACATGGGTAGCTAGATACATTGAAATAAATAAAATTGTCTTGATTATCTAGTGATAACTTCCAAGTTATTCGCATTTTTCAAGTTTCCCATATCTCAGCTGCCACTCAAGCACTCCTCTAGGCCATGGACCACAGTAACCGACCTACTCAAATATTCTATACAAAGGATGTGTTGTCAAAATGAAATAGAAGAATGCAAGAATGAATCCTCCTGGGAATGCATCAATACAGAAGAGATATTAGATTTTTAAGAGACACCAATTATTTTAATCAGTGCACTCTGCTGTTCCTATTGCCATATGATCAGAACAGCAAAAGCAAGAGTTCAATAGGTCTCTCACTAACCAATTATGGAAAACGTGCTACTTGCCATTTCCACAATTCTTCTCAAAAAGTCCATTCACTGGGTAAATCCACTGCATCTGACGACAGAGCTGCAACTGTTTTACCATAATGTCCTGCAAAACAGAGAAAGGCACAATAAAAAGGAAAGTCCAAGAGGTCCTTTAAAATGATGAGATAATTAAATGAAGTGCTAATGTCTTTAGCTCTTTCCTGCCTTCATTAAGCTGTTGTTTTAGTAGAGAGTATTAAGAGGAAACTAAAAACCTAGCAAAATTATCTATATCAGACTATATTGTGGGAAGTGCTGAAAGCCTCGCTTAGGGAACATTACCAGCAACTACCGGTAGATGGCGCTACCGTGGAGGCACAGACTGTAGTAACTCACAAAGGTGCCTTCAAATGTACCAGGCTGCATTTTGGAGTCAGCATAGCCCCCGGACTATTCCAAAGTACCATGGAGCGTCTGTTACAAGGACTGCCAGGGGTGGTGACTTATTTTGATGATGTCCTCATCAAAGGAAGGAAGGGAAGAGAAATTAGAGTAGGAGTGAGGGTAAGAGAGGGAGGAAGAGAGGAGGAGGAGGAGGAGAAAGGAAGAGGAAGTAGGGAGTAGAAGAAGGGTGGGAGAGAAAGTAAGAAGGAAAGAAAAAAGAGAAGAGGTAGGTTTGAGGAGAAAGATTGCTGTGCAATAAAAAAGATGAAAGGGAAGAAAGCCAACCCCAAACAAATATAAAGATATTAAGATAAAGAATGAATTGTTAAACTTTAAAGAATGAAAGAGAACAAATATGAATAAATAGCAATAATTAGAAACACACATACAAACATACAATGTATTTTCTTTGAACAGAGTATTTGGCCGGTTCACAAATTTAAACAGTGTTTAGTCATTTCAATTAAATTTACAATTTCTGTATTTCCTTTTTGCCATACTTATTCCTCTCCTATTTTTTTAAAAAAACCAATATTACCCTTCATCCTCATCTCTAATCTTCATCAAATTCAATTTTCCCTTCTATTCTATATTATACCCCTTCCCATTGTCATCTATTTTTATATCCATCTGCACATTGGTTAATTATGTAATATTCCAGTTGTTGAATACAAATTCAACATTTTAATATAAATCAATTAGTTATATAATGATCTTTTTTGTATATTAATCAATATGAACATGAATATTCCAATTATTTCCATGCAATCCAAATTCTTACAAATCAATTCATTATATTTACCAATAATAACCAAATAATTTCCCCCATATATTCCTCCAAGCCACAACCATTGCTGCTTTCAACGCAATATACAATTAATAGTATCTCAATTATTACAACTCCCTAGTTAAACAGAGCTTTTTTTCTTTTGTGTTTTAAAATCTTGAACTCTCCTCTTTTGCCCTAATTTTCCCATTGTTTGCAGTTTTGCACTTACCTCTTTTGGTGAGGAAAAAGAAAAAGACATTACTCTCTGCCTCATTTTGTCACGTTGCAACAAAGACCCTGCTTTACTTTCAGTTTCGCTTTTTCAGCATAGCTAGGGGTAAAAAACTGCTCCAACACTTTTGGCACCTGGCAAAAGACCCCTGCGCAAAACAGGTGAGAGCAAATCAGCTGAGAGTTGGGAGACCAATCTAATCAATTTGTGGTAATTAACCTATACTAAAGCTGACAGAGGCTGTTTTTTTTTTATATTTGCAGGCACCGGTCTACTCATTTCTTTTCTTTTAACACGCATCAGCTGTAGGGTGGCCCTTTGAAGCCCCGCGGCAAGAGGTTAAACAATTTCGGAACATGGCCAGTGGGGATCCATGCCTCAAAACTGGATGGGGGAACCTGATCAGCCTAACAAATTCAAGAAGAGCCCGTTGGATTCATGGGGATATGTTGCAGAGAACTTTGATTTATACATTCAAATGAACCATTATTACTTTCAGGTTTTGATAGGTGTTTGTGTCACCATCAGGAGCCCCAGGAAGGAAGATGTGATGCCTGTTCACAATTAATGGAGGTATCTGGTCTCTCATACCTCCACGGAGGGCGCGCTTCTGCACAATTATGGAGAACTCCACTGAATCGGTAAGGCCTGAACATCTCCTCACCATGCTAATGGCCGTGTCTCTTTTGATTTGTTAATATGCCTATAAAAAGAATATTTGCACTGCTATTTTAGGATCCATTGGAGGAATCCCTTCCAGCAGAAAGCCTGGACAGCCTCCCAGGAGAGAGAGAGAGAGGTGGAGATTCCCTATCTATGCAGGTAGGTAACACGTTGAAGGGAGAAGCTCCCGCTGGTTCACAAGGGGCTTTGGTGGAAAAGATGGACAGGGTGAGTGACTCATCTTGGAAAGGGGAAGCTGAGCAAGCTTGATTCCTTAAACTTCTCACCTTCTACCTCTGGACAAGACTCTAACGGGAGAAGACCAGGACACAGAAGAAGAGCTCTCTCCCAATGGGGAGAAAAAACCTTCCTCAGAGATAAGATTTTGGCAATGGGGCCGAAGGAGGCTATGCCATAAATCCTGATGGTGGAGGGAAGAAATTGTGTAATATTTCACCTTAACCTTAAGGCTTCCAAAGGTCCTCTTGCTGTCGGCACATAGGGGGGTTGTATGCACCCTATGCTTTAGCCATCTTATTGAGGTGCAGAGACCTTTGGATTTAGCCTCCATACTGTCATTTGCAGGACTCCATGACAGTCCTGGTGGGCTCCAGAATCAGCAGCCTGGAGGATGTGGACTTCCTATCTGACCTTCCGGTTGAGGAGTCTGAGGGAAGCTGGGAGGATGCTGCAGCGGCTTCTGATGCTAGCGATTCCTCCAGTCCATGGGTAAGAAAGACAAAGTGTTTTCTGATGGGGAGGGATGGAGGTCCTCTATTCACTTTTCCTAAACTGAGTGAACTGTGCTGGAGCACTCTGGGAAGTGGAGCTAGGTGACACCTGGCCCTTGGGACAACATACGTAGGCTAACTATATGCACCCACGTGCATATAGTTTGGTGCCATTGGTTCCTTTGCCAAAAATCAACAGGGAGGGTACATGGCAGTGTACCAAATGAATGTGACCCACCCTGATTAGGCCTTTCCTTTTTGTGTGTCATCCTTTCCAGCACTTCATGCAGGGCTTTAACAGGCAAAGAGTAGAGAGCCTGCTTTTCTGCAGTCGAGCTGGGCTGGAAGTGAGGATTGCTTTTTAAATCCAGAGATTATGCAGCAGGAGAAGCAGGTGGACTAGAAGACCTCCACGGTCCCCTCCAACTCTGTTATTCTGTCTGCCTATAGGACGGCTTCAGCAAGGGAGGTATGGAGATGGAGGGCAGAATCACCCCCACCTACAAAGCCCTGCACGGAGCTTCTTTTCCCTGGATGGGGATGGATGGATGTCTTTTTGTTGTTTTTCTTCTTGTTATTGTTGCTGCTGATCTTGTTCTTGTTCTGAGATTTTTTCAATTTGTTATCATTTTATCTATATTGTTAATACCAAAAGATAAAAGCAACACTTAAATAAAGTTGTTCATTGGCCACAATTATTTTCCTTTAGCTATCAATGTAGCATTCAGTGGGTAGAATGATAAATAATTGTATAACATCGTATACAGTAAAACTACCAAAACACTTTATATACACTAATTTATATTTAGGCCTATTGTCATTTCACTTTTCTTAGGGACAGGTTGAACTTTAGAACCTATAACTCTCAATGACGGAGAGCAGCTACTATATTAGATAATTAGATAAATGGCAAAAACGTTGGGATAGGAATTGTCAACTGACAATGGCTACTGCATATAAGGAAAACCTTTATAAAATGTTTTATAGGTGGCAATTGCCACCGGCAAGGCTAGCAAAAATGTTCAACACCATGTCCGCCAAATGTTGGAAATGCAATCAGACTCTAGGTACTTATTATCATATGTGGTGGACAGGTAGGAAAGGAAGAAAATATTGGATGAAAATACAAATATGGTTGGAAAAGATGACTAAGCAGCATATTGATTTAAAACCAGAAATATTTTTGTTAGATATAATACCCAAAAGCTATGACATATTGGAAAAATGAGAACATCCCATCTGATGAAAATATAATTTAGAAAATACTGGATTGTGCAGAGATGGATAGATTGACATTGAAAATCAAAGATAAAGGAGATTCAGAGTATTATTTCATGTGAAATAGGTTTTTCTCAATGGTTAGAGATGAGAGGTAGACATTAGATGAAGAAAGAACATTACTATATTCAAGTAAAATATGAATGTGGTTTATAGCTATAAGTATGCTAATATCAATAGATAACTTGGCATGAAGAATTTCCATGCATGGCGATTTCAATTAAACTGTAAACAAAATTTCTACTGCAAATGAATGGCAATGTAGGATATTTTGCTTCAATCTTGTCCTCTCAGGAACCTTATTAATTGGTAGTACATTTTCAATTGAAAATGGTTGCTTCAAGTTTACTAAGAATTGAGAACATAAGAGGACCACAAAAGTTCACTCTTTTGCATTACTCACAATTGTTTCCCAGAAACTCAGGAATATAATTTGTTTTTCTTTGGGTGTAGGCTATGCACCGAGGTGAAATTCTTTTTTCCTTAGGCTCTCCGGCACTTGAGAAATCATTAAATAATGATCCGAATATGTGAAAAACTGAACTCAGTACCCTCTGAATGAAAATATGCTCTGCCACTTCTTTTCTTAAATGGAGCCTGCAGAACTTCTGAAGGCAAATCATTCCACTGGTAAATAGTCCTAGCTGTTAGGAAGTTTCTCCTTAGTTCTAGGTTCCCCCCCTCCTTGATTAGTTTCCATCCATTGTTCCTTGTCTTGAAGGGCTGCCACAGAGAAGAGGGAGTTGATCCTCCAAAGCAGCTGAGGGAAGGACACGGAGCAGCGGATGGAAGCTCATCAGAGAGAGATCCAACCCTGGAAATAAGGAGGAATTTCCTCACACTGACAACCGTTAAGCAGTGGAACAGTTTGTTTCCAAGACTTCTTTGTGTTCCATTGTTGAGATTTTCAAGAAAAAATTGGGCAATCATTTATCTGAGATGGCAGGAGGAGCCCTTCCTTGGGCAGGGACTTAGACTAAAAGTCGCTTCCTCCCTAGGGTGCCATGATTCCCTCTGTGCTTTGTGCCACAATGATGGTGCTTCTACGTTGTTCGTGAACAGACCACTTCCCACATGAAACTCAGAGGCCAAAGGCTCCCGAGGGAGTCAGCCATCAGCCACTCCTAGACCCAGCTGAGCTGCCATTCTGATGTAGGTATAAAAAATGGCTATTGTTTAACTGTTGCCGAGGGAACGAATTGCCCTGAAAAACCACCAGCCACTGCACAGCTGCTCATTCTCCCTTCGTGCAGTGATCGTACAAGCACTTCGTTGGTCATGGCTGTGAGAAGGTTTTTGAGGGTAAGTGTGGCCATCTCAGCTGCCAGGAAACTGGTAGCGGGGGAGAAAGTCAACTCAGTTCTGACTGACAGGTGTCTATTTCTCTTCTCTTTACAGAACATCTGGAAAAGGTGCGAACACCTTTTCTGTTGCCGGAAGAGCAACACGGAAGACCTTCCTGTGCCTCCTGACAGGTACCACCCTCTTCTCCTTAAACCCTGGGTATGGTGGGGCAACACGGATGGGCTGCAGAGTCTGTAAGAGGCTCTTCCAGTCCAGAAGGGGTTTCAGGGGCAAAAAGATGGGCAGGCTTACTGGCTAGGTTGAGAAAGGAGAGGGTCAGCTAGATGTATCTTCTTTGACATGTCACCTTCTTCTTCTTTTGGTCAGGACCGAAGAGGCACAGGAAGCGGATGACCAGCAGGGAGAATGGGAGACACATTTTCATGTGTCTGATGGAGACGTCTCTTCCTTGCCTGGGGTAAGGATGCTTCAGCAACATGGGCAGTGGGGGTTCATTCTTCAAAACCGGGCAGGTTAAGGGAAGAATTCCCCCTTGGTGGGAACCTGGCCAGCCGAGAAAACTGAAGAAGATCGCCTTGTTTCATACCTTCAATGAATGAATGGTTAATTGCAGGTTGTGATGGGTGGTCCTGCCACCGCCCGGAGTCCCAGGAAGGAGGATATCCGGCCCGTTCTCATTTCAAGGAGGTTAGTGTTCTCAGCTGAGGGATTCTGAGGAGAAGGGCTAGAAGAAAGGTTTGTAGAGGGGAAGCATCACTCCCCTCTGCCCGTACTTTTACTAAAAGAAGACTGACTCAAGCCCTTCGTTCTCTCCCCAGAAATGAGAGGACACCGAAGTGGACACCGCGGCTGACTACAATTTGGGAGACCTGCACTGAGTCGGTAAGGCCAGAGCAGCTCCTCCCTCTGGTAATGGCAGATGCCCTGTCTCTGTGCATTCGTTATCATGCCAATAGACCGAATACTTGCATTCTTATTTCAGGATCCATCGGGCGTGGAGGAGGGAGGTGCAGGAGGAGACAGTGCCTGTCTTTCAGGGTAGGTAACACTTTCGAGGGTGAAACTTTAGCAGAAGGGAGGCATCTTTGCCTCTGCCTCTGCTAAAGGAAGAAGGACTCGGCAATTTCACCGCCAGGCCAAGACCCTTAGCAGGCCAGCTGGAAGGGTTCTTAGAGCCTCCACATGAACCCTCTTTCAAAAGGGCCATGGCTACTTTTGATCTTGGGCCTCTTCGTTTTCTCCCCCCAGAGAGGAAAGGCAAGAGCACTGGAGGTCGCGGCTGTCCACCAGTTTGGAGGCCTGCACTGAGTTGGTAAGTCCTGGACAGATCTTCCCCATCTGAAAAGAAGTCCTGTCTCTGTGGATTTCTTGGTATGCCAAGAGACGGCATCTTTGGCTTTTGATTTCAGGAACCACAAGACCAACCGGTGCAGGCGGAGATCTCTCCCGAGGTTTTTGAGACGTCTTCAGAGGTAAGAAAGTTTTGGCTATGGGAAGTGGGAGAAATTGGGCTATAGAGCCTTCTAAGCTTAAGGCTTGGAAAGGCTCTCTTGCTGTTGGCCCATAGAGCCATGGGAATCTTATTGGGACACAGAAAGTTTAGCAACCCTCCTGTCATTTGCAGGATTCGCTGACAGTCCTGGCGGGCTCCAGGACCAGCAGCCTCTGGGACGTGGACTCCCTCGCTGACCTTCTGGAGGAGGAATCTGAGGACAGCTGGGACCAGGATGCGGAGGCTTCTTCCAGTCCATGGGTAAGAAAGACAAAGGGTTTTCGATTGGGAGGTCTGGTGGGATGGCTTCCTTTGATACAAAGTAGCAGAGACTGGTGTCCTAAATGGGAAATGGGATCCCCATTCAATAGGCCCTCTTTTAGGAATTCTGTTTTTTTTTCCTCTGATGGCTAAAGAGGAATGACTGTCATTCACAGGATTCTCCAGAGGAAGGGGAAGACACCCTGGAGGATCTCAGTAGCCTGGAAGAGGACATCCTGGACACCCTGGAACGTCTTCTTCAATGAGAAGAGGTATCTATTTTACCTTCTACACGGGTCAATGCCTTGCCTTGCGAAGCTCAAAGAAGCAATGAGCTATGCTGTGCAGGGCCAGTTAGGTCAGATAGGTCATAGTCGAGGGTGCTTACACAACATGGCCAGCACCCTCGAAGGAAATGGCAACCCTCTCCGGTATCCTTAGTAAGAAAACCCCAGGAAAAATATCTAAGGGCTACGATGCCAGAAGATGAGCCCCTCAGATTGGAAGAGTGGAGGGCAATTACAAGTAGCTCCAGAAAGAGCAAAGTGGACCTAACGATAGCCTTTGATTCCTCACTCAGATGCTTCCTCAGATTCGTCTCCAGAGGTCAGCTTGAAGGTGGAGGAGGAACCAGCACCAGCCACCTCAGGAGGTGAGTTGGTCAATAGCTCTGAGTAGCCTGCTGAGAGTGATTTGGCTGAAATAACAGCTGGAAGGTGATGCTGGGAACGTGTTCATGGGAAGGGGGTTGGACTAGAAGACCTCCAAGGTCCCTTCAAACTCTATTATTCTGTCTGCCTATAGGATGGCTTCAGCAACGTAGGGTATTGGTGTCGTCCGCCACCAACCTGCGGAGCTGGCAGCGGAGTCCGACAGTGAGGAGGCTGAGGAAGAACACGGGCCAGTCCAGGAGGCTGGGGAAAGCCCGGATCTTTACAACTGCTTCGCAACGAGATCGCCAAGAAGTGACGAGGACAATCGGCGCCGGGGCCTGCCCCAAGACCACAGAAAACGTGGTCGGGAAACGCCCTGAGCCCTATCTAGGGGAGACCCTGGGTCAGGTGCGCAACAACACGAGGGGACGTGGAGCCCCAACCCTCCTGCCACTTAACCTTGGCGGCAAAAGTATTCTTGTCAATAGTCTGCAGGGGACTCCGGCTTACACATTGGTTGACTCTGGAGCTACAACTAACTTTATAGACATGGGGTTTGCAGTCACTCAGTGTCCAGTGCATCCTACCGTGTTTGTGGAGACCATTGATGGCCTGGTGCTTCTGTCTGGGCCTATTAACGGCCACACTCACCCTTGTACCTGACCATCGGGTCTCATGAGGACGCTATTCAGTTTTATTTTACCTCCGGCCTACATTTTCTCGTGGTTTTGGGCTTGGCTTGGCTCAGGAAATACGACTCACAGATCTATTGGTCCCAGAACTTCATCTCTTTTCTGAGCTGGCAATGGGTGGACCTCATCTGCCAAGTCTGCGCAGGCCAGGTGCTGGGTCCAACTGGGGTGTCCTTGCCTTCCAACCTCAAGGACTTTGAGGATGTTTGCAGCGAGCAGGACCAATTGCCCCCGCACCAACCATAAGACTACCCCATTGTTTTGATTCTGGATGCTCCATTCCCAGTGTGGCGTTTGTATTCAATGTTGGAACCTGAATTGGCTGCATCATGGGACTTTATGGACAAAAACCTTTTATCTGGCCCTCATCGTTGCCACTGTCCGCCCCAGTCCTGTTCGTGAAAAAGAAGACTGGAGACTTGTGGCTTTGTTGCAACTACCGCAAGTTAAATGCCATCACAATGTGCACCCAGTATCCTCTGCTCCTTATTCCTGAACTCTTGGAACGGCTTTTAGAGGCTGCTGTGTTCACTAAATTGGACTTGCGAGGAGTTTATAATCTTGTTTGGATCGTCCCAGGGATGAATGGAAGATGGCGTCTGGCACTCATTCTGGACATTTTGAGCATACGGTCATGCCGTTTGGGCTGACCAATGCTCCTGCCACCTTCCAACATTTCATGAATGACATTTTTAGGGACCTCTTGGACAAGTTTGTTGTAATTTATTTAGATCATCTACTCTCCTTCCCGGGAGAACCACCAACAGCATCTCCCCCTGCTCCTGCAACATCTTCGGGAGTATCATCTGTATGCTAAACTAGAGAAATGCCAGTTTTTCTAGTCCACTGTTGAGTTCCTGGGCATTGAATCCCTCCCGAGGGCATTGCCATGGAGTCGAGCAAGCTGGAGTCTTTGCGTAGTTGGCAAGCGCCTTGGTGAGTGAAGGATATCCAGTGGCTCCTCGGGTTCGCCAACTACTATTGGACCTTTATCCCCGGCTTTGCTGCCTGGACCACGCCCATCACTCGGCTTCTGCAGAAAAAGGCCCCGTTCCGGGAGGTTACCCCCGAGCAGCAGGCAATCCAGGCCTTGAAACAGGCCTTCATGAAGGAGCCTATCTTGAAGCATCCTGACCACCACTGTCTGTTTGGGGTAGAAGCAGATGCATCGGGTGTTGCTATTGCTGCGGTGTTGCTACAGGCTCGCACCGCAGGCGGTACCCTCTTCCCTTGCGCATATTTTTCACGGAAGCTCAACCCTTCCAAGTACAATTACACCATCTGGGAGAAGGTGGTACTGGCCATTAAGATGACGTTTGAGATCTGGAGACATCTTCTGGAGAGGGCCTGGCATCAAATGGAAGTCCGGACAGACCATAAAAACTTGGACTTACTACAGACCGCCCGGAAACTGAACCAACAGTAGATTCGGTGGTCCCTCTTCCTTGCCAGGTTCAATTTCTGCATTACCTACATCCTTAGTGGTCGCAACCAAAGGGTGGATGCGCTCTAGTGGAAACCAGAGTAGTCCCACATCAAAAACCTGCTTCTGCTCCTGACAGTGTTGCCTGTAGAGTCTTTCTCTCTGGTTTAGGAATCAGTGGATTTATGGGGTCAGATACGGGAAGCGCAGCGTCATGATGCCCACGTGAAGAATGGAAGGAAGGGGTAGGCCCCGCCTCACCAAGGACGTTTTATGAGGAACGCTTGCGGCACCGAGACAGGCTCTACGTGCTGGTGGGGCCGCTCTGGGGACTTATCTTGCCGCAGTGCCATGTTAATCCTGTGACGGGGCACTTTGGCCTCTTTAAGACACTGAATCTAGTTTCTCGCACTTTTGGTGGCCCCGATTGAGACACGATGCCCAGGCTTATGTCACATCTTGTGTTCACTGCTGACAGGCCAGGTCGGCAACCAGAGCCCCTTCAGGGCTGTTCCAGCCATTGCCAACACCAGAGAGAACCTAGGGTGCCATTTCCATGGACTTCTTGACAGAATTACCTCCGTCTTCCGGATTCATGACCGTGTTCGTGGTGGGCGACGTGCTGACGAAGATGGCACATTTCAATCCATGTTGGGGTTTACCAACGGCTCACGTCACCGCCCACATGTTTATCCAACATGCCTTCCGGCTGCACGGCCTACCTGATATGGTCATTTGGGATAGAGATGCTCAATTTACTGCCCATTTTTGGAAAGGGCTGATGACAGCCTTTGACGTGAAAATGTGCCTGTCATCGGCACATCATCCGGATACCGACGTTGGGTCTGAGAAAGTTATTGACATTCTGGAACAATACCTGCGCTGCTTCGTGAAAAAGCAACAAGATAATTGAGAGAGCAGAGTTCACGTTTAACAATTCGCAGCACACGCGCGACCCCTCCACACTCCCCCCAGTTTTGGCACGTGATGGCAAAAACGTTCCTCATCACTGCCGTAGGATATCTTGCTTGAGTCGGGGGCTGGACTAGAAGACCTCCAAGCTCCAAGTTGTTTTGAGAACCTGGCTTCTCCATTACTTTTGCTTGCCAGAAGGACGCAAAAACTCATCACATGACCCTGGGAGACTGCAACCGTCATAAAGATGAGTCAGTTGCCAAGTGTCTGAATATAGATCACGTGACCGTGGGGATGATGCGATGGTCATTAAATATGAAAAACGGTCATAAGTCCATTTTTTTAATGGTGTTCTAACTTTGAACTGTTGTAACTCGAGAATCACCTGTACTTTCTGCAGCATCAAGCGGTGTATTGTCAATAAGAGGTGGAATTTTGTTCAGCGACTTCAGGCAGATCTGTCCTTGGAACATGGTGATGGTAGGTACAGAAAGCAAGTAGAACTGCTAGGCTGGCATAAACTTTGTATTCTACCGGAAAGGAGTTTTACAGACCAGTACTCAGGTTACAGTATCTAACAGGCCATAATTTCATGCACGTGATGCTACGTTTTTGCTACAATACATACGCCAGCATAATACTGTATAGAATAAGATACACAAATGAGACAACTAAAATGGCAGGGAAACTGCATGTCTTAACCTGGCACAAAGAATTTCCATGCATGGCCATTTCAATTGAACTGTAAACAAAAAATTTACCACAAGTGAATGGCAATGTAGCATACCTTGCTTGGATACGTCACGAGTAAATGCCCTTCCTGGGCAGACCCTAACTTCCAAACTGGTAACTCAGGGGTTAACTACCCTAGGCAAGCCCACCTCCCCTTCTTTTGTTCTCCCCTTACCTGTAGTTCCACCTCCAGGGTACTTAAGGCCTCCTCACGTAGACACCGGCCTTGTTCCTGAAGATACCTGTAAGAAAGCAGACAAGCATTAATAAAGATATCCTTGATGAACCAATCCAGGTGTCTTCATAAGTTATTGGGCCCAAACGCGATCCAAGGTAACAAAATGGTAGCAGTCGATGGTTGGGCAACCCAATAACCAGAAGATATGCCAGAAAAGAATCGCAAGACAGAGGAGAGAAAAAAGCCACAAACAAGATCAGAAACAAAGAGGCTGGAAAAACAACAGCCCACACTCGAAGACATGGCAGCAAAAACGACGTCGGAAGACGAAAGAGAAAATAGCCCCGAAATCTACTAATCGGACAATGAGCAGGGGCCGGATGACCTGAGCGGGGTAGAGCCCGAACGAGCAGACATCAGCAGGCTCAGACGCGAAATGCTGATCCTACTGGAAACCCCCGCCACAGATGAAGACCTCGTGGCCGGCATCAGCAACCTCATCCGAAGCCGGGACGAGGCCAGAAGGAGCCAGGGACACAAAGCGGGACAGCCGGACACATGCCCGGTAAACCCCCCCCCCCTGAACAATTGCTACCTGAAAAGCCAGGGAGGCGCTGCCGCATCAATCCTGGAGTGGTGGCCATCTTTGAACACGTGGCCAAAAAAGATGGCGACCTCCAAAACATTAAATTTGAATATGCAAAATGGCTGGCCAATGAGATGCCGGAACCCCAAAAACTACAATATGGGGGCGATTCCACGGACGAAAGTGAGGAATCACCCCCCGAAGACACCCCTACCGAGCGGCAGGTGGAAAAAGCGATAAAAACGCTCACCGCCGCCTTTGGGCCTAAAATGAGAATTCTAAAGGGGCCCCCCAAGACGCCCAAAAAACCCAAGGGGGGAGGGAGAAGACCCCCCAACTTCCTACCGAGGGACGCGGATGCCACTGGGGACCCACCGACGCCGCAGCGCCACCCGGCCGCGGTACGACACCCCACTCCCAAGCCACGCCTGCCGGAAAGGGCCGAATGGAGAGGATACTCACCGCCACTGTCAGGACCGCCGCAGACGGGAACCAGGGGTCAGCCAGCAGAGAGAGCAGCCCTCCCAGACCACCGGTGGACATCTGGAGCCGGAGCAGAGGCCTACCCATCCTGGAGAAGCGGCCTCACCGGAGCAGTGACGAGAGGATCCTTCCCGACGAACCCACGACAGGAATGGACTCCGCGCATGCGCAGAAGATCCTGTGGACCAAGAAAGAAAAAAAAATGCAAGGAGGGATTTTTAAATTACCTACCAGCGTTCCTGAGCCATTCTGCTGCTATCAGCACGTCAAACACCATGGACAGCAACAGCCAGCTGTGAGTAACACACAAAATAACACAGGGAACTTACCAAATGGGTTCCCTACACTAAAAATGGAGGGATCAAACCTAATGGAGTGGTATCAACAACTCCAAGTCATCCTCTTCAAGGAAAATATGATGTTTTTCATCACTGATCCACCAGATAGACCCTGGACTTTTGAAATGGACTGCATGCACTACAAAGCGTTTTATCTGCTGATTTCCAGCATATCACTCACCATCTATTATAGTATTGAAAATGACTTAACTGTATTTTATATTGTTCAAAAAATGTTTGGTTACTTTTATACTGACAGTGTAGCCACCACCACAAAAATCTCCAAAGACTTCTACTCAGGCAGAATCAAACCTGGGGTGTCAATGGGGGAAGATTTGATGGAATTATATGCAGCTAGGGCAGAAAGGCGCAACAGAATAAAGCGCAGAGACTCACCTAGGCCCTGGGAGAGAAAGGGGAAGAGGGACAGTTCAAGGGATAGCCGGGACGGGTCGTTGTGCAGGGTAGGGGGGCCCACACACGAAACCCCACAAGACAGCAAACCAGGCGGAGAGGGATAATGGTGGCTCATCGACTCCGGAGCCACCAACCACACCACATGCGACAGGGAGCTCCTCTCTTCCTTCACAAAGGAAGACTACCTAATTAAAGTAGCAAACCAAAGTGATGTAAGGGTAACAGGGAAAGGCAACGTAGTACTCCCCAACATGGGCAGAATAGAGGGGGTATTACTAGTACCTGAGATACCCCACAACATACTTGCCTCCCTGAAACTCAGCAAGGAAGCAGGGATAGAGATCAGAATCAAGGAGGGAGGAATCACCATGGCCAGGGATAATAAAACCATTGGGAAAATCACAGTCAGAGGGGGGCTGCCTTATTTTCAACCAACCAAAGCTGACTCACATAACGAAGGCACCGACACGGGAGGTGAAACAAAAGGGGGCAAACCCAAAAGCAATGAGAAACAAGAAAGAGAGGATGCACACCCTCACAAGGGAGGCACACAAGGCACAGAGAAGATCAATTTAGGGAAGCCCCTCCACGATGAGTTCGCACATCTGTTCCACCGCAGACTAGGGCACGCCAGCTTCCCAGTTATCCAAAAGGTTGCCAGTTGTACTGAGGAATCCAAAATAAAGAACTGTGAAACTTACTTGGACTGCTCTGTATGTAAATGCTCTAAGCTCAAGGTGGCCCCCAGGTCCAAAAAGGCCACACGCTCTACCAACCACACATTTGCAATGGTACACATGGACCTCGTAGGCCCCCTAAAGCCGTCCATAAAGTATGGCAAGAGGTTCTTCCTAACCATAGTGGACAATTACAATCGTTACGGCTTCGTATATACACTAAGACACAAAAACGAGACTTACCAGAAATTCAAAGAATTCTATAAACGGGTAGAAATACAACACGACACAAAAATAAAGAAAATAATGACAGATAGAGGATCAGAATTCCTATCTGGAGACTTCTCACATTGGTTGAAGTCAAAGGGTGTTCTGCATTTTACATCTTCGCCTTTCTCAGCTTTTCAGAATCGGGGGGGCAGAACGAAAAAATTCCACCCTGCAGACAATGATGAGATGCGTCCTCGAGGACGCTGGACTAGGCCAACACTACTGGACCGAAGCCCTAGTCTACTCTAACTACACCATCAACAGGCTCTGGTCCACTGTACTAGACAAGACACCTTATGAAGTCACGTACAACAAAAAACCACAGATATCTCACCTGCACATTTTTGGGGTCACTGCAGACGTACACATACCAAAATAACTACGCAGAAAGGGAGACAAGGTATCTAAACGACTCAGATTCATGGGCTATGAGCCAAGCACAAAGGGATTCAGGTTCATAGATAGTAATAATAGATTCATCATCTCCAGAATTGCCACATTCCACGAACAGGCAAACTGGTCAAGAATATACCTGAATGAACTACAACACCAGATAGAAGCCAATCACAACAAGCAAGGCAAAAGTGATCACCCCGACACAGACTACACACACACAAGGGAAGAGAAATCAGAACAACAGGGAGGCAAAAACACAACACAGAAGTCAAGCCAAAATAAACAGAAGGTAGACTCACTCATCAACAGAGAAGCGAGGTACATGCACGACATGGAGACCCTACCAGGTAGGCCAGTCAGGGCCAATAGAAACCAAATGCCCAAGAGACTCAATGGCTACGTCATGCACCTACAATCCAGCCCCATCACCCCCGAAACATACGATGACGCCGACTGGGCCGGTGACACAAAGAGCAGGAAAAGTACCTCAGGGTACATCTTCTTCCTGAATGACTGTCCCGTATACTGGTACACCGGTGAGCAGAATCTCGTGGCCACATCCACCACTGAGGCTGAATACATATGCTTATCCAAGGCCATAACCAGCCTCATATGGTTCGACGAGCTACTCACCAATATCTGGGCAGAACCCACACACCCCATTCACATATTTGAGGATAACAAGGCAGCCATAGAAATATCCACCTCAGATGCTATAGGTCATAGGTCTAGGCATATAGACATCAAACATAAACACGTGAGACAATTCCATAAGTCAGGATTCATCACCATCATACACTGTGACACAGAACACCAGACAGCAGACATACTCACAAAGCCTCTACAACACAAGCAACATTCATACCTTACATCTAGGCTTTGTGTCACACCCGTAAACCCACATTAATCAGGGCCAATCAATCCCAGGGGTGGGCATTTAGAGGGGGATTTGTCACGAGTAAATGCCCTCCCTGGGCAGACCCTAACTTCCAAACTGGTAATTCAGGGGTTAACTACCCTAGGGAAGCCCACCTCCCCTTCTTTTGTTCTCCCCTTACCTATAGCTCCACCTCCAGGGTACTTAAGGCCTCCTCACGTAGACACCGGCCTTGTTCCTGAAGATACCTGTAAGAAAGCAGACAAGCATTAAAAAAGATATCCTTGATGAACCAATCCATGTGTCTTCATAAGTTATTGGGCCCAAACTCGATCCAAGGGAACAGGATATTGTGCTCTCAGGAATCTTGTTAATTGGTACATTTTCAATTGAAAAGGAAAAGTTGATTTACGTTTACTAAGAATTGAGAATATAAGAGGACCATGAAAGTTCATTCTTCCGCTTTACTCACAATAGTTTCTCAGAAACTCAAAAATGTCTCCGCTCTTCTTTGTTCCTCAGGATCACCATCTAAATGGGAAAGAAATTCCTATTTAATTCCTCCGTCTGATGGTCAACCAGACTGACCTTCTCTATTAGGAATCATAAACCCATCTGTTGAAATAGCGCCCCCCAAAATGTTATTGGCACATGCTCGGTTCTATCTAGCTAGGGCAATTCTGAGGCCAATTTATACCTTTTTTTCTTCCCCGCTTCCTAATTAAAAGCAATTTGGGGGATTATTTATTATATATTCAAGGAGCACTGATGATGTTTTTCGATAAATGTCTTAAACAAAATAACTAACCTGGATCCTTTCTTGGAATATGCATTTACAGTACTTATGAAAGAAAGGTTCTATATTGACCATATAATCACAGACTGGAAGGTCAAATCCTGAAGAGACATTTATCAGAGGCCATTAATGTCATCTAGAAGCTAAATTTAACAGAATAACAGAGTTGGAAGGGACCTTGGAGGTCTCCTAGCCCAACTCCCTGGTCAAGCAGGAGACCATGGACCATTTCAGACAAATGGCTATCCAATCTCTTCTTTAAAACCTCACTGATAGAACAGCCATCCATTCTCCAGAAAACCTGTTCCAGTGGTTAATTGTTCTTCCGATCGGGAAGTTTCTCCTTCGTTCTAGGTTGATCCTCTCCTTCATCACTTTCCACCTGTTACAGCCACTTCTCTGTGACAGCCCCTCCGATGTTGGAAGACTGCTATCATGTCACCCATAGTCTTTATCTTTCTTAGATATAGCCAGTTCCTGCAACCCTTCATCATATGTTTTAGTCTCCAGCCCCCTAATCATCTTGATTGTTCTTCTCTGCACCCTTTCTAGAGACTCAGCATCTTTGTTGTATTGGGCTGGCCAAAACTGGAGATAATATTCCAAAATATGCTCTTATTAAAGCAATGTGGTATGTATCTTCTTCCATTTCCTGATCTCTACACCACCACCACCACCACCAAGGCATTAAAAAGTGGCTGTTTTCCCTCCCCTTGGGGCAGGATGTTTTTCAGTGGACGTAGTTTTTCATCTGAACGTGGAAGCTTCCTCTGGTGTGATGCGTTTTTTTGGTTGTTGATGATGCCGATAATATTGCTTACTACCCAAAGTCATATGTCACATGGGTGGCTAGATACATTGAAATAAATAAAATTGTCTTGATTATCTAGTGATAACTTCCAAGTTATTCGCATTTTTCAAGTTTCCCATATCTCAGCTGCCACTCAAGCACTCCTCTAGGCCATGGACCACAGTAACCGACCTACTCAAATATTCTATACGAAGGATGTGTTGTCCAAATGAAATAGAAGAATGCAAGAATGAATCCTCCTGGGAATACATCAATACAGAAGAGATATTAGATTTTTAAGAGACACCAATTATTTTAATCAGTGCAATCTGCTGTTCCTATTGCCATATGATCAGAACAGCAAAAGCAAGAGTTCAATAGGTCTCTCACTAACCAATTATGGAAAACGTGCTACTTGCCATTTCCACAATTCTTCTCAAAAAGTCCGTTCACTGGGTAAATCCACTGCATCTGACGACAGAGCTGCAACTGTTTTACCATAATGTCCTGCAAAACAGAGAAAGGCACAATAAAAAGGAAAGTCCAAGAGGTCCTTTAATATGATGAGATAATTAAATGAAGTGCTAATGTCTTTAGCTCTTTCCTGCCTTCATTAAGCTGTTGTTTTAGTAGAGTGTATTAAGAGGAAACTAAAAACCTAGCAAAATTATACTGTGTGTGTTATGTATATAACTTTGGCGGGAAATTTAAACAACAATAGGTCATTTGTGATTGGTCAGCTCCCGGCCCATCAAGGTATATAAAGGGAGCTGTTTGACTGTACCTCCAGCTGAAGTCTCACTCTAAATTCAAGAGCTGTTGTTACGCACTAGTTGCTCCTGCCTCTTCATTCCCACGACTCAACGTTGGCGACGAAGGTAGGATTGAGGCAATGAGAAGCAAGCCGGAAAAGAGCTAACAACAGCGGATTCAGCCAGGCTGACGAGCCCCGTACATGGCAGGACTACCACGATGTCTGCCTATGTACCACCAAAGCCTTTCGACCCAGCCAGAGAGAAGTGGGGGTCGTATATGACTCGGTTTGATGTTCCCTGGAAGTCAGCGACATGCAGGGCCTCCCCGACAACCGGAACAGAGCCCTATTCCTCAGCCACTGCGGACCGGAGGTCTTCGACATGGCTGAATCACTTTCGGAACCGACTCCGGTTCAGACTATATTGTGGGAAGCTTCGCTTAGGGAATATTACCAACAACTACCGGTAGATGGCGCTACCGTGGAGGCACAGACTGTAGTAACTCACAAAGGTGCCTTCAAATGTACCAGGCTGCATTTTGGAGTCAGCATAGCCCCCGGACTATTCCAAAGTACCATGGAGCGTCTGTTACAAGGACTGCCAGGGGTGGTGCCTTATTTTGATGATGTCCTCATCAAAGGAAGGAAGGGAAGATAAATTAGAGTAGGAGTGAGGGTATGAGAGGGAGGAAGAGAGGAGGAGGAGGAGAAAGGAAAGGAAGTAGGGAGGAGAAGAAGGGGGGGTAGAGAAAGTAAGAAGGAAAGAAAAAAGAGAAGAGGTAGGTTTGAGGAGAAAGATTGCTGTGCAATAAAAAAGATGAAAGGGAAGAAAGCCAACCCCAAACAAATATAAAAATATTAAGATAAAGAATGACTTGTTAAACTTTAAAGAATGAAAGAGAACAAATATGAATAAATAGCAATAATTAGAAACACACATAGAAACATACAATGTATTTTCTTTGAACAGGGTATTTGGCCGGTTCACAAATTTAAACAGTGTTTAGTCATTTCAATTAAATTTACAATTTCTCTATTTCCTTTTTGCCATACTTATTCCTCTCCTATTTTTTTAAAAAAACCAATATTACCCTTCATCCTCATCTCTAATCTTCATCAAATTCAATTTTCCCTTCTATTCTATATTATACCTCTTCCCATTGTCATCTATTTTTATATCCATCCTCACATTGGTTAATTATGTAATATTCTAGTTGTTGAATACAAATTCAACATTTTAATATAAATCAATTAGTTATATAATGATCTTTTTTGTATATTAATCAATATGAACATGAATATTCCAATTATTTCCATGCAATCCAAATTCTTACAAATCAATTCATTATATTTACCAATAATAACCAAATAATTTCCCCCATATATTCCTCCAAACCACAACCATTGCTGCTTTCAACGCAATATACAATTAATAGTATCTCAATTATTACAACTCCCTAGTTAAACAGAGCTTTTTTTCTTTTGTGTTTTAAAATCTTGAACTCTCCTCTTTTGCCCTAATTTTCCCATTGTTTGCAGTTTTGCACTTACCTCTTTTGGTGAGGAAAAAGAAAAAGACATCACTCTCTGCCTCATTTTGTCACGTTGCAACAAAGACCCTGCTTTACTTTCAGTTTCGCTTTTTCAGCATAGCTAGGGGTAAAAAACTGCTCCAACACTGTTTGCACCTGGCAAAAGACCCCTGCGCAAAACAGGTGAGAGCAAATCAGCTGAGAGTTGGGAGACCAATCTAATCAATTTGTGGTAATTAACCTATGCTAAAGCTGACAGAGGCTGTTTTTTTTATTTTTGCAGGCACCGGTCTACTCATTTCTTTTCTTTTAACACGCATCAGCTGTAGGGCGGCCCTTTGAAGCCCCGCGGCAAGAGTTTAAACCGTTTTTTCCCTCTAGACATCAGCTGAGACTCAGAAGGCAGCAATAGATTGGCAGTGGGCAGGGTAAGCGACCGGCGACCTCCTGGGAACCGGTTTGGGGGCGTGGCCAGCTAATCTCATTACCGCTTCTTCGAACTATTAAATATTTTTATTACCAGTTCTTGCGATCTGCTGCGAACCGGGAGCAACCCACCACTGCCATGGATTGGGACCCCCTAACAGGTGAGCAAGAGATTCTAGGCTGTACTGGCCCAAAGGATCAAGGAAGGTCAAATCGCCCAAGAGGCCAGCAAAGAAGCAGGTTGAGTTCCAGGTCTCCATTAGGAGAAGAATGAGGAGAGACATAAGAGCAGTCTTCTAATACTTGCAGGAAAGCCTCAGGGAAGGAGGTGTTGATTCTTTGTAGTAGCTGAAGGAAGGACATGAAGCAGCAGGTGGAAGCTAATCAGAGAGAAATCCAACCCTGGAAATAAGGAGGAATTTTCTTCTGTGGAGTAAGACTCCCTTCCGCTGTAGAATTCTATGCTTTTCTCTGTGCTTTCTGCCACAATGATTGTGCTTCTCTGCTGTTCATGAACAGACAACTTCCCACATGAAGCAGAGGCCAAAGGCCACCAAGAAAGTCAGTGACCGGCCATTCCTAGTCCAAGATCAGCTGCCTTCCTTGAGTAGGTTTCTAATGTGGCCATTGTTTACTTGGTTGCTAATGAGGTTGTTAGTTTGCCCGAAAAACCACTAGCCTACAGCTGCCTAATTTTCTGTCATGCAGTAAATATTTAATTTGGCCATGGCTGTCAGAAGGCTTTTCAGAGTAAGTGTGGCTATCAGCAGCCAAGAAATTGGCGGTAAAGTCATGCTTCTGAACTCTTCTGAGTGGCTCACATCTATTTTTCTTCTCTTCACAGAACATCTGGAAAAGATGCTCAGTGGTTTCCTGTTGCATTAAGGGAGACGTTGAGGACTTTCCTGTGCCTCCTGACAGGTACCACAGCCTTCTCCTTAAATCCTGGGCATGTTGAAGCACCATTGATGGACTGTAAGAGAATCTGTAAGAGCCTCTCCCCAAGATGGCTTCCTGTCCCAAAGGGCTTGTGTGGGCAAAAGATGAGCAGGCTGACTGGCCGGTCTTAGAAAGGGGCGGCTAAGCTAAATGTTCTTTGACATGTCACCTTCTTCTTTTGCTCAGGTCTGACCAGGCACAGGAACATGGTGAGCAGCACGGCTGCTCCTCTCATGGAAACACATTTTCATCTAGAGGGGCAAGGACGATTTTGGAACATGGCCAGTGGGGATCCATGCCTCAAAACTGGATGAGGGAGCCTAACAAATTCAAGAAGAGCCCGCTGGATTCATGGGGATATGTTGCAGAGAACTTTGATTTATACATTCAAACGAACCATTATTACTTTCAGGTTTTGATAGGTGTTTGTGTCACCATCAGGAGCCCCAGGAAGGAAGATGTGATGCCTGTTCACAATTAATGGAGGTATCTGGTCTCTCATACCTCCACGGAGGGCGCGCTTCTGCACAATTATGGAGAACTCCACTGAATCGGTAAGGCCTGAACATCTCCTCACCATGCTAATGGCCCTGTCTCTGTGGATTTGTTAATATGCCTATAAAAAGAATATTTGCACTGCTATTTTAGGATCCATTGGAGGAATCCCTTCCAGCAGAAAGCCTGGACAGCCTCCCAGGAGAGAGAGAGAGGTGGAGATTCCCTATCTATGCAGGTAGGTAACACGTTGAAGGGAGAAGGTCCCGCTGGTTCACAAGGGGCTTTGGTGGAAAAGATGGACAGGGTGAGTGACTCATCTTGGAAAGGGGAAGCTGAGCAAGCTTGATTCCTTAAACTTCTCACCTTCTACCTCTGGACAAGACTCTAACGGGAGAAGACCAGGACACAGAAGAAGAGCTCTCTCCCAACGGGGAGAAAACACCTTCCTCAGAGATAAGATTTTGGCAATGGGGCCGAAGGAGGCTATGCCATAAATCCTGATGGTGGAGGGAAGAAATTGTGTAATATTTCACCTTAACCTTAAGGCTTCCAAAGGTCCTCTTGCTGTCGGCACATAGGGGGGTTGTATGCACCCTATGCTTTAGCCATCTTATTGAGGTGCAGAGACCTTTGGATTTAGCCTCCATACTGTCATTTGCAGGACTCCATGACAGTCCTGGTGGGCTCCAGAATCAGCAGCCTGGAGGATGTGGACTTCCTATCTGACCTTCCGGTTGAGGAGTCTGAGGGAAGCTGGGAGGATGCTGCAGCGGCTTCTGATGCTAGCGATTCCTCCAGTCCATGGGTAAGAAAGACAAAGTGTTTTCTGATGGGGAGGGATGGAGGTCCTCTATTCACTTCTCCTAAACTGAGTGAACTGTGCTGGAGCACTCTGGGAAGTGGAGCTAGGTGACACCTGGCCCTTGGGACAACATACATAGGCTAACTATATGCACCCACGTGCATATAGTTTGGTGCCATTGGTTCCTTTGCCAAAAATCAACAGGGAGGGTACATGGCAGTGTACCAAATGAATGTGACCCACCCTGATTAGGCCTTTCCTTTTTGTGTGTCATCCTTTCCAGCACTTCATGCAGGGCTTTAACAGGCAAAGAGTAGAGAGCCTGCTTTTCTGCAGTAGAGCTGGGCTGGAAGTGAGGATTGCTTTTTAAATCCAGAGATTATGCAGCAGGAGAAGCATTGTTTTGATCAGGGATCCCTGTTAGGATATGGTGTGAGCCTAACAGGTTGTCCAGGCAATATATGTGTTCTGTGACTTTAACATGAATATGTATAATATGACTTTAAATTTTACTGCTGTATCATTGTAATGCTGAGTCATGCTGTAATTAGATAATCACAACTTGTAAACATATTTAAGAAGGGAACTGTAATGTAGTCAGTTGATGACATGCTACCATTGTGGGTAGATTTGCTACCATTCTGCTATCATCGTTGATGGATCTGCTACCATCGTGGTTTGTTACCAGAGTGGACTTGTTATTCTAACCAACTACTGTTTGTATTGTAAGAAGATTTTTGTAAAACTTGACTGATTTAACTGGCAAAGTCTTGGATCGTTGAAAAACTATGAGATTGTTTTTTCACTATAAGGTAAACTTTTGATAAATCAGTTTGCACGTATCTTATTCATTGCTCTCAGAAACGTTTTCTCTGTGTTCTATACTCTGCTGGTTGGTAACACGACAATATCCTTAACAATCCCCATTCAATAGGCCCTCTTTTAGGAATGCTGAGTTTCTTTTGCCCCGATGCCTAAAGAGGAACCATTGTCATTCACGGGATTCTCCCAAAGAAGCGCAAGTCACCCTAGAAGGTCTCAGCAGCCTGGAAGAGGACTCCCTGGACTCCACTCTCTAATTCAAAGAGGTATCTGTTTCAGATTCTTCATGGATCACCGCATTGTCATGTCGAAAAGTCTTGTGCAGTTCAATGACGCAGTGAGCCATGCTCTGCAGGGTTACTCAAGGCAGACAGTTCATAGTGGAGGGTCCTAACACAAGGTGACCCAGTGGAGAAGCAAGTGGCAACCCTCTCCAGTATCCTTACTAAGAAAACCCAATGAAAGGTAACAAAAGGATACAAGCCATGATGCCAGAAAACGACGGTCTCAGATTGGAAGGTGCCTAATCCGCTAACTGGGAAGACCAGAGGGGAATTATAAGAAACTCCAGAAAGAGCCGAATTCTGCAATTATCTGAGCACAGGTAGGGCAGGGAGAAGGCGGGAGCAGTGAAGTTCAGTCCGATTACTTGTGAGACATAAATCTCGCCCTTCTTGATGGGCTGCACCAGAAGTTGGCTACTTAGCACAACAGACAGACGGGGCAGATGCTGTGAACCTGCTCCTGAGCAGGGGGTGGACTAGAAGACCTCCACGGTCCCCTCCAACTCTGTTATTCTGTCTGCCTATAGGACGGCTTCAGCAAGGGAGGTATGGAGATGGAGGGCAGAATCACCCCCACCTACAAAGCCCTGCACGGAGCTTCTTTTCCCTGGATGGGGATGGATGGATGTCTTTTTGTTGTTTTTCTTCTTGTTATTGTTGCTGCTGATCTTGTTCTTGTTCTGAGATTTTTTCAATTTGTTATCATTTTATCTATATTGTTAATGCTAAAAGATAAAAGCAACACTTAAATAAAGTTGTTCATTGGCCACAATTATTTTCCTTTAGCTATCAATGTAGCATTCAGTGGGTGGAATGATAAATAATTGTATAACATCGTATACAGTAAAACTACCAAAACACTTTATATACACTAATTTATATTTAGGCCTATTGTCATTTCACTTTTCTTAGGGACAGGTTGAACTTTAGAACCTATAACTCTCAATGACGGAGAGCAGCTACTATATTAGATAATTAGATAAATGGCAAAAATGTTGGGATAGGAATTGTCAACTGACAATGGCTACTGCATATAAGGAAAACCTTTATAAAATGTTTTATAGGTGGCAATTGCCACCGGCAAGGCTAGCAAAAATGTTCAACACCATGTCCGCCAAATGTTGGAAATGCAATCAGACTCTAGGTACTTATTATCATATGTGGTGGACAGGTAGGAAAGGAAGAAAATATTGGATGAAAATACATATATGGTTGGAAAAGATGACTAAGCAGCATATTGATTTAAAACCAGAAATATTTTTGTTAGATATAATACCCAAAAGCTATGACATATTGGAAAAATGAGAACATCCCATCTGATGAAAATATAATTTAGAAAATACTGGATTGTGCAGAGATGGATAGATTGACATTGAAAATCAAAGATAAAGGAGATTCAGAGTATTATTTCATGTGAAATAGGTTTTTCTCAATGGTTAGAGATGAGAGGTAGACATTAGATGAAGAAAGAACATTACTATATTCAAGTAAAATATGAATGTGGTTTATAGCTATAAGTATGCTAATATCAATAGATAACTTGGCATGAAGAATTTCCATGCATGGCGATTTCAATTAAACTGTAAACAAAATTTCTACTGCAAATGAATGGCAATGTAGGATATTTTGCTTCATTCTTGTCCTCTCAGGAACCTTATTAATTGGTAGTACATTTTCAATTGAAAATGGTTGCTTCAAGTTTACTAAGAATTGAGAACATAAGAGGACCACAAAAGTTCACTCTTTTGCATTACTCACAATTGTTTCCCAGAAACTCAGGAATATAATTTGTTTTTCTTTGGGTGTAGGCTATGCACCGAGCTGAAATTCTTTTTTCCTTAGGCTCTCCGGCACTTGAGAAATCATTAAATAATGATCCGAAGATGTGAAAAACTGAACTCAGTACCCTCTGAATGAAAATATGCTCTGCCACTTCTTTTCTTAAATGGAGCTGCAGAACTTCTGAAGGCAAATCATTCCACTGGTAAATAGTCCTAGCTGTTAGGAAGTTTCTCCTTAGTTCTAGGTTCCCCCCCTCCTTGATTAGTTTCCATCCATTGTTCCTTGTCTTGAAGGGCTGCCACAGAGAAGAGGGTGTTGATCCTCCAAAGCAGCTGAGGGAAGGACACGGAGCAGCGGATGGAAGCTCATCAGAGAGAGATCCAACCCTGGAAATAAGGAGGAATTTCCTCACACTGACAACCGTTAAGCAGTGGAACAGTTTGTTTCCAAGACTTCTTTGTGCTCCATTGTTGAGATTTTCAAGAAAAAATTGGGCAATCATTTATCTGAGATGGCAGGAGGAGCCCTTCCTTGGGCAGGGACTTAGACTAAAAGTCGCTTCCTCCCTAGGGTGCCATGATTCCCTCTGTGCTTTGTGCCACAATGATGGTGCTTCTACGTTGTTCGTGAACAGACCATTTCCCACATGAAACCCAGAGGCCAAAGGCTCCCGAGGGAGTCAGCCATCAGCCACTCCTAGACCCAGCTGAGCTGCCATTCTGATGTAGGTATAAAAAATGGCTATTGTTTAACTGTTGCCGAGGGAACGAATTGCCCTGAAAAACCACCAGCCACTGCACAGCTGCTCATTCTCCCTTCGTGCAGTGATCGTACAAGCACTTCGTTGGTCATGGCTGTGAGAAGGTTTTTGAGGGTAAGTGTGGCCATCTCAGCTGCCAGGAAACTGGTAGCGGGGGAGAAAGTCAACTCAGTTCTGACTGACAGCTGTCTATTTCTCTTCTCTTTACAGAACATCTGGAAAAGGTGTTCGCACCTTTTCTGTTGCCGGAAGAGCAACACGGAAGACCTTCCTGTGCCTCCTGACAGGTACCACCCTCTTCTCCTTAAACCCTGGGTATGGTGGGGCAACACGGATGGGCTGCAGAGTCTGTAAGAGGCTCTTCCAGTCCAGAAGGGGTTTCAGGGGCAAAGAGACGGGCAGGCTTACTGGTTAGGTTGAGAAAGGAGAGGGTCAGCTAGATGTATCTTCTTTGACATGTCACCTTCTTCTTCTTTTGGTCAGGACCGAAGAGGCACAGGAAGCGGATGACCAGCAGGGAGAATGGGAGACACATTTTCATGTGTCTGATGGAGACGTCTCTTCCTTGCCTGGGGTAAGGATGCTTCAGCAACATGGGCAGTGGGGGTTCATTCTTCAAAACCGGGCAGGTTAAGGGAAGAATTCCCCCTTGGTGAGAACCTGGCCAGCTGAGAAAACTGAAGAAGATCGCCTTGTTTCATACCTTCAATGAATGAATTGTTAATTGCAGGTTGTGATGGGTGGTCCTGCCACCGCCCGGAGTCCCAGGAAGGAAGATATCCGGCCCGTTCTCATTTCAAGGAGGTTAGTGTTCTCAGCTGAGGGATTCTGAGGAGAAGGGCTAGAAGAAAGGTTTGGAGAGGGGAAGCATCACTCCCCTCTGCCCGTACTTTTACTAAAAGAAGACTGACTCAAGCCCTTCGTTCTCTCCCCAGAAATGAGAGGACACCGAAGTGGACACCGCGGCTGACTACAATTTGGGAGACCTGCACTGAGTCGGTAAGGCCAGAGCAGCTCCTCCCTCTGGTAATGGCAGATGCCCTGTCTCTGTGCATTTGTTATCATGCCAATAGACCGAATACTTGCATTCTTATTTCAGGATCCATCGGGCGTGGAGGAGGGAGGTGCAGGAGGAGACAGTGCCTGTCTTTCAGGGTAGGTAACACTTTCGAGGGTGAAACTTTAGCAGAAGGGAGGCATCTTTGCCTCTGCCTCTGCTAAAGGAAGAAGGACTCGGCAATTTCACCGCCAGGCCAAGACCCTTAGCAGGCCAGCTGGAAGGGTTCTTAGAGCCTCCACATGACCCCTCTTTCAAAAGGGCCATGGCTACTTTTGATCTTTGGCCTCTTCGTTTTCTCCCCCCAGAGAGGAAAGGCAAGAGCACTGGAGGTCGCGGCTGTCCACCAGTTTGGAGGCCTGCACTGAGTTGGTAAGTCCTGGACAGATCTTCCCCATCTGAAAAGAAGTCCTGTCTCTGTGGATTTCTTGGTATGCCAAGAGACGGCATCTTTGGCTTTTGATTTCAGGAACCACAAGACCAACCGGTGCAGGCGGAGATCTCTCCTGAGCTTTTTGAGACGTCTTCAGAGGTAAGAAAGTTTTGGCTATGGGAAGTGGGAGAAATTGGGCTATAGAGCCTTCTAAGCTTAAGGCTTGGAAAGGCTCTCTTGCTGTTGGCCCATAGAGCCATAGGAATCTTATTGGGACACAGAAAGTTTAGCAACCCTCCTGTCATTTGCAGGATTCGCTGACAGTCCTGGCGGGCTCCAGGACCAGCAGCCTCTGGGACGTGGACTCCCTCGCTGACCTTCTGGAGGAGGAATCTGAGGACAGCTGGGACCAGGATGCGGAGGCTTCTTCCAGTCCATGGGTAAGAAAGACAAAGGGTTTTCGATTGGGAGGTCTGGTGGGATCGCTTCCTTTGCTACAAAGTAGCAGAGACTGGTGTCCTAAATGGGAAATGGGATCCCCATTCAATAGGCCCTCTTTTAGGAATTCTGTTTTTTTTTCCTCTGATGGCTAAAGAGGAATGACTGTCATTCACAGGATTCTCCAGAGGAAGGGGAAGACACCCTGGAGGATCTCAGTAGCCTGGAAGAGGACATCCTGGACACCCTGGAACGTCTTCTTCAATGAGAAGAGGTATCTATTTTACCTTCTACATGGGTCAATGCCTTGCCTTGCGAAGCTCAAAGAAGCAATGAGCTATGCTGTGCAGGGCCAGTTAGGTCAGATAGGTCATAGTCGAGGGTGCTTACACAACATGGCCAGCACCCTCGAAGGAAATGGCAACCCTCTCCGGTATCCTTAGTAAGAAAACCCCAGGAAAAATATCTAAGGGCCACGATGCCAGAAGATGAGCCCCTCAGATTGGAAGAGTGGAGGGCAATTACAAGTAGCTCCAGAAAGAGCAAAGTGGACCTAACGATAGCCTTTGATTCCTCACTCAGATGCTTCCTCAGATTCGTCTCCAGAGGTCAGCTTGAAGGTGGAGGAGGAACCAGCACCAGCCACCTCAGGAGGTGAGTTGGTCAATAGCTCTGAGTAGCCTGCTGAGAGTGATTTGGCTGAAATAACAGCTGGAAGGTGATGCTGGGAACGTGTTCATGGGAAGGGGGTTGGACTAGAACACCTCCAAGGTCCCTTCAAACTCTATTATTCTGTCTGCCTATAGGATGGCTTCAGCAACGTAGGGTATTGGTGTCGTCCGCCACCAACCTGCGGAGCTGGCAGCGGAGTCCGACAGTGAGGAGGCTGAGGAAGAACACGGGCCAGTCCAGGAGGCTGGGGAAAGCCCGGATCTTTACAACTGCTTCGCAATGGGATCGCCAAGAAGTGACGAGGACAATCGGCGCCGGGGCCTTCCCCAAGACCACAGAAAACATGGTCGGGAAACGCCCTGAGCCCTATCTAGGGGAGACCCTGGGTCAGGTGCGCAACAACACGAGGGGACGTGGAGCCCCAACCCTCCTGCCACTTAACCTTGGCGGCAAAAGTATTCTTGTCAATAATCTGCAGGGGACTCCGGCTTACACATTGGTTGACTCTGGAGCTACAACTAACTTTATGGACATGAGGTTTGCAGTCACTCAGTGTCCAGTGCATCCTACTGTGTTTGTGGAGACCATTGATGGCCTGGTGCTTCTGTCTGGGCCTATTAACGGCCACACTCACTTGGCTGCATCATGGGACTTTATGGACAAAAACCTTTTATCTGGCCCTCATCGTTGCCACTGTCCGCCCCAGTCCTGTTCGTGAAAAAGAAGACTGGAGACTTGTGGCTTTGTTGCAACTACCGCAAGTTAAATGCCATCACAATGTGCACCCAGTATCCTCTGCTCCTTATTCCTGAACTCTTGGAGCGGCTTTTAGAGGCTGCTGTGTTCACTAAATTGGACTTGCGAGGAGTTTATAATCTTGTTTGGATCGTCCCAGGGATGAATGGAAGACGGCGTTTGGCACTCATTCTGGACATTTTGAGCATACGGTCATGCCGTTTGGGCTGACCAATGCTCCTGCCACCTTCCAACATTTCATGAATGACATTTTTAGGGACCTCTTGGACAAGTTTGTTGTAATTTATTTAGATCATCTACTCTCCTTCCCGGGAGAACCACCAACAGCATCTCCCCCTGCTCCTGCAACATCTTCGGGAGTATCATCTGTATGCTAAACTAGAGAAATGCCAGTTTTTCTAGTCCACTGTTGAGTTCCTGGGCATTGAATCCCTCCCGAGGGCATTGCCATGGAGTCGAGCAAGCTGGAGTCTTTGCGTAGTTGGCAAGCGCCTTGGTGAGTGAAGGATATCCAGTGGCTCCTCGGGTTCGCCAACTACTATTGGACCTTTATCCCCGGCTTTGCTGCCTGGACCACGCCCATCACTCGGCTTCTGCAGAAAAAGGCCCCGTTCCGGGAGGTTACCCCCGAGCAGCAGGCAATCCAGGCCTTGAAACAGGCCTTCATGAAGGAGCCTATCTTGAAGCATCCTGACCACCACTGTCTGTTTGGGGTAGAAGCAGATGCATCGGGTGTTGCTATTGCTGCGGTGTTGCTACAGGCTCGCACCGCAGGCGGTACCCTCTTCCCTTGCGCATATTTTTCACGGAAGCTCAACCCTTCCAAGTACAATTACACCATCTGGGAGAAGGTGGTACTGGCCATTAAGATGACGTTTGAGATCTGGAGACATCTTCTGGAGAGGGCCTGGCATCAAATGGAAGTCCGGACAGACCATAAAAACTTGGACTTACTACAGACCGCCCGGAAACTGAACCAACAGTAGATTCGGTGGTCCCTCTTCCTTGCCAGGTTCAATTTCTGCATTACCTACATCCTTAGTGGTCGCAACCAAAGGGTGGATGCGCTCTAGTGGAAACCAGAGTAGTCCCACATCAAAAACCTGCTTCTGCTCCTGACAGTGTTGCCTGTAGAGTCTTTCTCTCTGGTTTAGGAATCAGTGGATTTATGGGGTCAGATACGGGAAGCGCAGCGTCATGATGCCCACGTGAAGAATGGAAGGAAGGGGTAGGCCCCGCCTCACCAAGGACGTTTTATGAGGAACGCTTGCGGCACCGAGACAGGCTCTACGTGCTGGTGGGGCCGCTCTGGGGACTTATCTTGCCGCAGTGCCATGTTAATCCTGTGACGGGGCACTTTGGCCTCTTTAAGACACTGAATCTAGTTTCTCGCACTTTTGGTGGCCCCGATTGAGACACGATGCCCAGGCTTATGTCACATCTTGTGTTCACTGCTGACAGGCCAGGTCGGCAACCAGAGCCCCTTCAGGGCTGTTCCAGCCATTGCCAACACCAGAGAGAACCTAGGGTGCCATTTCCATGGACTTCTTGACAGAATTACCTCCGTCTTCCGGATTCATGACCGTGTTCGTGGTGGGCGACGTGCTGACGAAGATGGCACATTTCAATCCATGTTGGGGTTTACCAACGGCTCACGTCACCGCCCACATGTTTATCCAACATGCCTTCCGGCTGCACGGCCTACCTGATATGGTCATTTGGGATAGAGATGCTCAATTTACTGCCCATTTTTGGAAAGGGCTGATGACAGCCTTTGACGTGAAAATGTGCCTGTCATCGGCACATCATCCGGATACCGACGTTGGGTCTGAGAAAGTTATTGACATTCTGGAACAATACCTGCGCTGCTTCGTGAAAAAGCAACAAGATAATTGAGAGAGCAGAGTTCACGTTTAACAATTCGCAGCACACGCGCGACCCCTCCACACTCCCCCCAGTTTTGGCACGTGATGGCAAAAACGTTCCTCATCACTGCCGTAGGATATCTTGCTTGAGTCGGGGGCTGGACTAGAAGACCTCCAAGCTCCAAGTTGTTTTGAGAACCTGGCTTCTCCATTACTTTTGCTTGCCAGAAGGACGCAAAAACTCATCACATGACCCTGGGAGACTGCAACCGTCATAAAGATGAGTCAGTTGCCAAGTGTCTGAATATAGATCACGTGACCGTGGGGATGATGCGATGGTCATTAAATATGAAAAACGGTCATAAGTCCATTTTTTTAATGGTGTTCTAACTTTGAACTGTTGTAACTCGAGAATCACCTGTACTTTCTGCAGCATCAAGCGGTGTATTGTCAATAAGAGGTGGAATTTTGTTCAGCGACTTCAGGCAGATCTGTCCTTGGAACATGGTGATGGTAGGTACAGAAAGCAAGTAGAACTGCTAGGCTGGCATAAACTTTGTATTCTACCGGAAAGGAGTTTTACAGACCAGTACTCAGGTTACAGTATCTAACAGGCCATAATTTCATGCACGTGATGCTACGTTTTTGCTACAATACATACGCCAGCATAATACTGTATAGAATAAGATACACAAATGAGACAACTAAAATGGCAGGGAAACTGCATGTCTTAACCTGGCACAAAGAATTTCCATGCATGGCCATTTCAATTGAACTGTAAACAAAAAATTTACCACAAGTGAATGGCAATGTAGCATACCTTGCTTGGATACGTCACGAGTAAATGCCCTTCCTGGGCAGACCCTAACTTCCAAACTGGTAACTCAGGGGTTAACTACCCTAGGCAAGCCCACCTCCCCTTCTTTTGTTCTCCCCTTACCTGTAGTTCCACCTCCAGGGTACTTAAGGCCTCCTCACGTAGACACCGGCCTTGTTCCTGAAGATACCTGTAAGAAAGCAGACAAGCATTAATAAAGATATCCTTGATGAACCAATCCAGGTGTCTTCATAAGTTATTGGGCCCAAACGCGATCCAAGGTAACAAAATGGTAGCAGTCGATGGTTGGGCAACCCAATAACCAGAAGATATGCCAGAAAAGAATCGCAAGACAGAGGAGAGAAAAAAGCCACAAACAAGATCAGAAACAAAGAGGCTGGAAAAACAACAGCCCACACTCGAAGACATGGCAGCAAAAACGACGTCGGAAGACGAAAGAGAAAATACCCCCGAAATCTACTAATCGGACAATGAGCAGGGGCCGGATGACCTGAGCGGGGTAGAGCCCGAACGAGCAGACATCAGCAGGCTCAGACGCGAAATGCTGATCCTACTGGAAACCCCCGCCACAGATGAAGACCTCGTGGCCGGCATCAGCAACCTCATCCGAAGCCGGGACGAGGCCAGAAGGAGCCAGGGACACAAAGCGGGACAGCCGGACACATGCCCGGTAAACCCCCCCCCCCCTGAACAATTGCTACCTGAAAAGCCAGGGAGGCGCTGCCGCATCAATCCTGGAGTGGTGGCCATCTTTGAACACGTGGCCAAAAAAGATGGCGACCTCCAAAACATTAAATTTGAATATGCAAAATGGCTGGCCAATGAGATGCCGGAACCCCAAAAACTACAATATGGGGGCGATTCCACGGACGAAAGTGAGGAATCACCCCCCGAAGACACCCCTACCGAGCGGCAGGTGGAAAAAGCGATAAAAACGCTCACCGCCGCCTTTGGGCCTAAAATGAGAATTCTAAAGGGGCCCCCCAAGACGCCCAAAAAACCCAAGGGGGGAGGGAGAAGACCCCCCAACTTCCTACCGAGGGACGCGGATGCCACTGGGGACCCACCGACGCCGCAGCGCCACCCGGCCGCGGTACGACACCCCACTCCCAAGCCACGCCTGCCGGAAAGGGCCGAATGGAGAGGATACTCACCGCCACTGTCAGGACCGCCGCAGACGGGAACCAGGGGTCAGCCAGCAGAGAGAGCAGCCCTCCCAGACCACCGGTGGACATCTGGAGCCGGAGCAGAGGCCTACCCATCCTGGAGAAGCGGCCTCACCGGAGCAGTGACGAGAGGATCCTTCCCGACGAACCCACGACAGGAATGGACTCCGCGCATGCGCAGAAGATCCTGTGGACCAAGAAAGAAAAAAAAATGCAAGGAGGGATTTTTAAATTACCTACCAGCGTTCCTGAGCCATTCTGCTGCTATCAGCACGTCAAACACCATGGACAGCAACAGCCAGCTGTGAGTAACACACAAAATAACACAGGGAACTTACCAAATGGGTTCCCTACACTAAAAATGGAGGGATCAAACCTAATGGAGTGGTATCAACAACTCCAAGTCATCCTCTTCAAGGAAAATATGATGTTTTTCATCACTGATCCACCAGATAGACCCTGGACTTTTGAAATGGACTGCATGCACTACAAAGCGTTTTATCTGCTGATTTCCAGCATATCACTCACCATCTATTATAGTATTGAAAATGACTTAACTGTATTTTATATTGTTCAAAAAATGTTTGGTTACTTTTATACTGACAGTGTAGCCACCACCACAAAAATCTCCAAAGACTTCTACTCAGGCAGAATCAAACCTGGGGTGTCAATGGGGGAAGATTTGATGGAATTATATGCAGCTAGGGCAGAAAGGCGCAACAGAATAAAGCGCAGAGACTCACCTAGGCCCTGGGAGAGAAAGGGGAAGAGGGACAGTTCAAGGGATAGCCGGGACGGGTCGTTGTGCAGGGTAGGGGGGCCCACACACGAAACCCCACAAGACAGCAAACCAGGCGGAGAGGGATAATGGTGGCTCATCGACTCCGGAGCCACCAACCACACCACATGCGACAGGGAGCTCCTCTCTTCCTTCACAAAGGAAGACTACCTAATTAAAGTAGCAAACCAAAGTGATGTAAGGGTAACAGGGAAAGGCAACGTAGTACTCCCCAACATGGGCAGAATAGAGGGGGTATTACTAGTACCTGAGATACCCCACAACATACTTGCCTCCCTGAAACTCAGCAAGGAAGCAGGGATAGAGATCAGAATCAAGGAGGGAGGAATCACCATGGCCAGGGATAATAAAACCATTGGGAAAATCACAGTCAGAGGGGGGCTGCCTTATTTTCAACCAACCAAAGCTGACTCACATAACGAAGGCACCGACACGGGAGGTGAAACAAAAGGGGGCAAACCCAAAAGCAATGAGAAACAAGAAAGAGAGGATGCACACCCTCACAAGGGAGGCACACAAGGCACAGAGAAGATCAATTTAGGGAAGCCCCTCCACGATGAGTTCGCACATCTGTTCCACCGCAGACTAGGGCACGCCAGCTTCCCAGTTATCCAAAAGGTTGCCAGTTGTACTGAGGAATCCAAAATAAAGAACTGTGAAACTTACTTGGACTGCTCTGTATGTAAATGCTCTAAGCTCAAGGTGGCCCCCAGGTCCAAAAAGGCCACACGCTCTACCAACCACACATTTGCAATGGTACACATGGACCTCGTAGGCCCCCTAAAGCCGTCCATAAAGTATGGCAAGAGGTTCTTCCTAACCATAGTGGACAATTACAATCGTTACGGCTTCGTATATACACTAAGACACAAAAACGAGACTTACCAGAAATTCAAAGAATTCTATAAACGGGTAGAAATACAACACGACACAAAAATAAAGAAAATAATGACAGATAGAGGATCAGAATTCCTATCTGGAGACTTCTCACATTGGTTGAAGTCAAAGGGTGTTCTGCATTTTACATCTTCGCCTTTCTCAGCTTTTCAGAATCGGGGGGGCAGAACGAAAAAATTCCACCCTGCAGACAATGATGAGATGCGTCCTCGAGGACGCTGGACTAGGCCAACACTACTGGACCGAAGCCCTAGTCTACTCTAACTACACCATCAACAGGCTCTGGTCCACTGTACTAGACAAGACACCTTATGAAGTCACGTACAACAAAAAACCACAGATATCTCACCTGCACATTTTTGGGGTCACTGCAGACGTACACATACCAAAATAACTACGCAGAAAGGGAGACAAGGTATCTAAACGACTCAGATTCATGGGCTATGAGCCAAGCACAAAGGGATTCAGGTTCATAGATAGTAATAATAGATTCATCATCTCCAGAATTGCCACATTCCACGAACAGGCAAACTGGTCAAGAATATACCTGAATGAACTACAACACCAGATAGAAGCCAATCACAACAAGCAAGGCAAAAGTGATCACCCCGACACAGACTACACACACACAAGGGAAGAGAAATCAGAACAACAGGGAGGCAAAAACACAACACAGAAGTCAAGCCAAAATAAACAGAAGGTAGACTCACTCATCAACAGAGAAGCGAGGTACATGCACGACATGGAGACCCTACCAGGTAGGCCAGTCAGGGCCAATAGAAACCAAATGCCCAAGAGACTCAATGGCTACGTCATGCACCTACAATCCAGCCCCATCACCCCCGAAACATACGATGACGCCGACTGGGCCGGTGACACAAAGAGCAGGAAAAGTACCTCAGGGTACATCTTCTTCCTGAATGACTGTCCCGTATACTGGTACACCGGTGAGCAGAATCTCGTGGCCACATCCACCACTGAGGCTGAATACATATGCTTATCCAAGGCCATAACCAGCCTCATATGGTTCGACGAGCTACTCACCAATATCTGGGCAGAACCCACACACCCCATTCACATATTTGAGGATAACAAGGCAGCCATAGAAATATCCACCTCAGATGCTATAGGTCATAGGTCTAGGCATATAGACATCAAACATAAACACGTGAGACAATTCCATAAGTCAGGATTCATCACCATCATACACTGTGACACAGAACACCAGACAGCAGACATACTCACAAAGCCTCTACAACACAAGCAACATTCATACCTTACATCTAGGCTTTGTGTCACACCCGTAAACCCACATTAATCAGGGCCAATCAATCCCAGGGGTGGGCATTTAGAGGGGGATTTGTCACGAGTAAATGCCCTCCCTGGGCAGACCCTAACTTCCAAACTGGTAATTCAGGGGTTAACTACCCTAGGGAAGCCCACCTCCCCTTCTTTTGTTCTCCCCTTACCTATAGCTCCACCTCCAGGGTACTTAAGGCCTCCTCACGTAGACACCGGCCTTGTTCCTGAAGATACCTGTAAGAAAGCAGACAAGCATTAAAAAAGATATCCTTGATGAACCAATCCATGTGTCTTCATAAGTTATTGGGCCCAAACTCGATCCAAGGGAACAGGATATTGTGCTCTCAGGAATCTTGTTAATTGGTACATTTTCAATTGAAAAGGAAAAGTTGATTTACGTTTACTAAGAATTGAGAATATAAGAGGACCATGAAAGTTCATTCTTCCGCTTTACTCACAATAGTTTCTCAGAAACTCAAAAATGTCTCCGCTCTTCTTTGTTCCTCAGGATCACCATCTAAATGGGAAAGAAATTCCTATTTAATTCCTCCGTCTGATGGTCAACCAGACTGACCTTCTCTATTAGGAATCATAAACCCATCTGTTGAAATAGCGCCCCCCAAAATGTTATTGGCACATGCTCGGTTCTATCTAGCTAGGGCAATTCTGAGGCCAATTTATACCTTTTTTTCTTCCCCGCTTCCTAATTAAAAGCAATTTGGAGGATTATTTATTATATATTCAAGGAGCACTGATGATGTTTTTCGATAAATGTCTTAAACAAAATAACTAACCTGGATCCTTTCTTGGAATATGCATTTACAGTACTTATGAAAGAAAGGTTCTATATTGACCATATAATCACAGACTGGAAGGTCAAATCCTGAAGAGACATTTATCAGAGGCCATTAATGTCATCTAGAAGCTGAATTTAACAGAATAACAGAGTTGGAAGGGACCTTGGAGGTCTCCTAGCCCAACTCCCTGGTCAAGCAGGAGACCATGGACCATTTCAGACAAATGGCTATCCAATCTCTTCTTTAAAACCTCACTGATAGAACAGCCATCCATTCTCCAGAAAACCTGTTCCAGTGGTTAATTGTTCTTCCGATCGGGAAGTTTCTCCTTCGTTCTAGGTTGATCCTCTCCTTCATCACTTTCCACCTGTTACAGCCACTTCTCTGTGACAGCCCCTCCGATGTTGGAAGACTGCTATCATGTCACCCATAGTCTTTATCTTTCTTAGATATAGCCAGTTCCTGCAACCCTTCATCATATGTTTTAGTCTCCAGCCCCCTAATCATCTTGATTGTTCTTCTCTGCACCCTTTCTAGAGACTCAGCATCTTTGTTGTATTGGGCTGGCCAAAACTGGAGATAATATTCCAAAATATGCTCTTATTAAAGCAATGTGGTATGTATCTTCTTCCATTTCCTGATCTCTACACCACCACCACCACCACCAAGGCATTAAAAAGTGGCTGTTTTCCCTCCCCTTGGGGCAGGATGTTTTTCAGTGGACGTAGTTTTTCATCTGAACGTGGAAGCTTCCTCTGGTGTGATGCGTTTTTTTGGTTGTTGATGATGCCGATAATATTGCTTACTACCCAAAGTCATATGTCACATGGGTGGCTAGATACATTGAAATAAATAAAATTGTCTTGATTATCTAGTGATAACTTCCAAGTTATTCGCATTTTTCAAGTTTCCCATATCTCAGCTGCCACTCAAGCACTCCTCTAGGCCATGGACCACAGTAACCGACCTACTCAAATATTCTATACGAAGGATGTGTTGTCCAAATGAAATAGAAGAATGCAAGAATGAATCCTCCTGGGAATACATCAATACAGAAGAGATATTAGATTTTTAAGAGACACCAATTATTTTAATCAGTGCAATCTGCTGTTCCTATTGCCATATGATCAGAACAGCAAAAGCAAGAGTTCAATAGGTCTCTCACTAACCAATTATGGAAAACGTGCTACTTGCCATTTCCACAATTCTTCTCAAAAAGTCCGTTCACTGGGTAAATCCACTGCATCTGACGACAGAGCTGCAACTGTTTTACCATAATGTCCTGCAAAACAGAGAAAGGCACAATAAAAAGGAAAGTCCAAGAGGTCCTTTAATATGATGAGATAATTAAATGAAGTGCTAATGTCTTTAGCTCTTTCCTGCCTTCATTAAGCTGTTGTTTTAGTAGAGTGTATTAAGAGGAAACTAAAAACCTAGCAAAATTATACTGTGTGTGTTATGTATATAACTTTGGCGGGAAATTTAAACAACAATAGGTCATTTGTGATTGGTCAGCTCCCGGCCCATCAAGGTATATAAAGGGAGCTGTTTGACTGTACCTCCAGCTGAAGTCTCACTCTAAATTCAAGAGCTGTTGTTACGCACTAGTTGCTCCTGCCTCTTCATTCCCACGACTCAACGTTGGCGACGAAGGTAGGATTGAGGCAATGAGAAGCAAGCCGGAAAAGAGCTAACAACAGCGGATTCAGCCAGGCTGACGAGCCCCGTACATGGCAGGACTACCACGATGTCTGCCTATGTACCACCAAAGCCTTTCGACCCAGCCAGAGAGAAGTGGGGGTCGTATATGACTCGGTTTGATGTTCCCTGGAAGTCAGCGACATGCAGGGCCTCCCCGACAACCGGAACAGAGCCCTATTCCTCAGCCACTGCGGACCGGAGGTCTTCGACATGGCTGAATCACTTTCGGAACCGACTCCGGTTCAGACTATATTGTGGGAAGCTTCGCTTAGGGAATATTACCAACAACTACCGGTAGATGGCGCTACCGTGGAGGCACAGACTGTAGTAACTCACAAAGGTGCCTTCAAATGTACCAGGCTGCATTTTGGAGTCAGCATAGCCCCCGGACTATTCCAAAGTACCATGGAGCGTCTGTTACAAGGACTGCCAGGGGTGGTGCCTTATTTTGATGATGTCCTCATCAAAGGAAGGAAGGGAAGATAAATTAGAGTAGGAGTGAGGGTATGAGAGGGAGGAAGAGAGGAGGAGGAGGAGAAAGGAAAGGAAGTAGGGAGGAGAAGAAGGGGGGGTAGAGAAAGTAAGAAGGAAAGAAAAAAGAGAAGAGGTAGGTTTGAGGAGAAAGATTGCTGTGCAATAAAAAAGATGAAAGGGAAGAAAGCCAACCCCAAACAAATATAAAAATATTAAGATAAAGAATGACTTGTTAAACTTTAAAGAATGAAAGAGAACAAATATGAATAAATAGCAATAATTAGAAACACACATAGAAACATACAATGTATTTTCTTTGAACAGGGTATTTGGCCGGTTCACAAATTTAAACAGTGTTTAGTCATTTCAATTAAATTTACAATTTCTCTATTTCCTTTTTGCCATACTTATTCCTCTCCTATTTTTTTAAAAAAACCAATATTACCCTTCATCCTCATCTCTAATCTTCATCAAATTCAATTTTCCCTTCTATTCTATATTATACCCCTTCCCATTGTCATCTATTTTTATATCCATCCTCACATTGGTTAATTATGTAATATTCTAGTTGTTGAATACAAATTCAACATTTTAATATAAATCAATTAGTTATATAATGATCTTTTTTGTATATTAATCAATATGAACATGAATATTCCAATTATTTCCATGCAATCCAAATTCTTACAAATCAATTCATTATATTTACCAATAATAACCAAATAATTTCCCCCATATATTCCTCCAAACCACAACCATTGCTGCTTTCAACGCAATATACAATTAATAGTATCTCAATTATTACAACTCCCTAGTTAAACAGAGCTTTTTTTCTTTTGTGTTTTAAAATCTTGAACTCTCCTCTTTTGCCCTAATTTTCCCATTGTTTGCAGTTTTGCACTTACCTCTTTTGGTGAGGAAAAAGAAAAAGACATCACTCTCTGCCTCATTTTGTCACGTTGCAACAAAGACCCTGCTTTACTTTCAGTTTCGCTTTTTCAGCATAGCTAGGGGTAAAAAACTGCTCCAACACTGTTTGCACCTGGCAAAAGACCCCTGCGCAAAACAGGTGAGAGCAAATCAGCTGAGAGTTGGGAGACCAATCTAATCAATTTGTGGTAATTAACCTATGCTAAAGCTGACAGAGGCTGTTTTTTTTATTTTTGCAGGCACCGGTCTACTCATTTCTTTTCTTTTAACACGCATCAGCTGTAGGGCGGCCCTTTGAAGCCCCGCGGCAAGAGTTTAAACCGTTTTTTCCCTCTAGACATCAGCTGAGACTCAGAAGGCAGCAATAGATTGGCAGTGGGCAGGGTAAGCGACCGGCGACCTCCTGGGAACCGGTTTGGGGGCGTGGCCAGCTAATCTCATTACCGCTTCTTCGAACTATTAAATATTTTTATTACCAGTTCTTGCGATCTGCTGCGAACCGGGAGCAACCCACCACTGCCATGGATTGGGACCCCCTAACAGGTGAGCAAGAGATTCTAGGCTGTACTGGCCCAAAGGATCAAGGAAGGTCAAATCGCCCAAGAGGCCAGCAAAGAAGCAGGTTGAGTTCCAGGTCTCCATTAGGAGAAGAATGAGGAGAGACATAAGAGCAGTCTTCTAATACTTGCAGGAAAGCCTCAGGGAAGGAGGTGTTGATTCTTCGTAGTAGCTGAAGGAAGGACATGAAGCAGCAGGTGGAAGCTAATCAGAGAGAAATCCAACCCTGGAAATAAGGAGGAATTTTCTTCCGTGGAGTAAGACTCCCTTCCGCTGTAGAATTCTATGCTTTTCTCTGTGCTTTCTGCCACAATGATTGTGCTTCTCTGTTGTTCATGAACAGAAAACTTCCCACATGAAGCAGAGGCCAAAGGCCACCAAGAAAGTCAGTGACGGGCCATTCCTAGTCCAAGATCAGCTGCCTTCCTTGAGTAGGTTTCTAATGTGGCCATTGTTTACTTGGTTGCTAATGAGGTTGTTAGTTTGCCCGAAAAACCACTAGCCTACAGCTGCCTAATTTTCTGTCATGCAGTAAATATTTAATTTGGCCATGGCTGTCAGAAGGCTTTTCAGAGTAAGTGTGGCTATCAGCAGCCAAGAAATTGGCGGTAAAGTCATGCTTCTGAACTCTTCTGAGTGGCTCACATCTATTTTTCTTCTCTTCACAGAACATCTGGAAAAGATGCTCAGTGGTTTCCTGTTGCATTAAGGGAGACTTTGAGGACTTTCCTGTGCCTCCTGACAGGTACCACAGCCTTCTCCTTAAATCCTGGGCATGTTGAAGCACCATTGATGGACTGTAAGAGAATCTGTAAGAGCCTCTCCCCAAGATGGCTTCCTGTCCCAAAGGGCTTGTGTGGGCAAAAGATGAGCAGGCTGACTGGCCGGTCTTAGAAAGGGGCGGCTAAGCTAAATGTTCTTTGACATGTCACCTTCTTCTTTTGCTCAGGTCTGACCAGGCACAGGAACATGGTGAGCAGCACGGCTGCTCCTCTCATGGAAACACATTTTCATCTAGAGGGGCAAGGACGATTTTGGAACATGGCCAGTGGGGATCCATGCCTCAAAACTGGATGAGGGAGCCTAACAAATTCAAGAAGAGCCCGCTGGATTCATGGGGATATGTTGCAGAGAACTTTGATTTATACATTCAAACGAACCATTATTACTTTCAGGTTTTGATAGGTGTTTGTGTCACCATCAGGAGCCCCAGGAAGGAAGATGTGATGCCTGTTCACAATTAATGGAGGTATCTGGTCTCTCATACCTCCACGGAGGGCGCGCTTCTGCACAATTATGGAGAACTCCACTGAATCGGTAAGGCCTGAACATCTCCTCACCATGCTAATGGCCCTGTCTCTGTGGATTTGTTAATATGCCTATAAAAAGAATATTTGCACTGCTATTTTAGGATCCATTGGAGGAATCCCTTCCAGCAGAAAGCCTGGACAGCCTCCCAGGAGAGAGAGAGAGGTGGAGATTCCCTATCTATGCAGGTAGGTAACACGTTGAAGGGAGAAGGTCCCGCTGGTTCACAAGGGGCTTTGGTGGAAAAGATGGACAGGGTGAGTGACTCATCTTGGAAAGGGGAAGCTGAGCAAGCTTGATTCCTTAAACTTCTCACCTTCTACCTCTGGACAAGACTCTAACGGGAGAAGACCAGGACACAGAAGAAGAGCTCTCTCCCAACGGGGAGAAAACACCTTCCTCAGAGATAAGATTTTGGCAATGGGGCCGAAGGAGGCTATGCCATAAATCCTGATGGTGGAGGGAAGAAATTGTGTAATATTTCACCTTAACCTTAAGGCTTCCAAAGGTCCTCTTGCTGTCGGCACATAGGGGGGTTGTATGCACCCTATGCTTTAGCCATCTTATTGAGGTGCAGAGACCTTTGGATTTAGCCTCCATACTGTCATTTGCAGGACTCCATGACAGTCCTGGTGGGCTCCAGAATCAGCAGCCTGGAGGATGTGGACTTCCTATCTGACCTTCCGGTTGAGGAGTCTGAGGGAAGCTGGGAGGATGCTGCAGCGGCTTCTGATGCTAGCGATTCCTCCAGTCCATGGGTAAGAAAGACAAAGTGTTTTCTGATGGGGAGGGATGGAGGTCCTCTATTCACTTCTCCTAAACTGAGTGAACTGTGCTGGAGCACTCTGGGAAGTGGAGCTAGGTGACACCTGGCCCTTGGGACAACATACATAGGCTAACTATATGCACCCACGTGCATATAGTTTGGTGCCATTGGTTCCTTTGCCAAAAATCAACAGGGAGGGTACATGGCAGTGTACCAAATGAATGTGACCCACCCTGATTAGGCCTTTCCTTTTTGTGTGTCATCCTTTCCAGCACTTCATGCAGGGCTTTAACAGGCAAAGAGTAGAGAGCCTGCTTTTCTGCAGTAGAGCTGGGCTGGAAGTGAGGATTGCTTTTTAAATCCAGAGATTATGCAGCAGGAGAAGCATTGTTTTGATCAGGGATCCCTGTTAGGATATGGTGTGAGCCTAACAGGTTGTCCAGGCAATATATGTGTTCTGTGACTTTAACATGAATATGTATAATATGACTTTAAATTTTACTGCTGTATCATTGTAATGCTGAGTCATGCTGTAATTAGATAATCACAACTTGTAAACATATTTAAGAAGGGAACTGTAATGTAGTCAGTTGATGACATGCTACCATTGTGGGTAGATTTGCTACCATTCTGCTATCATCGTTGATGGATCTGCTACCATCGTGGTTTGTTACCAGAGTGGACTTGTTATTCTAACCAACTACTGTTTGTATTGTAAGAAGATTTTTGTAAAACTTGACTGATTTAACTGGCAAAGTCTTGGATCGTTGAAAAACTATGAGATTGTTTTTTCACTATAAGGTAAACTTTTGATAAATCAGTTTGCACGTATCTTATTCATTGCTCTCAGAAACGTTTTCTCTGTGTTCTATACTCTGCTGGTTGGTAACACGACAATATCCTTAACAATCCCCATTCAATAGGCCCTCTTTTAGGAATGCTGAGTTTCTTTTGCCCCGATGCCTAAAGAGGAACCATTGTCATTCACGGGATTCTCCCAAAGAAGCGCAAGTCACCCTAGAAGGTCTCAGCAGCCTGGAAGAGGACTCCCTGGACTCCACTCTCTAATTCAAAGAGGTATCTGTTTCAGATTCTTCATGGATCACCGCATTGTCATGTCGAAAAGTCTTGTGCAGTTCAATGACGCAGTGAGCCATGCTCTGCAGGGTTACTCAAGGCAGACAGTTCATAGTGGAGGGTCCTAACACAAGGTGACCCAGTGGAGAAGCAAGTGGCAACCCTCTCCAGTATCCTTACTAAGAAAACCCAATGAAAGGTAACAAAAGGATACAAGCCATGATGCCAGAAAACGACGGTCTCAGATTGGAAGGTGCCTAATCCGCTAACTGGGAAGACCAGAGGGGAATTATAAGAAACTCCAGAAAGAGCCGAATTCTGCAATTATCTGAGCACAGGTAGGGCAGGGAGAAGGCGGGAGCAGTGAAGTTCAGTCCGATTACTTGTGAGACATAAATCTCGCCCTTCTTGATGGGCTGCACCAGAAGTTGGCTACTTAGCACAACAGACAGACGGGGCAGATGCTGTGAACCTGCTCCTGAGCAGGGGGTGGACTAGAAGACCTCCACGGTCCCCTCCAACTCTGTTATTCTGTCTGCCTATAGGACGGCTTCAGCAAGGGAGGTATGGAGATGGAGGGCAGAATCACCCCCACCTACAAAGCCCTGCACGGAGCTTCTTTTCCCTGGATGGGGATGGATGGATGTCTTTTTGTTGTTTTTCTTCTTGTTATTGTTGCTGCTGATCTTGTTCTTGTTCTGAGATTTTTTCAATTTGTTATCATTTTATCTATATTGTTAATGCTAAAAGATAAAAGCAACACTTAAATAAAGTTGTTCATTGGCCACAATTATTTTCCTTTAGCTATCAATGTAGCATTCAGTGGGTGGAATGATAAATAATTGTATAACATCGTATACAGTAAAACTACCAAAACACTTTATATACACTAATTTATATTTAGGCCTATTGTCATTTCACTTTTCTTAGGGACAGGTTGAACTTTAGAACCTATAACTCTCAATGACGGAGAGCAGCTACTATATTAGATAATTAGATAAATGGCAAAAATGTTGGGATAGGAATTGTCAACTGACAATGGCTACTGCATATAAGGAAAACCTTTATAAAATGTTTTATAGGTGGCAATTGCCACCGGCAAGGCTAGCAAAAATGTTCAACACCATGTCCGCCAAATGTTGGAAATGCAATCAGACTCTAGGTACTTATTATCATATGTGGTGGACAGGTAGGAAAGGAAGAAAATATTGGATGAAAATACATATATGGTTGGAAAAGATGACTAAGCAGCATATTGATTTAAAACCAGAAATATTTTTGTTAGATATAATACCCAAAAGCTATGACATATTGGAAAAATGAGAACATCCCATCTGATGAAAATATAATTTAGAAAATACTGGATTGTGCAGAGATGGATAGATTGACATTGAAAATCAAAGATAAAGGAGATTCAGAGTATTATTTCATGTGAAATAGGTTTTTCTCAATGGTTAGAGATGAGAGGTAGACATTAGATGAAGAAAGAACATTACTATATTCAAGTAAAATATGAATGTGGTTTATAGCTATAAGTATGCTAATATCAATAGATAACTTGGCATGAAGAATTTCCATGCATGGCGATTTCAATTAAACTGTAAACAAAATTTCTACTGCAAATGAATGGCAATGTAGGATATTTTGCTTCATTCTTGTCCTCTCAGGAACCTTATTAATTGGTAGTACATTTTCAATTGAAAATGGTTGCTTCAAGTTTACTAAGAATTGAGAACATAAGAGGACCACAAAAGTTCACTCTTTTGCATTACTCACAATTGTTTCCCAGAAACTCAGGAATATAATTTGTTTTTCTTTGGGTGTAGGCTATGCACCGAGCTGAAATTCTTTTTTCCTTAGGCTCTCCGGCACTTGAGAAATCATTAAATAATGATCCGAAGATGTGAAAAACTGAACTCAGTACCCTCTGAATGAAAATATGCTCTGCCACTTCTTTTCTTAAATGGAGCTGCAGAACTTCTGAAGGCAAATCATTCCACTGGTAAATAGTCCTAGCTGTTAGGAAGTTTCTCCTTAGTTCTAGGTTCCCCCCCTCCTTGATTAGTTTCCATCCATTGTTCCTTGTCTTGAAGGGCTGCCACAGAGAAGAGGGTGTTGATCCTCCAAAGCAGCTGAGGGAAGGACACGGAGCAGCGGATGGAAGCTCATCAGAGAGAGATCCAACCCTGGAAATAAGGAGGAATTTCCTCACACTGACAACCGTTAAGCAGTGGAACAGTTTGTTTCCAAGACTTCTTTGTGCTCCATTGTTGAGATTTTCAAGAAAAAATTGGGCAATCATTTATCTGAGATGGCAGGAGGAGCCCTTCCTTGGGCAGGGACTTAGACTAAAAGTCGCTTCCTCCCTAGGGTGCCATGATTCCCTCTGTGCTTTGTGCCACAATGATGGTGCTTCTACGTTGTTCGTGAACAGACCATTTCCCACATGAAACCCAGAGGCCAAAGGCTCCCGAGGGAGTCAGCCATCAGCCACTCCTAGACCCAGCTGAGCTGCCATTCTGATGTAGGTATAAAAAATGGCTATTGTTTAACTGTTGCCGAGGGAACGAATTGCCCTGAAAAACCACCAGCCACTGCACAGCTGCTCATTCTCCCTTCGTGCAGTGATCGTACAAGCACTTCGTTGGTCATGGCTGTGAGAAGGTTTTTGAGGGTAAGTGTGGCCATCTCAGCTGCCAGGAAACTGGTAGCGGGGGAGAAAGTCAACTCAGTTCTGACTGACAGCTGTCTATTTCTCTTCTCTTTACAGAACATCTGGAAAAGGTGTTCGCACCTTTTCTGTTGCCGGAAGAGCAACACGGAAGACCTTCCTGTGCCTCCTGACAGGTACCACCCTCTTCTCCTTAAACCCTGGGTATGGTGGGGCAACACGGATGGGCTGCAGAGTCTGTAAGAGGCTCTTCCAGTCCAGAAGGGGTTTCAGGGGCAAAGAGACGGGCAGGCTTACTGGTTAGGTTGAGAAAGGAGAGGGTCAGCTAGATGTATCTTCTTTGACATGTCACCTTCTTCTTCTTTTGGTCAGGACCGAAGAGGCACAGGAAGCGGATGACCAGCAGGGAGAATGGGAGACACATTTTCATGTGTCTGATGGAGACGTCTCTTCCTTGCCTGGGGTAAGGATGCTTCAGCAACATGGGCAGTGGGGGTTCATTCTTCAAAACCGGGCAGGTTAAGGGAAGAATTCCCCCTTGGTGAGAACCTGGCCAGCTGAGAAAACTGAAGAAGATCGCCTTGTTTCATACCTTCAATGAATGAATTGTTAATTGCAGGTTGTGATGGGTGGTCCTGCCACCGCCCGGAGTCCCAGGAAGGAAGATATCCGGCCCGTTCTCATTTCAAGGAGGTTAGTGTTCTCAGCTGAGGGATTCTGAGGAGAAGGGCTAGAAGAAAGGTTTGGAGAGGGGAAGCATCACTCCCCTCTGCCCGTACTTTTACTAAAAGAAGACTGACTCAAGCCCTTCGTTCTCTCCCCAGAAATGAGAGGACACCGAAGTGGACACCGCGGCTGACTACAATTTGGGAGACCTGCACTGAGTCGGTAAGGCCAGAGCAGCTCCTCCCTCTGGTAATGGCAGATGCCCTGTCTCTGTGCATTTGTTATCATGCCAATAGACCGAATACTTGCATTCTTATTTCAGGATCCATCGGGCGTGGAGGAGGGAGGTGCAGGAGGAGACAGTGCCTGTCTTTCAGGGTAGGTAACACTTTCGAGGGTGAAACTTTAGCAGAAGGGAGGCATCTTTGCCTCTGCCTCTGCTAAAGGAAGAAGGACTCGGCAATTTCACCGCCAGGCCAAGACCCTTAGCAGGCCAGCTGGAAGGGTTCTTAGAGCCTCCACATGACCCCTCTTTCAAAAGGGCCATGGCTACTTTTGATCTTTGGCCTCTTCGTTTTCTCCCCCCAGAGAGGAAAGGCAAGAGCACTGGAGGTCGCGGCTGTCCACCAGTTTGGAGGCCTGCACTGAGTTGGTAAGTCCTGGACAGATCTTCCCCATCTGAAAAGAAGTCCTGTCTCTGTGGATTTCTTGGTATGCCAAGAGACGGCATCTTTGGCTTTTGATTTCAGGAACCACAAGACCAACCGGTGCAGGCGGAGATCTCTCCTGAGCTTTTTGAGACGTCTTCAGAGGTAAGAAAGTTTTGGCTATGGGAAGTGGGAGAAATTGGGCTATAGAGCCTTCTAAGCTTAAGGCTTGGAAAGGCTCTCTTGCTGTTGGCCCATAGAGCCATAGGAATCTTATTGGGACACAGAAAGTTTAGCAACCCTCCTGTCATTTGCAGGATTCGCTGACAGTCCTGGCGGGCTCCAGGACCAGCAGCCTCTGGGACGTGGACTCCCTCGCTGACCTTCTGGAGGAGGAATCTGAGGACAGCTGGGACCAGGATGCGGAGGCTTCTTCCAGTCCATGGGTAAGAAAGACAAAGGGTTTTCGATTGGGAGGTCTGGTGGGATCGCTTCCTTTGCTACAAAGTAGCAGAGACTGGTGTCCTAAATGGGAAATGGGATCCCCATTCAATAGGCCCTCTTTTAGGAATTCTGTTTTTTTTTCCTCTGATGGCTAAAGAGGAATGACTGTCATTCACAGGATTCTCCAGAGGAAGGGGAAGACACCCTGGAGGATCTCAGTAGCCTGGAAGAGGACATCCTGGACACCCTGGAACGTCTTCTTCAATGAGAAGAGGTATCTATTTTACCTTCTACATGGGTCAATGCCTTGCCTTGCGAAGCTCAAAGAAGCAATGAGCTATGCTGTGCAGGGCCAGTTAGGTCAGATAGGTCATAGTCGAGGGTGCTTACACAACATGGCCAGCACCCTCGAAGGAAATGGCAACCCTCTCCGGTATCCTTAGTAAGAAAACCCCAGGAAAAATATCTAAGGGCCACGATGCCAGAAGATGAGCCCCTCAGATTGGAAGAGTGGAGGGCAATTACAAGTAGCTCCAGAAAGAGCAAAGTGGACCTAACGATAGCCTTTGATTCCTCACTCAGATGCTTCCTCAGATTCGTCTCCAGAGGTCAGCTTGAAGGTGGAGGAGGAACCAGCACCAGCCACCTCAGGAGGTGAGTTGGTCAATAGCTCTGAGTAGCCTGCTGAGAGTGATTTGGCTGAAATAACAGCTGGAAGGTGATGCTGGGAACGTGTTCATGGGAAGGGGGTTGGACTAGAAGACCTCCAAGGTCCCTTCAAACTCTATTATTCTGTCTGCCTATAGGATGGCTTCAGCAACGTAGGGTATTGGTGTCGTCCGCCACCAACCTGCGGAGCTGGCAGCGGAGTCCGACAGTGAGGAGGCTGAGGAAGAACACGGGCCAGTCCAGGAGGCTGGGGAAAGCCCGGATCTTTACAACTGCTTCGCAATGGGATCGCCAAGAAGTGACGAGGACAATCGGCGCCGGGGCCTTCCCCAAGACCACAGAAAACATGGTCGGGAAACGCCCTGAGCCCTATCTAGGGGAGACCCTGGGTCAGGTGCGCAACAACACGAGGGGACGTGGAGCCCCAACCCTCCTGCCACTTAACCTTGGCGGCAAAAGTATTCTTGTCAATAATCTGCAGGGGACTCCGGCTTACACATTGGTTGACTCTGGAGCTACAACTAACTTTATGGACATGAGGTTTGCAGTCACTCAGTGTCCAGTGCATCCTACTGTGTTTGTGGAGACCATTGATGGCCTGGTGCTTCTGTCTGGGCCTATTAACGGCCACACTCACTTGGCTGCATCATGGGACTTTATGGACAAAAACCTTTTATCTGGCCCTCATCGTTGCCACTGTCCGCCCCAGTCCTGTTCGTGAAAAAGAAGACTGGAGACTTGTGGCTTTGTTGCAACTACCGCAAGTTAAATGCCATCACAATGTGCACCCAGTATCCTCTGCTCCTTATTCCTGAACTCTTGGAAGGGCTTTTAGAGGCTGCTGTGTTCACTAAATTGGACTTGCGAGGAGTTTATAATCTTGTTTGGATCGTCCCAGGGATGAATGGAAGACGGCGTTTGGCACTCATTCTGGACATTTTGAGCATACGGTCATGCCGTTTGGGCTGACCAATGCTCCTGCCACCTTCCAACATTTCATGAATGACATTTTTAGGGACCTCTTGGACAAGTTTGTTGTAATTTATTTAGATCATCTACTCTCCTTCCCGGGAGAACCACCAACAGCATCTCCCCCTGCTCCTGCAACATCTTCGGGAGTATCATCTGTATGCTAAACTAGAGAAATGCCAGTTTTTCCAGTCCACTGTTGAGTTCCTGGGCATTGAATCCCTCCCGAGGGCATTGCCATGGAGTCGAGCAAGCTGGAGTCTTTGCGTAGTTGGCAAGCGCCTTGGTGAGTGAAGGATATCCAGTGGCTCCTCGGGTTCGCCAACTACTATTGGACCTTTATCCCCGGCTTTGCTGCCTGGACCACGCCCATCACTTGGCTTCTGCAGAAAAAGGCCCCGTTCCGGGAGGTTACCCCCGAGCAGCAGGCATTCCAGGCCTTGAAACAGGCCTTCATGAAGGAGCCTATCTTGAAGCATCCTGACCACCACTGTCTGTTTGGGGTAGAAGCAGATGCATCGGGTGTTGCTATTGCTGCGGTGTTGCTACAGGCTTGCACCGCAGGCGGTACCCTCTTCCCTTGCGCATATTTTTCACGGAACCTCAACCCTTCCAAGTACAATTACAGCATCTGGGAGAAGATGGTACTGGCCATTAAGATGACGTTTGAGATCTGGAGACATCTTCTGGAGAGGGCCTGGCATCAAATGGAAGTCCGGACAGACCATAAAAACTTGGACTTACTACAGACAGCCCGGAAACTGAACCAACAGTAGATTCGGTGGTCCCTCTTCCTTGCCAGGTTCAATTTCTGCATTACCTACATCCTTAGTGGTCGCAACCAAACGCTGGATGCGCACTAGTGGAAACCAGAGTAGTCCCACATCAAAAACCTGCTTCTGCTCCTGACAGTGTTGCCTGTAGAGTCTTTCTCTGTGGTTTAGGAACCAGTGGATTTATGGGGTCAGATACGGGAAGCGCAGCGTCATGATGCCCACGTGAAGAATGGAAGGAAGGGGTAGGGCCCGCCTCTCCAAGGACGTTTTATGTGGAACGCTTGTGGTACCGAGACAGGCTCTACGTGCTGGTGGGGCCGCTCTGGGGACTTATCTTGCCGCAGTGCCATGTTAATCCTGTGACGGGGCACTTTGGCCTCTTTAAGACACTGAATCTAGTTTCTCGCCCTTTTGGTGGCCCCGATTGAGACACGATATCCAGGCTTATGTCACATCTTGTGTTCACTGCTGACAGGCCAGGTCGGCAACCAGAGCCCCTTCAGGGCTGTTCCAGCCATTGCCAACACCAGAGAGAACCTAGGGTGCCATTTCCATGGACTTCTTGACAGAATTACCTCCGTCTTCCGGATTCATGACCGTGTTCGTGGTGGGCGACGTGCTGACGAAGATGGCACATTTCAATCCATGTTGGGGTTTACCAACGGCTCACGTCACCGCCCACATGTTTATCCAACATGCCTTCCGGCTGCACGGCCTACCTGATATGGTCGTTTGGGATAGAGATGCTCAATTTACTGCCCAGTTCTGGAAAGGGCTGATGACAGCCTTTGACATGAAAATGTGCCTGTCATCGGCACATCATCCGGATACCGACGTTGGGTCTGAGAAAGTTATTGACATTCTGGAACAATACCTGCGCTGCTTCGTGAAAAAGCAACAAGATAATTGAGAGAGCAGAGTTCACGTTTAACAATTCGCAGCACACGCGCGACCCCTCCACACTCCCCCCAGTTTTGGCACGTGATGGCAAAAACGTTCCTCATCACTGCTGTAGGATATCTTGCTTGAGTCGGGGGCTGGACTAGAAGACCTCCAAGCTCCAAGTTGTTTTGAGAACCTGGCTTCTCCATTACTTTTGCTTGCCAGAAGGACGCAAAAGCTCATCACATGACCCTGGGAGACTGCAACCGTCAGAAAGATGAGTCAGTTGCCAAGTGTCTGAATATAGATCACGTGACCGTGGGGATGATGCGATGGTCATTAAATATGAAAAACGGTCATAAGTCCATTTTTTCAATGGTGTTCTAACTTTGAACTGTTGTAACTCGAGAATCACCTGTACTTTCTGCAGCATCAAGCGGTGTATTGTCAATAAGAGGTGGAATTTTGTTCAGCGACTTCAGGCAGATCTGTCCTTGGAACATCGTGATGGTAGGCACAGAAAGCAAGTAAAACTGCTAGGCTGGCATAAACTTTGTATTCTACCGGAAAGGAGTTTTACAGACCAGTACTCAGGTTACAGTATCTAACAGGCTATAATTTCATGCACGTGATGCTAAGTTTTTGCTACAATACATACGCCAGCATAATACTGTATAGAATAAGATACACAAATGAGACAACTAAAATGGCAGGGAAAGTGCATGTCTTAACCTGGCACGAAGAATTTCCATGCATGGCCATTTCAATTGAACTGTAAACAAAAAATTTACCACAAGTGAATGGCAATGTAGCATACCTTGCTTGGATACGTCACGAGTAAATGCCCTTCCTGGGCAGACCCTAACTTCCAAACTGGTAACTCAGGGGTTAACTACCCTAGGGAAGCCCACCTCCCCTTCTTCTGTTCTCCCCTTACCTGTAGTTCCACCTCCAGGGTACTTAAGGCCTCCTCATGTAGACACCGGCCTTGTTCCTGAAGATACCTGTAAGAAAGCAGACAAGCATTAATAAAGATATCCTTGATGAACCAATCCAGGTGTCTTCATAAGTTATTGGGCCCAAACGCGATCCAAGGTAACAAAATGGTAGCAGTCGATGGTTGGGCAACCGAATAACCAGAAGATATGCCAGAAAAGAATCGCAAGACAGAGGAGAGAAAAAAGCCACAAACAAGATCAGAAACAAAGAGGCTGGAAAAACAACAGCCCGCACTCGAAGACATGGCAGCAAAAACGACGTCGGAAGACGAAAGAGAAAATAGCCCTGAAATCTACTCATCGGACAATGAGCAGGGGCCGGATGATCTGAGTGGGGAAGAGCCCGAACGAGCAGACATCAGCAGGCTCAGACGCGAAATGCTGAGCCTACTGGAAACCTCCGCCACAGATGAAGACCTCGTGGCCGGCATCAGCAACCTCATCCGAAGCCGGGACGAGGCCAGAAGGAGCCAGGGACACAAAGCGGGACAGCCGGACACAACCCCGGTAAACCCTCCCCCTGAACAATTGCTACCTGAAAAGCCAGGGAGGCGCTGCCGCACCAATCCTGGAGTGGTGGCCATCTTTAAACACGTGGCCAAAAAAGATGGCGACCTCCAAAACATTAAATTTGAATATGCAAAATGGCTGGCCAATGAGATGCCGGAACCCCAAAAACTACAATATGGGGCGATCCCACGGACGAAAGTGAGGAATCACCCCCCGAAGACACCCCTACCGAGCGGCAGGTCGAAAAAGCGATAAAAACGCTCACCGCCGCCTTTGGGCCTAAAATGAGAATTCTAAAGGGGCCCCCCAAGACGCCCAAAAAACCCAAGGGGGAAGGGAGAAGACCCCCCAACTTCCTACCGAGGGACGCGGATGCCGCTGGGGACCCACCGACGCCGCAGTGCCACCCGGCCGCGGTACGACACTCCACTCCCAAGCCACGCCTGCCGGAAAGGGCCGAATGGAGAGGATACTCACCGCCACCGTCAGGACTGCCGCAGACGGGAACCAGGGGTCAGCCAGCAGAGAGAGCAGCCCTCCCGGACCACCGCTGGACATCTGGAGCCAGAGCAGAGGCCTACCCATCCTGGAGAAGCGGCCTCAACGGAGCAGTGACGAGAGGATCCTTCCCCGACGAAGCCACGACAGGAATGGACTCCGCGCATGCGCAGAAGATCCTGTGGACCAAGAAAGAAAAAAAAATGCAAGGAGGGATTTTTAAATTACCTACCATCGTTCCTGAGCCATTCTGCTGCTATCAGCATGTCAAACACCATGGACAGCAACAGCCAGCTGTGAGTAACACACAAAATAACACAGGGAACTTACCAAATGGGTTCCCTACACTAAAAATGGAGGGATCAAACCTAATGGAGCGGTATCAACAACTCCAAGTCATCCTCTTCAAGGAAAATATGATGTTTTTCATCACTGATCCACCAGATAGACCCTGGACTTTTGAAATGGACTGCATGCACCACAAAGCGTTTTATCTGCTGATTTCCAGCATATCACCCACCATCTATTATAGTATTGAAAATGACTTAACTGTATTTGATATTGTTCAAAAAATGTTTGGTTACTTTTATAGTGACAGTGTAGCCACCACCACAAAAATCTCCAAAGACATCTACTCAGCCAGAATCAAACCTGGGGTGTCAATGGGGGAACATTTGATGGAATTAAATGCAGCTAGGGCAGAACTACAACTGAGGGGGGAAATTGTCTCCGAACAAACAATGAAAAGCATTATACTTAACTCACTTGACCCTTCCTGGCAAACATTCCTCACACATCTAAACATCCTCAGCCTAGGGCACATGACAGTAGATAGCCTCTCCAACCTCCTGATTGCAGAAGACAATCACAGAAAAGGCCAACAAATAACTCACAGAGAACACAGACAGACACGGAGGGTAGCCTTTACAGACAACTCTTGAGATTCCACAGAATGTTACAACTGTGGATTAAGGAGACACTACAGACGAGACTGCACCAAGGGCAACAGAGATCGAAGTAAACACGAACAATGCAGTAGACACCCAGAAAGGCGCCACCACGACAACAGAATAAAGCGCAGAGACTCACCTAGGCCCTGGGAGAGAAAGGGGAACAGGGACAGTTCAAGGGATAGCCGGGACGGGTCGTTGTGCAGGGTAGGGGGGCCCACACACGAAACCCCGCAAGACAGCAAACCAGGCGGAGAGGGATCCTGGTGGCTCATCGACTCCGGAGCCACCAACCACACCACATGCGACAGGGAGCTCCTCTCTTCCTTCACAAAGGAAGACTACCTAATTAAAGTAGCAAACCAAAGTGATGTAAGGGTAACAGGGAAAGGCAACGTAGTACTCCCCAACATAGGCAGAATAGAGGGGGTATTACTAGTACCTGAGATACCCCACAACATACTTGCCTCCCTGAAACTCAGCAAGGAAGCAGGGATAGAGATCAGCATCAAGGAGGGAGGAATCACCATGGCCAGGGATAATAAAACCATTGGGAAAATCACAGTCAGAGGGAGGCTGCCTTATTTTCACGCAAACAAAGCTGACTCACATAACGAAGATACCAACACGGGAGGTGAAACAAAAGGGGGCAAACCCAAGGGCAATGAGAAACAAGAAAGAGAGGATGCACACCCTCACAAGGGAGGCACACAAGGCACAGGGAAGATCAATTTAGGGAAGTCCCTCCACGATGAGTTCGCACATCTGCTCCACCGCAAACTAGGGCACGCCAGCTTCCCAGTTATCCAAAAGGTTGCCAGTTGTACTGAGGAATCCAAAATAAAGAACTGTGAAACTTACTTGGACTGCTCTGTATGTAAATGTTCTAAGCTCAAGGTGGCCCCCAGGTCCAAAAAGGCCACACGCTCTACACATTTGCAATGGTACACATGGACCTCGTAGGCCCCCTGAAGCCGTCCATAAAGTATGGCAAGAGTTTCTTCCTAACCATAGTGGACGATTACAGTCGTTACGGCTTCGTATATACACTAAGACACAAAAACGAGACTTACCAGAAATTCAAAGAATTCTATAAACGGGTAGAAATACAACACGACACAAAAATAAAGAAAATAATGACAGATAGAGGATCAGAATTCCTATCTGGAGACTTCTCACATTGGTTGAAGTCAAAGGGTGTTCTGCATTTTACATCTTCGCCTTTCTCAGCTTTTCAGAATCGGGGAGGGGGGCAGAACGAAAAAATTCCACCCTGCAGACAATGATGAGATGCGTCCTCGAGGACGCTGGACTAGGCCAACACTACTGGACCGAAGCCCTAGTCTACTCTAACTACACCATCAACAGGCTCTGGTCCAGTGTACTAGACAAGACACCTTATGAAGTCACGTACAACAAAAAACCACAGATATCTCACCTGCACATTTTTGGGGTCACTGCAGACGTACACATACCAAAATAACTACGCAGAAAGGGAGACAAGGTATCTAAACGACTCAGATTCATGGGCTATGAGCCAAGCACAAAGGGATTCAGGTTCATAGATAGTAATAATAGATTCATCATCTCCAGAACTGCCACATTCCACGAACAGGCAAACTGGTCAAGAATATACCTGAATGAACTACAACACCAGATAGAAGCCAATCACAACAAGCAAGGCAAAAGTGATCACCCCGACACAGACTACACACACACAAGGGAAGAGAAATCAGAACAACAGGGAGGCAAAAACACAACACAGAAGTCAAGCCAAAATAAACCGAAGGTAGACTCACTCACCAACAGAGAAGCGAGGTACATGCACGACATGGAGACCCTACCAGGTAGGCCAGTCAGGGCCAATAGAAACCAAATGCCCAAGAGACTCAATGACTACGTCATGCACCTACAATCCAGCCCCATCACCCCCGAAACATACGATGACGCCGACTGGGCCGGTGACACAAAGAGCAGGAAAAGTACCTCAGGGTACATCTTCTTCCTGAATGACTGTCCCGTATACTGGTACACCGGTAAGCAGAATCTCGTGGCCACATCCACCACTGAGGCTGAATACATATGCTTATCCAAGGCCATAACCAGCCTCATATGGTTCGACGAGCTACTCACCAATATCTGGGCAGAACCCACACACCCCATTCACATATTTGAGGATAACAAGGCAGCCATAGAAATATCCACCTCAGATGCTATAGGTCATAGGTCTAGGCATATAGACATCAAACATAAACACGTGAGACAATTCCATAAGTCAGGATTCATCACCATCATACACTGTGACACAGAACACCAGACAGCAGACATACTCACAAAGCCTCTACAACACAAGCAACATTCATACCTTACATCTAGGCTTTGTGTCACACCCGTAAACCCACATCAATCAGGGCCAATCAACCTCAGGGGTGGGCATTTAGAGGGGGATTTGTCACGCGTAAATGCCCTCCCTGGGCAGACCCTAACTTCCAAACTGGTAACTCAGGGGTTAACTACCCTAGGCAAGCCCACCTCCCCTTCTTTTGTTCTCCCCTTACCTGTAGCTCCACCTCCAGGGTACTTAAGGCCTCCTCACGTAGACACCGGCCTTGTTCCTGAAGATACCTCTAAGAAAGCAGACAAGCATTAAAAAAGATATCCTTGATGAACCAATCCATGTGTCTTCATAAGTTATTGGGCCCAAACTCGATCCAAGGGAACAGGATATTGTGCTCTCAGGAATCTTGTTAATTGGTACATTTTCAATTGAAAAGGAAAAGTTGATTTACGTTTACTAAGAATTGAGAATATAAGAGGACCATGAAAGTTCATTCTTCTGCTTTACTCACAATAGTTTCTCAGAAACTCAAAATTGTCTCCACTCTTCTTTGTTCCTCAGGATCACCATCTAAATGGGAAAGAAATTCCTATTTAATTCCTCCGTCTGATGGTCAACCAGACTGACCTTCTCTATTAGGAATCATAAACCCATCTGTTGAAATAGCGCCCCCCAAAATGTTATTGGCACATGCTCGGTTGTATCTAGCTAGGGCAATTCTGAGGCCAATTTATACCTTTTTTTCTTCCCCACTTCCTAATTAAAAGCAATTTGGGGGATTATTTATTATATATTCAAGGAGCACTGATGATGTTTTTCGATAAATGTCTTAAACAAAATAACTAACCTGGATCCTTTCTTGGAATATGCATTTACAGTACTTATGAAAGAAAGGTTCTATATTGACCATATAATCACAGACTGGAAGGTCAAATCCTGAAGAGACATTTATCAGAGGCCATTAATGTCATCTAGAAGCTGAATTTAACAGAATAACAGAGTTGGAAGGGACCTTGGAGGTCTCCTAGCCCAACTCCCTGGTCAAGCAGGAGACCATGGACCATTTCAGACAAATGGCTGTCCAATCTCTTCTTTAAAACCTCACTGATAGAACAGCCATCCATTCTGCAGAAAACCTGTTCCAGTGGTTAATTGTTCTTCCGATCGGGAAGTTTCTCCTTCGTTCTAGGTTGATCCTCTCCTTCATCACTTTTCACCTGTTACAGCCACTTCTCTGTGACAGCCCCTCCGATGTTGGAAGACTGCTATCATGTCACCCATAGTCTTTATCTTTCTTAGATATAGCCAGTTCCTGCAACCCTTCATCATATGTTTTAGTCTCCAGCCCCCTAATCATCTTCTCTGTTTTTCTCTGCACCCTTTCTATAGACTCAGCATCTTTGTTGTATTGGGCTGGCCAAAACTGGAGATAATATTCCAAAATATGCTCTTATTAAAGCAATGTGGTATGTATCTTCTTCCATTTCCTGATCTCTACACCACCACCACCACCACCAAGGCATTAAAAAGTGGCTGTTTTCCCTCCCCTTGGGGCAGGATGTTTTTCAGTGGACGTAGTTTTTCATCTGAACGTGTAAGCTTCCTCTGGTGTGATGCGTTTTTTTGGTTGTTGATGATGCCGATAATATTGCTTACTACCCAAAGTCATATGTCATATGGGTGGCTAGATACATTGAAATAAATAAAATTGTCTTGATTATCTAGTGATAACTTCCAAGTTATTCGCATTTTTCAAGTTTCCCATATCTCAGCTGCCACTCAAGCACTCCTCTAGGCCATGGACCACAGTAACCGACCTACTCAAATATTCTATACGAAGGATGTGTTGTCAAAATGAAATAGAAGAATGCAAGAATGAATCCTCCTGGGAGTGCATCAATACAGAAGAGATATTAGATTTTTAAGAGACACCAATTATTTTAATCAGTGCAATCTGCTGTTCCTATTGCCATATGATCAGAACAGCAAAAGCAAGAGTTCAATAGGTCTCTCACTAACCAATTATGGAAAACGTGCTACTTGCCATTTCCACAATTCTTCTCAAAAAGTCCATTCACTGGGTAAATCCACTGCATCTGACGACAGAACTGCAACTGTTTTACCATAATGTCCTGCAAAACAGAGAAAGGCACAATAAAAAGGAAAGTCCAAGAGGTCCTTTAATATGATGAGATAATTAAATGAAGTGCTAATGTCTTTAGCTCTTTCCTGCCTTCATTAAGCTGTTGTTTTAGTAGAGTGTATTAAGAGGAAACTAAAAACCTAGCAAAATTATACTGTGTGTGTTATGTATATAACGTTGGCGGGAAATTTAAACAACAATAGGTCATTTGTGATTGGTCAGCTCCCGGCCCATCAAGGTATATAAAGGGAGCTGTTTGACTGTACCTCCAGCTGAAGTCTCACTCTAAATTCAAGAGCTGTTGTTACGCACTAGTTGCTCCTGCCTTTTCATTCCCACGACTCAACGTTGGCGACGAAGGTAGGATTGAGGCAATGAGAAGCAAGCCGGAAAAGAGCTAACAACAGCGGATTCAGCCAGGCTGACGAGCCCCGTACATGGCAGGACTACCACGATGTCTGCCTATGTACCACCAAAGCCTTTCGACCCAGCCAGAGAGAAGTGGGGGTCGTATATGACTCGGTTTGAGTGTTCCCTGGAAGTCAGCGACATGCAGGGCCTCCCCGACAACCGGAACAGAGCCCTATTCCTCAGCCACTGCGGACCGGAGGTCTTCGACATGGCTGAATCACTTTCGGAACCGACTCCGGTTCAGACTATATTGTGGGAAGCCTCGCTTAGGGCATATTACCAACAACTACCGGTAGATGGCGCTACCGTGGAGGCACAGACTGTAGTAACTCACAAAGGTGCCTTCAAATGTACCAGGCTGCATTTTGGAGTCAGCATAGCCCCCGGACTATTCCAAAGTACCATGGAGCGTCTGTTACAAGGACTGCCAGGGGTGGTGCCTTATTTTGATGATGTCCTCATCAAAGGAAGGAAGGGAAGAGAAATTAGAGTAGGACTGAGGGTATGAGAGGGAGGAAGAGAGGAGGAGGAGGAGAAAGGAAAGGAAGTAGGGAGGAGAAGAAGGGGGGGAGAGAAAGTAAGAAGGAAAGAAAAAAGAGAAGAGGTAGGTTTGAGGAGAAAGATTGCTGTGCAATAAAAAAGATGAAAGGGAAGAAAGCCAACCCCAAACAAATATAAAAATATTAAGATAAAGAATGACTTGTTAAACTTTAAAGAATGAAAGAGAACAAATATGAATAAATAGCAATAATTAGAAACACACATAGAAACATACAATGTATTTTCTTTGAACAGGGTATTTGGCCGGTTCACAAATTTAAACAGTGTTTAGTCATTTCAATTAAATTTACAATTTCTCTATTTCCTTTTTGCCATACTTATTCCTCTCCTATTTTTTTAAAAAAACCAATATTACCCTTCATCCTCATCTCTAATCTTCATCAAATTCAATTTTCCCTTCTATTCTATATTATACCCCTTCCCATTGTCATCTATTTTTATATCCATCCTCACATTGGTTAATTATGTAATATTCCAGTTGTTGAATACAAATTCAACATTTTAATATAAATCAATTAGTTATATAATGATCTTTTTTGTATATTAATCAATATGAACATGAATATTCCAATTATTTCCATGCAATCCAAATTCTTACAAATCAATTCATTATATTTACCAATAATAACCAAATAATTTCCCCCATATAATCCTCCAAACCACAACCATTGCTGCTTTCAATGCAATATACAATTAATAGTATCTCAATTATTACAACTCCCTAGTTAAACAGAGCTTTTTTTCTTTTGTGTTTTAAAATCTTGAACTCTCCTCTTTTGCCCTAATTTTCCCATTGTTTGCAGTTTTGCACTTACCTCTTTTGGTGAGGAAAAAGAAAAAGACATCACTCTCTGCCTCATTTTGTCACGTTGCAACAAAGACCCTGCTTTACTTTCAGTTTCGCTTTTTCAGCATAGCTAGGGGTAAAAAACTGCTCCAACACTGTTTGCACCTGGCAAAAGACCCCTGCGCAAAACAGGTGAGAGCAAATCAGCTGAGAGTTGAGAGACCAATCTAATCAATTTGTGGTAATTAACCTATGCTAAAGCTGACAGAGGCTGTTTTTTTTATTTTTGCAGGCACCGGTCTACTCATTTCTTTTCTTTTAACACGCATCAGCTGTAGGGCGGCCCTTTGAAGCCCCGCGGCAAGAGTTTAAACCGTTTTTTCCCTCTAGACATCAGCTGAGACTCAGAAGGCAGCAATAGATTGGCAGTGGGCAGGGTAAGCGACCGGCGACCTCCTGGGAACCGGTTTGGGGGCGTGGCCAGCCAATCTCATTACCGCTTCTTCGAACTATTAAATATTTTTATTACCAGTTCTTGCGATCTGCTGCGAACCGGGAGCAACCCACCACTGCCATGGATTGGGACCCCCTAACAGGTGAGCAAGAGATTCTAGGCTGTACTGGCCCAAAGGATCAAGGAAGGTCAAATCGCCCAAGAGGCCAGCAAAGAAGCAGGTTGAGTTCCAGGTCTCCATTAGGAGAAGAATGAGGAGAGACATAAGAGCAGTCTTCTAATACTTGCAGGAAAGCCTCAGGGAAGGAGGTGTTGATTCTTCGTAGTAGCTGAAGGAAGGACATGAAGCAGCAGGTGGAAGCTAATCAGAGAGAAATCCAACCCTGGAAATAAGGAGGAATTTTCTTCCGTGGAGTAAGACTCCCTTCCGCTGTAGAATTCTATGCTTTTCTCTGTGCTTTCTGCCACAATGATTGTGCTTCTCTGTTGTTCATGAACAGACAACTTCCCACATGAAGCAGAGGCCAAAGGCCACCAAGAAAGTCAGTGACCGGCCATTCCTAGTCCAAGATCAGCTGCCTTCCTTGAGTAGGTCTCTAATGTGGCCATTGTTTACCTGGTTGCTAATGAGGGTGTTAGTTTGCCCGAAAAACCACTAGCCTACAGCTGCCTATTTTTCTGTCATGCAGTAAATATTTAATTTGGCCATGGCTGTCAGAAGGCTTTTCAGAGTAAGTGTGGCTATCAGCAGCCAAGAAATTGGCGGTAAAGTCATGCTTCTGAACTCTTCTGAGTGGCTCACATCTATTTTTCTTCTCTTCACAGAACATCTGGAAAAGATGCTCAGTGGTTTCCTGTTGCATTAAGGGAGACTTTGAGGACTTTCCTGTGCCTCCTGACAGGTACCACAGCCTTCTCCTTAAATCCTGGGCATGTTGAAGCACCATTGATGGACTGTAAGAGAATCTGTAAGAGCCTCTCCCCAAGATGGCTTCCTGTCCCAAAGGGCTTGTGTGGGCAAAAGATGAGCAGGCTGACTGGCCGGTCTTAGAAAGGGGCGGCTAAGCTAAATGTTCTTTGACATGTCACCTTCTTTTTTTGCTCAGGTCTGACCAGGCACAGGAACATGGTGAGCAGCACGGCTGCTCCTCTCATGGAGACACATTTTCATCTAGAGGGGCAAGGACAATTTTGGAACATGGCCAGTGTGGATCCATGCCTCAAAACTGGATGAGGGAGCCTAACAAATTCAAGAAGAGCCCGTTGGATTCATGGGGATATATTGCAGAGAACTTTGATTTATACATTCAAACGAACCATTATTACTTTCAGGTTTTGATAGGTGTTTGTGTCACCATCAGGAGCCCCAGGAAGGAAGATGTGATGCCTGTTCACAATTAATGGAGGTATCTGGTCTCTCATACCTCCACGGAGGGCGCGCTTCTGCACAATTATGGAGAACTCCACTGAATCGGTAAGGCCTGAACATCTCCTCACCATGCTAATGGCCCTGTCTCTGTGGATTTGTTAATATGCCTATAAAAAGAATATTTGCACTGCTATTTTAGGATCCATTGGAGGAATCCCTTCCAGCAGAAAGCCTGGACAGCCTCCCAGGAGAGAGAGAGAGGTGGAGATTCCCTATCTATGCAGGTAGGTAACACGTTGAAGGGAGAAGGTCCCGCTGGTTCACAAGGGGCTTTGGTGGAAAAGATGGACAGGGTGAGTGACTCATCTTGGAAAGGGGAAGCTGAGCAAGCTTGATTCCTTAAACTTCTCACCTTCTACCTCTGGACAAGACTCTAACGGGAGAAGACCAGGACGCAGAAGAAGAGCTCTCTCCCAACGGGGAGAAAACACCTTCCTCAGAGATAAGATTTTGGCAATGGGGCCGAAGGAGGCTATGCCATAAATCCTGATGGTGGAGGGAAGAAATTGTGTCATATTTCACCTTAACCTTAAGGCTTCCAAAGGTCCTCTTGCTGTCGGCACATAGGGGGGTTGTATGCACCCTATGCTTTAGACATCTTATTGAGGTGCAGAGACCTTTGGATTTAGCCTCCATACTGTCATTTGCAGGACTCCATGACAGTCCTGGTGGGCTCCAGAATCAGCAGCCTGGAGGATGTGGACTTCCTATCTGACCTTCCGGTTGAGGAGTCTGAGGGAAGCTGGGAGGATGCTGCAGCGGCTTCTGATGCTAGCGATTCCTCCAGTCCATGGGTAAGAAAGACAAAGTGTTTTCTGATGGGGAGGGATGGAGGTCCTCTATTCACTTCTCCTAAACTGAGTGAACTGTGCTGGAGCACTCTGGGAAGTGGAGCTAGGTGACACCTGGCCCTTGGGACAACATACGTAGGCTAACTATATGCACCCACGTGCATATAGTTTGGTGCCATTGGTTCCTTTGCCAAAAATCAACAGGGAGGGTACATGGCAGTGTACCAAATGAATGTGACCCACCCTGATTAGGCCTTTCCTTTTTGTGTGTCATCCTTTCCAGCACTTCATGCAGGGCTTTAACAGGCAAAGAGTAGAGAGCCTGCTTTTCTGCAGTAGAGCTGGGCTGGAAGTGAGGATTGCTTTTTAAATCCAGAGATTATGCAGCAGGAGAAGCATTGTTTTGATCAGGGATCCCTGTTAGGATATGGGGTGAGCCTAACAGGTTGTCCAGGCAATATATGTGTTCTGTGACTTTAACATGAATATGTATAATATGACTTCAAATTTTACTGCTGGATCATTGTAATGCTGAGTCATGCTGTAATTAGATAATCACAACTTGTAAACATATTTAAGAAGGGAACTGTAATGTAGTCAGTTGATGACATGCTACCATTGTGGGTAGATTTGCTACCATTGTGCTATCATCGTTGATGGATCTGCTACCATCGTGGTTTGTTACCAGAGTGAACTTGTTATTCTAACCAACTACTGTTTGTATTGTAAGAAGATTTTTGTACCACTTGACTGATTTAACTGGCAAAGTCTTGGATCGTTGAAAAACTATGAGATTGTTTTTTCACTATAAGGTAAACTTTTGATAAATCAGTTTGCACGTATCTTATTCATTGCTCTCAGAAACGTTTTCTCTGTGTTCTATACTCTGCTGGTTGGTAACACGACAATATCCTTAACAATCCCCATTCAATAGGCCCTCTTTTAGGAATGCTGAGTTTCTTTTGCCCCGATGCCTAAAGAGGAACCATTGTATTCACGGGATTCTCCCAAAGAAGCGGAAGTCACCCTAGAAGGTCTCAGCAGCCTGGAAGAGGACTCCCTGGACTCCACTCTCTAATTCAAAGAGGTATCTGTTTCAGATTCTTCATGGATCACCGCACTGTCATGTCGAAAAGTCTTGTGCAGTTCAATGATACAGTGAGCCATGCTCTGCAGGGTTACTCAAGGCAAACAGTTCATAGTGGAGGGTCCTAACACAAGGTGACCCAGTGGAGAAGCAAGTGGCAACCCTCTCCAGTATCCTTACTAAGAAAACCCAATGAAAGGTATCAAAAGAATACAAGCCATGATGCCAGAAAACGACCGTCTCAGATTGGAAGGTGCCTAATCCGCTAACTGGGAAGACCAGAGGGGAATTATAAGAAACTCCAGAAAGAGCCGAATTCTGCAATTATCTGAACACAGGTAGGGCAGGGAGAAGGCGGGAGCAATGAAGTTCAGTCCGATTACTTGTGAGACGTAAATCTCGCCCTCCTTGATGGGCTGCACCAGAAGTTGGCTATTTAGCACAACAGACAGACGGGGCAGATGCTGTGAACGTGCTCATGAGCAGGGGGTGGACTAGAAGACCTCCACGGTCCCCTCCAACTCTGTTATTCTGTCTGCCTATAGGACGGCTTCAGCAAGGGAGGTATGGAGATGGAGGGCAGAATCACCCCCACCTACAAAGCCCTGCACGGAGCTTCTTTTCCCTGGATGGGGATGGATGGATGTCTTTTTGTTGTTTTTCTTCTTGTTATTGTTGCTGCTGATCTTGTTCTTGTTCTGAGATTTTTTCAATTTGTTATCATTTTATCTATATTGTTAATACCAAAAGATAAAAGCAACACTTAAATAAAGTTGTTCATTGGCCACAATTATTTTCCTTTAGCTATCAATGTAGCATTCAGTGGGTAGAATGATAAATAATCGTATAACATCGTATACAGTAAAACTACCAAAACACTTTATATACACTAATTTATATTTAGGCCTATTGTCATTTCACTTTTCTTAGGGACAGGTTGAACTTTAGAACCTATAACTCTCAATGACGGAGAGCAGCTACTATATTAGATAATTAGATAAATGGCAAAAACGTTGGGATAGGAATTGTCAACTGACAATAGCTACTGCATATAAGGAAAACCTTTATAAAATGTTTTATAGGTGGCAATTGCCACCGGCAAGGCTAGCAAAAATGTTCAACACCATGTCCGCCAAATGTTGAAAATGCAATCAGACTCTAGGTACTTATTATCATATGTGGTGGACAGGTAGGAAAGGAAGAAAATATTGGATGAAAATACATATATGGTTGGAAAAGATGACTAAGCAGCATATTGATTTAAAACCAGAAATATTTTCGTTAGATATAATACCCAAAAGCTATGACATATTGGAAAAATGAGAACACCCCATCTGATGAAAATATAATTTAGAAAATACTGGATTGTGCAGAGATGGATAGATTGACATTGAAAATAAAAGATAAAGGAGATTCAGAGTATTATTTCATGTGAAATAGGTTTTTCTCAATGGTTAGAGATGAGAGGTAGACATTAGATGAAGAAAGAACATTACTATATTCAAGTAAAATATGAATGTGGTTTATAGCTATAAGTATGCTAATATCAATAGATAACTTGGCATGAAGAATTTCCATGCATGGCGATTTCAATTAAACTGTAAACAAAATTTCTACTGCAAATGAATGGCAATGTAGGATATTTTGCTTCAATCTTGTCCTCTCAGGAACCTTATTAATTGGTAGTACATTTTCAATTGAAAATGGTTGCTTCAAGTTTACTAAGAATTGAGAACATAAGAGGACCACAAAAGTTCACTCTTTTGCATTACTCACAATTGTTTCCCAGAAACTCAGGAATATAATTTGTTTTTCTTTGGGTGTAGGCTATGCACCGAGGTGAAATTCTTTTTTCCTTAGGCTCTCCGGCACTTGAGAAATCATTAAATAATGATCCGAATATGTGAAAAACTGAACTCAGTACCCTCTGAATGAAAATATGCTCTGCCACTTCTTTTCTTAAATGGAGCCTGCAGAACTTCTGAAGGCAAATCATTCCACTGGTAAATAGTCCTAGCTGTTAGGAAGTTTCTCCTTAGTTCTAGGTTCCCCCCCTCCTTGATTAGTTTCCATCCATTGTTCCTTGTCTTGAAGGGCTGCCACAGAGAAGAGGGTGTTGATCCTCCAAAGCAGCTGAGGGAAGGACACGGAGCAGCGGATGGAAGCTCATCAGAGAGAGATCCAACCCTGGAAATAAGGAGGAATTTCCTCACACTGACAACCGTTAAGCAGTGGAACAGTTTGTTTCCAAGACTTCTTTGTGCTCCATTGTTGAGATTTTCAAGAAAAAATTGGGCAATCGTTTATCTGAGATGGCAGGAGGAGCCCTTCCTTGGGCAGGGACTTAGACTAAAAGTCGCTTCCTCCCTAGGGTGCCATGATTCCCTCTGTGCTTTGTGCCACAATGATGGTGCTTCTACGTTGTTCGTGAACAGACCACTTCCCACATGAAACCCAGAGGCCAAAGGCTCCCGAGGGAGTCAGCCATCAGCCACTCCTAGACCCAGCTGAGCTGCCATTCTGATGTAGGTATAAAAAATGGCTATTGCTTAACTGTTGCCGAGGGAACGAATTGCCCTGAAAAACCACCAGCCACTGCACAGCTGCTCATTCTCCCTTCGTGCAGTGATTGTACAAGCACTTCGTTGGTCATGGCTGTGAGAAGGTTTTTGAGGGTAAGTGTGGCCATCTCAGCTGCCAGGAAACTGGTAGCGGGGGAGAAAGTCAACTCAGTGCTGACTGACAGGTGTCTATTTCTCTTCTCTTTACAGAACATCTGGAAAAGGTGCGAACACCTTTTCTGTTGCCGGAAGAGCAACACGGAAGACCTTCCTGTGCCTCCTGACAGGTACCACCCTCTTCTCCTTAAACCCTGGGTATGGTGGGGCAACACGGATGGGCTGCAGAGTTTCAGGGGCAAAAAGATGGGCAGGCTTACTGGCTAGGTTGAGAAAGGAGAGGGTCAGCTAGATGTATCTTCTTTGACATGTCACCTTCTTCTTCTTTTGGTCAGGACCGAAGAGGCACAGGAAGCGGATGACCAGCAGGGAGAATGGGAGACACATTTTCATGTGTCTGATGGAGACGTCTCTTCCTTGCCTGGGGTAAGGATGCTTCAGCAACATGGGCAGTGGGGGTTCATTCTTCAAAACCGGGCAGGTTAAGGGAAGAATTCCCCCTTGGTGGGAACCTGGCCAGCCGAGAAAACTGAAGAAGATCGCCTTGTTTCATACCTTCAATGAATGAATTGTTAATTGCAGGTTGTGATGGGTGGTCCTGCCACCGCCCGGAGTCCCAGGAAGGAAGATATCCGGCCCGTTCTCATTTCAAGGAGGTTAGTGTTCTCAGCTGAGGGATTCTGAGGAGAAGGGCTAGAAGAAAGGTTTGTAGAGGGGAAGCATCACTCCCCTCTGCCCGTACTTTTACTAAAAGAAGACTGACTCAAGCCCTTCGTTCTCTCCCCAGAAATGAGAGGACACCGAAGTGGACACCGCGGCTGACTACAATTTGGGAGACCTGCACTGAGTCGGTAAGGCCAGAGCAGCTCCTCCCTCTGGTAACGGCAGATGCCCTGTCTCTGTGCATTCGTTATCATGCCAATAGACCGAATACTTGCATTCTTATTTCAGGATCCATCGGGCGTGGAGGAGGGAGGTGCAGGAGGAGACAGTGCCTGTCTTTCAGGGTAGGTAACACTTTCGAGGGTGAAACTTTAGCAGAAGGGAGGCATCTTTGCCTCTGCCTCTGCTAAAGGAAGAAGGACTCGGCAATTTCACCGCCAGGCCAAGCCCCTTAGCAGGCCAGCTGGAAGGGTTCTTAGAGCCTCCACATGACCCCTCTTTCAAAAGGGCCATGGCTACTTTTGATCTTTGGCCTCTTCGTTTTCTCCCCCCAGAGAGGAAAGGCAAGAGCACTGGAGGTCGCGGCTGTCCACCAGTTTGGAGGCCTGCACTGAGTTGGTAAGTCCTGGACAGATCTTCCCCATCTGAAAAGAAGTCCTGTCTCTGTGGATTTCTTGGTATGCCAAGAGACGGCATTTTTGGCTTTTGATTTCAGGAACCACAAGACCAACCGGTGCAGGCGGAGATCTCTCCTGAGCTTTTTGAGACGTCTTCAGAGGTAAGAAAGTTTTGGCTATGGGAAGTGGGAGAAATTGGGCTATAGAGCCTTCTAAGCTTAAGGCTTGGAAAGGCTCTCTTGCTGTTGGCCCATAGAGCCATAGGAATCTTATTGGGACACAGAAAGTTTAGCAACCCTCCTGTCATTTGCAGGATTCGCTGACAGTCCTGGCGGGCTCCAGGACCAGCAGCCTCTGGGACGTGGACTCCCTCGCTGACCTTCTGGAGGAGGAATCTGAGGACAGCTGGGACCAGGATGCGGAGGCTTCTTCCAGTCCATGGGTAAGAAAGACAAAGGGTTTTCGATTGGGAGGTCTGGTGGGATGGCTTCCTTTGCTACAAAGTAGCAGAGACTGGTGTCCTAAATGGGAAATGGGATCCCAATTCAATAGGCCCTCTTTTAGGAATTCTGTGTTTTTTTCCTCTGATGGCTAAAGAGGAATGACTGTCATTCACAGGATTCTCCAGAGGAAGGGGAAGACACCCTGGAGGATCTCAGTAGCCTGGAAGAGGACATCCTGGACACCCTGGAACGTCTTCTTCAATGAGAAGAGGTATCTATTTTACCTTCTACACGGGTCAATGCCTTGCCTTGCGAAGCTCAAAGAAGCAATGAGCTATGCTGTGCAGGGCCGGTTAGGTCAGATAGGTCATAGTCGAGGGTGCTTACACAACATGGCCAGCACCCTCGAAGGAAATGGCAACCCTCTCCGGTATCCTTAGTAAGAAAACCCCAGGAAAAATATCTAAGGGCCACGATGCCAGAAGATGAGCCCCTCAGATTGGAAGAGTGGAGGGCAATTACAAGTAGCTCCAGAAAGAGCAAAGTGGACCTAACGATAGCCTTTGATTCCTCACTCAGATGCTTCCTCAGATTCGTCTCCAGAGGTCAGCTTGAAGGTGGAGGAGGAACCAGCACCAGCCACCTCAGGAGGTGAGTTGGTCAATAGCTCTGAGTAGCCTGCTGAGAGTGATTTGGCTGAAATAACAGCTGGAAGGTGATGCTGGGAACGTGTTCATGGGAAGGGGGTTGGACTAGAAGACCTCCAAGGCCCCTTCAAACTCTATTATTCTGTCTGCCTATAGGATGGCTTCAGCAACGTAGGGTATTGGTGTCGTCCGCCACCAACCTGCGGAGCTGGCAGCGGAGTCCGACAGTGAGGAGGCTGAGGAAGAACACGGGCCAGTCCAGGAGGCTGGGGAAAGCCCGGATCTTTACAACTGCTTCGCAACGAGATCGCCAAGAAGTGACGAGGACAATCGGCGCCGGGGCCTGCCCCAAGACCACAGAAAACGTGGTCGGGAAACGCCCTGAGCCCTATCTAGGGGAGACCCTGGGTCAGGTGCGCAACAACACGAGGGGACGTGGAGCCCCAACCCTCCTGCCACTTAACCTTGGTGGCAAAAGTATAATTGTCAATAGTCTGCAGGGGACTCCGGCTTACACATTCTGGACTCTGGAGCTACAACTAACTTTATGGACATGGGGTTTGCAGTCACTCAGTGTCCAGTGCATCCTACCATGTTTGTGGAGACCATTGATGGCCTGGTGCTTCTGTCTGGGCCTATTAACGGCCACACTCACCCTTGTACCTGACCATCGGGTCTCATGAGGACGCTATTCAGTTTTATTTTACCTCCGGCCTACATTTTCTCGTGGTTTTGGGCTTGGCTTGGCTCAGGAAATACGACTCACAGATCTATTGGTCCCAGAACTTCATCTCTTTTCTGAGCTGGCAATGGGTGGACCTCATCTGCCAAGTCTGCGCAGGCCAGGTGCTGGGTCCAACTGGGGTGTCCTTGCCTTCCGACCTCAAGGACTTTGAGGATGTTTTCAGCGAGCAGGACCAATTGCCCCCGCACCAACCATAAGATTACCCCATTGTTTTGATTCTGGATGCTCCATTCCCAGTGTGGCGTTTGTATTCAATGTTAGAACCTGAATTGGCTGCATCATTGGACTTTATGGACAAAAACCTTTTATCTGGCCCTCATCGTTGCCACTGTCCGCCCCAGTCCTGTTGGTGAAAAAGAAGACTGGAGACTTGTGGCTTTGTTGCAACTACCGCAAGTTAAATGCCATCCCAATGCGCACCCAGTATCCTCTGCTCCTTATTCCTGAACTCTTGGAACGGCTTTTAGAGGCTGCTGTGTTCACTAAATTGGACTTGCGAGGAGTTTATAATCTTGTTTGGATCGTCCCAAGGATGAATGGAAGACGGCGTTTGGCACTCATTCTGGACATTTTGAGCATACGGTCATGCCTTTTGGGCTGACCAATGCTCCTGCCACCTTCCAACATTTCATGAATGATATTTTTAGGGACCTCTTGGACAAGTTTGTTGTAATTTATTTAGATCATCTACTCTCCTTCCCGGCAGAACCACCAACAGCATCTCCCCCTGCTCCTGCAACATCTTCGGGAGTATCATCTGTATGCTAAACTAGAGAAATGCCAGTTTTTCCAGTCCACTGTTGAGTTCCTGGGCATTGAATCCCTCCCGAGGGCATTGCCATGGAGTCGAGCAAGCTGGAGTCTTGCGTAGTTGGCAAGCGCCTTGGTGAGTGAAGGATATCCAGTGGCTCCTCGGGTTCGCCAACTAGTATTGGACCTTTATCCCCGGCTTTGCTGCCTGGACCACGCCCATCACTCGGCTTCTGCAGAAAAAGGCCCCGTTCCGGGAGGTTACCCCAGAGCAGCAGGCATTCCAGGGCTTGAAAGAGGCCTTCATGAAGGAGCCTATCTTGAAGCATCCTGACCACCACTGTCTATTTGGGGTAGAAGCAGATGCATCGGGTGTTGCTATTGCTGTGGTGTTGCTACAGGCTCGCACAGCAGGCGGTACCCTCTTCCCTTGCGCATATTTTTCACGGAAGCTCAACCCTTCCAAGTACAATTACACCATCTGGGAGAAGGTGGTACTGGCCATTAAGATGACGTTTGAGATCTGGAGACATCTTCTGGAGAGGGCCTGGCATCAAATGGAAGTCCGGACAGACCATAAAAACTTGGACTTACTACAGACCGCCCGGAAACTGAACCAACAGTAGATTCGGTGGTCCCTCTTCCTTGCCAGGTTCAATTTCTGCATTACCTACATCCTTAGTGGTCGCAACCAAAGGGTGGATGCGCTCTAATGGAAACCAGAGTAGTCCCACATCAAAAACCTGCTTCTGCTCCTGACAGTGTTGCCTGTAGAGTCTTTCTCTGTGATTTAGGAACCAGTGGATTTATGGGGTCAGATACGGGAAGCACAGCGTCATGATGCCCACGTGAAGAATGGAAGGAAGGGGTAGGGCCCGCCTCTCCAAGGACGTTTGATGAGGAACGCTTGCGGTACCGAGACAGGCTCTACGTGCTGGTGGGGCCGCTCTGGGGACTTATCTTGCCGCAGTGCCATGTTAATCCTGTGACGGGGCACTTTGGCCTCTTTAAGACACTGAATCTAGTTTCTCGCCCTTTTGGTGGCCCCGATTGAGACACGATGTCCAGGCTTATGTCACATCTTGTGTTCACTGCTGACAGGCCAGGTGGGCAACCAGAGCCCCTTCAGGGCTGTTCCAGCCATTGCCAACACCAGAGAGAACCTAGGGTGCCATTTCCATGGACTTCTTGACAGAATTACCTCCGTCTTCCGGATCCATGACGGTGTTCGTGGTGGGCGACGTGCTGACGAAGATGGCACATTTCAATCCATGTTGGGGTTTACCAACGGCTCACGTCACCGCCCACATGTTTATCCAACATGCCTTCCGGCTGCACGGCCTACCTGATATGGTCGTTTGGGATAGAGATGCTCAATTTACTGCCCAGTTTTGGAAAGGGCCGATGACAGCCTTTGATGTGAAAATGTGCCTGTCATCGGCACATCATCCGGATACCGACGTTGGGTCTGAGAAAGTTATTGACATTCTGGAACAATACCTGCGCTGCTTCGTGAAAAAGCAACAAGATAATTGAGAGAGCAGAGTTCACGTTTAACAATTCACAGCACACGCGTGACCCCTCCACACTCCCCCCAGTTTTGGCACGTGATGGCAAAAACGTTCCTCATCACTGCTGTAGGATATCTTGCTTGAGTCGGGGGCTGGACTAGAAGACCTCCAAGCTCCAAGTTGTTTTGAGAACCTGGCTTCTCCATTACTTTTGCTTGCCAGAAGGACGCAAAAGCTCATCACATGACCCTGGGAGACTGCAACTGTCATAAAGATCCGTCAGTTGCCAAGTGTCTGAATATAGATCACGTGACTGTGGGGATGATGCGATGGTCATTAAATATGAAAAACGGTCATAAGTCCATTTTTTCAATGGTGTTCTAACTTTGAACTGTTGTAACTCGAGAATCACCTGTACTTTCTGCAGCATCAAGCGGTGTATTGTCAATAAGAGGTGGAATTTTGTTCAGTGACTTCAGGCAGATCTGTCCCTGGAACATTGTGATGGTAGGCACAGAAAGCAAGTAGAACTGCTAGGCTGGCATAAACTTTGTATTCTACCGGAAAGGAGTTTTACAGACCAGTACTCAGGTTACATTATCTAACAGGTTATTATTTCATGCACGTGATGCTAAGTTTTTGCTACAATACATACGCCAGCATAATACTGTATATACTAAGATACACAAATGAGACAACTAAACGGACAAAAGTGAGGAATCACCCCCCGAAGACACCCTTACCGAGCGGCAGGTGGAAAAAGCAATAAAAACGCTCACCGCCGCCTTTGGGCCTAAAATGAGAATTCTAAAGGGGCCCCCCAAGATGCCCAAAAACCCCAAGGGGGAAGGGAGAAGACCCCCCAACTTCCTACCGAGGGACGCGAACGCCGCTGGGGACCCACCGACGCCGCAGCGCCACCCGGCCGCGGTACGACACCCCACTCCCAAGCCACGCCTGCCGGAAAGGGCCGAATGGAGAGGATACTCACCGCCACCATCAGGACCGCCGCAGATGGGAACCAGGGGTCAGCCAGCAGAGAGAGCAGCCCTCCCGGACCACCGCTGGACATCTGGAGCCGGAGCAGAGGCCTACCCATCCTGGAGAAGCGGCCTCACCGGAGCAGTGACGAGAGGATCCTTCCCCGACGAAGCCACGACAGGAAAGGACTCCGCGCATGCGCAGAAGATCCTGTGGACCAAGAAAGAAAAAAAAATGCAAGGAGGGATTTTTAAATTACCTACCAGCGTTCCTGAGCCATTCTGCTGCTGTCAGCACGTCAAACACCATGGACAGCAACAGCCAGCTGTGAGTAACACACAAAATAACACAGGGAACTTACCAAATGGGTTCCCTACACTAAAAATGGAGGGATCAAACCTAATGGAGTGGTATCAACAATTCCAAGTCATCCTCTTAAAGGAAAATATGATGTTTTTCATCACTGATCCACCAGATAGACCCTGGACTTTTGAAATGGACTGCATGCACCACAAAGCGTTTTATCTGCTGATTTCCAGCATATCACCCACCATCTATTATAGTATTGAAAATGACTTAACTGTATTTGATATTGTTCAAAAAATGTTTGGTTACTTTTATAGTGACAGTGTAGCCACCACCACAAAAATCTCCAAAGACTTCTACTCAGCCAGAATCAAACCTGGGGTGTCAGTGGGGGAACATTTGATGGAATTAAATGCAGCTAGGGCAGAACTACAACTGAGGGGGGAAATTGTCTCCGAACAAACAATGAAAAGCATTATACTTAACTCACTAGACCCTTCCTGGCAAACATTCCTCACACATCTAAACATCCTCAGCCTAGGGCACATGACAGTACATAGCCTCTCCAACCTCCTGATTGCAGAAGACAATCACAGAAAAGGCCAACAAATAACTCAAAGAGAACACAGACAGACACGGAGGGTAGCCTTTACAGACAACTCTTGAGATTCCACAGAATGTTACAACTGTGGATTAAGGAGACACTACAGACGAGACAGCACCAAGGGCAAAAGAGATCGAAGTAAACACGAACAATGCAGTAGACACCCAGAAAGGCACCACCACGACAACAGAATAAAGCTCAGAGACTCACCTAGGCCCCGGGAGAGAAAGGGGAACAGGGACAGTTCAAGGGATAGCCGGGATGGGTCGTTGTGCAGGGTAAGGGGGCCCACACACGAAACCCCACAAGACAGCAAACCAGGCGGAGAGGGATCCTGGTGGCTCATTGACTCCGGAGCCACCAACCACACCACATGCGACAGGGAGCTCCTCTCTTCCTTCACAAAGGAAGACTACCTAATTAAAGTAGCAAACCAAAGTGATGTAAGGGTAACAGGGAAAGGCAACGTAGTACTCCCCAACGTAGGCAGAATAGAGGGGGTATTACTAGTACCTGAGATACCCCACAACATACTTGCCTCCCTGAAACTCAGCAAGGAAGCAGGGATAGAGATCAGCATCAAGGAGGGAGGAATCACCATGGCCAGGGTTAATAAAACCATTGGGAAAATCACAATCAAAGGGAGGCTGCCTTATTTTCACGCAACCAAAGCTGACTCACATAACGAAGATACCGACACGGGAGGGGAAACAAAAGGGGGCAAACCCAAGGGCAATGAGAAACAAGAAAGAGAGGATGCACACCCTCACAAGGGAGGCACACAAGGCACAGGGAAGATCAATTTAGGGAAGCCCCTCCACGATGAGTTCGCACATCTGCTCCACCGCAGACTAGGGCACGCCAGCTTCCCAGTTATCCAAAAGGTTGCCAGTTGTACTGAGGAATCCAAAATAAAGAACTGTGAAACTTACTTGGACTGCTCTGTATGTAAATGCTCTAAGCTCAAGGTGGCCCCCAGGTCCAAAAAGGCCACACGTTCTACACATTTGCAATGGTACACATGGACCTCGTAGGCCCCCTGAAGCCGTCCATAAAGTATGGCAAGAGGTTCTTCCTAACCATAGTGGACGATTACAGTCGTTACGGCTTCGTATATACACTAAGACACAAAAACGAGACTTACCAGAAATTCAAAGAATTCTATAAACGGGTAGAAATACAACACGACACAAAAATAAAGAAAATAATGACAGATAGAGGATCAGAATTCCTATCTGGAGACTTCTCACATTGGTTGAAGTCAAAGGGTGTTCTGCATTTTACATCTTCGCCTTTCTCAGCTTTTCAGAATCGGGGGGCAGAACGAAAAAATTCCACCCTGCAGACAATGATGAGATGCGTCCTCGAGAACGCTGGACTAGGCCAACACTACTGGACCGAAGCCCTAGTCTACTCTAACTACACCATCAACAGGCTCTGGTCCAGTGTACTAGACAAGACACCTTATGAAGTCACGTACAACAAAAAAACACAGATATCTCACCTGCACATTTTTGGGGTCACTGCAGACGTACACATACCAAAATAACTACGCAGAAAGGGAGACAAGGTATCTAAACGACTCAGATTCATGGGCTATGAGCCAAGCACAAAGGGATTCAGGTTCATAGATAGTAATAATAGATTCATCATCTCCAGAACTTCCACATTCCACGAACAGCAAACTGGTCAAGAATATACCTGAATGAACTACAACACCAGAATAGAAGCCAATCACAACAAGCAAGGCAAAAGTGATCACCCCGACACAGACTACACACACACAAGGGAAGAGAAATCAGAACAACAGGGAGGCAAAAACACAACACAGAAGTCAAGCCAAAATAAACAGAAGGTAGACTCATTCACCAACAGAAAAGCCAGGTACATGCACGACATGGAGACCCTACCAGGTAGGCCAGTCAGGGCCAATAGAAACCAAATGCCCAAGAGACTCAATGGCTACGTCATGCACCTACAATCCAGCCCCATCACCCCCGAAACATACGATGACGCCGACTGGGCCGGTGACACAAAGAGCAGGAAAAGTACCTCAGGGTACATCTTCTTCCTGAATGACTGTCCCGTATACTGGTACACCGGTAAGCAGAATCTCGTGGCCACATCCACCACTGAGGGTGAATACATATGCTTATCCAAGGCCATAACCAGCCTCATATGGTTCGACGAGCTACTCACCAATATCTGGGCAGAACCCACACACCCCATTCACATATTTGAGGATAACAAGGCAGCCATAGAAATATCCACCTCAGATGCTATAGGTCATAGGTCTAGGCATATAGACATCAAACATAAACACGTGAGACAATTCCATAAGTCAGGATTCATCACCATCATACACTGTGACACAGAACACCAGACAGCAGACATACTCACAAAGCCTCTACAACACAAGCAACATTCATACCTTACATCTAGGCTTTGTGTCACACCCGTAAACCCACATCAATCAGGGCCAATCAACCCCAGGGGTGGGCATTTAGAGGGGGATTTGTCACGAGTAAATGCCCTCCCTGGGCAGACCCTAACTTCCAAACTGGTAACTCAGGGGTTAACTACCCTAGGCAAGCCCACCTCCCCTTCTTTTGTTCTCCCCTTACCTGTAGCTCCACCTCCAGGGTACTTAAGGCCTCCTCACGTAGACACCGGCCTTGTTCCTGAAGATACCTGTAAGAAAGCAGACAAGCATTAAAAAAGATATCCTTGATGAACCAATCCATGTGTCTTCATAAGTTATTGGGCCCAAACTCGATCCAAGGGAACAGGATATTGTCCTCTCAGGAATCTTGTTAATTGGTACATTTTCAATTGAAAAGGAAAAGTTGATTTACGTTTACTAAGAATTGAGAATATAAGAGGACCATGAAAGTTTATTCTTCTGCTTTACTCACAATAGTTTCTCAGAAACTCAAAATTGTCTCCACTCTTCTTTGTTCCTCAGGATCACCATCTAAATGGGAACGAAATTCCGATTTAATTCCTCCGTCTGATGGTGAACCAGACTGACCTTCTCTATTAGGAATCATAAACCCATCTGTTGAAATAGCGCCCCCCCCCCAAATGTTATTGGCACATGCTCACTATAAATCGCTTCTATCTAGCTAGGGCAATTCTGAGGCCAATTTACACCTTTTTTCTTCCCCACTTCCTAATTAAAAGCAATTTGGGGGATTATTTATTACATATTCAAGGATCAATGATGATGTTTTTCTATAAATTCTTAAACAAAATAACTAACCTGGATCCTTTCTTGGAATATGCATTTACAGTACTTATGAAAGAAAGGTTCTATATTGACCATATAATCACAGACTGGAAGGTCAAATCCTGAAGAGACATTTATCAGAGGCCATTAATGTCATCTAGAAGCTGAATTTAACAGAATAACAGAGTTGGAAGGGACCTTGGAGCTTCTAGCCCAACTCCCTGGTCAAGCAGGAGACCATGGACCATTTCAGACAAATGGCTGTCCAATCCCTTCTTTAAAACCTCACTGATAGAACAGCCATCCATTCTGCAGAAAACCTGTTCCAGTGGTTAATTGTTCTTCCGATCGGGAAGTTTCTCCTTCGTTCTAGGTTGATCCTCTCCTTCATCACTTTCCACCTGTTACAGCCACTTCTCTGTGACAGCCCCTCCGATGTTGGAAGACTGCTATCATGTCACCCATAGACTTTATCTTTCTTAGACATAGCCAGTTCCTGCAACCCTTCATCATATGTTTTAGTCTCCAGCCCCCTAATCATCTTGATTGTTCTTCTCTGCACCCTTTCTAGAGACTCAGCATCTTTGTTGTATTGGGCTGGCCAAAACTGGAGATAATATTCCAAAATATGCTCTTATTAAAGCAATGTGGTATGTATCTTCTTCCATTTCCTGATCTCTACACCACCACCACCACCGCCGCCACCAAGGCATTAAAACGTGGCTGTTTCCCCTCCCCTTGGGGCAGGATGTTTTTCAGTGGACGTAGTTTTTCATCTGAACGTGTAAGCTTCCTCTGGTGTGATGCGTTTTTTTGGTTGTTGATGATGCCGATAATATTGCTTACTACCCAAAGTCATATGTCATATGGGTGGCTAGATACAGTGAAATAAATAAAATTGTCTTGATTATCTAGTGATAACTTCCAAGTTATTCGCATTTTTCAAGTTTCCCATATCTCAGCTGCCACTCAAGCACTCCTCTAGGCCATGGACCACAGTAACCGACCTACTCAAATATTCTATACGAAGGATGTGTTGTCAAAATGAAATAGAAGAATGCAAGAATGAATCCTCCTGGGAATGCATCAATACAGAAGAGATATTAGATTTTTAAGAGACACCAATTATTTTAATCAGTGCAATCTGCTGTTCCTATTGCCATATGATCAGAACAGCAAAAGCAAGAGTTCAATAGGTCTCTCACTAACCAATTATGGAAAATGTGCTACTTGCCATTTCCACAATTCTTCTCAAAAAATCCGTTCACTGGGTAAATCCACTGCATCTGACGACAGAGCTGCAACTGTTTTACCATAATGTCCTGCAAAACAGAGAAAGGCACAATAAAAAGGAAAGTCCAAGAGGTCCTTTAATATGATGAGATAATTAAATGAAGTGCTAATGTCTTTAGCTCTTTCCTGCCTTCATTAAGCTGTTGTTTTAGTAGAGTGTATTAAGAGGAAACTAAAAACCTAGCAAAATTATACTGTGTGTGTTATGTATATAACGTTGGCGGGAAATTTAAACAACAATAGGTCATTTGTGATTGGTCAGCTCCCGGCCCATCAAGGTATATAAAGGGAGCTGTTTGACTGTACCTCAAGCTGAAGTCTCACTCTAAATTCAAGAGCTGTTGTTACGCACTAGTTGCTCCTGCCTCTTCATTCCCACGACTCAACGTTGGCGACGAAGGTAGGATTGAGGCAATGAGAAGCAAGCCGGAAAAGAGCTAACAACAGCGGATTCAGCCAGGCTGACGAGCCCCGTACATGGCAGGACAACCACGATGTCTGCCTATGTACCACCAAAGCCTTTCGACCCAGCCAGAGAGAAGTGGGGGTCGTATATGACTCGGTTTGAGTGTTCCCTGGAAGTCAGCGACATGCAGGGCCTCCCCGACAACCGGAACAGAGCCCTATTCCTCAGCCACTGCGGACCGGAGGTCTTCGACATGGCTGAATCACTTTCGGAACCGACTCCGGTTCAGACTATATTGTGGGAAGCCTCGCTTAGGGCACATTACCAACAACTACCGGTAGATGGCGCTACCGTGGAGGCACAGACTGTAGTAACTCACAAAGGTGCCTTCAAATGTACCAGGCTGCATTTTGGAGTCAGCATAGCCCCCGGACTATTCCAAAGTACCATGGAGCGTCTGTTACAAGGACTGCCAGGGGTGGTGCCTTATTTTGATGATGTCCTCATCAAAGGAAGGAAGGGAAGAGAAATTAGAGTAGGAGTGAGGGTAAGAGAGGGAGGAAGAGAGGAGGAGGAGGAGAAAGGAAAGGAAGTAGGGAGGAGAAGAAGGGGGGGGAGAGAAAGTAAGAAGGAAAGAAAAAAGAGAAGAGGTAGTTTTGAGGAGAAAGATTGCTGTGCAATAAAAAAGATGAAAGGGAAGAAAGCCAACCCCAAACAAATATAAAGATATTAAGATAAAGAATGAATTGTTAAACTTTAAAGAATGAAAGAGAACAAATATGAATAAATAGCAATAATTAGAAACACACATACAAACATACAATGTATTTTCTTTGAACAGAGTATTTGGCCGGTTCACAAATTTAAACAGTGTTTAGTCATTTCAATTAAATTTACAATTTCTGTATTTCCTTTTTGCCATACTTATTCCTCTCCTATTTTTTTAAAAAAACCAATATTACCCTTCATCCTCATCTCTAATCTTCATCAAATTCAATTTTCCCTTCTATTCTATATTATACCCCTTCCCATTGTCATCTATTTTTATATCCATCCTCACATTGGTTAATTATGTAATATTCCAGTTGTTGAATACAAATTCAACATTTTAATATAAATCAATTAGTTATATAATGATCTTTTTTGTATATTAATCAATATGAACATGAATATTCCAATTATTTCCATGCAATCCAAATTCTTACAAATCAATTCATTATATTTACCAATAATAACCAAATAATTTCCCCCATATATTCCTCCAAACCACAACCATTGCTGCTTTCAACGCAATATACAATTAATAGTATCTCAATTATTACAACTCCCTAGTAAAATAGAGCTTTTTTTCTTTTAAAATCTTGAACTCTCCTCTTTTGCCCTAATTTTCCCATTGTTTGCAGTTTTGCACCTACCTCTTTTGGTGAGGAAAAAGAAAAAGAAATCACTCTCTGCCTCATTTTGTCACGTTGCAACAAAGACCCTGCTTTACTTTCAGTTTCGCTTTTTCAGCATAGCTAAGGATAAAAACTGCTCCAACACTGTTTGCACCTGGCAAAAGTCCCCTGTGCAAAACAGGTGAGAGCAAATCAGCTGAGAGTTGGGAGACCAATCTAATCAATTTGTGGTAATTAACCTATGCTAAAGCTGACAGAGGCTGTTTTTTTTATTTTTGCAGGCATCGGTCTACTCATTTCTTTTCTTTTAACACGCATCAGCTGTAGGGCGGCCCTTTGAAGCCCCGCGGCAAGAGTTTAAACCGTTTTTTTCCCTCTAGACATCAGCTGAGACTCAGAAGGCAGCAATAGATTGGCAGTGGGCAGGGTAAGCGACCGGCGACCTCCTGGGAACCGGTTTGGGGGCGTGGCCAGCCAATCTCATTACCGCTTCTTCGAACTATTAAATATTTTTATTACCAGTTCTTGCGATCTGCTGCGAACCGGGAGCAACCCACCACTGCCATGGATTAGGACCCCCTAACAGGTGAGCAAGAGATTCTAGGTTGTACTGGCCCAAAGGATCAAGGAAGGTCAAATCGCCCAAGAGGCCAGCAAAGAAGCAGGTTGGGTTCCAGGTCTCCATTAGGAGAAGAATGAGGAGAGACATAAGAGCAGTCTTCTAAGACTTGCAGGAAAGCCTCAGGGAAGGAGGTGTTGATTCTTCGTAGTAGCTGAAGGAAGGACATGAAGCAGCAGGTGGAAGCTAATCAGAGAGAAATCCAACCCTGGAAATAAGGAGGAATTTTCTTCCGTGGAATAAGACTCCCTTCCGCTGTAGAATTCTATGCTTTTCTCTGTGCTTTCTGCCACAATGATTGTGCTTCTCTGTTGTTCATGAACAGACAACTTCCCACATGAAGCAGAGGCCAAAGGCCACCAAGAAAGTCAGTGACCGGCCATTCCTAGTCCAAGATCAGCTGCCTTCCTTGAGTAGGTCTCTAATGTGGCCATTGTTTACCTGGTTGCCAATGAGGGTGTTAGTTTGCCCGAAAAACCACTAGCCTACAGCTGCCTATTTTTCTGTCATGCAGTAAATATTTAATTTGGCCATGGCTGTCAGAAGGCTTTTCAGAGTAAGTGTGGCTATCAGCAGCCAAGAAATTGGCGGTAAAGTCATGCTTCTGAACTCTTCTGAGTGGCTCACATCTATTTTTCTTCTCTTCACAGAACATCTGGAAAAGATGCTCAGTGGTTTCCTGTTGCATTAAGGGAGACGTTGAGGACTTTCCTGTGCCTCCTGACAGGTACCACAGCCTTCTCCTTAAATCCTGGGCATGTTGAAGCACCACTGATGGACTGTAAGAGAATCTGTAAGAGCCTCTCCCCAAGATGGCTTCCTGTCCCAAAGGGCTTGTGTGGGCAAAAGATGAGCAGGCTGACTGGCCGGTCTTAGAAAGGGGCGGCTAAGGTAAATGTTCTTTGACATGTCACCTTCTTTTTTTGCTCAGGTCTGACCAGGCACAGGAACATGGTGAGCAGCACGGCTGCTCCTCTCATGGAGACACATTTTCATCTAGAGGGGCAAGGACAATTTTGGAACATGGCCAGTGGGGATCCATGCCTCAAAACTGGATGAGGGAACCTGATCGGCCTAACAAATTCAAGAAGAGCCCGTTGGATTCATGGGGATATGTTGCAGAGAACTTTGATTTATACATTCAAATGAACCATTATTACTTTCAGGTTTTGATAGGTGTTTGTGTCACCATCAGGAGCCCCAGGAAGGAAGATGTGATGCCTGTTCACAATTAATGGAGGTATCTGGTCTCTCATACCTCCACGGAGGGCGCGCTTCTGCACAATTATGGAGAACTCCACTGAATCGGTAAGGCCTGAACATCTCCTCACCATGCTAATGGCCCTGTCTCTGTGGATTTGTTAATATGCCTATAAAAAGAATATTTGCACTGCTATTTTAGGATCCATTGGAGGAATCCCTTCCAGCAGAAAGCCTGGACAGCCTCCCAGGAGAGAGAGAGAGGTGGAGATTCCCTATCTATGCAGGTAGGTAACACGTTGAAGGGAGAAGGTCCCGCTGGTTCACAAGGGGCTTTGGTGGAAAAGATGGACAGGGTGAGTGACTCATCTTGGAAAGGGGAAGCTGAGCAAGCTTGATTCCTTAAACTTCTCACCTTCTACCTCTGGACAAGACTCTAACGGGAGAAGACCAGGACGCAGAAGAAGAGCTCTCTCCCAATGGGGAGAAAACACCTTCCTCAGAGATAAGATTTTGGCAATGGGGCCGAAGGAGGCTATGCCATAAATCCTGATGGTGGAGGGAAGAAATTGTGTAATATTTCACCTTAACCTTAAGGCTTCCAAAGGTCCTCTTGCTGTCGGCACATAGGGGGGTTGTATGCACCCTATGCTTTAGCCATCTTATTGAGGTGCAGAGACCTTTGGATTTAGCCTCCATACTGTCATTTGCAGGACTCCATGACAGTCCTGGTGGGCTCCAGAATCAGCAGCCTGGAGGATGTGGACTTCCTATCTGACCTTCCGGTTGAGGAGTCTGAGGGAAGCTGGGAGGATGCTGCAGCGGCTTCTGATGCTAGTGATTCCTCCAGTCCATGGGTAAGAAAGACAAAGTGTTTTCTGATGGGGAGGGATGGAGGTCCTCTATTCACTTCTCCTAAAGTGAGTGAACTGTGCTGGAGCACTCTGGGAAGTGGAGCTAGGTGACACCTGGCCCTTGGGACAACATACGTAGGCTAACTATATGCACCCACGTGCATATAGTTTGGTGCCATTGGTTCCTTTGCCAAAAATCAACAGGGAGGGTACATGGCAGTGTACCAAATGAATGTGACCCACCCTGATTAGGCCTTTCCTTTTTGTGTGTCATCCTTTCCAGCACTTCATGCAGGGCTTTAACAGGCAAAGAGTAGAGAGCCTGCTTTTCTGCAGTCGAGCTGGGCTGGAAGTGAGGATTGCTTTTTAAATCCAGAGATTATGCAGCAGGAGAAGCATTGTTTTGATCAGGGATCCCTGTTAGGATATGGGGTGAGCCTAACAGGTTGTCCAGGCAATATATGTGTTCTGTGACTTTAACATGAATATGTATAATATGACTTTAAATTTTACTGCTGTATCATTGTAATGCTGAGTCATGCTGTAATTAGATAATCACAACTTGTAAACATATTTAAGAAGGGAACTGTAATGTAGTCAGTTGATGACATGCTACCATTGTGGGTAGATTTGCTACCATTCTGCTATCATCGTTGATGGATCTGCTACCATCGTGGTTTGTTACCAGAGTGGACTTGTTATTCTAACCAACTACTGTTTGTATTGTAAGAAGATTTTTGTAAAACTTGACTGATTTAACTGGCAAAGTCTTGGATCGTTGAAAAACTATGAGATTGTTTTTTCACTATAAGGTAAACTTTTGATAAATCAGTTTGCACGTATCTTATTCATTGCTCTCAGAAACGTTTTCTCTGTGTTCTATACTCTGCTGGTTGGTAACACGACAATATCCTTAACAATCCCCATTCAATAGGCCCTCTTTTAGGAATGCTGAGTTTCTTTTGCCCCGATGCCTAAAGAGGAACCATTGTCATTCACGGGATTCTCCCAAAGAAGCGGAAGTCACCCTAGAAGGTCTCAGCAGCCTGGAAGAGGACTCCCTGGATTCCACTCTCTAATTCAAAGAGGTATCTGTTTCAGATTCTTCATGGATCACCGCATTGTCATGTCGAAAAGTCTTGTGCAGTTCAATGACGCAGTGAGCCATGCTCTGCAGGGTTACTCAAGGCAGACAGTTCATAGTGGAGGGTCCTAACACAAGGTGACCCAGTGGAGAAGCAAGTGGCAACCCTCTCCAGTATCCTTACTAAGAAAACCCAATGAAAGGTAACAAAAGGATACAAGCCATGATGCCAGAAAACGACGGTCTCAGATTGGAAGGTGCCTAATCCGCTAACTGGGAAGACCAGAGGGAAATTATAAGAAACTCCAGAAAGAGCCGAACTCTGCAATTATCTGAGCACAGGTAGGGCAGGGAGAAGGCGGGAGCAGTGAAGTTCAGTCCGATTACTTGTGAGACGTAAATCTCGCCCTTCTTGATGGGCTGCACCAGAAGTTGGCTACTTAGCACAACAGACAGACGGGGCAGATGCTGTGAACCTGCTCCTGAGCAGGGGGTGGACTAGAAGACCTCCACGGTCCCCTCCAACTCTGTTATTCTGTCTGCCTATAGGACGGCTTCAGCAAGGGAGGTATGGAGATGGAGGGCAGAATCACCCCCACCTACAAAGCCCTGCACGGAGCTTCTTTTCCCTGGATGGGGATGGATGGATGTCTTTTTGTTGTTTTTCTTCTTGTTATTGTTGCTGCTGATCTTGTTCTTGTTCTGAGATTTTTTCAATTTGTTATCATTTTATCTATATTGTTAATGCTAAAAGATAAAAGCAACACTTAAATAAAGTTGTTCATTGGCCACAATTATTTTCCTTTAGCTATCAATGTAGCATTCAGTGGGTGGAATGATAAATAATTGTATAACATCGTATACAGTAAAACTACCAAAACACTTTATATACACTAATTTATATTTAGGCCTATTGTCATTTCACTTTTCTTAGGGACAGGTTGAACTTTAGAACCTATAACTCTCAATGACGGAGAGCAGCTACTATATTAGATAATTAGATAAATGGCAAAAACGTTGGGATAGGAATTGTCAACTGACAATGGCTACTGCATATAAGGAAAACCTTTATAAAATGTTTTATAGGTGGCAATTGCCACCGGCAAGGCTAGCAAAAATGTTCAACACCATGTCTGCCAAATGTTGGAAATGCAATCAGACTCTAGGTACTTATTATCATATGTGGTGGACAGGTAGGAAAGGAAGAAAATATTGGATGAAAATACATATATGGTTGGAAAAGATGACTAAGCAGCATATTGATTTAAAACAATATTTTTGTTAGATATAATACCCAAAAGCTATGACATATTGGAAAAATCTGATGAAAATATATCATCTGATGAAAATATAATTTAGAAAATACTGGATTGTGCAGAGATGGATAGATTGACATTGAAAATAAAAGATAAAGGAGATTCAGAGTATTATTTCATGTGAAATAGGTTTTTCTCAATGGTTAGAGATGAGAGGTTGACATTAGATGAAGAAAGAACATTACTATATTCAAGTAAAATATGAATGTGGTTTATAGCTATAAGTATGCTAATATCAATAGATAACCTGGCATGAAGAATTTCCATGCATGGCGATTTCAATTAAACTGTAAACAAAATTTCTACTGCAAATGAATGGCAATGTAGGATATTTTGCTTCAATCTTGTCCTCTCAGGAACCTTATTAATTGGTAGTACATTTTCAATTGAAAATGGTTGCTTCAAGTTTACTAAGAATTGAGAACATAAGAGGACCACAAAAGTTCACTCTTTTGCATTACTCACAATTGTTTCCCAGAAACTCAGGAATATAATTTGTTTTTCTTTGGGTGTAGGCTATGCACCGAGCTGAAATTTTTTTTTCCTTAGGCTCTCCGGCACTTGAGAAATCATTAAATAATGATCCGAAGATGTGAAAAACTAAACTCAGTACCCTCTGCATGAAAATATGCTCTGCCACTTCTTTTCTTAAATGGAGCCTGCAGAACTTCTGAAGGCAAATCATTCCACTGCTAAATAGTCCTAGCTGTTAGGAAGTTTCTCCTTAGTTCTAGGTTCCCCCCCTCCTTGATTAGTTTCCATCCATTGTTCCTTGTCTTGAAGGGCTGCCACAGAGAAGAGGGTGTTGATCCTCCAAAGCAGCTGAGGGAAGGACACGGAGCAGCGGATGGAAGCTCATCAAAGAGAGATCCAACCCTGGAAATAAGGAGGAATTTCCTCACACTGACAACCGTTAAGCAGTGGAACAGTTTGTTTCCAAGACTTCTTTGTGCTCCATTGTTGAGATTTTCAAGAAAAAATTGGGCAATCATTTATCTGAGATGGCAGGAGGAGCCCTTCCTTGGGCAGGGACTTAGACTAAAAGTCGCTTCCTCCCTAGGGTGCCATGATTCCCTCTGTGCTTTGTGCCACAATGATGGTGCTTCTACGTTGTTCGTGAACAGACCACTTCCCACATGAAACCCAGAGGCCAAAGGCTCCCGAGGGAGTCAGCCATCAGCCACTCCTAGACCCAGCTGAGCTGCCATTCTGATGTAGGTATAAAAAATGGCTATTGTTTAACTGTTGCCGAGGGAACAAATTGCCCTGAAAAACCACCAGCCACTGCACAGCTGCTCATTCTCCCTTCGTGCAGTGATTGTACAAGCACTTCGTTGGTCATGGCTGTGAGAAGGTTTTTGAGGGTAAGTGTGGCCATCTCAGCTGCCAGGAAACTGGTAGCGGGGGAGAAAGTCAACTCAGTGCTGACTGACAGGTGTCTATTTCTCTTCTCTTTACAGAACATCTGGAAAAGGTGCGAACACCTTTTCTGTTGCCGGAAGAGCAACACGGAAGACCTTCCTGTGCCTCCTGACAGGTACCACCCTCTTCTCCTTAAACCCTGGGTATGGTGGGGCAACACGGATGGGCTGCAGAGTTTCAGGGGCAAAAAGATGGGCAGGCTTACTGGCTAGGTTGAGAAAGGAGAGGGTCAGCTAGATGTATCTTCTTTGACATGTCACCTTCTTCTTCTTTTGGTCAGGACCGAAGAGGCACAGGAAGCGGATGACCAGCAGGGAGAATGGGAGACACATTTTCATGTGTCTGATGGAGACGTCTCTTCCTTGCCTGGGGTAAGGATGCTTCAGCAACATGGGCAGTGGCGGTTCATTCTTCAAAACCGGGCAGGTTAAGGGAAGAATTCCCCCTTGATGGGAACCTGGCCAGCCGAGAAAACTGAAGAAGATCGCCTTGTTTCATACCTTCAATGAATGAATGGTTAATTGCAGGTTGTGATGGGTGGTCCTGCCACCGCCCGGAGTCCCAGGAAGGAAGATATCCGGCCCGTTCTCATTTCAAGGAGGTTAGTGTTCTCAGCTGAGGGATTCTGAGGAGAAGGGCTAGAAGAAAGGTTTGTAGAGGGGAAGCATCACTCCCCTCTGCCCGTACTTTTACTAAAAGAAGACTGACTCAAGCCCTTCGTTCTCTCCCCAGAAATGAGAGGACACCGAAGTGGACACCGCGGCTGACTACAATTTGGGAGACCTGCACTGAGTCGGTAAGGCCAGAGCAGCTCCTCCCTCTGGTAATGGCAGATGCCCTGTCTCTGTGCATTCGTTATCATGCCAATAGACCGAATACTTGCATTCTTATTTCAGGATCCATCGGGCGTGGAGGAGGGAGGTGCAGGAGGAGACAGTGCCTGTCTTTCAGGGTAGGTAACACTTTCGAGGGTGAAACTTTAGCAGAAGGGAGGCATCTTTGCCTCTGCCTCTGCTAAAGGAAGAAGGACTCGGCAATTTCACCGCCAGGCCAAGCCCCTTAGCAGGCCAGCTGGAAGGGTTCTTAGAGCCTCCACATGACCTCTCTTTCAAAAGGGCAATGGCTACTTTTGATCTTTGGCCTCTTCGTTTTCTCCCCCCAGAGAGGAAAGGCAAGAGCACTGGAGGTCGCGGCTGTCCACCAGTTTGGAGGCCTGCACTGAGTTGGTAAGTCCTGGACAGATCTTCCCCATCTGAAAAGAAGTCCTGTCTCTGTGGATTTCTTGGTATGCCAAGAGACGGCATCTTTGGCTTTTGATTTCAGGAACCACAAGACCAACCGGTGCAGGCGGAGATCTCTCCTGAGCTTTTTGAGACGTCTTCAGAGGTAAGAAAGTTTTGGCTATGGGAAGTGGGAGAAATTGGGCTATAGAGCCTTCTAAGCTTAAGGCTTGGAAAGGCTCTCTTGCTGTTGGCCCATAGAGCCATAGGAATCTTATTGGGACACAGAAAGTTTAGCAACCCTCCTGTCATTTGCAGGATTCGCTGACAGTCCTGGCGGGCTCCAGGACCAGCAGCCTCTGGGACGTGGACTCCCTCGCTGACCTTCTGGAGGAGGAATCTGAGGACAGCTGGGACCAGGATGCGGAGGCTTCTTCCAGTCCATGGGTAAGAAAGACAAAGGGTTTTCGATTGGGAGGTCTGGTGGGATGGCTTCCTTTGCTACAAAGTATCAGAGACTGGTGTCCTAAATGGGAAATGGGATCCCCATTCAATAGGCCCTCTTTTAGGAATTCTGTGTTTTTTTCCTCTGATGGCTAAAGAGGAATGACTGTCATTCACAGGATTCTCCAGAGGAAGGGGAAGACACCCTGGAGGATCTCAGTAGCCTGGAAGAGGACATCCTGGACACCCTGGAACGTCTTCTTCAATGAGAAGAGGTATCTATTTTACCTTCTACACGGGTCAATGCCTTGCCTTGCGAAGCTCAAAGAAGCAATGAGCTATGCTGTGCAGGGCCGGTTAGGGCAGATAGGTCATAGTCGAGGGTGCTTACACAACATGGCCAGCACCCTCGAAGGAAATGGCAACCCTCTCCGGTATCCTTAGTAAGAAAACCCCAGGAAAAATATCTAAGGGCTACGATGCCAGAAGATGAGCCCCTCAGATTGGAAGAGTGGAGGGCAATTACAAGTAGCTCCAGAAAGAGCAAAGTGGACCTAACGATAGCCTTTGATTCCTCACTCAGATGCTTCCTCAGATTCGTCTCCAGAGGTCAGCTTGAAGGTGGAGGAGGAACCAGCACCAGCCACCTCAGGAGGTGAGTTGGTCAAAGCTCTGAGTAGCCTGCTGAGAGTGATTTGGCTGAAATAACAGCTGGAAGGTGATGCTGGGAACGTGTTCATGGGAAGGGGGTTGGACTAGAACACCTCCAAGGTCCCTTCAAACTCTATTATTCTGTCTGCCTATAGGATGGCTTCAGCAACGTAGGGTATTGGTGTCGTCCGCCACCAACCTGCGGAGCTGGCAGCGGAGTCCGACAGTGAGGAGGCTGAGGAAGAACACGGGCCAGTCCAGAAGGCTGGGGAAAGCCCGGATCTTTACAACTGCTTCGCAACGGGATCGCCAAGAAGTGACGAGGACAATCGTCGCGGGGGCCTGCCCCAAGACCACAGAAAACGTGGTCGGGAAACGCCCTGAGCCCTATCTAGAGGAGACCCTGGGTCAGGTGCGCAACAACACGAGGGGACGTGGAGCCCCAACCCTCCTGCCACTTAACCTTGGCGGCAAAAGTATTCTTGTCAATAGTCTGCAGGGGACTCCGGCTTACACATTGGTTGACTCTGGAGCTACAACTAACTTTATGGACATGGGGTTTGCAGTCACTCAGTGTCCAGTGCATCCTACCGTGTTTGTGGAGACCATTGATGGCCTGGTGCTTCTGTCTGGGCCTATTAACGGCCACACTCACCCTTGTACCTGACCACCGGGTCTCATGAGGACGCTATTCAGTTTTATTTTACCTCCGGCCTACGTTTTCTCGTGGTTTTGGGCTTGGCTTGGCTCAGGAAATACGACTCACAGATCTATTGGTCCCAGAACTTCATCTCTTTTCTGAGCTGGCAATGGGTGGACCTCATCTGCCAAGTCTGCGCAGGCCAGGTGCTGGGTCCAACTGGGGTGTCCTTGCCTTCCGACCTCAAGGACTTTGAGGATGTTTTCAGCGAGCAGGACCAATTGCCCCCGCACCAACCATAAGACTACCCCATTGTTTTGATTCTGAATGCTCCATTCCCAGTGTGGCGTTTGTATTCAATGTTGGAACCTGAATTGGCTGCATCATGGGACTTTATGGACAAAAACCTTTTATCTGGCCCTCATCGTTGCCACTGTCCGCCCCAGTCCTGTTCGTGAAAAAGAAGACTGGAGACTTGTGGCTTTGTTGCAACTACCGCAAGTTAAATGCCATCACAATTCGCACCTAGTATCCTCTGCTCCTTATTCCTGAACTCTTGGAACGGCTTTTAGAGGCTGCTGTGTTCACTAAATTGGACTTGCGAGGAGTTTATAATCTTGTTTGGATCGTCCCAGGGATGAATGGAAGACGGCGTTTGGCACTCATTCTGGACATTTTGAGCATACGGTCATGCCGTTTGGGCTGACCAATGCTCCTGCCACCTTCCAACATTTCATGAATGACATTTTTAGGGACCTCTTGGACAAGTTTGTTGTAATTTATTTAGATCATCTACTCTCCTTCCCGGGAGAACCGCCAACAGCATCTCCCCCTGCTCCTGCAACATCTTCGGGAGTATCATCTGTATGCTAAACTAGAGAAATGCCAGTTTTTCCAGTCCACTGTTGAGTTCCTGGGCATTGAATCCCTCCCGAGGGCATTGCCATCGAGTCGAGCAAGCTGGAGTCTTTGCGTAGTTGGCAAGCACCTTGGTGAGTGAAGGATATCCAGTGGCTCCTCGGGTTTGCCAACTACTATTGGACCTTTATCCCCGGCTTTGCTGCCTGGACCACGCCCATCACTCGGCTTCTGTAGAAAATGGCCCCGTTCCGGGAGGTTACCCCCGAGCAGCAGGCATTCCAGGCCTTGAAACAGGCCTTCATGAAGGAGCCTATCTTGAAGCATCCTGACCACCACTGTCTGTTTGGGGTAGAAGCAGATGCATCGGGTGTTGCTATTGCTGCGGTGTTGCTACAGGCTCGCACTGCAGGCGGTACCCTCTTCCCTTGCGCATATTTTTCACGGAAGCTCAACCCTTCCAAGTACAATTACACCATCTGGGAGAAGGTGGTACTGGCCATTAAGATGACGTTTGAGGTCTGGAGACATCTTCTGGAGAGGGCCTGGCATCAAATGGAAGTCCGGACAGACCATAAAAACTTGTACTTACTACAGACCGCCCGGAAACTGAACCAACAGTAGATTCGGTGGTCCCTCTTCCTTGCCAGGTAAAATTTCTGCATTGCCTACATCCTTAGTGGTCGCAACCAAAGGGTGGATGCGCTCTAGTGGAAAACCAGAGTAGTCCCACATCAAAAACCTGCTTCTGCTCCTGACAGTGTTGCCTGTAGAGTCTTTCTCTGTGGTTTAGGAACTAGTGGATTTATGGGGTCAGATACGGCAAGCGCAGCGTCATGATGCCCATGTGAAGAATGGAAGGAAGGGGTAGCGCCCGCCTCTCCAAGGACGTTTTATGAGGAACGCTTGCGGTACCGAGACAGGCTCTACGTGCTGGTGGGGCCGCTCTGGGGACTTATCTTGCCGCAGTGCCATGTTAATCCTGTGACGGGGCACTTTGGCCTCTTTAAGACACTGAATCTAGTTTCTCGCACTTTTGGTGGCCCCGATTGAGACACGATGTCCAGGCTTATGTCACATCTTGTGTTCACTGCTGACAGGCCAGGTCGGCAACCAGAGCCCCTTCAGGGCTGTTCCAGCCATTGCCAACACCAGAGAGAACCTAGGGTGCCATTTCCATGGACTTCTTGACAGAATTACCTCCGTCTTCCGGATTCATGACCGTGTTCGTGGTGGGCGACGTGCTGACAAAGATGGCACATTTCAATCCATGTTGGGGTTTACCAACGGCTCACGTCACCGCCCACATGTTTATCCAACATGCCTTCCGGCTGCACGGCCTACCTGATATGGTCGTTTGGGATAGAGATGCTCAATTTACTGCCCAGTTTTGGAAAGGGCTGATGACAGCCTTTGACGTGAAAATGTGCCTGTCATCGGCACATCATCCGGATACCGACGTTGGGTCTGAGAAAGTTATTGACATTCTGGAACAATACCTGCGCTGCTTCGTGAAAAAGCAACAAGATAATTGAGAGAGCAGAGTTCACGTTTAACAATTCGCAGCACACGCGCGACCCCTCCACACTCCCCCCAGTTTTGGCACGTGATGGCAAAAACGTTCCTCATCACTGCTGTAGGATATCTTGCTTGAGTCGGGGGCTGGACTAGAAGACCTCCAAGCTCCAAGTTGTTTTGAGAACCTGGCTTCTCCATTACTTTTGCTTGCCAGAAGGACGCAAAAGCTCATCACATGACCCTGGGAGACTGCAACCGTCATAAAGATGAGTCAGTTGCCAAGTGTCTGAATATAGATCACGTGACCGTGGGGATGATGCGATGGTCATTAAATATGAAAAACGGTCATAAGTCCATTTTTTCAATGGTGTTCTAACTTTGAACTGTTGTAACTCGAGAATCACCTGTACTTTCTGCAGCATCAAGCGGTGTATTGTCAATAAGAGGTGGAATTTGGTTCAGCGACTTCAGGCAGATCTGTCCTTGGAACATCGTGATGGTAGGCACAGAAAGCAAGGAGAACTGCTAGGCTGGCATAACCTTTGTATTCTACCGGAAAGGAGTTTTACAGACTAGTACTCAGGTTACAGTATCTAACAGGCTATAATTTCATGCACGTGATGCTAAGTTTTTGCTACAATACATACGCCAGCATAATACTGTATATAATAAGATACACAAATGAGACAACTAAAATGGCAGGGAAAGTGCATGTCTTAACCTGGCACGAAGAATTCCCATGCATGGCCATTTCAATTGAACTGTAAACAAAAAATTTACCACAAGTGAATGGCAATGAAGCATACCTTGCTTGGATACGTCACGAGTAAATGCCCTCCCTGGGCAGACCCTAACTTCCAAACTGGTAACTCAGGGGTTAACTACCCTAGGCAAGCCCACCTCCCCTTCTTTTGTTCTCCCCTTACCTGTAGCTCCACCTCCAGGGTACTTAAGGCCTCCTCACGTAGACACCGGCCTTGTTCCTGAAGATACCTGTAAGAAAGCAGACAAGCATTAAAAAAGATATCCTTGATGAACCAATCCATGTGTCTTCATAAGTTATTGGGCCCAAACTCGATCCAAGGTAACAGGATATTGTACTCTCAGGAATCTTGTTAATTGGTACATTTTCAATTGAAAAGGAAAAGTTGATTTACGTTTACTAAGAATTGAGAATATAAGAGGACCATGAAAGTTCATTCTTCTGCTTTACTCACAATAGTTTCTCAGAAACTCAAAATTGTCTCCACTCTTCTTTGTTCCTCAGGATCACCATCTAAATGGGAAAGAAATTCCTATTTAATTCCTCCGTCTGATGGTCAACCAGACTGACCTTCTCTATTAGGAATCATAAACCCATCTGTTGAAATAGCGCCCCCCCAAAATGTTATTGGCACATGCTCATTATAAATCGCTTCTATCTAGCTAGGGCAATTCTGAGGCCAATTTATACCTTTTTTTCTTCCCCACTTCCTAATTAAAAGCAATTTGGGGGATTATTTATTATATATTCAAGGAGCACTGATGATGTTTTTCGATAAATGTCTTAAACAAAATAACTAACCTGGATCCTTTCTTGGAATATGCTGTCAGAGTAAATGCCTAACTGTGCCTATACCTTCAAACCCAGCCCCTTATGGGTTAATACAGTATGTACACCCCCACCTGACCCCTGGCCACTTCTTACCTTCTGGCCACTCCTCCCTTGTATATAAACACTCTCCACGTGCTTGTCCAGCAGTTCCAGATGTTCACCTAGAAGAGAGGAGATCAGAGGTCAGTGACCTATGATGCCTAGGGCCTAGGAAGCTTCCAGGCCTGCAATAAACACTGATTAAAGAAACAGCTTGTCTCGTGAGTAATTGGGCTAAATCCATCGCATAACAAATGGTAGCCGAGGATGGTTTGCCATAACTCACTGGTGATGCCCCAACCAAGCAACCTACCCAAGGAAACAGATAGAGTACAAACAAGGGCACTCACCAAGAAGATGGCTGAGCTTCAAGCATCCAAGGATCCTACAGCAGAGGAGAATCCAGCGGACATCGAGCTGTACTCCAGCGAAGGCTCCTACTCTGATGAGGAGAGGTCACCAGAGAAAGGTACCAACCTAGGAAGAAAAACAGCACAAAGAGTAAATAAATTCAAGCTATCCATCCTGACGCTGATGGAAACAAATGACAACGAGAGAAGCCTCATCGCGAACCTGCAAAGCCTCTTCGAGCAGCAAGGCGCAGCAATCGAGGCCCCAGAGACAACAAATGAGGAGGTGGCACGAGGAAGAGGTAGGCCAGCCCAGCCAGATGACCACGAGGTGGCCGAATCCTCTTTCGCGCACTTTCACCGGTGGCCATCTTGGAATGACCACCAGCCAATGGGGAGCCAGGATTCAAACTCTCTGGCGCGAAAAGGCCCCGATCCAGAAAAAGGCCGGGAACAACCAGAGAGCAACCCAAAAAGAAAAACAAACGCAGAAGAGAGATCGCCTACCGATCTCGAGATCCAAAACGCCATCAAAACGCTGACCGCGGCTTTTGGCTCCGCTTTCGAGCCCCCCACGGCAGCCAGAAAACAAAAGAAAAAATCCTGCACCCAAGAGAGCACCAGAGCCAGCCTCGATGAGCTGGCTGACCCTCAACCACCCGAGGAAGCCACCCACACCGAACGTGAACGCCGAGACTGGTTCGCCTGCAAAAATTACAAACCGCAGGATTCGAACCCAGGACCCACCGCACCAACGACGAGAGGATGAGGGGCAAGGAGAAGGACCGACTACTCACCTCCTCCACGATCTCCGCCTGGCTTCTCCACCTGACCAAGGACCCAGGACCATGGGCAGAGGACCGGACCCGCCGCCATCACCGCCACAGCCGCCGCGCCGCCGGACACAAGGAATCCTTGACTTACGACCGCCGCGCCGCCGATCGCCGACCGTCCTCCACCTACGACCGCTTCGCCTCCTCACCTTGTTCCCTTCTTTTCCGGAGATCCAGCCGTCCAGCAGTGGTATCCGCCGCCCAGAGGGAGCACCGGACTCTCCAGGGGTGAGTCCAGCCCTCCACCGGTAGGCCTAGGCCTAGGCCCAGGAGCAGCAGCAGCAGGAACCTTCCTCCATGGCTTCCAGCGCGAAATGGCCTTCGCGCATGCTCAGTCGCAGCCTGCAGCAGGAGAAAGAAGAAACATAGAAATAGGTCACTACAGACTCGCAACAGACGTTCCAAAGCCATATTGCGAGTTCAGTCATGACCTGGACCATGGACAGCAATCCACTGTAAGTAATAACAGTGGACATGTGGGGACTGCTTGTACAAATATGCCAAAGCTACAGTTAGATGGGGGTAATATTATAGATTGGAGCCAGCATCTACAGATTGCCTTTATGAGGGAAAATGCCTTATTTTTAATTCAGAGACCACCTCAAAAACCTTGATCTCTGGAGATTGATAACCTACACCACAAGGCATTCTGCATCATGATAGCCACCATTCCCCCCACAATGTACCCTAGCATTAATGATAACCTCACAGTGTCTGAAATTTTACAACTGTTATATGGTATGTTTTACAGCCAGTGCAGGGCTACCACCACAAAGATATCTAGAGAGTTCCATTCTGCCAGGCACAGACAAGGGGTACCCATGAGTGAGCATATACTCAAATTAAACACAGCCAGGGCAGAACTCATGCAAAGGGGGGAAATTATCACCGAAGAGAGCATGAAGAGCGTCATAATAAATTCACTAGACAGCAGCTGGGACCACTTCGTGCTACAACTAGACAGCCTTTACCTACCTCACCTCACGCTAGGCGCACTAACCAACAAACTCATAGCCGAAGACAACCTAAGAAGGGACAGACACGCTGTCAGAGGGGAACATAGACCAATCAGAAAGGTAGAGTTCCAAGACAGAGCAGGGAACGCCCCAGGGTGCTACTCCTGCGGGTCCAAGAACCACATAAAAAGGGATTGCCCCAGGAGCAGCAGGGATAGGAGGCGCACTGAACACAGAGGGGGGCGATCACCCGAGCGCAGGCACTCAAGGGAGAGAGGGAGAGGGTGGTCCCCCAACCCTAGAAAGCAACACGGACGGAGGGACAGCTCTAGGGATGGTAGTCTGGGCCCCACATACGGATTTAGACCTGGCCACTCCAACTCCATGCACGAGATGGACCAAAACACATGGCTCCTAGACTCAGGAGTTTCACATCACACTACACACAACTCAACACTCGTAGAACCACTCAGCAAGACCAATCTCGAACTCAAGGTGGCCAATCAAAACAGGGTTCAAGCACAGGGAAAGGGAGACACTCACATTCCACACATAGGGAAAATAGAGGGGGTATTATACGTACCCGAAATACCCCTTAACGTACTAGCTGTCAACAGACTAACCCAAGACACAGACCTAGAGGTAACGTTCAAGAACGGGAAAGCTCATATAATCAAACAAGGGAAAGAAATAGGGAGCGTACACAACCAAGGGTGGCTATCATACTTTACACCAAACGCAAGGGAGGAAGGAAACATGTACGCAAACACCAACCCAGGGGAAGAAGAAGACACAAGAGTTGAGGGGGAACAACAGGAAATAAAGCAAAGCAAGCAAAATGTAAACAGCTCTGTATCATTGGGAAAACCCTTGCATGATAATTGCGCCCACCTCCTTCACAGGAGGCTGGGGCACATCAGTTTCCCTATTGTTAAGAAAATGTCTGATTGTACTGAAGGACTTAAAGTAAAGAAATGTGATAATTATTTGGAGTGTTCCATATGTATGCGGTCAAAGGTTAAGGTCAAGGCCATACCCCGAAAATCCAAACGAATCACAGAATACCCATTTCAATTGGTACACATGGACTTAGTAGGGCCTTTCAAACCATCTATCAAACATAGAAAGAGATTCTTTCTCACCATTGTCGATGATTTCACAAGGTATGGGTATGTCTATTCCCTCAAACGCAAAAATGAAACATTCCAGAGGTTTAAGGAGTTTCACAGAAAGATAGAACTACAACACAACATGAAAATAAGACAAATTATGACAGACAGAGGTTCAGAGTTTATGGCCAGTGAATTCACCGGTTGGTTGAGGGGGCAGGGCATCACACACTACAATTCTTCACCATTCTCGCCATTCCAGAATCCGGTGGCGGAGAGAAGGAATGGGGTGCTACAGACAATGATGAGGTGCGCACTAGAGGATGCAGGGATGGGGAAACATTTTTGGTCAGAAGCACTGCACTACTCCAATTACACCCTAAATAGACTGTGGTCAAGCTCCATCAACATGACCCCATACGAAATGCTCTATAAAAGAACCCAATATATCCCACCTGCACATATTTGGCGCACCAGCTGACGTACACATACCCAGGCAGCTGAGGAGAAAGGGGGAGAAAATATCAAAAAGACTGAGGTTTGTGGGCTACGAGCCGGGCACTAAGGGCTACAGATTCATTGATAACAACAACAGATTCGTAGTGTCTCGATCTGCCAACTTCCACGAACACTCGAACTGGTCAAGGGTCCACTCCAACGAGACACTCACCCACAGGAACGCACCCAAAAACAACCAAGAGGGAGAAAGAATAGAGACACCCAAAGCCAGCCTCGACAAAATAAACACAAAGGGGTGGAAAGAAGGGCACCCATCTCTAAAGCTAGACCGCCTCTCGAACAAAGAGGCAGACCACATGCAAGAGACCGAACCACCCCCCAGCAGGCCAATCAGAGAGAGCAGAAACAAGCCACCCAAAAGATTAGAGGACTACGTCCTAACCATCCACGATAACCTCACCACACCCAACTCATATGAGGACATCCTTAAGCTCCCCAAGGAAGAAAAGGAAAGATGGGTATCCGCCATGGACAAGGAAATGGAGAGCCTGAAAGAACTAAAGGTATACACAGCCGCTCAGGCCCCTGAGGACAAAAAACCAATAGGTACCAAATGGGTGTTCAGGGTCAAGACTTTAGAAAACAACAAGAACCTATACAAGGCGAGACTGGTCGCCCAAGGCTTCGCTCAGAGGTACCCTGAAGACTACACAGACACGTACTCGCCCACCGTCAGGGCTGAAAGTGTCAAATGCGCACTGGTGGTAGCCACCATCCTGGGGCTTGATGTCTTCCAGTTCGATGTACAGACGGCCTACTTACACGCAGAACTGGATAAAGAGATCTATCTTAAGGCCCCACCAGGGTATGACCAAGGTGAGAGCAAAACCTGGCTGCTCAACAAAAGCCTGTATGGGCTCAAGCAATCAGGCAAAAGGTGGTATGACTGCCTAGCCAAAGCCCTGAAATCCATGGGTTTTGAGGCCACCTCAGCAGACAAGTGCCTATTTATAAGGAGAGAAGGTAACCTGTTCGAAGGGGTGCTCGTCTACGTGGATGACATCCTATACGTTGGCAAGCACAAGAGCAGATGCGATAGATTTGCCACAGAATTGGGCAAACACTTCTCATTAAAGTCACTTGGCAGAATCGACAAATACTTAGGGGTGCATGTGACAAAGACCAGCAAGGGGTTCAGACTCTCCCAAAAGGACAAAATCACTGAACTGCTGTCCAAGTGCAACATGACAGAGGCAAAGCCCAGCGAGACACCAATGCAGCCAGAATTCCTGAAAAGCATGTACGAGGAATCGGAATCCTTCACCGACAATAGATTGTACAGATCTACCATCGGGTCGCTGCTATACATCGCTAACTGGACCAGGCCCGACATCGCCCTAGCCGTCAACCTCCTATCCAGACACGTAAGCAACCCCAAGGTGTCCCATTGGAATGCCATCAAAAGACTGCTCAGGTACCTAAAATTCAGCATGGATGCACAACTCTGTTTGGAACCAGAAATAACAGATAAGCCGAAATTATCATGCTACGCTGATGCAGACTGGGCAGGAGACATCAAGAGCAGGAAAAGCACCTCCGGCTATGTGATGCTACTCAACAACTCCCCCATTCACTGGTACACTGGAAAGCAAAGACTCGTTGCCACCTCGACCACCGAAGCCGAATTCGTCTGCCTATCCAAGGCCGCGAACAATTTAGTGTGGTTCGATGATCTACTCAACGCCATATGGACTGAACCCTTGTTGTCCTCGTGTAATCATACACGAGGACAACAAGGCCGCAATAGAAATTTCAAAGGCTGATGCCATTGGGCAAAGGTCTAGGCACATAGATATCAAATGCAAACATGTCAGACAGTTTTCAGAGATAGGGTTCATTGAGGCAGTGCACTGCGACACTGAGGAACAGACCGCAGATATTCTTACAAAACCCTTACCCGCCAAACAACACGCCTACCTAATGTCAAAAATATGCGTTTGTGTATGACCTCTATATGTATATATATGTATAAATGTATGATTATGTATACCTCTGTAAACGAAGCATACCTGTACCCAGTTAGACATTTAGAGGGGGTTTTGTCAGAGTAAATGCCTAACTGTGCCTATACCTTCAAACCCAGCCCCTTAAGGGTTAATACAGTATGTACACCCCCACCTGACCCCTGGCCACTCCTTACCTTCTGGCCACTCCTCCCTTGTATATAAACACTCTCCACATGTTTGTCCAGCAGTTCCAGATGTTCACCTAGAAGAGAGGAGATCAGAGGTCAGTGACCTATGATGCCTAGGGCCTAGGAAGCTTCCAGGCCTGCAATAAATACTGATTAAAGAAACAGCTTGTCTCGTGAGTAATTGGGCTTAATCCATCTCTTAACAGTTTTTCTATAAATTCTTAAACAAAATAACTAACCTGGATCCTTTCTTGGAATATGCATTTACAGTACTTATGAAAGAAAGGTTCTATATTGACCATATAATCACAGACTGGAAGGTCAAATCCTGAAGAGACATTTATCAGAAGCCATTAATGTCATCTAGAAGCTGAATTTAACAGAATAGCAGAGTTGGAAGGGACCTTGGAGGTCTTCCAGCCCAACTCCCTGGTCAAGCAGGAGACCATGGACCATTTCAGACAAATGGCTGTCCAATCTCTTCTTTAAAACCTCACTGATAGAACAGCCATCCATTCTGCAGAAAACCTGTTCCAGTGGTTAATTGTTCTTCCGATCGGGAAGTTTCTCCTTCGTTCTAGGTTGATCCTCTCCTTCATCACTTTCCACCTGTTACAGCCACTTCTCTGTGACAGCCCCTCCGATGTTGGAAGACTGCTATCATGTCACCCATAGTCTTTATCTTTCTTAGATATAGCCAGTTCCTGCAACCCTTCATCATATGTTTTAGTCTCCAGCCCCCTAATCATCTTGATTGTTCTTCTCTGCACCCTTTCTATAGACTCAGCATCTTTGTTGTATTGGGCTGGCCAAAACTGGAGATAATATTCCAAAATATGCTCTTATTAAAGCAATGTGGTATGTATCTTCTTCCATTTCCTGATCTCTACACCACCACCACCACCACCACCACCACCGCCACCAAGGCATTAAAACGTGGCTGTTTTCCCTCCCCTTGGGGCAGGATGTTTTTCAGTGGACGTAGCTTTTCATCTGAACGTGTAAGCTTCCTCTGGTGTGATGCGTTTTTTTGGTTGTTGATGATGCCGATAATATTGCTTACTACCCAAAGTCATATGTCATATGGGTGGCTAGATACATTAAAATAAATAAAATTGTCTTGATTATCTAGTGATAACTTCCAAGTTATTCACATTTTTCAAGTTTCCCATATCTCAGCTGCCACTCAAGCACTCCTCTAGGCCATGGACCACAGTAACCGACCTACTCAAATATTCTATACGAAGGATGTGTTGTCAAAATGAAATAGAAGAATGCAAGAATGAATCCTCCTGGGAATGCATCAATACAGAAGAGATATTAGATTTTTAAGAGACACCAATTATTTTAATCAGTGCAATCTGCTGTTCCTATTGCCATATGATCAGAACAGCAAAAGCAAGAGTTCAATAGGTCTCTCACTAACCAATTATGGAAAACGTGCTCCTTGCCATTTCCACAATTCTTCTCAAAAAGTCCATTCACTGCGTAAATCCACTGCATCTGACGACAGAGCTGCAACTGTTTTACCATAATGTCCTGCAAAACAGAGAAAGGCACAATAAAAAGGAAAGTCCAAGAGGTCCTTTAATATGATGAGATAATTAAATGAAGTGCTAATGTCTTTAGCTCTTTCCTGCCTTCATTAAGCTGTTGTTTTAGTAGAGTGTATTAAGAGGAAACTAAAAACCTAGCAAAATTATACTGTGTGTGTTATGTATATAACGTTGGCGGGAAATTTAAACAACAATAGGTCATTTGTGATTGGTCAGCTCCCGGCCCATCAAGGTATATAAAGGGAGCTGTTTGACTGTACCTCCAGCTGAAGTCTCACTCTAAATTAAACAGCTGTTGTTACGCACTAGTTGTTCCTGCCTCTTCATTCCCACGACTCAACGTTGGCGACGAAGGTAGGATTGAGGCAATGAGAAGCAAGCCGGAAAAGAGCTAACAACAGCGGATTCAGCCAGGCTGACGAGCCCCGTACATGGCAGGACTACCACGATGTCTGCCTATGTACCACCAAAGCCTTTCGAACCAGCCAGAGAGAAGTGGGGGTCGTATATGACTCGGTTTGAGTGTTCCCTGGAAGTCAGCGACATGCAGGGCCTCCCCGACAACCGGAACAGAGCCCTATTCCTCAGCCACTGCGGACCGGAGGTCTTCGACATGGCTGAATCACTTTCGGAACCAACTCCGGTTCAGACTATATTGTGGGAAGCCTCGCTTAGGGCACATTACCAACAACTACCGGTAGATGGCGCTACCGTGGAGGCACAGACTGTAGTAACTCACAAAGGTGCCTTCAAATGTACCAGGCTGCATTTTGGAGTCAGCATAGCCCCCGGACTATTCCAAAGTACCATGGAGCGTCTGTTACAAGGACTGCCAGGGGTGGTGCCTTATTTTGATGATGTCCTCATCAAAGGAAGGAAGGGAAGAGAAATTAGAGTAGGAGTGAGGGTAAGAGAGGGAGGAACAGAGGAGGAGGAGGAGGAGAAAGGAAAGGAAGTAGGGAGGAGAAGAAGGGGGGGAGAGAAAGTAAGAAGGAAAGAAAAAAGAGAAGAGGTAGGTTTGAGGAGAAAGATTGCTGTGCAATAAAAAAGATGAAAGGGAAGAAAGTCAACCCCAAACAAATATAAAGATATTAAGATAAAGAATGAATTGTTAAACTTTAAAGAATGAAAGAGAACAAATATGAATAAATAGCAATAATTAGAAACACACATACAAACATACAATGTATTTTCTTTGAACAGAGTATTTGGCCGGTTCACAAATTTAAACAGTGTTTAGTCATTTCAATTAAATTTACAATTTCTGTATTTCCTTTTTGCCATACTTATTCCTCTCCTATTTTTTTAAAAAAACCAATATTACCCTTCATCCTCATCTCTAATCTTCATCAAATTCAATTTTCCCTTCTATTCTATATTATACCCCTTCCCATTGTCATCTATTTTTATATCCATCCTCACATTGGTTAATTATGTAATATTCCAGTTGTTGAATACAAATTCAACATTTTAATATAAATCAATTAGTTATATAATGATCTTTTTTGTATATTAATCAATATGAACATGAATATTCCAATTATTTCCATGCAATCCAAATTCTTACAAATCAATTCATTATATTTACCAATAATAACCAAATAATTTCCCCCATATATTCCTCCAAACCACAACCATTGCTGCTTTCAATGCAATATACAATTAATAGTATCTCAATTATTACAACTCCCTAGTTAAATAGAGCTTTTTTTCTTTTGTGTTTTAAAATCTTGAACTCTCCTCTTTTGCCCTAATTTTCCCATTGTTTGCAGTTTTGCACCTACCTCTTTTGGTGAGGAAAAAGAAAAAGAAATCACTCTCTGCCTCATTTTGTCACGTTGCAACAAAGACCCTGCTTTACTTTCAGTTTCGCTTTTTCAGCATAGCTAGGGGTAAAAAACTGCTCCAACACTGTTGGCACCTGGCAAAAGACCCCTGCGCAAAACAGGTGAGAACAAATCAGCTGAGAGTTGGGAGACCAATCTAATCAATTTGTGGTAATTAACCTATGCTAAAGCTGACAGAGGCTGTTTTTTTATTTTTGCAGGCACCGGTCTACTCATTTCTTTTCTTTTAACACGCATCAGCTGTAGGGCGGCCCTTTGAAGCCCCGCGGCAAGAGTTTAAACCGTTTTTTTCCCTCTAGACATCAGCTGAGACTCAGAAGGCAGCAATAGATTGGCAGTGGGCAGGGTAAGCGACCGGCGACCTCCTGGGAACCGGTTTGGGGGCGTGGCCAGCCAATCTCATTACCACTTCTTCGAATTATTAAATATTTTTATTACCAGTTCTTGCGATCTGCTGCGAACCGGGAGCAACCCACCACTGCCATGGATTGGGACCCCCTAACAGGTGAGCAAGAGATTCTAGGTTGTACTGGCCCAAAGGATCAAGGAAGGTCAAATCGCCCAAGAGGCCAGCAAAGAAGCAGGTTGGGTTCCAGGTCTCCATTAGGAGAAGAATGAGGAGAGACATAAGAGCAGTCTTCTAATACTTGCAGGAAAGCCTCAGGGAAGGAGGTGTTGATTCTTCCTAGTAGCTGAAGGAAGGACATGAAGCAGCAGGTGGAAGCTAATCAGAGAGAAATCCAACCCTGGAAATAAGGAGGAATTTTCTTCCGTGGAGTAAGACTCCCTTCCGCTGTAGAATTCTATGCTTTTCTCTGTGCTTGCTGTGCTTCTCTGTGAAGCAGAGGCCAAAGGCCACCAAGAAAGTCAGTGACCGGCCATTCCTAATCCAAGATCAGCTGCCTTCCTTGAGTAGGTTTCTAATGTGGCCATTGTTTACTTGGTTGCTAATGAGGTTGTTAGTTTGCCCGAAAAACCACTAGCCTACAGCTGCCTAATTTTCTGTCATGCAGTAAATATTTAATTTGGCCATGGCTGTCAGAAGGCTTTTCAGAGTAAGTGTGGCTATCAGCAGCCAAGAAATTGGCGGTAAAGTCATGCTTCTGAACTCTTCTGAGTGGCTCACATCTATTTTTCTTCTCTTCACAGAACATCTGGAAAAGATGCTCAGTGGTTTCCTGTTGCATTAAGGGAGACGTTGAGGACTTTCCTGTGCCTCCTGACAGGTACCACAGCCTTCTCCTTAAATCCTGGGCATGTTGAAGCACCATTGATGGACTGTAAGAGAATCTGTAAGAGCCTCTCCCCAAGATGGCTTCCTGTCCCAAAGGGCTTGTGTGGGCAAAAGATGAGCAGGCTGACTGGCCGGTCTTAGAAAGGGGCGGCTAAGGTAAATGTTCTTTGACATGTCACCTTCTTTTTTTGCTCAGGTCTGACCAGGCACAGGAACATGGTGAGCAGCACGGCTGCTCCTCTCATGGAGACACATTTTCATCTAGAGGGGCAAGGACAATTTTGGAACATGGCCAGTGGGGATCCATGCCTCAAAACTGGATGAGGGAACCTGATCAGCCTAACAAATTCAAGAAGAGCCCGTTGGATTCATGGGGATATGTTGCAGAGAACTTTGATTTATACATTCAAATGAACCATTATTACTTTCAGGTTTTGATAGGTGTTTGTGTCACCATCAGGAGCCCCAGGAAGGAAGATGTGATGCCTGTTCACAATTAAGGGAGGTATCTGGTCTCTCATACCTCCACGGAGGGCGCGCTTCTGCACAATTATGGAGAACTCCACTGAATCGGTAAGGCCTGAACATCTCCTCACCATGCTAATGGCCCTGTCTCTGTGGATTTGTTAATATGCGTATAAAAAGAATATTTGCACTGCTATTTTAGGATCCATTGGAGGAATCCCTTCCAGCAGAAAGCCTGGACAGCCTCCCAGGAGAGAGAGAGAGTTGGATATTCCCTATCTATGCAGGTAGGTAACACGTTGAAGGGAGAAGGTCCCGCTGGTTCACAAGGGGCTTTGGTGGAAAAGATGGACAGGGTGAGTGACTCATCTTGGAAAGGGGAAGCTGAGCAAGCTTGATTCCTTAAACTTCTCACCTTCTACCTCTGGACAAGACTCTAACGGGAGAAGACCAGGACACAGAAGAAGAGCCCTCTCCCAACGGGGAGAAAACACCTTCCTCAGAGATAAGATTTTGGCAATGGGGCCGAAGGAGGCTATGCCATAAATCCTGATGGTGGAGGGAAGAAATTGTGTCATATTTCACCTTAACCTTAAGGCTTCCAAAGGTCCTCTTGCTGTCGGCACATAGGGGGGTTGTATGCACCCTATGCTTTAGCCATCTTATTGAGGTGCAGAGACCTTTGGATTTAGCCTCCATACTGTCATTTGCAGGACTCCATGACAGTCCTGGTGGGCTCCAGAATCAGCAGCCTGGAGGATGTGGACTTCCTATCTGACCTTCCGGTTGAGGAGTCTGAGGGAAGCTGGGAGGATGCTGCAGCGGCTTCTGATGCTAGCGATTCCTCCAGTCCATGGGTAAGAAAGACAAAGTGTTTTCTGATGGGGAGGGATGGAGGTCCTCTATTCACTTTTCCTAAACTGAGTGAACTGTGCTGGAGCACTCTGGGAAGTGGAGCTAGGTGACACCTGGCCCTTGGGACAACATACGTAGGCTAACTATATGCACCCACGTGCATATAGTTTGGTGCCATTGGTTCCTTTGCCAAAAATCAACAGGGAGGGTACATGGCAGTGTACCAAATGAATGTGACCCACCCTGATTAGGCCTTTCCTTTTTGTGTGTCATCCTTTCCAGCACTTCATGCAGGGCTTTAACAGGCAAAGAGTAGAGAGCCTGCTTTTCTGCAGTAGAGCTGGGCTGGAAGTGAGGATTGCTTTTTAAATCCAGAGATTATGCAGCAGGAGAAGCAGGTGGACTAGAAGACCTCCACGGTCCCCTCCAACTCTGTTATTCTGTCTGCCTATAGGATGGCTTCAGCAAGGGAGGTATGGAGATGGAGGGCAGAATCACCCCCACCTACAAAGCCCTGCACGGAGCTTCTTTTCCCTGGATGGGGATGGATGGATGTCTTTTTGTTGTTTTTCTTCTTGTTATTATTGCTGCTGATCTTGTTCTTGTTCTGAGATTTTTTCAATTTGTTATTATTTTATCTATATTGTTAATGCTAAAAGATAAAAGCAACGCTTAAATAAAGTTGTTCATTGGCCACAATTATTTTCCTTTAGCTATCAATGTAGCATTCAGTGGGTAGAATGATAAATAATTGTATAACATCGTATACAGTAAAACTACCAAAACACTTTATATACACTAATTTATATTTAGGCCTATTGTCATTTCACTTTTCTTAGGGACAGGTTGAACTTTAGAACCTATAACTCTCAATGACGGAGAGCAGCTACTATATTAGATAATTAGATAAATGGCAAAAACGTTGGGATAGGAATTGTCAACTGACAATGGCTACTGCATATAAGGAAAACCTTTATAAAATGTTTTATAGGTGGCAATTGCCACCGGCAAGGCTAGCAAAAATGTTCAACAACATGTCCGCCAAATGTTGGAAATGCAATCAGACTCTAGGTACTTATTATCATATGTGGTGGACAGGTAGGAAAGGAAGAAAATATTGGATGAAAATACATATATGGTTGGAAAAGATGACTAAGCAGCATATTGATTTAAAACGAGAAATATTTTTGTTAGATATAATACCCAAAAGCTATGACATATTGGAAAAATGAGAACACCCAATCTGATGAAAATATAATTTAGAAAATACTGGATTGTGCAGAGATGGATAGATTGACATTGAAAATAAAAGATAAAGGAGATTCAGAGTATTATTTCATGTGAAATAGGTTTTGCCTTTCAGAACTTCTGAAGGCAAATCATTCCACTGGTAAATAGTCCTAGCTGTTAGGAAGTTTCTCCTTAGTTCTAGGTTCCCCCCCTCCTTGATTAGTTTCCATCCATTGTTCCTTGTCTTGAAGGGCTGCCACAGAGAAGAGGGTGTTGATCCTCCAAAGCAGCTGAGGGAAGGACACGGAGCAGCGGATGGAAGCTCATCAGAGAGAGATCCAACCCTGGAAATAAGGAGGAATTTCCTCACACTGACAACCGTTAAGCAGTGGAACAGTTTGTTTCCAAGACTTCTTTGTGCTCCATTGTTGAGATTTTCAAGAAAAAATTGGGCAATCGTTTATCTGAGATGGCAGGAGGAGCCCTTCCTTGGGCAGGGACTTAGACTAAAGGTCGCTTCCTCCCTAGGGTGCCATGATTCCCTCTGTGCTTTGTGCCACAATGATGGTGCTTCTACGTTGTTCGTGAACAGACCACTTCCCACATGAAACCCAGAGGCCAAAGGCTCCCGAGGGAGTCAGCCATCAGCCACTCCTAGACCCAGCTGAGCTGCCATTCTGATGTAGGTATAAAAAATGGCTATTGTTTAACTGTTGCCGAGGGAACAAATTGCCCTGAAAAACCACCAGCCACTGCACAGCTGCTCATTCTCCCTTCGTGCAGTGATCGTACAAGCACTTCGTTGGTCATGGCTGTGAGAAGGTTTTTGAGGGTAAGTGTGGCCATCTCAGCTGCCAGGAAACTGGTAGCGGGGGAGAAAGTCAACTCAGTTCTGACTGACAGCTGTCTATTTCTCTTCTCTTTACAGAACATCTGGAAAAGGTGCGAACACCTTTTCTGTTGCCAGAAGAGCAACACGGAAGACCTTCCTGTGCCTCCTGACAGGTACCACCCTCTTCTCCTTAAACCCTGGGTATGGTGGGGCAACACGGATGGGCTGCAGAGTCTGTAAGAGGCTCTTCCAGTCCAGAAGGGGTTTCAGGGGCAAAGAGATGGGCAGGCTTACTGGTTAGGTTGAGAAAGGAGAGGGTCAGCTAGATGTATCTTCTTTGACATGTCACCTTCTTCTTCTTTTGGTCAGGACCGAAGAGGCACAGGAAGCGGATGACCAGCAGGGAGAATGGGAGACACATTTTCATGTGTCTGATGGAGACGTCTCTTCCTTGCCTGGGGTAAGGATGCTTCAGCAACATGGGCAGTGGCGGTTCATTCTTCAAAACCGGGCAGGTTAAGGGAAGAATTCCCCCTTGGTGGGAACCTGGCCAGCCGAGAAAACTGAAGAAGATCGCCTTGTTTCATACCTTCAATGAATGAATTGTTAATTGCAGGTTGTGATGGGTGGTCCTGCCACCGCCCGGAGTCCCAGGAAGGAAGATATCCGGCCCGTTCTCATTTCAAGGAGGTTAGTGTTCTCAGCTGAGGGATTCTGAGGAGAAGGGCTAGAAGAAAGGTTTGGAGAGGCGAAGCATCACTCCCCTCTGCCCGTACTTTTACTAAAAGAAGACTGACTCAAGCCCTTCGTTCTCTCCCCAGAAATGAGAGGACACCGAAGTGGACACCGCGGCTGACTACAATTTGGGAGACCTGCACTGAGTCGGTAAGGCCAGAGCAGCTCCTCCCTCTGGTAATGGCAGATGCCCTGTCTCTGTGCATTTGTTATCATGCCAATAGACCGAATACTTGCATTCTTATTTCAGGATCCATCGGGCGTGGAGGAGGGAGGTGCAGGAGGAGACAGTGCCTGTCTTTCAGGGTAGGTAACACTTTCGAAGGTGAAACTTTAGCAGAAGGAAGGCATCTTTGCCTCTGCCTCTGCTAAAGGAAGAAGGACTCGGCAATTTCACCGCCAGGCCAAGCCCCTTAGCAGGCCAGCTGGAAGGGTTCTTAGAGCCTCCACATGACCCCTCTTTCAAAAGGGCCATGGCTACTTTTGATCTTTGGCCTCTTCGTTTTCTCCCCCCAGAGAGGAAAGGCAAGAGCACTGGAGGTCGCGGCTGTCCACCAGTTTGGAGGCCTGCACTGAGTTGGTAAGTCCTGGACAGATCTTCCCCATCTGAAAAGAAGTCCTGTCTCTGTGGATTTCTTGGTATGCCAAGAGACGGCATCTTTGGCTTTTGATTTCAGGAACCACAAGAACAACCGGTGCAGGCGGAGATCTCTCCTGAGCTTTTTGAGACGTCTTCAGAGGTAAGAAAGTTTTGGCTATGGGAAGTGGGAGAAATTGGGCTATAGAGCCTTCTAAGCTTAAGGCTTGGAAAGGCTCTCTTGCTGTTGGCCCATAGAGCCATAGGAATCTTATTGGGACACAGAAAGTTTAGCAACCCTCCTGTCATTTGCAGGATTCGCTGACAGTCCTGGCGGGCTCCAGGACCAGCAGCCTCTGGGACGTGGACTCCCTCGCTGACCTTCTGGAGGAGGAATCTGAGGACAGCTGGGACCAGGATGCGGAGGCTTCTTCCAGTCCATGGGTAAGAAAGACAAAGGGTTTTCGATTGGGAGGTCTGGTGGGATGGCTTCCTTTGCTACAAAGTAGCAGAGACTGGTGTCCTAAATGGGAAATGGGATCCCCATTCAATAGGCCCTCTTTTAGGAATTCTGTTTTTTTTTCCTCTGATGGCTAAAGAGGAATGACTGTCATTCACAGGATTCTCCAGAGGAAGTGGAAGACACCCTGGAGGATCTCAGTAGCCTGGAAGAGGACATCCTGGACACCCTGGAACGTCTTCTTCAATGAGAAGAGGTATCTATTTTACCTTCTACACGGGTCAATGCCTTGCCTTGCAAAGCTCAAAGAAGCAATGAGCTATGCTGTGCAGGGCCAGTTAGGTCAGATAGGTCATAGTCGAGGGTGCTTACACAACATGGCCAGCACCCTCGAAGGAAATGGCAACCCTCTCCGGTATCCTTAGTAAGAAAACCCCAGGAAAAATATCTAAGGGCTACGATGCCAGAAGATGAGCCCCTCAGATTGGAAGAGTGGAGGGCAATTACAAGTAGCTCCAGAAAGAGCAAAGTGGACCTAACGATAGCCTTTGATTCCTCACTCAGATGCTTCCTCAGATTCGTCTCCAGAGGTCAGCTTGAAGGTGGAGGAGGAACCAGCACCAGCCACCTCAGGAGGTGAGTTGGTCAATAGCTCTGAGTAGCCTGCTGAGAGTGATTTGGCTGAAATAACAGCTGGAAGGTGATGCTGGGAACGTGTTCATGGGAAGGGGGTTGGACTAGAAGACCTCCAAGGTCCCTTCAAACTCTATTATTCTGTCTGCCTATAGGATGGCTTCAGCAACGTAGGGTATTGGTGTCGTCCGCCACCAACCTGCGGAGCTGGCAGCGGAGTCCGACAGTGAGGAGGCTGAGGAAGAACACGGGCCAGTCCAGGTGGCTGGGGAAAGCTCGCATCTTTACAACTGCTTCGCAACGGGATCGCCAAGAAGTGATGAGGACAATCGGCGCCGGGGCCTGCCCCAAGACCACAAAAAACGTGGTCGGGAAACGCCCTGAGCCCTATCTAGGGGACACCCTGGGTCAGGTGCGCAACAACACGAGGGGACGTGGAGCCCCAACCCTCCTGCCACTTAACCTTGGCGGCAAAAGTATTCTTGTCAATAGTCTGCAGGGGACTCCGGCTTACACATTGGTTGACTCTGGAGCTACAACTAACTTTATGGACATGGGGTTTGCAGTCACTCAGTGTCCAGTGCATCCTACCGTGTTTGTGGAGACCATTGATGGCCTGGTGCTTCTGTCTGGGCCTATTAACGGCCACACTCACCCTTGTACCTGACCATCGGGTCTCATGAGGATGCTATTCAGTTTTATTTTACCTCCGGCCTACATTTTCTCGTGGTTTTGGGCTTGGCTTGGCTCAGGAAATACGACTCACAGATCTATTGGTCCCAGAACTTCATCTCTTTTCTGAGCTGGCAATGGGTGGACCTCATCTGCCAAGTCTGCGCAGGCCAGGTGCTGGGTCCAACTGGGGTGTCCTTGCCTTCCGACCTCAAGGACTTTGAGGATGTTTTCAGCGAGCAGGACCAATTGCCCCAGCACCAACCATAAGACTACCCCATTGTTTTGATTCTGGATGCTCCATTCCCAGTGTGGCGTTTGTATTCAACGTTGGAACCTGAATAGGCTGCATCATGGGACTTTATGGACAAAAACCTTTTATCTGGCCCTCATCGTTGCCACTGTCCGCCCCAGTCCTGTTCGTGAAAAAGAAGACTGGAGACTTATGGCTTTGTTGCAACTACCGCAAGTTAAATGCCATCACAATGTGCACCCAGTATCCTCTGCTCCTTATTCCTGAACTCTTGGAACGGCTTTTAGAGGCTGCTGTGTTCACTAAATTGGACTTGCGAGGAGTTTATAATCTTGTTTGGATCGTCCCAGGGATGAATGGAAGACGGCGTTTGGCACTCATTCTGGACATTTTGAGCATACGGTCATGCCATTTGGGCTGACCAATGCTCCTGCCACCTTCCAACATTTCATGAATGACATTTTTAGGGACCTCTTGGACAAGTTTGTTGTAATTTATTTAGATCATCTACTCTCCTTCCCGGGAGAACCACCAACAGCATCTCCCCCTGCTCCTGCAACATCTTCGGGAGTATCATCTGTATGCTACACTAGAGAAATGCCAGTTTTTCCAGTCCACTGTTGAGTTCCTGGGCATTGAATCCCTCCCGAGGGCATTGCCATGGAGTCGAGCAAGCTGGAGTCTTTGCGTAGTTGGCAAGCGCCTTGGTGAGTGAAGGATATCCAGTGGCTCCTCGGGTTCGCCAACTACTATTGGACCTTTATCCCCGGCTTTGCTGCCTGGACCACGCCCATCACTCGGCTTCTGCAGAAAAAGGCCCCGTTCCGGGAGGTTACCCCCGAGCAGCAGGCATTCCAGGCCTTGAAACAGGCCTTCATGAAGGAGCCTATCTTGAAGCATCCTGACCACCACTCTCTGTTTGGGGTAGAAGCAGAGGAATCGGGTGTTGCTATTGCTGCGGTGTTGCTACAGGCTCGCACCGCAGGCGGTACCCTCTTCCCTTGCGCATATTTTTCACGGAAGCTCAACCCTTCCAAGTACAATTACACCATCTGGGAGAAGGTGGTACTGGCCATTAAGATGACGTTTGAGATCTGGAGACATCTTCTGGAGAGGGCCTGGCATCAAACGGAAGTCCGGACAGACCATAAAAACTTGGACTTACTACAGACCGCCCGGAAACTGAACCAACAGTAGATTCGGTGGTCCCTCTTCCTTGCCAGGTTCAATTTCTGCATTACCTACATCCTTAGTGGTCGCAACCAAAGGGTGGATGCGCTCTAGTGGAAACCAGAGTAGTCCCACATCAAAAACCTGCTTCTGCTCCTGACAGTGTTGCCTGTAGAGTCTTTCTCTGTGGTTTAGGAACCAGTGGATTTATGGGGTCAGATACGGGAAGCGCAGCATCATGATGCCCACGTGAAGAATGGAAGGAAGGGGTAGGGCCCGCCTCTCCAAGGACGTTTTATGAGGAACGCTTGCGGTACCGAGACAGGCTCTACGTGCTGGTGGGGCCGCTCTGGGGACTTATCTTGCTGCAGTGCCATGTTAATCCTGTGACGGTGCACTTTGGCCTCTTTAAGACACTGAATCTAGTTTCTCGCACTTTTGGTGGCCCCGATTGAGACACGATGTCCAGGCTTATGTCACATCTTGTGTTCACTGCTGACAGGCCAGGTCGGCAACCAGAGCCCCTTCAGGGCTGTTCCAGCCATTGCCAACACCAGAGAGAACCTAGGGTGCCATTTCCATGGACTTCTTGACAGAATTACCTCCGTCTTCCGGATTCATGACCGTGTTCGTGGTGGGCGACGTGCTGACGAAGATGGCACATTTCAATCCATGTTGGGGTTTACCAACGGCTCACGTCACCACCCACATGTTTATCCAACATGCCTTCCGGCTGCACGGCCTACCTGATATGGTCGTTTGGGATAGAGATGCTATATTTACTGCCCAGTTTTGGAAAGGGCTGATGACAGCCTTTGACGTGAAAATGTGCCTGTCATCGGCACATCATCCAGATACCGACGTTGGGTCTGAGAAAGTTATTGACATTCTGGAACAATACCTGCGCTGCTTCGTGAAAAAGCAACAAGATAATTGAGAGAGCAGAGTTCACGTTTAACAATTCACAGCACACGCGCGACCCCTCCACACTCCCCCCAGTTTTGGCACGTGATGGCAAAAACGTTCCTCATCACTGCTGTAGGATATCTTGCTTGAGTCGGGGGCTGGACTAGAAGACCTCCAAGCTCCAAGTTGTTTTGAGAACCTGGCTTCTCCATTACTTCTGCTTGCCAGAAGGACGCAAAAGCTCATCACATGACCCTGGGAGACTGCAACCGTCATAAAGATGAGTCAGTTGCAAGTGTCTGAATATAGATCACGTGACCGTGGGGATGATGCGATGGTCATTAAATATGAAAAACGGTCATAAGTCCATTTTTTCAATGGTGTTCTAACTTTGAACTGTTGTAACTCGAGAATCACCTGTACTTTCTGCAGCATCAAGAGGTGTATTGTCAATAAGAGGTGGAATTTTGTTCAGCGACTTCAGGCAGATCTGTCCTTGGAACATGGTGATGGTAGGCACAGAAAGCAAGTAGAACTGCTAGGCTGGCATAAACTTTGTATTCTACCGGAAAGGAGTTTTACAGACCAGTACTCAGGTTACAGTATCTAACAGGCTATAATTTCATGCACGTGATGCTAAGTTTTTGCTACAATACATACGTCAGCATAATACTGTATAGAAAAAGATACACAAATGAGACAACTAAAATGGCAGGGAAAGTGCATGTCTTAACCTGGCACGAAGAATTTCCATGCATGGCCATTTCAATTGAACTGTAAACAAAAAATTTACCACAAGTGAATGGCAACGTAGCATACCTTGGTTGGATATGTCATGAGTTCCTGGGCAGACCCTAACTTCCAAACTGGTAACTCAGGAGTTAACTACCCTAGGGAAGCCCACCTCCCCTTCTTTTGTTCTCCCCTTACCTGTAGTTCCACCTCCAGGGTACTTAAGGCCTCCTCACGTAGACACCGGCCTTGTTCCTGAAGATACCTGTAAGAAAGCAGACAAGCATTAATAAAGATATCCTTGATGAACCAATCCAGGTGTCTTCATAAGTTATTGGGCCCAAATGCGATCCAAGGTAACAAAATGGTAGCAGTCGATGGTTGGGCAACCCAATAACCAGAAGATATGCCAGAAAAGAATCGCAAGACAGAGGAGAGAAAAAAGCCACAAATAAGATCAGAAACAAAGAGGCTGGAAAAACAACAGCCCGCACTCGAAGACATGGCAGCAAAAACAACGTCGGAAGACGAAAGAGAAAATAGCCCCGAAATCTACTCATCGGACAATGAGCAGGGGCCGGATGACCTGAGCGGGGAAGAGCCCGAACGAGCAGACATCAGCAGGCTCAGACGCGAAATGCTGAGCCTACTGGAAACCCCCGCCACAGATGAAGACCTCGTGGCCGGCATCAGCAACCTCATCCGAAGCCGGGACGAGGCCAGAAGGAGCCAGGGACACAAAGCGGGACAGCCGGATACAAGCCCGATAAACCCCCTCCCTGAACAATTGCTACCTGAAAAGCCAGGGAGGCGCAGCCACACCAATCCTGGAGTGGCGGCCATCTTTAAACACGTGGCCAAAAAAGATGGCCGACCTCCAAAACATTAAATTTGAATATGCAAAATGGCTGGCCAATGAGATGCCGGAACCCCAAAAACTACAATATGGGGGCGATTCCACGGACGAAAGTGAGGAATCACCCCCCGAAGACACCCCTACCGAGCGGCAGGTGGAAAAAGCGATAAAAACGCTCACCGCAGCCTTTGGGCCTAAAATGAGAAGTCTAAAGGGGCCCCCCAAGACGCCCAAAAAACCCAAGGGGGAAGGGAGAAGACCCCCCAACTTCCTACCGAGGGACGCGGATGCCGCTGGGGACCCACCGACGCCGCAGCGCCACCCGGCCGCGGTACGACACCCCACTCCCAAGCCACGCCTGCCGGAAAGGGTCGAATGGAGAGGATACTCACCGCCACCGTAAGGACCGCCGCAGACGGGAACCAGGGGTCAGTCAGCAAAGGGAGCAGCCCTCCCGGACCACCGCTGGACATCTGGAGCCGGAGCAGAGGCCTACCCATCCTGGAGAAGCGGCCTCACCGGAGCAGTGACGAGAGGATCCTTCCCCAACGAAGCCACGACAGGAATGGACTCCGCGCATGCGCAGAAAATCCTGTGGACCAAGAAAAAAAGAAAAATGCAAGGAGGGATTTTTAAATTACCTACCAGCGTTCCTGAGCCATTCTGCTGCTATCAGCACGTCAAACACCATGGACAGCAACAGCCAGCTGTGAGTAACACACAAAATAACACAGGGAACTTACCAAATGCGTTCCCTGCACTAAAAATGGAGGGATCAAACCTAATGGAGTGGTATCAACAATTCCAAGTCATCCTCTTAAAGGAAAATATGATGTTTTTCATCACTGATCCACCAGATAGACCCTGGACTTTAGAAATGGACTGCATGCACCACAAAGCATTTTATCTGCTGATTTCCAGCATATGACCCACCATCTATTATAGTATTGAAAATGACTTAACTGTATTTGATATTGTTCAAAAAATGTTTGGTTTCTTTTATAGTGACAGTGTAGCCACCACCACAAAAATCTCCAAAGACTTCTACTCAGCCAGAATCAAACCTGGGGTGTCAATGGGGGAACATTTGATGGAATTAAATGCAGCTAGGGCAGAACTACAACTGAGGGGGGAAATTGTCTCCGAACAAACAATGAAAAGCATTATACTTAACTCACTAGACCCTTCCTGGCAAACATTCCTCACACATCTAAACATCCTCAGCCTAGGGCACATGACAGTAGATAGCCTCTCCAACCTCCTGATTGCAGAAGACAATCACAGAAAAGGCCAACAAATAACTCACAGAGAACACAGACAGACACGGAGGGTAGCCTTTACAGACAACTCTTGAGAGTCCACAGAATGTTACAACTGTGGATTAAGGAGACACTACAGACGAGACTGCACCAAGGGCAACAGAGATCGAAGTAAACACAAACAATGCAGTAGACACCCAGAAAGGCGCCACCACGACAACAGAATAAAGCGCAGAGACTCACCTAGGCCCTGGGAGAGAAAGGGGAACAGGGACAGTTCAAGGGATAGCCGGGACGGGTCGTTGTGCAGGGTAGGGGGGCCCACACACGAAACCCCACAAGACAGCAAACCAGGCGGAGAGGGATCCTGGTGGCTCATCGACTCCGGAGCCACCAACCACACCACATGCGACAGGGAGCTCCTCTCTTCCTTCACAAAAGAAGACTACCTAATTAAAGTAGCAAACCAAAGTGATGTAAGGGTAACAGGGAAAGGCAACGTAGTACTCCCCAACATGGACAGAATAGAGGGGGTATTACTAGTACCTGAGATACCCCACAACATACTTGCCTCCCTGAAACTCAGCAAGGAAGCAGGGATAGAGATCAGCATCAAGGAGGGAGGAATCACCATGGCCAGGGATAATAAAACCATTGGGAAAATCACAGTCAGAGGGAGGCTGCCTTATTTTCACGCAACCAAAGCTGACTCACATAACGAAGATACCGACACGGGAGGTGAAACAAAAGGGGGCAAACCCAAGGGCAATGAGAAACAAGAAAGAGAGGATGCACACCCTCACAAGGGAGGCACACAAGGCACAGGGAAGATCAATTTAGGGAAGCCCCTCCACGATGAGTTCGTACATCTGCTCCACCGCAGACTAGGGCACGCCAGCTTCCCAGTTATCCAAAAGGTTGCCAGTTGTACTGAGGAATCCAAAATAAAGAACTGTGAAACTTACTTGGACTGCTCTGTATGTAAATGTTCTAAGCTCAAGGTGGCCCCCAGGTCCAAAAAGGCCACATGCTCTACACATTTGAAATGGTACACATGGACCTCGTAGGCCCCCTGAAGCCGTCCATAAAGTATGGCAAGAGGTTCTTCCTAACCATAGTGGACGATTACAGTCGTTACGGCTTCGTATATACACTAAGACACAAAAACGAGACTTACCAGAAATTCAAAGAATTCTATAAACGGGTAGAAATACAACACGACACAAAAATAAAGAAAATAATGACAGATAGAGGATCAGAATTCCTATCTGGAGACTTCTCACATTGGTTGAAGTCAAAGGGTGTTCTGCATTTTACATCTTCGCCTTTCTCAGCTTTTCAGAATCGGGGGGCAGAACGAAAAAAATTCCACCCTGCAGAAAATGATGAGATGCGTCCTCGAGGACGCTGGACTAGGCCAACACTACTGGACCGAAGCCCTAGTCTCCTCTAACTACACCATCAACAGGCTCTGGTCCAGTGTACTAGACAAGACACCTTATGAAGTCACGTACAACAAAAAACCACAGATATCTCACCTGCACCTTTCTGGGGTCACTGCAGACGTACACATACCAAAATAACTATGCAGAAAGGGAGACAAGGTATCTAAACGACTCAGATTCATGGGCTATGAGCCAAGCACAAAGGGATTCAGGTTCATAGATAGTAATAATAGATTCATCATCTCCAGAACTACCACATTCCACGAAAAGGCAAACTGGTCAAGAATATACCTGAATGAACTACAACACCAGATAGAAGCCAATCACAACAAGCAAGGCAAAAGTGATCACCCCGACACAGACTACACACGCACAAGGGAAGAGAAATCAGAACAACAGGGAGGCAAAAACACAACACAGAAGTCAAGCCAAAATAAACAGAAGGTAGACTCACTCACCAACAGAGAAGCGAGGTACATGCACGACATGGAGACCCTACCAGGTAGGCCAGTCAGGGCCAATAGAAACCAAATGCCCAAGAGACTCAATGACTACGTCATGCACCTACAATCCAGCCCCATCACCCCCGAAACATACGATGACGCCGACTGGGCCGGTGACACAAAGAGCAGGAAAAGTACCTCAGGGTACATCTTCTTCCTGAATGACTGTCCCGTATACTGGTACACCGGTAAGCAGAATCTCGTGGCCACATCCACCACTGAGGCTGAATACATATGCTTATCCAAGGCCATAACCAGCCTCATATGGTTCGACGAGCTACTCACCAATATCTGGGCAGAACCCACACACCCCATTCACATATTTGAGGATAACAAGGCAGCCATAGAAATATCCACCTCAGATGCTATAGGTCATAGGTCTAGGCATATAGACATCAAACATAAACACGTGAGACAATTCCATAAGTCAGGATTCATCACCATCATACACTGTGACACAGAAGACCAGACAGCAGACATACTCACAAAGCCTCTACAACACAAGCAACATTCATACTTTACATCTAGGCTTTGTGTCACACCCGTAAACCCACATCAATCAGGGCCAATCAACCTCAGGGGTGGGCATTTAGAGGGGGATTTGTCATGAGTAAATGCCCTCCCTGGGCAGACCCTAACTTCCAAACTGGTAACTCAGGGGTTAACTACCCTAGGCAAGCCCACCTCCCCTTCTTTTGTTCTCCCCTTACCTATAGCTCCACCTCCAGGGTACTTAAGGCCTCCTCACGTAGACACCGGCCTTGTTCCTGAAGATACCTGTAAGAAAGCAGACAAGCATTAAAAAAGATATCCTTGATGAAACAATCCATGCGTCTTCATAAGTTATTGGGCCCAAACTCGATCCAAGGTAACAGGGTATTGTACTCTCAGGAATTTTGTTAATTGGTACATTTTCAATTGAAAAGGAAAAGTTGATTTACGTTTACTAAGAATTGAGAATATAAGAGGACCATGAAAGTTCATTCTTCTGCTTTACTCACAATAGTTTCTCAGAAACTCAAAATTGTCTCCACTCTTCTTTGTTCCTCAGGATCACCATCTAAATGGGAAAGAAATTCCTATTTAATTCCTCCGTCTGATGGTCAACCAGACTGACCTTCTCTATTAGGAATCATAAACCCATCTGTTGAAATAGCGCCCCCCAAAATGTTATTGGCACATGCTCGGTTCTATCTAGCTAGGGCAATTCTGAGGCCAATTTATACCTTTTTTTCTTCCCCACTTCCTAATTAAAAGCAATTTGGGGGATTATTTATTATATATTCAAGGAGCACTGATGATGTTTTTCGATAAATGTCTTAAACAAAATAACTAACCTGGATCCTTTCTTGGAATATGCATTTACAGTACTTATGAAAGAAAGGTTCTATATTGACCATATAATCACAGACTGGAAGGTCAAATCCTGAAGAGACATTTATCAGAGGCCATTAATGTCATCTAGAAGCTGAATTTAACAGAATAACAGAGTTGGAAGGGACCTTGGAGGTCTCCTAGCCCAACTCCCTGGTCAAGCAGGAGACCATGGACCATTTCAGACAAATGGCTGTCCAATCTCTTCTTTAAAACCTCACTGATAGAACAGCCATCCATTCTGCAGAAAACCTGTTCCAGTGGTTAATTGTTCTTCCGATCGGGAAGTTTCTCCTTCGTTCTAGGTTGATCCTCTCCTTCATCACTTTCCACCTGTTACAGCCACTTCTCTGTGACAGCCCCTCCGATGTTGGAAGACTGCTATCATGTCACCCATAGACTTTATCTTTCTTAGACATAGCCAGTTCCTGCAACCCTTCATCATATGTTTTAGTCTCCAGCCCCCTAATCATCTTGATTGTTCTTCTCTGCACCCTTTCTAGAGACTCAGCATCTTTGTTGTATTGGGCTGGCCAAAACTGGAGATAATATTCCAAAATATGCTCTTATTAAAGCAATGTGGTATGTATCTTCTTCCATTTCCTGATCTCTACACCACCACCACCACCACCACTACCACCACCACTAAGGCATTAAAACGTGGCTGTTTTCCCTCCCCTTGGGGCAGGATGTTTTTCAGTGGACGTAGTTTTTCATCTGAACGTGTAAGCTTCCTCTGGTGTGATGCGTTTTTTTGGTTGTTGATGATGCCGATAATATTGCTTACTACCCAAAGTCATATGTCACATGGGTGGCTAGATACATTGAAATAAATAAAATTGTCTTGATTATCTAGTGATAACTTCCAAGTTATTCGCATTTTTCAAGTTTCCCATATCTCAGCTGCCACTCAAGCACTCCTCTAGGCCATGGACCACAGTAACCGACCTACTCAAATATTCTATACGAAGGATGTGTTGTCAAAATGAAATAGAAGAATGCAAGAATGAATCCTCCTGGGAATGCATCAATACAGAAGAGATATTAGATTTTTAAGAGACACCAATTATTTTAATCAGTGCAATCTGCTGTTCCTATTGCCATATAATCAGAACAGCAAAAGCAAGAGTTCAATAGGTCTCTCACTAACCAATTATGGAAAACGTGCTACTTGCCATTTCCACAATTCTTCTCAAAAAGTCCATTCACTGGGTAAATCCACTGCATCTGACGACAGAGCTGCAACTGTTTTACCATAATGTCCTGCAAAACAGAGAAAGGCACAATAAAAAGGAAAGTCCAAGAGGTCCTTTAAAATGATGAGATAATTAAATGAACTGCTAATGTCTTTAGCTCTTTCCTGCCTTCATTAAGCTGTTGTTTTAGTAGAGAGTATTAAGAGGAAACTAAAAACCTAGCAAAATTATCTATATCAGACTATATCGTGGGAAGTGCTGAAAGCCTCGCTTAGGGAACATTACCAGCAACTACCGGTAGATGGCGCTACCGTGGAGGCACAGACCGTAGTAACTCACAAAGGTGCCTTCAAATGTACCAGGCTGCCTTTTGGAGTCAGCATAGCCCCCGGACTATTCCAAAGTACCATGGAGCGTCTGTTACAAGGACTGCCAGGGGTGGTGCCTTATTTTGATGATGTCCTCATCAAAGGAAGGAAGGGAAGATAAATTAGAGTAGGAGTGAGGGTATGAGAGGGAGGAAGAGAGGAGGAGGAGGAGAAAGGAAAGGAAGTAGGGAGGAGAAGAAGGGGGGGGAGAGAAAGTAAGAAGGAAAGAAAAAAGAGAAGAGGTAGGTTTGAGGAGAAAGATTGCTGTGCAATAAAAAAGATGAAAGGGAAGAAAGCCAACCCCAAACAAATATAAAGATATTAAGATAAAGAATGAATTGTTAAACTTTAAAGAATGAAAGAGAACAAATATGAATAAATAGCAATAATTAGAAACACACATACAAACATACAATGTATTTTCTTTGAACAGAGTATTTGGCCGGTTCACAAATTTAAACAGTGTTTAGTCATTTCAATTAAATTTACAATTTCTGTATTTCCTTTTTGCCATACTTATTCCTCTCCTATTTGTTTAAAAAAACCAATATTACCCTTCATCCACATCTCTAATCTTCATCAAATTCAATTTTCCCTTCTATTCTATATTATACCCCTTCCCATTGTCATCTATTTTTATATCCATCCTCACATTGGTTAATTATGTAATATTCCAGTTGTTGAATACAAATTCAACATTTTAATATAAATCAATTAGTTATATAATGATCTTTTTTGTATATTAATCAATATGAACATGAATATTCCAATTATTTCCATGCAATCCAAATTCTTACAAATCAATTCATTATATTTACCAATAATAACCAAATAATTTCCCCAATATATTCCTCCAAACCACAACCATTGCTGCTTTCAACGCAATATACAATTAATAGTATCTCAATTATTACAACTCCCTAGTTAAACAGAGCTTTTTTTCTTTTGTGTTTTAAAATCTTGAACTCTCCTCTTTTGCCCTAATTTTCCCATTGTTTGCAGTTTTGCACTTACCTCTTTTGGTGAGGAAAAAGAAAAAGACATCACTCTCTGCCTCATTTTGTCACGTTGCAACAAAGACCCTGTTTTACTTTCAGTTTCGCTTTTTCAGCATAGCTAGGGGTAAAAAACTGCTCCAGCACTGTTTGCACCTGGCAACAGACCCCTGCGCAAAACAGGTGAGAGCAAATCAGCTGAGAGTTGGGAGACCAATCTAATCAATTTGTGGTAATTAACCTATGCTAAAGCTGACAGAGGCTGTTTTTTTTATTTTTGCAGGCACCGGTCTACTCATTTCTTTTCTTTTAACACGCATCAGCTGTAGGGCGGCCCTTTGAAGCCCCGCGGCAAGAGTTTAAACCGTTTTTTTCCCTCTAGACATCAGCTGAGACTCAGAAGGCAGCAATAGATTGGCAGTGGGCAGGGTAAGCGACCGGCGACCTCCTGGGAACCGGTTTGGGGGCGTGGCCAGCCAATCTCATTACCGCTTCTTCGAATTATTAAATATTTTTATTACCAGTTCTTGCGATCTGCTGCGAACCGGGAGCAACCCACCACTGCCATGGATTGGGACCCCCTAACAGGTGAGCAAGAGATTCTAGGCTGTACTGGACCAAAGGATCAAGGAAGGTCAAATCGCCCAAGAAGCCAGCAAAGAAGCAGGTTGAGTTCCAGGTCTCCATTAGGAGAAGAATGAGGAGAGACATAAGAGCAGTCTTCTAATACTTGCAGGAAAGCCTCAGGGAAGGAGGTGTTGATTCTTCGTAGTAGCTGAAGGAAGGACATGAAGCAGCAGGTGGAAGCTAATCAGAGAGAAATCCAACCCTGGAAATAAGGAGGAATTTTCTTCCGTGGAGTAAGACTCCCTTCCGCTGTAGAATTCTATGCTTTTCTCTGTGCTTTCTGCCACAATGATTGTGCTTCTCTGTTGTTCATGAACAGACAACTTCCCACATGAAGCAGAGGCCAAAGGCCACCAAGAAAGTCAGTGACCGGCCATTCCTAGTCCAAGATCAGCTGCCTTCCTTGAGTAGGTTTCTAATGTGGCCATTGTTTACTTGGTTGCTAATGAGGTTGTTAGTTTGCCCGAAAAGCCACTAGCCTACAGCTGCCTAATTTTCTGTCATGCAGTAAATATTTAATTTGGCCATGGCTGTCAGAAAGCTTTTCAGAGTAAGTGTGGCTATCAGCAGCCAAGAAATTGGCGGTAAAGTCATGCTTCTGAACTCTTCTGAGTGGCTCACATCTATTTTTCTTCTCTTCACAGAACATCTGGAAAAGATGCTCAGTGGTTTCCTGTTGCATTAAGGGAGACGTTGAGGACTTTCCTGTGCCTCCTGACAGGTACCACAGCCTTCTCCTTAAATCCTGGGCATGTTGAAGCACCATTGATGGACTGTAAGAGAATCTGTAAGAGCCTCTCCCCAAGATGGCTTCCTGTCCCAAAGGGCTTGTGTGGGCAAAAGATGAGCAGGCTGACTGGCCGGTCTTAGAAAGCTAAATGTTCTTTGACATGTCACCTTCTTTTTTTGCTCAGGTCTGACCAGGCACAGGAACATGGTGAGCAGCACGGCTGCTCCTCTCATGGAGACACATTTTCATCTAGAGGGGCAAGGACAATTTTGGAACATGGCCAGTGGGGATCCATGCCTCAAAACTGGAGGAGGGAGCCTAACAAATTCAAGAAGAGCCCGTTGGATTCATGGGGATATGTTGCAGAGAACTTTGATTTATACATTCAAACGAACCATTATTACTTTCAGGTTTTGATAGGTGTTTGTGTCACCATCAGGAGCCCCAGGAAGGAAGATGTGATGCCTGTTCACAATTAATGGAGGTATCTGGTCTCTCACACCTCCACGGAGGGCGCGCTTCTGCACAATTATGGAGAACTCCACTGAATCGGTAAGGCCTGAACATCTCCTCACCATGCTAATGGCCCTGTCTCTGTGGATTTGTTAATATGCGTATAAAAAGAATATTTGCACTGCTATTTTAGGATCCATTGGAGGAATCCCTTCCAGCAGAAAGCCTGGACAGCCTCCCAGGAGAGAGAGAGAGTTGGATATTCCCTATCTATGCAGGTAGGTAACACGTTGAAGGGAGAAGGTCCCGCTGGTTCACAAGGGGCTTTGGTGGAAAAGATGGACAGGGTGAGTGACTCATCTTGGAAAGGGGAAGCTGAGCAAGCTTGATTCCTTAAACTTCTCACCTTCTACCTCTGGACAAGACTCTAACGGGAGAAGACCAGGACACAGAAGAAGAGCCCTCTCCCAACGGGGAGAAAACACCTTCCTCAGAGATAAGATTTTGGCAATGGGGCCGAAGGAGGCTATGCCATAAATCCTGATGGTGGAGGGAAGAAATTGTGTCATATTTCACCTTAACCTTAAGGCTTCCAAAGGTCCTCTTGCTGTCGGCACATAGGGGGGTTGTATGCACCCTATGCTTTAGCCATCTTATTGAGGTGCAGAGACCTTTGGATTTAGCCTCCATACTGTCATTTGCAGGACTCCATGACAGTCCTGGTGGGCTCCAGAATCAGCAGCCTGGAGGATGTGGACTTCCTATCTGACCTTCCGGTTGAGGAGTCTGAGGGAAGCTGGGAGGATGCTGCAGCGGCTTCTGATGCTAGCGATTCCTCCAGTCCATGGGTAAGAAAGACAAAGTGTTTTCTGATGGGGGGGGATGGAGGTCCTCTATTCACTTCTCCTAAACTGAGTGAACTGTGCTGGAGCACTCTGGGAAGTGGAGCTAGGTGACACCTGGCCCTTGGGACAACATACGTAGGCTAACTATATGCACCCACGTGCATATAGTTTGGTGCCATTGTTTCCTTTGCCAAAAATCAACAGGGAGGGTACATGGCAGTGTACCAAATGAATGTGACCCACCCTGATTAGGCCTTTCCTTTTTGTGTGTCATCCTTTCCAGCACTTCATGCAGGGCTTTAACAGGCAAAGAGTAGAGAGCCTGCTTTTCTGCAGTCGAGCTGGGCTGGAAGTGAGGATTGCTTTTTAAATCCAGAGATTATGCAGCAGGAGAAGCATTGTTTTGATCAGGGATCCCTGTTAGGATATGGTGTGAGCCTAACAGGTTGTCCAGGCAATATATGTGTTCTGTGACTTTAACATGAATATGTATAATATGACTTTAAATTTTAGTGCTGTATCATTGTAATGCTGAGTCATGCTGTAATTAGATAATCACAACTTGTAAACATATTTAAGAAGGGAACTGTAATGTAGTCAGTTGATGACATGCTACCATTGTGGGTAGATTTGCTACCATTGTGCTATCATCGTTGATGGATCTGCTACCATCGTGGTTTGTTACCAGAGTGAACTTGTTATTCTAACCAACTACTGTTTGTATTGTAAGAAGATTTTTGTACCACTTGACTGATTTAACTGGCAAAGTCTTGGATCGTTGAAAAACTATGAGATTGTTTTTTCACTATAAGGTAAACTTTTGATAAATCAGTTTGCACGTATCTTATTCATTGCTCTCAGAAACGTTTTCTCTGTGTTCTATACTCTGCTGGTTGGTAACACGACAATATCCTTAACAATCCCCATTCAATAGGCCCTCTTTTAGGAATGCTGAGTTTCTTTCGCCCCGATGCCTAAAGAGGAACCATTGTCATTCACGGGATTCTCCCAAAGAAGCGCAAGTCACCTAGAAGGTCTCAGCAGCCTGGAAGAGGACTCCCTGGACTCCACTCTCTAATTCAAAGAGGTATCTGTTTCAGATTCTTTATGGATCACCGCATTGTCATGTCGAAAAGTCTTGTGCAGTTCAATGACGCAGTGAGCCATGCTCTGCAGGGTTACTCAAGGCAGACAGTTCATAGTGGAGGGTCCTAACACAAGGTGACCCAGTGGAGAAGCAGATGGCAACCCTCTCCAGTATCCTTACTAAGAAAACCCAATGAAAGGTATCAAAAGGATACAAGCCATGATGCCAGAAAACGACGGTCTCAGATTGGAAGGTGCCTAATCCGCTAACTGGGAAGACCAGAGGGGAATTATAAGAAACTCCAGAAAGAGCCGAATTCTGCAATTGATCTGAGCACAGGTAGGGCAGGGAGAAGGCGGGAGCAGTGAAGTTCAGTCCGATTACTTGTGAGACGTAAATCTCGCCCTTCTTGATGGGCTGCACCAGAAGTTGGCTATTTAGCACAACAGACAGACGGGGCAGATGCTGTGAACGTGCTCATGAGCAGGGGGTGGACTAGAAGACCTCCACGGTCCCCTCCAACTCTGATATTCTGTCTGCCTATAGGACGGCTTCAGCAAGGGAGGTATGGAGATGGAGGGCAGAATCACCCCCACCTACAAAGCCCTGCACGGAGCTTCTTTTCCCTGGATGGGGATGGATGGATGTCTTTTTGTTGTTTTTCTTCTTGTTATTGTTGCTGCTGATCTTGTTCTTGTTCTGAGATTTTTTCAATTTGTTATCATTTTATCTATATTGTTAATGCTAAAAGATAAAAGCAACACTTAAATAAAGTTGTTCATTGGCCACAATTATTTTCCTTTAGCTATCAATGTAGCATTCAGTGGGTGGAATGATAAATAATTGTATAACATCGTATACAGTAAAACTACCAAAACACTTTATATACACTAATTTATATTTAGGCCTATTGTCATTTCACTTTTCTTAGGGACAGGTTGAACTTTAGAACCTATAACTCTCAATGACGGAGAGCAGCTACTATATTAGATAATTAGATAAATGGCAAAAACGTTGGGATAGGAATTGTCAACTGACAATGGCTACTGCATATAAGGAAAACCTTTATAAAATGTTTTATAGGTGGCAATTGCCACCGGCAAGGCTAGCAAAAATGTTCAACACCATGTCCGCCAAATGTTGGAAATGCAATCAGACTCTAGGTACTTATTATCATATGTGGTGGACAGGTAGGAAAGGAAGAAAATATTGGATGAAAATACATATATGGTTGGAAAAGATGACTAAGCAGCATATTGATTTAAAACCAGAAATATTTTTGTTAGATATAATACCCAAAAGCTATGACATATTGGAAAAATGAGAACATCCCATCTGATGAAAATATAATTTAGAAAATACTGGATTGTGCAGAGATGGATAGATTGACATTGAAAATCAAAGATAAAGGAGATTCAGAGAATTATTTCATGTGAAATAGGTTTTTCTCAATGGTTAGAGATGAGAGGTAGACATTAGATGAAGAAAGAACATTACTATATTCAAGTAAAATATGAATGTGGTTTATAGCTATAAGTATGCTAATATCAATAGATAACTTGGAATGAAGAATTTCCATGCATGGCGATTTCAATTAAACTGTAAACAAAATTTCTACTGCAAATGAATGGCAATGTAGGATATTTTGCTTCAATCTTGTCCTCTCAGGAACCTTATTAATTGGTAGTACATTTTCAATTGAAAATGGTTGCTTCAAGTTTACTAAGAATTGAGAACATAAGAGGACCACAAAAGTTCACTCTTTTGCATTACTCACAATTGTTTCCCAGAAACTCAGGAATATAATTTGTTTTTCTTTGGGTGTAGGCTATGCACCGAGGTGAAATTCTTTTTTCCTTCGGCTCTCCGGCACTTGAGAAATCATTAAATAATGATCCGAAGATGTGAAAAACTGAACTCAGTACCCTCTACATGAAAATATGCTCTGCCACTTCTTTTCTTAAATGGAGCTGCAGAACTTCTGAAGGCAAATCATTCCACTGGTAAATAGTCCTAGCTGTTAGGAAGTTTCTCCTTAGTTCTAGGTTCCCCCCCTCCTTGATTAGTTTCCATCCATTGTTCCTTGTCTTGAAGGGCTGCCACAGAGAAGAGGGTGTTGATCCTCCAAAGCAGCTGAGGGAAGGACACGGAGCAGCGGATGGAAGCTCATCAGAGAGAGATCCAACCCTGGAAATAAGGAGGAATTTCCTCACACTGACAACCGTTCAGCAGTGGAACAGTTTGTTTCCAAGACTTCTTTGTGCTCCATTGTTGAGATTTTCAAGAAAAAATTGGGCAATCATTTATCTGAGATGGCAGGAGGAGCCCTTCCTTGGGAAGGGACTTAGACTAAAAGTCGCTTCCTCCCTAGGGTGCCATGATTCCCTCTGTGCTTTGTGCCACAATGATGGTGCTTCTACGTTGTTCGTGAACAGACCACTTCCCACATGAAACCCAGAGGCCAAAGGCTCCCGAGGGAGTCAGCCATCAGCCACTCCTAGACCCAGCTGAGCTGCCATTCTGATGTAGGTATAAAAAATGGCTATTGTTTAACTGTTGCCGAGGGAACGAATTGCCCTGAAAAACCACCAGCCACTGCACAGCTGCTCATTCTCCCTTCGTGCAGTGATCGTACAAGCACTTCGTTGGTCATGGCTGTGAGAAGGTTTTTGAGGGTAAGTGTGGCCATCTCAGCTGCCAGGAAACTGGTAGCGGGGGAGAAAGGCAACTCAGTTCTGACTGACAGGTGTCTATTTTTCTTCTCTTTACAGAACATCTGGAAAAGGTGCAAACACCTTTTCTGTTGCCGGAAGAGCAACACGGAAGACCTTCCTGTGCCTCCTGACAGGTACCACCCTCTTCTCCTTAAACCCTGGGTATGGTGGGGCAACACGGATGGGCTGCAGAGTCTGTAAGAGGCTCTTCCAGTCCAGAAGGGGTTTCAGGGGCAAAGAGACGGGCAGGCTTACTGGTTAGGTTGAGAAAGGAGAGGGTCAGCTAGATGTATCTTCTTTGACATGTCACCTTCTTCTTCTTTTGGTCAGGACCGAAGAGGCACAGGAAGCGGATGACCAGCAGGGAGAATGGGAGACACATTTTCATGTGTCTGATGGAGACGTCTCTTCCTTGCCTGGGGTAAGGATGCTTCAGCAACATGGGCAGTGGGGGTTCATTCTTCAAAACCGGGCAGGTTAAGGGAAGAATTCCCCCTTGGTGAGAACCTGGCCAGTCGAGAAAACTGAAGAAGATCGCCTTGTTTCATACCTTCAATGAATGAATTGTTAATTGCAGGTTGTGATGGGTGGTCCTGCCACCGCCCGGAGTCCCAGGAAGGAAGATATCCGGCCCGTTCTCATTTCAAGGAGGTTAGTGTTCTCAGCTGAGGGATTCTGAGGAGAAGGGCTAGAAGAAAGGTTTGGAGAGGGGAAGCATCACTCCCCTCTGCCCGTACTTTTACTAAAAGAAGACTGACTCAAGCCCTTCGTTCTCTCCCCAGAAATGAGAGGACACCGAAGTGGACACCGCGGCTGACTACAATTTGGGAGACCTGCACTGAGTCGGTAAGGCCAGAGCAGCTCCTCCCTCTGGTAATGGCAGATGCCCTGTCTCTGTGCATTTGTTATCATGCCAATAGACCGAATACTTGCATTCTTATTTCAGGATCCATCGGGCGTGGAGGAGGGAGGTGCAGGAGGAGACAGTGCCTGTCTTTCAGGGTAGGTAACACTTTCGAGGGTGAAACTTTAGCAGAAGGGAGGCATCTTTGCCTCTGCCTCTGCTAAAGGAAGAAGGACTCGGCAATTTCACCGCCAGGCCAAGCCCCTTAGCAGGCCAGCTGGAAGGGTTCTTAGAGCCTCCACATGACCCCTCTTTCAAAAGGGCCATGGCTACTTTTGATCTTTGGCCTCTTCGTTTTCTCCCCCCAGAGAGGAAAGGCAAGAGCACTGGAGGTCGCGGCTGTCCACCAGTTTGGAGGCCTGCACTGAGTTGGTAAGTCCTGGACAGATCTTCCCCATCTGAAAAGAAGTCCTGTCTCTGTGGATTTCTTGGTATGCCAAGAGACGGCATCTTTGGCTTTTGATTTCAGGAACCACAAGACCAACCGGTGCAGGCGGAGATCTCTCCTGAGCTTTTTGAGACGTCTTCAGAGGTAAGAAAGTTTTGGCTATGGGAAGTGGGAGAAATTGGGCTATAGAGCCTTCTAAGCTTAAGGCTTGGAAATGCTCTCTTGCTGTTGGCCCATAGAGCCATAGGAATCTTATTGGGACACAGAAAGTTTAGCAACCCTCCTGTCATTGCAGGATTCGCTGACAGTCCTGGCGGGCTCCAGGACCAGCAGCCTCTGGGACGTGGACTCCCTCGCTGACCTTCTGGAGGAGGAATCTGAGGACAGCTGGGACCAGGATGCGGAGGCTTCTTCCAGTCCATGGGTAAGAAAGACAAAGGGTTTTCGATTGGGAGGTCTGGTGGGATGGCTTCCTTTGCTACAAAGTAGCAGAGACTGGTGTCCTAAATGGGAAATGGGATCCCCATTCAATAGGCCCTCTTTTAGGAATTCTGTGTTTTTTTCCTCTGATGGCTAAAGAGGAATGACTGTCATTCACAGGATTCTCCAGAGGAAGGGGAAGACACCCTGGAGGATCTCAGTAGCCTGGAAGAGGACATCCTGGACACCCTGGAACGTCTTCTTCAATGAGAAGAGGTATCTATTTTACCTTCTACACAGGTCAATGCCTTGCCTTGCGAAGCTCAAAGAAGCAATGAGCTATGCTGTGCAGGGCCAGTTAGGTCAGATAGGTCATAGTCGAGGGTGCTTACACAACATGGCCAGCACCCTCGAAGGAAATGGCAACCCTCTCCGGTATCCTTAGTAAGAAAACCCCAGGAAAAATATCAAAGGGCTACGATGCCAGAAGATGAGCCCCTCAGATTGGAAGAGTGGAGGGCAATTACAAGTAGCTCCAGAAAGAGCAAAGTGGACCTAACGATAGCCTTTGATTCCTCACTCAGATGCTTCCTCAGATTCGTCTCCAGAGGTCAGCTTGAAGGTGGAGGAGGAACCAGCACCAGCCACCTCAGGAGGTGAGTTGGTCAATAGCTCTGAGTAGCCTGCTGAGAGTGATTTGGCTGAAATAACAGCTGGAAGGTGATGCTGGGAACGTGTTCATGGGAAGGGGGTTGGACTAGAAGACCTCCAAGGTCCCTTCAAACTCTATTATTCTGTCTGCCTATAGGATGGCTTCAGCAACGTAGGGTATTGGTGTCGTCCGCCACCAACCTGCGGAGCTGGCAGCGGAGTCCGACAGTGAGGAGGCTGAGGAAGAACACGGGCCAGTCCAGGAGGCTGGGGAAAGCCCGGATCTTTACAACTGCTTCGCAATGGGATCGCCAAGAAGTGACGAGGACAATCGGCGCCGGGGCCTGCCCCAAGACCACAGAAAACGTGGTCGGGAAACGCCCTGAGCCCTATCTAGGGGAGACCCTGGGTCAGGTGCGCAACAACACGAGGGGACGTGGAGCCCCAACCCTCCTGCCACTTAACCTTGGCGGCAAAAGTATTCTTGTCAATAATCTGCAGGGGACTCCGGCTTACACATTGGTTGACTCTGGAGCTACAACTAACTTTATGGACATGAGGTTTGCAGTCACTCAGTGTCCAGTGCATCCTACCGTGTTTGTGGAGACCATTGATGGCCTGGTGCTTCTGTCTGGGCCTATTAACGGCCACACTCACCCTTGTACCTGACCATCGGGTCTCATGAGGACGCTATTCAGTTTTATTTTACCTCCGGCCTACATTTTCTCGTGGTTTTGGGCTTGGCTTGGCTCAGGAAATACGACTCACAGATCTATTGGTCCCAGAACTTCATCTCTTTTCTGAGCTGGCAATGGGTGGACCTCATCTGCCAAGTCTGCGCAGGCCAGGTGCTGAGTCCAACTGGGGTGTCCTTGCCTTCCGACCTCAAGGACTTTGAGGATGTTTTCAGCGAGCAGGACCAATTGCCCCCGCACCAACCATAAGACTACCCCATTGTTTTGATTCTGGATGCTCCATTCCCAGTGTGGCGTTTGTATTCAATGTTGGAACCTGAATTGGCTGCATCATGGGACTTTATGGACAAAAACCTTTTATCTGGCCCTCATCGTTGCCACTGTCCGCCCCAGTCCTGTTCGTGAAAAAGAAGACTGGAGACTTGTGGCTTTGTTGCAACTACCGCAAGTTAAATGCCATCCCAATGTGCACCCAGTATCCTCTGCTCCTTATTCCTGAACTCTTGGAAGGGCTTTTAGAGGCTGCTGTGTTCACTAAATTGGACTTGCGAGGAGTTTATAATCTTGTTTGGATCGTCCCAGGGATGAATGGAAGACGGCGTTTGGCACTCATTCTGGACATTTTGAGCATACGGTCATGCCGTTTGGGCTGACCAATGCTCCTGCCACCTTCCAACATTTCATGAATGACATTTTTAGGGACCTCTTGGACAAGTTTGTTGTAATTTATTTAGATCATCTACTCTCCTTCCCGGGAGAACCACCAACAGCATCTCCCCCTGTTCCTGCAACATCTTCGGGAGTATCATCTGTATGCTAAACTAGAGAAATGCCAGTTTTTCCAGTCCACTGTTGAGTTCCTGGGCATTGAATCCCTCCCGAGGGCATTGCCATGGAGTCGAGCAAGCTGGAGTCTTTGCGTAGTTGGCAAGCGCCTTGGTGAGTGAAGGATATCCAGTGGCTCCTCGGGTTCGCCAACTACTATTGGACCTTTATCCCCGGCTTTGCTGCCTGGACCACGCCCATCACTCGGCTTCTGCAGAAAAAGGCCCCGTTCCGGGAGGTTACCCCCGAGCAGCAGGCATTCCAGGCCTTGAAACAGGCCTTCATGAAGGAGCCTATCTTGAAGCATCCTGACCACCACTGTCTGTTTGGGGTAGAAGCAGATGCATCAGGTGTTGCTATTGCTGCGGTGTTGCTACAGGCTCGCACCGCAGGCGGTACCCTCTTCCCTTGCGCATATTTTTCACGGAAGCTCAACCTTTCCAAGTACAATTACAGCATCTGGGAGAAGATGGTACTGGCCATTAAGATGACGTTTGAGATCTGGAGACATCTTCTGGAGAGGGCCTGGCATCAAACGGAAGTCCGGACAGACCATAAAAACTTGGACTTACTACAGACCGCCCGGAAACTGAACCAACAGTAGATTCGGTGGTCCCTCTTCCTTGCCAGGTTCAATTTCTGCATTACCTACATCCTTAGTGGTCGCAACCAAACGCTGGATGCGCTCTAGTGGAAACCAGAGTAGTCCCACATCAAAAACCTGCTTCTGCTCCTGACAGTGTTGCCTGTAGAGTCTTTCTCTGTGGTTTAGGAACCAGTGGATTTATGGGGTCAGATACGGGAAGCGCAGCGTCATGATGCCCACGTGAAGAATGGAAGGAAGGGGTAGGGCCCGCCTCTCCAAGGACGTTTTATGAGGAACGCTTGCGGTACCGAGACAGGCTCTACGTGCTGGTGGGGCCGCTCTGGGGACTTATCTTGCCGCAGTGCCATGTTAATCCTGTGACGGGGCACTTTGGCCTCTTTAAGACACTGAATCTAGTTTCTCGCACTTTTGGTGGCCCCGATTGAGACACGATGTCCAGGTTTATGTCACATCTTGTGTTCACTGCTGACAGGCCAGGTCGGCAACCAGAGCCCCTTCAGGGCTGTTCCAGCCATTGCCAACACCAGAGAGAACCTAGGGTGCCATTTCCATGGACTTCTTGACAGAATTACCTCCGTCTTCCGGATTCATGACGGTGTTCGTGGTGGGCGACGTGCTGACGAAGATGGCACATTTCAATCCATGTTGGGGTTTACCAACGGCTCACGTCACCGCCCACATGTTTATCCAACATGCCTTCCGGCTGCACGGCCTACCTGATATGGTCGTTTGGGATAGAGATGCTCAATTTACTGCCCAGTTCTGGAAAGGGCTGATGACAGCCTTTGACGTGAAAATGTGCCTGTCATCGGCACATCATCCGGATACCGACGTTGGGTCTGAGAAAGTTATTGACATTCTGGAACAATACCTGCGCTGCTTCGTGAAAAAGCAACAAGATAATTGAGAGAGCAGAGTTCACGTTTAACAATTCGCAGCACATGCGCGACCCCTCCACACTCCCCCCAGTTTTGGCACGTGATGGCAAAAACGTTCCTCATCACTGCTGTAGGATATCTTGCTTGAGTCGGGGGCTGGACTAGAAGACCTCCAAGCTCCAAGTTGTTTTGAGAACCTGGCTTCTCCATTACTTTTGCTTGCCAGAAGGACGCAAAAGCTCATCACATGACCCTGGGAGAGTGCAACCGTCATAAAGATGAGTCAGTTGCCAAGTGTCTGAATATAGATCACGTGACCGTGGGGATGATGCGATGGTCATTAAATATGAAAAACGGTCATAAGTCCATTTTTTCAATGGTGTTCTAATTTTGAACTGTTGTAACTCGAGAATCACCTGTACTTTCTGCAGCATCAAGCGGTATATTGTCAATAAGAGGTGGAATTTTGTTCAGCGACTTCAGGCAGATCTGTCCTTGGAACATCCTGATGGTAGGCACAGAAAGCAAGTAGAACTGCTAGGCTGGCATAAACTTTGTATTCTACCGGAAAGGAGTTTTACAGACCAATACTCAGCTTACAGTATCTAACAGGCTATAATTTCATGCACGTGATGCTAAGTTTTTGCTACAATACATACGCCAGCATAATACTGTATATAATAAGATACACAAATGAGACAACTAAAATGGCAGGGAAAGTGCATGTCTTAACCTGGCACGAAGAATTTCCATGCATGGCCATTTCAATTGAACTGTAAACAAAAAATTTACCACAAGTGAATGGCAACGTAGCATACCTTGCTTGGATATGTCATGAGTTCCTGGGCAGACCCTAACTTCCAAACTGGTAACTCAGGGGTTACCTACCCTAGGCAAGCCCACCTCCCCTTCTTTTGTTCTCCCCTTACCTGTAGTTCCACCTCCAGGGTACTTAAGGCCTCCTCACGTAGACACCGGCCTTGTTCCTGAAGATACCTGTAAGAAAGCAGACAAGCATTAATAAAGATATCCTTGATGAACCAATCCATGTGTCTTCATAAGTTATTGGGCCCAAACGCGATCCAAGATAACAAAATGGTAGCAGTCGATGGTTGGGCAACCCAATAACGAGAAGATATGCCAGAAAAGAATCACAAGACAGAGGAGAGAAAAAAGCCACAAACAAGATCAGAAACAAAGAGGCTGGAAAAACAACAGCCCGCACTCGAAGACATGGCAGCAAAAACGACGTCGGAAGACGAAAGAGAAAATAGCCCCGAAATCTACTCATCGGACAATGAGCAGGGGCCGGATGACCTGAGCGGGGAAGAGCCCGAACGAGCAGACATCAGCAGGCTCAGACGCGAAATGCTGAGCTTACTGGAAACCCCCGCCACAGATGAAGACCTCGTGGCCGGCATCAGCAACCTCATCTGAAGCCGGGACGAGGCCAGAAGGAGCCAAAGCGGGACGGCCGGACACAAGCCCGGTAAACCCCCCCCCTGAACAATTGCTACCTGAAAAGCGAGGGAGGCGCTGCCGCACCAATCCTGGAGTGGTGCCCATCTTTAAACACGTGGCCAAAAAAGACGGCCGACCTCCAAAACATTAAATTTGAATATGCAAAATGGCTGGCCAATGAGATGCCGGAACCCCAAAAACTACAATATGGGGGCGATTCCACGGACGAAAGTGAGGAATCACCCCCCGAAGACACCTCTACCGAGCGGCAGGTGGAAAAAGCGATAAAAACGCTCACCGCCGCCTTTGGGCCTAAAATGAGAATTCTAAAGGGGCCCCCCAAGACGCCCAAAAAACCCAAGGGGGAAGGGAGAAGACCCCCCAACTTCCTACCGAGGGACACGGACGCCGCTGGGGACCCACCGATGCCGCAGCGCCACCCGGCCGTGGTACGACACCCCACTCCCAAGCCACGCCTGCCGGAAAGGGTCGAATGGAGAGGATACTCACCGCCACCATCAGGACCGCCGCAGACGGGAACCAGGGGTCAGCCAGCAGAGAGAGCAGCCCTCCCGGACCACCGCTGGACATCTGGAGCCGGAGCAGAGGCCTACCCATCCTGGAGAAGCGGCCTCACCGGAGCAGTGACGAGAGGATCCTTCCCCGACGAAGCCACGACAGGAATGGACTCTGCGCATGCGCAGAAGACCCTGTGGACCAAGAAAGAAAAAAAAATGCAAGGAGGGATTTTTAAATTACCTACCAGCGTTCCTGAGCCATTCTGCTGCTATCAGCACGTCAAACACTATGGACAGCAACAGCCAGCTGTGAGTAACACACAAAATAACACAGGGAACTTACCAAATGGGTTCCCTACACTAAAAATGGAGGGATCAAACCTAATGGAGTGGTATCAACAATTCCAAGTCATCCTCTTAAAGGAAAATATGATGTTTTTCATCACTAATCCACCAGACAGACCCTGGACTTTTGAAATGGACTGCATGCACCACAAAGCGTTTTATCTGCTGACTTCCAGCATATCACTCACCATCTATTATAGTATTGAAAATGACTTAACTGTATTTGATATTGTTCAAAAAATGTTTGGTTACTTTTATAGTGACAGTGTAGCCACCACCACAAAAATCTCCAAAGACTTCTACTCAGCCAGAATCAAACCTGGGGTGTCAATGGGGGAAGATTTGATGGAATTATATGCAGCTAGGGCAGAAAGGCGCAACAGAATAAAGCGCAGAGACTCACCTAGGCCCTGGGAGAGAAAGGGGAACAGGGAAAGTTCAAGGGATAGCCGGGACGGGTCGTTGTGCAGGGTAGGGGGGCCCACACACGAAACCCCACAAGACAGCAAACCAGGCGGAGAGGGATCCTGGTGGCTCATCGACTCCGGAGCCACCAACCACACCACATGCGACAGGGAGCTCCTCTCTTCCTTCACAAAGGAAGACTACCTAATTAAAGTAGCAAACCAAAGTGATGTAAGGGTAACAGGGAAAGGCAACGTAGTACTCCCCAACATGGGCAGAATAGAGGGGGTATTACTAGTACCTGAGATACCCCACAACATACTTGCCTCCCTGAAACTCAGCAAGGAAGCAGGGATAGAGATCAGAATCAAGGAGGGAGGAATCACCATGGCCAGGGATAATAAAACCATTGGGAAAATCACAGTCAGAGGGGGGCTGCCTTATTTTCAACCAACCAAAGCTGACTCACATAACGAAGACACCGACACGGGAGGTGAAACAAAAGGGGGCAAACCCAAAAGCAATGAGAAACAAGAAAGAGAGGATGCACACCCTCACAAGGGAGGCACACAAGGCACAGGGAAGATCAATTTAGGGAAGCCCCTCCACGATGAGTTCGCACATCTGCTCCACCGCAGACTAGGGCACGCCAGCTTCCCAGTTATCCAAAAGGTTGCCAGTTGTACTGAGGAATCCAAAATAAAGAACTGTGAAACTTACTTGGACTGCTCTGTATGTAAATGCTCTAAGCTCAAGGTGGCCCCCAGGTCCAAAAAGGCCACACGCTCTACCAACCACACATTTGCAATGGTACACATGGACCTCGTAGGCCCCCTAAAGCCGTCCATAAAGTATGGCAAAAGGTTCTTCCTAACCATAGTGGACGATTACAGTCGTTACGGCTTCGTATATACACTAAGACACAAAAACGAGACTTACCAGAAATTCAAAGAATTCTATAAACGGGTAGAAATACAACACGACACAAAAATAAAGAAAATAATGACAGATAGAGGATCAGAATTCCTATCTGGAGACTTCTCACATTGGTTGAAGTCAAAGGGTGTTCTGCATTTTACATCTTCGCCTTTCTCAGCTTTTCAGAATCGGGGGGGCAGAACGAAAAAATTCCACCCTGCAGACAATGATGAGATGCGTCCTCGAGGACGCTGGACTAGGCCAACACTACTGGACCGAAGCCCTAGTCTACTCTAACTACACCATCAACAGGCTCTGGTCCACTGTACTAGACAAGACACCTTATGAAGTCACGTACAACAAAAAACCACAGATATCTCACCTGCACATTTTTGGGGTCACTGCAGACGTACACATACCAAAATAACTACGCAGAAAGGGAGACAAGGTATCTAAACGACTCAGATTCATGGGCTATGAGCCAAGCACAAAGGGATTCAGGTTCATAGATAGTAATAATAGATTCATCATCTCCAGAACTGCCACATTCCACAAACAGGCAAACTGGTCAAGAATATACCTGAATGAACTACAACACCAGATAGAAGCCAATCACAACAAGCAAGGCAAAAGTGATCACCCCGACACAGACTACACACACACAAGGGAAGAGAAATCAGAACAACAGGGAGGCAAAAACACAACACAGAAGTCAAGCCAAAATAAACAGAAGGTAGACTCACTCATCAACAGAGAAGCGAGGTACATGCACGACATGGAGACCCTACCAGGTAGGCCAGTCAGGGCCAATAGAAACCAAATGCCCAAGAGACTCAATGACTACGTCATGCACCTACAATCCAGCCCCATCACCCCCGAAACATACGATGACGCCGACTGGGCCGGTGACACAAAGAGCAGGAAAAGTACCTCAGGGTACATCTTCTTCCTGAATGACTGTCCCGTATACTGGTACACCGGTGAGCAGAATCTCGTGGCCACATCCACCACTGAGGCTGAATACATATGCTTATCCAAGGCCATAACCAGCCTCATATGGTTCGACGAGCTACTCACCAATATCTGGGCAGAACCCACACACCCCATTCACATATTTGAGGATAACAAGGCAGCCATAGAAATATCCACCTCAGATGCTATAGGTCATAGGTCTAGGCATATAGACATCAAACATAAACACGTGAGACAATTCCATAAGTCAGGATTCATCACCATCATACACTGTGACACAGAACACCAGACAGCAGACATACTCACAAAGCCTCTACAACACAAGCAACATTCATACCTTACATCTAGGCTTTGTGTCACACCCGTAAACCCACATTAATCAGGGCCAATCAATCCCAGGGGTGGGCATTTAGAGGGGGATTTGTCACGAGTAAATGCCCTCCCTGGGCAGACCCTAACTTCCAAACTGGTAATTCAGGGGTTAACTACCCTAGGGAAGCCCACCTCCCCTTCTTTTGTTCTCCCCTTACCTATAGCTCCACCTCCAGGGTACTTAAGGCCTCCTCACGTAGACACCGGCCTTGTTCCTGAAGATACCTGTAAGAAAGCAGACAAGCATTAAAAAAGATATCCTTGATGAACCAATCCATATGTCTTCATAAGTTATTGGGCCCAAACTCGATCCAAGGGAACAGGATATTGTGCTCTCAGGAATCTTGTTAATTGGTACATTTTCAATTGAAAAGGAAAAGTTGATTTACGTTTACTAAGAATTGAGAATATAAGAGGACCATGAAAGTTCATTCTTCCGCTTTACTCACAATAGTTTCTCAGAAACTCAAAAATGTCTCCGCTCTTCTTTGTTCCTCAGGATCACCATCTAAATGGGAAAGAAATTCCTATTTAATTCCTCCGTCTGATGGTCAACCAGACTGACCTTCTCTATTAGGAATCATAAACCCATCTGTTGAAATAGCGCCCCCCAAAATGTTATTGGCACATGCTCGGTTCTATCTAGCTAGGGCAATTCTGAGGCCAATTTATACCTTTTTTTCTTCCCCACTTCCTAATTAAAAGCAATTTGGGGGATTATTTATTATATATTCAAGGAGCACTGATGATGTTTTTCGATAAATGTCTTAAACAAAATAACTAACCTGGATCCTTTCTTGGAATATGCATTTACAGTACTTATGAAAGAAAGGTTCTATATTGACCATATAATCACAGACTGGAAGGTCAAATCCTGAAGAGACATTTATCAGAGGCCATTAATGTCATCTAGAAGCTGAATTTAACAGAATAACAGAGTTGGAAGGGACCTTGGAGGTCTCCTAGCCCAACTCCCTGGTCAAGCAGGAGACCATGGACCATTTCAGACAAATGGCTATCCAATCTCTTCTTTAAAACCTCACTGATAGAACAGCCATCCATTCTCCAGAAAACCTGTTCCAGTGGTTAATTGTTCTTCCGATCGGGAAGTTTCTCCTTCGTTCTAGGTTGATCCTCTCCTTCATCACTTTCCACCTGTTACAGCCACTTCTCTGTGACAGCCCCTCCGATGTTGGAAGACTGCTATCATGTCACCCATAGTCTTTATCTTTCTTAGATATAGCCAGTTCCTGCAACCCTTCATCATATGTTTTAGTCTCCAGCCCCCTAATCATCTTGATTGTTCTTCTCTGCACCCTTTCTATAGACTCAGCATCTTTGTTGTATTGGGCTGGCCAAAACTGGAGATAATATTCCAAAATATGCTCTTATTAAAGCAATGTGGTATGCATCTTCTTCCATTTCCTGATCTCTACACCACCACCACCACCACCAAGGCATTAAAAAGTGGCTGTTTTCCCTCCCCTTGGGGCAGGATGTTTTTCAGTGGACGTAGTTTTTCATCTGAACGTGGAAGCTTCCTCTGGTGTGATGCGTTTTTTTGGTTGTTGATGATGCCGATAATATTGCTTACTACCCAAAGTCATATGTCACATGGGTGGCTAGATACATTGAAATAAATAAAATTGTCTTGATTATCTAGTGATAACTTCCAAGTTATTCGCATTTTTCAAGTTTCCCATATCTCAGCTGCCACTCAAGCACTCCTCTAGGCCATGGACCACAGTAACCGACCTACTCAAATATTCTATACGAAGGATGTGTTGTCCAAATGAAATAGAAGAATGCAAGAATGAATCCTCCTGGGAATACATCAATACAGAAGAGATATTAGATTTTTAAGAGACACCAATTATTTTAATCAGTGCAATCTGCTGTTCCTATTGCCATATGATCAGAACAGCAAAAGCAAGAGTTCAATAGGTCTCTCACTAACCAATTATGGAAAACGTGCTACTTGCCATTTCCACAATTCTTCTCAAAAAGTCCATTCACTGGGTAAATCCACTGCATCTGACGACAGAGCTGCAACTGTTTTACCATAATGTCCTGCAAAACAGAGAAAGGCACAATAAAAAGGAAAGTCCAAGAGGTCCTTTAGTATGATGAGATAATTAAATGAAGTGCTAATGTCTTTAGCTCTTTCCTGCCTTCATTAAGCTGTTGTTTTAGTAGAGTGTATTAAGAGGAAACTAAAAACCTAGCAAAATTATACTGTGTGTGTTATGTATATAACTTTGGCGGGAAATTTAAACAACAATAGGTCATTTGTGATTGGTCAGCTCCCGGCCCATCAAGGTATATAAAGGGAGCTGTTTGACTGTACCTCCAGCTGAAGTCTCACTCTAAATTCAAGAGCTGTTGTTACGCACTAGTTGCTCCTGCCTCTTCATTCCCACGACTCAACGTTGGCGACGAAGGTAGGATTGAGGCAATGAGAAGCAAGCCGGAAAAGAGCTAACAACAGCGGATTCAGCCAGGCTGACGAGCCCCGTAGATGGCAGGACTACCACGATGTCTGCCTATGTACCACCAAAGCCTTTCGACCCAGCCAGAGAGAAGTGGGGGTTGTATATGACTCGGTTTGAGTGTTCCCTGGAAGTCAGCGACATGCAGGGCCTGCCCGACAACCGGAACAGAGCCCTATTCCTCAGCCACTGCGGACCGGAGGTCTTTGACATGGATGAATCACTTTCGGAACCGACTCCGGTTCAGACTATATTGTGGGAAGCCTCACTTAGGGCACATTACCAACAACTACCGGTAGATGGCGCTACCGTGGAGGCACAGACTGTAGTAACTCACAAAGGTGCCTTCAAATGTACCAGGCTGCATTTTGGAGTCAGCATAGCCCCCGGACTATTCCAAAGTACCATGGAGCGTCTGTTACAAGGACTGCCAGGGGTGGTGCCTTATTTTGATGATGTCCTCATCAAAGGAAGGAAGGGAAGAGAAATTAGAGTAGGAGTGAGGGTATGACAGGGAGGAAGAGAGGAGGAGGAGGAGAAAGGAAAGGAAGTAGGGAGGAGAAGAAGGGGGGGGAGAGAAAGTAAGAAGGAAAGAAAAAAGAGAAGAGGTAGGTTTGAGGAGAAAGATTGCTGTGCAATAAACAAGATGAAAGGGAAGAAAGCCAACCCCAAACAAATATAAAGATATTAAGATAAAGAATGAATTGTTAAACTTTAAAGAATGAAAGAGAACAAATATGAATAAATAGCAATAATTAGAAACACACATACAAACATACAATGTATTTTCTTTGAACAGAGTATTTGGCCGGTTCACAAATTTAAACAGTGTTTAGTCATTTCAATTAAATTTACAATTTCTCTATTTCCTTTTTGCCATACTTATTCCTCTCCTATTTTTTTAAAAAAACCAATATTACCCTTCATCCTCATCTCTAATCTTCATCAAATTCAATTTTCCCTTCTATTCTATATTATACCCCTTCCCATTGTCATCTATTTTTATATCCATCCTCACATTGGTTAATTATGTAATATTCCAGTTGTTGAATACAAATTCAACATTTTAATATAAATCAATTAGTTATATAATGATCTTTTTTGTATATTAATCAATATGAACATGAATATTCCAATTATTTCCATGCAATCCAAATTCTTACAAATCAATTCATTATATTTACCAATAATAACCAAATAATTTCCCCCATATATTCCTCCAAACCACAACCATTGCTGCTTTCAACGCAATATACAATTAATAGTATCTCAATTATTACAACTCCCTAGTTAAACAGAGCTTTTTTTCTTTTGTTTTTTAAAATCTTGAACTCTCCTCTTTTGCCCTAATTTTCCCATTGTTTGCAGTTTTGCACCTACCTCTTTTGGTGAGGAAAAAGAAAAAGAAATCACTCTCTGCCTCATTTTGTCACGTTGCAACAAAGACCCTGCTTTACTTTCAGTTTCGCTTTTTCAGCATAGCTAGGGGTAAAAAACTGCTCCAACACTGTTTGCACCTGGCAAAAGACCCCTGCGCAAAACAGGTGAGAGCAAATCAGCTGAGGGTTGGGAGACAAATCTAATCAATTTGTGGTAATTAACCTATGCTAAAGCTGACAGAGGCTGTTTTTTTATTTTTGCAGGCACCGGTCTACTCATTTCTTTTCTTTTAACACGCATCAGCTGTAGGGCGGCCCTTTGAAGCCCCGCGGCAAGAGTTTAAACCGTTTTTTTCCCTCTAGACATCAGCTGAGACTCAGAAGGCAGCAATAGATTGGCAGTGGGCAGGGTAAGCGACCGGCGACCTCCTGGGAACCGGTTTGGGGGCGTGGCCAGCCAATCTCATTACCGCTTCTTCGAACTATTAAATATTTTTATTACCAGTTCTTGCGATCTGCTGCGAACCGGGATCAACCCACCACTGCCATGGATTGGGACCCCCTAACAGGTGAGCAAGAGATTCTAGGTTGTACTGGCCCAAAGGATCAAGGAAGGTCAAATCGCCCAAGAGGCCAGCAAAGAAGCAGGTTGAGTTCCAGGTCTCCATTAGGAGAAGAATGAGGAGAGACATAAGAGCAGTCTTCTAATACTTGCAGGAAAGCCTCAGGGAAGGAGGTGTTGATTCTTCGTAGTAGCTGAAGGAAGGACATGAAGCAGCAGGTGGAAGCTAATCAGAGAGAAATCCAACCCTGGAAATAAGGAGGAATTTTCTTCCGTGGAGTAAGACTCCCTTCCGCTGTAGAATTCTATGCTTTTCTCTGTGCTTTCTGCCACAATGATTGTGCTTCTCTGTTGTTCATGAACAGAAAACTTCCCACATGAAGCAGAGGCCAAAGGCCACCAAGAAAGTCAGTGACGGGCCATTCCTAGTCCAAGATCAGCTGCCTTCCTTGAGTAGGTTTCTAATGTGGCCATTGTTTACTTGGTTGCTAATGAGGTTGTTAGTTTGCCCGAAAAACCACTAGCCTACAGCTGCCTAATTTTCTGTCATGCAGTAAATATTTAATTTGGCCATGGCTGTCAGAAGGCTTTTCAGAGTAAGTGTGGCTATCAGCAGCCAAGAAATTGGCGGTAAAGTCATGCTTCTGAACTCTTCTGAGTGGCTCACATCTATTTTTCTTCTCTTCACAGAACATCTGGAAAAGATGCTCAGTGGTTTCCTGTTGCATTAAGGGAGACTTTGAGGACTTTCCTGTGCCTCCTGACAGGTACCACAGCCTTCTCCTTAAATCCTGGGCATGTTGAAGCACCATTGATGGACTGTAAGAGAATCTGTAAGAGCCTCTCCCCAAGATGGCTTCCTGTCCCAAAGGGCTTGTGTGGGCAAAAGATGAGCAGGCTGACTGGCCGGTCTTAGAAAGGGGCGGCTAAGCTAAATGTTCTTTGACATGTCACCTTCTTTTTTTGCTCAGGTCTGACCAGGCACAGGAACATGGTGAGCAGCACGGCTGCTCCTCTCATGGAGACACATTTTCATCTAGAGGGGCAAGGACAATTTTGGAACATGGCCAGTGGGGATCCATGCCTCAAAACTGGATGAGGGAACCTGATCAGCCTAACAAATTCAAGAAGAGCCCGTTGGATTCATGGGGATATGTTGCAGAGAACTTTGATTTATACATTCAAATGAACCATTATTACTTTCAGGTTTTAATAGGTGTTTGTGTCACCATCAGGAGCCCCAGGAAGGAAGATGTGATGCCTGTTCACAATTAATGGAGGTATCTGGTCTCTCATACCTCCACGGAGGGCGCGCTTCTGCACAATTATGGAGAACTCCACTGAATCGGTAAGGCCTGAACATCTCCTCACCATGCTAATGGCCCTGTCTCTGTGGATTTGTTAATATCCCTATAAAAAGAATATTTGCACTGCTATTTTAGGATCCATTGGAGGAATCCCTTCCAGCAGAAAGCCGGGACAGCCTCCCAGGAGAGAGAGAGAGGTGGAGATTCCCTATCTATGCAGGTAGGTAACACGTTGAAGGGAGAAGGTCCCGCTGGTTCACAAGGGGCTTTGGTGGAAAAGATGGACAGGGTGAGTGACTCATCTTGGAAAGGGGAAGCTGAGCAAGCTTGATTCCTTAAACTTCTCACCTTCTACCTCTGGACAAGACTCTAACGGGAGAAGACCAGGACACAGAAGAAGAGCTCTCTCCCAACGGGGAGAAAACACCTTCCTCAGAGATAAGATTTTGGCAATGGGGCCGAAGGAGGCTATGCCATAAATCCTGATGGTGGAGGGAAGAAATTGTGTAATATTTCACCTTAACCTTAAGGCTTCCAAAGGTCCTCTTGCTATCGGCACATAGGAGGGTTGTATGCACCCTATGCTTTAGCCATCTTATTGAGGTGCAGAGACCTTTGGATTTAGCCTCCATACTGTCATTTGCAGGACTCCATGACAGTCCTGGTGGGCTCCAGAATCAGCAGCCTGGAGGATGTGGACTTCCTATCTGACCTTCCGGTTGAGGAGTCTGAGGGAAGCTGGGAGGATGCTGCAGCGGTTTCTGATGCTAGCGATTCCTCCAGTCCATGGGTAAGAAAGACAAAGTGTTTTCTGATGGGGGGGGGGATGGAGGTCCTCTATTCACTTCTCCTAAACTGAGTGAACTGTGGTGGAGGACTCTGGGAAGTGGAGCTAGGTGACACCTGGCCCTTGGGACAACATACGTAGGCTAACTATATGCACCCATGTGCATATAGTTTGGTGCCATTGGTTCCTTTGCCAAAAATCAACAGGGAGGGTACATGGCAGTGTACCAAATGAATGTGACCCACCCTGATTAGGCCTTTCCTTTTTGTGTGTCATCCTTTCCAGCACTTCATGCAGGGCTTTAACAGGCAAAGAGTAGAGAGCCTGCTTTTCTGCAGTAGAGCTGGGCTGGAAGTGAGGATTGCTTTTTAAATCCAGAGATTATGCAGCAGGAGAAGCATTGTTTTGATCAGGGATCCCTGTTAGGATATGGGGTGAGCCTAACAGGTTGTCCAGGCAATATATGTGTTCTGTGACTTTAACATGAATATGTATAATATGACTTTAAATTTTACTGCTGTATCATTGTAATGCTGAGTCATGCTGTAATTAGATAATCACAACTTGTAAACATATTTAAGAAGGGAACTGTAATGTAGTCAGTTGATGACATGCTACCATTGTGGGTAGATTTGCTACCATTGTGCTATCATCGTTGATGGATCTGCTACCATCGTGGTTTGTTACCAGAGTGAACTTGTTATTCTAACCAACTACTGTTTGTATTGTAAGAAGATTTTGGTACCACTTGACTGATTTAACTGGCAAGGTCTTGGATCGTTGAAAAACTATGAGATTGTTTTTTCACTATAAGGTAAACTTTTGATAAATCAGTTTGCACGTATCTTATTCATTGCTCTCAGAAACGTTTTCTCTGTGTTCTATACTCTGCTGGTTGGTAACACGACAATATCCTTAACAATCCCCATTCAATAGGCCCTCTTTTAGGAATGCTGAGTTTCTTTTGCCCCGATGCCTAAAGAGGAACCATTGTCATTCACGGGATTCTCCCAAAGAAGCGCAAGTCACCCTAGAAGGTCTCAGCAGCCTGGAAGAGGACTCCCTGGACTCCACTCTCTAATTCAAAGAGGTATCTGTTTCAGATTCTTCATGGATCACCGCATTGTCATGTCGAAAAGTCTTGTGCAGTTCAATGACGCAGTGAGCCATGCTCTGCAGGGTTACTCAAGGCAGACAGTTCATAGTGGAGGGTCCTAACACAAGGTGACCCAGTGGAGAAGCAAGTGGCAACCCTCTCCAGTATCCTTACTAAGAAAACCCAATGAAAGGTATCAAAAGGATACACGCCATGATGCCAGAAAACGACGGTCTCAGATTGGAAGGTGCCTAATCCGCTAACTGGGAAGACCAGAGGGGAATTATAAGAAACTCCAGAAAGAGCCGAATTCTGCAATTATCTGAGCACAGGTAGGGCAGGGAGAAGGCGGGAGCAGTGAAGTTCAGTCCGATTACTTGTGAGACGTAAATCTCGCCCTTCTTGATGGGCTGCACCAGAAGTTGGCTATTTAGCACAACAGACAGACGGGGCAGATGCTGTGAACGTGCTCATGAGCAGGGGGTGGACTAGAAGACCTCCACGGTCCCCTCCAACTCTGTTATTCTGTCTGCCTATAGGACGGCTTCAGCAAGGGAGGTATGGAGATGGAGGGCAGAATCACCCCCACCTACAAAGCCCTGCACGGAGCTTCTTTTCCCTGGATGGGGATGGATGGATGTCTTTTTTTTGTTTTTCTTCTTGTTATTGTTGCTGCTGATCTTGTTCTTGTTCTGAGATTTTTTCAATTTGTTATCATTTGATCTATATTGTTAATGCTAAAAGATAAAAGCAACACTTAAATAAAGTTGTTCATTGGCCACAATTATTTTCCTTTAGCTATCAATGTAGCATTCAGTGGGTAGAATGATAAATAATTGTATAACATCGTATACAGTAAAACTACCAAAACACTTTATATACACTAATTTATATTTAGGCCTATTGTCATTTCACTTTTCTTAGGGACAGGTTGAACTTTAGAACCTATAACTCTCAATGACGGAGAGCAGCTACTATATTAGATAATTAGATAAATGGCAAAAACGTTGGGATAGGAATTGTCAACTGACAATGGCTACTGCATATAAGGAAAACCTTTATAAAATGTTTTATAGGTGGCAATTGCCACCGGCAAGGCTAGCAAAAATGTTCAACACCATGTCCGCCAAATGTTGGAAATGCAATCAGACTCTAGGTACTTATTATCATATGTGGTGGACAGGTAGGAAAGGAAGAAAATATTGGATGAAAATACAAATATTGGATGGAAAAGATGACTAAGCAGCATATTGATTTAAAACCAGAAATATTTTTGTTAGATATAATACCCAAAAGCTATGACATATTGGAAAAATGAGAACACCCCATCTGATGAAAATATAATTTAGAAAATACTGGATTGTGCAGAGATGGATAGATTGACATTGAAAATAAAAGATAAAGGAGATTCAGAGTATTATTTCATGTGAAATAGGTTTTTCTCAATGGTTAGAGATGAGAAGTAGACATTAGATGAAGAAAGAACATTACTATATTCAAGTAAAATATGAATGTGGTTTATAGCTATAAGTATGCTAATATCAATAGATAACCTGGCATGAAGAATTTCCATGCATGGCGATTTCAATTAAACTGTAAACAAAATTTCTACTGCAAATGAATGGCAATGTAGGATATTTTGCTTCAGTCTTGTCCTCTCAGGAACCTTATTAATTGGTAGTACATTTTCAATTGAAAATGTTTGCTTCAAGTTTACTAAGAATTGAGAACATAAGAGGACCACAAAAGTTCACTCTTTTGCATTACTCACAATTGTTTCCCAGAAACTCAGGAATATAATTTGTTTTTCTTTGGGTGTAGGCTATGCACCGAGCTGAAATTTTTTTTTCCTTAGGCTCTCCGGCACTTGAGAAATCATTAAATAATGATCCGAAGATGTGAAAAACTAAACTCAGTACCCTCTGCATGAAAATATGCTCTGCCACTTCTTTTCTTAAATGGAGCCTGCAGAACCTCTGAAGGCAAATCATTCCACTGGTAAATAGTCCTAGCTGTTAGGAAGTTTCTCCTTAGTTCTAGGTTCCCCCCCTCCTTGATTAGTTTCCATCCATTGTTCCTTGTCTTGAAGGGCTGCCACAGAGAAGAGGGTGTTGATCCTCCAAAGCAGCTGAGGGAAGGACACGGAGCAGCGGATGGAAGCTCATCAGAGAGAGATCCAACCCTGGAAATAAGGCGGAATTTCCTCACACTGACAACCGTTAAGCAGTGGAACAGTTTGTTTCCAAGACTTCTTTGTGCTCCATTGTTGAGATTTTCAAGAAAAAATTGGGCAATCATTTATCTGAGATGGCAGGAGGAGCCCTTCCTTGGGCAGGGACTTAGACTAAAAGTCGCTTCCTCCCTAGGGTGCCATGATTCCCTCTGTGCTTTGTGCCACAATGATGGTGCTTCTACGTTGTTCGTGAACAGACCATTTCCCACATGAAACCCAGAGGCCAAAGGCTCCCGAGGGAGTCAGCCATCAGCCACTCCTAGACCCAGCTGAGCTGCCATTCTGATGTAGGTATAAAAAATGGCTATTGTTTAACTGTTGCCGAGGGAACGAATTGCCCTGAAAAACCACCAGCCACTGCACAGCTGCTCATTCTCCCTTCGTGCAGTGATCGTACAAGCACTTCGTTGGTCATGGCTGTGAGAAGGTTTTTGAGGGTAAGTGTGGCCATCTCAGCTGCCAGGAAACTGGTAGCGGGGGAGAAAGTCAACTCAGTGCTGACTGACAGGTGTCTATTTCTCTTCTCTTTACAGAACATCTGGAAAAGGTGCGAACACCTTTTCTGTTGCCGGAAGAGCAACACGGAAGACCTTCCTGTGCCTCCTGACAGGTACCACCCTCTTCTCCTTAAACCCTGGGTATGGTGGGGCAACACGGATGGGCTGCAGAGTTTCAGGGGCAAAAAGATGGGCAGGCTTACTGGCTAGGTTGAGAAAGGAGAGGGTCAGCTAGATGTATCTTCTTTGACATGTCACCTTCTTCTTCTTTTGGTCAGGACCGAAGAGGCACAGGAAGCGGATGACCAGCAGGGAGAATGGGAGACACATTTTCATGTGTCTGATGGAGACGTCTCTTCCTTGCCTGGGGTAAGGATGCTTCAGCAACATGGGCAGTGGGGGTTCATTCTTCAAAACCGGGCAGGTTAAGGGAAGAATTCCCAATTGGTGGGAACCTGGCCAGCCGAGAAAACTGAAGAAGATCGCCTTGTTTCATACCTTCAATGAATGAATGGTTAATTGCAGGTTGTGATGGGTGGTCCTGCCACCGCCCGGAGTCCCAGGAAGGAAGATATCCGGCCCGTTCTCATTTCAAGGAGGTTAGTGTTCTCAGCTGAGGGATTCTGAGGAGAAGGGCTAGAAGAAAGGTTTGGAGAGGGGAAGCATCACTCCCCTCTGCCCGTACTTTTACTAAAAGAAGACTGACTCAAGCCCTTCGTTCTCTCCCCAGAAATGAGAGGACACCGAAGTGGACACCGCGGCTGACTACAATTTGGGAGACCTGCACTGAGTCGGTAAGGCCAGAGCAGCTCCTCCCTCTGGTAATGGCAGATGCCCTGTCTCTGTGCATTCGTTATCATGCCAATAGACCGAATACTTGCATTCTTATTTCAGGATCCATCGGGCGTGGAGGAGGGAGGTGCAGGAGGAGACAGTGCCTGTCTTTCAGGGTAGGTAACACTTTCGAGGGTGAAACTTTAGCAGAAGGGAGGCATCTTTGCCTCTGCCTCTGCTAAAGGAAGAAGGACTCGGCAATTTCACCGCCAGGCCAAGCCCCTTAGCAGGCCAGCTGGAAGGGTTCTTAGAGCCTCCACATGACCCCTCTTTCAAAAGGGCCATGGCTACTTTTGATCTTTGGCCTCTTCGTTTTCTCCCCCCAGAGAGGAAAGGCAAGAGCACTGGAGGTCGCGGCTGTCCACCAGTTTGGAGGCCTGCACTGAGTTGGTAAGTCCTGGACAGATCTTCCCCATCTGAAAAGAAGTCCTGTCTCTGTGGATTTCTTGGTATGCCAAGAGACGGCATCTTTGGCTTTTGATTTCAGGAACCACAAGACCAACCCGTGCAGGCGGAGATCTCTCCTGAGCTTTTTGAGACGTCTTCAGAGGTAAGAAAGTTTTGGCTATGGGAAGTGGGAGAAATTGGGCTATAGAGCCTTCTAAGCTTAAGGCTTGGAAAGGCTCTCTTGCTGTTGGCCCATAGAGCCATAGGAATCTTATTGGGACACAGAAAGTTTAGCAACCCTCCTGTCATTTGCAGGATTCGCTGACAGTCCTGGCGGGCTCCAGGACCAGCAGCCTCTGGGACGTGGACTCCCTCGCTGACCTTCTGGAGGAGGAATCTGAGGACAGCTGGGACCAGGATGCGGAGGCTTCTTCCAGTCCATGGGTAAGAAAGACAAAGGGTTTTCGATTGGGAGGTCTGGTGGGATGGCTTCCTTTGCTACAAAGTAGCAGAGACTGGTGTCCTAAATGGGAAATGGGATCCCAATTCAATAGGCCCTCTTTTAGGAATTCTGTGTTTTTTTCCTCTGATGGCTAAAGAGGAATGACTGTCATTCACAGGATTCTCCAGAGGAAGGGGAAGACACCCTGGAGGATCTCAGTAGCCTGGAAGAGGACATCCTGGACACCCTGGAACGTCTTCTTCAATGAGAAGAGGTATCTATTTTACCTTCTACACGGGTCAATGCCTTGCCTTGCGAAGCTCAAAGAAGCAATGAGCTATGCTGTGCAGGGCCGGTTAGGTCAGATAGGTCATAGTCGAGGGTGCTTACACAACATGGCCAGCACCCTCGAAGGAAATGGCAACCCTCTCCGGTATCCTTAGTAAGAAAACCCCAGGAAAAATATCTAAGGGCCACGATGCCAGAAGATGAGCCCCTCAGATTGGAAGAGTGGAGGGCAATTACAAGTAGCTCCAGAAAGAGCAAAGTGGACCTAACGATAGCCTTTGATTCCTCACTCAGATGCTTCCTCAGATTCGTCTCCAGAGGTCAGCTTGAAGGTGGAGGAGGAACCAGCACCAGCCACCTCAGGAGGTGAGTTGGTCAATAGCTCTGAGTAGCCTGCTGAGAGTGATTTGGCTGAAATAACAGCTGGAAGGTGATGCTGGGAACGTGTTCATGGGAAGGGGGTTGGACTAGAAGACCTCCAAGGCCCCTTCAAACTCTATTATTCTGTCTGCCTATAGGATGGCTTCAGCAACGTAGGGTATTGGTGTCGTCCGCCACCAACCTGCGGAGCTGGCAGCGGAGTCCGACAGTGAGGAGGCTGAGGAAGAACACGGGCCAGTCCAGGAGGCTGGGGAAAGCCCGGATCTTTACAACTGCTTCGCAACGAGATCGCCAAGAAGTGACGAGGACAATCGGCGCCGGGGCCTGCCCCAAGACCACAGAAAACGTGGTCGGGAAACGCCCTGAGCCCTATCTAGGGGAGACCCTGGGTCAGGTGCGCAACAACACGAGGGGACGTGGAGCCCCAACCCTCCTGCCACTTAACCTTGGTGGCAAAAGTATAATTGTCAATAGTCTGCAGGGGACTCCGGCTTACACATTCTGGACTCTGGAGCTACAACTAACTTTATGGACATGGGGTTTGCAGTCACTCAGTGTCCAGTGCATCCTACCATGTTTGTGGAGACCATTGATGGCCTGGTGCTTCTGTCTGGGCCTATTAACGGCCACACTCACCCTTGTACCTGACCATCGGGTCTCATGAGGACGCTATTCAGTTTTATTTTACCTCCGGCCTACATTTTCTCGTGGTTTTGGGCTTGGCTTGGCTCAGGAAATACGACTCACAGATCTATTGGTCCCAGAACTTCATCTCTTTTCTGAGCTGGCAATGGGTGGACCTCATCTGCCAAGTCTGCGCAGGCCAGGTGCTGGGTCCAACTGGGGTGTCCTTGCCTTCCGACCTCAAGGACTTTGAGGATGTTTTCAGCGAGCAGGACCAATTGCCCCCGCACCAACCATAAGACTACCCCATTGTTTTGATTCTGGATGCTCCATTCCCAGTGTGGCGTTTGTATTCAATGTTGGAACCTGAATTGGCTGCATCATTGGACTTTATGGACAAAAACCTTTTATCTGGCCCTCATCGTTGCCACTGTCCGCCCCAGTCCTGTTGGTGAAAAAGAAGACTGGAGACTTGTGGCTTTGTTGCAACTACCGCAAGTTAAATGCCATCCCAATGCGCACCCAGTATCCTCTGCTCCTTATTCCTGAACTCTTGGAACGGCTTTTAGAGGCTGCTGTGTTCACTAAATTGGACTTGCGAGGAGTTTATAATCTTGTTTGGATCGTCCCAAGGATGAATGGAAGACGGCGTTTGGCACTCATTCTGGACATTTTGAGCATACGGTCATGCCTTTTGGGCTGACCAATGCTCCTGCCACCTTCCAACATTTCATGAATGACATTTTTAGGGACCTCTTGGACAAGTTTGTTGTAATTTATTTAGATCATCTACTCTCCTTCCCGGGAGAACCACCAACAGCATCTCCCCCTGCTCCTGCAACATCTTCGGGAGTATCATCTGTATGCTAAACTAGAGAAATGCCAGTTTTTCCAGTCCACTGTTGAGTTCCTGGGCATTGAATCCCTCCCGAGGGCATTGCCATGGAGTCGAGCAAGCTGGAGTCTTTGCGTAGTTGGCAAGCGCCTTGGTGAGGGAAGGATATCCAGTGGCTCCTCGGGTTCGCCAACTACTATTGGACCTTTATCCCCGGCTTTGCTGCCTGGACTCGGCTTCTGCAGAAAAAGGCCCCGTTCCGGGAGGTTACCCCCGAGCAGCAGGCATTCCAGGCCTTGAAAGAGGCCTTCATGAAGGAGCCTATCTTGAAGCATCCTGACCACCACTGTCTGTTTGGGGTAGAAGCAGATGCATCGGGTGTTGCTATTGCTGCGGTGTTGCTACAGGCTCGCACCGCAGGCGGTACCCTCTTCCCTTGCGCATATTTTTCACGGAAGCTCAACCCTTCCAAGTACAATTACACCATCTGGGAGAAGGTGGTACTGGCCATTAAGATGACGTTTGAGATCTGGAGACATCTTCTGGAGAGGGCCTGGCATCAAATGGAAGTCCGGACAGACCATAAAAACTTGGACTTGGACTTACTACAGACCGCCCGGAAACTGAACCAACAGTAGATTCGGTGGTCCCTCTTCCTTGCCAGGTTCAATTTCTGCATTACCTACATCCTTAGTGGTCGCAACCAAAGGGTGGATGCGCTCTAGTGGAAACCAGAGTAATCCCACATCAAAAACCTGCTTCTGCTCCTGACAGTGTTGCCTGTAGAGTCTTTCTCTGTGGTTTAGGAACCAGTGGATTTATGGGGTCAGATACGGGAAGCGCAGCGTCATGATGCCCACGTGAAGAATGGAAGGAAGGGGTAGGGCCCGCCTCTCCAAGGACGTTTGATGAGGAACGCTTGCGGTACCGAGACAGGCTCTACGTGCTGGTGGGGCCGCTCTGGGGACTTATCTTGCCGCAGTGCCATGTTAATCCTGTGACGGGGCACTTTGGCCTCTTTAAGACACTGAATCTAGTTTCTCGCCCTTTTGGTGGCCCCGATTGAGACACGATGTCCAGGCTTATGTCACATCTTGTGTTCACTGCTGACAGGCCAGGTCGGCAACCAGAGCCCCTTCAGGGCTGTTCCAGCCATTGCCAACACCAGAGAGAACCTAGGGTGCCATTTCCATGGACTTCTTGACAGAATTACCTCCGTCTTCCGGATTCATGACCGTGTTCGTGGTGGGCGACGTGCTGACGAAGATGGCACATTTCAATCCATGTTGGGGTTTACCAACGGCTCACGTCACCGCCCACATGTTTATCCAACATGCCTTCCGGCTGCACTGTCTACCTGATATGGTCGTTTGGGATAGAGATGCTCAATTTACTGCCCAGTTTTGGAAAGGGCTGATGACAGCCTTTGACGTGAAAATGTGCCTGTCATCGGCACATCATCCGGATACCGACGTTGGGTCTGAGAAAGTTATTGATATTCTGGAACAATACCTGCGCTGCTTCGTGAAAAAGCAACAAGATAATTGAGAGAGCAGAGTTCACGTTTAACAATTCGCAGCACACGCGCGACCCCTCCACACTCCCCCCAGTTTTGGCACGTGATGGCAAAAACGTTCCTCATCACTGCTGTAGGATATCTTGCTTGAGTCGGGGGCTGGACTAGAAGACCTCCAAGCTCCAAGTTGTTTTGAGAACCTGGCTTCTCCATTACTTTTGCTTGCCAGAAGGACACAAAAGCTCATCACATGACCCTGGGAGACTGCAACCGTCATAAAGATGAGTCAGTTGCCAAGTGTTTGAATATAGATCACGTGACCGTGGGGATGATGCGATGGTCATTAAATATGAAAAACGGTCATAAGTCCATTTTTTCAATGGTGTTCTAACTTTGAACTGTTGTAACTCGAGAATCACCTGTACTTTCTGCAGCATCAAGCGGTGTATTGTCAATAAGAGGTGGAATTTTGTTCAGCGACTTCAGGCAGATCTGTCCTTGGAACATCGTGATGGTAGGCACAGAAAGCAAGTAGAACTGCTAGGCTGGCATAAACTTTGTATTCTACCGGAAAGGAGTTTTACAGACCAGTACTCAGGTTACAGTATCTAACAGGCTATAATTTCATGCACGTGATGCTAAGTTTTTGCTACAATACATACGCCAGCATAATACTGTATAGAATAAGATACACAAATGAGACAACTAAAATGGCAGGGAAAGTGCATGTCTTAACCTGGCACGAAGAATTTCCATGCATGGCCATTTCAATTGAACTGTAAACAAAAAATTTACCACAAGTGAATGGCAATGTAGCATACCTTGCTTGGATAAGTCACGAGTAAATGCCCTTCCTGGGCAGACCCTAACTTCCAAACTGGTAACTCAGGGGTTAACTACCCTAGGCAAGCCCACCTCCCCTTCTTTTGTTCTCCCCTTACCTGTAGTTCCACCTCCAGGGTACTTAAGGTCTCCTCACGTAGACACCGGCCTTGTTCCTGAAGATACCTGTAAGAAAGCAGACAAGCATTAATAAAGATATCCTTGATGAACCAATCCATGTGTCTTCATAAGTTATTGGGCCCAAACGCGATCCAAGGTAACAAAATGGTAGCAGTCGATGGTTGGGCAACCCAATAACCAGAAGATATGCCAGAAAAGAATTGCAAGACAGAGGAGAGAAAAAAGCCACAAACAAGATCAGAAACAAAGAGGCTGGAAAAACAACAGCCCGCACTCGAAGACATGGCAGCAAAAACGACGTCGGAAGACGAAAGAGAAAATAGCCCCGAAATCTACTCATCGGACAATGAGCAGGGGCCGGATGACCTGAGCGGGGAAGAGCCCGAACGATTAGACATCAGCAGGCTCAGACGCGAAATGCTGAGCCTACTGGAAACCCCCGCCACAGATGAAGACCTTGTGGCCAGCATCAGCAACCTCATCCGCAGCCGGGACGAGGCCAGAAGGAGCCAGGGACACAAAGCGGGGCAGCCGGACACAAGCCCGGTAAGAAACCCCCCCTGAACAATTGCTACCTGAAAAGCCAGGGAGGCGCTGCCGCACCAATCCTGGAGTGGCGGCCATCTTTAAACATGTGGCCAAAAACGATGGCCGACCTCCAAAACGTTAAATTTGAATATGCAAAATGGCTGGCCAATGAGATGCCGGAACCCCAAAAACTACAATATGGGGGCGATTCCACGGACAAAAGTGAGGAATCACCCCCCGAAGACACCCCTACCGAGCGGCAGGTGGAAAAAGCGATAAAAACGCTCACCGCCGCCTTTGGGCCTAAAATGAGAATTCTAAAGGGGCCCCCCAAGATGCCCAAAAAACCCAAGGGGGAAGGGAGAAGACCCCCCAACTTCCTACCGAGGGACGCGGATGCCACTGGGGACCCACCGACGCCGCAGTGCCACCCGGCCGCGGTACGACACCCCACTCCCAAGCCACGCCTGCAGGAAAGGGCCGAATGGAGAGGATACTCACCGCCACCGTCAGGACCACCGCAGACGGGAACCAGGGGTCAGCCAGCAGAGAGAGCAGCCCTCCCGGACCACCGCTGGACATCTGGAGCCGGAGCAGAGGCCTACCCATCCTGGAGAAGCGGCCTCACCGGAGCAGTGACGAGAGGATCCTTCCCCGACGAAGCCACGACAGGAATGGACTTCGCGCATGCGCAGAAGATCCTGTGGACCAAGAAAGAAAAAAAAATGCAAGGAGGGATTTTTAAATTACCTACCAGCGTTCCTGAGCCATTCTGCTGCTATCAGCACGTCAAACACCATGGACAGCAACAGCCAGCTGTGAGTAACACACAAAATAACACAGGGAACTTACCAAATGGGTTCCCTACACTAAAAATGGAGGGATCAAACCTAATGGAGTGGTATCAACAATTCCAAGTCATCCTCTTAAAGGAAAATATGATGTTTTTCATCACTGATCCACCAGATAGACCCTGGACTTTTGAAATGGACTGCATGCACCACAAAGCGTTTTATCTGCTGATTTCCAGCATATCACCCACCATCTATTATAGTATTGAAAATGACTTAACTGTATTTGATATTGTTCAAAAAATGTTTGGTTACTTTTATAGTGACAGTGTAGCCACCACCACAAAAATCTCCAAAGACTTCTACTCAGCCAGAATCAAACCTAGGGTGTCAATGGGGGAACATTTGACGGAATGAAATGCAGCTAGGGCAGAACTACAACTGAGGGGGGAAATTGTCTCCGAACAAACAATGAAAAGCATTATACTTAACTCACTAGACCCTTCCTGGCAAACATTCCTCACACATCTAAACATCCTCAGCCTAGGGCACATGACAGTAGATAGCCTCTCCAACCTCCTGATTGCAGAAGACAATCACAGAAAAGGCCAACAAATAACTCACAGAGAACACAGACAGACACGGAGGGTAGCCTTTACAGACAACTCTTCAGATTCCACAGAATGTTACAACTGTGGATTAAGGAGACACTACAGACGAGACTGCACCAAGGGCAACAGAGATCGAAGTAAACACAAACAATGCAGTAGACACCCAGAAAGGCGCCACCACGACAACAGAATAAAGCGCAGAGACTCACCTAGGCCCTGGGAGAGAAAGGGGAACAGGGACAGTTCAAGGGATAGCCGGGACGGGTCGTTGTGCAGGGTAGGGGGGCCCACACACGAAACCCCACAAGACAGCAAACCAGGCGGAGAGGGATCCTGGTGGCTCATCGACTCCGGAGCCACCAACCACAACACATGCGACAGGGAGCTCCTCTCTTCCTTCACAAAGGAAGACTACCTAATTAAAGTAGCAAACCAAAGTGATGTAAGGGTAACAGGGAAAGGCAACGTAGTACTCCCCAACATAGGCAGAATAGAGAGGGTATTACTAGTACCTGAGATACCCCACAACATACTTGCCTCCCTGAAACTCAGCAAGGAAGCAGGGATAGAGATCAGCATCAAGGAGGGAGGAATCACCATGGCCAGGGATAATAAAACCATTGGGAAAATCACAGTCAGAGGGGGGCTGCCTTATTTTCACGCAACCAAAGCTGACTCACATAACAAAGACACCGACACGGGAGGTGAAACAAAAGGGGGCAAACCCAAGGGCAATGAGAAACAAGAAAGAGAGGATGCACACCCTCACAAGGGAGGCACGCAAGGCACAGGGAAGATCAATTTAGGGAAGCCCCTCCACGATGAGTTCGTACATCTGCTCCACCGCAGACTAGGGCACGCCAGCTTCCCAGTTATCCAAAAGGTTGCCAGTTGTACTGAGGAATCCAAAATAAAGAACTGTGAAACTTACTTGGACTGCTCTGCATGTAATTGCTCTAAGCTCAAGGTGGCCCCCAGGTCCAAAAAGGCCACACGCTCTACACATTTGAAATGGTACACATGGACCTCGTAGGCCCCCTGAAGCCGTCCATAAAGTATAGCAAGAGGTTCTTCCTAACCATAGTGGACGATTACAGTCATTACGGCTTCGTATATACACTAAGACACAAAAACGAGACTTACCAGAAATTCAAAGAATTCTATAAACTGGTAGAAATACAACACGACACAAAAATAAAGAAAATAATGACAGATAGAGGATCAGAATTCCTATCTGGAGACTTCTCACATTGGTTGAAGTCAAAGGGTGTTCTGCATTTTACATCTTCGCCTTTCTCAGCTTTTCAGAATCGGGGGGCAGAACGAAAAAATTCCACCCTGCAGACAATGATGAGATGCGTCCTCGAGGATGCTGGACTAGACCAACAGTACTGGACCGAAGCCCTAGTCTACTCTAACTACACCATCAACAGGCTCTGGTCCAGTGTACTACACAAGACATCTTATGAAGTCACGTACAACAAAAAACCACAGATATCTCACCTGCACATTTTTGGGGTCACTGCAGACGTACACATACCAAAATAACTACGCAGAAAGGGAGACAAGGTATCTAAACGACTCAGATTCATGGGCTATGAGCCAAGCACAAAGGGATTCAGGTTCATAGATAGTAATAATAGATTCATCATCTCCAGAACTACCACATTCCACGAACAGGCAAACTGGTCAAGAATATACCTGAATGAACTACAACACCAGATAGAAGCCAATCACAACAAGCAAGGCAAAAGTGATCACCCCGACACAGACTACACACACACAAGGGAAGAGAAATCAGAACAACAGGGAGGCAAAAACACAACACAGAAGTCAAGCCAAAATAAACAGAAGGTAGACTCACTCACCAACAGAGAAGCGAGGTACATGCACGACATGGAGACCCTACCAGGTAGGCCAGTCAGGGCCAATAGAAACCAAATGCCCAAGAGACTCAATGACTACGTCATGCACCTACAACCCAGCCCCATCACCCCCGAAACATACGATGACGCCGACTGGGCCGGTGACACAAAGAGCAGGAAAAGTACCTCAGGGTACATCTTCTTCCTGAATGACTGTCCCGTATACTGGTACACCGGTAAGCAGAATCTCGTGGCCACATCCACCACTGAGGCTGAATACATGTGCTTATCCAAGGCCATAACCAGCCTCATATGGTTCGACGAGCTACCCACCAATATCTGGGCAGAACCCACATACCCCATTCACATATTTGAGGATAACAAGGCAGCCATAGAAATATCCACCTCAGATGTATAGGTCATAGGTCTAGGCATATAGACATCAAACATAAACACGTGAGACAATTCCATAAGTCAGGATTCATCACCATCATACACTGTGACACAGAACACCAGACAGCAGACATACTCACAAAGCCTCTACAACACAAGCAACATTCATACCTTACATCTAGGCTTTGTGTCACACCCGTAAACCCACATCAATCAGGGCCAATCAACCCCAGGGGTGGGCATTTAGAGGGGGATTTGTCACGAGTAAATGCCCTCCCTGGGCAGACCCTAACTTCCAAACTGGTAACTCAGGGGTTAACTACCCTAGGCAAGCCCACCTCCCCTTCTTTTGTTCTCCCCTTACCTGTAGCTCCACCTCCAGGGTACTTAAGGCCTCCTCACGTAGACACCGGCCTTGTTCCTGAAGATACCTGTAAGAAAGCAGACAACCATTAATAAAGCTGCTCCTCTCATGGAGACACATTTTCATCTAGAGGGGCAAGGACAATTTTGGAACATGGCCAGTGGGGATCCATGCCTCAAAACTGGATGAGGGAACCTGATCAGCCTAACAAATTCAAGAAGAGCCCGTTGGATTCATGGGGATATGTTGCAGAGAACTTTGATTTATACATTCAAATGAACCATTATTACTTTCAGGTTTTAATAGGTGTTTGTGTCACCATCAGGAGCCCCAGGAAGGAAGATGTGATGCCTGTTCACAATTAATGGAGGTATCTGGTCTCTCATACCTCCACGGAGGGCGCGCTTCTGCACAATTATGGAGAACTCCACTGAATCGGTAAGGCCTGAACATCTCCTCACCATGCTAATGGCCCTGTCTCTGTGGATTTGTTAATATCCCTATAAAAAGAATATTTGCACTGCTATTTTAGGATCCATTGGAGGAATCCCTTCCAGCAGAAAGCCGGGACAGCCTCCCAGGAGAGAGAGAGAGGTGGAGATTCCCTATCTATGCAGGTAGGTAACACGTTGAAGGGAGAAGGTCCCGCTGGTTCACAAGGGGCTTTGGTGGAAAAGATGGACAGGGTGAGTGACTCATCTTGGAAAGGGGAAGCTGAGCAAGCTTGATTCCTTAAACTTCTCACCTTCTACCTCTGGACAAGACTCTAACGGGAGAAGACCAGGACACAGAAGAAGAGCTCTCTCCCAACGGGGAGAAAACACCTTCCTCAGAGATAAGATTTTGGCAATGGGGCCGAAGGAGGCTATGCCATAAATCCTGATGGTGGAGGGAAGAAATTGTGTAATATTTCACCTTAACCTTAAGGCTTCCAAAGGTCCTCTTGCTATCGGCACATAGGAGGGTTGTATGCACCCTATGCTTTAGCCATCTTATTGAGGTGCAGAGACCTTTGGATTTAGCCTCCATACTGTCATTTGCAGGACTCCATGACAGTCCTGGTGGGCTCCAGAATCAGCAGCCTGGAGGATGTGGACTTCCTATCTGACCTTCCGGTTGAGGAGTCTGAGGGAAGCTGGGAGGATGCTGCAGCGGTTTCTGATGCTAGCGATTCCTCCAGTCCATGGGTAAGAAAGACAAAGTGTTTTCTGATGGGGGGGGGGATGGAGGTCCTCTATTCACTTCTCCTAAACTGAGTGAACTGTGGTGGAGGACTCTGGGAAGTGGAGCTAGGTGACACCTGGCCCTTGGGACAACATACGTAGGCTAACTATATGCACCCATGTGCATATAGTTTGGTGCCATTGGTTCCTTTGCCAAAAATCAACAGGGAGGGTACATGGCAGTGTACCAAATGAATGTGACCCACCCTGATTAGGCCTTTCCTTTTTGTGTGTCATCCTTTCCAGCACTTCATGCAGGGCTTTAACAGGCAAAGAGTAGAGAGCCTGCTTTTCTGCAGTAGAGCTGGGCTGGAAGTGAGGATTGCTTTTTAAATCCAGAGATTATGCAGCAGGAGAAGCATTGTTTTGATCAGGGATCCCTGTTAGGATATGGGGTGAGCCTAACAGGTTGTCCAGGCAATATATGTGTTCTGTGACTTTAACATGAATATGTATAATATGACTTTAAATTTTACTGCTGTATCATTGTAATGCTGAGTCATGCTGTAATTAGATAATCACAACTTGTAAACATATTTAAGAAGGGAACTGTAATGTAGTCAGTTGATGACATGCTACCATTGTGGGTAGATTTGCTACCATTGTGCTATCATCGTTGATGGATCTGCTACCATCGTGGTTTGTTACCAGAGTGAACTTGTTATTCTAACCAACTACTGTTTGTATTGTAAGAAGATTTTGGTACCACTTGACTGATTTAACTGGCAAGGTCTTGGATCGTTGAAAAACTATGAGATTGTTTTTTCACTATAAGGTAAACTTTTGATAAATCAGTTTGCACGTATCTTATTCATTGCTCTCAGAAACGTTTTCTCTGTGTTCTATACTCTGCTGGTTGGTAACACGACAATATCCTTAACAATCCCCATTCAATAGGCCCTCTTTTAGGAATGCTGAGTTTCTTTTGCCCCGATGCCTAAAGAGGAACCATTGTCATTCACGGGATTCTCCCAAAGAAGCGCAAGTCACCCTAGAAGGTCTCAGCAGCCTGGAAGAGGACTCCCTGGACTCCACTCTCTAATTCAAAGAGGTATCTGTTTCAGATTCTTCATGGATCACCGCATTGTCATGTCGAAAAGTCTTGTGCAGTTCAATGACGCAGTGAGCCATGCTCTGCAGGGTTACTCAAGGCAGACAGTTCATAGTGGAGGGTCCTAACACAAGGTGACCCAGTGGAGAAGCAAGTGGCAACCCTCTCCAGTATCCTTACTAAGAAAACCCAATGAAAGGTATCAAAAGGATACACGCCATGATGCCAGAAAACGACGGTCTCAGATTGGAAGGTGCCTAATCCGCTAACTGGGAAGACCAGAGGGGAATTATAAGAAACTCCAGAAAGAGCCGAATTCTGCAATTATCTGAGCACAGGTAGGGCAGGGAGAAGGCGGGAGCAGTGAAGTTCAGTCCGATTACTTGTGAGACGTAAATCTCGCCCTTCTTGATGGGCTGCACCAGAAGTTGGCTATTTAGCACAACAGACAGACGGGGCAGATGCTGTGAACGTGCTCATGAGCAGGGGGTGGACTAGAAGACCTCCACGGTCCCCTCCAACTCTGTTATTCTGTCTGCCTATAGGACGGCTTCAGCAAGGGAGGTATGGAGATGGAGGGCAGAATCACCCCCACCTACAAAGCCCTGCACGGAGCTTCTTTTCCCTGGATGGGGATGGATGGATGTCTTTTTTTTGTTTTTCTTCTTGTTATTGTTGCTGCTGATCTTGTTCTTGTTCTGAGATTTTTTCAATTTGTTATCATTTGATCTATATTGTTAATGCTAAAAGATAAAAGCAACACTTAAATAAAGTTGTTCATTGGCCACAATTATTTTCCTTTAGCTATCAATGTAGCATTCAGTGGGTAGAATGATAAATAATTGTATAACATCGTATACAGTAAAACTACCAAAACACTTTATATACACTAATTTATATTTAGGCCTATTGTCATTTCACTTTTCTTAGGGACAGGTTGAACTTTAGAACCTATAACTCTCAATGACGGAGAGCAGCTACTATATTAGATAATTAGATAAATGGCAAAAACGTTGGGATAGGAATTGTCAACTGACAATGGCTACTGCATATAAGGAAAACCTTTATAAAATGTTTTATAGGTGGCAATTGCCACCGGCAAGGCTAGCAAAAATGTTCAACACCATGTCCGCCAAATGTTGGAAATGCAATCAGACTCTAGGTACTTATTATCATATGTGGTGGACAGGTAGGAAAGGAAGAAAATATTGGATGAAAATACAAATATTGGATGGAAAAGATGACTAAGCAGCATATTGATTTAAAACCAGAAATATTTTTGTTAGATATAATACCCAAAAGCTATGACATATTGGAAAAATGAGAACACCCCATCTGATGAAAATATAATTTAGAAAATACTGGATTGTGCAGAGATGGATAGATTGACATTGAAAATAAAAGATAAAGGAGATTCAGAGTATTATTTCATGTGAAATAGGTTTTTCTCAATGGTTAGAGATGAGAAGTAGACATTAGATGAAGAAAGAACATTACTATATTCAAGTAAAATATGAATGTGGTTTATAGCTATAAGTATGCTAATATCAATAGATAACCTGGCATGAAGAATTTCCATGCATGGCGATTTCAATTAAACTGTAAACAAAATTTCTACTGCAAATGAATGGCAATGTAGGATATTTTGCTTCAGTCTTGTCCTCTCAGGAACCTTATTAATTGGTAGTACATTTTCAATTGAAAATGTTTGCTTCAAGTTTACTAAGAATTGAGAACATAAGAGGACCACAAAAGTTCACTCTTTTGCATTACTCACAATTGTTTCCCAGAAACTCAGGAATATAATTTGTTTTTCTTTGGGTGTAGGCTATGCACCGAGCTGAAATTTTTTTTTCCTTAGGCTCTCCGGCACTTGAGAAATCATTAAATAATGATCCGAAGATGTGAAAAACTAAACTCAGTACCCTCTGCATGAAAATATGCTCTGCCACTTCTTTTCTTAAATGGAGCCTGCAGAACCTCTGAAGGCAAATCATTCCACTGGTAAATAGTCCTAGCTGTTAGGAAGTTTCTCCTTAGTTCTAGGTTCCCCCCCTCCTTGATTAGTTTCCATCCATTGTTCCTTGTCTTGAAGGGCTGCCACAGAGAAGAGGGTGTTGATCCTCCAAAGCAGCTGAGGGAAGGACACGGAGCAGCGGATGGAAGCTCATCAGAGAGAGATCCAACCCTGGAAATAAGGCGGAATTTCCTCACACTGACAACCGTTAAGCAGTGGAACAGTTTGTTTCCAAGACTTCTTTGTGCTCCATTGTTGAGATTTTCAAGAAAAAATTGGGCAATCATTTATCTGAGATGGCAGGAGGAGCCCTTCCTTGGGCAGGGACTTAGACTAAAAGTCGCTTCCTCCCTAGGGTGCCATGATTCCCTCTGTGCTTTGTGCCACAATGATGGTGCTTCTACGTTGTTCGTGAACAGACCATTTCCCACATGAAACCCAGAGGCCAAAGGCTCCCGAGGGAGTCAGCCATCAGCCACTCCTAGACCCAGCTGAGCTGCCATTCTGATGTAGGTATAAAAAATGGCTATTGTTTAACTGTTGCCGAGGGAACGAATTGCCCTGAAAAACCACCAGCCACTGCACAGCTGCTCATTCTCCCTTCGTGCAGTGATCGTACAAGCACTTCGTTGGTCATGGCTGTGAGAAGGTTTTTGAGGGTAAGTGTGGCCATCTCAGCTGCCAGGAAACTGGTAGCGGGGGAGAAAGTCAACTCAGTGCTGACTGACAGGTGTCTATTTCTCTTCTCTTTACAGAACATCTGGAAAAGGTGCGAACACCTTTTCTGTTGCCGGAAGAGCAACACGGAAGACCTTCCTGTGCCTCCTGACAGGTACCACCCTCTTCTCCTTAAACCCTGGGTATGGTGGGGCAACACGGATGGGCTGCAGAGTTTCAGGGGCAAAAAGATGGGCAGGCTTACTGGCTAGGTTGAGAAAGGAGAGGGTCAGCTAGATGTATCTTCTTTGACATGTCACCTTCTTCTTCTTTTGGTCAGGACCGAAGAGGCACAGGAAGCGGATGACCAGCAGGGAGAATGGGAGACACATTTTCATGTGTCTGATGGAGACGTCTCTTCCTTGCCTGGGGTAAGGATGCTTCAGCAACATGGGCAGTGGGGGTTCATTCTTCAAAACCGGGCAGGTTAAGGGAAGAATTCCCAATTGGTGGGAACCTGGCCAGCCGAGAAAACTGAAGAAGATCGCCTTGTTTCATACCTTCAATGAATGAATTGTTAATTGCAGGTTGTGATGGGTGGTCCTGCCACCGCCCGGAGTCCCAGGAAGGAAGATATCCGGCCCGTTCTCATTTCAAGGAGGTTAGTGTTCTCAGCTGAGGGATTCTGAGGAGAAGGGCTAGAAGAAAGGTTTGGAGAGGGGAAGCATCACTCCCCTCTGCCCGTACTTTTACTAAAAGAAGACTGACTCAAGCCCTTCGTTCTCTCCCCAGAAATGAGAGGACACCGAAGTGGACACCGCGGCTGACTACAATTTGGGAGACCTGCACTGAGTCGGTAAGGCCAGAGCAGCTCCTCCCTCTGGTAATGGCAGATGCCCTGTCTCTGTGCATTCGTTATCATGCCAATAGACCGAATACTTGCATTCTTATTTCAGGATCCATCGGGCGTGGAGGAGGGAGGTGCAGGAGGAGACAGTGCCTGTCTTTCAGGGTAGGTAACACTTTCGAGGGTGAAACTTTAGCAGAAGGGAGGCATCTTTGCCTCTGCCTCTGCTAAAGGAAGAAGGACTCGGCAATTTCACCGCCAGGCCAAGCCCCTTAGCAGGCCAGCTGGAAGGGTTCTTAGAGCCTCCACATGACCCCTCTTTCAAAAGGGCCATGGCTACTTTTGATCTTTGGCCTCTTCGTTTTCTCCCCCCAGAGAGGAAAGGCAAGAGCACTGGAGGTCGCGGCTGTCCACCAGTTTGGAGGCCTGCACTGAGTTGGTAAGTCCTGGACAGATCTTCCCCATCTGAAAAGAAGTCCTGTCTCTGTGGATTTCTTGGTATGCCAAGAGACGGCATCTTTGGCTTTTGATTTCAGGAACCACAAGACCAACCCGTGCAGGCGGAGATCTCTCCTGAGCTTTTTGAGACGTCTTCAGAGGTAAGAAAGTTTTGGCTATGGGAAGTGGGAGAAATTGGGCTATAGAGCCTTCTAAGCTTAAGGCTTGGAAAGGCTCTCTTGCTGTTGGCCCATAGAGCCATAGGAATCTTATTGGGACACAGAAAGTTTAGCAACCCTCCTGTCATTTGCAGGATTCGCTGACAGTCCTGGCGGGCTCCAGGACCAGCAGCCTCTGGGACGTGGACTCCCTCGCTGACCTTCTGGAGGAGGAATCTGAGGACAGCTGGGACCAGGATGCGGAGGCTTCTTCCAGTCCATGGGTAAGAAAGACAAAGGGTTTTCGATTGGGAGGTCTGGTGGGATGGCTTCCTTTGCTACAAAGTAGCAGAGACTGGTGTCCTAAATGGGAAATGGGATCCCAATTCAATAGGCCCTCTTTTAGGAATTCTGTGTTTTTTTCCTCTGATGGCTAAAGAGGAATGACTGTCATTCACAGGATTCTCCAGAGGAAGGGGAAGACACCCTGGAGGATCTCAGTAGCCTGGAAGAGGACATCCTGGACACCCTGGAACGTCTTCTTCAATGAGAAGAGGTATCTATTTTACCTTCTACACGGGTCAATGCCTTGCCTTGCGAAGCTCAAAGAAGCAATGAGCTATGCTGTGCAGGGCCGGTTAGGTCAGATAGGTCATAGTCGAGGGTGCTTACACAACATGGCCAGCACCCTCGAAGGAAATGGCAACCCTCTCCGGTATCCTTAGTAAGAAAACCCCAGGAAAAATATCTAAGGGCCACGATGCCAGAAGATGAGCCCCTCAGATTGGAAGAGTGGAGGGCAATTACAAGTAGCTCCAGAAAGAGCAAAGTGGACCTAACGATAGCCTTTGATTCCTCACTCAGATGCTTCCTCAGATTCGTCTCCAGAGGTCAGCTTGAAGGTGGAGGAGGAACCAGCACCAGCCACCTCAGGAGGTGAGTTGGTCAATAGCTCTGAGTAGCCTGCTGAGAGTGATTTGGCTGAAATAACAGCTGGAAGGTGATGCTGGGAACGTGTTCATGGGAAGGGGGTTGGACTAGAAGACCTCCAAGGCCCCTTCAAACTCTATTATTCTGTCTGCCTATAGGATGGCTTCAGCAACGTAGGGTATTGGTGTCGTCCGCCACCAACCTGCGGAGCTGGCAGCGGAGTCCGACAGTGAGGAGGCTGAGGAAGAACACGGGCCAGTCCAGGAGGCTGGGGAAAGCCCGGATCTTTACAACTGCTTCGCAACGAGATCGCCAAGAAGTGACGAGGACAATCGGCGCCGGGGCCTGCCCCAAGACCACAGAAAACGTGGTCGGGAAACGCCCTGAGCCCTATCTAGGGGAGACCCTGGGTCAGGTGCGCAACAACACGAGGGGACGTGGAGCCCCAACCCTCCTGCCACTTAACCTTGGTGGCAAAAGTATAATTGTCAATAGTCTGCAGGGGACTCCGGCTTACACATTCTGGACTCTGGAGCTACAACTAACTTTATGGACATGGGGTTTGCAGTCACTCAGTGTCCAGTGCATCCTACCATGTTTGTGGAGACCATTGATGGCCTGGTGCTTCTGTCTGGGCCTATTAACGGCCACACTCACCCTTGTACCTGACCATCGGGTCTCATGAGGACGCTATTCAGTTTTATTTTACCTCCGGCCTACATTTTCTCGTGGTTTTGGGCTTGGCTTGGCTCAGGAAATACGACTCACAGATCTATTGGTCCCAGAACTTCATCTCTTTTCTGAGCTGGCAATGGGTGGACCTCATCTGCCAAGTCTGCGCAGGCCAGGTGCTGGGTCCAACTGGGGTGTCCTTGCCTTCCGACCTCAAGGACTTTGAGGATGTTTTCAGCGAGCAGGACCAATTGCCCCCGCACCAACCATAAGACTACCCCATTGTTTTGATTCTGGATGCTCCATTCCCAGTGTGGCGTTTGTATTCAATGTTGGAACCTGAATTGGCTGCATCATTGGACTTTATGGACAAAAACCTTTTATCTGGCCCTCATCGTTGCCACTGTCCGCCCCAGTCCTGTTGGTGAAAAAGAAGACTGGAGACTTGTGGCTTTGTTGCAACTACCGCAAGTTAAATGCCATCCCAATGCGCACCCAGTATCCTCTGCTCCTTATTCCTGAACTCTTGGAACGGCTTTTAGAGGCTGCTGTGTTCACTAAATTGGACTTGCGAGGAGTTTATAATCTTGTTTGGATCGTCCCAAGGATGAATGGAAGACGGCGTTTGGCACTCATTCTGGACATTTTGAGCATACGGTCATGCCTTTTGGGCTGACCAATGCTCCTGCCACCTTCCAACATTTCATGAATGACATTTTTAGGGACCTCTTGGACAAGTTTGTTGTAATTTATTTAGATCATCTACTCTCCTTCCCGGGAGAACCACCAACAGCATCTCCCCCTGCTCCTGCAACATCTTCGGGAGTATCATCTGTATGCTAAACTAGAGAAATGCCAGTTTTTCCAGTCCACTGTTGAGTTCCTGGGCATTGAATCCCTCCCGAGGGCATTGCCATGGAGTCGAGCAAGCTGGAGTCTTTGCGTAGTTGGCAAGCGCCTTGGTGAGGGAAGGATATCCAGTGGCTCCTCGGGTTCGCCAACTACTATTGGACCTTTATCCCCGGCTTTGCTGCCTGGACTCGGCTTCTGCAGAAAAAGGCCCCGTTCCGGGAGGTTACCCCCGAGCAGCAGGCATTCCAGGCCTTGAAAGAGGCCTTCATGAAGGAGCCTATCTTGAAGCATCCTGACCACCACTGTCTGTTTGGGGTAGAAGCAGATGCATCGGGTGTTGCTATTGCTGCGGTGTTGCTACAGGCTCGCACCGCAGGCGGTACCCTCTTCCCTTGCGCATATTTTTCACGGAAGCTCAACCCTTCCAAGTACAATTACACCATCTGGGAGAAGGTGGTACTGGCCATTAAGATGACGTTTGAGATCTGGAGACATCTTCTGGAGAGGGCCTGGCATCAAATGGAAGTCCGGACAGACCATAAAAACTTGGACTTGGACTTACTACAGACCGCCCGGAAACTGAACCAACAGTAGATTCGGTGGTCCCTCTTCCTTGCCAGGTTCAATTTCTGCATTACCTACATCCTTAGTGGTCGCAACCAAAGGGTGGATGCGCTCTAGTGGAAACCAGAGTAGTCCCACATCAAAAACCTGCTTCTGCTCCTGACAGTGTTGCCTGTAGAGTCTTTCTCTGTGGTTTAGGAACCAGTGGATTTATGGGGTCAGATACGGGAAGCGCAGCGTCATGATGCCCACGTGAAGAATGGAAGGAAGGGGTAGGGCCCGCCTCTCCAAGGACGTTTGATGAGGAACGCTTGCGGTACCGAGACAGGCTCTACGTGCTGGTGGGGCCGCTCTGGGGACTTATCTTGCCGCAGTGCCATGTTAATCCTGTGACGGGGCACTTTGGCCTCTTTAAGACACTGAATCTAGTTTCTCGCACTTTTGGTGGCCCCGATTGAGACACGATGTCCAGGCTTATGTCACATCTTGTGTTCACTGCTGACAGGCCAGGTCGGCAACCAGAGCCCCTTCAGGGCTGTTCCAGCCATTGCCAACACCAGAGAGAACCTAGGGTGCCATTTCCATGGACTTCTTGACAGAATTACCTCCGTCTTCCGGATTCATGACCGTGTTCGTGGTGGGCGACGTGCTGACGAAGATGGCACATTTCAATCCATGTTGGGGTTTACCAACGGCTCACGTCACCGCCCACATGTTTATCCAACATGCCTTCCGGCTGCACTGTCTACCTGATATGGTCGTTTGGGATAGAGATGCTCAATTTACTGCCCAGTTTTGGAAAGGGCTGATGACAGCCTTTGACGTGAAAATGTGCCTGTCATCGGCACATCATCCGGATACCGACGTTGGGTCTGAGAAAGTTATTGATATTCTGGAACAATACCTGCGCTGCTTCGTGAAAAAGCAACAAGATAATTGAGAGAGCAGAGTTCACGTTTAACAATTCGCAGCACACGCGCGACCCCTCCACACTCCCCCCAGTTTTGGCACGTGATGGCAAAAACGTTCCTCATCACTGCTGTAGGATATCTTGCTTGAGTCGGGGGCTGGACTAGAAGACCTCCAAGCTCCAAGTTGTTTTGAGAACCTGGCTTCTCCATTACTTTTGCTTGCCAGAAGGACACAAAAGCTCATCACATGACCCTGGGAGACTGCAACCGTCATAAAGATGAGTCAGTTGCCAAGTGTTTGAATATAGATCACGTGACCGTGGGGATGATGCGATGGTCATTAAATATGAAAAACGGTCATAAGTCCATTTTTTCAATGGTGTTCTAACTTTGAACTGTTGTAACTCGAGAATCACCTGTACTTTCTGCAGCATCAAGCGGTGTATTGTCAATAAGAGGTGGAATTTTGTTCAGCGACTTCAGGCAGATCTGTCCTTGGAACATCGTGATGGTAGGCACAGAAAGCAAGTAGAACTGCTAGGCTGGCATAAACTTTGTATTCTACCGGAAAGGAGTTTTACAGACCAGTACTCAGGTTACAGTATCTAACAGGCTATAATTTCATGCACGTGATGCTAAGTTTTTGCTACAATACATACGCCAGCATAATACTGTATAGAATAAGATACACAAATGAGACAACTAAAATGGCAGGGAAAGTGCATGTCTTAACCTGGCACGAAGAATTTCCATGCATGGCCATTTCAATTGAACTGTAAACAAAAAATTTACCACAAGTGAATGGCAATGTAGCATACCTTGCTTGGATAAGTCACGAGTAAATGCCCTTCCTGGGCAGACCCTAACTTCCAAACTGGTAACTCAGGGGTTAACTACCCTAGGCAAGCCCACCTCCCCTTCTTTTGTTCTCCCCTTACCTGTAGTTCCACCTCCAGGGTACTTAAGGTCTCCTCACGTAGACACCGGCCTTGTTCCTGAAGATACCTGTAAGAAAGCAGACAAGCATTAATAAAGATATCCTTGATGAACCAATCCATGTGTCTTCATAAGTTATTGGGCCCAAACGCGATCCAAGGTAACAAAATGGTAGCAGTCGATGGTTGGGCAACCCAATAACCAGAAGATATGCCAGAAAAGAATTGCAAGACAGAGGAGAGAAAAAAGCCACAAACAAGATCAGAAACAAAGAGGCTGGAAAAACAACAGCCCGCACTCGAAGACATGGCAGCAAAAACGACGTCGGAAGACGAAAGAGAAAATAGCCCCGAAATCTACTCATCGGACAATGAGCAGGGGCCGGATGACCTGAGCGGGGAAGAGCCCGAACGATTAGACATCAGCAGGCTCAGACGCGAAATGCTGAGCCTACTGGAAACCCCCGCCACAGATGAAGACCTTGTGGCCAGCATCAGCAACCTCATCCGCAGCCGGGACGAGGCCAGAAGGAGCCAGGGACACAAAGCGGGGCAGCCGGACACAAGCCCGGTAAGAAACCCCCCCTGAACAATTGCTACCTGAAAAGCCAGGGAGGCGCTGCCGCACCAATCCTGGAGTGGCGGCCATCTTTAAACATGTGGCCAAAAACGATGGCCGACCTCCAAAACGTTAAATTTGAATATGCAAAATGGCTGGCCAATGAGATGCCGGAACCCCAAAAACTACAATATGGGGGCGATTCCACGGACAAAAGTGAGGAATCACCCCCCGAAGACACCCCTACCGAGCGGCAGGTGGAAAAAGCGATAAAAACGCTCACCGCCGCCTTTGGGCCTAAAATGAGAATTCTAAAGGGGCCCCCCAAGATGCCCAAAAAACCCAAGGGGGAAGGGAGAAGACCCCCCAACTTCCTACCGAGGGACGCGGATGCCACTGGGGACCCACCGACGCCGCAGCGCCACCCGGCCGCGGTACGACACCCCACTCCCAAGCCACGCCTGCAGGAAAGGGCCGAATGGAGAGGATACTCACCGCCACCGTCAGGACCACCGCAGACGGGAACCAGGGGTCAGCCAGCAGAGAGAGCAGCCCTCCCGGACCACCGCTGGACATCTGGAGCCGGAGCAGAGGCCTACCCATCCTGGAGAAGCGGCCTCACCGGAGCAGTGACGAGAGGATCCTTCCCCGACGAAGCCACGACAGGAATGGACTTCGCGCATGCGCAGAAGATCCTGTGGACCAAGAAAGAAAAAAAAATGCAAGGAGGGATTTTTAAATTACCTACCAGCGTTCCTGAGCCATTCTGCTGCTATCAGCACGTCAAACACCATGGACAGCAACAGCCAGCTGTGAGTAACACACAAAATAACACAGGGAACTTACCAAATGGGTTCCCTACACTAAAAATGGAGGGATCAAACCTAATGGAGTGGTATCAACAATTCCAAGTCATCCTCTTAAAGGAAAATATGATGTTTTTCATCACTGATCCACCAGATAGACCCTGGACTTTTGAAATGGACTGCATGCACCACAAAGCGTTTTATCTGCTGATTTCCAGCATATCACCCACCATCTATTATAGTATTGAAAATGACTTAACTGTATTTGATATTGTTCAAAAAATGTTTGGTTACTTTTATAGTGACAGTGTAGCCACCACCACAAAAATCTCCAAAGACTTCTACTCAGCCAGAATCAAACCTAGGGTGTCAATGGGGGAACATTTGACGGAATGAAATGCAGCTAGGGCAGAACTACAACTGAGGGGGGAAATTGTCTCCGAACAAACAATGAAAAGCATTATACTTAACTCACTAGACCCTTCCTGGCAAACATTCCTCACACATCTAAACATCCTCAGCCTAGGGCACATGACAGTAGATAGCCTCTCCAACCTCCTGATTGCAGAAGACAATCACAGAAAAGGCCAACAAATAACTCACAGAGAACACAGACAGACACGGAGGGTAGCCTTTACAGACAACTCTTCAGATTCCACAGAATGTTACAACTGTGGATTAAGGAGACACTACAGACGAGACTGCACCAAGGGCAACAGAGATCGAAGTAAACACAAACAATGCAGTAGACACCCAGAAAGGCGCCACCACGACAACAGAATAAAGCGCAGAGACTCACCTAGGCCCTGGGAGAGAAAGGGGAACAGGGACAGTTCAAGGGATAGCCGGGACGGGTCGTTGTGCAGGGTAGGGGGGCCCACACACGAAACCCCACAAGACAGCAAACCAGGCGGAGAGGGATCCTGGTGGCTCATCGACTCCGGAGCCACCAACCACAACACATGCGACAGGGAGCTCCTCTCTTCCTTCACAAAGGAAGACTACCTAATTAAAGTAGCAAACCAAAGTGATGTAAGGGTAACAGGGAAAGGCAACGTAGTACTCCCCAACATAGGCAGAATAGAGAGGGTATTACTAGTACCTGAGATACCCCACAACATACTTGCCTCCCTGAAACTCAGCAAGGAAGCAGGGATAGAGATCAGCATCAAGGAGGGAGGAATCACCATGGCCAGGGATAATAAAACCATTGGGAAAATCACAGTCAGAGGGGGGCTGCCTTATTTTCACGCAACCAAAGCTGACTCACATAACAAAGACACCGACACGGGAGGTGAAACAAAAGGGGGCAAACCCAAGGGCAATGAGAAACAAGAAAGAGAGGATGCACACCCTCACAAGGGAGGCACGCAAGGCACAGGGAAGATCAATTTAGGGAAGCCCCTCCACGATGAGTTCGTACATCTGCTCCACCGCAGACTAGGGCACGCCAGCTTCCCAGTTATCCAAAAGGTTGCCAGTTGTACTGAGGAATCCAAAATAAAGAACTGTGAAACTTACTTGGACTGCTCTGCATGTAATTGCTCTAAGCTCAAGGTGGCCCCCAGGTCCAAAAAGGCCACACGCTCTACACATTTGAAATGGTACACATGGACCTCGTAGGCCCCCTGAAGCCGTCCATAAAGTATAGCAAGAGGTTCTTCCTAACCATAGTGGACGATTACAGTCATTACGGCTTCGTATATACACTAAGACACAAAAACGAGACTTACCAGAAATTCAAAGAATTCTATAAACTGGTAGAAATACAACACGACACAAAAATAAAGAAAATAATGACAGATAGAGGATCAGAATTCCTATCTGGAGACTTCTCACATTGGTTGAAGTCAAAGGGTGTTCTGCATTTTACATCTTCGCCTTTCTCAGCTTTTCAGAATCGGGGGGCAGAACGAAAAAATTCCACCCTGCAGACAATGATGAGATGCGTCCTCGAGGACGCTGGACTAGACCAACACTACTGGACCGAAGCCCTAGTCTACTCTAACTACACCATCAACAGGCTCTGGTCCAGTGTACTACACAAGACATCTTATGAAGTCACGTACAACAAAAAACCACAGATATCTCACCTGCACATTTTTGGGGTCACTGCAGACGTACACATACCAAAATAACTACGCAGAAAGGGAGACAAGGTATCTAAACGACTCAGATTCATGGGCTATGAGCCAAGCACAAAGGGATTCAGGTTCATAGATAGTAATAATAGATTCATCATCTCCAGAACTACCACATTCCACGAACAGGCAAACTGGTCAAGAATATACCTGAATGAACTACAACACCAGATAGAAGCCAATCACAACAAGCAAGGCAAAAGTGATCACCCCGACACAGACTACACACACACAAGGGAAGAGAAATCAGAACAACAGGGAGGCAAAAACACAACACAGAAGTCAAGCCAAAATAAACAGAAGGTAGACTCACTCACCAACAGAGAAGCGAGGTACATGCACGACATGGAGACCCTACCAGGTAGGCCAGTCAGGGCCAATAGAAACCAAATGCCCAAGAGACTCAATGACTACGTCATGCACCTACAACCCAGCCCCATCACCCCCGAAACATACGATGACGCCGACTGGGCCGGTGACACAAAGAGCAGGAAAAGTACCTCAGGGTACATCTTCTTCCTGAATGACTGTCCCGTATACTGGTACACCGGTAAGCAGAATCTCGTGGCCACATCCACCACTGAGGCTGAATACATGTGCTTATCCAAGGCCATAACCAGCCTCATATGGTTCGACGAGCTACCCACCAATATCTGGGCAGAACCCACATACCCCATTCACATATTTGAGGATAACAAGGCAGCCATAGAAATATCCACCTCAGATGTATAGGTCATAGGTCTAGGCATATAGACATCAAACATAAACACGTGAGACAATTCCATAAGTCAGGATTCATCACCATCATACACTGTGACACAGAACACCAGACAGCAGACATACTCACAAAGCCTCTACAACACAAGCAACATTCATACCTTACATCTAGGCTTTGTGTCACACCCGTAAACCCACATCAATCAGGGCCAATCAACCCCAGGGGTGGGCATTTAGAGGGGGATTTGTCACGAGTAAATGCCCTCCCTGGGCAGACCCTAACTTCCAAACTGGTAACTCAGGGGTTAACTACCCTAGGCAAGCCCACCTCCCCTTCTTTTGTTCTCCCCTTACCTGTAGCTCCACCTCCAGGGTACTTAAGGCCTCCTCACGTAGACACCGGCCTTGTTCCTGAAGATACCTGTAAGAAAGCAGACAACCATTAATAAAGATATCCTTGATGAACCAATCCATGTGTCTTCATAAGTTATTGGGCCCAAACTCGATCCAAGGTAACAGGATATTGTGCTCTCAGGAATCTTGTTAATTGGTACATTTTCAATTGAAAAGGAAAAGTTGATTTACGTTTACTAAGAATTGAGAATATAAGAGGACCATGAAAGTTCATTCTTCTGCTTTACTCACAATAGTTTCTCAGAAACTCAAAATTGTCTCCACTCTTCTTTGTTCCTCAGGATCACCATCTAAATGGGAAAGAAATTCCTATTTAATTGCTCGGTCTGATGGTCCACCAGACTGACCATCTCTATTAGGAATCATAAACCCATCTGTTGAAATAGCGCCCCCCCCAAAATGTTATTGGCACATGCTCACTATAAATCGCTTCTAGCTAGCTAGGGCAATTCTGAGGCCAATTCATACCTTTTTTTCTTCCCCACTTCCTAATTAAAAGCAATTTGGGGGATTATTTATTATATATTCAAGGAGCAATGATGATGTTTTTCAATAAATGTCTTAAACAAAATAACTAACCTGGATCCTTTCTTGGAATATGCTGTCAGAGTAAATGCCTAACTGTGCCTATACCTTCAAACCCAGCCCCTTATGGGTTAATACAGTATGTACACCCCCACCTGACCCCTGGCCACTTCTTACCTTCTGGCCACTCCTCCCTTGTATATAAACACTCTCCACGTGCTTGTCCAGCAGTTCCAGATGTTCACCTAGAAGAGAGGAGATCAGAGGTCAGTGACCTATGATGCCTAGGGCCTAGGAAGCTTCCAGGCCTGCAATAAACACTGATTAAAGAAACAGCTTGTCTCGTGAGTAATTGGGCTAAATCCATCGCATAACAAATGGTAGCCGAGGATGGTTTGCCCATAACTCACTGGTGATGCCCCAACCAAGCAACCTACCCAAGGAAACAGATAGAGTACAAACGAGGGCACTCACCAAGAAGATGGCTGAGCTTCAAGCGTCCAAGGATCCTACAGCAGAGGAGAATCCAGCAGACATCGAGCTGTACTCCAGCGAAGGCTCCTACTCTGATGAGGAGAGGTCACCAGAGAAAGGTACCAACCTAGGAAGAAAAACAGCACAAAGAGTAAATAAATTCAAGCTATCCATCCTGAAGCTGATGGAAACAAATGACAACGAGAGAAGCCTCATCGCGAACCTGCAAAGCCTCTTCGAGCAGCAAGGCGCAGCAATCGAGGCCCCAGAGACAACAAACGAGGAGGTGGCACGAGGAAGAGGTAGGCCAGCCCAGCCAGATGACCACGAGGTGGCCGAATCCTCTTTCGCGCACTTTCACCGGTGGCCATCTTGGAATGACCATCAGCCAATGGGGAGCCAGGATTCAAACTCTCTGGCACGAAAAGGCCCCGATCCAGAAAAAGGCCGGGAACAACCAGAGAGCAACCCAAAAAGAAAAACAAATGCAGAAGAGAGATCGCCTACCGATCTCGAGATCCAAAACGCCATCAAAACGCTGACCGCGGCTTTTGGCTCCGCTTTCGAGCCCCCCGCGGCAGCCAGAAAACAAAAGAAAAAATCCTGCACCCAAGAGAGCACCAGAGCCAGCCTCGATGAGCTGGCTGACCCTCAACCACCCGAGGAAGCCACCCACACCGAACGCGAACGCCGAGACTGGTTCGCCTGCAAAAATTACAAACCGCAGGATTCGAACCCAGGACCCGCCGCACCAACGACGCGAGGACGAGGGGCAAGGAGAAGGACCGACTACTCACCTCCTCCACGATCTCCGCCTGGCTTCTCCACCCGACCAAGGACCCAGGACCATGGGCAGAGGACCGGACCCGCCGCCATCGCCGCCACAGCCGCCGCACCGCCGGAGACAAGGAATTCTTGACTTACGACCGCCGCGCCGCCGATCGCCGACCGTCCTCCACCTACGACCGCTTCGCCTCCTCACCTTGTTCCCTTCTTTTCCGGAGATCCAGCCGTCCAGCAGTGGTATCCGCCGCCCAGAGGGAGCACCGGACTCTCCAGGGGTGAGTCCAGCCCTCCACCGGTAGGCCTAGGCCTAGGCCCAGGAGCAGTAGCAGCAGGAACCTTCCTCCATGGCTTCCAGCGCGAAATGGCCTTCGCACATGCTCAGTCGCAGCCTGCAGCAAGAGAAAGAAGAAACATAGAGATAGGTCAGTACAGACTCGCAACAGACGTTCCAAAGCCATATTGCGAGTTCAGTCATGACCTGGACCATGGACAGCAATCCACTGTAAGTAATAACAGTGGACATGTGGGGACTGCTTGTACAAATATGCCAAAGCTACAGTTAGATGGGGGTAATATTATAGATTGGAGCCAGCATCTACAGATTGCCTTTATGAGGGAAAATGCCTTATTTTAAATTCAGAGACCACCTCAAAAACCTTGGTCTCTGGAGATTGATAACCTACACCACAAGGCATTCTGCATCATGATAGCCACCATTCCCCCCACAACGTACCCTAGCATTAATGATAACCTCACAGTGTCTGAAATTTTACAAATGTTATATGGTATGTTTTACAGCCAGTGCAGGGCTACCACCACAAAGATATCTAGAGAGTTCCATTCTGCCAGGCACAGACAAGGGGTACCCATGAGTGAGCATATACTCAAATTAAACGCAGCCAGGGCAGAACTCATGCAAAGGGGGGAAATTATCACCGAAGAGAGCATGAAGAGCATCATAATAAATTCATTAGACAGCAGCTGGGACCACTTCGTGCTACAACTAGACAGCCTTTACCTACCTCACCTCACGCTAGGCGCACTAACCAACAAACTCATAGCCGAAGACAACCTACGAAGGGACAGACACACTGTCAGAGGGGAACATAGACCAATCAGAAAAGTAGAGTTCCAAGACAGAGCAGGGAACGGCCAGGGTGCTACTCCTGCGGGTCCAAGAACCACATAAAAAGGGATTGCCCCAGGAGCAGCAGGGATAGGAGGCGCACTGAACACAGAGGGGGGCGATCACCCGAGCGCAGGTACTCAAGGGAGAGAGGGAGAGGGTGGTCCCCCAACCCTAGAAAGCAACACGGACGGAGGGACAGCTCTAGGGACGGTAGCCCGGGCCCCACATACGGATTTAGACCTGGCCACTCCAACTCCATGCACGAGATGGACCAAAACACATGGCTCCTAGATTCAGGAGCCTCACATCACACTACACACAACTCAACACTCGTAGAACCACTAAGCAAGACCAATCTCGAACTCAAGGTGGCCAATCAAAACAGGGTTCAAGCACAGGGAAAGGGAGACACTCACATACCACACATAGGGAAAATAGAGGGGGTATTATACGTACCCGAAATACCCCTTAACGTACTAGCTGTCAACAGACAAACCCAAGACACAGACCTAGAGGTAACGTTCAAGAACGGGAAAGCTCATATAATCAAACAAGGGAAAGAAATAGGGAGCGTACACAACCAAGGGGGGCTATCATACTTTACACCAAACGCAAGGGAGGAAGGAAACATGTACGCAAACATCAACCCAGGGGAAGAAGGAGACACAAGAGTTGAGGGGGAACAACAGGAAATAAAGCAAGGCAAGCAAGGTGTAAACAGCTCTGTATCATTGGGAAAACCCTTGCATGATAATTGCACCCACCTCCTTCACAGGAGGCTGGGGCACATCAGTTTCCCTATTGTTAAGAAAATGTCTGAGTGTACTGAAGGACTTAAAGTAAAGAAATGTGATAATTATTTGGAGTGTTCCATATGTATGCGGTCAAAGGTTAAGGTCAAGGCCATACCCCGAAAATCCAAACGAATCACAGAATACCCATTTCAATTGGTACACATGGACTTAGTAGGGCCTTTCAAACCATCTATCAAACATAGAAAGAGATTCTTTCTCACCATTGTCGATGATTTCACAAGGTATGGGTATGTCTATTCCCTCAAACGCAAAAATGAAACATTCCAGAGGTTTAAGGAGTTTCACAGAAAGATAGAACTACAACACAACATGAAAATAAGACAAATTATGACAGACAGAGGTTCAGAGTTTATGGCCAGAGAATTCACCGGTTGGTTGAGGGGGCAGGGCATCACACACTACAAATCTTCACCATTCTCGCCATTCCAGAATCCGGTGGCGGAGAGAAGGAATGGGGTGCTACAGACAATGATGAGGTGCGCACTAGAGGATGCAGGGATGGGGAAACATTTTTGGTCAGAAGCACTGCACTACTCCAATTACACCCTAAATAGACTGTGGTCAAGCTCCATCAACATGACCCCATACGAAATGCTCTATAAAAGAAAACCCAATATATCCCACCTGCACATATTTGGCGCACCAGCTGACATACACATACCCAGCAGCTGAGGAGAAAGGGGGAGAAAATATCAAAAAGACTGAGGTTTGTGGGCTAAAAGCCGGGCACTAAGGGCTACAGATTCATTGATAACAACAACAGATTCGTAGTGTCTCGATCTGCCAACTTCCACGAACACTTGAACTGGTCAAGGGTCCACTCCAACGAGACACTCACCCACAGGAACGCACCCAAAAACAACCAAGAGGGGGAAAGAATAGAGACACCCAAAGCCAGCCTCGACAAAATAAACACAAAGGGGTGGAAAGAGGGGCACCCATCTCTAAAGCTAGACCGCCTCTCGAACAAAGAGGCAGACCACATTCAAGAGACCGAACCACCCCCCAGCAGGCCAATCAGAGAGAGCAGAAACAAGCCACCCAAAAGATTAGAGGACTACGTCCTAACCATCCACGATAACCTCACCACACCCAACTCATATGAGGACATCCTTAAGCTCCCCAAGGAAGAAAAGGAAAGATGGGTATCCGCCATGGACAAGGAAATGGAGAGCCTGAAAGAACTAAAGGTATACACACCCGCTCAGGCCCCTGAGGACAAAAAACCAATAGGTACCAAATGGGTGTTCAGGGTCAAGACTTTAGAAAACAACAAGAACCTATACAAGGCGAGACTGGTCGCCCAAGGCTTCGCTCAGAGGTACCCTGAAGACTACACAAACACGTACTCGCCCACTGTCAGGGCTGAAAGTGTCAAATGCGCACTGGTGGTAGCCACCATCCTGGGGCTTGATGTCTTCCAGTTCGATGTACAGACTGCCTACTTACACGCAGAACTGGATAAAGAAATCTATGTTAAGGCTCCACCAGAGTATGATCAAGGTGAGAGCAAAACTTGGCTGCTCAACAAAAGCCTGTATGGGCTCAAGCAATCAGGCAAAAGGTGGTATGACTGCCTAGCCAAAGCCCTGAAATCGATGGGTCTATTTACAAGGAGAGAAGGTAACCTGTTCGAAGGGGTGCTCGTCTACGTGGATGACATCCTGTACGTTGGCAAGCACAAGAGCAGATGCGACAGATTTGCCACAGAACTGGGCAAACACTTCTCATTAAAGTCACTTGGCAGAATCGACAAATACTTAGGGGTGCATGTGACAAAGACCAGCAAGGGGTTCAGATTCTCCCAAAAGGACAAAATCACTGAACTGCTGTCCAAGTGCAACATGACAGAGGCAAAGCCCAGCGAGACACCAATGCAGCCAGAATTCCTGAAAAGCATGTACGAGGAATCGGAATCCTTCACCGACAATAGATTGTACAGATCTACCATCGGGTCGCTGCTATACATCGCTAACTGGACCAGGCCCGACATCGCCCTAGCCGTCAACCTCCTATCCAGACACGTAAGCAACCCCAAGGTGTCCCATTGGAATGCCATCAAAAGACTGCTCAGGTACCTAAAATTCAGCATGGATGCACAACTCTGTTTGGAACCAGAAATAACAGATAAGCCGAAACTATCATGCTACGCTGATTTTTTTTTTTGATTTTTTTTTTTCCTTAACTAAGGGGAGCAGTTGGGACCAAATTACTTGATATTATTTGATATGAATGTGTAGGTTACACTATTTTGGGGGGATTGAGTTAGGTATATGACTTGTAATGTTAATATTAATGGGTTATATAAAGGCTAGAAATTCTTTAAATTGCAAAATATGATAATGGTTGTTATTTTTGGGTGTTTTTCTTATTATAGTATTGTTAATTTTAGATAAACATTTATTTGTATGGATTTTTTCTTCTCTTTTTCTTTTTCTTTTTTTTTTTTCTTAATACTTTTTTAGTTCTTTTTTCTCTTCTCTCTTTCTTTTAATTTAGAATTGAATATAGAATTGAAATATATATTTCTCTTTGTTATAAATTTTTGTTGTTTTTCTTTTTTTAAAAAAAATGTGTAGCGGAAGTCCACCGAAGCCGTATTCGTCTGCCTATCCAAAGCCGCGATTAATTTAGTGTGGTCGATGACCTACTCAATGCCATATGGCCTGAACCCTTGTACCCCATAATCATACACGAGGACAACAAGGCCGCAATAGAAATTTCAAAGGCTGATGCCATTGGGCAAAGGTCTAGGCACATAGATATTTGAATGCAAACATGTCAGACAGTTTTCAGAGATAGGGTTCATTGAGGCAGTGCACTGCGACACTGAGGAACAGACCGCAGATATTCTTACAAAACCCTTACCCGCCAAACAACACCCCTACCTAATGTCAAAAATATGTGTTTGTGTATGACCTGTATATGTATATATATGTATAAATGTATGATTACGTATACCTATGTAAACGAAGCATACCTGTACCCAGTTAGACATTTAGAGGGGGTTTTGTCAGAGTAAATGCCTAACTGTGCCTATACCTTCAAGCCCAGCCCCTTAAGGGTTAATACAGTATGTACACCCCCACCTGACCCCTGGCCACTCCTTACCTTCTGGCCACTCCTCCCTTGTATATAAACACTCTCCACGTGTTTGTCCAGCAGTTCCAGATGTTCACCTAGAAGAGAGGAGATCAGAGGTCAGTGACCTATGATGCCTAGGGCCTAGGAAGCTTCCAGGCCTGCAATAAACACTGATTAAAGAAACAGCTTGTCTTGTGAGTAATTGGGCTTAATCCATCGCTTAACAATTTTTCTATAAATTCTTAAACAAAATAACTAACCTGGATCCTTTCTTGGAATATGCATTTACAGTACTTATGAAAGAAAGGTTCTATATTGACCATATAATCACAGACTGGAAGGTCAAATCCTGAAGAGACATTTATCAGAGGCCATTAATGTCATCTAGAAGCTGAATTTAACAGAATAACAGAGTTGGAAGGGACCTTGGAGGTCTTCTAGCCCAACTCCCTGGTCAAGCAGGAGACCATGGACCATTTCAGACAAATGGCTGTCCAATCTCTTCTTTAAAACCTCACTGATAGAACAGCCATCCATTCTCCAGAAAACCTGTTCCAGTGGTTAATTGTTCTTCCGATCGGGAAGTTTCTCCTTCATTCTAGGTTGATCCTCTCCTTCATCACTTTCAACCTGTTACAGCCACTTCTCTGTGACAGCCCCTCCGATGTTGGAAGACTGCTATCATGTCACCCATAGTCTTTATCTTTCTTAGATATAGCCAGTTCCTGCAACCCTTCATCATATGTTTTAGTCTCCAGCCCCCTAATCATCTTGATTGTTCTTCTCTGCACCCTTTCTATAGACTCAGCATCTTTGTTGTATTGGGCTGGCCAAAACTGGAGATAATATTCCAAAATATGCTCTTATTAAAGCAATGTGGTATGTATCTACTTCCATTTCCTGATCTCTACACCACCACTACCATCACCACCACCACCGCCACCAGGGCATTAAAACGTGGCTGTTTTCCCTCCCCTTGGGGCAGGATGTTTTTCAGTGGACGTAGTTTTTCATCTGAACGTGTAAGCTTCCTCTGGTGTGATGCGTTTTTTTTGGTTGTTGATGATGCCGATAATATTGCTTACTACCCAAAGTCATATGTCATATGGGTGGCTAGATACATTGAAATAAATAAAATTGTCTTGATTATCTAGTGATAACTTCCAAGTTATTCGCATTTTTCAAGTTTCCCATATCTCAGCTGCCACTCAAGCACTCCTCTAGGCCATGGACCACAGTAACCGACCTACTTAAATATTCTATACGAAGGATGTGTTGTCAAAATGAAATAGAAGAATGCAAGAATGAATCCTCCTGGGAGTGCATCAATACAGAAGAGATATTAGATTTTTAAGAGACACCAATTATTTTAATCAGTGCAATCTGCTGTTCCTATTGCCATACGATCAGAACAGCAAAAGCAAGAGTTCAATAGGTCTCTCACTAACCAATTATGGAAAACGTGCTACTTGCCATTTCCACAATTCTTCTCAAAAAGTCCATTCACTGGGTAAATCCACTGCATCTGACGACAGAACTGCAACTGTTTTACCATAATGTCCTGCAAAACAGAGAAAGGCACAATAAAAAGGAAAGTCCAAGAGGTCCTTTAATATGATGAGATAATTAAATGAAGTGCTAATGTCTTTAGCTCTTTCCTGCCTTCATTAAGCTGTTGTTTTAGTAGAGTGTATTAAGAGGAAACTAAAAACCTAGCAAAATTATACTGTGTGTGTTATGTATATAACTTTGGCGGGAAATTTAAACAACAATAGGTCATTTCTGATTGGTCAGCTCCCGGCCCATCAAGGTATATAAAGGGAGCTGTTTGACTGTACCTCCAGCTGAAGTCTCACTCTAAATTAAAGAGCTGTTGTTACGCACTAGTTGCTCCTGCCTCTTCATTCCCACGACTCAACGTTGGCGACGAAGGTAGGATTGAGGCAATGAGAAGCAAGCCGGAAAAGAGCTAACAACAGCGGATTCAGCCAGGCTGATGAGCCCCGTACATGGCAGGACTACCACGATGTCTGCCTATGTACCACCAAAGCCTTTCGACCCAGCCAGAGAGAAGTGGGGGTCGTATATGACTCGGTTTGAGTGTTCCCTGGAAGTCAGCGACATGCAGGGCCTCCCCGACAACCGGAACAGAGCCCTATTCCTCAGCCACTGTGGACCGGAGGTCTTTGACATGGCTGAATCACTTTCGGAACCGACTCCGGTTCAGACTATATTGTGGGAAGCCTCGCTTAGGGCACATTACCAACAACTACCGGTAGATGGCGCTACCGTGGAGGCACAGACCGTAGTAACTCACAAAGGTGCCCTCAAATGTACCAGGCTGCATTTTGGAGTCAGCATAGCCCCCGGACTATTCCAAAGTACCATGGAGCGTCTGTTACAAGGACTGCCAGGGGTGGTGCCTTATTTTGATGATGTCCTCATCAAAGGAAGGAAGGGAAGAGAAATTAGAGTAGGAGTGAGGGTAAGAGAGGGAGGAAGAGAGGAGGAGGAGGAGAAAGGAAAGGAAGTAGGGAGGAGAAGAAGGGGGGGAGAGAAAGTAAGAAGAAAAGAAAAAAGAGAAGAGGTAGGTTTGAGGAGAAAGATTGCTGTGTAATAAAAAAGATGAAAGGGAAGAAAGCCAACCCCAAACAAATATAAAGATATTAAGATAAAGAATGAATTGTTAAACTTTAAAGAATGAAAGAGAACAAATATGAATAAATAGCAATAATTAGAAACACACATAGAAACATACAATGTATTTTCTTTGAACAGAGTATTTGGCCGGTTCACAAATTTAAACAGTGTTTAGTCATTTCAATTAAATTTACAATTTCTCTATTTCCTTTTTGCCATACTTATTCCTCTCCTATTTTTTAAAAAAAAACCAATATTACCCTTCATCCTCATCTCTAATCTTCATCAAATTCAATTTTCCCTTCTATTCTATATTATACCCCTTCCCATTGTCATCTATTTTTATATCCATCCTCACATTGGTTAATTATGTAATATTCCAGTTGTTGAATACAAATTCAACATTTTAATATAAATCAATTAGTTATATAATGATCTTTTTTGTATATTAATCAATATGAACATGAATATTCCAATTATTTCCATGCAATCCAAATTCTTACAAATCGATTCATTATATTTACCAATAATAACCAAATAATTTACCCCATATATTCCTCCAAACCACAACCATTGCTGCTTTCAACGCAATATACAATTAATAGTATCTCAATTATTACAACTCCCTAGTTAAATAGAGCTTTTTTTCTTTTGTGTTTTAAAATCTTGAACTCTCCTCTTTTGCCCTAATTTTCCCATTGTTTGCAGTTTTGCACCTACCTCTTTTGGTGAGGAAAAAGAAAAAGAAATCACTCTCTGCCTCATTTTGTCACGTTGCAACAAAGACCCTGCTTTACTTTCAGTTTCGCTTTTTCAGCATAGCTAGGGGTAAAAAACTGCTCCAACACAGTTTGCACCTGGCAAAAGACCCCTGCGCAAAACAGGTGAGAGCAAATCAGCTGAGAGTTGGGAGACCAATCTAATCAATTTGTGGTAATTAACCTATGCTAAAGCTGACAGAGGCTGTTTTTTTTTATTTTTGCAGGCACCGGTCTACTCATTTCTTTTCTTTTAACACGCATCAGCTGTAGGGCGGCCCTTTGAAGCCCCGTGGCAAGAGTTTAAACCGTTTTTTTCCCTCTAGACATCAGCTGAGACTCGGAAGGCAGCAATAGATTGGCAGTGGGCAGGGTAAGCGACCGGTGACCTCCTGGGAACCGGTTTGGGGGCGTGGCCAGCCAATCTCATTACCGCTTCTTCGAACTATTAAATATTTTTATTACCAGTTCTTGCGATCTGCTGCGAACCGGGAGCAACCCACCACTGCCATGGATTGGGACCCCCTAACAGGTGAGCAAGAGATTCTAGGTTGTACTGGCCCAAAGGATCAAGGAAGGTCAAATCGCCCAAGAGGCCAGCAAAGAAGCAGGTTGGGTTCCAGGTCTCCATTAGGAGAAGAATGAGGAGAGACATAAGAGCAGTCTTCTAATACTTGCAGGAAAGCCTCAGGGAAGGAGGTGTTGATTCTTCGTAGTAGCTGAAGGAAGGACATGAAGCAGCAGGTGGAAGCTAAGAGAGAAATCCAACCCTGGAAATAAGGAGGAATTTTCTTCCGTGGAGTAAGACTCCCTTCCGCTGTAGAATTCTATGCTTTTCTCTGTGCTTTCTGCCACAATGATTGTGCTTCTCTGTTGTTCATGAACAGACAACTTCCCACATGAAGCAGAGGCCAAAGGCCACCAAGAAAGTCAGTGACCGGTCATTCCTAGTCCAAGATCAGCTGCCTTCCTTGAGTAGGTTTCTAATGTGGCCATTGTTTACTTGGTTGCTAATGAGGTTGTTAGTTTGCCCGAAAAACCACTAGCCTACAGCTGCCTAATTTTCTGTCATGCAGTAAATAGTTAATTTGGCCATGGCTGTCAGAAGGCTTTTCAGAGTAAGTGTGGCTATCAGCAGCCAAGAAATTGGCGGTAAAGTCATGCTTCTGAACTCTTCTGAGTGGCTCACATCTATTTTTCTTCTCTTCACAGAACATCTAGAAAAGATGCTCAGTGGTTTCCTGTTGCATTAAGGGAGACGTTGAGGACTTTCCTGTGCCTCCTGACAGGTACCACAGCCTTCTCCTTAAATCCTGGGCATGTTGAAGCACCATTGATGGACTGTAAGAGAATCTGTAAGAGCCTCTCCCCAAGATGGCTTCCTGTCCCAAAGGGCTTGTGTGGGCAAAAGATGAGCAGGCTGACTGGCCGGTCTTAGAAAGGGGCGGCTAAGGTAAATGTTCTTTGACATGTCACCTTTATTTTTTTGCTCAGGTCTGACCAGGCACAGGAACATGGTGAGCAGCACGGCTGCTCCTCTCATGGAGACATATTTTCATCTAGAGGGGCAAGGACAATTTTGGAACATGGCCAGTGGGGATCCATGCCTCAAAACTGGATGAGGGAACCTGATCAGCCTAACAAGTTCAAGAAGAGCCCGTTGGATTCATGGGGATATGTTGCAGAGAACTTTGATTTATACATTCAAATGAACCATTATTACTTTCAGGTTTTGATAGGTGTTTGTGTCACCATCAGGAGCCCCAGGAAGGAAGATGTGATGCCTGTTCACAATTAATGGAGGTATCTGGTCTCTCATACCTCCACGGAGGGTGCGCTTCTGCACAATTATGGAGAACTCCACTGAATCGGTAAGGCCTGAACATCTCCTCACCATGCTAATGGCCCTGTCTCTGTGGATTTGTTAATATGCCTATAAAAAGAATATTTGCACTGCTATTTTAGGATCCATTGGAGGAATCCCTTCCAGCAGAAAGCCTGGACAGCCTCCCAGGAGAGAGAGAGAGGTGGAGATTCCCTATCTATGCAGGTAGGTAACACGTTGAAGGGAGAAGGTCCCGCTGGTTCACAAGGGGCTTTGGTGGAAAAGATGGACAGGGTGAGTGACTCATCTTGGAAAGGGGAAGCTGAGCAAGCTTGATTCCTTAAACTTCTCACCTTCTACCTCTGGACAAGACTCTAACGGGAGAAGACCAGGACACAGAAGAAGAGCTCTCTCCCAACGGGGAGAAAACACCTTCCTCAGAGATAAGATTTTGGCAATGGGGCCGAAGGAGGCTATGCCATAAATCCTGATGGTGGAGGGAAGAAATTGTGTAATATTTCACCTTAACCTTAAGGCTTCCAAAGGTCCTCTTGCTGTCGGCACATAGGGGGGTTGTATGCACCCTATGCTTTAGCCATCTTATTGAGGTGCAGAGACCTTTGGATTTAGCCTCCATACTGTCATTTGCAGGACTCCATGACAGTCCTGGTGGGCTCCAGAATCAGCAGCCTGGAGGATGTGGACTTCCTATCTGACCTTCCGGTTGAGGAGTCTGAGGGAAGCTGGGAGGATGCTGCAGCGGCTTCTGATGCTAGCGATTCCTCCAGTCCATGGGTAAGAAAGACAAAGTGTTTTCTGATGGGGAGGGATGGAGGTCCTCTATTCACTTTTCCTAAACTGAGTGAACTGTGCTGGAGCACTCTGGGAAGTGGAGCTAGGTGACACCTGGCCCTTGGGACAACATACGTAGGCTAACTATATGCACCCACGTGCATATAGTTTGGTGCCATTGGTTCCTTTGCCAAAAATCAACAGGGAGGGTACATGGCAGTGTACCAAATGAATGTGACCCACCCTGATTAGGCCTTTCCTTTTTGTGTGTCATCCTTTCCAGCACTTCATGCAGGGCTTTAACAGGCAAAGAGTAGAGAGCCTGCTTTTCTGCAGTAGAGCTGGGCTGGAAGTGAGGATTGCTTTTTAAATCCAGAGATTATGCAGCAGGAGAAGCATTGTTTTGATCAGGGATCCCTGTTAGGATATGGGGTGAGCCTAACAGGTTGTCCAGGCAATATATGTGTTCTGTGACTTTAACATGAATATGTATAATATGACTTTAAATTTTACTGCTGTATCATTGTAATGCTGAGTCATGCTGTAATTAGATAATCACAACTTGTAAACATATTTAAGAAGGGAACTGTAATGTAGTCAGTTGATGACATGCTACCATTGTGGGTGGATTTGCTACCATTGTGCTATCATCGTTGATGGATCTGTTACCATCGTGGTTTGTTACCAGAGTGAACTTGTTATTCTAACCAACTACTGTTTGTATTGTAAGAAGATTTTTGTACCACTTGACTGATTTAACTGGCAAAGTCTTGGATCGTTGAAAAACTATGAGATTGTTTTTTCACTATAAGGTAAACTTTTGATAAATCAGTTTGCACGTATCTTATTCATTGCTCTCAGAAATGTTTTCTCTGTGTTCTATACTCTGCTGGTTGGTAACACGACAATATCCTTAACAATCCCCATTCAATAGGCCCTCTTTTAGGAATGCTGAGTTTCTTTTGCCCCGATGCCTAAAGAGGAACCATTGTCATTCATGGGATTCTCCCAAAGAAGCGCAAGTCACCCTAGAAGGTCTCAGCAGCCTGGAAGAGGACTCCCTGGACTCCACTCTCTAATTCAAAGAGGTATCTGTTTCAGATTCTTCATGGATCATCGCATTGTCATGTCGAAAAGTCTTGTGCAGTTCAATGACGCAGTGAGCCATGCTCTGCAGGGTTACTCAAGGCAGACAGTTCATAGTGGAGGGTCCTAACACAAGGTGACCCAGTGGAGAAGCAAGTGGCAACCCTCTCCGGTATCCTTACTAAGAAAACCCAATGAAAGGTATCAAAAGGATACAAGCCATGATGCCAGAAAACGACGGTCTCAGATTGGAAGGTGCCTAATCCGCTAACTGGGAAGACCAGAGGGGAATTATAAGAAACTCGAGAAAGAGCCGAATTCTGCAATTGATCTGAGAACAGGTAGGGCAGGGAGAAGGCGGGAGCAGTGAAGTTCAGTCCGATTACTTGTGAGACGTAAATCTCGCCATTCTTGATGGGCTGCACCAGAAGTTGGCTATTTAGCACAACAGACAGACGAGGCAGATGCTGTGAATGTGCTCATGAGCAGGGGGTGGACTAGAAGACCTCCACGGTCCCCTCCAACTCTGTTATTCTGTCTGCCTATAGGACGGCTTCAGCCAGGGAGGTATGGAGATGGAGGGCAGAATCACCCCCACCTACAAAGCCCTGCACGGAGTTTCTTTTTCCTGGATGGGGATGGATGGATGTCTTTTTGTTGTTTTTCTTCTTGTTATTGTTGCTGCTGATCTTGTTCTTGTTCTGAGATTTTTTCAATTTGTTATCATTTTATCTATATTGTTAATGCTAAAAAATAAAAGCAACACTTAAATAAAGTTGTTCATTGGCCACAATTATTTTCCTTTAGCTATCAATGTAGCATTCAGTGGGTAGAATGATAAATAATTGTATAACATCGTATACAATAAAACTACCAAAACACTTTATATACACTAATTTATATTTAGGCCTATTGTCATTTCACTTTTCTTAGGGACAGGTTGAACTTTAGAACCTATAACTCTCAATGACGGAGAGCAGCTACTATATTAGATAATTAGATAAAGGGCAAAAACGTTGGGATAGGAATTGTCAACTGACAATGGCTACTGCATATAAGGAAAACCTTTATAAAATGTTTTATAGGTGGCAATTGCCACCGCCAAGGCTAGCAAAAATGTTCAACACCATGTCCGCCAAATGTTGGAAATGCAATCAGACTCTAGGTACTTATTATCATATGTGGTGGACAGGTAGGAAAGGAAGAAAATATTGGATGAAAATACATATATGGTTGGAAAAGATGACTAAGCAGCATATTGATTTAAAACCAGAAATATTTTTGTTAGATATAATACCCAAAAGCTATGACATATTGGAAAAATGAGAACATCCCATCTGATGAAAATATAATTTAGAAAATACTGGATTGTGCAGAGATGGATAGATTGACATTGAAGATAAAGGAGATTCAGAGTATTATTTCATGTGAAATAGTTTTTCTCAATGGTTAGAGATGAGAGGTAGACATTAGATGAAGAAAAAACATTACTATATTCAAGAAAATATGAATGTGGTTTATAGCTATAAGTATGCTAATATCAATAGATAACTTGGCATGAAGAATTTCCATGCATGGCGATTTCAATTAAACTGTAAACAAAATTTCTACTGCAAATGAATGGCAATGTAGGATATTTTGCTTCAATCTTGTCCTCTCAGGAACCTTATTAATTGGTAGTACATTTTCAATTGAAAATGGTTGCTTCAAGTTTACTAAGAATTGAGAACATAAGAGGACCACAAAAGTTCACTCTTTTGCATTACTCACAATTGTTTCCCAGAAACTCAGGAATATAATTTGTTTTTCTTTGGGTGTAGGCTATGCACCAAGCTGAAATTTTTTTTTCCTTAGGCTCTCCGGCACTTGAGAAATCATTAAATAATGATCCGAAGATGTGAAAAACTGAACTCAGTACCCTCTGCATGAAAATATGCTCTGCCACTTCTTTTCTTAAATGGAGCCTGCAGAACTTCTGAAGGCAAATCATTCCACTGGTAAATAGTCCTAGCTGTTAGGAAGTTTCTCCTTAGTTCTAGGTTCCCCCCCTCCTTGATTAGTTTCCATCCATTGTTCCTTGTCTTGAAGGGCTGCCACAGAGAAGAGGGTGTTGATCCTCCAAAGCAGCTGAGGGAAGGACACGGAGCAGCGGATGGAAGCTCATCAGAGAGAGATCCAACTCTGGAAATAAGGAGGAATTTCCTCACACTGACAACCGTTAAGCAGTGGAACAGTTTGTTTCCAAGACTTCTTTGTGCTCCATTGTTGAGATTTTCAAGAAAAAATTGGGCAATCGTTTATCTGAGATGGCAGGAGGAGCCCTTCCTTGGGCAGGGACTTAGACTAAAAGTCGCTTCCTCCCTAGGGTGCCATGATTCCCTCTGTGCTTTGTGCCACAATGATGGTGCTTCTACGTTGTTCGTGAACAGACCACTTCCCACATGAAACCCAGAGGCCAAAGGCTCCCGAGGGAGTCAGCCATCAGCCACTCCTAGACCCAGCTGAGCTGCCATTCTGATGTAGGTATAAAAAATGGCTATTGTTTAACTGTTGCCGAGGGAACGAATTGCCCTGAAAAACCACCAGCCACTGCACAGCTGCTCATTCTCCCTTCGTGCAGTGATCGTACAAGCACTTCGTTGGTCATGGCTGTGAGAAGGTTTTTGAGGGTAAGTGTGGCCATCTCAGCTGCCAGGAAACTGGTAGCGGGGGAGAAAGTCAACTCAGTTCTGACTGACAGGTGTCTATTTCTCTTCTCTTTACAGAACATCTGGAAAAGGTGCGAACACCTTTTCTGTTGCCGGAAGAGCAACACGGAAGACCTTCCTGTGCCTCCTGACAGGTACCACCCTCTTCTCCTTAAACCCTGGGTATGGTGGGGCAACACGGATGGGCTGCAGAGTCTGTAAGAGGCTCTTCCAGTCCAGAAGGGGTTTCAGGGGCAAAAAGATGGGCAGGCTTACTGGCTAGGTTGAGAAAGGAGAGGGTCAGCTAGATGTATCTTCTTTGACATGTCACCTTCTTCTTCTTTTGGTCAGGACCGAAGAGGCACAGGAAGCGGATGACCAGCAGGGAGAATGGGAGACACATTTTCATGTGTCTGATGGAGACGTCTCTTCCTTGCCTGGGGTAAGGATGCTTCATGGGCAGTGGGGGTTCATTCTTCAAAACCGGGCAGGTTAAGGGAAGAATTCCCCCTTGGTGGGAACCTGGCCAGCCGAGAAAACTGAAGAAATCGCCTTGTTTCATACCTTCAATGAATGAATTGTTAATTGCAGGTTGTGATGGGTGGTCCTGCCACCGCCCGGAGTCCCAGGAAGGAAGATATCCGGCCCGTTCTCATTTCAAGGAGGTTAGTGTTCTCAGCTGAGGGATTCTGAGGAGAAGGGCTAGAAGAAAGGTTTGGAGAGGGGAAGCATCACTCCCCTCTGCCCGTACTTTTACTAAAAGGAGACTGACTCAAGCCCTTCGTTCTCTCCCCAGAAATGAGAGGACACCGAAGTGGACACCGCGGCTGACTACAATTTGGGAGACCTGCACTGAGTCGGTAAGGCCAGAGCAGCTCCTCCCTCTGGTAATGGCAGATGCCCTGTCTCTGTGCATTCGTTATCATGCCAATAGACCGAATACTTGCATTCTTATTTCAGGATCCATCGGGCGTGGAGGAGGGAGGTGCAGGAGGAGACAGTGCCTGTCTTTCAGGGTAGGTAACACTTTCGAGGGTGAAACTTTAGCAGAAGGGAGGCATCTTTGCCTCTGCTTCTGCTAAAGGAAGAAGGACTCGGCAATTTCACCGCCAGGCCAAGCCCCTTAGCAGGCCAGCTGGAAGGGTTCTTAGAGCCTCCACATGACCCCTCTTTCAAAAGGGCAATGGCTACTTTTGATCTTTGGCCTCTTCGTTTTCTCCCCCCAGAGAGGAAAGGCAAGAGCACTGGAGGTCGCGGCTGTCCACCAGTTTGGAGGCCTGCACTGAGTTGGTAAGTCCTGGACAGATCTTCCCCATCTGAAAAGAAGTCCTGTCTCTGTGGATTTCTTGGTATGCCAAGAGACGGCATCTTTGGCTTTTGATTTCAGGAACCACAAGACCAACCGGTGCAGGCGGAGATCTCTCCCGAGGTTTTTGAGACGTCTTCAGAGGTAAGAAAGTTTTGGCTATGGGAAGTGGGAGAAATTGGGCTATAGAGCCTTCTAAGCTTAAGGCTTGGAAAGGCTCTCTTGCTGTTGGCCCATAGAGCCGTGGGAATCTTATTGGGACACAGAAAGTTTAGCAACCCTCCTGTCATTTGCAGGATTCGCTGACAGTCCTGGCGGGCTCCAGGACCAGCAGCCTCTGGGACGTGGACTCCCTCGCTGACCTTCTGGAGGAGGAATCTGAGGACAGCTGGGACCAGGATGCGGAGGCTTCTTCCAGTCCATGGGTAAGAAAGACAAAGGGTTTTCGATTGGGAGGTCTGGTGGGATGGCTTCCTTTGCTACAAAGTAGCAGAGACTGGTGTCCTAAATGGGAAATGGGATCCCCATTCAATAGGCCCTCTTTTAGGAATTCTGTTTTTTTTTCCTCTGATGGCTAAAGAGGAATGACTGTCATTCACAGGATTCTCCAGAGGAAGTGGAAGACACCCTGGAGGATCTCAGTAGCCTGGAAGAGGACATCCTGGACACCCTGGAACGTCTTCTTCAATGAGAAGAGGTATCTATTTTACCTTCTACACGGGTCAATGCCTTGCCTTGCGAAGCTCAAAGAAGCAATGAGCTATGCTGTGCAGGGCCAGTTAGGTCAGATAGGTCATAGTCGAGGGTGCTTACACAACATGGCCAGCACCCTCGAAGGAAATGGCAACCCTCTCCGGTATCCTTAGTAAGAAAACCCCAGGAAAAATATCTAAGGGCTACGATGCCAGAAGATGAGCCCCTCAGATTGGAAGAGTGGAGGGCAATTACAAGTAGCTCCAGAAAGAGCAAAGTGGACCTAACGATAGCCTTTGATTCCTCACTCAGATGCTTCCTCAGATTCGTCTCCAGAGGTCAGCTTGAAGGTGGAGGAGGAACCAGCACCAGCCACCTCAGGAGGTGAGTTGGTCAATAGCTCTGAGTAGCCTGCTGAGAGTGATTTGGCTGAAATAACAGCTGGAAGGTGATGCTGGGAACGTGTTCATGGGAAGGGGGTTGGACTAGAAGACCTCCAAGGTCCCTTCAAACTCTATTATTCTGTCTGCCTATAGGATGGCTTCAGCAACGTAGGGTATTGGTGTCGTCCGCCACCAACCTGCGGAGCTGACAGCGGAGTCCGACAGTGAGGAGGCTGAGGAAGAACACGGGCCAATCCAGGAGGCTGGGGAAAGCCCGGATCGTTACAACTGCTTCGCAACGGGATCGCCAAGAAGTGACGAGGACAATCGGCGCGGGTGCCTGCCCCAAGACCACAGAAAACGTGGTCGGGAAACGCCCTGAGCCCTATCTAGAGGAGACCCTGGGTCAGGTGCGCAACAACACGAGGGGACGTGGAGCCCCAACCCTCCTGCCACTTAACCTTGGCGGCAAAAGTATTCTTGTCAATAGTCTGCAGGGGACTCCGGCTTACACATTGGTTGACTCTGGAGCTACAACTAACTTTATGGACATGGGGTTTGCAGTCACTCAGTGTCCAGTGCATCCTACCGTGTTTGTGGAGACCATTGATGGCCTGGTGCTTCTGTCTGGGCCTATTAACGGCCACACTCACCCTTGTACCTGACCATCGGGTCTCATGAGGACGCTATTCAGTTTTATTTTACCTCCGGCCTACATTTTCTCGTGGTTTTGGGCTTGGCTTGGCTCAGGAAATACGACTCACAGATCTATTAGTCCCAGAACTTCATCTCTTTTCTGAGCTGGCAATGGGTGGACCTCATCTGCCAAATCTGCGCAGGCCAGGTGCTGGGTCCAACTGGGGTGTCCTTGCCTTCCGACCTCAAGGACTTTGAGGATGTTTTCAGCGAGCAGGACCAATTGCTCCCGCACCAACCATAAGACTACCCCATTGTTTTGATTCTGGATGCTCCATTCCCAGTGTGGCGTTTGTATTCAATGTTGGAACCTGAATTGGCTGCATCATGGGACTTTATGGACAAAAACCTTTTATCTGGCCCTCATCGTTGCCACTGTCCGCCCCAGTCCTGTTCGTGAAAAAGAAGACTGGAGACTTGTGGCTTTGTTGCAACTACCACAAGTTAAATGCCATCACAATGCGCACCCAGTATCCTCTGCTCCTTATTCCTGAACTCTTGGAACGGCTTTTAGAGGCTGCTGTGTTCACTAAATTGGACTTGCGAGGAGTTTATAATCTTGTTTGGATCGTCCCACGGATGAATGGAAGATGGCGTCTGGCACTCATTCTGGACATTTTGAGCATACGGTCATGCCGTTTGGGCTGACCAATGCTCCTGCCACCTTCCAACATTTCATGAATGACATTTTTAGAGACCTCTTGGACAAGTTTGTTGTAATTTATTTAGATCATCTACTCTCCTTCCCGGGAGAACCACCAACAGCATCTCCCCCTGCTCCTGCAACATCTTCGGGAGTATCATCTGTATGCTAAACTAGAGAAATGCCAGTTTTTCCAGTCCACTGTTGAGTTCCTGGGCATTGAATCCCTCCCGAGGGCATTGCCATGGAGTCGAGCAAGCTGGAGTCTTTGCGTAGTTGGCAAGCGCCTTGGTGAGGGAAGGATATCCAGTGGCTCCTCGGGTTCGCCAACTACTATTGGACCTTTATCCCCGGCTTTGCTGCCTGGACCACGCCCATCACTCGGCTTCTGCAGAAAAAGGCCCCGTTCCGGGAGGTTACCCCCGAGCAGCAGGCATTCCAGGCCTTGAAACAGGCCTTCATGAAGGAGCCTATCTTGAAGCATCCTGACCACCACTGTCTGTTTGGGGTAGAAGCAGATGCATCGGGTGTTGCTATTGCTGCGGTGTTGCTACAGGCTCGTACCTCAGGCGGTACTCTCTTCCCTTGCGCATATTTTTCACGGAAGCTCAACCCTTCCAAGTACAATTACACCATCTGGGAGAAGGTGGTACTGGCCATTAAGATGACGTTTGAGATCTGGAGACATCTTCTGGAGAGGGCCTGGCATCAAATGGAAGTCCGGACAGACCATAAAAACTTGGACTTACTACAGACCGCCCGGAAACTGAACCAACAGTAGATTCGGTGGTCCCTCTTCCTTGCCAGGTTCAATTTCTGCATTACCTACATCCTTAGTGGTCGCAACCAAAGGGTGGATGCGCTCTAGTGGAAACCAGAGTAGTCCCACATCAAAAACCTGCTTCTGCTCCTGACAGTGTTGCCTGTAGAGTCTTTCTCTGTGGTTTAGGAACCAGTGGATTTATGGGGTCAGATACGGGAAGCGCAGGGTCATGATGCCCACATGAAGAATGGAAGGAAGGGGTAGGGCCCGCCTCTCCAAGGACGTTTTATGAGGAATGCTTGCGGTACCGAGACAGGCTCTACGTGATGGTGGGGCCGCTCTGGGGACTTATCTTGCCGCAGTGCCATGTTAATCCTGTGACGGGGCACTTTGGCCTCTTTAAGACACTGAATCTAGTTTCTCGCACTTTTGGTGGCCCCGATTGAGACACGATGTCCAGGCTTATGTCACATCTTGTGTTCACTGCTGACAGGCCAGGTCGGCAACCAGAGCCCCTTCAGGGCTGTTCCAGCCATTGCCAACACCAGAGAGAACCTAGGGTGCCATTTCCATGGATTTCTTGACAGAATTACCTCCGTCTTCCGGATTCATGACCGTGTTCGTGGTGGGCGATGTGCTGACGAAGATGGCACATTTCAATCCATGTTGGGGTTTACCAACGGCTCACGTCACCGCCCACATGTTTATCCAACATGCCTTCCGGCTGCACGGCCTACCTGATATGGTCGTTTGGGATAGAGATGCTCAATTTACTGCCCAGTTTTGGAAAGGGCTGATGACAGCCTTTGACGTGAAAATGTGCCTGTCATCGGCACATCATCCGGATACCGACGTTGGGTCTGAGAAAGTTATTGACATTCTGGAACAATACCTGCGCTGCTTCGTGAAAAAGCAACAAGATAATTGAGAGAGCAGAGTTCACGTTTAACAATTCGCAGCACACGCGCGACCCCTCCACACTCCCCCCAGTTTTGGCACGTGATGGCAAAAACGTTCCTCATCACTGCTGTAGGATATCTTGCTTGAGTCGGGGGCTGGACTAGAAGACCTCCAAGCTCCAAGTTGTTTTGAGAACCTGGCTTCTCCATTACTTTTGCTTGCCAGAAGGACGCAAAAGCTCATCACATGACCCTGGGAGACTGCAACCGTCATAAAGATGAGTCAGTTGCCAAGTGTCTGAATATAGATCACGTGACCGTGGGGATGATGCGATGGTCATTAAATATGAAAAACGGTCATAAGTCCATTTTTTCAATGGTGTTCTAACTTTGAACTGTTGTAACTCGAGAATCACCTGTACTTTCTGCAGCATCAAGCGGTGTATTGTCAATAAGAGGTGGAATTTTGTTCAGCGACTTCAGGCAGATCTGTCCTTGGAACATCCTGATGGTAGGCACAGAAAGCAAGTAGAACTGCTAGGCTGGCATAAACTTTGTATTCTACCGGAAAGGAGTTTTACAGACCAGTACTCAGGTTACAGTATCTAACAGGCTATAATTTCATGCACGTGATGCTAAGTTTTTGCTACAATACATACGCCAGCATAATACTGTATAGAATAAGATACACAAATGAGACAACTAAAATGGCAGGGAAAGTGCATGTCTTAACCTGGCACGAAGAATTTCCATGCATGGCCATTTCAATTGAACTGTAAACAAAAAATTTACCACAAGTGAATGGCAATGTAGCATACCTTGCTTGGATACGTCACGAGTAAATGCCCTTCCTGGGCAGACCCTAACTTCCAAACTGGTAACTCAGGGGTTAACTACCCTAGGCAAGCCCACCTCCCCTTCTTTTGTTCTCCCCTTACCTCTAGTTCCACCTCCAGGGTACTTAAGGCCTCCTCACGTAGACACCGGCCTTGTTCCTGAAGATACCTGTAAGAACGCAGACAAGCATTAATAAAGATATCCTTGATGAACCAATCCATGTGTCTTCATAAGTTATTGGGCCCAAACGCGATGCAAGGTAACAGAATGGTAGCAGTCGATGGTTGGGCAACCCAATAACCAGAAGATATGCCAGAAAAGAATCGCAAGACAGAGGAGAGAAAAAAGCCACAAACAAGATCAGAAACAAAGAGGCTGGAAAAACAACAGCCCGCACTCGAAGACATGGCAGCAAAAACGACGTCGGAAGACGAAAGAGAAAATAGCCCCGAAATCTACTCATCAGACAATGAGCAGGGGCCGGATGACCTGAGCGGGGAAGAGCCCGAACGAGCAGACATCAGCAGGCTCAGACGCGAAATGCTGAGCCTACTGGAAACCCCCACCACAGATGAAGACCTCGTGGCCGGCATCAGCAACCTCATCCGAAGCCGGGACGAGGCCAGAAGGAGCCAGGGACACAAAGCGGGACAGCCGGACACAAGCCCGGTAACCCCCCCCCGGAACAATTGCTACCTGAAAAGCGAGGGAGGCGCTGCCGCACCAATCCTGGAGTGGTGGCCATCTTTAAACACGTGGCCAAAAACGATGGCCGATCTCCAAAACATTAAATTTGAATATGCAAAATGGCTGGCCAATGAGATTCCGGAACCACAAAAACTACAATATGGGGGCGATTCCACGGACGAAAGTGAGGAATCACCACCCGAAGACACCCCTACCGAGCGGCAGGTGGAAAAAGCGATAAAAACACTCACCGCCGCCTTTGGGCCTAAAATGAGAATTCTAAAGGGGCCCCCCAAGACGCCCAAAAAACCCAAGGGGGAAGGGAGAAGACCCCCCAACTTCCTACCGAAGGACGCGGACGCCGCTGGGGACCCACCGACACCGCAGCGCCACCTGGCCGCGGTACGACACCCCACTCCCAAGCCACGCCTGCCGGAAAGGGCCGAATGGAGAGGATACTCACCGCCACCGTCAGGACCGCTGCAGACGGGAACCAGGGGTCAGCCAGCAGAGAGAGCAGCCCTCCCGGACCACCGCTGGACATCTGGAGCCGGAGCAGAGGCCTACCCATCCTGGAGAAGTGGCCTCACCGGAACAGTGACGAGAGGATCCTTCCCCGACGAAGCCACGACAGGAATGGACTCCGCACATGCGCAGAAGATCCTGTGGACCAAGAAAGAAAAGAAAATGCAAGGAGGGATTTTTAAATTACCTACCAGCGTTCCTGAGCCATTCTGCTGCTGTCAGCACGTCAAACACCATGGACAGCAACAGCCAGCTGTGAGTAACACACAAAATAACACAGGGAACTTACCAAATGGGTTCCCTACACTAAAAATGGAGGGATCAAACCTAATGGAGTGGTATCAACAATTCCAAGTCATCCTCTTAAAGGAAAATATGATGTTTTTCATCACTGATCCACCACATAGACCCTGGACTTTTGAAATGGACTGCATGCACCACAAAGCGTTTTATCTGCTGATTTCCAGCATATCACCCACCATCTATTATAGTATTGAAAATGACTTAACTGTATTTGATATTGTTCAAAAAATGTTTGGTTACTTTTATAGTGACAGTGTAGCCACCACCACAAAAATCTCCAAAGACTTCTACTCAGCCAGAATCAAACCTGGGGTGTCAATGGGGGAACATTTGATGGAATTAAATGCAGCTAGGGCAGAACTACAACTGAGGGGGGAAATTGTCTCCGAACAAACAATGAAAAGCATTATACTTAACTCACTAGACCCTTCCTGGCAAACATTCCTCACACATCTAAACATCCTCAGCCTAGGGCACATGACAGTAGATAGCCTCTCCAACCTCCTGATTGCAGAAGACAGTCACAGAAAAGGCCAACAAATAACTCACAGAGAACACAGACAGACACGGAGGATAGCCTTTACAGACAACTCTTGAGATTCCACAGAATGTTACAACTGTGGATTAAGGAGACACTACAGATGAGACTGCACCAAGGGCAACAGAGATCGAAGTAAACACGAACAATGCAGTAGACACCCAGAAAGGCGCCACCACGACAACAGAATAAAGCGCAGAGACTCACCTAGGCCCTGGGAGAGAAAGGGGAACAGGGACAGTTCAAGGGATAGCCGGGACGGGTCGTTGTGCAGGGTAAGGGGGCCCACACACGAAACCCCACAAGACAGCAAACCAGGCGGAGAGGGATAATGGTGGCTCATCGACTCCGGAGCCACCAACCACACCACATGCGACAGGGAGCTCCTCTCTTCCTTCACAAAGGAAGACTACCTAATTAAAGTAGCAAACCAAAGTGATGTAAGGGTAACAGGGAAAGGCAACGTAGTACTCCCCAACATGGGCAGAATAGAGGGGGTATTACTAGTACCTGAGATACCCCACAACATACTTGCCTCCCTGAAACTCAGCAAGGAAGCAGGGATAGAGATCAGCATCAAGGAGGGAGGAATCACCATGGCCAGGGATAATAAAACCATTGGGAAAATCACAGTCAGAGGGAGGCTGCCTTATTTTCACGCAACCAAAGCTGACTCACATAACGAAGATACCGACACGGGAGGTGAAACAAAAGGGGGCAAACCCAAGGGCAATGAGAAACAAGAAAGAGAGGATGCACACCCTCACAAGGGAGGCACACAAGGCACAGGGAAGATCAATTTAGGGAAGCCCCTCCACGATGAGTTCGCACATCTGCTCCAACGCAGACTAGGGCACGCCAGCTTCCCAGTTATCCAAAAGGTTGCCAGTTGTACTGAGGAATCCAAAATAAAGAACTGTGAAACTTACTTGGACTGCTCTGTATGTAAATGTTCTAAGCTCAAGGTGGCCCCCAGGTCCAAAAAGGCCACACGCTCTACACATTTGAAATGGTACACATGGACCTCGTAGGCCCCCTGAAGCCGTCCATAAAGTATGGCAAGAGGTTCTTCCTAACCATAGTGGACGATTACAGTCGTTACGGCTTCGTATATACACTAAGACACAAAAACGAGACTTACCAGAAATTCAAAGAATTCTATAGACGGGTAGAAATACAACACGACACAAAAATAAAGAAAATAATGACAGATAGAGGATCAGAATTCCTATCTGGAGACTTCTCACATTGGTTGAAGTCAAAGGGTGTTCTGCATTTTACATCTTCGCCTTTCTCAGCTTTTCAGAATCGGGGGGCAGAACGAAAAAATTCCACCCTGCAGACAATGATGAGATGCGTCCTCGAGAATGCTGGACTAGGCCAACACTACTGGACCGAAGCCCTAGTTTACTCTAACTACACCATCAACAGGCTCTGGTCCACTGTACTAGACAAGACATCTTATGAAGTCACGTACAACAAAAAACCACAGATATCTCACCTGCACATTTTTGGGGTCACTGCAGACGTACACATACCAAAATAACTACGCAGAAAGGGAGACAAGGTATCTAAACGACTCAGATTCATGGGCTATGAGCCAAGCACAAAGGGATTCAGGTTCATAGATAGTAATAATAGATTCATCATCTCCAGAACTACCACATTCCACGAACAGGCAAACTGGTCAAGAATATACCTGAATGAACTACAACACCAGATAGAAGCCAATCACAACAAGCAAGGCAAAAGTGATCACCCCGACACAGACTACACACACACAAGGGAAGAGAAATCAGAACAACAGGGAGGCAAAAACACAACACAGAAGTCAAGCCAAAATAAACAGAAGGTAGACTCACTCACCAACAGAGAAGCGAGGTACATGCACGACATGGAGACCCTACCAGGTAGGCCAGTCAGGGCCAATAGAAACCAAATGCCCAAGAGACTCAATGACTACGTCATGCACCTACAATCCAGCCCCATCACCCCCGAAACATACGATGACGCCGACTGGGCCGGTGACACAAAGAGCAGGAAAAGTACCTCAGGGTACATCTTCTTCCTGAATGACTGTCCCGTATACTGGTACACCGGTAAGCAGAATCTCGTGGCCACATCCACCACTGAGGCTGAATACATATGCTTATCCAAGGCCATAACCATCCTCATATGGTTCGACGAGCTACTCACCAATATCTGGGCAGAACCCACACACCCCATTCACATATTTGAGGATAACAAGGCAGCCATAGAAATATCCACCTCAGATGCTATAGGTCATAGGTCTAGGCATACAGACATCAAACATAAACACGTGAGACAATTCCATAAGTCAGGATTCATCACCATCATACACTGTGACACAGAACACCAGACAGCAGACTTACTCACAAAGCCTCTACAACACAAGCAACATTCATACCTTACATCTAGGCTTTGTGTCACACCCGTAAACCCACATCAATCAGGGCCAATCAACCTCAGGGGTGGGCATTGAGAGGGGGATTTGTCACGAGTAAATGCCCTCCCTGGGCAGACCCTAACTTCCAAACTGGTAACTCAGGGGTTAACTACCCTAGGCAAGCCCACCTCCCCTTCTTTTGTTCTCCCCTTACCTGTAGCTCCACCTCCAGGGTACTTAAGGCCTCCTCACGTAGACACCGGCCTTGTTCCTGAAGATACCTGTAAGAAAGCAGACAAGCATTAAAAAAGATATCCTTGATGAACCAATCCATGTGTCTTCATAAGTTATTGGGCCCAAACTCGATCCAAGGTAACAGGATATTGTGCTCTCAGGAATCTTGTTAATTGGTACATTTTCAATTGAAAAGGAAAAGTTGATTTACGTTTACTAAGAATTGAGAATATAAGAGGACCATGAAAGTTCATTCTTCTGCTTTACTCACAATAGTTTCTCAGAAACTCAAAATTGTCTCCACTCTTCTTTGTTCCTCAGGATCACCATCTAAATGGGAAAGAAATTCCTATTTAATTCCTCCGTCTGATGGTCAACCAGACTGACCTTCTCTATTAGGAATCATAAACCCATCTGTTGAAATAGCGCCCCCCCCCCCAAATGTTATTGGAACATGCTCACTATAAATCGCTTCTATCTAGCTAGGGCAATTCTGAGGCCAATTTATACCTTTTTTCTTCCCCACTTCCTAATTAAAAGCAATTTGGGGGATTATTTATTACATATTCAAGGAGCAATGATGATGTTTTTCTATAAATTCTTAAACAAAATAACTAACCTGGATCCTTTCTTGGAATATGCATTTACAGTACTTATGAAAGAAAGGTTCTATATTGACCATACAATCACAGACTGGAAGGTCAAATCCTGAAGAGACATTTATCAGAGGCCATTCATCTAGAAGCTGAATTTAACAGAATAACAGAGTTGGAAGGGACCTTGGAGGTCTTCTAGCCCAACTCCCTGGTCAAGCAGGAGACCATGGACCATTTCAGACAAATGGCTGTCCAATCTCTTCTTTAAAACCTCACTGATAGAACAGCCATCCATTCTGCAGAAAACCTGTTCCATGGTTAATTGTTCTTCCGATCGAGAAGTTTCTCCTTCGTTCTAGGTTGATCCTCTCCTTCATCAATTTCCACCTGTTACAGCCACTTCTCTGTGACAGCCCCTCCGATGTTGGAAGACTGCTATCATGTCACCCATAGTCTTTATCTTTCTTAGATATAGCCAGTTCCTGCAACCCTTCATCATATGTTTTAGTCTCCAGCCCCCTAATCATCTTGATTGTTCTTCTCTGCACCCTTTCTATAGACACAGCATCTTTGTTGTATTGGGCTGGCCAAAACTGGAGATAATATTCCAAAATATGCTCTTATTAAAGCAATGTGGTATGTATCTTCTTCCATTTCCTGATCTCTACACCACCGCCGCCGCCACCAAGGCATTAAAACGTGGCTGTTTCCCCTCCCCTTGGGGCAGGATGTTTTTCAGTGGACGTAGTTTTTCATCTGAACGTGTAAGCTTCCTCTGGTGTGATGCGTTTTTTTGGTTGTTGATGATGCCGATAATATTGCTTACTACCCAAAGTCATATGTCATATGGGTGGCTAGATACATTAAAATAAATAAAATTGTCTTGATTATCTAGTGATAACTTCCAAGTTATTCGCATTTTTCAAGTTTCCCATATCTCAGCTGCCACTCAAGCACTCCTCTAGGCCATGGACCACAGTAACCGACCTACTCAAATATTCTATACGAAGGATGTGTTGTCAAAATGAAATAGAAGAATGCAAGAATGAATCCTCCTGGGAATGCATCAATACAGAAGAGATATTAGATTTTTAAGAGACACCAATTATTTTAATCAGTGCAATCTGCTGTTCCTATTGCCATATGATCAGAACAGCAAAAGCAAGAGTTCAATAGGTCTCTCACTAACCAATTATGGAAAACGTGCTCCTTGCCATTTCCACAATTCTTCTCAAAAAGTCCATTCACTGCGTAAATCCACTGCATCTGACGACAGAGCTGCAACTGTTTTACCATAATGTCCTGCAAAACAGAGAAAGGCACAATAAAAAGGAAAGTCCAAGAGGTCCTTTAATATGATGAGATAATTAAATGAAGTGCTAATGTCTTTAGCTCTTTCCTGCCTTCATTAAGCTGTTGTTTTAGTAGAGTGTATTAAGAGGAAACTAAAAACCTAGCAAAATTATACTGTGTGTGTTATGTATATAACTTTGGCGGGAAATTTAAACAACAATAGGTCATTTGTGATTGGTCAGCTCCCGGCCCATCAAGGTATATAAAGGGAGCTGTTTGACTGTACCTCCAGCTGAAGTCTCACTCTAAATTAAACAGCTGTTGTTACGCACTAGTTGTTCCTGCCTCTTCATTCCCACGACTCAACGTTGGCGACGAAGGTAGGATTGAGGCAATGAGAAGCAAGCCGGAAAAGAGCTAACAACAGCGGATTCAGCCAGGCTGACGAGCCCCGTACATGGCAGGACTACCACGATGTCTGCCTATGTACCACCAAAGCCTTTCGAACCAGCCAGAGAGAAGTGGGGGTCGTATATGACTCGGTTTGAGTGTTCCCTGGAAGTCAGCGACATGCAGGGCCTCCCCGACAACCGGAACAGAGCCCTATTCCTCAGCCACTGCGGACCGGAGGTCTTCGACATGGCTGAATCACTTTCGGAACCGACTCCGGTTCAGACTATATTGTGGGAAGCCTCGCTTAGGGCACATTACCAACAACTACCGGTAGCTGGCGCTACCGTGGAGGCACAGACTGTAGTAACTCACAAAGGTGCCTTCAAATGTACCAGGCTGCATTTTGGAGTCAGCATAGCCCCCGGACTATTCCAAAGTACCATGGAGCGTCTGTTACAAGGACTGCCAGGGGTGGTGCCTTATTTTGATGATGTCCTCATCAAAGGAAGGAAGGGAAGAGAAATTAGAGTAGGAGTGAGGGTAAGAGAGAGAGGAAGAGAGGAGGAGGAGGAGGAGAAAGGAAAGGAAGTAGGGAGGAGAAGAAGGGGGGGAGAGAAAGTAAGAAGGAAAGAAAAAAGAGAAGAGGTAGGTTTGAGGAGAAAGATTGCTGTGCAATAAAAAAGATGAAAGGGAAGAAAGCCAACCCCAAACAAATATAAAGATATTAAGATAAAGAATGAATTGTTAAACTTTAAAGAATGAAAGAGAACAAATATGAATAAATAGCAATAATTAGAAACACACATACAAACATACAATGTATTTTCTTTGAACAGAGTATTTGGCTGGTTCACAAATTTAAACAGTGTTTAGTCATTTCAATTAAATTTACAATTTCTGTATTTCCTTTTTGCCATACTTATTCCTCTCCTATTTGTTTAAAAAAACCAATATTACCCTTCATCCACATCTCTAATCTTCATCAAATTCAATTTTCCCTTCTATTCTATATTATACCCCTTCCCATTGTCATCTATTTTTATATCCATCCTCACATTGGTTAATTATGTAATATTCCAGTTGTTGAATACAAATTCAACATTTTAATATAAATCAATTAGTTATATAATGATCTTTTTTGTATATTAATCAATATGAACATGAATATTCCAATTATTTCCATGCAATCCAAATTCTTACAAATCAATTCATTATATTTACCAATAATAACCAAATAATTTCCCCCATATATTCCTCCAAACCACAACCATTGCTGCTTTCAACGCAATATACAATTAATAGTATCTCAATTATTACAACTCCCTAGTTAAATAGAGCTTTTTTTCTTTTGTGTTTTAAAATCTTGAACTCTCCTCTTTTGCCCTAATTTTCCCATTGTTTGCAGTTTTGCACGTACCTCTTTTGGTGAGGAAAAAGAAAAAGAAATCACTCTCTGCCTCATTTTGTCACGTTGCAACAAAGACCCTGCTTTACTTTCAGTTTTGCTTTTTCAGCATAGCTAGGGGTAAAAAAATGCTCCAACACTGTTTGCACCTGGCAAAAGACCCCTGCGCAAAACAGGTGAGAGCAAATCAGCTGAGAGTTGGGAGACCAATCTAATCAATTTGTGGTAATTAACCTATACTAAAGCTGACAGAGGCTGTTTTTTTTAATTTTTGCAGGCACCGGTCTACTCATTTCTTTTCTTTTAACACGCATCAGCTGTAGGGTGGCCCTTTGAAGCCCCGCGGCAAGAGGTTAAACAATTTCGGAACATGGCCAGTGGGGATCCATGCCTCAAAACTGGATGGGGGAACCTGATCAGCCTAACAAATTCAAGAAGAGCCCGTTGGATTCATGGGGATATGTTGCAGAGAACTTTGATTTATACATTCAAATGAACCATTATTACTTTCAGGTTTTGATAGGTGTTTGTGTCACCATCAGGAGCCCCAGGAAGGAAGATGTGATGCCTGTTCACAATTAATGGAGGTATCTGGTCTCTCATACCTCCACGGAGGGTGCGCTTCTGCACAATTATGGAGAACTCCACTGAATCGGTAAGGCCTGAACATCTCCTCACCATGCTAATGGCCCTGTCTCTGTGGATTTGTTAATATGCCTATAAAAAGAATATTTGCACTGCTATTTTAGGATCCATTGGAGGAATCCCTTCCAGCAGAAAGCCTGGACAGCCTCCCAGGAGAGAGAGAGAGGTGGAGATTCCCTATCTATGCAGGTAGATAACACGTTGAAGGGAGAAGGTCCCGCTGGTTCACAAGGGGCTTTGGTGGAAAAGATGGACAGGGTGAGTGACTCATCTTGGAAAGGGGAAGCTGAGCAAGCTTGATTCCTTAAACTTCTCACTTTCTACCTCTGGACAAGACTCTAACGGGAGAAGACCAGGACACAGAAGAAGAGCTCTCTCCCAATGGGGAAAAAACACCTTCCTCAGAGATAAGATTTTGGCAATGGGGCCGAAGGAGGCTATGCCATAAATCCTGATGGTGGAGGGAAGAAATTGTGTAATATTTCACCTTAACCTTAAGGCTTCCAAAGGTCCTCTTGCTGTCGGCACATAGGGGGGTTGTATGCACCCTATGCTTTAGACATCTTATTGAGGTGCAGAGACCTTTGGATTTAGCCTCCATACTGTCATTTGCAGGACTCCATGACAGTCCTGGTGGGCTCCAGAATCAGCAGCCTGGAGGATGTGGACTTCCTATCTGACCTTCCGGTTGAGGAGTCTGAGGGAAGCTGGGAGGATGCTGCAGCGGCTTCTGATGCTAGCGATTCCTCCAGTCCATGGGTAAGAAAGACAAAGTGTTTTCTGATGGGGAGGGATGGAGGTCCTCTATTCACTTCTCCTAAACTGAGTGAACTGTGCTGGAGCACTCTGGGAAGTGGAGCTAGGTGACACCTGGCCCTTGGGACAACATACGTAGGCTAACTATATGCACCCACGTGCATATAGTTTGGTGCCATTGGTTCCTTTGCCAAAAATCAACTGGGAGGGTACATGGCAGTGTACCAAATGAATGTGACCCACCCTGATTAGGCCTTTCCTTTTTGTGTGTCATCCTTTCCAGCACTTCATGCAGGGCTTTAACAGGCAAAGAGTAGAGAGCCTGCTTTTCTGCAGTAGAGCTGGGCTGGAAGTGAGGATTGCTTTTTAAATCCAGAGATTATGCAGCAGGAGAAGCATTGTTTTGATCAGGGATCCCTGTTAGGATATGGGGTGAGCCTAACAGGTTGTCCAGGCAATATATGTGTTCTGTGACTTTAACATGAATATGTATAATATGACTTTAAATTTTACTGCTGGATCATTGTAATGCTGAGTCATGCTGTAATTAGATAATCACAACTTGTAAACATATTTAAGAAGGGAACTGTAATGTAGTCAGTTGATGACATGCTACCATTGTGGGTAAATTTGCTACCATTGTGCTATCATCGTTGATGGATCTGCTACCATCGTGGTTTGTTACCAGAGTGAACTTGTTATTCTAACCAACTACTGTTTGTATTGTAAGAAGATTTTTGTACCACTTGACTGATTTAACTGGCAAAGTCTTGGATCGTTGAAAAACTATGAGATTGTTTTTTCACTATAAGGTAAACTTTTGATAAATCAGTTTGCACGTATCTTATTCATTGCTCTCAGAAACGTTTTCTCTGTGTTCTATACTCTGCTGGTTGGTAACACGACAATATCCTTAACAATCCCCATTCAATAGGCCCTCTTTTAGGAATGCTGAGTTTCTTTTGCCCCGATGCCTAAAGAGGAACCATTGTATTCACGGGATTCTCCCAAAGAAGCGGAAGTCACCCTAGAAGGTCTCAGCAGCCTGGAAGAGGACTCCCTGGACTCCACTCTCTAATTCAAAGAGGTATCTGTTTCAGATTCTTCATGGATCACCGCACTGTCATGTGCAGTTCAATGATACAGTGAGCCATGCTCTGCAGGGTTACTCAAGGCAAACAGTTCATAGTGGAGGGTCCTAACACAAGGTGACCCAGTGGAGAAGCAGATGGCAACCCTCTCCAGTATCCTTACTAAGAAAACCCAATGAAAGGTATCAAAAGAATACAAGCCATGATGCCAGAAAACGACCGTCTCAGATTGGAAGGTGCCTAATCCGCTAACTGGGAAGACCAGAGGGGAATTATAAGAAACTCCAGAAAGAGCCGAATTCTGCAATTATCTGAACACAGGTAGGGCAGGGAGAAGGCGGGAGCAATGAAGTTCAGTCCGATTACTTGTGAGACGTAAATCTCGCCCTCCTTGATGGGCTGCACCAGAAGTTGGCTATTTAGCACAACAGACAGACGGGGCAGATGCTGTGAACGTGCTCATGAGCAGGGGGTGGACTAGAAGACCTCCACGGTCCCCTCCAACTCTGTTATTCTGTCTGCCTATAGGACGGCTTCAGCAAGGGAGGTATGGAGATGGAGGGCAGAATCACCCCCACCTACAAAGCCCTGCACAGAGCTTCTTTTCCCTGGATGGGGATGGATGGATGTCTTTTTGTTGTTTTTCTTCTTGTTATTGTTGCTGCTGATCTTGTTCTTGTTCTGAGATTTTTTCAATTTGTTATCATTTTATCTATATTGTTAATACCAAAAGATAAAAGCAACACTTAAATAAAGTTGTTCATTGGCCACAATTATTTTCCTTTAGCTATCAATGTAGCATTCAGTGGGTAGAATGATAAATAATCGTATAACATCGTATACAGTAAAACTACCAAAACACTTTATATACACTAATTTATATTTAGGCCTATTGTCATTTCACTTTTCTTAGGGACAGGTTGAACTTTAGAACCTATAACTCTCAATGACGGAGAGCAGCTACTATATTAGATAATTAGATAAATGGCAAAAACATTGGGATAGGAATTGTCAACTGACAATAGCTACTGCATATAAGGAAAACCTTTATAAAATGTTTTATAGGTGGCAATTGCCACCGGCAAGGCTAGCAAAAATGTTCAACACCATGTCCGCCAAATGTTGGAAATGCAATCAGACTCTAGGTACTTATTATCATATGTGATGGACAGGTAGGAAAGGAAGAAAATATTGGATGAAAATACAAATATTGGATGGAAAAGATGACTAAGCAGCATATTGATTTAAAACCAGAAATATTTTTGTTAGATATAATACCCAAAAGCTATGACATATTGGAAAAATGAGAACACCCCATCTGATGAAAATATAATTTAGAAAATACTGGATTGTGCAGAGATGGATAGATTGACATTGAAAATAAAAGATAAAGGAGATTCAGAGTATTATTTCATGTCAATGGTTAGAGATGAGAGGTAGACATTAGATGAAGAAAAAACATTACTATATTCAAGAAAATATGAATGTGGTTTATAGCTATAAGTATGCTAATATCAATAGATAACTTGGCATGAAGAATTTCCATGCATGGCGATTTCAATTAAACTGTAAACAAAATTTCTACTGCAAATGAATGGCAATGTAGGATATTTTGCTTCAATCTTGTCCTCTCAGGAACCTTATTAATTGGTAGTACATTTTCAATTGAAAATGGTTGCTTCAAGTTTACTAAGAATTGAGAACATAAGAGGACCACAAAAGTTCACTCTTTTGCATTACTCACAATTGTTTCCCAGAAACTCAGGAATATAATTTGTTTTTCTTTGGGTGTAGGCTATGCACCGAGGTGAAATTCTTTTTTCCTTAGGCTCTCCGGCACTTGAGAAATCATTAAATAATGATCCGAATATGTGAAAAACTGAACTCAGTACCCTCTGAATGAAAATATGCTCTGCCACTTCTTTTCTTAAATGGAGCCTGCAGAACTTCTGAAGGCAAATCATTCCACTGGTAAATAGTCCTAGCTGTTAGGAAGTTTCTCCTTAGTTCTAGGTTCCCCCCCTCCTTGATTAGTTTCCATCCATTGTTCCTTGTCTTGAAGGGCTGCCACAGAGAAGAGGGTGTTGATCCTCCAAAGCAGCTGAGGGAAGGACACGGAGCAGCGGATGGAAGCTCATCAGAGAGAGATCCAACCCTGGAAATAAGGAGGAATTTCCTCACACTGACAACCGTTAAGCAGTGGAACAGTTTGTTTCCAAGACTTCTTTGTGCTCCATTGTTGAGATTTTCAAGAAAAAATTGGGCAATCGTTTATCTGAGATGGCAGGAGGAGCCCTTCCTTGGGCAGGGACTTAGACTAAAAGTCGCTTCCTCCCTAGGGTGCCATGATTCCCTCTGTGCTTTGTGCCACAATGATGGTGCTTCTACGTTGTTCGTGAACAGACCACTTCCCACATGAAACCCAGAGGCCAAAGGCTCCCGAGGGAGTCAGCCATCAGCCACTCCTAGACCCAGCTGAGCTGCCATTCTGATGTAGGTATTAGAAATGGCTATTGTTTAACTGTTGCCGAGGGAACGAATTGCCCTGAAAAACCACCAGCCACTGCACAGCTGCTCATTCTCCCTTCGTGCAGTGATCGTACAAGCACTTCGTTGGTCATGGCTGTGAGAAGGTTTTTGAGGGTAAGTGTGGCCATCTCAGCTGCCAGGAAACTGGTAGCGGGGGAGAAAGTCAACTCAGTTCTGACTGACAGGTGTCTATTTCTCTTCTCTTTACAGAACATCTGGAAAAGGTGCGAACACCTTTTCTGTTGCCGGAAGAGCAACACGGAAGACCTTCCTGTGCCTCCTGACAGGTACCACCCTCTTCTCCTTTAACCCTGGGTATGGTGGGGCAACACGGATGGGCTGCAGAGTCTGTAAGAGGCTCTTCCAGTCCAGAAGGGGTTTCAGGGGCAAAAAGATGGACAGGCTTACTGGCTAGGTTGAGAAAGGAGAGGGTCAGCTAGATGTATCTTCTTTGACATGTCACCTTCTTCTTCTTTTGGTCAGGACCGAAGAGGCACAGGAAGCGGATGACCAGCAGGGAGAATGGGAGACACATTTTCATGTGTCTGATGGAGACGTCTCTTCCTTGCCTGGGGTAAGGATGCTTCAGCAACATGGGCAGTGGGGGTTCATTCTTCAAAACCGGGCAGGTTAAGGGAAGAATTCCCCCTTGATGGGAACCTGGCCAGCCGAGAAAACTGAAGAAGATCGCCTTGTTTCATACCTTCAATGAATGAATGGTTAATTGCAGGTTGTGATGGGTGGTCCTGCCACCGCCCGGAGTCCCAGGAAGGAAGATATCCGGCCCGTTCTCATTTCAAGGAGGTTAGTGTTCTCAGCTGAGGGATTCTGAGGAGAAGGGCTAGAAGAAAGGTTTGTAGAGGGGAAGCATCACTCCCCTCTGCCCGTACTTTTACTAAAAGAAGACTGACTCAAGCCCTTCGTTCTCTCCCCAGAAATGAGAGGACACCGAAGTGGACACCGCGGCTGACTACAATTTGGGAGACCTGCACTGAGTCGGTAAGGCCAGAGCAGCTCCTCCCTCTGGTAATGGCAGATGCCCTGTCTCTGTGCATTCGTTATCATGCCAATAGACCGAATACTTGCATTCTTATTTCAGGATCCATCGGGCGTGGAGGAGGGAGGTGCAGGAGGAGACAGTGCCTGTCTTTCAGGGTAGGTAACACTTTCGAGGGTGAAACTTTAGCAGAAGGGAGGCATCTTTGCCTCTGCCTCTGCTAAAGGAAGAAGGACTCGGCAATTTCACCGCCAGGCCAAGCCCCTTAGCAGGCCAGCTGGAAGGGTTCTTAGAGCCTCCACATGACCTCTCTTTCAAAAGGGCAATGGCTACTTTTGATCTTTGGCCTCTTCGTTTTCTCCCCCCAGAGAGGAAAGGCAAGAGCACTGGAGGTCGCGGCTGTCCACCAGTTTGGAGGCCTGCACTGAGTTGGTAAGTCCTGGACAGATCTTCCCCATCTGAAAAGAAGTCCTGTCTCTGTGGATTTCTTGGTATGCCAAGAGACGGCATCTTTGGCTTTTGATTTCAGGAACCACAAGACCAACCGGTGCAGGCGGAGATCTCTCCTGAGCTTTTTGAGACGTCTTCAGAGGTAAGAAAGTTTTGGCTATGGGAAGTGGGAGAAATTGGGCTATAGAGCCTTCTAAGCTTAAGGCTTGGAAAGGCTCTCTTGCTGTTGGCCCATAGAGCCATAGGAATCTTATTGGGACACAGAAAGTTTAGCAACCCTCCTGTCATTTGCAGGATTCGCTGACAGTCCTGGCGGGCTCCAGGACCAGCAGCCTCTGGGACGTGGACTCCCTCGCTGACCTTCTGGAGGAGGAATCTGAGGACAGCTGGGACCAGGATGCGGAGGCTTCTTCCAGTCCATGGGTAAGAAAGACAAAGGGTTTTCGATTGGGAGGTCTGGTGGGATGGCTTCCTTTGCTACAAAGTATCAGAGACTGGTGTCCTAAATGGGAAATGGGATCCCCATTCAATAGGCCCTCTTTTAGGAATTCTGTGTTTTTTTCCTCTGATGGCTAAAGAGGAATGACTGTCATTCACAGGATTCTCCAGAGGAAGGGGAAGACACCCTGGAGGATCTCAGTAGCCTGGAAGAGGACATCCTGGACACCCTGGAACGTCTTCTTCAATGAGAAGAGGTATCTATTTTACCTTCTACACGGGTCAATGCCTTGCCTTGCGAAGCTCAAAGAAGCAATGAGCTATGCTGTGCAGGGCCGGTTAGGGCAGATAGGTCATAGTCGAGGGTGCTTACACAACATGGCCAGCACCCTCGAAGGAAATGGCAACCCTCTCCGGTATCCTTAGTAAGAAAACCCCAGGAAAAATATCTAAGGGCTACGATGCCAGAAGATGAGCCCCTCAGATTGGAAGAGTGGAGGGCAATTACAAGTAGCTCCAGAAAGAGCAAAGTGGACCTAACGATAGCCTTTGATTCCTCACTCAGATGCTTCCTCAGATTCGTCTCCAGAGGTCAGCTTGAAGGTGGAGGAGGAACCAGCACCAGCCACCTCAGGAGGTGAGTTGGTCAATAGCTCTGAGTAGCCTGCTGAGAGTGATTTGGCTGAAATAACAGCTGGAAGGTGATGCTGGGAACGTGTTCATGGGAAGGGGGTTGGACTAGAAGACCTCCAAGGTCCCTTCAAACTCTATTATTCTGTCTGCCTATAGGATGGCTTCAGCAACGTAGGGTATTGGTGTCGTCCGCCACCAACCTGCGGAGCTGGCAGCGGAGTCCGACAGTGAGGAGGCTGAGGAAGAACACGGGCCAGTCCAGGAGGCTGGGGAAAGCCCGGATCTTTACAACTGCTTCGCAACGGGATCGCCAAGAAGTGACGAGGACAATCGTCGCGGGGGCCTGCCCCAAGACCACAGAAAACGTGGTCGGGAAACGCCCTGAGCCCTATCTAGAGGAGACCCTGGGTCAGGTGCGCAACAACACGAGGGGACGTGGAGCCCCAACCCTCCTGCCACTTAACCTTGGCGGCAAAAGTATTCTTGTCAATAGTCTGCAGGGGACTCCGGCTTACACATTGGTTGACTCTGGAGCTACAACTAACTTTATGGACATGGGGTTTGCAGTCACTCAGTGTCCAGTGCATCCTACCGTGTTTGTGGAGACCATTGATGGCCTGGTGCTTCTGTCTGGGCCTATTAACGGCCACACTCACCCTTGTACCTGACCACCGGGTCTCATGAGGACGCTATTCAGTTTTATTTTACCTCCGGCCTACGTTTTCTCGTGGTTTTGGGCTTGGCTTGGCTCAGGAAATACGACTCACAGATCTATTGGTCCCAGAACTTCATCTCTTTTCTGAGCTGGCAATGGGTGGACCTCATCTGCCAAGTCTGCGCAGGCCAGGTGCTGGGTCCAACTGGGGTGTCCTTGCCTTCCGACCTCAAGGACTTTGAGGATGTTTTCAGCGAGCAGGACCAATTGCCCCCGCACCAACCATAAGACTACCCCATTGTTTTGATTCTGAATGCTCCATTCCCAGTGTGGCGTTTGTATTCAATGTTGGAACCTGAATTGGCTGCATCATGGGACTTTATGGACAAAAACCTTTTATCTGGCCCTCATCGTTGCCACTGTCCGCCCCAGTCCTGTTCGTGAAAAAGAAGACTGGAGACTTGTGGCTTTGTTGCAACTACCGCAAGTTAAATGCCATCACAATTCGCACCCAGTATCCTCTGCTCCTTATTCCTGAACTCTTGGAACGGCTTTTAGAGGCTGCTGTGTTCACTAAATTGGACTTGCGAGGAGTTTATAATCTTGTTTGGATCGTCCCAGGGATGAATGGAAGACGGCGTTTGGCACTCATTCTGGACATTTTGAGCATACGGTCATGCCGTTTGGGCTGACCAATGCTCCTGCCACCTTCCAACATTTCATGAATGACATTTTTAGGGACCTCTTGGACAAGTTTGTTGTAATTTATTTAGATCATCTACTCTCCTTCCCGGGAGAACCGCCAACAGCATCTCCCCCTGCTCCTGCAACATCTTCGGGAGTATCATCTGTATGCTAAACTAGAGAAATGCCAGTTTTTCCAGTCCACTGTTGAGTTCCTGGGCATTGAATCCCTCCCGAGGGCATTGCCATCGAGTCGAGCAAGCTGGAGTCTTTGCGTAGTTGGCAAGCACCTTGGTGAGTGAAGGATATCCAGTGGCTCCTCGGGTTTGCCAACTACTATTGGACCTTTATCCCCGGCTTTGCTGCCTGGACCACGCCCATCACTCGGCTTCTGTAGAAAATGGCCCCGTTCCGGGAGGTTACCCCCGAGCAGCAGGCATTCCAGGCCTTGAAACAGGCCTTCATGAAGGAGCCTATCTTGAAGCATCCTGACCACCACTGTCTGTTTGGGGTAGAAGCAGATGCATCGGGTGTTGCTATTGCTGCGGTGTTGCTACAGGCTCGCACTGCAGGCGGTACCCTCTTCCCTTGCGCATATTTTTCACGGAAGCTCAACCCTTCCAAGTACAATTACACCATCTGGGAGAAGGTGGTACTGGCCATTAAGATGACGTTTGAGGTCTGGAGACATCTTCTGGAGAGGGCCTGGCATCAAATGGAAGTCCGGACAGACCATAAAAACTTGGACTTACTACAGACCGCCCGGAAACTGAACCAACAGTAGATTCGGTGGTCCCTCTTCCTTGCCAGGTAAAATTTCTGCATTGCCTACATCCTTAGTGGTCGCAACCAAAGGGTGGATGCGCTCTAGTGGAAAACCAGAGTAGTCCCACATCAAAAACCTGCTTCTGCTCCTGACAGTGTTGCCTGTAGAGTCTTTCTCTGTGGTTTAGGAACTAGTGGATTTATGGGGTCAGATACGGGAAGCGCAGCGTCATGATGCCCATGTGAAGAATGGAAGGAAGGGGTAGCGCCCGCCTCTCCAAGGACGTTTTATGAGGAACGCTTGCGGTACCGAGACAGGCTCTACGTGCTGGTGGGGCCGCTCTGGGGACTTATCTTGCCGCAGTGCCATGTTAATCCTGTGACGGGGCACTTTGGCCTCTTTAAGACACTGAATCTAGTTTCTCGCACTTTTGGTGGCCCCGATTGAGACACGATGTCCAGGCTTATGTCACATCTTGTGTTCACTGCTGACAGGCCAGGTCGGCAACCAGAGCCCCTTCAGGGCTGTTCCAGCCATTGCCAACACCAGAGAGAACCTAGGGTGCCATTTCCATGGACTTCTTGACAGAATTACCTCCGTCTTCCGGATTCATGACCGTGTTCGTGGTGGGCGACGTGCTGACAAAGATGGCACATTTCAATCCATGTTGGGGTTTACCAACGGCTCACGTCACCGCCCACATGTTTATCCAACATGCCTTCCGGCTGCACGGCCTACCTGATATGGTCGTTTGGGATAGAGATGCTCAATTTACTGCCCAGTTTTGGAAAGGGCTGATGACAGCCTTTGACGTGAAAATGTGCCTGTCATCGGCACATCATCCGGATACCGACGTTGGGTCTGAGAAAGTTATTGACATTCTGGAACAATACCTGCGCTGCTTCGTGAAAAAGCAACAAGATAATTGAGAGAGCAGAGTTCACGTTTAACAATTTGGAGCACACGCGCGACCCCTCCACACTCCCCCCAGTTTTGGCACGTGATGGCAAAAACGTTCCTCATCACTGCTGTAGGATATCTTGCTTGAGTCGGGGGCTGGACTAGAAGACCTCCAAGCTCCAAGTTGTTTTGAGAACCTGGCTTCTCCATTACTTTTGCTTGCCAGAAGGACGCAAAAGCTCATCACATGACCCTGGGAGACTGCAACCGTCATAAAGATGAGTCAGTTGCCAAGTGTCTGAATATAGATCACGTGACCGTGGGGATGATGCGATGGTCATTAAATATGAAAAACGGTCATAAGTCCATTTTTTCAATGGTGTTCTAACTTTGAACTGTTGTAACTCGAGAATCACCTGTACTTTCTGCAGCATCAAGCGGTGTATTGTCAATAAGAGGTGGAATTTGGTTCAGCGACTTCAGGCAGATCTGTCCTTGGAACATCGTGATGGTAGGCACAGAAAGCAAGGAGAACTGCTAGGCTGGCATAACCTTTGTATTCTACCGGAAAGGAGTTTTACAGACTAGTACTCAGGTTACAGTATCTAACAGGCTATAATTTCATGCACGTGATGCTAAGTTTTTGCTACAATACATACGCCAGCATAATACTGTATATAATAAGATACACAAATGAGACAACTAAAATGGCAGGGAAAGTGCATGTCTTAACCTGGCACGAAGAATTCCCATGCATGGCCATTTCAATTGAACTGTAAACAAAAAATTTACCACAAGTGAATGGCAATGAAGCATACCTTGCTTGGATACGTCACGAGTAAATGCCCTCCCTGGGCAGACCCTAACTTCCAAACTGGTAACTCAGGGGTTAACTACCCTAGGCAAGCCCACCTCCCCTTCTTTTGTTCTCCCCTTACCTGTAGCTCCACCTCCAGGGTACTTAAGGCCTCCTCACGTAGACACCGGCCTTGTTCCTGAAGATACCTGTAAGAAAGCAGACAAGCATTAAAAAAGATATCCTTGATGAACCAATCCATGTGTCTTCATAAGTTATTGGGCCCAAACTCGATCCAAGGTAACAGGATATTGTACTCTCAGGAATCTTGTTAATTGGTACATTTTCAATTGAAAAGGAAAAGTTGATTTACGTTTACTAAGAATTGAGAATATAAGAGGACCATGAAAGTTCATTCTTCTGCTTTACTCACAATAGTTTCTCAGAAACTCAAAATTGTCTCCACTCTTCTTTGTTCCTCAGGATCACCATCTAAATGGGAAAGAAATTCCTATTTAATTCCTCCGTCTGATGGTCAACCAGACTGACCTTCTCTATTAGGAATCATAAACCCATCTGTTGAAATAGCGCCCCCCCAAAATGTTATTGGCACATGCTCATTATAAATCGCTTCTATCTAGCTAGGGCAATTCTGAGGCCAATTTATACCTTTTTTTCTTCCCCACTTCCTAATTAAAAGCAATTTGGGGGATTATTTATTATATATTCAAGGAGCACTGATGATGTTTTTCGATTAATGTCTTAAACAAAATAACTAACCTGGATCCTTTCTTGGAATATGCTGTCAGAGTAAATGCCTAACTGTGCCTATACCTTCAAACCCAGCCCCTTATGGGTTAATACAGTATGTACACCCCCACCTGACCCCTGGCCACTTCTTACCTTCTGGCCACTCCTCCCTTGTATATAAACACTCTCCACGTGCTTGTCCAGCAGTTCCAGATGTTCACCTAGAAGAGAGGAGATCAGAGGTCAGTGACCTATGATGCCTAGGGCCTAGGAAGCTTCCAGGCCTGCAATAAACACTGATTAAAGAAACAGCTTGTCTCGTGAGTAATTGGGCTAAATCCATCGCATAACAAATGGTAGCCGAGGATGGTTTGCCATAACTCACTGGTGATGCCCCAACCAAGCAACCTACCCAAGGAAACAGATAGAGTACAAACAAGGGCACTCACCAAGAAGATGGCTGAGCTTCAAGCATCCAAGGATCCTACAGCAGAGGAGAATCCAGCGGACATCGAGCTGTACTCCAGCGAAGGCTCCTACTCTGATGAGGAGAGGTCACCAGAGAAAGGTACCAACCTAGGAAGAAAAACAGCACAAAGAGTAAATAAATTCAAGCTATCCATCCTGACGCTGATGGAAACAAATGACAACGAGAGAAGCCTCATCGCGAACCTGCAAAGCCTCTTCGAGCAGCAAGGCGCAGCAATCGAGGCCCCAGAGACAACAAATGAGGAGGTGGCACGAGGAAGAGGTAGGCCAGCCCAGCCAGATGACCACGAGGTGGCCGAATCCTCTTTCGCGCACTTTCACCGGTGGCCATCTTGGAATGACCACCAGCCAATGGGGAGCCAGGATTCAAACTCTCTGGCGCGAAAAGGCCCCGATCCAGAAAAAGGCCGGGAACAACCAGAGAGCAACCCAAAAAGAAAAACAAACGCAGAAGAGAGATCGCCTACCGATCTCGAGATCCAAAACGCCATCAAAACGCTGACCGCGGCTTTTGGCTCCGCTTTCGAGCCCCCCACGGCAGCCAGAAAACAAAAGAAAAAATCCTGCACCCAAGAGAGCACCAGAGCCAGCCTCGATGAGCTGGCTGACCCTCAACCACCCGAGGAAGCCACCCACACCGAACGTGAACGCCGAGACTGGTTCGCCTGCAAAAATTACAAACCGCAGGATTCGAACCCAGGACCCACCGCACCAACGACGAGAGGATGAGGGGCAAGGAGAAGGACCGACTACTCACCTCCTCCACGATCTCCGCCTGGCTTCTCCACCTGACCAAGGACCCAGGACCATGGGCAGAGGACCGGACCCGCCGCCATCACCGCCACAGCCGCCGCGCCGCCGGACACAAGGAATCCTTGACTTACGACCGCCGCGCCGCCGATCGCCGACCGTCCTCCACCTACGACCGCTTCGCCTCCTCACCTTGTTCCCTTCTTTTCCGGAGATCCAGCCGTCCAGCAGTGGTATCCGCCGCCCAGAGGGAGCACCGGACTCTCCAGGGGTGAGTCCAGCCCTCCACCGGTAGGCCTAGGCCTAGGCCCAGGAGCAGCAGCAGCAGGAACCTTCCTCCATGGCTTCCAGCGCGAAATGGCCTTCGCGCATGCTCAGTCGCAGCCTGCAGCAGGAGAAAGAAGAAACATAGAAATAGGTCACTACAGACTCGCAACAGACGTTCCAAAGCCATATTGCGAGTTCAGTCATGACCTGGACCATGGACAGCAATCCACTGTAAGTAATAACAGTGGACATGTGGGGACTGCTTGTACAAATATGCCAAAGCTACAGTTAGATGGGGGTAATATTATAGATTGGAGCCAGCATCTACAGATTGCCTTTATGAGGGAAAATGCCTTATTTTTAATTCAGAGACCACCTCAAAAACCTTGATCTCTGGAGATTGATAACCTACACCACAAGGCATTCTGCATCATGATAGCCACCATTCCCCCCACAATGTACCCTAGCATTAATGATAACCTCACAGTGTCTGAAATTTTACAACTGTTATATGGTATGTTTTACAGCCAGTGCAGGGCTACCACCACAAAGATATCTAGAGAGTTCCATTCTGCCAGGCACAGACAAGGGGTACCCATGAGTGAGCATATACTCAAATTAAACACAGCCAGGGCAGAACTCATGCAAAGGGGGGAAATTATCACCGAAGAGAGCATGAAGAGCGTCATAATAAATTCACTAGACAGCAGCTGGGACCACTTCGTGCTACAACTAGACAGCCTTTACCTACCTCACCTCACGCTAGGCGCACTAACCAACAAACTCATAGCCGAAGACAACCTAAGAAGGGACAGACACGCTGTCAGAGGGGAACATAGACCAATCAGAAAGGTAGAGTTCCAAGACAGAGCAGGGAACGCCCCAGGGTGCTACTCCTGCGGGTCCAAGAACCACATAAAAAGGGATTGCCCCAGGAGCAGCAGGGATAGGAGGCGCACTGAACACAGAGGGGGGCGATCACCCGAGCGCAGGCACTCAAGGGAGAGAGGGAGAGGGTGGTCCCCCAACCCTAGAAAGCAACACGGACGGAGGGACAGCTCTAGGGATGGTAGTCCGGGCCCCACATACGGATTTAGACCTGGCCACTCCAACTCCATGCACGAGATGGACCAAAACACATGGCTCCTAGACTCAGGAGTTTCACATCACACTACACACAACTCAACACTCGTAGAACCACTCAGCAAGACCAATCTCGAACTCAAGGTGGCCAATCAAAACAGGGTTCAAGCACAGGGAAAGGGAGACACTCACATTCCACACATAGGGAAAATAGAGGGGGTATTATACGTACCCGAAATACCCCTTAACGTACTAGCTGTCAACAGACTAACCCAAGACACAGACCTAGAGGTAACGTTCAAGAACGGGAAAGCTCATATAATCAAACAAGGGAAAGAAATAGGGAGCGTACACAACCAAGGGTGGCTATCATACTTTACACCAAACGCAAGGGAGGAAGGAAACATGTACGCAAACACCAACCCAGGGGAAGAAGAAGACACAAGAGTTGAGGGGGAACAACAGGAAATAAAGCAAAGCAAGCAAAATGTAAACAGCTCTGTATCATTGGGAAAACCCTTGCATGATAATTGCGCCCACCTCCTTCACAGGAGGCTGGGGCACATCAGTTTCCCTATTGTTAAGAAAATGTCTGATTGTACTGAAGGACTTAAAGTAAAGAAATGTGATAATTATTTGGAGTGTTCCATATGTATGCGGTCAAAGGTTAAGGTCAAGGCCATACCCCGAAAATCCAAACGAATCACAGAATACCCATTTCAATTGGTACACATGGACTTAGTAGGGCCTTTCAAACCATCTATCAAACATAGAAAGAGATTCTTTCTCACCATTGTCGATGATTTCACAAGGTATGGGTATGTCTATTCCCTCAAACGCAAAAATGAAACATTCCAGAGGTTTAAGGAGTTTCACAGAAAGATAGAACTACAACACAACATGAAAATAAGACAAATTATGACAGACAGAGGTTCAGAGTTTATGGCCAGTGAATTCACCGGTTGGTTGAGGGGGCAGGGCATCACACACTACAATTCTTCACCATTCTCGCCATTCCAGAATCCGGTGGCGGAGAGAAGGAATGGGGTGTACAGACAATGATGAGGTGCGCACTAGAGGATGCAGGGATGGGGAAACATTTTTGGTCAGAAGCACTGCACTACTCCAATTACACCCTAAATAGACTGTGGTCAAGCTCCATCAACATGACCCCATACGAAATGCTCTATAAAAGAAAACCCAATATATCCCACCTGCACATATTTGGCGCACCAGCTGACGTACACATACCCAGGCAGCTGAGGAGAAAGGGGGAGAAAATATCAAAAAGACTGAGGATTGTGGGCTACGAGCCGGGCACTAAGGGCTACAGATTCATTGATAACAACAACAGATTCGTAGTGTCTCGATCTGCCAACTTCCACGAACACTCGAACTGGTCAAGGGTCCACTCCAACGAGACACTCACCCACAGGAATGCACCCAAAAACAACCAAGAGGGAGAAAGAATAGAGACACCCAAAGCCAGCCTCGACAAAATAAACACAAAGGGGTGGAAAGAAGGGCACCCATCTCTAAAGCTAGACCGCCTCTCGAACAAAGAGGCAGACCACATGCAAGAGACCGAACCACCCCCCAGCAGGGCATTCAGAGAGAGCAGAAACAAGCCACCCAAAAGGTTAGAGGACTATGTCCTAACCATCCACGATAACCTCACCACACCCAACTCATATGAGGACATCCTTAAGCTCCCCAAGGAAGAAAAGGAAAGATGGGTATCCGCCATGGACAAGGAAATGGAGAGCCTGAAAGAACTAAAGGTATACACAGCCGCTCAGGCCCCTGAGGACAAAAAACCAATAGGTACCAAATGGGTGTTCAGGGTCAAGACTTTAGAAAACAACAAGAACCTATACAAGGCGAGACTGGTCGCCCAAGGCTTCGCTCAGAGGTACCCTGAAGACTACACAGACACGTACTCGCCCACCGTCAGGGCTGAAAGTGTCAAATGCGCACTGGTGGTAGCCACCATCCTGGGGCTTGATGTCTTCCAGTTCGATGTACAGACGGCCTACTTACACGCAGAACTGGATAAAGAGATCTATCTTAAGGCCCCACCAGGGTATGACCAAGGTGAGAGCAAAACCTGGCTGCTCAACAAAAGCCTGTATGGGCTCAAGCAATCAGGCAAAAGGTGGTATGACTGCCTAGCCAAAGCCCTGAAATCCATGGGTTTTGAGGCCACCTCAGCAGACAAGTGCCTATTTATAAGGAGAGAAGGTAACCTGTTCGAAGGGGTGCTCGTCTACGTGGATGACATCCTATACGTTGGCAAGCACAAGAGCAGATGCGATAGATTTGCCACAGAATTGGGCAAACACTTCTCATTAAAGTCACTTGGCAGAATCGACAAATACTTAGGGGTGCATGTGACAAAGACCAGCAAGGGGTTCAGACTCTCCCAAAAGGACAAAATCACTGAACTGCTGTCCAAGTGCAACATGACAGAGGCAAAGCCCAGCGAGACACCAATGCAGCCAGAATTCCTGAAAAGCATGTACGAGGAATCGGAATCCTTCACCGACAATAGATTGTACAGATCTACCATCGGGTCGCTGCTATACATCGCTAACTGGACCAGGCCCGACATCGCCCTAGCCGTCAACCTCCTATCCAGACACGTAAGCAACCCCAAGGTGTCCCATTGGAATGCCATCAAAAGACTGCTCAGGTACCTAAAATTCAGCATGGATGCACAACTCTGTTTGGAACCAGAAATAACAGATAAGCCGAAATTATCATGCTACGCTGATGCAGACTGGGCAGGAGACATCAAGAGCAGGAAAAGCACCTCCGGCTATGTGATGCTACTCAACAACTCCCCCATTCACTGGTACACTGGAAAGCAAAGACTCGTTGCCACCTCGACCACCGAAGCCGAATTCGTCTGCCTATCCAAGGCCGCGAACAATTTAGTGTGGTTCGATGATCTACTCAACGCCATATGGACTGAACCCTTGTTGTCCTCGTGTAATCATACACGAGGACAACAAGGCCGCAATAGAAATTTCAAAGGCTGATGCCATTGGGCAAAGGTCTAGGCACATAGATATCAAATGCAAACATGTCAGACAGTTTTCAGAGATAGGGTTCATTGAGGCAGTGCACTGCGACACTGAGGAACAGACCGCAGATATTCTTACAAAACCCTTACCCGCCAAACAACACGCCTACCTAATGTCAAAAATATGCGTTTGTGTATGACCTCTATATGTATATATATGTATAAATGTATGATTATGTATACCTCTGTAAACGAAGCATACCTGTACCCAGTTAGACATTTAGAGGGGGTTTTGTCAGAGTAAATGCCTAACTGTGCCTATACCTTCAAACCCAGCCCCTTAAGGGTTAATACAGTATGTACACCCCCACCTGACCCCTGGCCACTCCTTACCTTCTGGCCACTCCTCCCTTGTATATAAACACTCTCCACATGTTTGTCCAGCAGTTCCAGATGTTCACCTAGAAGAGAGGAGATCAGAGGTCAGTGACCTATGATGCCTAGGGCCTAGGAAGCTTCCAGGCCTGCAATAAATACTGATTAAAGAAACAGCTTGTCTCGTGAGTAATTGGGCTTAATCCATCGCTTAACAGTTTTTCTATAAATTCTTAAACAAAATAACTAACCTGGATCCTTTCTTGGAATATGCATTTACAGTACTTATGAAAGAAAGGTTCTATATTGACCATATAATCACAGACTGGAAGGTCAAATCCTGAAGAGACATTTATCAGAAGCCATTAATGTCATCTAGAAGCTGAATTTAACAGAATAGCAGAGTTGGAAGGGACCTTGGAGGTCTTCCAGCCCAACTCCCTGGTCAAGCAGGAGACCATGGACCATTTCAGACAAATGGCTGTCCAATCTCTTCTTTAAAACCTCACTGATAGAACAGCCATCCATTCTGCAGAAAACCTGTTCCAGTGGTTAATTGTTCTTCCGATCGGGAAGTTTCTCCTTCGTTCTAGGTTGATCCTCTCCTTCATCACTTTCCACCTGTTACAGCCACTTCTCTGTGACAGCCCCTCCAATGTTGGAAGACTGCTATCATGTCACCCATAGTCTTTATCTTTCTTAGATATAGCCAGTTCCTGCAACCCTTCATCATATGTTTTAGTCTCCAGCCCCCTAATCATCTTGATTGTTCTTCTCTGCACCCTTTCTATAGACTCAGCATCTTTGTTGTATTGGGCTGGCCAAAACTGGAGATAATATTCCAAAATATGCTCTTATTAAAGCAATGTGGTATGTATCTTCTTCCATTTCCTGATCTCTACACCACCACCACCACCACCACCACCACCGCCACCAAGGCATTAAAACGTGGCTGTTTTCCCTCCCCTTGGGGCAGGATGTTTTTCAGTGGACGTAGCTTTTCATCTGAACGTGTAAGCTTCCTCTGGTGTGATGCGTTTTTTTGGTTGTTGATGATGCCGATAATATTGCTTACTACCCAAAGTCATATGTCATATGGGTGGCTAGATACATTAAAATAAATAAAATTGTCTTGATTATCTAGTGATAACTTCCAAGTTATTCACATTTTTCAAGTTTCCCATATCTCAGCTGCCACTCAAGCACTCCTCTAGGCCATGGACCACAGTAACCGACCTACTCAAATATTCTATACGAAGGATGTGTTGTCAAAATGAAATAGAAGAATGCAAGAATGAATCCTCCTGGGAATGCATCAATACAGAAGAGATATTAGATTTTTAAGAGACACCAATTATTTTAATCAGTGCAATCTGCTGTTCCTATTGCCATATGATCAGAACAGCAAAAGCAAGAGTTCAATAGGTCTCTCACTAACCAATTATGGAAAACGTGCTCCTTGCCATTTCCACAATTCTTCTCAAAAAGTCCATTCACTGCGTAAATCCACTGCATCTGACGACAGAGCTGCAACTGTTTTACCATAATGTCCTGCAAAACAGAGAAAGGCACAATAAAAAGGAAAGTCCAAGAGGTCCTTTAATATGATGAGATAATTAAATGAAGTGCTAATGTCTTTAGCTCTTTCCTGCCTTCATTAAGCTGTTGTTTTAGTAGAGTGTATTAAGAGGAAACTAAAAACCTAGCAAAATTATACTGTGTGTGTTATGTATATAACTTTGGCGGGAAATTTAAACAACAATAGGTCATTTGTGATTGGTCAGCTCCCGGCCCATCAAGGTATATAAAGGGAGCTGTTTGACTGTACCTCCAGCTGAAGTCTCACTCTAAATTAAACAGCTGTTGTTACGCACTAGTTGTTCCTGCCTCTTCATTCCCACGACTCAACGTTGGCGACGAAGGTAGGATTGAGGCAATGAGAAGCAAGCCGGAAAAGAGCTAACAACAGCGGATTCAGCCAGGCTGACGAGCCCCGTACATGGCAGGACTACCACGATGTCTGCCTATGTACCACCAAAGCCTTTCGAACCAGCCAGAGAGAAGTGGGGGTCGTATATGACTCGGTTTGAGTGTTCCCTGGAAGTCAGCGACATGCAGGGCCTCCCCGACAACCGGAACAGAGCCCTATTCCTCAGCCACTGCGGACCGGAGGTCTTCGACATGGCTGAATCACTTTCGGAACCAACTCCGGTTCAGACTATATTGTGGGAAGCCTCGCTTAGGGCACATTACCAACAACTACCGGTAGATGGCGCTACCGTGGAGGCACAGACTGTAGTAACTCACAAAGGTGCCTTCAAATGTACCAGGCTGCATTTTGGAGTCAGCATAGCCCCCGGACTATTCCAAAGTACCATGGAGCGTCTGTTACAAGGACTGCCAGGGGTGGTGCCTTATTTTGATGATGTCCTCATCAAAGGAAGGAAGGGAAGAGAAATTAGAGTAGGAGTGAGGGTAAGAGAGGGAGGAACAGAGGAGGAGGAGGAGGAGAAAGGAAAGGAAGTAGGGAGGAGAAGAAGGGGGGGAGAGAAAGTAAGAAGGAAAGAAAAAAGAGAAGAGGTAGGTTTGAGGAGAAAGATTGCTGTGCAATAAAAAAGATGAAAGGGAAGAAAGTCAACCCCAAACAAATATAAAGATATTAAGATAAAGAATGAATTGTTAAACTTTAAAGAATGAAAGAGAACAAATATGAATAAATAGCAATAATTAGAAACACACATACAAACATACAATGTATTTTCTTTGAACAGAGTATTTGGCCGGTTCACAAATTTAAACAGTGTTTAGTCATTTCAATTAAATTTACAATTTCTGTATTTCCTTTTTGCCATACTTATTCCTCTCCTATTTTTTTAAAAAAACCAATATTACCCTTCATCCTCATCTCTAATCTTCATCAAATTCAATTTTCCCTTCTATTCTATATTATACCCCTTCCCATTGTCATCTATTTTTATATCCATCCTCACATTGGTTAATTATGTAATATTCCAGTTGTTGAATACAAATTCAACATTTTAATATAAATCAATTAGTTATATAATGATCTTTTTTGTATATTAATCAATATGAACATGAATATTCCAATTATTTCCATGCAATCCAAATTCTTACAAATCAATTCATTATATTTACCAATAATAACCAAATAATTTCCCCCATATATTCCTCCAAACCACAACCATTGCTGCTTTCAATGCAATATACAATTAATAGTATCTCAATTATTACAACTCCCTAGTTAAATAGAGCTTTTTTTCTTTTGTGTTTTAAAATCTTGAACTCTCCTCTTTTGCCCTAATTTTCCCATTGTTTGCAGTTTTGCACCTACCTCTTTTGGTGAGGAAAAAGAAAAAGAAATCACTCTCTGCCTCATTTTGTCACGTTGCAACAAAGACCCTGCTTTACTTTCAGTTTCGCTTTTTCAGCATAGCTAGGGGTAAAAAACTGCTCCAACACTGTTGGCACCTGGCAAAAGACCCCTGCGCAAAACAGGTGAGAACAAATCAGCTGAGAGTTGGGAGACCAATCTAATCAATTTGTGGTAATTAACCTATGCTAAAGCTGACAGAGGCTGTTTTTTTATTTTTGCAGGCACCGGTCTACTCATTTCTTTTCTTTTAACACGCATCAGCTGTAGGGCGGCCCTTTGAAGCCCCGCGGCAAGAGTTTAAACCGTTTTTTTCCCTCTAGACATCAGCTGAGACTCAGAAGGCAGCAATAGATTGGCAGTGGGCAGGGTAAGCGACCGGCGACCTCCTGGGAACCGGTTTGGGGGCGTGGCCAGCCAATCTCATTACCACTTCTTCGAATTATTAAATATTTTTATTACCAGTTCTTGCGATCTGCTGCGAACCGGGAGCAACCCACCACTGCCATGGATTGGGACCCCCTAACAGGTGAGCAAGAGATTCTAGGTTGTACTGGCCCAAAGGATCAAGGAAGGTCAAATCGCCCAAGAGGCCAGCAAAGAAGCAGGTTGGGTTCCAGGTCTCCATTAGGAGAAGAATGAGGAGAGACATAAGAGCAGTCTTCTAATACTTGCAGGAAAGCCTCAGGGAAGGAGGTGTTGATTCTTCCTAGTAGCTGAAGGAAGGACATGAAGCAGCAGGTGGAAGCTAATCAGAGAGAAATCCAACCCTGGAAATAAGGAGGAATTTTCTTCCGTGGAGTAAGACTCCCTTCCGCTGTAGAATTCTATGCTTTTCTCTGTGCTTGCTGTGCTTCTCTGTGAAGCAGAGGCCAAAGGCCACCAAGAAAGTCAGTGACCGGCCATTCCTAATCCAAGATCAGCTGCCTTCCTTGAGTAGGTTTCTAATGTGGCCATTGTTTACTTGGTTGCTAATGAGGTTGTTAGTTTGCCCGAAAAACCACTAGCCTACAGCTGCCTAATTTTCTGTCATGCAGTAAATATTTAATTTGGCCATGGCTGTCAGAAGGCTTTTCAGAGTAAGTGTGGCTATCAGCAGCCAAGAAATTGGCGGTAAAGTCATGCTTCTGAACTCTTCTGAGTGGCTCACATCTATTTTTCTTCTCTTCACAGAACATCTGGAAAAGATGCTCAGTGGTTTCCTGTTGCATTAAGGGAGACGTTGAGGACTTTCCTGTGCCTCCTGACAGGTACCACAGCCTTCTCCTTAAATCCTGGGCATGTTGAAGCACCATTGATGGACTGTAAGAGAATCTGTAAGAGCCTCTCCCCAAGATGGCTTCCTGTCCCAAAGGGCTTGTGTGGGCAAAAGATGAGCAGGCTGACTGGCCGGTCTTAGAAAGGGGCGGCTAAGCTAAATGTTCTTTGACATGTCACCTTCTTTTTTTGCTCAGGTCTGACCAGGCCCAGGAACATGGTGAGCAGCACGGCTGCTCCTCTCATGGAGACACATTTTCATCTAGAGGGGCAAGGACAATTTTGGAACATGGCCAGTGGGGATCCATGCCTCAAAACTGGATGAGGGAACCTGATCAGCCTAACAAATTCAAGAAGAGCCCGTTGGATTCATGGGGATATGTTGCAGAGAACTTTGATTTATACATTCAAATGAACCATTATTACTTTCAGGTTTTGATAGGTGTTTGTGTCACCATCAGGAGCCCCAGGAAGGAAGATGTGATGCCTGTTCACAATTAAGGGAGGTATCTGGTCTCTCATACCTCCACGGAGGGCGCGCTTCTGCACAATTATGGAGAACTCCACTGAATCGGTAAGGCCTGAACATCTCCTCACCATGCTAATGGCCCTGTCTCTGTGGATTTGTTAATATGCGTATAAAAAGAATATTTGCACTGCTATTTTAGGATCCATTGGAGGAATCCCTTCCAGCAGAAAGCCTGGACAGCCTCCCAGGAGAGAGAGAGAGTTGGATATTCCCTATCTATGCAGGTAGGTAACACGTTGAAGGGAGAAGGTCCCGCTGGTTCACAAGGGGCTTTGGTGGAAAAGATGGACAGGGTGAGTGACTCATCTTGGAAAGGGGAAGCTGAGCAAGCGTGATTCCTTAAACTTCTCACCTTCTACCTCTGGACAAGACTCTAACGGGAGAAGACCAGGACACAGAAGAAGAGCCCTCTCCCAACGGGGAGAAAACACCTTCCTCAGAGATAAGATTTTGGCAATGGGGCCGAAGGAGGCTATGCCATAAATCCTGATGGTGGAGGGAAGAAATTGTGTCATATTTCACCTTAACCTTAAGGCTTCCAAAGGTCCTCTTGCTGTCGGCACATAGGGGGGTTGTATGCACCCTATGCTTTAGCCATCTTATTGAGGTGCAGAGACCTTTGGATTTAGCCTCCATACTGTCATTTGCAGGACTCCATGACAGTCCTGGTGGGCTCCAGAATCAGCAGCCTGGAGGATGTGGACTTCCTATCTGACCTTCCGGTTGAGGAGTCTGAGGGAAGCTGGGAGGATGCTGCAGCGGCTTCTGATGCTAGCGATTCCTCCAGTCCATGGGTAAGAAAGACAAAGTGTTTTCTGATGGGGAGGGATGGAGGTCCTCTATTCACTTTTCCTAAACTGAGTGAACTGTGCTGGAGCACTCTGGGAAGTGGAGCTAGGTGACACCTGGCCCTTGGGACAACATACGTAGGCTAACTATATGCACCCACGTGCATATAGTTTGGTGCCATTGGTTCCTTTGCCAAAAATCAACAGGGAGGGTACATGGCAGTGTACCAAATGAATGTGACCCACCCTGATTAGGCCTTTCCTTTTTGTGTGTCATCCTTTCCAGCACTTCATGCAGGGCTTTAACAGGCAAAGAGTAGAGAGCCTGCTTTTCTGCAGTAGAGCTGGGCTGGAAGTGAGGATTGCTTTTTAAATCCAGAGATTATGCAGCAGGAGAAGCAGGTGGACTAGAAGACCTCCACGGTCCCCTCCAACTCTGTTATTCTGTCTGCCTATAGGATGGCTTCAGCAAGGGAGGTATGGAGATGGAGGGCAGAATCACCCCCACCTACAAAGCCCTGCACGGAGCTTCTTTTCCCTGGATGGGGATGGATGGATGTCTTTTTGTTGTTTTTCTTCTTGTTATTATTGCTGCTGATCTTGTTCTTGTTCTGAGATTTTTTCAATTTGTTATTATTTTATCTATATTGTTAATGCTAAAAGATAAAAGCAACGCTTAAATAAAGTTGTTCATTGGCCACAATTATTTTCCTTTAGCTATCAATGTAGCATTCAGTGGGTAGAATGATAAATAATTGTATAACATCGTATACAGTAAAACTACCAAAACACTTTATATACACTAATTTATATTTAGGCCTATTGTCATTTCACTTTTCTTAGGGACAGGTTGAACTTTAGAACCTATAACTCTCAATGACGGAGAGCAGCTACTATATTAGATAATTAGATAAATGGCAAAAACGTTGGGATAGGAATTGTCAACTGACAATGGCTACTGCATATAAGGAAAACCTTTATAAAATGTTTTATAGGTGGCAATTGCCACCGGCAAGGCTAGCAAAAATGTTCAACAACATGTCCGCCAAATGTTGGAAATGCAATAAGACTCTAGGTACTTATTATCATATGTGGTGGACAGGTAGGAAAGGAAGAAAATATTGGATGAAAATACATATATGGTTGGAAAAGATGACTAAGCAGCATATTGATTTAAAACGAGAAATATTTTTGTTAGATATAATACCCAAAAGCTATGACATATTGGAAAAATGAGAACACCCAATCTGATGAAAATATAATTTAGAAAATACTGGATTGTGCAGAGATGGATAGATTGACATTGAAAATAAAAGATAAAGGAGATTCAGAGTATTATTTCATGTGAAATAGGTTTTGCCTTTCAGAACTTCTGAAGGCAAATCATTCCACTGGTAAATAGTCCTAGCTGTTAGGAAGTTTCTCCTTAGTTCTAGGTTCCCCCCCTCCTTGATTAGTTTCCATCCATTGTTCCTTGTCTTGAAGGGCTGCCACAGAGAAGAGGGTGTTGATCCTCCAAAGCAGCTGAGGGAAGGACACGGAGCAGCGGATGGAAGCTCATCAGAGAGAGATCCAACCCTGGAAATAAGGAGGAATTTCCTCACACTGACAACCGTTAAGCAGTGGAACAGTTTGTTTCCAAGACTTCTTTGTGCTCCATTGTTGAGATTTTCAAGAAAAAATTGGGCAATCGTTTATCTGAGATGGCAGGAGGAGCCCTTCCTTGGGCAGGGACTTAGACTAAAGGTCGCTTCCTCCCTAGGGTGCCATGATTCCCTCTGTGCTTTGTGCCACAATGATGGTGCTTCTACGTTGTTCGTGAACAGACCACTTCCCACATGAAACCCAGAGGCCAAAGGCTCCCGAGGGAGTCAGCCATCAGCCACTCCTAGACCCAGCTGAGCTGCCATTCTGATGTAGGTATAAAAAATGGCTATTGTTTAACTGTTGCCGAGGGAACGAATTGCCCTGAAAAACCACCAGCCACTGCACAGCTGCTCATTCTCCCTTCGTGCAGTGATCGTACAAGCACTTCGTTGGTCATGGCTGTGAGAAGGTTTTTGAGGGTAAGTGTGGCCATCTCAGCTGCCAGGAAACTGGTAGCGGGGGAGAAAGTCAACTCAGTTCTGACTGACAGCTGTCTATTTCTCTTCTCTTTACAGAACATCTGGAAAAGGTGCGAACACCTTTTCTGTTGCCAGAAGAGCAACACGGAAGACCTTCCTGTGCCTCCTGACAGGTACCACCCTCTTCTCCTTAAACCCTGGGTATGGTGGGGCAACACGGATGGGCTGCAGAGTCTGTAAGAGGCTCTTCCAGTCCAGAAGGGGTTTCAGGGGCAAAGAGATGGGCAGGCTTACTGGTTAGGTTGAGAAAGGAGAGGGTCAGCTAGATGTATCTTCTTTGACATGTCACCTTCTTCTTCTTTTGGTCAGGACCGAAGAGGCACAGGAAGCGGATGACCAGCAGGGAGAATGGGAGACACATTTTCATGTGTCTGATGGAGACGTCTCTTCCTTGCCTGGGGTAAGGATGCTTCAGCAACATGGGCAGTGGCGGTTCATTCTTCAAAACCGGGCAGGTTAAGGGAAGAATTCCCCCTTGGTGGGAACCTGGCCAGCCGAGAAAACTGAAGAAGATCGCCTTGTTTCATACCTTCAATGAATGAATTGTTAATTGCAGGTTGTGATGGGTGGTCCTGCCACCGCCCGGAGTCCCAGGAAGGAAGATATCCGGCCCGTTCTCATTTCAAGGAGGTTAGTGTTCTCAGCTGAGGGATTCTGAGGAGAAGGGCTAGAAGAAAGGTTTGGAGAGGCGAAGCATCACTCCCCTCTGCCCGTACTTTTACTAAAAGAAGACTGACTCAAGCCCTTCGTTCTCTCCCCAGAAATGAGAGGACACCGAAGTGGACACCGCGGCTGACTACAATTTGGGAGACCTGCACTGAGTCGGTAAGGCCAGAGCAGCTCCTCCCTCTGGTAATGGCAGATGCCCTGTCTCTGTGCATTTGTTATCATGCCAATAGACCGAATACTTGCATTCTTATTTCAGGATCCATCGGGCGTGGAGGAGGGAGGTGCAGGAGGAGACAGTGCCTGTCTTTCAGGGTAGGTAACACTTTCGAAGGTGAAACTTTAGCAGAAGGAAGGCATCTTTGCCTCTGCCTCTGCTAAAGGAAGAAGGACTCGGCAATTTCACCGCCAGGCCAAGCCCCTTAGCAGGCCAGCTGGAAGGGTTCTTAGAGCCTCCACATGACCCCTCTTTCAAAAGGGCCATGGCTACTTTTGATCTTTGGCCTCTTCGTTTTCTCCCCCCAGAGAGGAAAGGCAAGAGCACTGGAGGTCGCGGCTGTCCACCAGTTTGGAGGCCTGCACTGAGTTGGTAAGTCCTGGACAGATCTTCCCCATCTGAAAAGAAGTCCTGTCTCTGTGGATTTCTTGGTATGCCAAGAGACGGCATCTTTGGCTTTTGATTTCAGGAACCACAAGAACAACCGGTGCAGGCGGAGATCTCTCCTGAGCTTTTTGAGACGTCTTCAGAGGTAAGAAAGTTTTGGCTATGGGAAGTGGGAGAAATTGGGCTATAGAGCCTTCTAAGCTTAAGGCTTGGAAAGGCTCTCTTGCTGTTGGCCCATAGAGCCATAGGAATCTTATTGGGACACAGAAAGTTTAGCAACCCTCCTGTCATTTGCAGGATTCGCTGACAGTCCTGGCGGGCTCCAGGACCAGCAGCCTCTGGGACGTGGACTCCCTCGCTGACCTTCTGGAGGAGGAATCTGAGGACAGCTGGGACCAGGATGCGGAGGCTTCTTCCAGTCCATGGGTAAGAAAGACAAAGGGTTTTCGATTGGGAGGTCTGGTGGGATGGCTTCCTTTGCTACAAAGTAGCAGAGACTGGTGTCCTAAATGGGAAATGGGATCCCCATTCAATAGGCCCTCTTTTAGGAATTCTGTTTTTTTTTCCTCTGATGGCTAAAGAGGAATGACTGTCATTCACAGGATTCTCCAGAGGAAGTGGAAGACACCCTGGAGGATCTCAGTAGCCTGGAAGAGGACATCCTGGACACCCTGGAACGTCTTCTTCAATGAGAAGAGGTATCTATTTTACCTTCTACACGGGTCAATGCCTTGCCTTGCAAAGCTCAAAGAAGCAATGAGCTATGCTGTGCAGGGCCAGTTAGGTCAGATAGGTCATAGTCGAGGGTGCTTACACAACATGGCCAGCACCCTCGAAGGAAATGGCAACCCTCTCCGGTATCCTTAGTAAGAAAACCCCAGGAAAAATATCTAAGGGCTACGATGCCAGAAGATGAGCCCCTCAGATTGGAAGAGTGGAGGGCAATTACAAGTAGCTCCAGAAAGAGCAAAGTGGACCTAACGATAGCCTTTGATTCCTCACTCAGATGCTTCCTCAGATTCGTCTCCAGAGGTCAGCTTGAAGGTGGAGGAGGAACCAGCACCAGCCACCTCAGGAGGTGAGTTGGTCAATAGCTCTGAGTAGCCTGCTGAGAGTGATTTGGCTGAAATAACAGCTGGAAGGTGATGCTGGGAACGTGTTCATGGGAAGGGGGTTGGACTAGAAGACCTCCAAGGTCCCTTCAAACTCTATTATTCTGTCTGCCTATAGGATGGCTTCAGCAACGTAGGGTATTGGTGTCGTCCGCCACCAACCTGCGGAGCTGGCAGCGGAGTCCGACAGTGAGGAGGCTGAGGAAGAACACGGGCCAGTCCAGGTGGCTGGGGAAAGCTCGCATCTTTACAACTGCTTCGCAACGGGATCGCCAAGAAGTGATGAGGACAATCGGCGCCGGGGCCTGCCCCAAGACCACAAAAAACGTGGTCGGGAAACGCCCTGAGCCCTATCTAGGGGACACCCTGGGTCAGGTGCGCAACAACACGAGGGGACGTGGAGCCCCAACCCTCCTGCCACTTAACCTTGGCGGCAAAAGTATTCTTGTCAATAGTCTGCAGGGGACTCCGGCTTACACATTGGTTGACTCTGGAGCTACAACTAACTTTATGGACATGGGGTTTGCAGTCACTCAGTGTCCAGTGCATCCTACCGTGTTTGTGGAGACCATTGATGGCCTGGTGCTTCTGTCTGGGCCTATTAACGGCCACACTCACCCTTGTACCTGACCATCGGGTCTCATGAGGACGCTATTCAGTTTTATTTTACCTCCGGCCTACATTTTCTCGTGGTTTTGGGCTTGGCTTGGCTCAGGAAATACGACTCACAGATCTATTGGTCCCAGAACTTCATCTCTTTTCTGAGCTGGCAATGGGTGGACCTCATCTGCCAAGTCTGCGCAGGCCAGGTGCTGGGTCCAACTGGGGTGTCCTTGCCTTCCGACCTCAAGGACTTTGAGGATGTTTTCAGCGAGCAGGACCAATTGCCCCAGCACCAACCATAAGACTACCCCATTGTTTTGATTCTGGATGCTCCATTCCCAGTGTGGCGTTTGTATTCAACGTTGGAACCTGAATAGGCTGCATCATGGGACTTTATGGACAAAAACCTTTTATCTGGCCCTCATCGTTGCCACTGTCCGCCCCTGTTCGTGAAAAAGAAGACTGGAGACTTATGGCTTTGTTGCAACTACCGCAAGTTAAATGCCATCACAATGTGCACCCAGTATCCTCTGCTCCTTATTCCTGAACTCTTGGAACGGCTTTTAGAGGCTGCTGTGTTCACTAAATTGGACTTGCGAGGAGTTTATAATCTTGTTTGGATCGTCCCAGGGATGAATGGAAGACGGCGTTTGGCACTCATTCTGGACATTTTGAGCATACGGTCATGCCATTTGGGCTGACCAATGCTCCTGCCACCTTCCAACATTTCATGAATGACATTTTTAGGGACCTCTTGGACAAGTTTGTTGTAATTTATTTAGATCATCTACTCTCCTTCCCGGGAGAACCACCAACAGCATCTCCCCCTGCTCCTGCAACATCTTCGGGAGTATCATCTGTATGCTACACTAGAGAAATGCCAGTTTTTCCAGTCCACTGTTGAGTTCCTGGGCATTGAATCCCTCCCGAGGGCATTGCCATGGAGTCGAGCAAGCTGGAGTCTTTGCGTAGTTGGCAAGCGCCTTGGTGAGTGAAGGATATCCAGTGGCTCCTCGGGTTCGCCAACTACTATTGGACCTTTATCCCCGGCTTTGCTGCCTGGACCACGCCCATCACTCGGCTTCTGCAGAAAAAGGCCCCGTTCCGGGAGGTTACCCCCGAGCAGCAGGCATTCCAGGCCTTGAAACAGGCCTTCATGAAGGAGCCTATCTTGAAGCATCCTGACCACCACTCTCTGTTTGGGGTAGAAGCAGAGGAATCGGGTGTTGCTATTGCTGCGGTGTTGCTACAGGCTCGCACCGCAGGCGGTACCCTCTTCCCTTGCGCATATTTTTCACGGAAGCTCAACCCTTCCAAGTACAATTACACCATCTGGGAGAAGGTGGTACTGGCCATTAAGATGACGTTTGAGATCTGGAGACATCTTCTGGAGAGGGCCTGGCATCAAACGGAAGTCCGGACAGACCATAAAAACTTGGACTTACTACAGACCGCCCGGAAACTGAACCAACAGTAGATTCGGTGGTCCCTCTTCCTTGCCAGGTTCAATTTCTGCATTACCTACATCCTTAGTGGTCGCAACCAAAGGGTGGATGCGCTCTAGTGGAAACCAGAGTAGTCCCACATCAAAAACCTGCTTCTGCTCCTGACAGTGTTGCCTGTAGAGTCTTTCTCTGTGGTTTAGGAACCAGTGGATTTATGGGGTCAGATACGGGAAGCGCAGCATCATGATGCCCACGTGAAGAATGGAAGGAAGGGGTAGGGCCCGCCTCTCCAAGGACGTTTTATGAGGAACGCTTGCGGTACCGAGACAGGCTCTACGTGCTGGTGGGGCCGCTCTGGGGACTTATCTTGCTGCAGTGCCATGTTAATCCTGTGACGGTGCACTTTGGCCTCTTTAAGACACTGAATCTAGTTTCTCGCACTTTTGGTGGCCCCGATTGAGACACGATGTCCAGGCTTATGTCACATCTTGTGTTCACTGCTGACAGGCCAGGTCGGCAACCAGAGCCCCTTCAGGGCTGTTCCAGCCATTGCCAACACCAGAGAGAACCTAGGGTGCCATTTCCATGGACTTCTTGACAGAATTACCTCCGTCTTCCGGATTCATGACCGTGTTCGTGGTGGGCGACGTGCTGACGAAGATGGCACATTTCAATCCATGTTGGGGTTTACCAACGGCTCACGTCACCACCCACATGTTTATCCAACATGCCTTCCGGCTGCACGGCCTACCTGATATGGTCGTTTGGGATAGAGATGCTATATTTACTGCCCAGTTTTGGAAAGGGCTGATGACAGCCTTTGACGTGAAAATGTGCCTGTCATCGGCACATCATCCAGATACCGACGTTGGGTCTGAGAAAGTTATTGACATTCTGGAACAATACCTGCGCTGCTTCGTGAAAAAGCAACAAGATAATTGAGAGAGCAGAGTTCACGTTTAACAATTCACAGCACACGCGCGACCCCTCCACACTCCCCCCAGTTTTGGCACGTGATGGCAAAAACGTTCCTCATCACTGCTGTAGGATATCTTGCTTGAGTCGGGGGCTGGACTAGAAGACCTCCAAGCTCCAAGTTGTTTTGAGAACCTGGCTTCTCCATTACTTCTGCTTGCCAGAAGGACGCAAAAGCTCATCACATGACCCTGGGAGACTGCAACCGTCATAAAGATGAGTCAAAGGCTGCAAGTGTCTGAATATAGATCACGTGACCGTGGGGATGATGCGATGGTCATTAAATATGAAAAACGGTCATAAGTCCATTTTTTCAATGGTGTTCTAACTTTGAACTGTTGTAACTCGAGAATCACCTGTACTTTCTGCAGCATCAAGAGGTGTATTGTCAATAAGAGGTGGAATTTTGTTCAGCGACTTCAGGCAGATCTGTCCTTGGAACATGGTGATGGTAGGCACAGAAAGCAAGTAGAACTGCTAGGCTGGCATAAACTTTGTATTCTACCGGAAAGGAGTTTTACAGACCAGTACTCAGGTTACAGTATCTAACAGGCTATAATTTCATGCACGTGATGCTAAGTTTTTGCTACAATACATACGTCAGCATAATACTGTATAGAAAAAGATACACAAATGAGACAACTAAAATGGCAGGGAAAGTGCATGTCTTAACCTGGCACGAAGAATTTCCATGCATGGCCATTTCAATTGAACTGTAAACAAAAAATTTACCACAAGTGAATGGCAACGTAGCATACCTTGGTTGGATATGTCATGAGTTCCTGGGCAGACCCTAACTTCCAAACTGGTAACTCAGGAGTTAACTACCCTAGGGAAGCCCACCTCCCCTTCTTTTGTTCTCCCCTTACCTGTAGTTCCACCTCCAGGGTACTTAAGGCCTCCTCACGTAGACACCGGCCTTGTTCCTGAAGATACCTGTAAGAAAGCAGACAAGCATTAATAAAGATATCCTTGATGAACCAATCCAGGTGTCTTCATAAGTTATTGGGCCCAAATGCGATCCAAGGTAACAAAATGGTAGCAGTCGATGGTTGGGCAACCCAATAACCAGAAGATATGCCAGAAAAGAATCGCAAGACAGAGGAGAGAAAAAAGCCACAAATAAGATCAGAAACAAAGAGGCTGGAAAAACAACAGCCCGCACTCGAAGACATGGCAGCAAAAACAACGTCGGAAGACGAAAGAGAAAATAGCCCCGAAATCTACTCATCGGACAATGAGCAGGGGCCGGATGACCTGAGCGGGGAAGAGCCCGAACGAGCAGACATCAGCAGGCTCAGACGCGAAATGCTGAGCCTACTGGAAACCCCCGCCACAGATGAAGACCTCGTGGCCGGCATCAGCAACCTCATCCGAAGCCGGGACGAGGCCAGAAGGAGCCAGGGACACAAAGCGGGACAGCCGGATACAAGCCCGATAAACCCCCTCCCTGAACAATTGCTACCTGAAAAGCCAGGGAGGCGCAGCCACACCAATCCTGGAGTGGCGGCCATCTTTAAACACGTGGCCAAAAAAGATGGCCGACCTCCAAAACATTAAATTTGAATATGCAAAATGGCTGGCCAATGAGATGCCGGAACCCCAAAAACTACAATATGGGGGCGATTCCACGGACGAAAGTGAGGAATCACCCCCCGAAGACACCCCTACCGAGCGGCAGGTGGAAAAAGCGATAAAAACGCTCACCGCAGCCTTTGGGCCTAAAATGAGAAGTCTAAAGGGGCCCCCCAAGACGCCCAAAAAACCCAAGGGGGAAGGGAGAAGACCCCCCAACTTCCTACCGAGGGACGCGGATGCCGCTGGGGACCCACCGACGCCGCAGCGCCACCCGGCCGCGGTACGACACCCCACTCCCAAGCCACGCCTGCCGGAAAGGGTCGAATGGAGAGGATACTCACCGCCACCGTAAGGACCGCCGCAGACGGGAACCAGGGGTCAGTCAGCAAAGGGAGCAGCCCTCCCGGACCACCGCTGGACATCTGGAGCCGGAGCAGAGGCCTACCCATCCTGGAGAAGCGGCCTCACCGGAGCAGTGACGAGAGGATCCTTCCCCAACGAAGCCACGACAGGAATGGACTCCGCGCATGCGCAGAAAATCCTGTGGACCAAGAAAAAAAGAAAAATGCAAGGAGGGATTTTTAAATTACCTACCAGCGTTCCTGAGCCATTCTGCTGCTATCAGCACGTCAAACACCATGGACAGCAACAGCCAGCTGTGAGTAACACACAAAATAACACAGGGAACTTACCAAATGCGTTCCCTGCACTAAAAATGGAGGGATCAAACCTAATGGAGTGGTATCAACAATTCCAAGTCATCCTCTTAAAGGAAAATATGATGTTTTTCATCACTGATCCACCAGATAGACCCTGGACTTTAGAAATGGACTGCATGCACCACAAAGCATTTTATCTGCTGATTTCCAGCATATGACCCACCATCTATTATAGTATTGAAAATGACTTAACTGTATTTGATATTGTTCAAAAAATGTTTGGTTTCTTTTATAGTGACAGTGTAGCCACCACCACAAAAATCTCCAAAGACTTCTACTCAGCCAGAATCAAACCTGGGGTGTCAATGGGGGAACATTTGATGGAATTAAATGCAGCTAGGGCAGAACTACAACTGAGGGGGGAAATTGTCTCCGAACAAACAATGAAAAGCATTATACTTAACTCACTAGACCCTTCCTGGCAAACATTCCTCACACATCTAAACATCCTCAGCCTAGGGCACATGACAGTAGATAGCCTCTCCAACCTCCTGATTGCAGAAGACAATCACAGAAAAGGCCAACAAATAACTCACAGAGAACACAGACAGACACGGAGGGTAGCCTTTACAGACAACTCTTGAGAGTCCACAGAATGTTACAACTGTGGATTAAGGAGACACTACAGACGAGACTGCACCAAGGGCAACAGAGATCGAAGTAAACACAAACAATGCAGTAGACACCCAGAAAGGCGCCACCACGACAACAGAATAAAGCGCAGAGACTCACCTAGGCCCTGGGAGAGAAAGGGGAACAGGGACAGTTCAAGGGATAGCCGGGACGGGTCGTTGTGCAGGGTAGGGGGGCCCACACACGAAACCCCACAAGACAGCAAACCAGGCGGAGAGGGATCCTGGTGGCTCATCGACTCCGGAGCCACCAACCACACCACATGCGACAGGGAGCTCCTCTCTTCCTTCACAAAAGAAGACTACCTAATTAAAGTAGCAAACCAAAGTGATGTAAGGGTAACAGGGAAAGGCAACGTAGTACTCCCCAACATGGACAGAATAGAGGGGGTATTACTAGTACCTGAGATACCCCACAACATACTTGCCTCCCTGAAACTCAGCAAGGAAGCAGGGATAGAGATCAGCATCAAGGAGGGAGGAATCACCATGGCCAGGGATAATAAAACCATTGGGAAAATCACAGTCAGAGGGAGGCTGCCTTATTTTCACGCAACCAAAGCTGACTCACATAACGAAGATACCGACACGGGAGGTGAAACAAAAGGGGGCAAACCCAAGGGCAATGAGAAACAAGAAAGAGAGGATGCACACCCTCACAAGGGAGGCACACAAGGCACAGGGAAGATCAATTTAGGGAAGCCCCTCCACGATGAGTTCGTACATCTGCTCCACCGCAGACTAGGGCACGCCAGCTTCCCAGTTATCCAAAAGGTTGCCAGTTGTACTGAGGAATCCAAAATAAAGAACTGTGAAACTTACTTGGACTGCTCTGTATGTAAATGTTCTAAGCTCAAGGTGGCCCCCAGGTCCAAAAAGGCCACATGCTCTACACATTTGAAATGGTACACATGGACCTCGTAGGCCCCCTGAAGCTGTCCATAAAGTATGGCAAGAGGTTCTTCCTAACCATAGTGGACGATTACAGTCGTTACGGCTTCGTATATACACTAAGACACAAAAACGAGACTTACCAGAAATTCAAAGAATTCTATAAACGGGTAGAAATACAACACGACACAAAAATAAAGAAAATAATGACAGATAGAGGATCAGAATTCCTATCTGGAGACTTCTCACATTGGTTGAAGTCAAAGGGTGTTCTGCATTTTACATCTTCGCCTTTCTCAGCTTTTCAGAATCGGGGGGCAGAACGAAAAAAATTCCACCCTGCAGAAAATGATGAGATGCGTCCTCGAGGACGCTGGACTAGGCCAACACTACTGGACCGAAGCCCTAGTCTCCTCTAACTACACCATCAACAGGCTCTGGTCCAGTGTACTAGACAAGACACCTTATGAAGTCACGTACAACAAAAAACCACAGATATCTCACCTGCACCTTTCTGGGGTCACTGCAGACGTACACATACCAAAATAACTATGCAGAAAGGGAGACAAGGTATCTAAACGACTCAGATTCATGGGCTATGAGCCAAGCACAAAGGGATTCAGGTTCATAGATAGTAATAATAGATTCATCATCTCCAGAACTACCACATTCCACGAAAAGGCAAACTGGTCAAGAATATACCTGAATGAACTACAACACCAGATAGAAGCCAATCACAACAAGCAAGGCAAAAGTGATCACCCCGACACAGACTACACACGCACAAGGGAAGAGAAATCAGAACAACAGGGAGGCAAAAACACAACACAGAAGTCAAGCCAAAATAAACAGAAGGTAGACTCACTCACCAACAGAGAAGCGAGGTACATGCACGACATGGAGACCCTACCAGGTAGGCCAGTCAGGGCCAATAGAAACCAAATGCCCAAGAGACTCAATGACTACGTCATGCACCTACAATCCAGCCCCATCACCCCCGAAACATACGATGACGCCGACTGGGCCGGTGACACAAAGAGCAGGAAAAGTACCTCAGGGTACATCTTCTTCCTGAATGACTGTCCCGTATACTGGTACACCGGTAAGCAGAATCTCGTGGCCACATCCACCACTGAGGCTGAATACATATGCTTATCCAAGGCCATAACCAGCCTCATATGGTTCGACGAGCTACTCACCAATATCTGGGCAGAACCCACACACCCCATTCACATATTTGAGGATAACAAGGCAGCCATAGAAATATCCACCTCAGATGCTATAGGTCATAGGTCTAGGCATATAGACATCAAACATAAACACGTGAGACAATTCCATAAGTCAGGATTCATCACCATCATACACTGTGACACAGAACACCAGACAGCAGACATACTCACAAAGCCTCTACAACACAAGCAACATTCATACCTTACATCTAGGCTTTGTGTCACACCCGTAAACCCACATCAATCAGGGCCAATCAACCTCAGGGGTGGGCATTTAGAGGGGGATTTGTCACAAGTAAATGCCCTCCCTGGGCAGACCCTAACTTCCAAACTGGTAACTCAGGGGTTAACTACCCTAGGCAAGCCCACCTCCCCTTCTTTTGTTCTCCCCTTACCTGTAGCTCCACCTCCAGGGTACTTAAGGCCTCCTCACGTAGACACCGGCCTTGTTCCTGAAGATACCTGTAAGAAAGCAGACAAGCATTAAAAAAGATATCCTTGATGAACCAATCCATGTGTCTTCATAAGTTATTGGGCCCAAACTCGATCCAAGGTAACAGGATATTGTGCTCTCAGGAATCTTGTCAATTGGTACATTTCAATTGAAAAGGAAAAGTTGATTTACGTTTACTAAGAATTGAGAATATAAGAGGACCATGAAAGTTCATTCTTCCGCTTTACTCACAATAGTTTCTCAGAAACTCAAAAATGTCTCCGCTCCTCTTTGTTCCTCAGGATCACCATCTAAATGGGAAAGAAATTCCTATTTAATTCCTCCGTCTGATGGTCAACCAGACTGACCTTCTCTATTAGGAATCATAAACCCATCTGTTGAAATAGAGCCCCCCAAAATGTTATTGGCACATGCTCGGTTCTATCTAGCTAGGGCAATTCTGAGGCCAATTTATACCTTTTTTTCTTCCCCACTTCCTGATTAAAAGCAATTTGGGGGATTATTTATTATATATTCAAGGAGCACTGATGATGTTTTTCGATAAATGTCTTAAACAAAATAACTAACCTGGATCCTTTCTTGGAATATGCATTTACAGTACTTATGAAAGAAAGGTTCTATATTGACCATATAATCACAGACTGGAAGGTCAAATCCTGAAGAGACATTTATCAGAGGCCATTAATGTCATCTAGAAGCTGAATTTAACAGAATAACAGAGTTGGAAGGGACCTTGGAGGTCTCCTAGCCCAACTCCCTGGTCAAGCAGGAGACCATGGACCATTTCAGACAAATGGCTGTCCAATCTCTTCTTTAAAACCTCACTGATAGAACAGCCATCCATTCTGCAGAAAACCTGTTCCAGTGGTTAATTGTTCTTCCGATCGGGAAGTTTCTCCTTCGTTCTAGGTTGATCCTCTCCTTCATCACTTTTCACCTGTTACAGCCACTTCTCTGTGACAGCCCCTCCGATGTTGGAAGACTGCTATCATGTCACCCATAGTCTTTATCTTTCTTAGATATAGCCAGTTCCTGCAACCCTTCATCATATGTTTTAGTCTCCAGCCCCCTAATCATCTTGATTGTTCTTCTCTGCACCCTTTCTATAGACTCAGCATCTTTGTTGTATTGGGCTGGCCAAAACTGGAGATAATATTCCAAAATATGCTCTTATTAAAGCAATGTGGTATGTATCTTCTTCCATTTCCTGATCTCTACACCACCACCACCGCCACCAAGTCATTAAAAAGTGGCTGTTTTCCCTCCCCTTGGGGCAGGATGTTTTTCAGTGGACGTAGTTTTTCATCTGAACGTGTAAGCTTCCTCTGGTGTGATGCGTTTTTTTGGTTGTTGATGATGCCGATAATATTGCTTACTACCCAAAGTCATATGTCATATGGGTGGCTAGATACATTGAAATAAATAAAATTGTCTTGATTATCTAGTGATAACTTCCAAGTTATTCGCATTTTTCAAGTTTCCCATATCTCAGCTGCCACTCAAGCACTCCTCTAGGCCATGGACCACAGTAACCGACCTAGTGAAATATTCTATACGAAGGATGTGTTGTCCAAATGAAATAGAAGAATGCAAGAATGAATCCTCCTGGGAATGCATCAATACAGAAGAGATATTAGATTTTTAAGAGACACCAATTATTTTAATCAGTGCAATCTGCTGTTCCTATTGCCATATGATCAGAACAGCAAAAGCAAGAGTTCAATAGGTTTCTCACTAACCAATTATGGAAAATGTGCTACTTGCCATTTCCACAATTCTTCTCAAAAAGTCCGTTCACTGGGTAAATCCACTGCATCTGACGACAGAGCTGCAACTGTTTTACCATAATGTCCTGCAAAACAGAGAAAGGCACAATAAAAAGGAAAGTCCAAGAGGTCCTTTAATATGATGAGATAATTAAATGAAGTGCTAATGTCTTTAGCTCTTTCCTGCCTTCATTAAGCTGTTGTTTTAGTAGAGTGTATTAAGAGGAAACTAAAAACCTAGCAAAATTATACTGTGTGTGTTATGTATATAACTTTGACGGGAAATTTAAACAACAATAGGTCATTTGTGATTGGTCAGCTCCCGGCCCATCAAGGTATATAAAGGGAGCTGTTTGACTGTACCTCCAGCTGAAGTCTCACTCTAAATTCAAGAGCTGTTGTTACGCACTAGTTGCTCCTGCCTTTTCATTCCCACGACTCAACGTTGGCGACGAAGGTAGGATTGAGGCAATGAGAAGCAAGCCGGAAAAGAGCTAACAACAGCGGATTCAGCCAGGCTGACGAGCCCCGTACATGGCAGGACTACCACGATGTCTGCCTATGTACCACCAAAGCCTTTCGACCCAGCCAGAGAGAAGTGGGGGTCGTATATGACTCGGTTTGAGTGTTCCCTGGAAGTCAGCGACATGCAGGGCCTCCCCGACAACCGGAACAGAGCCCTATTCCTCAGCCACTGCGGACCGGAGGTCTTCGACATGGCTGAATCACTTTCGGAACCGACTCCGGTTCAGACTATATTGTGGGAAGCCTCGCTTAGGGCATATTACCAACAACTACCGGTAGATGGCGCTACCGTGGAGGCACAGACTGTAGTAACTCACAAAGGTGCCTTCAAATGTACCAGGCTGCATTTTGGAGTCAGCATAGCCCCCGGACTATTCCAAAGTACCATGGAGCGTCTGTTACAAGGATTGCCAGGGGTGGTGCCTTATTTTGATGATGTCCTCATCAAAGGAAGGAAGGGAAGATAAATTAGAGTAGGAGTGAGGGTATGAGAGGGAGGAAGAGAGGAGGAGGAGGAGAAAGGAAAGGAAGTAGGGAGGAGAAGAAGGGGGGGGAGAGAAAGTAAGAAGGAAAGAAAAAAGAGAAGAGGTAGGTTTGAGGAGAAAGATTGCTGTGCAATAAAAAAGATGAAAGGGAAGAAAGCCAACCCCAAACAAATATAAAGATATTAAGATAAAGAATGAATTGTTAAACTTTAAAGAATGAAAGAGAACAAATATGAATAAATAGCAATAATTAGAAACACACATACAAACATACAATGTATTTTCTTTGAACAGAGTATTTGGCCGGTTCACAAATTTAAACAGTGTTTAGTCATTTCAATTAAATTTACAATTTCTGTATTTCCTTTTTGCCATACTTATTCCTCTCCTATTTGTTTAAAAAAACCAATATTACCCTTCATCCACATCTCTAATCTTCATCAAATTCAATTTTCCCTTCTATTCTATATTATACCCCTTCCCATTGTCATCTATTTTTATATCCATCCTCACATTGGTTAATTATGTAATAATCCAGTTGTTGAATACAAATTCAACATTTTAATATAAATCAATTAGTTATATAATGATCTTTTTTGTATATTAATCAATATGAACATGAATATTCCAATTATTTCCATGCAATCCAAATTCTTACAAATCAATTCATTATATTTACCAATAATAACCAAATAATTTCCCCCATATATTCCTCCAAACCACAACCATTGCTGCTTTCAACGCAATATACAATTAATAGTATCTCAATTATTACAACTCCCTAGTTAAACAGAGCTTTTTTTCTTTTGTGTTTTAAAATCTTGAACTCTCCTCTTTTGCCCTAATTTTCCCATTGTTTGCAGTTTTGCACTTACCTCTTTTGGTGAGGAAAAAGAAAAAGACATCACTCTCTGCCTCATTTTGTCACGTTGCAACAAAGACCCTGCTTTACTTTCAGTTTCGCTTTTTCAGCATAGCTAGGGGTAAAAAACTGCTCCAGCACTGTTTGCACCTGGCAACAGACCCCTGCGCAAAACAGGTGAGAGCAAATCAGCTGAGAGTTGGGAGACCAATCTAATCAATTTGTGGTAATTAACCTATGCTAAAGCTGACAGAGGCTGTTTTTTTTATTTTTGCAGGCACCGGTCTACTCATTTCTTTTCTTTTAACACGCATCAGCTGTAGGGCGGCCCTTTGAAGCCCCGCGGCAAGAGTTTAAACCGTTTTTTTCCCTCTAGACATCAGCTGAGACTCAGAAGGCAGCAATAGATTGGCAGTGGGCAGGGTAAGCGACCGGCGACCTCCTGGGAACCGGTTTGGGGGCGTGGCCAGCCAATCTCATTACCGCTTCTTCGAATTATTAAATATTTTTATTACCAGTTCTTGCGATCTGCTGCGAACCGGGAGCAACCCACCACTGCCATGGATTGGGACCCCCTAACAGGTGAGCAAGAGATTCTAGGCTGTACTGGACCAAAGGATCAAGGAAGGTCAAATCGCCCAAGAGGCCAGCAAAGAAGCAGGTTGAGTTCCAGGTCTCCATTAGGAGAAGAATGAGGAGAGACATAAGAGCAGTCTTCTAATACTTGCAGGAAAGCCTCAGGGAAGGAGGTGTTGATTCTTCGTAGTAGCTGAAGGAAGGACATGAAGCAGCAGGTGGAAGCTAATCAGAGAGAAATCCAACCCTGGAAATAAGGAGGAATTTTCTTCCGTGGAGTAAGACTCCCTTCCGCTGTAGAATTCTATGCTTTTCTCTGTGCTTTCTGCCACAATGATTGTGCTTCTCTGTTGTTCATGAACAGACAACTTCCCACATGAAGCAGAGGCCAAAGGCCACCAAGAAAGTCAGTGACCGGCCATTCCTAGTCCAAGATCAGCTGCCTTCCTTGAGTAGGTTTCTAATGTGGCCATTGTTTACTTGGTTGCTAATGAGGTTGTTAGTTTGCCCGAAAAGCCACTAGCCTACAGCTGCCTAATTTTCTGTCATGCAGTAAATATTTAATTTGGCCATGGCTGTCAGAAAGCTTTTCAGAGTAAGTGTGGCTATCAGCAGCCAAGAAATTGGCGGTAAAGTCATGCTTCTGAACTCTTCTGAGTGGCTCACATCTATTTTTCTTCTCTTCACAGAACATCTGGAAAAGATGCTCAGTGGTTTCCTGTTGCATTAAGGGAGACGTTGAGGACTTTCCTGTGCCTCCTGACAGGTACCACAGCCTTCTCCTTAAATCCTGGGCATGTTGAAGCACCATTGATGGACTGTAAGAGAATCTGTAAGAGCCTCTCCCCAAGATGGCTTCCTGTCCCAAAGGGCTTGTGTGGGCAAAAGATGAGCAGGCTGACTGGCCGGTCTTAGAAAGGGGCGGCTAAGGTAAATGTTCTTTGACATGTCACCTTCTTTTTTTGCTCAGGTCTGACCAGGCACAGGAACATGGTGAGCAGCACGGCTGCTCCTCTCATGGAGACACATTTTCATCTAGAGGGGCAAGGACAATTTTGGAACATGGCCAGTGGGGATCCATGCCTCAAAACTGGAGGAGGGAGCCTAACAAATTCAAGAAGAGCCCGTTGGATTCATGGGGATATGTTGCAGAGAACTTTGATTTATACATTCAAACGAACCATTATTACTTTCAGGTTTTGATAGGTGTTTGTGTCACCATCAGGAGCCCCAGGAAGGAAGATGTGATGCCTGTTCACAATTATGGGAGGTATCTGGTCTCTCATACCTCCACGGAGGGCGCGCTTCTGCACAATTATGGAGAACTCCACTGAATCGGTAAGGCCTGAACATCTCCTCACCATGCTAATGGCCCTGTCTCTGTGGATTTGTTAATATGCGTATAAAAAGAATATTTGCACTGCTATTTTAGGATCCATTGGAGGAATCCCTTCCAGCAGAAAGCCTGGACAGCCTCCCAGGAGAGAGAGAGAGTTGGATATTCCCTATCTATGCAGGTAGGTAACACGTTGAAGGGAGAAGGTCCCGCTGGTTCACAAGGGGCTTTGGTGGAAAAGATGGACAGGGTGAGTGACTCATCTTGGAAAGGGGAAGCTGAGCAAGCTTGATTCCTTAAACTTCTCACCTTCTACCTCTGGACAAGACTCTAACGGGAGAAGACCAGGACACAGAAGAAGAGCCCTCTCCCAACGGGGAGAAAACACCTTCCTCAGAGATAAGATTTTGGCAATGGGGCCGAAGGAGGCTATGCCATAAATCCTGATGGTGGAGGGAAGAAATTGTGTCATATTTCACCTTAACCTTAAGGCTTCCAAAGGTCCTCTTGCTGTCGGCACATAGGGGGGTTGTATGCACCCTATGCTTTAGCCATCTTATTGAGGTGCAGAGACCTTTGGATTTAGCCTCCATACTGTCATTTGCAGGACTCCATGACAGTCCTGGTGGGCTCCAGAATCAGCAGCCTGGAGGATGTGGACTTCCTATCTGACCTTCCGGTTGAGGAGTCTGAGGGAAGCTGGGAGGATGCTGCAGCGGCTTCTGATGCTAGCGATTCCTCCAGTCCATGGGTAAGAAAGACAAAGTGTTTTCTGATGGGGGGGGATGGAGGTCCTCTATTCACTTCTCCTAAACTGAGTGAACTGTGCTGGAGCACTCTGGGAAGTGGAGCTAGGTGACACCTGGCCCTTGGGACAACATACGTAGGCTAACTATATGCACCCACGTGCATATAGTTTGGTGCCATTGTTTCCTTTGCCAAAAATCAACAGGGAGGGTACATGGCAGTGTACCAAATGAATGTGACCCACCCTGATTAGGCCTTTCCTTTTTGTGTGTCATCCTTTCCAGCACTTCATGCAGGGCTTTAACAGGCAAAGAGTAGAGAGCCTGCTTTTCTGCAGTCGAGCTGGGCTGGAAGTGAGGATTGCTTTTTAAATCCAGAGATTATGCAGCAGGAGAAGCATTGTTTTGATCAGGGATCCCTGTTAGGATATGGTGTGAGCCTAACAGGTTGTCCAGGCAATATATGTGTTCTGTGACTTTAACATGAATATGTATAATATGACTTTAAATTTTAGTGCTGTATCATTGTAATGCTGAGTCATGCTGTAATTAGATAATCACAACTTGTAAACATATTTAAGAAGGGAACTGTAATGTAGTCAGTTGATGACATGCTACCATTGTGGGTAGATTTGCTACCATTGTGCTATCATCGTTGATGGATCTGCTACCATCGTGGTTTGTTACCAGAGTGAACTTGTTATTCTAACCAACTACTGTTTGTATTGTAAGAAGATTTTTGTACCACTTGACTGATTTAACTGGCAAAGTCTTGGATCGTTGAAAAACTATGAGATTGTTTTTTCACTATAAGGTAAACTTTTGATAAATCAGTTTGCACGTATCTTATTCATTGCTCTCAGAAACGTTTTCTCTGTGTTCTATACTCTGCTGGTTGGTAACACGACAATATCCTTAACAATCCCCATTCAATAGGCCCTCTTTTAGGAATGCTGAGTTTCTTTCGCCCCGATGCCTAAAGAGGAACCATTGTCATTCACGGGATTCTCCCAAAGAAGCGCAAGTCACCTAGAAGGTCTCAGCAGCCTGGAAGAGGACTCCCTGGACTCCACTCTCTAATTCAAAGAGGTATCTGTTTCAGATTCTTTATGGATCACCGCATTGTCATGTCGAAAAGTCTTGTGCAGTTCAATGACGCAGTGAGCCATGCTCTGCAGGGTTACTCAAGGCAGACAGTTCATAGTGGAGGGTCCTAACACAAGGTGACCCAGTGGAGAAGCAGATGGCAACCCTCTCCAGTATCCTTACTAAGAAAACCCAATGAAAGGTATCAAAAGGATACAAGCCATGATGCCAGAAAACGACGGTCTCAGATTGGAAGGTGCCTAATCCGCTAACTGGGAAGACCAGAGGGGAATTATAAGAAACTCCAGAAAGAGCCGAATTCTGCAATTGATCTGAGCACAGGTAGGGCAGGGAGAAGGCGGGAGCAGTGAAGTTCAGTCCGATTACTTGTGAGACGTAAATCTCGCCCTTCTTGATGGGCTGCACCAGAAGTTGGCTATTTAGCACAACAGACAGACGGGGCAGATGCTGTGAACGTGCTCATGAGCAGGGGGTGGACTAGAAGACCTCCACGGTCCCCTCCAACTCTGATATTCTGTCTGCCTATAGGACGGCTTCAGCAAGGGAGGTATGGAGATGGAGGGCAGAATCACCCCCACCTACAAAGCCCTGCACGGAGCTTCTTTTCCCTGGATGGGGATGGATGGATGTCTTTTTGTTGTTTTTCTTCTTGTTATTGTTGCTGCTGATCTTGTTCTTGTTCTGAGATTTTTTCAATTTGTTATCATTTTATCTATATTGTTAATGCTAAAAGATAAAAGCAACACTTAAATAAAGTTGTTCATTGGCCACAATTATTTTCCTTTAGCTATCAATGTAGCATTCAGTGGGTGGAATGATAAATAATTGTATAACATCGTATACAGTAAAACTACCAAAACACTTTATATACACTAATTTATATTTAGGCCTATTGTCATTTCACTTTTCTTAGGGACAGGTTGAACTTTAGAACCTATAACTCTCAATGACGGAGAGCAGCTACTATATTAGATAATTAGATAAATGGCAAAAACGTTGGGATAGGAATTGTCAACTGACAATGGCTACTGCATATAAGGAAAACCTTTATAAAATGTTTTATAGGTGGCAATTGCCACCGGCAAGGCTAGCAAAAATGTTCAACACCATGTCCGCCAAATGTTGGAAATGCAATCAGACTCTAGGTACTTATTATCATATGTGGTGGACAGGTAGGAAAGGAAGAAAATATTGGATGAAAATACATATATGGTTGGAAAAGATGACTAAGCAGCATATTGATTTAAAACCAGAAATATTTTTGTTAGATATAATACCCAAAAGCTATGACATATTGGAAAAATGAGAACATCCCATCTGATGAAAATATAATTTAGAAAATACTGGATTGTGCAGAGATGGATAGATTGACATTGAAAATCAAAGATAAAGGAGATTCAGAGAATTATTTCATGTGAAATAGGTTTTTCTCAATGGTTAGAGATGAGAGGTAGACATTAGATGAAGAAAGAACATTACTATATTCAAGTAAAATATGAATGTGGTTTATAGCTATAAGTATGCTAATATCAATAGATAACTTGGAATGAAGAATTTCCATGCATGGCGATTTCAATTAAACTGTAAACAAAATTTCTACTGCAAATGAATGGCAATGTAGGATATTTTGCTTCAATCTTGTCCTCTCAGGAACCTTATTAATTGGTAGTACATTTTCAATTGAAAATGGTTGCTTCAAGTTTACTAAGAATTGAGAACATAAGAGGACCACAAAAGTTCACTCTTTTGCATTACTCACAATTGTTTCCCAGAAACTCAGGAATATAATTTGTTTTTCTTTGGGTGTAGGCTATGCACCGAGGTGAAATTCTTTTTTCCTTCGGCTCTCCGGCACTTGAGAAATCATTAAATAATGATCCGAAGATGTGAAAAACTGAACTCAGTACCCTCTACATGAAAATATGCTCTGCCACTTCTTTTCTTAAATGGAGCTGCAGAACTTCTGAAGGCAAATCATTCCACTGGTAAATAGTCCTAGCTGTTAGGAAGTTTCTCCTTAGTTCTAGGTTCCCCCCCTCCTTGATTAGTTTCCATCCATTGTTCCTTGTCTTGAAGGGCTGCCACAGAGAAGAGGGTGTTGATCCTCCAAAGCAGCTGAGGGAAGGACACGGAGCAGCGGATGGAAGCTCATCAGAGAGAGATCCAACCCTGGAAATAAGGAGGAATTTCCTCACACTGACAACCGTTAAGCAGTGGAACAGTTTGTTTCCAAGACTTCTTTGTGCTCCATTGTTGAGATTTTCAAGAAAAAATTGGGCAATCATTTATCTGAGATGGCAGGAGGAGCCCTTCCTTGGGCAGGGACTTAGACTAAAAGTCGCTTCCTCCCTAGGGTGCCATGATTCCCTCTGTGCTTTGTGCCACAATGATGGTGCTTCTACGTTGTTCGTGAACAGACCACTTCCCACATGAAACCCAGAGGCCAAAGGCTCCCGAGGGAGTCAGCCATCAGCCACTCCTAGACCCAGCTGAGCTGCCATTCTGATGTAGGTATAAAAAATGGCTATTGTTTAACTGTTGCCGAGGGAACGAATTGCCCTGAAAAACCACAGCCACTGCACAGCTGCTCATTCTCCCTTCGTGCAGTGATCGTACAAGCACTTCGTTGGTCATGGCTGTGAGAAGGTTTTTGAGGGTAAGTGTGGCCATCTCAGCTGCCAGGAAACTGGTAGCGCGGGAGAAAGTCAACTCAGTTCTGACTGACAGGTGTCTATTTCTCTTCTCTTTACAGAACATCTGGAAAAGGTGCGAACACCTTTTCTGTTGCCGGAAGAGCAACACGGAAGACCTTCCTGTGCCTCCTGACAGGTACCACCCTCTTCTCCTTAAACCCTGGGTATGGTGGGGCAACACGGATGGGCTGCAGAGTCTGTAAGAGGCTCTTCCAGTCCAGAAGGGGTTTCAGGGGCAAAGAGACGGGCAGGCTTACTGGTTAGGTTGAGAAAGGAGAGGGTCAGCTAGATGTATCTTCTTTGACATGTCACCTTCTTCTTCTTTTGGTCAGGACCGAAGAGGCACAGGAAGCGGATGACCAGCAGGGAGAATGGGAGACACATTTTCATGTGTCTGATGGAGACGTCTCTTCCTTGCCTGGGGTAAGGATGCTTCAGCAACATGGGCAGTGGGGGTTCATTCTTCAAAACCGGGCAGGTTAAGGGAAGAATTCCCCCTTGGTGGGAACCTGGCCAGCCGAGAAAACTGAAGAAGATCGCCTTGTTTCATACCTTCAATGAATGAATTGTTAATTGCAGGTTGTGATGGGTGGTCCTGCCACCGCCCGGAGTCCCAGGAAGGAAGATATCCGGCCCGTTCTCATTTCAAGGAGGTTAGTGTTCTCAGCTGAGGGATTCTGAGGAGAAGGGCTAGAAGAAAGGTTTGGAGAGGGGAAGCATCACTCCCCTCTGCCCGTACTTTTACTAAAAGAAGACTGACTCAAGCCCTTCGTTCTCTCCCCAGAAATGAGAGGACACCGAAGTGGACACCGCGGCTGACTACAATTTGGGAGACCTGCACTGAGTCGGTAAGGCCAGAGCAGCTCCTCCCTCTGGTAATGGCAGATGCCCTGTCTCTGTGCATTTGTTATCATGCCAATAGACTGAATACTTGCATTCTTATTTCAGGATCCATCGGGCGTGGAGGAGGGAGGTGCAGGAGGAGACAGTGCCTGTCTTTCAGGGTAGGTAACACTTTCGAGGGTGAAACTTTAGCAGAAGGGAGGCATCTTTGCCTCTGCCTCTGCTAAAGGAAGAAGGACTCGGCAATTTCACCGCCAGGCCAAGCCCCTTAGCAGGCCAGCTGGAAGGGTTCTTAGAGCCTCCACATGACCCCTCTTTCAAAAGGGCCATGGCTACTTTTGATCTTTGGCCTCTTCGTTTTCTCCCCCCAGAGAGGAAAGGCAAGAGCACTGGAGGTCGCGGCTGTCCACCAGTTTGGAGGCCTGCACTGAGTTGGTAAGTCCTGGACAGATCTTCCCCATCTGAAAAGAAGTCCTGTCTCTGTGGATTTCTTGGTATGCCAAGAGACGGCATCTTTGGCTTTTGATTTCAGGAACCACAAGACCAACCGGTGCAGGCGGAGATCTCTCCCGAGGTTTTTGAGACGTCTTCAGAGGTAAGAAAGTTTTGGCTATGGGAAGTGGGAGAAATTGGGCTATAGAGCCTTCTAAGCTTAAGGCTTGGAAAGGCTCTCTTGCTGTTGGCCCATAGAGCCATGGGAATCTTATTGGGACACAGAAAGTTTAGCAACCCTCCTGTCATTTGCAGGATTCGCTGACAGTCCTGGCGGGCTCCAGGACCAGCAGCCTCTGGGACGTGGACTCCCTCGCTGACCTTCTGGAGGAGGAATCTGAGGACTGCTGGGACCAGGATGCGGAGGCTTCTTCCAGTCCATGGGTAAGAAAGACAAAGGGTTTTCGATTGGGAGGTCTGGTGGGATCGCTTCCTTTGCTACAAAGTAGCGGAGACTGGTGTCCTAAATGGGAAATGGGATCCCCATTCAATAGGCCCTCTTTTAGGAATTCTGTTTTTTTTTCCTCTGATGGCTAAAGAGGAATGACTGTCATTCACAGGATTCTCCAGAGGAAGGGGAAGACACCCTGGAGGATCTCAGTAGCCTGGAAGAGGACATCCTGGACACCCTGGAACGTCTTCTTCAATGAGAAGAGGTATCTATTTTACCTTCTACACGGGTCAATGCCTTGCCTTGCGAAGCTCAAAGAAGCAATGAGCTATGCTGTGCAGGGCCGGTTAGGGCAGATAGGTCATAGTCGAGGGTGCTTACACAACATGGCCAGCACCCTCGAAGGAAATGGCAACCCTCTCCGGTATCCTTAGTAAGAAAACCCCAGGAAAAATATCTAAGGGCCACGATGCCAGAAGATGAGCCCCTCAGATTGGAAGAGTGGAGGGCAATTACAAGTAGCTCCAGAAAGAGCAAAGTGGACCTAACGATAGCCTTTGATTCCTCACTCAGATGCTTCCTCAGATTCGTCTCCAGAGGTCAGCTTGAAGGTGGAGGAGGAACCAGCACCAGCCACCTCAGGAGGTGAGTTGGTCAATAGCTCTGAGTAGCCTGCTGAGAGTGATTTGGCTGAAATAACAGCTGGAAGGTGATGCTGGGAACGTGTTCATGGGAAGGGGGTTGGACTAGAAGACCTCCAAGGTCCCTTCAAACTCTATTATTCTGTCTGCCTATAGGATGGCTTCAGCAACGTAGGGTATTGGTGTCGTCCGCCACCAATCTGCGGAGCTGGCAGCGTAGTCCGACAGTGAGGAGGCTGAGGAAGAACATGGGCCAGTCCAGGAGGCTGGGGAAAGCCCGGATCTTTACAACTGCTTCGCAACGAGATCGCCAAGAAGTGACGAGGACAATCGGCGCCGGGGCCTGCCCCAAGACCACAGAAAACGTGGTCGGGAAACGCCCTGAGCCCTATCTAGGGGAGACCCTGGGTCAGGTGCGCAACAACACGAGGGGACGTGGAGCCCCAACCCTCCTGCCACTTAACCTTGGCGGCAAAAGTATTCTTGTCAATAATCTGCAGGGGACTCCGGCTTAATCATTGGTTGACTCTGGAGCTACAACTAACTTTATGGACATGGGGTTTGCAGTCACTCAGTGTCCAGTGCATCCTACCGTGTTTGTGGAGACCATTGATGGCCTGGTGCTTCTGTCTGGGCCTATTAACGGCCACACTCACCCTTGTACCTGACCATCGGGTCTCATGAGGACGCTATTCAGTTTTATTTTACCTCCGGCCTACATTTTCTCGTGGTTTTGGGCTTGGCTTGGCTCAGGAAATACGACTCACAGATCTATTGGTCCCAGAACTTCATCTCTTTTCTGAGCTGGCAATGGGTGGACCTCATCTGCCAAGTCTGCGCAGGCCAGGTGCTGGGTCCAACTGGGGTGTCCTTGCCTTCCGACCTCAAGGACTTTGAGGATGTTTTCAGTGAGCAGGACCAATTGCCCCCGCACCAACCATAACACTACCCCATTGTTTTGATTCTGGATGCTCCATTCCCAGTGTGGCGTTTTTATTCAATGTTGGAACCTGAATTGGCTGCATCATGGGACTTTATGGACAAAAACCTTTTATCTGGCCCTCATCGTTGCCACTGTCCGCCCCAGTCCTGTTCGTGAAAAAGAAGACTGGAGACTTGTGGCTTTGTTGCAACTACCGCAAGTTAAATGCCATCACAATGTGCACCCAGTATCCTCTGCTCCTTATTCCTGAACTCTTGGAAGGGCTTTTAGAGGCTGCTGTGTTCACTAAATTGGACTTGCGAGGAGTTTATAATCTTGTTTGGATCGTCCCAGGGATGAATGGAAGACGGCGTTTGGCACTCATTCTGGACATTTTGAGCATACGGTCATGCCGTTTGGGCTGACCAATGCTCCTGCCACCTTCCAACATTTCATGAATGACATTTTTAGGGACCTCTTGGACAAGTTTGTTGTAATTTATTTAGATCATCTACTCTCCTTCCCGGGAGAACCACCAACAGCATCTCCCCCTGTTCCTGCAACATCTTCGGGAGTATCATCTGTATGCTAAACTAGAGAAATGCCAGTTTTTCCAGTCCACTGTTGAGTTCCTGGGCATTGAATCCCTCCCGTGGGCATTGCCATGGAGTCGATCATGCTGGAGTCTTTGCGTAGTTGGCAAGCGCCTTGGTGAGTGAAGGATATCCAGTGGCTCCTCGGGTTCGCCAACTACTATTGGACCTTTATCCCCGGCTTTGCTGCCTGGACCACGCCCATCACTCGGCTTCTGCAGAAAAAGGCCCCGTTCCGGGAGGTTACCCCCGAGCAGCAGGCATTCCAGGCCTTGAAACAGGCCTTCATGAAGGAGCCTATCTTGAAGCATCCTGACCACCACTGTCTGTTTGGGGTAGAAGCAGATGCATCGGGTGTTGCTATTGCTGCGGTGTTGCTACAGGCTTGCACCGCAGGCGGTACCCTCTTCCCTTGCGCATATTTTTCACGGAAGCTCAACCCTTCCAAGTACAATTACACCATCTGGGAGAAGGTGGTACTGGCCATTAAGATGACGTTTGAGATCTGGAGACATCTTCTGGAGAGGGCCTGGCATCAAATGGAAGTCCGGACAGACCATAAAAACTTGGACTTACTACAGACCGCCCGGAAACTGAACCAACAGTAGATTCGGTGGTCCCTCTTCCTTGCCAGGTTCAATTTCTGCATTACCTACATCCTTAGTGGTCGCAACCAAACGCTGGATGCGCTCTAGTGGAAACCAGAGTAGTCCCACATCAAAAACCTGCTTCTGCTCCCGACAGTGTTGCCTGTAGAGTCTTTCTCTGTGGTTTAGGAACCAGTGGATTTATGGGGTCAGATACGGGAAGCGCAGCGTCATGATGCCCACGTGAAGAATGGAAGGAAGAGGTAGGGCCCGCCTCTCCAAGGACGTTTTATGTGGAACGCTTGCGGTACCGAGACAGGCTCTACGTGCTGGTGGGGCCGCTCTGGGGACTTATCTTGCCGCAGTGCCATGTTAATCCTGTGACGGGGCACTTTGGCCTCTTTAAGACACTGAATCTAGTTTCTCGCACTTTTGGTGGCCCCGATTGAGACACGATGTCCAGGCTTATGTCACATCTTGTGTTCACTGCTGACAGGCCAGGTCGGCAACCAGAGCCCCTTCAGGGCTGTTCCAGCCATTGCCAACACCAGAGAGAACCTAGGGTGCCATTTCCATGGACTTCTTGACAGAATTACCTCCGTCTTCCGGATTCATGACCGTGTTCGTGGTGGGCGACGTGCTGACGAAGATGGCACATTTCAATCCATGTTGGGGTTTACCAACGGCTCACGTCACCGCCCACATGTTTATCCAACATGCCTTCCGGCTGCACGGCCTACCTGATATGGTCGTTTGGGATAGAGATGCTCAATTTACTGCCCAGTTCTGGAAAGGGCTGATGACAGCCTTTGACGTGAAAATGTGCCTGTCATCGGCACATCATCCGGATACCGACGTTGGGTCTGAGAAAGTTATTGACATTCTGGAACAATACCTGCGCTGCTTCGTGAAAAAGCAACAAGATAATTGAGAGAGCAGAGTTCACGTTTAACAATTCGCAGCACATGCGCGACCCCTCCACACTCCCCCCAGTTTTGGCACGTGATGGCAAAAACGTTCCTCATCACTGCTGTAGGATATCTTGCTTGAGTCGGGGGCTGGACTAGAAGACCTCCAAGCTCCAAGTTGTTTTGAGAACCTGGCTTCTCCATTACTTTTGCTTGCCAGAAGGACGCAAAAGCTCATCACATGACCCTGGGAGACTGCAACCGTCATAAAGATGAGTCAGTTGCAAGTGTCTGAATATAGATCACGTGACCGTGGGGATGATGCGATGGTCATTAAATATGAAAAACGGTCATAAGTCCATTTTTTCAATGGTGTTCTAACTTTGAACTGTTGTAACTCGAGAATCACCTGTACTTTCTGCAGCATCAAGCGGTGTATTGTCAATAAGAGGTGGAATTTTGTTCAGCGACTTCAGGCAGATCTGTCCTTGGAACATCGTGATGGTAGGCACAGAAAGCAAGTAGAACTGCTAGGCTGGCATAAACTTTGTATTCTACCGGAAAGGAGTTTTACAGACCAGTACTCAGGTTACAGTATCTAACAGGCTATAATTTCATGCACGTGATGCTACGTTTTTGCTACAATACATACGCCAGCATAATACTGTATAGAATAAGATACACAAATGAGACAACTAAAATGGCAGGGAAAGTGCATGTCTTAACCTGGCACGAAGAATTCCCATGCATGGCCATTTCAATTGAACTGTAAACAAAAAATTTACCACAAGTGAATGGCAATGTAGCATACCTTGCTTGGATACATCACGAGTAAATGCCCTTCCTGGGCAGACCCTAACTTCCAAACTGGTAACTCAGGGGTTAACTACCCTAGACAAGCCCACCTCCCCTTCTTTTGTTCTCCCCTTACCTGTAGTTCCACCTCCAGGGTACTTAAGGCCTCCTCACGTAGACACCAGCCTTGTTCCTGAAGATACCTGTAAGAAAGCAGACAAGCATTAATAAAGATATCCTTGATGAACCAATCCAGGTGTCCTCATAAGTTATTGGGCCCAAACGCGATCCAAGGTAACAAAATGGTAGCAGTCGATGGTTGGGCAACCCAATAACCAGAAGATATGCCAGAAAAGAATCGCAAGACAGAGGAGAGAAAAAAGCCACAAACAAGATCAGAAACAAAGAGGCTGGAAAAACAACAGCCCACACTCGAAGACATGGCAGCAAAAACGACGTCGGAAGACGAAAGAGAAAATAGCCCCGAAATCTACTCATCGGACAATGAGCAGGGACCGGATGACCTGAGCGGGGAAGAGCCCGAACGAGCAGACATCAGCAGGCTCAGACGCGAAATGCTGAGCCTACTGGAAACCCCCGCCACAGATGAAGACCTCGTGCCCGGCATCAGCAACCTCATCCGAAGCTGGGACGAGGCCAGAAGGAGCCAGGGACACAAAGCGGGACAGCCGGACACAAGCCCGGTAAACCCCCCCCCCCTGAACAATTGCTACCTGAAAAGCAAGGGAGGCGCTGCCGCACCAATCCTGGAGTGGTGGCCATCTTTAAACACGTGGCCAAAAAAGATGGCCGACCTCCAAAACATTACATTTGAATATGCAAAATGGCTGGCCAATGAGATGCCGGAACCCCAAAAACTACAATATGGGGGTGAATTCCACGGACGAAAGTGAGGAATCACCCCCCGAAGACACCCCTACCGAGCGGCAGGTGGAAAAAGCGATAAAAACGCTCACCGCCGCCTTTGGGCCTAAAATGAGAATTCTAAAGGGGCCCCCCAAGACGCCCAAAAAACCCAAGGGGGAAGGGAGAAGACCCCCCAACTTCCTACCGAGGGACGCGGACGCCGCTGGGGACCCACCGATGCCGCAGCGCCACCCGGCCGTGGTACGACACCCCACTCCCAAGCCACGCCTGCCGGAAAGGGCCGAATGGAGAGGATACTCACCGCCACCGTCAGGACCGCCGCAGACGGGAACCAGGGGTCAGCCAGCAGAGAGAGCAGCCCTCCCGGACCACCGCTGGACATCTGGAGCCGGAGCAGAGGCCTACCCATCCTGGAGAAGCGGCCTCACCGGAGCAGTGACGAGAGGATCCTTCCCCGACGAAGCCACGACAGGAATGGACTCCGCGTATGAGCAGAAGATCCTGTGGACCAAGAAAGAAAAAAAAATGCAAGGAGGGATTTTTAAATTACCTACCAGCGTTCCTGAGCCATTCTGCTGCTATCAGCACGTCAAACACCATGGACAGCAACAGCCAGCTGTGAGTAACACACAAAATAACACAGGGAACTTACCAAATGGGTTCCCTGCACTAAAAATGGAGGGATCAAACCTAATGGAGTGGTATCAACAATTCCAAGTCATCCTCTTAAAGGAAAATATGATGTTTTTCATCACTGATCCACCAGATAGACCCTGGACTTTTGAAATGGACTGCATGCACCACAAAGCGTTTTATCTGCTGATTTCCAGCATATCACCCACCATCTATTATAGTATTGAAAATGACTTAACTGTATTTGATATTGTTCAAAAAATGTTTGGTTACTTTTATAGTGACAGTGTAGCCACCACCACAAAAATCTCCAAAGACTTCTACTCAGCCAGAATCAAACCTGGGGTGTCAATGGGGGAACGTTTGATGGAATTAAATGCAGCTAGGGCAGAACTACAACTGAGGGGGGAAATTGTCTCCGAACAAACAATGAAAAGCATTATACTTAACTCACTAGACCCTTCCTGGCAAACATTCCTCACACATCTAAACATCCTCAGCCTAGGGCACATGACAGTAGATAGCCTCTCCAACCTCCTGATTGCAGAAGACAATCACAGAAAAGGCCAACAAATAACTCACAGAGAACACAGACAGACACGGAGGGTAGCCTTTACAGACAACTCTTGAGATTCCACAGAATGTTACAACTGTGGATTAAGGAGACACTACAGACGAGACTGCACCAAGGGCAACAGAGATCGAAGTAAACACGAACAATGCAGTAGACACCCAGAAAGGCGCCACCACGACAACAGAATAAAGTGCAAAGACTCACCTAGGCCCTGGGAGAGAAAGGGACGGGTCGTTGTGCAGGGTAGGGGGGCCCACACACGAAACCCCACAAGAGAGCAAACCAGGCGGAGAGGGATCCTGGTGGCTCATCGACTCTGGAGCCACCAACCACACCACATGCGACAGGGAGCTCCTCTCTTCCTTCACAAAGGAAGACAACCTAATTAAAGTAGCAAACCAAAGTGATGTAAGGGTAACAGGGAAAGGCAACGTAGTACTCCCCAACATACGCAGACTAGAGGGGGTATTACTAGAACCTGAGATACCCCACAACATACTTGCCTCCCTGAAACTCAGCAAGGAAGCAGGGATAGAGATCAGCATCAAGGAGGGAGGAATCACCATGGCCAGGGATAATAAAACCATTGGGAAAATCACAGTCAGAGGGGGGCTGCCTTATTTTCAACCAACCAAAGCTGACTCACATAACGAAGACACCGACACGGGAGGTGAAACAAAAGGGGGCAAACCCAAGAGCAATGAGAAACAAGAAAGAGAGGATGCACACCCTCACAAGGGAGGCACACAAGGCACAGGGAAGATCAATTTAGGGAAGCCCCTCCACGATGAGTTTGCACATCTGCTCCACCGCAGACTAGGGCACGCCAGCTTCCCAGTTATCCAAAAGGTTGCCAGTTGTACTGAGGGATCCAAAATAAAGAACTGTGAAACTTACTTGGACTGCTCTGTATGTAAATGCTCTAAGCTCAAGATGGCCCCCAGGTCCAAAAAGGCCACACGCTCTACCAACCACACATTTGAAATGGTACACATGGACCTCGTAGGCCCCCTGAAGCCGTCCATAAAGTATGGCAAGAGGTTCTTCCTAACCATAGTGGACGATTACAGTCGTTACGGCTTCGTATATACACTAAGACACAAAAACGAGACTTACCAGAAATTCAAAGAATTCTATAAACGGGTAGAAATACAACACGACACAAAAATAAAGAAAATAATGACAGATAGAGGATCAGAATTCCTATCTGGAGACTTCTCACATTGGTTGAAGTCAAAGGGTGTTCTGCATTTTACATCTTCGCCTTTCTCAGCTTTTCAGAATCGGGGGGCAGAACGAAAAAAATTCCACCCTGCAGAAAATGATGAGATGCGTCCTCGAGGACGCTGGACTAGGCCAACACTACTGGACCGAAGCCCTAGTCTACTCTAACTACACCATCAACAGGCTCTGGTCCAGTGTACTAGACAAGACACCTTATGAAGTCACGTACAACAAAAAACCACAGATATCTCACCTGCACATTTTTGGGGTCACTGCAGACGTACACATACCAAAATAACTACGCAGAAAGGGAGACAAGGTATCTAAACGACTCAGATTCATGGGCTATGAGCCAAGCACAAAGGGATTCAGGTTCATAGATAGTAATAATAGATTCATCATCTCCAGAACTGCCACATTCCACGAACAGGCAAACTGGTCAAGAATACACCTGAATGAACTACAACACCAGATAGAAGCCAATCACAACAAGCAAGGCAAAAGTGATCACCCCGACATAGACTACACACACACAAGGGAAGAGAAATCAGAACAACAGGGAGGCAAAAACACAACACAGAAGTCAAGCCAAAATAAACAGAAGGTAGACTCACTCACCAACAGAGAAGCGAGGTACATGCACGACATGGAGACCCTACCAGGTAGGCCAGTCAGGGCCAATAGAAACCAAATGCCCAAGAGACTCAATGACTACGTCATGCACCTACAATCCAGCCCCATCACCCCCGAAACATACGATGACGCCGACTGGGCCGGTGACACAAAGAGCAGGAAAAGTACCTCAGGGTACATCTTCTTCCTGAATGACTGTCCCGTATACTGGTACACCGGTAAGCAGAATCTCGTGGCCACATCCACCACTGAGGCTGAATACATATGCTTATCCAAGGCCATAACCAGCCTCATATGGTTCGACGAGCTACTCACCAATATCTGGGCAGAACCCACACACCCCATTCACATATTTGAGGATAACAAGGCAGCCATAGAAATATCCACCTCAGATGCTATAGGTCATAGGTCTAGGCATATAGACATCAAACATAAACACGTGAGACAATTCCATAAGTCAGGATTCATCACCATCATACACTGTGACACAGAACACCAGACAGCAGACATACTCACAAAGCCTCTACAACACAAGCAACATTCATACCTTAAATCTAGACTTTGTGTCACACCCGTAAACCCACATTAATCAGGGCCAATCAATCCCAGGGGTGGGCATTTAGAGGGGGATTTGTCACGAGTAAATGCCCTCCCTGGGCAGACCCTAACTTCCAAACTGGTAACTCAGGGGTTAACTACCCTAGACAAGCCCACCTCCCCTTCTTTTGTTCTCCCCTTACCTGTAGCTGCACCTCCAGGTTACTTAAGGCCTCCTCACGTAGACACCGGCCTTGTTCTTGAAGATACCTGTAAGAAAGCAGACAAGCATTAATAAAGATATCCTTGATGAAACAATCCATGCGTCTTCATAAGTTATTGGGCCCAAACTCGATCCAAGGTAACAGGATATTGTGCTCTCAGGAATCTTGTTAATTGGTACATTTCAATTGAAAAGGAAAAGTTGATTTACGTTTACTAAGAATTGAGAATATAAGAGGACCATGAAAGTTCATTCTTCCGCTTTACTCACAAATGTCTCCGCTCTTCTTTGTTCCTCAGGATCACCATCTAAATGGGAAAGAAATTCCTATTTAATTCCTCCGTCTGATGGTCAACCAGACTGACCTTCTCTATTAGGAATCATAAACCCATCTGTTGAAATAGCGCCCCCCAAAATGTTATTGGCACATGCTCGGTTCTATCTAGCTAGGGCAATTCTGAGGCCAATTTATACCTTTTTTTCTTCCCCACTTCCTAATTAAAAGCAATTTGGGGGATTATTTATTATATATTCAAGGAGCACTGATGATGTTTTTCGATAAATGTCTTAAACAAAATAACTAACCTGGATCCTTTCTTGGAATATGCATTTACAGTACTTATGAAAGAAAGGTTCTATATTGACCATATAATCACAGACTGGAAGGTCAAATCCTGAAGAGACATTTATCAGAGGCCATTAATGTCATCTAGAAGCTGAATTTAACAGAATAACAGAGTTGGAAGGGACCTTGGAGGTCTCCTAGCCCAACTCCCTGGTCAAGCAGGAGACCATGGACCATTTCAGACAAATGGCTATCCAATCTCTTCTTTAAAACCTCACTGATAGAACAGCCATCCATTCTCCAGAAAACCTGTTCCAGTGGTTAATTGTTCTTCCGATCGGGAAGTTTCTCCTTCGTTCTAGGTTGATCCTCTCCTTCATCACTTTCCACCTGTTACAGCCACTTCTCTGTGACAGCCCCTCCGATGTTGGAAGACTGCTATCATGTCACCCATAGTCTTTATCTTTCTTAGATATAGCCAGTTCCTGCAACCCTTCATCATATGTTTTAGTCTCCAGCCCCCTAATCATCTTGATTGTTCTTCTCTGCACCCTTTCTATAGACTCAGCATCTTTGTTGTATTGGGCTGGCCAAAACTGGAGATAATATTCCAAAATATGCTCTTATTAAAGCAATGTGGTATGTATCTTCTTCCATTTCCTGATCTCTACACCACCACCACCACCACCAAGGCATTAAAAAGTGGCTGTTTTCCCTCCCCTTGGGGCAGGATGTTTTTCAGTGGACGTAGTTTTTCATCTGAACGTGGAAGCTTCCTCTGGTGTGATGCGTTTTTTTGGTTGTTGATGATGCCGATAATATTGCTTACTACCCAAAGTCATATGTCACATGGGTGGCTAGATACATTGAAATAAATAAAATTGTCTTGATTATCTAGTGATAACTTCCAAGTTATTCGCATTTTTCAAGTTTCCCATATCTCAGCTGCCACTCAAGCACTCCTCTAGGCCATGGACCACAGTAACCGACCTAGTCAAATATTCTATACGAAGGATGTGTTGTCCAAATGAAATAGAAGAATGCAAGAATGAATCCTCCTGGGAATGCATCAATACAGAAGAGATATTAGATTTTTAAGAGACACCAATTATTTTAATCAGTGCAATCTGCTTTTCCTATTGCCATATGATCAGAACAGCAAAAGCAAGAGTTCAATAGGTCTCTCACTAACCAATTATGGAAAACGTGCTACTTGCCATTTCCACAATTCTTCTCAAAAAGTCCATTCACTGGGTAAATCCACTGCATCTGACGACAGAGCTGCAACTGTTTTACCATAATGTCCTGCAAAACAGAGAAAGGCACAATAAAAAGGAAAGTCCAAGAGGTCCTTTAATATGATGAGATAATTAAATGAAGTGCTAATGTCTTTAGCTCTTTCCTGCCTTCATTAAGCTGTTGTTTTAGTAGAGTGTATTAAGAGGAAACTAAAAACCTAGCAAAATTATACTGTGTGTGTTATGTATATAACGTTGGCGGGAAATTTAAACAACAATAGGTCATTTGTGATTGGTCAGCTCCCGGCCCATCAAGGTATATAAAGGGAGCTGTTTGACTGTACCTCCAGCTGAAGTCTCACTCTAAATTCAAGAGCTGTTGTTACGCACTAGTTGCTCCTACCTCTTCATTCCCACGACTCAACGTTGGCGACGAAGGTAGGATTGAGGCAATGAGAAGCAAGCCGGAAAAGAGCTAACAACAGCGGATTCAGCCAGGCTGACGAGCCCCGTACATGGCAGGACTACCACAATGTCTGCCTATGTACCACCAAAGCCTTTCGACCCAGCCAGAGAGAAGTGGGGGTCGTATATGACTCGGTTTGAGTGTTCCCTGGAAGTCAGCGACATGCAGGGCCTCCCCGACAACCGGAACAGAGCCCTATTCCTCAGCCACTGCGGACCGGAGGTCTTCGACATGGCTGAATCACTTTCGGAACCGACTCCGGTTCAGACTATATTGTGGGAAGCCTCACTTAGGGCATATTACCAACAACTACCGGTAGATGGCGCTACCGTGGAGGCACAGACTGTAGTAACTCACAAAGGTGCCTTCAAATGTACCAGGCTGCATTTTGGAGTCAGCATAGCCCCCGGACTATTCCAAATTACCATGGAGCGTCTGTTACAAGGACTGCCAGGGGTGGTGCCTTATTTTGATGATGTCCTCATCAAAGGAAGGAAGGGAAGAGAAATTAGAGTAGGAGTGAGGGTATGAGAGGGAGGAAGAGAGGAGGAGGAGGAGAAAGGAAAGGAAGTAGGGAGGAGAAGAAGGGGGGGGAGAGAAAGTAAGAAGGAAAGAAAAAAGAGAAGAGGTAGGTTTGAGGAGAAAGATTGCTGTGCAATAAAAAAGATGAAAGGGAAGAAAGCCAACCCCAAACAAATATAAAAATATTAAGATAAAGAATGACTTGTTAAACTTTAAAGAATGAAAGAGAACAAATATGAATAAATAGCAATAATTAGAAACACACATAGAAACATACAATGTATTTTCTTTGAACAGGGTATTTGGCCGGTTCACAAATTTAAACAGTGTTTAGTCATTTCAATTAAATTTACAATTTCTCTATTTCCTTTTTGCCATACTTATTCCTCTCCTATTTTTTTAAAAAAACCAATATTACCCTTCATCCTCATCTCTAATCTTCATCAAATTCAATTTTCCCTTCTATTCTATATTATACCCCTTCCCATTGTCATCTATTTTTATATCCATCTGCACATTGGTTAATTATGTAATATTCCAGTTGTTGAATACAAATTCAACATTTTAATATAAATCAATTAGTTATATAATGATCTTTTTTGTATATTAATCAATATGAACATGAATATTCCAATTATTTCCATGCAATCCAAATTCTTACAAATCAATTCATTATATTTACCAATAATAACCAAATAATTTCCCCCATATATTCCTCCAAACCACAACCATTGCTGCTTTCAACGCAATATACAATTAATAGTATCTCAATTATTACAACTCCCTAGTTAAACAGAGCTTTTTTTCTTTTGTGTTTTAAAATCTTGAACTCTCCTCTTTTGCCCTAATTTTCCCATTGTTTGCAGTTTTGCACTTACCTCTTTTGGTGAGGAAAAAGAAAAAGACATCACTCTCTGCCTCATTTTGTCACGTTGCAACAAAGACCCTGCTTTACTTTCAGTTTCGCTTTTTCAGCATAGCTAGGGGTAAAAAACTGCTCCAACACTGTTTGCACCTGGCAAAAGACCCCTGCGCAAAACAGGTGAGAGCAAATCAGCTGAGAGTTGAGAGACCAATCTAATCAATTTGTGGTAATTAACCTATGCTAAAGCTGACAGAGGCTGTTTTTTTTATTTTTGCAGGCACCGGTCTACTCATTTCTTTTCTTTTAACACGCATCAGCTGTAGGGCGGCCCTTTGAAGCCCCGCGGCAAGAGTTTAAACCGTTTTTTCCCTCTAGACATCAGCTGAGACTCAGAAGGCAGCAATAGATTGGCAGTGGGCAGGGTAAGCGACCGGCGACCTCCTGGGAACCGGTTTGGGGGCGTGGCCAGCCAATCTCATTACCGCTTCTTCGAACTATTAAATATTTTTATTACCAGTTCTTGCGATCTGCTGCGAACCGGGAGCAACCCACCACTGCCATGGATTGGGACCCCCTAACAGGTGAGCAAGAGATTCTAGGCTGTACTGGCCCAAAGGATCAAGGAAGGTCAAATCGCCCAAGAGGCCAGCAAAGAAGCAGGTTGAGTTCCAGGTCTCCATTAGGAGAAGAATGAGGAGAGACATAAGAGCAGTCTTCTAATACTTGCAGGAAAGCCTCAGGGAAGGAGGTGTTGATTCTTCGTAGTAGCTGAAGGAAGGACATGAAGCAGCAGGTGGAAGCTAATCAGAGAGAAATCCAACCCTGGAAATAAGGAGGAATTTTCTTCCGTGGAGTAAGACTCCCTTCCGCTGTAGAATTCTATGCTTTTCTCTGTGCTTTCTGCCACAATGATTGTGCTTCTCTGTTGTTCATGAACAGACAACTTCCCACATGAAGCAGAGGCCAAAGGCCACCAAGAAAGTCAGTGACCGGTCATTCCTAGTCCAAGATCAGCTGCCTTCCTTGAGTAGGTTTCTAATGTGGCCATTGTTTACTTGGTTGCTAATGAGGTTGTTAGTTTGCCCGAAAAACCACTAGCCTACAGCTGCCTAATTTTCTGTCATGCAGTAAATATTTAATTTGGCCATGGCTGTCAGAAAGCTTTTCAGAGTAAGTGTGGCTATCAGCAGCCAAGAAATTGGCGGTAAAGTCATGCTTCTGACCTCTTCTGAGTGGCTCACATCTATTTTTCTTCTCTTCACAGAACATCTGGAAAAGATGCTCAGTGGTTTCCTGTTGCATTAAGGGAGACGTTGAGGACTTTCCTGTGCCTCCTGACAGGTACCACAGCCTTCTCCTTAAATCCTGGGCATGTTGAAGCACCATTGATGGACTGTAAGAGAATCTGTAAGAGCCTCTCCCCAAGATGGCTTCCTGTCCCAAAGGGCTTGTGTGGGCAAAAGATGAGCAGGCTGACTGGCCGGTCTTAGAAAGGGGCGGCTAAGGTAAATGTTCTTTGACATGTCACCTTCTTTTTTTGCTCAGGTCTGACCAGGCACAGGAACATGGTGAGCAGCACGGCTGCTCCTCTCATGGAGACACATTTTCATCTAGAGAGGCAAGGACAATTTTGGAACATGGCCAGTGGGGATCCATGCCTCAAAACTGGATGAGGGAACCTGATCAGCCTAACAAATTCAAGAAGAGCCCGTTGGATTCATGGGGATATGTTGCAGAGAACTTTGATTTATACATTCAAATGAACCATTATTACTTTCAGGTTTTGATAGATGTTTGTGTCACCATCAGGAGCCCCAGGAAGGAAGATGTGATGCCTGTTCACAATTAATGGAGGTATCTGGTCTCTCATACCTCCACGGAGGGCGCGCTTCTGCACAATTATGGAGAACTCCACTGAATCGGTAAGGCCTGAACATCTCCTCCCCATGCTAATGGCCCTGTCTCTGTGGATTTGTTAATATGCCTATAAAAAGAATATTTGCACTGCTATTTTAGGATCCATTGGAGGAATCCCTTCCAGCAGAAAGCCTGGACAGCCTCCCAGGAGAGAGAGAGAGGTGGAGATTCCCTATCTATGCAGGTAGGTAACACGTTGAAGGGAGAAGGTCCCACTGGTTCACAAGGGGCTTTGGTGGAAAAGATGGACAGGGTGAGTGACTCATCTTGGAAAGGGGAAGCTGAGCAAGCTTGATTCCTTAAACTTCTCACCTTCTACCTCTGGACAAGACTCTAATGGGAGAAGACCAGGACGCAGAAGAAGAGCTCTCTCCCAATGGGGAGAAAACACCTTCCTCAGAGATAAGATTTTGGCAATGGGGCCGAAGGAGGCTATGCCATAAATCCTGATGGTGGAGGGAAGAAATTGTGTAATATTTCACCTTAACCTTAAGGCTTCCAAAGGTCCTCTTGCTGTCGGCACATAGGGGGGTTGTATGCACCCTATGCTTTAGCCATCTTATTGAGGTGCAGAGACCTTTGGATTTAGCCTCCATACTGTCATTTGCAGGACTCCATGACAGTCCTGGTGGGCTCCAGAATCAGCAGCCTGGAGGATGTGGACTTCCTATCTGACCTTCCGGTTGAGGAGTCTGAGGGAAGCTGGGAGGATGCTGCAGCGGCTTCTGATGCTAGCGATTCCTCCAGTCCATGGGTAAGAAAGACAAAGTGTTTTCTGATGGGGAGGGATGGAGGTCCTCTATTCACTTCTCCTAAACTGAGTGAACTGTGCTGGAGCACTCTGGGAAGTGGAGCTAGGTGACACCTGGCCCTTGGGACAACATACATAGGCTAACTATATGCACCCACGTGCATATAGTTTGGTGCCATTGTTTCCTTTGCCAAAAATCAACAGGGAGGGTACATGGCAGTGTACCAAATGAATGTGACCCACCCTGATTAGGCCTTTCCTTTTTGTGTGTCATCCTTTCCAGCACTTCATGCAGGGCTTTAACAGGCAAAGAGTAGAGAGCCTGCTTTTCTGCAGTCGAGCTGGGCTGGAAGTGAGGATTGCTTTTTAAATCCAGAGATTATGCAGCAGGAGAAGCATTGTTTTGATCAGGGATCCCTGTTAGGATATGGTGTGAGCCTAACAGGTTGTCCAGGCAATATATGTGTTCTGTGACTTTAACATGAATATGTATAATATGACTTTAAATTTTACTGCTGTATCATTGTAATGCTGAGTCATGCTGTAATTAGATAATCACAACTTGTAAACATATTTAAGAAGGGAACTGTAATGTAGTCAGTTGATGACATGCTACCATTGTGGGTAGATTTGCTACCATTGTGCTATCATCGTTGATGGATCTGCTACCATCGTGGTTTGTTACCAGAGTGGACTTGTTATTCTAACCAACTACTGTTTGTATTGTAAGAATATTTTTGTAAAACTTGACTGATTTAACTGGCAAAGTCTTGGATCGTTGAAAAACTATGAGATTGTTTTTTCACTATAAGGTAAACTTTTGATAAATCAGTTTGCACGTATCTTATTCATTGCTCTCAGAAACGTTTTCTCTGTGTTCTATACTCTGCTGGTTGGTAACACGACAATATCCTTAACAATCCCCATTCAATAGGCCCTCTTTTAGGAATGCTGAGTTTCTTTTGCCCCGATGCCTAAAGAGGAACCATTGTCATTCACGGGATTCTCCCAAAGAAGCGCAAGTCACCCTAGAAGGTCTCAGCAGCCTGGAAGAGGACTCCCTGGACTCCACTCTCTAATTCAAAGAGGTATCTGTTTCAGATTCTTCATGGATCACCGCATTGTCATGTCGAAAGGTCTTGTGCAGTTCAATGACGCAGTGAGCCATGCTCTGCAGGGTTACTCAAGGCAGACAGTTCATAGTGGAGGGTCCTAACACAAGGTGACCCAGTGGAGAAGCAAGTGGCAACCCTCTCCAGTATCCTTACTAAGAAAACCCAATGAAAGGTAACAAAAGGATACAAGCCATGATGCCAGAAAACGACGGTCTCAGATTGGAAGGTGCCTAATCCGGTAACTGGGAAGACCAGAGGGGAATTATAAGAAACTCCAGAAAGAGCCGAATTCTGCAATTATCTGAGCACAGGTAGGGCAGGGAGAAGGCGGGAGCAGTGAAGTTCAGTCCGATTACTTGTGAGACGTAAATCTCGCCCTTCTTGATGGGCTGCACCAGAAGTTGGCTACTTAGCACAACAGACAGACGGGGCAGATGCTGTGAACCTGCTCCTGAGCAGGGGGTGGACTAGAAGACCTCCACGGTCCCCTCCAACTCTGTTATTCTGTCTGCCTATAGGACGGCTTCAGCAAGGGAGGTATGGAGATGGAGGGCAGAATCACCCCCACCTACAAAGCCCTGCACGGAGCTTCTTTTCCCTGGATGGGGATGGATGGATGTCTTTTTGTTGTTTTTCTTCTTGTTATTGTTGCTGCTGATCTTGTTCTTGTTCTGAGATTTTTTCAATTTGTTATCATTTTATCTATATTGTTAATGCTAAAAGATAAAAGCAACACTTAAATAAAGTTGTTCATTGGCCACAATTATTTTCCTTTAGCTATCAATGTAGCATTCAGTGGGTGGAATGATAAATAATTGTATAACATCGTATACAGTAAAACTACCAAAACACTTTATATACACTAATTTATATTTAGGCCTATTGTCATTTCACTTTTCTTAGGGACAGGTTGAACTTTAGAACCTATAACTCTCAATGACGGAGAGCAGCTACTATATTAGATAATTAGATAAATGGCAAAAACGTTGGGATAGGAATTGTCAACTGACAATGGCTACTGCATATAAGGAAAACCTTTATAAAATGTTTTATAGGTGGCAATTGCCACCGGCAAGGCTAGCAAAAATGTTCAACACCATGTCCGCCAAATGTTGGAAATGCAATCAGACTCTAGGCCCTTATTATCATATGTGGTGGACAGGTAGGAAAGGAAGAAAATATTGGATGAAAATACATATACGGTTGGAAAAGATGACTAAGCAGCATATTGATTTAAAACCAGAAATATTTTTGTTAGATATAATACCCAAAAGCTATGACATATTGGAAAAATGAGAACACCCCATCTGATGAAAATATAATTTAGAAAATACTGGATTGTGCAGAGATGGATAGATTGACATTGAAAATCAAAGATAAAGGAGATTCAGAGTATTATTTCATGTGAAATAGGTTTTTCTCAATGGTTAGAGATGAGAGGTAGACATTAGATGAAGAAAGAACATTACTATATTCAAGTAAAATATGAATGTGGTTTATAGCTATAAGTATGCTAATATCAATAGATAACCTGGCATGAAGAATTTCCATGCATGGCGATTTCAATTAAACTGTAAACAAAATTTCTACTGCAAATGAATGGCAATGTAGGATATTTTGCTTCAATCTTGTCCTCTCACGAACCTTATTAATTGGTAGTACATTTTCAATTGAAAATGGTTGCTTCAAGTTTACTAAGAATTGAGAACATAAGAGGACCACAAAAGTTCACTCTTTTGCATTACTCACAATTGTTTCCCAGAAACTCAGGAATATAATTTGTTTTTCTTTGGGTGTAGGCTATGCACCGAGCTGACATTTTTTTTTCCTTAGGCTCTCCGGCACTTGAGAAATCATTAAATAATGATCCGAAGATGTGAAAAACTGAACTCAGTACCCTCTGCATGAAAATATGCTCTGCCACTTCTTTTCTTAAATGGAGCCTGCAGAACCTCTGAAGGCAAATCATTCCACTGGTAAATAGTCCTAGCTGTTAGGAAGTTTCTCCTTAGTTCTAGGTTCCCCCCCTCCTTGATTAGTTTCCATCCATTGTTCCTTGTCTTGAAGGGCTGCCACAGAGAAGAGGGTGTTGATCCTCCAAAGCAGCTGAGGGAAGGACACGGAGCAGCGGATGGAAGCTCATCAGAGAGAGATCCAACCCTGGAAATAAGGAGGAATTTCCTCACACTGACAACCGTTAAGCAGTGGAACAGTTTGTTTCCAAGACTTCTTTGTGCTCCATTGTTGAGATTGTCAAGAAAAAATTGGGCAATCATTTATCTGAGATGGCAGGAGGAGCCCTTCCTTGGGTAGGGACTTAGACTAAAAGTCGCTTCCTCCCTAGGGTGCCATGACCCTCTGTGTTTTGTGCCACAATGATGGTGCTTCTACGTTGTTCGTGAACAGACCATTTCCCACATGAAACCCAGAGGCCAAAGGCTCCCGAGGGAGTCAGCCATCAGCCACTCCTAGACCCAGCTGAGCTGCCATTCTGATGTAGGTATAAAAAATGGCTATTGTTTAACTGTTGCCGAGGGAACGAATTGCCCTGAAAAACCACCAGCCACTGCACAGCTGCTCATTCTCCCTTCGTGCAATGATCGTACAAGCACTTCGTTGGTCATGGCTGTGAGAAGGTTTTTGAGGGTAAGTGTGGCCATCTCAGCTGCCAGGAAACTGGTAGCGGGGGAGAAAGGCAACTCAGTTCTGACTGACAGCTGTCTATTTCTCTTCTCTTTACAGAACATCTGGAAAAGGTGCGAACACCTTTTCTGTTGCCGGAAGAGCAACACGGAAGACCTTCCTGTGCCTCCTGACAGGTACCACCCTCTTCTCCTTAAACCCTGGGTATGGTGGGGCAACACGGATGGGCTGCAGAGTCTGTAAGAGGCTCTTCCAGTCCAGAAGGGGTTTCAGGGGCAAAAAGATGGGCAGGCTTACTGGCTAGGTTGAGAAAGGAGAGGGTCAGCTAGATGTATCTTCTTTGACATGTCACCTTCTTCTTCTTTTGGTCAGGACCGAAGAGGCACAGGAAGCGGATGACCAGCAGGGAGAATGGGAGACACATTTTCATGTGTCTGATGGAGACGTCTCTTCCTTGCCTGGGGTAAGGATGCTTCAGCAACATGGGCAGTGGGGGTTCATTCTTCAAAACCGGGCAGGTTAAGGGAAGAATTCCCCCTTGGTGGGAACCTGGCCAGCCGAGAAAACTGAAGAAGATCGCCTTGTTTCATACCTTCAATGAATGAATGGTTAATTGCAGGTTGTGATGGGTGGTCCTGCCACCGCCCGGAGTCCCAGGAAGGAAGATATCCGGCCCGTTCTCATTTCAAGGAGGTTAGTGTTCTCAGCTGAGGGATTCTGAGGAGAAGGGCTAGAAGAAAGGTTTGGAGAGGGGAAGCATCACTCCCCTCTGCCCGTACTTTTACTAAAAGAAGACTGACTCAAGCCCTTCGTTCTCTCCCCAGAAATGAGAGGACACCGAAGTGGACACCGCGGCTGACTACAATTTGGGAGACCTGCACTGAGTCGGTAAGGCCAGAGCAGCTCCTCCCTCTGGTAATGGCAGATGCCCTGTCTCTGTGCATTTGTTATCATGCCAATAGACCGAATACTTGCATTCTTATTTCAGGATCCATCGGGCGTGGAGGAGGGAGGTGCAGGAGGAGACAGTGCCTGTCTTTCAGGGTAGGTAACACTTTCGAGGGTGAAACTTTAGCAGAAGGGAGGCATCTTTGCCTCTGCCTCTGCTAAAGGAAGAAGGACTCGGCAATTTCACCGCCAGGCCAAGCCCCTTAGCAGGCCAGCTGGAAGGGTTCTTAGAGCCTCCACATGACCCCTCTTTCAAAAGGGCCATGGCTACTTTTGATCTTTGGCCTCTTCGTTTTCTCCCCCCAGAGAGGAAAGGCAAGAGCACTGGAGGTCGCGGCTGTCCACCAGTTTGGAGGCCTGCACTGAGTTGGTAAGTCCTGGACAGATCTTCCCCATCTGAAAAGAAGTCCTGTCTCTGTGGATTTCTTGGTATGCCAAGAGACGGCATCTTTGGCTTTTGATTTCAGGAACCACAAGACCAACCGGTGCAGGCGGAGATCTCTCCTGAGCTTTTTGAGACGTCTTCAGAGGTAAGAAAGTTTTGGCTATGGGAAGTGGGAGAAATTGGGTTATAGAGCCTTCTAAGCTTAAGGCTTGGAAATGCTCTCTTCCTGTTGGCCCATAGAGCCATAGGAATCTTATTGGGACACAGAAAGTTTAGCAACCCTCCTGTCATTGCAGGATTCGCTGACAGTCCTGGCGGGCTCCAGGACCAGCAGCCTCTGGGACGTGGACTCCCTCGCTGACCTTCTGGAGGAGGAATCTGAGGACAGCTGGGACCAGGATGCGGAGGCTTCTTCCAGTCCATGGGTAAGAAAGACAAAGGGTTTTCGATTGGGAGGTCTGGTGGGATGGCTTCCTTTGCTACAAAGTAGCAGAGACTGGTGTCCTAAATGGGAAATGGGATCCCCATTCAATAGGCCCTCTTTTAGGAATTCTGTGTTTTTTTCCTCTGATGGCTAAAGAGGAATGACTGTCATTCACAGGATTCTCCAGAGGAAGGGGAAGACACCCTGGAGGATCTCAGTAGCCTGGAAGAGGACATCCTGGACACCCTGGAACGTCTTCTTCAATGAGAAGAGGTATCTATTTTACCTTCTACACAGGTCAATGCCTTGCCTTGCGAAGCTCAAAGAAGCAATGAGCTATGCTGTGCAGGGCCAGTTAGGTCAGATAGGTCATAGTCGAGGGTGCTTACACAACATGGCCAGCACCCTCGAAGGAAATGGCAACCCTCTCCGGTATCCTTAGTAAGAAAACCCCAGGAAAAATATCAAAGGGCTACGATGCCAGAAGATGAGCCCCTCAGATTGGAAGAGTGGAGGGCAATTACAAGTAGCTCCAGAAAGAGCAAAGTGGACCTAACGATAGCCTTTGATTCCTCACTCAGATGCTTCCTCAGATTCGTCTCCAGAGGTCAGCTTGAAGGTGGAGGAGGAACCAGCACCAGCCACCTCAGGAGGTGAGTTGGTCAATAGCTCTGAGTAGCCTGCTGAGAGTGATTTGGCTGAAATAACAGCTGGAAGGTGATGCTGGGAACGTGTTCATGGGAAGGGGGTTGGACTAGAAGACCTCCAAGGTCCCTTCAAACTCTATTATTCTGTCTGCCTATAGGATGGCTTCAGCAACGTAGGGTATTGGTGTCGTCCGCCACCAACCTGCGGAGCTGGCAGCGGAGTCCGACAGTGAGGAGGCTGAGGAAGAACACGGGCCAGTCCAGGAGGCTGGGGAAAGCCCGGATCTTTACAACTGCTTCGCAATGGGATCGCCAAGAAGTGACGAGGACAATCGGCGCCGGGGCCTGCCCCAAGACCACAGAAAACGTGGTCGGGAAACGCCCTGAGCCCTATCTAGGGGAGACCCTGGGTCAGGTGCGCAACAACACGAGGGGACGTGGAGCCCCAACCCTCCTGCCACTTAACCTTGGCGGCAAAAGTATTCTTGTCAATAGTCTGCAGGGGACTCCGGCTTACACCTTGGTTGACTCTGGAGCTACAACTAACTTTATGGACATGGGGTTTGCAGTCACTCAGTGTCCAGTGCATCCTACCGTGTTTGTGGAGACCACTGATGGCCTGGTGCTTCTGTCTGGGCCTATTAACGGCCACACTCACCCTTGTACCTGACCATCGGGTCTCATGAGGACGCTATTCAGTTTTATTTTACCTCCGGCCTACATTTTCTCGTGGTTTTGGGCTTGGCTTGGCTCAGGAAATACGACTCACAGATCTATTGGTCCCAGAACTTCATCTCTTTTCTGAGCTGGCAATGGGTGGACCTCATCTGCCAAGTCTGCGCAGGCCAGGTGCTGGGTCCAACTGGGGTGTCCTTGCCTTCCGACCTCAAGGACTTTGAGGATGTTTTCAGTGAGCAGGACCAATTGCCCCCGCACCAACCATAAGACTACCCCATTGTTTCGATTCTGGATGCTCCATTCCCAGTGTGGCGTTTGTATTCAATGTTGGAACCTGAATTGGCTGCATCATGGGACTTTATGGACAAAAACCTTTTATCTGGCCCTCATCGTTGCTACTGTCCGCCCCAGTCCTGTTCGTGAAAAAGAAGACTGGAGACTTGTGGCTTTGTTGCAACTACCGCAAGTTAAATGCCATCACAATGTGCACCCAGTATCCTCTGCTCCTTATTCCTGAACTCTTGGAACGGCTTTTAGAGGCTGCTGTGTTCACTAAATTGGACTTGCGAGGAGTTTATAATCTTGTTTGGATCGTCCCAGGGATGAATGGAAGACGTTGTTTGGCACTCATTCTGGACATTTTGAGCATACGGTCATGCCGTTTGGGCTGACCAATGCTCCTGCCACTTTCCAACATTTCATGAATGACATTTTTAGGGACCTCTTGGACAAGTTTGTTGTAATTTATTTAGATCATCTACTCTCCTTCCCGGGAGAACCACCAACAGCATCTCCCCCTGCTCCTGCAACATCTTCGGGAGTATCATCTGTATGCTAAACTAGAGAAATGCCAGTTTTCCCAGTCCACTGTTGAGTTCCTGGGCATTGAATCCCTCCCGAGGGCATTGCCATGGAGTCGAGCAAGCTGGAGTCTTTGCGTAGTTGGCAAGCGCCTTGGTGAGTGAAGGATATCCAGTGGCTCCTCGGGTTCGCCAACTACTATTGGACCTTTATCCCCGGCTTTGCTGCCTGGACCACGCCCATCACTCGGCTTCTGCAGAAAAAGGCCCCGTTCCGGGAGGTTACCCCCGAGCAGCAGGCATTCCAGGCCTGGAAACAGGCCTTCATGAAGGAGCCTATCTTGAAGCATCCTGACCACCACTGTCTGTTTGGGGTAGAAGCAGATGCATCGGGTGTTGCTATTGCTGCGGTGTTGCTACAGGCTCGCACCGCAGGCGGTACCCTCTTCCCTTGCGCATATTTTTCACGGAAGCTCAACCCTTCCAAGTACAATTACACCATCTGGGAGAAGGTGGTACTGGCCATTAAGATGACGTTTGAGATCTGGAGACATCTTCTGGAGAGGGCCTGGCATCAAATGGAAGTCCGGACAGACCATAAAAACTTGGACTTACTACAGACCGCCCGGAAACTGAACCAACAGTAGATTCGGTGGTCCCTCTTCCTTGCCAGGTTCAATTTCTGCATTACCTACATCCTTAGTGGTCGCAACCAAAGGGTGGATGCGCTCTAGTAGAAACCAGAGTAGTCCGACATCAAAAACCTGCTTCTGCTCCTGACAGTGTTGCCTGTAGAGTCTTTCTCTGTGGTTTAGCAACCAGTGGATTTATGGGGTCAGATACGGGAAGCGCAGCGTCATGATGCCCACGTGAAGAATGGAAGGAAGGGGTAGGGCCCGCCTCTCCAACGACGTTTGATGAGGAACGCTTGCGGTACCGAGACAGGCTCTACGTGCTGGTGGGGCCGCTCTGGGGACTTATCTTGCCGCAGTGCCATGTTAATCCTGTGACGGGGCACTTTGGCCTCTTTAAGACACTGAATCTAGTTTCTCGCCCTTTTGGTGGCCCCGATTGAGACACGATGTCCAAGCTTATGTCACATCTTGTGTTCACTGCTGACAGGCCAGGTCGGCAACCAGAGCCCCTTCAGGGCTCTTCCAGCCATTGCCAACACCAGAGAGAACCTAGGGTGCCATTTCCATGGACTTCTTGACAGAATTACCTCCGTCTTCCGGATTCATGACGGTGTTCGTGGTGGGCGACGTGCTGACGAAGATGGCACATTTCAATCCATGTTGGGGTTTACCAACGGCTCACGTCACCGCCCACATGTTTATCCAACATGCCTTCCGGCTGCACGGCCTACCTGATATGGTCGTTTGGGATAGAGATGCTCAATTTACTGCCCAGTTTTGGAAAGGGCTGATGACAGCCTTTGATGTGAAAATGTGCCTGTCATCGGCACATCATCCGGATACCGACGTTGGGTCTGAGAAAGTTATTGACATTCTGGAACAATACCTGCGCTGCTTCGTGAAAAAGCAACAAGATAATTGAGAGAGCAGAGTTCACGTTTAACAATTCGCAGCACACGCGCGACCCCTCCACACTCCCCCCAGTTTTGGCACGTGATGGCAAAAACGTTCCTCATCACTGCTGTAGGATATCTTGCTTGAGTCGGGGGCTGGACTAGAAGACCTCCAAGCTCCAAGTTGTTTTGAGAACCTGGCTTCTCCATTACTTTTGCTTGCCAGAAGGACGCAAAAGCTCATCACATGACCCTGGGAGAGTGCAACCGTCATAAAGATGAGTCAGTTGCCAAGTGTCTGAATATAGATCACGGGACCGTGGGGATGATGCGATGGTCATTAAATATGAAAAACGGTCATAAGTCCATTTTTTCAATGGTGTTCTAATTTTGAACTGTTGTAACTCGAGAATCACCTGTACTTTCTGCAGCATCAAGCGGTATATTGTCAATAAGAGGTGGAATTTTGTTCAGCGACTTCAGGCAGATCTGTCCTTGGAACATCCTGATGGTAGGCACAGAAAGCAAGTAGAACTGCTAGGCTGGCATAAACTTTGTATTCTACCGGAAAGGAGTTTTACAGACCAATACTCAGCTTACAGTATCTAACAGGCTATAATTTCATGCACGTGATGCTAAGCATAATACTGTATATAATAAGATACACAAATGAGACAACTAAAATGGCAGGGAAAGTGCATGTCTTAACCTGGCACGAAGAATTTCCATGCATGGCCATTTCAATTGAACTGTAAACAAAAAATTTACCACAAGTGAATGGCAACGTAGCATACCTTGCTTGGATATGTCATGAGTTCCTGGGCAGACCCTAACTTCCAAACTGGTAACTCAGGGGTTACCTACCCTAGGCAAGCCCACCTCCCCTTCTTTTGTTCTCCCCTTACCTGTAGTTCCACCTCCAGGGTACTTAAGGCCTCCTCACGTAGACACCGGCCTTGTTCCTGAAGATACCTGTAAGAAAGCAGACAAGCATTAATAAAGATATCCTTGATGAACCAATCCATGTGTCTTCATAAGTTATTGGGCCCAAACGCGATCCAAGATAACAAAATGGTAGCAGTCGATGGTTGGGCAACCCAATAACGAGAAGATATGCCAGAAAAGAATCACAAGACAGAGGAGAGAAAAAAGCCACAAACAAGATCAGAAACAAAGAGGCTGGAAAAACAACAGCCCGCACTCGAAGACATGGCAGCAAAAACGACGTCGGAAGACGAAAGAGAAAATAGCCCCGAAATCTACTCATCGGACAATGAGCAGGGGCCGGATGACCTGAGCGGGGAAGAGCCCGAACGAGCAGACATCAGCAGGCTCAGACGCGAAATGCTGAGCTTACTGGAAACCCCCGCCACAGATGAAGACCTCGTGGCCGGCATCAGCAACCTCATCTGAAGCCGGGACGAGGCCAGAAGGAGCCAAAGCGGGACGGCCGGACACAAGCCCGGTAAACCCCCCCCCCTGAACAATTGCTACCTGAAAAGCGAGGGAGGCGCTGCCGCACCAATCCTGGAGTGGTGCCCATCTTTAAACACGTGGCCAAAAAAGACGGCCGACCTCCAAAACATTAAATTTGAATATGCAAAATGGCTGGCCAATGAGATGCCGGAACCCCAAAAACTACAATATGGGGGCGATTCCACGGACGAAAGTGAGGAATCACCCCCCGAAGACACCTCTACCGAGCGGCAGGTGGAAAAAGCGATAAAAACGCTCACCGCCGCCTTTGGGCCTAAAATGAGAATTCTAAAGGGGCCCCCCAAGACGCCCAAAAAACCCAAGGGGGAAGGGAGAAGACCCCCCAACTTCCTACCGAGGGACACGGACGCCGCTGGGGACCCACCGACCCACCCGGCCGTGGTACGACACCCCACTCCCAAGCCACGCCTGCCGGAAAGGGTCGAATGGAGAGGATACTCACCGCCACCATCAGGACCGCCGCAGACGGGAACCAGGGGTCAGCCAGCAGAGAGAGCAGCCCTCCCGGACCACCGCTGGACATCTGGAGCCGGAGCAGAGGCCTACCCATCCTGGAGAAGCGGCCTCACCGGAGCAGTGACGAGAGGATCCTTCCCCGACGAAGCCACGACAGGAATGGACTCTGCGCATGCGCAGAAGACCCTGTGGACCAAGAAAGAAAAAAAAATGCAAGGAGGGATTTTTAAATTACCTACCAGCGTTCCTGAGCCATTCTGCTGCTATCAGCACGTCAAACACTATGGACAGCAACAGCCAGCTGTGAGTAACACACAAAATAACACAGGGAACTTACCAAATGGGTTCCCTACACTAAAAATGGAGGGATCAAACCTAATGGAGTGGTATCAACAATTCCAAGTCATCCTCTTAAAGGAAAATATGATGTTTTTCATCACTAATCCACCAGACAGACCCTGGACTTTTGAAATGGACTGCATGCACCACAAAGCGTTTTATCTGCTGACTTCCAGCATATCACTCACCATCTATTATAGTATTGAAAATGACTTAACTGTATTTGATATTGTTCAAAAAATGTTTGGTTACTTTTATAGTGACAGTGTAGCCACCACCACAAAAATCTCCAAAGACTTCTACTCAGCCAGAATCAAACCTGGGGTGTCAATGGGGGAAGATTTGATGGAATTATATGCAGCTAGGGCAGAAAGGCGCAACAGAATAAAGCGCAGAGACTCACCTAGGCCCTGGGAGAGAAAGGGGAACAGGGAAAGTTCAAGGGATAGCCGGGACGGGTCGTTGTGCAGGGTAGGGGGGCCCACACACGAAACCCCACAAGACAGCAAACCAGGCGGAGAGGGATCCTGGTAGCTCATCGACTCCGGAGCCACCAACCACACCACATGCGACAGGGAGCTCCTCTCTTCCTTCACAAAGGAAGACTACCTAATTAAAGTAGCAAACCAAAGTGATGTAAGGGTAACAGGGAAAGGCAACGTAGTACTCCCCAACATGGGCAGAATAGAGGGGGTATTACTAGTACCTGAGATACCCCACAACATACTTGCCTCCCTGAAACTCAGCAAGGAAGCAGGGATAGAGATCAGAATCAAGGAGGGAGGAATCACCATGGCCAGGGATAATAAAACCATTGGGAAAATCACAGTCAGAGGGGGGCTGCCTTATTTTCAACCAACCAAAGCTGACTCACATAACGAAGACACCGACACGGGAGGTGAAACAAAAGGGGGCAAACCCAAAAGCAATGAGAAACAAGAAAGAGAGGATGCACACCCTCACAAGGGAGGCACACAAGGGACAGGGAAGATCAATTTAGGGAAGCCCCTCCACGATGAGTTCGCACATCTGCTCCACCGCAGACTAGGGCACGCCAGCTTCCCAGTTATCCAAAAGGTTGCCAGTTGTACTGAGGAATCCAAAATAAAGAACTGTGAAACTTACTTGGACTGCTCTGTATGTAAATGCTCTAAGCTCAAGGTGGCCCCCAGGTCCAAAAAGGCCACACGCTCTACCAACCACACATTTGCAATGGTACACATGGACCTCGTAGGCCCCCTAAAGCCGTCCATAAAGTATGGCAAAAGGTTCTTCCTAACCATAGTGGACGATTACAGTCGTTACGGCTTCGTATATACACTAAGACACAAAAACGAGACTTACCAGAAATTCAAAGAATTCTATAAACGGGTAGAAATACAACACGACACAAAAATAAAGAAAATAATGACAGATAGAGGATCAGAATTCCTATCTGGAGACTTCTCACATTGGTTGAAGTCAAAGGGTGTTCTGCATTTTACATCTTCGCCTTTCTCAGCTTTTCAGAATCGGGGGGGCAGAACGAAAAAATTCCACCCTGCAGACAATGATGAGATGCGTCCTCGAGGACGCTGGACTAGGCCAACACTACTGGACCGAAGCCCTAGTCTACTCTAACTACACCATCAACAGGCTCTGGTCCACTGTACTAGACAAGACACCTTATGAAGTCACGTACAACAAAAAACCACAGATATCTCACCTGCACATTTTTGGGGTCACTGCAGACGTACACATACCAAAATAACTACGCAGAAAGGGAGACAAGGTATCTAAACGACTCAGATTCATGGGCTATGAGCCAAGCACAAAGGGATTCAGGTTCATAGATAGTAATAATAGATTCATCATCTCCAGAACTGCCACATTCCACAAACAGGCAAACTGGTCAAGAATATACCTGAATGAACTACAACACCAGATAGAAGCCAATCACAACAAGCAAGGCAAAAGTGATCACCCCGACACAGACTACACACACACAAGGGAAGAGAAATCAGAACAACAGGGAGGCAAAAACACAACACAGAAGTCAAGCCAAAATAAACAGAAGGTAGACTCACTCATCAACAGAGAAGCGAGGTACATGCACGACATGGAGACCCTACCAGGTAGGCCAGTCAGGGCCAATAGAAACCAAATGCCCAAGAGACTCAATGACTACGTCATGCACCTACAATCCAGCCCCATCACCCCCGAAACATACGATGACGCCGACTGGGCCGGTGACACAAAGAGCAGGAAAAGTACCTCAGGGTACATCTTCTTCCTGAATGACTGTCCCGTATACTGGTACACCGGTGAGCAGAATCTCGTGGCCACATCCACCACTGAGGCTGAATACATATGCTTATCCAAGGCCATAACCAGCCTCATATGGTTCGACGAGCTACTCACCAATATCTGGGCAGAACCCACACACCCCATTCACATATTTGAGGATAACAAGGCAGCCATAGAAATATCCACCTCAGATGCTATAGGTCATAGGTCTAGGCATATAGACATCAAACATAAACACGTGAGACAATTCCATAAGTCAGGATTCATCACCATCATACACTGTGACACAGAACACCAGACAGCAGACATACTCACAAAGCCTCTACAACACAAGCAACATTCATACCTTACATCTAGGCTTTGTGTCACACCCGTAAACCCACATTAATCAGGGCCAATCAATCCCAGGGGTGGGCATTTAGAGGGGGATTTGTCACGAGTAAATGCCCTCCCTGGGCAGACCCTAACTTCCAAACTGGTAATTCAGGGGTTAACTACCCTAGGGAAGCCCACCTCCCCTTCTTTTGTTCTCCCCTTACCTATAGCTCCACCTCCAGGGTACTTAAGGCCTCCTCACGTAGACACCGGCCTTGTTCCTGAAGATACCTGTAAGAAAGCAGACAAGCATTAAAAAAGATATCCTTGATGAACCAATCCATGTGTCTTCATAAGTTATTGGGCCCAAACTCGATCCAAGGGAACAGGATATTGTGCTCTCAGGAATCTTGTTAATTGGTACATTTTCAATTGAAAAGGAAAAGTTGATTTACGTTTACTAAGAATTGAGAATATAAGAGGACCATGAAAGTTCATTCTTCCGCTTTACTCACAATAGTTTCTCAGAAACTCAAAAATGTCTCCGCTCTTCTTTGTTCCTCAGGATCACCATCTAAATGGGAAAGAAATTCCTATTTAATTGCTCGGTCTGATGGTCAACCAGACTGACCTTCTCTATTAGGAATCATAAACCCATCTGTTGAAATAGCGCCCCCCAAAATGTTATTGGCACATGCTCGGTTCTATCTAGCTAGGGCAATTCTGAGGCCAATTTATACCTTTTTTTCTTCCCCACTTCCTAATTAAAAGCAATTTGGGGGATTATTTATTATATATTCAAGGAGCACTGATGATGTTTTTCGATAAATGTCTTAAACAAAATAACTAACCTGGATCCTTTCTTGGAATATGCATTTACAGTACTTATGAAAGAAAGGTTCTATATTGACCATATAATCACAGACTGGAAGGTCAAATCCTGAAGAGACATTTATCAGAGGCCATTAATGTCATCTAGAAGCTGAATTTAACAGAATAACAGAGTTGGAAGGGACCTTGGAGGTCTCCTAGCCCAACTCCCTGGTCAAGCAGGAGACCATGGACCATTTCAGACAAATGGCTATCCAATCTCTTCTTTAAAACCTCACTGATAGAACAGCCATCCATTCTCCAGAAAACCTGTTCCAGTGGTTAATTGTTCTTCCGATCGGGAAGTTTCTCCTTCGTTCTAGGTTGATCCTCTCCTTCATCACTTTCCACCTGTTACAGCCACTTCTCTGTGACAGCCCCTCCGATGTTGGAAGACTGCTATCATGTCACCCATAGTCTTTATCTTTCTTAGATATAGCCAGTTCCTGCAACCCTTCATCATATGTTTTAGTCTCCAGCCCCCTAATCATCTTGATTGTTCTTCTCTGCACCCTTTCTATAGACTCAGCATCTTTGTTGTATTGGGCTGGCCAAAACTGGAGATAATATTCCAAAATATGCTCTTATTAAAGCAATGTGGTATGCATCTTCTTCCATTTCCTGATCTCTACACCACCACCACCACCACCAAGGCATTAAAAAGTGGCTGTTTTCCCTCCCCTTGGGGCAGGATGTTTTTCAGTGGACGTAGTTTTTCATCTGAACGTGGAAGCTTCCTCTGGTGTGATGCGTTTTTTTGGTTGTTGATGATGCCGATAATATTGCTTACTACCCAAAGTCATATGTCACATGGGTGGCTAGATACATTGAAATAAATAAAATTGTCTTGATTATCTAGTGATAACTTCCAAGTTATTCGCATTTTTCAAGTTTCCCATATCTCAGCTGCCACTCAAGCACTCCTCTAGGCCATGGACCACAGTAACCGACCTACTCAAATATTCTATACGAAGGATGTGTTGTCCAAATGAAATAGAAGAATGCAAGAATGAATCCTCCTGGGAATACATCAATACAGAAGAGATATTAGATTTTTAAGAGACACCAATTATTTTAATCAGTGCAATCTGCTGTTCCTATTGCCATATGATCAGAACAGCAAAAGCAAGAGTTCAATAGGTCTCTCACTAACCAATTATGGAAAACGTGCTACTTGCCATTTCCACAATTCTTCTCAAAAAGTCCATTCACTGGGTAAATCCACTGCATCTGACGACAGAGCTGCAACTGTTTTACCATAATGTCCTGCAAAACAGAGAAAGGCACAATAAAAAGGAAAGTCCAAGAGGTCCTTTAGTATGATGAGATAATTAAATGAAGTGCTAATGTCTTTAGCTCTTTCCTGCCTTCATTAAGCTGTTGTTTTAGTAGAGTGTATTAAGAGGAAACTAAAAACCTAGCAAAATTATACTGTGTGTGTTATGTATATAACTTTGGCGGGAAATTTAAACAACAATAGGTCATTTGTGATTGGTCAGCTCCCGGCCCATCAAGGTATATAAAGGGAGCTGTTTGACTGTACCTCCAGCTGAAGTCTCACTCTAAATTCAAGAGCTGTTGTTACGCACTAGTTGCTCCTGCCTCTTCATTCCCACGACTCAACGTTGGCGACGAAGGTAGGATTGAGGCAATGAGAAGCAAGCCGGAAAAGAGCTAACAACAGCGGATTCAGCCAGGCTGACGAGCCCCGTAGATGGCAGGACTACCACGATGTCTGCCTATGTACCACCAAAGCCTTTCGACCCAGCCAGAGAGAAGTGGGGGTTGTATATGACTCGGTTTGAGTGTTCCCTGGAAGTCAGCGACATGCAGGGCCTGCCCAACAACCGGAACAGAGCCCTATTCCTCAGCCACTGCGGACCGGAGGTCTTTGACATGGATGAATCACTTTCGGAACCGACTCCGGTTCAGACTATATTGTGGGAAGCCTCACTTAGGGCACATTACCAACAACTACCGGTAGATGGCGCTACCGTGGAGGCACAGACTGTAGTAACTCACAAAGGTGCCTTCAAATGTACCAGGCTGCATTTTGGAGTCAGCATAGCCCCCGGACTATTCCAAAGTACCATGGAGCGTCTGTTACAAGGACTGCCAGGGGTGGTGCCTTATTTTGATGATGTCCTCATCAAAGGAAGGAAGGGAAGAGAAATTAGAGTAGGAGTGAGGGTATGACAGGGAGGAAGAGAGGAGGAGGAGGAGAAAGGAAAGGAAGTAGGGAGGAGAAGAAGGGGGGGGAGAGAAAGTAAGAAGGAAAGAAAAAAGAGAAGAGGTAGGTTTGAGGAGAAAGATTGCTGTGCAATAAACAAGATGAAAGGGAAGAAAGCCAACCCCAAACAAATATAAAGATATTAAGATAAAGAATGAATTGTTAAACTTTAAAGAATGAAAGAGAACAAATATGAATAAATAGCAATAATTAGAAACACACATACAAACATACAATGTATTTTCTTTGAACAGAGTATTTGGCCGGTTCACAAATTTAAACAGTGTTTAGTCATTTCAATTAAATTTACAATTTCTCTATTTCCTTTTTGCCATACTTATTCCTCTCCTATTTTTTTAAAAAAACCAATATTACCCTTCATCCTCATCTCTAATCTTCATCAAATTCAATTTTCCCTTCTATTCTATATTATACCCCTTCCCATTGTCATCTATTTTTATATCCATCCTCACATTGGTTAATTATGTAATATTCCAGTTGTTGAATACAAATTCAACATTTTAATATAAATCAATTAGTTATATAATGATCTTTTTTGTATATTAATCAATATGAACATGAATATTCCAATTATTTCCATGCAATCCAAATTCTTACAAATCAATTCATTATATTTACCAATAATAACCAAATAATTTCCCCCATATATTCCTCCAAACCACAACCATTGCTGCTTTCAACGCAATATACAATTAATAGTATCTCAATTATTACAACTCCCTAGTTAAACAGAGCTTTTTTTCTTTTGTTTTTTAAAATCTTGAACTCTCCTCTTTTGCCCTAATTTTCCCATTGTTTGCAGTTTTGCACCTACCTCTTTTGGTGAGGAAAAAGAAAAAGAAATCACTCTCTGCCTCATTTTGTCACGTTGCAACAAAGACCCTGCTTTACTTTCAGTTTCGCTTTTTCAGCATAGCTAGGGGTAAAAAACTGCTCCAACACTGTTTGCACCTGGCAAAAGACCCCTGCGCAAAACAGGTGAGAGCAAATCAGCTGAGGGTTGGGAGACAAATCTAATCAATTTGTGGTAATTAACCTATGCTAAAGCTGACAGAGGCTGTTTTTTTATTTTTGCAGGCACCGGTCTACTCATTTCTTTTCTTTTAACACCCATCAGCTGTAGGGCGGCCCTTTGAAGCCCCGCGGCAAGAGTTTAAACCGTTTTTTTCCCTCTAGACATCAGCTGAGACTCAGAAGGCAGCAATAGATTGGCAGTGGGCAGGGTAAGCGACCGGCGACCTCCTGGGAACCGGTTTGGGGGCGTGGCCAGCCAATCTCATTACCGCTTCTTCGAACTATTAAATATTTTTATTACCAGTTCTTGCGATCTGCTGCGAACCGGGATCAACCCACCACTGCCATGGATTGGGACCCCCTAACAGGTGAGCAAGAGATTCTAGGTTGTACTGGCCCAAAGGATCAAGGAAGGTCAAATCGCCCAAGAGGCCAGCAAAGAAGCAGGTTGAGTTCCAGGTCTCCATTAGGAGAAGAATGAGGAGAGACATAAGAGCAGTCTTCTAATACTTGCAGGAAAGCCTCAGGGAAGGAGGTGTTGATTCTTCGTAGTAGCTGAAGGAAGGACATGAAGCAGCAGGTGGAAGCTAATCAGAGAGAAATCCAACCCTGGAAATAAGGAGGAATTTTCTTCCGTGGAGTAAGACTCCCTTCCGCTGTAGAATTCTATGCTTTTCTCTGTGCTTTCTGCCACAATGATTGTGCTTCTCTGTTGTTCATGAACAGAAAACTTCCCACATGAAGCAGAGGCCAAAGGCCACCAAGAAAGTCAGTGACGGGCCATTCCTAGTCCAAGATCAGCTGCCTTCCTTGAGTAGGTTTCTAATGTGGCCATTGTTTACTTGGTTGCTAATGAGGTTGTTAGTTTGCCCGAAAAACCACTAGCCTACAGCTGCCTAATTTTCTGTCATGCAGTAAATATTTAATTTGGCCATGGCTGTCAGAAGGCTTTTCAGAGTAAGTGTGGCTATCAGCAGCCAAGAAATTGGCGGTAAAGTCATGCTTCTGAACTCTTCTGAGTGGCTCACATCTATTTTTCTTCTCTTCACAGAACATCTGGAAAAGATGCTCAGTGGTTTCCTGTTGCATTAAGGGAGACTTTGAGGACTTTCCTGTGCCTCCTGACAGGTACCACAGCCTTCTCCTTAAATCCTGGGCATGTTGAAGCACCATTGATGGACTGTAAGAGAATCTGTAAGAGCCTCTCCCCAAGATGGCTTCCTGTCCCAAAGGGCTTGTGTGGGCAAAAGATGAGCAGGCTGACTGGCCGGTCTTAGAAAGGGGCGGCTAAGCTAAATGTTCTTTGACATGTCACCTTCTTTTTTTGCTCAGGTCTGACCAGGCACAGGAACATGGTGAGCAGCACGGCTGCTCCTCTCATGGAGACACATTTTCATCTAGAGGGGCAAGGACAATTTTGGAACATGGCCAGTGGGGATCCATGCCTCAAAACTGGATGAGGGAACCTGATCAGCCTAACAAATTCAAGAAGAGCCCGTTGGATTCATGGGGATATGTTGCAGAGAACTTTGATTTATACATTCAAATGAACCATTATTACTTTCAGGTTTTAATAGGTGTTTGTGTCACCATCAGGAGCCCCAGGAAGGAAGATGTGATGCCTGTTCACAATTAATGGAGGTATCTGGTCTCTCATACCTCCACGGAGGGCGCGCTTCTGCACAATTATGGAGAACTCCACTGAATCGGTAAGGCCTGAACATCTCCTCCCCATGCTAATGGCCCTGTCTCTGTGGATTTGTTAATATCCCTATAAAAAGAATATTTGCACTGCTATTTTAGGATCCATTGGAGGAATCCCTTCCAGCAGAAAGCCGGGACAGCCTCCCAGGAGAGAGAGAGAGGTGGAGATTCCCTATCTATGCAGGTAGGTAACACGTTGAAGGGAGAAGGTCCCGCTGGTTCACAAGGGGCTTTGGTGGAAAAGATGGACAGGGTGAGTGACTCATCTTGGAAAGGGGAAGCTGAGCAAGCTTGATTCCTTAAACTTCTCACCTTCTACCTCTGGACAAGACTCTAACGGGAGAAGACCAGGACACAGAAGAAGAGCTCTCTCCCAACGGGGAGAAAACACCTTCCTCAGAGATAAGATTTTGGCAATGGGGCCGAAGGAGGCTATGCCATAAATCCTGATGGTGGAGGGAAGAAATTGTGTAATATTTCACCTTAACCTTAAGGCTTCCAAAGGTCCTCTTGCTATCGGCACATAGGAGGGTTGTATGCACCCTATGCTTTAGCCATCTTATTGAGGTGCAGAGACCTTTGGATTTAGCCTCCATACTGTCATTTGCAGGACTCCATGACAGTCCTGGTGGGCTCCAGAATCAGCAGCCTGGAGGATGTGGACTTCCTATCTGACCTTCCGGTTGAGGAGTCTGAGGGAAGCTGGGAGGATGCTGCAGCGGTTTCTGATGCTAGCGATTCCTCCAGTCCATGGGTAAGAAAGACAAAGTGTTTTCTGATGGGGGGGGGATGGAGGTCCTCTATTCACTTCTCCTAAACTGAGTGAACTGTGGTGGAGGACTCTGGGAAGTGGAGCTAGGTGACACCTGGCCCTTGGGACAACATACGTAGGCTAACTATATGCACCCATGTGCATATAGTTTGGTGCCATTGGTTCCTTTGCCAAAAATCAACAGGGAGGGTACATGGCAGTGTACCAAATGAATGTGACCCACCCTGATTAGGCCTTTCCTTTTTGTGTGTCATCCTTTCCAGCACTTCATGCAGGGCTTTAACAGGCAAAGAGTAGAGAGCCTGCTTTTCTGCAGTAGAGCTGGGCTGGAAGTGAGGATTGCTTTTTAAATCCAGAGATTATGCAGCAGGAGAAGCATTGTTTTGATCAGGGATCCCTGTTAGGATATGGGGTGAGCCTAACAGGTTGTCCAGGCAATATATGTGTTCTGTGACTTTAACATGAATATGTATAATATGACTTTAAATTTTACTGCTGTATCATTGTAATGCTGAGTCATGCTGTAATTAGATAATCACAACTTGTAAACATATTTAAGAAGGGAACTGTAATGTAGTCAGTTGATGACATGCTACCATTGTGGGTAGATTTGCTACCATTGTGCTATCATCGTTGATGGATCTGCTACCATCGTGGTTTGTTACCAGAGTGAACTTGTTATTCTAACCAACTACTGTTTGTATTGTAAGAAGATTTTGGTACCACTTGACTGATTTAACTGGCAAGGTCTTGGATCGTTGAAAAACTATGAGATTGTTTTTTCACTATAAGGTAAACTTTTGATAAATCAGTTTGCACGTATCTTATTCATTGCTCTCAGAAACGTTTTCTCTGTGTTCTATACTCTGCTGGTTGGTAACACGACAATATCCTTAACAATCCCCATTCAATAGGCCCTCTTTTAGGAATGCTGAGTTTCTTTTGCCCCGATGCCTAAAGAGGAACCATTGTCATTCACGGGATTCTCCCAAAGAAGCGCAAGTCACCCTAGAAGGTCTCAGCAGCCTGGAAGAGGACTCCCTGGACTCCACTCTCTAATTCAAAGAGGTATCTGTTTCAGATTCTTCATGGATCACCGCATTGTCATGTCGAAAAGTCTTGTGCAGTTCAATGACGCAGTGAGCCATGCTCTGCAGGGTTACTCAAGGCAGACAGTTCATAGTGGAGGGTCCTAACACAAGGTGACCCAGTGGAGAAGCAAGTGGCAACCCTCTCCAGTATCCTTACTAAGAAAACCCAATGAAAGGTATCAAAAGGATACACGCCATGATGCCAGAAAACGACGGTCTCAGATTGGAAGGTGCCTAATCCGCTAACTGGGAAGACCAGAGGGGAATTATAAGAAACTCCAGAAAGAGCCGAATTCTGCAATTATCTGAGCACAGGTAGGGCAGGGAGAAGGCGGGAGCAGTGAAGTTCAGTCCGATTACTTGTGAGACGTAAATCTCGCCCTTCTTGATGGGCTGCACCAGAAGTTGGCTATTTAGCACAACAGACAGACGGGGCAGATGCTGTGAACGTGCTCATGAGCAGGGGGTGGACTAGAAGACCTCCACGGTCCCCTCCAACTCTGTTATTCTGTCTGCCTATAGGACGGCTTCAGCAAGGGAGGTATGGAGATGGAGGGCAGAATCACCCCCACCTACAAAGCCCTGCACGGAGCTTCTTTTCCCTGGATGGGGATGGATGGATGTCTTTTTGTTGTTTTTCTTCTTGTTATTGTTGCTGCTGATCTTGTTCTTGTTCTGAGATTTTTTCAATTTGTTATCATTTGATCTATATTGTTAATGCTAAAAGATAAAAGCAACACTTAAATAAAGTTGTTCATTGGCCACAATTATTTTCCTTTAGCTATCAATGTAGCATTCAGTGGGTAGAATGATAAATAATTGTATAACATCGTATACAGTAAAACTACCAAAACACTTTATATACACTAATTTATATTTAGGCCTATTGTCATTTCACTTTTCTTAGGGACAGGTTGAACTTTAGAACCTATAACTCTCAATGACGGAGAGCAGCTACTATATTAGATAATTAGATAAATGGCAAAAACGTTGGGATAGGAATTGTCAACTGACAATGGCTACTGCATATAAGGAAAACCTTTATAAAATGTTTTATAGGTGGCAATTGCCACCGGCAAGGCTAGCAAAAATGTTCAACACCATGTCCGCCAAATGTTGGAAATGCAATCAGACTCTAGGTACTTATTATCATATGTGGTGGACAGGTAGGAAAGGAAGAAAATATTGGATGAAAATACAAATATTGGATGGAAAAGATGACTAAGCAGCATATTGATTTAAAACCAGAAATATTTTTGTTAGATATAATACCCAAAAGCTATGACATATTGGAAAAATGAGAACACCCCATCTGATGAAAATATAATTTAGAAAATACTGGATTGTGCAGAGATGGATAGATTGACATTGAAGATAAAGGAGATTCAGAGTATTATTTCATGTGAAATAGGTTTTTCTCAATGGTTAGAGATGAGAGGTAGACATTAGATGAAGAAAGAACATTACTATATTCAAGTAAAATATGAATGTGGTTTATAGCTATAAGTATGCTAATATCAATAGATAACCTGGCATGAAGAATTTCCATGCATGGCGATTTCAATTAAACTGTAAACAAAATTTCTACTGCAAATGAATGGCAATGTAGGATATTTTGCTTCAGTCTTGTCCTCTCAGGAACCTTATTAATTGGTAGTACATTTTCAATTGAAAATGTTTGCTTCAAGTTTACTAAGAATTGAGAACATAAGAGGACCACAAAAGTTCACTCTTTTGCATTACTCACAATTGTTTCCCAGAAACTCAGGAATATAATTTGTTTTTCTTTGGGTGTAGGCTATGCACCGAGCTGAAATTTTTTTTTCCTTAGGCTCTCCGGCACTTGAGAAATCATTAAATAATGATCCGAAGATGTGAAAAACTAAACTCAGTACCCTCTGCATGAAAATATGCTCTGCCACTTCTTTTCTTAAATGGAGCCTGCAGAACCTCTGAAGGCAAATCATTCCACTGGTAAATAGTCCTAGCTGTTAGGAAGTTTCTCCTTAGTTCTAGGTTCCCCCCCTCCTTGATTAGTTTCCATCCATTGTTCCTTGTCTTGAAGGGCTGCCACAGAGAAGAGGGTGTTGATCCTCCAAAGCAGCTGAGGGAAGGACACGGAGCAGCGGATGGAAGCTCATCAGAGAGAGATCCAACCCTGGAAATAAGGCGGAATTTCCTCACACTGACAACCGTCAAGCAGTGGAACAGTTTGTTTCCAAGACTTCTTTGTGCTCCATTGTTGAGATTTTCAAGAAAAAATTGGGCAATCATTTATCTGAGATGGCAGGAGGAGCCCTTCCTTGGGCAGGGACTTAGACTAAAAGTCGCTTCCTCCCTAGGGTGCCATGATTCCCTCTGTGCTTTGTGCCACAATGATGGTGCTTCTACGTTGTTCGTGAACAGACCATTTCCCACATGAAACCCAGAGGCCAAAGGCTCCCGAGGGAGTCAGCCATCAGCCACTCCTAGACCCAGCTGAGCTGCCATTCTGATGTAGGTATAAAAAATGGCTATTGTTTAACTGTTGCCGAGGGAACGAATTGCCCTGAAAAACCACCAGCCACTGCACAGCTGCTCATTCTCCCTTCGTGCAGTGATCGTACAAGCACTTCGTTGGTCATGGCTGTGAGAAGGTTTTTGAGGGTAAGTGTGGCCATCTCAGCTGCCAGGAAACTGGTAGCGGGGGAGAAAGTCAACTCAGTGCTGACTGACAGGTGTCTATTTCTCTTCTCTTTACAGAACATCTGGAAAAGGTGCGAACACCTTTTCTGTTGCCGGAAGAGCAACACGGAAGACCTTCCTGTGCCTCCTGACAGGTACCACCCTCTTCTCCTTAAACCCTGGGTATGGTGGGGCAACACGGATGGGCTGCAGAGTCTGTAAGAGGCTCTTCCAGTCCAGAAGGGGTTTCAGGGGCAAAAAGATGGGCAGGCTTACTGGCTAGGTTGAGAAAGGAGAGGGTCAGCTAGATGTATCTTCTTTGACATGTCACCTTCTTCTTCTTTTGGTCAGGACCGAAGAGGCACAGGAAGCGGATGACCAGCAGGGAGAATGGGAGACACATTTTCATGTGTCTGATGGAGACGTCTCTTCCTTGCCTGGGGTAAGGATGCTTCAGCAACATGGGCAGTGGGGGTTCATTCTTCAAAACCGGGCAGGTTAAGGGAAGAATTCCCAATTGGTGGGAACCTGGCCAGCCGAGAAAACTGAAGAAGATCGCCTTGTTTCATACCTTCAATGAATGAATTGTTAATTGCAGGTTGTGATGGGTGGTCCTGCCACCGCCCGGAGTCCCAGGAAGGAAGATATCCGGCCCGTTCTCATTTCAAGGAGGTTAGTGTTCTCAGCTGAGGGATTCTGAGGAGAAGGGCTAGAAGAAAGGTTTGGAGAGGGGAAGCATCACTCCCCTCTGCCCGTACTTTTACTAAAAGAAGACTGACTCAAGCCCTTCGTTCTCTCCCCAGAAATGAGAGGACACCGAAGTGGACACCGCGGCTGACTACAATTTGGGAGACCTGCACTGAGTCGGTAAGGCCAGAGCAGCTCCTCCCTCTGGTAATGGCAGATGCCCTGTCTCTGTGCATTCGTTATCATGCCAATAGACCGAATACTTGCATTCTTATTTCAGGATCCATCGGGCGTGGAGGAGGGAGGTGCAGGAGGAGACAGTGCCTGTCTTTCAGGGTAGGTAACACTTTCGAGGGTGAAACTTTAGCAGAAGGGAGGCATCTTTGCCTCTGCCTCTGCTAAAGGAAGAAGGACTCGGCAATTTCACCGCCAGGCCAAGCCCCTTAGCAGGCCAGCTGGAAGGGTTCTTAGAGCCTCCACATGACCCCTCTTTCAAAAGGGCCATGGCTACTTTTGATCTTTGGCCTCTTCGTTTTCTCCCCCCAGAGAGGAAAGGCAAGAGCACTGGAGGTCGCGGCTGTCCACCAGTTTGGAGGCCTGCACTGAGTTGGTAAGTCCTGGACAGATCTTCCCCATCTGAAAAGAAGTCCTGTCTCTGTGGATTTCTTGGTATGCCAAGAGACGGCATCTTTGGCTTTTGATTTCAGGAACCACAAGACCAACCGGTGCAGGCGGAGATCTCTCCTGAGCTTTTTGAGACGTCTTCAGAGGTAAGAAAGTTTTGGCTATGGGAAGTGGGAGAAATTGGGCTATAGAGCCTTCTAAGCTTAAGGCTTGGAAAGGCTCTCTTGCTGTTGGCCCATAGAGCCATAGGAATCTTATTGGGACACAGAAAGTTTAGCAACCCTCCTGTCATTTGCAGGATTCGCTGACAGTCCTGGCGGGCTCCAGGACCAGCAGCCTCTGGGACGTGGACTCCCTCGCTGACCTTCTGGAGGAGGAATCTGAGGACAGCTGGGACCAGGATGCGGAGGCTTCTTCCAGTCCATGGGTAAGAAAGACAAAGGGTTTTCGATTGGGAGGTCTGGTGGGATGGCTTCCTTTGCTACAAAGTAGCAGAGACTGGTGTCCTAAATGGGAAATGGGATCCCAATTCAATAGGCCCTCTTTTAGGAATTCTGTGTTTTTTTCCTCTGATGGCTAAAGAGGAATGACTGTCATTCACAGGATTCTCCAGAGGAAGGGGAAGACACCCTGGAGGATCTCAGTAGCCTGGAAGAGGACATCCTGGACACCCTGGAACGTCTTCTTCAATGAGAAGAGGTATCTATTTTACCTTCTACACGGGTCAATGCCTTGCCTTGCGAAGCTCAAAGAAGCAATGAGCTATGCTGTGCAGGGCCGGTTAGGTCAGATAGGTCATAGTCGAGGGTGCTTACACAACATGGCCAGCACCCTCGAAGGAAATGGCAACCCTCTCCGGTATCCTTAGTAAGAAAACCCCAGGAAAAATATCTAAGGGCCACGATGCCAGAAGATGAGCCCCTCAGATTGGAAGAGTGGAGGGCAATTACAAGTAGCTCCAGAAAGAGCAAAGTGGACCTAACGATAGCCTTTGATTCCTCACTCAGATGCTTCCTCAGATTCGTCTCCAGAGGTCAGCTTGAAGGTGGAGGAGGAACCAGCACCAGCCACCTCAGGAGGTGAGTTGGTCAATAGCTCTGAGTAGCCTGCTGAGAGTGATTTGGCTGAAATAACAGCTGGAAGGTGATGCTGGGAACGTGTTCATGGGAAGGGGGTTGGACTAGAAGACCTCCAAGGCCCCTTCAAACTCTATTATTCTGTCTGCCTATAGGATGGCTTCAGCAACGTAGGGTATTGGTGTCGTCCGCCACCAACCTGCGGAGCTGGCAGCGGAGTCCGACAGTGAGGAGGCTGAGGAAGAACACGGGCCAGTCCAGGAGGCTGGGGAAAGCCCGGATCTTTACAACTGCTTCGCAACGAGATCGCCAAGAAGTGACGAGGACAATCGGCGCCGGGGCCTGCCCCAAGACCACAGAAAACGTGGTCGGGAAACGCCCTGAGCCCTATCTAGGGGAGACCCTGGGTCAGGTGCGCAACAACACGAGGGGACGTGGAGCCCCAACCCTCCTGCCACTTAACCTTGGTGGCAAAAGTATAATTGTCAATAGTCTGCAGGGGACTCCGGCTTACACATTCTGGACTCTGGAGCTACAACTAACTTTATGGACATGGGGTTTGCAGTCACTCAGTGTCCAGTGCATCCTACCATGTTTGTGGAGACCATTGATGGCCTGGTGCTTCTGTCTGGGCCTATTAACGGCCACACTCACCCTTGTACCTGACCATCGGGTCTCATGAGGACGCTATTCAGTTTTATTTTACCTCCGGCCTACATTTTCTCGTGGTTTTGGGCTTGGCTTGGCTCAGGAAATACGACTCACAGATCTATTGGTCCCAGAACTTCATCTCTTTTCTGAGCTGGCAATGGGTGGACCTCATCTGCCAAGTCTGCGCAGGCCAGGTGCTGGGTCCAACTGGGGTGTCCTTGCCTTCCGACCTCAAGGACTTTGAGGATGTTTTCAGCGAGCAGGACCAATTGCCCCCGCACCAACCATAAGACTACCCCATTGTTTTGATTCTGGATGCTCCATTCCCAGTGTGGCGTTTGTATTCAATGTTGGAACCTGAATTGGCTGCATCATTGGACTTTATGGACAAAAACCTTTTATCTGGCCCTCATCGTTGCCACTGTCCGCCCCAGTCCTGTTGGTGAAAAAGAAGACTGGAGACTTGTGGCTTTGTTGCAACTACCGCAAGTTAAATGCCATCCCAATGCGCACCCAGTATCCTCTGCTCCTTATTCCTGAACTCTTGGAACGGCTTTTAGAGGCTGCTGTGTTCACTAAATTGGACTTGCGAGGAGTTTATAATCTTGTTTGGATCGTCCCAAGGATGAATGGAAGACGGCGTTTGGCACTCATTCTGGACATTTTGAGCATACGGTCATGCCTTTTGGGCTGACCAATGCTCCTGCCACCTTCCAACATTTCATGAATGACATTTTTAGGGACCTCTTGGACAAGTTTGTTGTAATTTATTTAGATCATCTACTCTCCTTCCCGGGAGAACCACCAACAGCATCTCCCCCTGCTCCTGCAACATCTTCGGGAGTATCATCTGTATGCTAAACTAGAGAAATGCCAGTTTTTCCAGTCCACTGTTGAGTTCCTGGGCATTGAATCCCTCCCGAGGGCATTGCCATGGAGTCGAGCAAGCTGGAGTCTTTGCGTAGTTGGCAAGCGCCTTGGTGAGGGAAGGATATCCAGTGGCTCCTCGGGTTCGCCAACTACTATTGGACCTTTATCCCCGGCTTTGCTGCCTGGACTCGGCTTCTGCAGAAAAAGGCCCCGTTCCGGGAGGTTACCCCCGAGCAGCAGGCATTCCAGGCCTTGAAAGAGGCCTTCATGAAGGAGCCTATCTTGAAGCATCCTGACCACCACTGTCTGTTTGGGGTAGAAGCAGATGCATCGGGTGTTGCTATTGCTGCGGTGTTGCTACAGGCTCGCACCGCAGGCGGTACCCTCTTCCCTTGCGCATATTTTTCACGGAAGCTCAACCCTTCCAAGTACAATTACACCATCTGGGAGAAGGTGGTACTGGCCATTAAGATGACGTTTGAGATCTGGAGACATCTTCTGGAGAGGGCCTGGCATCAAATGGAAGTCCGGACAGACCATAAAAACTTGGACTTGGACTTACTACAGACCGCCCGGAAACTGAACCAACAGTAGATTCGGTGGTCCCTCTTCCTTGCCAGGTTCAATTTCTGCATTACCTACATCCTTAGTGGTCGCAACCAAAGGGTGGATGCGCTCTAGTGGAAACCAGAGTAGTCCCACATCAAAAACCTGCTTCTGCTCCTGACAGTGTTGCCTGTAGAGTCTTTCTCTGTGGTTTAGGAACCAGTGGATTTATGGGGTCAGATACGGGAAGCGCAGCGTCATGATGCCCACGTGAAGAATGGAAGGAAGGGGTAGGGCCCGCCTCTCCAAGGACGTTTGATGAGGAACGCTTGCGGTACCGAGACAGGCTCTACGTGCTGGTGGGGCCGCTCTGGGGACTTATCTTGCCGCAGTGCCATGTTAATCCTGTGACGGGGCACTTTGGCCTCTTTAAGACACTGAATCTAGTTTCTCGCACTTTTGGTGGCCCCGATTGAGACACGATGTCCAGGCTTATGTCACATCTTGTGTTCACTGCTGACAGGCCAGGTCGGCAACCAGAGCCCCTTCAGGGCTGTTCCAGCCATTGCCAACACCAGAGAGAACCTAGGGTGCCATTTCCATGGACTTCTTGACAGAATTACCTCCGTCTTCCGGATTCATGACCGTGTTCGTGGTGGGCGACGTGCTGACGAAGATGGCACATTTCAATCCATGTTGGGGTTTACCAACGGCTCACGTCACCGCCCACATGTTTATCCAACATGCCTTCCGGCTGCACTGTCTACCTGATATGGTCGTTTGGGATAGAGATGCTCAATTTACTGCCCAGTTTTGGAAAGGGCTGATGACAGCCTTTGACGTGAAAATGTGCCTGTCATCGGCACATCATCCGGATACCGACGTTGGGTCTGAGAAAGTTATTGATATTCTGGAACAATACCTGCGCTGCTTCGTGAAAAAGCAACAAGATAATTGAGAGAGCAGAGTTCACGTTTAACAATTCGCAGCACACGCGCGACCCCTCCACACTCCCCCCAGTTTTGGCACGTGATGGCAAAAACGTTCCTCATCACTGCTGTAGGATATCTTGCTTGAGTCGGGGGCTGGACTAGAAGACCTCCAAGCTCCAAGTTGTTTTGAGAACCTGGCTTCTCCATTACTTTTGCTTGCCAGAAGGACACAAAAGCTCATCACATGACCCTGGGAGACTGCAACCGTCATAAAGATGAGTCAGTTGCCAAGTGTTTGAATATAGATCACGTGACCGTGGGGATGATGCGATGGTCATTAAATATGAAAAACGGTCATAAGTCCATTTTTTCAATGGTGTTCTAACTTTGAACTGTTGTAACTCGAGAATCACCTGTACTTTCTGCAGCATCAAGCGGTGTATTGTCAATAAGAGGTGGAATTTTGTTCAGCGACTTCAGGCAGATCTGTCCTTGGAACATCGTGATGGTAGGCACAGAAAGCAAGTAGAACTGCTAGGCTGGCATAAACTTTGTATTCTACCGGAAAGGAGTTTTACAGACCAGTACTCAGGTTACAGTATCTAACAGGCTATAATTTCATGCACGTGATGCTAAGTTTTTGCTACAATACATACGCCAGCATAATACTGTATAGAATAAGATACACAAATGAGACAACTAAAATGGCAGGGAAAGTGCATGTCTTAACCTGGCACGAAGAATTTCCATGCATGGCCATTTCAATTGAACTGTAAACAAAAAATTTACCACAAGTGAATGGCAATGTAGCATACCTTGCTTGGATATGTCACGAGTAAATGCCCTTCCTGGGCAGACCCTAACTTCCAAACTGGTAACTCAGGGGTTAACTACCCTAGGCAAGCCCACCTCCCCTTCTTTTGTTCTCCCCTTACCTGTAGTTCCACCTCCAGGGTACTTAAGGTCTCCTCACGTAGACACCGGCCTTGTTCCTGAAGATACCTGTAAGAAAGCAGACAAGCATTAATAAAGATATCCTTGATGAACCAATCCATGTGTCTTCATAAGTTATTGGGCCCAAACGCGATCCAAGGTAACAAAATGGTAGCAGTCGATGGTTGGGCAACCCAATAACCAGAAGATATGCCAGAAAAGAATTGCAAGACAGAGGAGAGAAAAAAGCCACAAACAAGATCAGAAACAAAGAGGCTGGAAAAACAACAGCCCGCACTCGAAGACATGGCAGCAAAAACGACGTCGGAAGACGAAAGAGAAAATAGCCCCGAAATCTACTCATCGGACAATGAGCAGGGGCCGGATGACCTGAGCGGGGAAGAGCCCGAACGATTAGACATCAGCAGGCTCAGACGCGAAATGCTGAGCCTACTGGAAACCCCCGCCACAGATGAAGACCTTGTGGCCAGCATCAGCAACCTCATCCGCAGCCGGGACGAGGCCAGAAGGAGCCAGGGACACAAAGCGGGGCAGCCGGACACAAGCCCGGTAAGAAACCCCCCCTGAACAATTGCTACCTGAAAAGCCAGGGAGGCGCTGCCGCACCAATCCTGGAGTGGCGGCCATCTTTAAACATGTGGCCAAAAACGATGGCCGACCTCCAAAACGTTAAATTTGAATATGCAAAATGGCTGGCCAATGAGATGCCGGAACCCCAAAAACTACAATATGGGGGCGATTCCACGGACAAAAGTGAGGAATCACCCCCCGAAGACACCCCTACCGAGCGGCAGGTGGAAAAAGCGATAAAAACGCTCACCGCCGCCTTTGGGCCTAAAATGAGAATTCTAAAGGGGCCCCCCAAGATGCCCAAAAAACCCAAGGGGGAAGGGAGAAGACCCCCCAACTTCCTACCGAGGGACGCGGATGCCACTGGGGACCCACCGACGCCGCAGCGCCACCCGGCCGCGGTACGACACCCCACTCCCAAGCCACGCCTGCAGGAAAGGGCCGAATGGAGAGGATACTCACCGCCACCGTCAGGACCACCGCAGACGGGAACCAGGGGTCAGCCAGCAGAGAGAGCAGCCCTCCCGGACCACCGCTGGACATCTGGAGCCGGAGCAGAGGCCTACCCATCCTGGAGAAGCGGCCTCACCGGAGCAGTGACGAGAGGATCCTTCCCCGACGAAGCCACGACAGGAATGGACTTCGCGCATGCGCAGAAGATCCTGTGGACCAAGAAAGAAAAAAAAATGCAAGGAGGGATTTTTAAATTACCTACCAGCGTTCCTGAGCCATTCTGCTGCTATCAGCACGTCAAACACCATGGACAGCAACAGCCAGCTGTGAGTAACACACAAAATAACACAGGGAACTTACCAAATGGGTTCCCTACACTAAAAATGGAGGGATCAAACCTAATGGAGTGGTATCAACAATTCCAAGTCATCCTCTTAAAGGAAAATATGATGTTTTTCATCACTGATCCACCAGATAGACCCTGGACTTTTGAAATGGACTGCATGCACCACAAAGCGTTTTATCTGCTGATTTCCAGCATATCACCCACCATCTATTATAGTATTGAAAATGACTTAACTGTATTTGATATTGTTCAAAAAATGTTTGGTTACTTTTATAGTGACAGTGTAGCCACCACCACAAAAATCTCCAAAGACTTCTACTCAGCCAGAATCAAACCTAGGGTGTCAATGGGGGAACATTTGACGGAATGAAATGCAGCTAGGGCAGAACTACAACTGAGGGGGGAAATTGTCTCCGAACAAACAATGAAAAGCATTATACTTAACTCACTAGACCCTTCCTGGCAAACATTCCTCACACATCTAAACATCCTCAGCCTAGGGCACATGACAGTAGATAGCCTCTCCAACCTCCTGATTGCAGAAGACAATCACAGAAAAGGCCAACAAATAACTCACAGAGAACACAGACAGACACGGAGGGTAGCCTTTACAGACAACTCTTGAGATTCCACAGAATGTTACAACTGTGGATTAAGGAGACACTACAGACGAGACTGCACCAAGGGCAACAGAGATCGAAGTAAACACGAACAATGCAGTAGACACCCAGAAAGGCGCCACCACGACAACAGAATAAAGTGCAAAGACTCACCTAGGCCCTGGGAGAGAAAGGGACGGGTCGTTGTGCAGGGTAGGGGGGCCCACACACGAAACCCCACAAGACAGCAAACCAGGCGGAGAGGGATCCTGGTGGCTCATCGACTCCGGAGCCACCAACCACAACACATGCGACAGGGAGCTCCTCTCTTCCTTCACAAAGGAAGACTACCTAATTAAAGTAGCAAACCAAAGTGATGTAAGGGTAACAGGGAAAGGCAACGTAGTACTCCCCAACATAGGCAGAATAGAGAGGGTATTACTAGTACCTGAGATACCCCACAACATACTTGCCTCCCTGAAACTCAGCAAGGAAGCAGGGATAGAGATCAGCATCAAGGAGGGAGGAATCACCATGGCCAGGGATAATAAAACCATTGGGAAAATCACAGTCAGAGGGGGGCTGCCTTATTTTCACGCAACCAAAGCTGACTCACATAACAAAGACACCGACACGGGAGGTGAAACAAAAGGGGGCAAACCCAAGGGCAATGAGAAACAAGAAAGAGAGGATGCACACCCTCACAAGGGAGGCACGCAAGGCACAGGGAAGATCAATTTAGGGAAGCCCCTCCACGATGAGTTCGTACATCTGCTCCACCGCAGACTAGGGCACGCCAGCTTCCCAGTTATCCAAAAGGTTGCCAGTTGTACTGAGGAATCCAAAATAAAGAACTGTGAAACTTACTTGGACTGCTCTGCATGTAATTGCTCTAAGCTCAAGGTGGCCCCCAGGTCCAAAAAGGCCACACGCTCTACACATTTGAAATGGTACACATGGACCTCGTAGGCCCCCTGAAGCCGTCCATAAAGTATAGCAAGAGGTTCTTCCTAACCATAGTGGACGATTACAGTCATTACGGCTTCGTATATACACTAAGACACAAAAACGAGACTTACCAGAAATTCAAAGAATTCTATAAACTGGTAGAAATACAACACGACACAAAAATAAAGAAAATAATGACAGATAGAGGATCAGAATTCCTATCTGGAGACTTCTCACATTGGTTGAAGTCAAAGGGTGTTCTGCATTTTACATCTTCGCCTTTCTCAGCTTTTCAGAATCGGGGGGCAGAACGAAAAAATTCCACCCTGCAGACAATGATGAGATGCGTCCTCGAGGATGCTGGACTAGACCAACACTACTGGACCGAAGCCCTAGTCTACTCTAACTACACCATCAACAGGCTCTGGTCCAGTGTACTACACAAGACATCTTATGAAGTCACGTACAACAAAAAACCACAGATATCTCACCTGCACATTTTTGGGGTCACTGCAGACGTACACATACCAAAATAACTACGCAGAAAGGGAGACAAGGTATCTAAACGACTCAGATTCATGGGCTATGAGCCAAGCACAAAGGGATTCAGGTTCATAGATAGTAATAATAGATTCATCATCTCCAGAACTACCACATTCCACGAACAGGCAAACTGGTCAAGAATATACCTGAATGAACTACAACACCAGATAGAAGCCAATCACAACAAGCAAGGCAAAAGTGATCACCCCGACACAGACTACACACACACAAGGGAAGAGAAATCAGAACAACAGGGAGGCAAAAACACAACACAGAAGTCAAGCCAAAATAAACAGAAGGTAGACTCACTCACCAACAGAGAAGCGAGGTACATGCACGACATGGAGACCCTACCAGGTAGGCCAGTCAGGGCCAATAGAAACCAAATGCCCAAGAGACTCAATGACTACGTCATGCACCTACAACCCAGCCCCATCACCCCCGAAACATACGATGACGCCGACTGGGCCGGTGACACAAAGAGCAGGAAAAGTACCTCAGGGTACATCTTCTTCCTGAATGACTGTCCCGTATACTGGTACACCGGTAAGCAGAATCTCGTGGCCACATCCACCACTGAGGCTGAATACATGTGCTTATCCAAGGCCATAACCAGCCTCATATGGTTCGACGAGCTACCCACCAATATCTGGGCAGAACCCACATACCCCATTCACATATTTGAGGATAACAAGGCAGCCATAGAAATATCCACCTCAGATGTATAGGTCATAGGTCTAGGCATATAGACATCAAACATAAACACGTGAGACAATTCCATAAGTCAGGATTCATCACCATCATACACTGTGACACAGAACACCAGACAGCAGACATACTCACAAAGCCTCTACAACACAAGCAACATTCATACCTTACATCTAGGCTTTGTGTCACACCCGTAAACCCACATCAATCAGGGCCAATCAACCCCAGGGGTGGGCATTTAGAGGGGGATTTGTCACGAGTAAATGCCCTCCCTGGGCAGACCCTAACTTCCAAACTGGTAACTCAGGGGTTAACTACCCTAGGCAAGCCCACCTCCCCTTCTTTTGTTCTCCCCTTACCTGTAGCTCCACCTCCAGGGTACTTAAGGCCTCCTCACGTAGACACCGGCCTTGTTCCTGAAGATACCTGTAAGAAAGCAGACAACCATTAATAAAGATATCCTTGATGAACCAATCCATGTGTCTTCATAAGTTATTGGGCCCAAACTCGATCCAAGGTAACAGGATATTGTGCTCTCAGGAATCTTGTTAATTGGTACATTTTCAATTGAAAAGGAAAAGTTGATTTACGTTTACTAAGAATTGAGAATATAAGAGGACCATGAAAGTTCATTCTTCTGCTTTACTCACAATAGTTTCTCAGAAACTCAAAATTGTCTCCACTCTTCTTTGTTCCTCAGGATCACCATCTAAATGGGAAAGAAATTCCTATTTAATTGCTCGGTCTGATGGTCCACCAGACTGACCATCTCTATTAGGAATCATAAACCCATCTGTTGAAATAGCGCCCCCCCCAAAATGTTATTGGCACATGCTCACTATAAATCGCTTCTAGCTAGCTAGGGCAATTCTGAGGCCAATTCATACCTTTTTTTCTTCCCCACTTCCTAATTAAAAGCAATTTGGGGGATTATTTATTATATATTCAAGGAGCAATGATGATGTTTTTCAATAAATGTCTTAAACAAAATAACTAACCTGGATCCTTTCTTGGAATATGCTGTCAGAGTAAATGCCTAACTGTGCCTATACCTTCAAACCCAGCCCCTTATGGGTTAATACAGTATGTACACCCCCACCTGACCCCTGGCCACTTCTTACCTTCTGGCCACTCCTCCCTTGTATATAAACACTCTCCACGTGCTTGTCCAGCAGTTCCAGATGTTCACCTAGAAGAGAGGAGATCAGAGGTCAGTGACCTATGATGCCTAGGGCCTAGGAAGCTTCCAGGCCTGCAATAAACACTGATTAAAGAAACAGCTTGTCTCGTGAGTAATTGGGCTAAATCCATCGCATAACAAATGGTAGCCGAGGATGGTTTGCCCATAACTCACTGGTGATGCCCCAACCAAGCAACCTACCCAAGGAAACAGATAGAGTACAAACGAGGGCACTCACCAAGAAGATGGCTGAGCTTCAAGCGTCCAAGGATCCTACAGCAGAGGAGAATCCAGCAGACATCGAGCTGTACTCCAGCGAAGGCTCCTACTCTGATGAGGAGAGGTCACCAGAGAAAGGTACCAACCTAGGAAGAAAAACAGCACAAAGAGTAAATAAATTCAAGCTATCCATCCTGAAGCTGATGGAAACAAATGACAACGAGAGAAGCCTCATCGCGAACCTGCAAAGCCTCTTCGAGCAGCAAGGCGCAGCAATCGAGGCCCCAGAGACAACAAACGAGGAGGTGGCACGAGGAAGAGGTAGGCCAGCCCAGCCAGATGACCACGAGGTGGCCGAATCCTCTTTCGCGCACTTTCACCGGTGGCCATCTTGGAATGACCATCAGCCAATGGGGAGCCAGGATTCAAACTCTCTGGCACGAAAAGGCCCCGATCCAGAAAAAGGCCGGGAACAACCAGAGAGCAACCCAAAAAGAAAAACAAATGCAGAAGAGAGATCGCCTACCGATCTCGAGATCCAAAACGCCATCAAAACGCTGACCGCGGCTTTTGGCTCCGCTTTCGAGCCCCCCGCGGCAGCCAGAAAACAAAAGAAAAAATCCTGCACCCAAGAGAGCACCAGAGCCAGCCTCGATGAGCTGGCTGACCCTCAACCACCCGAGGAAGCCACCCACACCGAACGCGAACGCCGAGACTGGTTCGCCTGCAAAAATTACAAACCGCAGGATTCGAACCCAGGACCCGCCGCACCAACGACGCGAGGACGAGGGGCAAGGAGAAGGACCGACTACTCACCTCCTCCACGATCTCCGCCTGGCTTCTCCACCCGACCAAGGACCCAGGACCATGGGCAGAGGACCGGACCCGCCGCCATCGCCGCCACAGCCGCCGCACCGCCGGAGACAAGGAATTCTTGACTTACGACCGCCGCGCCGCCGATCGCCGACCGTCCTCCACCTACGACCGCTTCGCCTCCTCACCTTGTTCCCTTCTTTTCCGGAGATCCAGCCGTCCAGCAGTGGTATCCGCCGCCCAGAGGGAGCACCGGACTCTCCAGGGGTGAGTCCAGCCCTCCACCGGTAGGCCTAGGCCTAGGCCCAGGAGCAGTAGCAGCAGGAACCTTCCTCCATGGCTTCCAGCGCGAAATGGCCTTCGCACATGCTCAGTCGCAGCCTGCAGCAAGAGAAAGAAGAAACATAGAGATAGGTCAGTACAGACTCGCAACAGACGTTCCAAAGCCATATTGCGAGTTCAGTCATGACCTGGACCATGGACAGCAATCCACTGTAAGTAATAACAGTGGACATGTGGGGACTGCTTGTACAAATATGCCAAAGCTACAGTTAGATGGGGGTAATATTATAGATTGGAGCCAGCATCTACAGATTGCCTTTATGAGGGAAAATGCCTTATTTTAAATTCAGAGACCACCTCAAAAACCTTGGTCTCTGGAGATTGATAACCTACACCACAAGGCATTCTGCATCATGATAGCCACCATTCCCCCCACAACGTACCCTAGCATTAATGATAACCTCACAGTGTCTGAAATTTTACAAATGTTATATGGTATGTTTTACAGCCAGTGCAGGGCTACCACCACAAAGATATCTAGAGAGTTCCATTCTGCCAGGCACAGACAAGGGGTACCCATGAGTGAGCATATACTCAAATTAAACGCAGCCAGGGCAGAACTCATGCAAAGGGGGGAAATTATCACCGAAGAGAGCATGAAGAGCATCATAATAAATTCATTAGACAGCAGCTGGGACCACTTCGTGCTACAACTAGACAGCCTTTACCTACCTCACCTCACGCTAGGCGCACTAACCAACAAACTCATAGCCGAAGACAACCTAAGAAGGGACAGACACACTGTCAGAGGGGAACATAGACCAATCAGAAAAGTAGAGTTCCAAGACAGAGCAGGGAACGGCCAGGGTGCTACTCCTGCGGGTCCAAGAACCACATAAAAAGGGATTGCCCCAGGAGCAGCAGGGATAGGAGGCGCACTGAACACAGAGGGGGGCGATCACCCGAGCGCAGGTACTCAAGGGAGAGAGGGAGAGGGTGGTCCCCCAACCCTAGAAAGCAACACGGACGGAGGGACAGCTCTAGGGACGGTAGCCCGGGCCCCACATACGGATTTAGACCTGGCCACTCCAACTCCATGCACGAGATGGACCAAAACACATGGCTCCTAGATTCAGGAGCCTCACATCACACTACACACAACTCAACACTCGTAGAACCACTAAGCAAGACCAATCTCGAACTCAAGGTGGCCAATCAAAACAGGGTTCAAGCACAGGGAAAGGGAGACACTCACATACCACACATAGGGAAAATAGAGGGGGTATTATACGTACCCGAAATACCCCTTAACGTACTAGCTGTCAACAGACAAACCCAAGACACAGACCTAGAGGTAACGTTCAAGAACGGGAAAGCTCATATAATCAAACAAGGGAAAGAAATAGGGAGCGTACACAACCAAGGGGGGCTATCATACTTTACACCAAACGCAAGGGAGGAAGGAAACATGTACGCAAACATCAACCCAGGGGAAGAAGGAGACACAAGAGTTGAGGGGGAACAACAGGAAATAAAGCAAGGCAAGCAAGGTGTAAACAGCTCTGTATCATTGGGAAAACCCTTGCATGATAATTGCACCCACCTCCTTCACAGGAGGCTGGGGCACATCAGTTTCCCTATTGTTAAGAAAATGTCTGAGTGTACTGAAGGACTTAAAGTAAAGAAATGTGATAATTATTTGGAGTGTTCCATATGTATGCGGTCAAAGGTTAAGGTCAAGGCCATACCCCGAAAATCCAAACGAATCACAGAATACCCATTTCAATTGGTACACATGGACTTAGTAGGGCCTTTCAAACCATCTATCAAACATAGAAAGAGATTCTTTCTCACCATTGTCGATGATTTCACAAGGTATGGGTATGTCTATTCCCTCAAACGCAAAAATGAAACATTCCAGAGGTTTAAGGAGTTTCACAGAAAGATAGAACTACAACACAACATGAAAATAAGACAAATTATGACAGACAGAGGTTCAGAGTTTATGGCCAGAGAATTCACCGGTTGGTTGAGGGGGCAGGGCATCACACACTACAAATCTTCACCATTCTCGCCATTCCAGAATCCGGTGGCGGAGAGAAGGAATGGGGTGCTACAGACAATGATGAGGTGCGCACTAGAGGATGCAGGGATGGGGAAACATTTTTGGTCAGAAGCACTGCACTACTCCAATTACACCCTAAATAGACTGTGGTCAAGCTCCATCAACATGACCCCATACGAAATGCTCTATAAAAGAAAACCCAATATATCCCACCTGCACATATTTGGCGCACCAGCTGACATACACATACCCAGCAGCTGAGGAGAAAGGGGGAGAAAATATCAAAAAGACTGAGGTTTGTGGGCTAAAAGCCGGGCACTAAGGGCTACAGATTCATTGATAACAACAACAGATTCGTAGTGTCTCGATCTGCCAACTTCCACGAACACTTGAAATGGTCAAGGGTCCACTCCAACGAGACACTCACCCACAGGAACGCACCCAAAAACAACCAAGAGGGGGAAAGAATAGAGACACCCAAAGCCAGCCTCGACAAAATAAACACAAAGGGGTGGAAAGAGGGGCACCCATCTCTAAAGCTAGACCGCCTCTCGAACAAAGAGGCAGACCACATTCAAGAGACCGAACCACCCCCCAGCAGGCCAATCAGAGAGAGCAGAAACAAGCCACCCAAAAGATTAGAGGACTACGTCCTAACCATCCACGATAACCTCACCACACCCAACTCATATGAGGACATCCTTAAGCTCCCCAAGGAAGAAAAGGAAAGATGGGTATCCGCCATGGACAAGGAAATGGAGAGCCTGAAAGAACTAAAGGTATACACACCCGCTCAGGCCCCTGAGGACAAAAAACCAATAGGTACCAAATGGGTGTTCAGGGTCAAGACTTTAGAAAACAACAAGAACCTATACAAGGCGAGACTGGTCGCCCAAGGCTTCGCTCAGAGGTACCCTGAAGACTACACAAACACGTACTCGCCCACTGTCAGGGCTGAAAGTGTCAAATGCGCACTGGTGGTAGCCACCATCCTGGGGCTTGATGTCTTCCAGTTCGATGTACAGACTGCCTACTTACACGCAGAACTGGATAAAGAAATCTATGTTAAGGCTCCACCAGAGTATGATCAAGGTGAGAGCAAAACTTGGCTGCTCAACAAAAGCCTGTATGGGCTCAAGCAATCAGGCAAAAGGTGGTATGACTGCCTAGCCAAAGCCCTGAAATCGATGGGTCTATTTACAAGGAGAGAAGGTAACCTGTTCGAAGGGGTGCTCGTCTACGTGGATGACATCCTGTACGTTGGCAAGCACAAGAGCAGATGCGACAGATTTGCCACAGAACTGGGCAAACACTTCTCATTAAAGTCACTTGGCAGAATCGACAAATACTTAGGGGTGCATGTGACAAAGACCAGCAAGGGGTTCAGATTCTCCCAAAAGGACAAAATCACTGAACTGCTGTCCAAGTGCAACATGACAGAGGCAAAGCCCAGCGAGACACCAATGCAGCCAGAATTCCTGAAAAGCATGTACGAGGAATCGGAATCCTTCACCGACAATAGATTGTACAGATCTACCATCGGGTCGCTGCTATACATCGCTAACTGGACCAGGCCCGACATCGCCCTAGCCGTCAACCTCCTATCCAGACACGTAAGCAACCCCAAGGTGTCCTATTGGAATGCCATCAAAAGACTGCTCAGGTACCTAAAATTCAGCATGGATGCACAACTCTGTTTGGAACCAGAAATAACAGATAAGCCGAAACTATCATGCTACGCTGATTTTTTTTTTGATTTTTTTTTTTTCCTTAACTAAGGGGAGCAGTTGGGACCAAATTACTTGATATTATTTGATATGAATGTGTAGGTTACACTATTTTGGGGGGATTGAGTTAGGTATATGACTTGTAATGTTAATATTAATGGGTTATATAAAGGCTAGAAATTCTTTAAATTGCAAAATATGATAATGGTTGTTATTTTTGGGTGTTTTTCTTATTATAGTATTGTTAATTTTAGATAAACATTTATTTGTATGGATTTTTTCTTCTCTTTTTCTTTTTCTTTTTTTTTTCTTAATACTTTTTTAGTTCTTTTTTCTCTTCTCTCTTTCTTTTAATTTAGAATTGAATATAGAATTGAAATATATATTTCTCTTTGTTATAAATTTTTGTTGTTTTTCTTTTTTTAAAAAAAATGTGTAGCGGAAGTCCACCGAAGCCGTATTCGTCTGCCTATCCAAAGCCGCGATTAATTTAGTGTGGTCGATGACCTACTCAATGCCATATGGCCTGAACCCTTGTACCCCATAATCATACACGAGGACAACAAGGCCGCAATAGAAATTTCAAAGGCTGATGCCATTGGGCAAAGGTCTAGGCACATAGATATTTGAATGCAAACATGTCAGACAGTTTTCAGAGATAGGGTTCATTGAGGCAGTGCACTGCGACACTGAGGAACAGACCGCAGATATTCTTACAAAACCCTTACCCGCCAAACAACACCCCTACCTAATGTCAAAAATATGTGTTTGTGTATGACCTGTATATGTATATATATGTATAAATGTATGATTACGTATACCTATGTAAACGAAGCATACCTGTACCCAGTTAGACATTTAGAGGGGGTTTTGTCAGAGTAAATGCCTAACTGTGCCTATACCTTCAAGCCCAGCCCCTTAAGGGTTAATACAGTATGTACACCCCCACCTGACCCCTGGCCACTCCTTACCTTCTGGCCACTCCTCCCTTGTATATAAACACTCTCCACGTGTTTGTCCAGCAGTTCCAGATGTTCACCTAGAAGAGAGGAGATCAGAGGTCAGTGACCTATGATGCCTAGGGCCTAGGAAGCTTCCAGGCCTGCAATAAACACTGATTAAAGAAACAGCTTGTCTTGTGAGTAATTGGGCTTAATCCATCGCTTAACAATTTTTCTATAAATTCTTAAACAAAATAACTAACCTGGATCCTTTCTTGGAATATGCATTTACAGTACTTATGAAAGAAAGGTTCTATATTGACCATATAATCACAGACTGGAAGGTCAAATCCTGAAGAGACATTTATCAGAGGCCATTAATGTCATCTAGAAGCTGAATTTAACAGAATAACAGAGTTGGAAGGGACCTTGGAGGTCTTCTAGCCCAACTCCCTGGTCAAGCAGGAGACCATGGACCATTTCAGACAAATGGCTGTCCAATCTCTTCTTTAAAACCTCACTGATAGAACAGCCATCCATTCTGCAGAAAACCTGTTCCAGTGGTTAATTGTTCTTCCGATCGGGAAGTTTCTCCTTCATTCTAGGTTGATCCTCTCCTTCATCACTTTCAACCTGTTACAGCCACTTCTCTGTGACAGCCCCTCCGATGTTGGAAGACTGCTATCATGTCACCCATAGTCTTTATCTTTCTTAGATATAGCCAGTTCCTGCAACCCTTCATCATATGTTTTAGTCTCCAGCCCCCTAATCATCTTGATTGTTCTTCTCTGCACCCTTTCTATAGACTCAGCATCTTTGTTGTATTGGGCTGGCCAAAACTGGAGATAATATTCCAAAATATGCTCTTATTAAAGCAATGTGGTATGTATCTACTTCCATTTCCTGATCTCTACACCACCACTACCATCACCACCACCACCGCCACCAGGGCATTAAAACGTGGCTGTTTTCCCTCCCCTTGGGGCAGGATGTTTTTCAGTGGACGTAGTTTTTCATCTGAACGTGTAAGCTTCCTCTGGTGTGATGCGTTTTTTTTGGTTGTTGATGATGCCGATAATATTGCTTACTACCCAAAGTCATATGTCATATGGGTGGCTAGATACATTGAAATAAATAAAATTGTCTTGATTATCTAGTGATAACTTCCAAGTTATTCGCATTTTTCAAGTTTCCCATATCTCAGCTGCCACTCAAGCACTCCTCTAGGCCATGGACCACAGTAACCGACCTACTTAAATATTCTATACGAAGGATGTGTTGTCAAAATGAAATAGAAGAATGCAAGAATGAATCCTCCTGGGAGTGCATCAATACAGAAGAGATATTAGATTTTTAAGAGACACCAATTATTTTAATCAGTGCAATCTGCTGTTCCTATTGCCATATGATCAGAACAGCAAAAGCAAGAGTTCAATAGGTCTCTCACTAACCAATTATGGAAAACGTGCTACTTGCCATTTCCACAATTCTTCTCAAAAAGTCCATTCACTGGGTAAATCCACTGCATCTGACGACAGAACTGCAACTGTTTTACCATAATGTCCTGCAAAACAGAGAAAGGCACAATAAAAAGGAAAGTCCAAGAGGTCCTTTAATATGATGAGATAATTAAATGAAGTGCTAATGTCTTTAGCTCTTTCCTGCCTTCATTAAGCTGTTGTTTTAGTAGAGTGTATTAAGAGGAAACTAAAAACCTAGCAAAATTATACTGTGTGTGTTATGTATATAACTTTGGCGGGAAATTTAAACAACAATAGGTCATTTCTGATTGGTCAGCTCCCGGCCCATCAAGGTATATAAAGGGAGCTGTTTGACTGTACCTCCAGCTGAAGTCTCACTCTAAATTCAAGAGCTGTTGTTACGCACTAGTTGCTCCTGCCTCTTCATTCCCACGACTCAACGTTGGCGACGAAGGTAGGATTGAGGCAATGAGAAGCAAGCCGGAAAAGAGCTAACAACAGCGGATTCAGCCAGGCTGATGAGCCCCGTACATGGCAGGACTACCACGATGTCTGCCTATGTACCACCAAAGCCTTTCGACCCAGCCAGAGAGAAGTGGGGGTCGTATATGACTCGGTTTGAGTGTTCCCTGGAAGTCAGCGACATGCAGGGCCTCCCCGACAACCGGAACAGAGCCCTATTCCTCAGCCACTGTGGACCGGAGGTCTTTGACATGGCTGAATCACTTTCGGAACCGACTCCGGTTCAGACTATATTGTGGGAAGCCTCGCTTAGGGCACATTACCAACAACTACCGGTAGATGGCGCTACCGTGGAGGCACAGACCGTAGTAACTCACAAAGGTGCCCTCAAATGTACCAGGCTGCATTTTGGAGTCAGCATAGCCCCCGGACTATTCCAAAGTACCATGGAGCGTCTGTTACAAGGACTGCCAGGGGTGGTGCCTTATTTTGATGATGTCCTCATCAAAGGAAGGAAGGGAAGAGAAATTAGAGTAGGAGTGAGGGTAAGAGAGGGAGGAAGAGAGGAGGAGGAGGAGAAAGGAAAGGAAGTAGGGAGGAGAAGAAGGGGGGGAGAGAAAGTAAGAAGAAAAGAAAAAAGAGAAGAGGTAGGTTTGAGGAGAAAGATTGCTGTGCAATAAAAAAGATGAAAGGGAAGAAAGCCAACCCCAAACAAATATAAAGATATTAAGATAAAGAATGAATTGTTAAACTTTAAAGAATGAAAGAGAACAAATATGAATAAATAGCAATAATTAGAAACACACATAGAAACATACAATGTATTTTCTTTGAACAGAGTATTTGGCCGGTTCACAAATTTAAACAGTGTTTAGTCATTTCAATTAAATTTACAATTTCTCTATTTCCTTTTTGCCATACTTATTCCTCTCCTATTTTTTAAAAAAAAACCAATATTACCCTTCATCCTCATCTCTAATCTTCATCAAATTCAATTTTCCCTTCTATTCTATATTATACCCCTTCCCATTGTCATCTATTTTTATATCCATCCTCACATTGGTTAATTATGTAATATTCCAGTTGTTGAATACAAATTCAACATTTTAATATAAATCAATTAGTTATATAATGATCTTTTTTGTATATTAATCAATATGAACATGAATATTCCAATTATTTCCATGCAATCCAAATTCTTACAAATCGATTCATTATATTTACCAATAATAACCAAATAATTTACCCCATATATTCCTCCAAACCACAACCATTGCTGCTTTCAACGCAATATACAATTAATAGTATCTCAATTATTACAACTCCCTAGTTAAATAGAGCTTTTTTTCTTTTGTGTTTTAAAATCTTGAACTCTCCTCTTTTGCCCTAATTTTCCCATTGTTTGCAGTTTTGCACCTACCTCTTTTGGTGAGGAAAAAGAAAAAGAAATCACTCTCTGCCTCATTTTGTCACGTTGCAACAAAGACCCTGCTTTACTTTCAGTTTCGCTTTTTCAGCATAGCTAGGGGTAAAAAACTGCTCCAACACAGTTTGCACCTGGCAAAAGACCCCTGCGCAAAACAGGTGAGAGCAAATCAGCTGAGAGTTGGGAGACCAATCTAATCAATTTGTGGTAATTAACCTATGCTAAAGCTGACAGAGGCTGTTTTTTTTTATTTTTGCAGGCACCGGTCTACTCATTTCTTTTCTTTTAACACGCATCAGCTGTAGGGCGGCCCTTTGAAGCCCCGTGGCAAGAGTTTAAACCGTTTTTTTCCCTCTAGACATCAGCTGAGACTCGGAAGGCAGCAATAGATTGGCAGTGGGCAGGGTAAGCGACCGGTGACCTCCTGGGGGCGTGGCCAGCCAATCTCATTACCGCTTCTTCGAACTATTAAATATTTTTATTACCAGTTCTTGCGATCTGCTGCGAACCGGGAGCAACCCACCACTGCCATGGATTGGGACCCCCTAACAGGTGAGCAAGAGATTCTAGGTTGTACTGGCCCAAAGGATCAAGGAAGGTCAAATCGCCCAAGAGGCCAGCAAAGAAGCAGGTTGGGTTCCAGGTCTCCATTAGGAGAAGAATGAGGAGAGACATAAGAGCAGTCTTCTAATACTTGCAGGAAAGCCTCAGGGAAGGAGGTGTTGATTCTTCGTAGTAGCTGAAGGAAGGACATGAAGCAGCAGGTGGAAGCTAAGAGAGAAATCCAACCCTGGAAATAAGGAGGAATTTTCTTCCGTGGAGTAAGACTCCCTTCCGCTGTAGAATTCTATGCTTTTCTCTGTGCTTTCTGCCACAATGATTGTGCTTCTCTGTTGTTCATGAACAGACAACTTCCCACATGAAGCAGAGGCCAAAGGCCACCAAGAAAGTCAGTGACCGGTCATTCCTAGTCCAAGATCAGCTGCCTTCCTTGAGTAGGTTTCTAATGTGGCCATTGTTTACTTGGTTGCTAATGAGGTTGTTAGTTTGCCCGAAAAACCACTAGCCTACAGCTGCCTAATTTTCTGTCATGCAGTAAATAGTTAATTTGGCCATGGCTGTCAGAAGGCTTTTCAGAGTAAGTGTGGCTATCAGCAGCCAAGAAATTGGCGGTAAAGTCATGCTTCTGAACTCTTCTGAGTGGCTCACATCTATTTTTCTTCTCTTCACAGAACATCTAGAAAAGATGCTCAGTGGTTTCCTGTTGCATTAAGGGAGACGTTGAGGACTTTCCTGTGCCTCCTGACAGGTACCACAGCCTTCTCCTTAAATCCTGGGCATGTTGAAGCACCATTGATGGACTGTAAGAGAATCTGTAAGAGCCTCTCCCCAAGATGGCTTCCTGTCCCAAAGGGCTTGTGTGGGCAAAAGATGAGCAGGCTGACTGGCCGGTCTTAGAAAGGGGCGGCTAAGGTAAATGTTCTTTGACATGTCACCTTTATTTTTTTGCTCAGGTCTGACCAGGCACAGGAACATGGTGAGCAGCACGGCTGCTCCTCTCATGGAGACATATTTTCATCTAGAGGGGCAAGGACAATTTTGGAACATGGCCAGTGGGGATCCATGCCTCAAAACTGGATGAGGGAACCTGATCAGCCTAACAAGTTCAAGAAGAGCCCGTTGGATTCATGGGGATATGTTGCAGAGAACTTTGATTTATACATTCAAATGAACCATTATTACTTTCAGGTTTTGATAGGTGTTTGTGTCACCATCAGGAGCCCCAGGAAGGAAGATGTGATGCCTGTTCACAATTAATGGAGGTATCTGGTCTCTCATACCTCCACGGAGGGTGCGCTTCTGCACAATTATGGAGAACTCCACTGAATCGGTAAGGCCTGAACATCTCCTCACCATGCTAATGGCCCTGTCTCTGTGGATTTGTTAATATGCCTATAAAAAGAATATTTGCACTGCTATTTTAGGATCCATTGGAGGAATCCCTTCCAGCAGAAAGCCGGGACAGCCTCCCAGGAGAGAGAGAGAGGTGGAGATTCCCTATCTATGCAGGTAGGTAACACGTTGAAGGGAGAAGGTCCCGCTGGTTCACAAGGGGCTTTGGTGGAAAAGATGGACAGGGTGAGTGACTCATCTTGGAAAGGGGAAGCTGAGCAAGCTTGATTCCTTAAACTTCTCACCTTCTACCTCTGGACAAGACTCTAACGGGAGAAGACCAGGACACAGAAGAAGAGCTCTCTCCCAACGGGGAGAAAACACCTTCCTCAGAGATAAGATTTTGGCAATGGGGCCGAAGGAGGCTATGCCATAAATCCTGATGGTGGAGGGAAGAAATTGTGTAATATTTCACCTTAACCTTAAGGCTTCCAAAGGTCCTCTTGCTGTCGGCACATAGGGGGGTTGTATGCACCCTATGCTTTAGCCATCTTATTGAGGTGCAGAGACCTTTGGATTTAGCCTCCATACTGTCATTTGCAGGACTCCATGACAGTCCTGGTGGGCTCCAGAATCAGCAGCCTGGAGGATGTGGACTTCCTATCTGACCTTCCGGTTGAGGAGTCTGAGGGAAGCTGGGAGGATGCTGCAGCGGCTTCTGATGCTAGCGATTCCTCCAGTCCATGGGTAAGAAAGACAAAGTGTTTTCTGATGGGGAGGGATGGAGGTCCTCTATTCACTTTTCCTAAACTGAGTGAACTGTGCTGGAGCACTCTGGGAAGTGGAGCTAGGTGACACCTGGCCCTTGGGACAACATACGTAGGCTAACTATATGCACCCACGTGCATATAGTTTGGTGCCATTGGTTCCTTTGCCAAAAATCAACAGAGAGGGTACATGGCAGTGTACCAAATGAATGTGACCCACCCTGATTAGGCCTTTCCTTTTTGTGTGTCATCCTTTCCAGCACTTCATGCAGGGCTTTAACAGGCAAAGAGTAGAGAGCCTGCTTTTCTGCAGTAGAGCTGGGCTGGAAGTGAGGATTGCTTTTTAAATCCAGAGATTATGCAGCAGGAGAAGCATTGTTTTGATCAGGGATCCCTGTTAGGATATGGGGTGAGCCTAACAGGTTGTCCAGGCAATATATGTGTTCTGTGACTTTAACATGAATATGTATAATATGACTTTAAATTTTACTGCTGTATCATTGTAATGCTGAGTCATGCTGTAATTAGATAATCACAACTTGTAAACATATTTAAGAAGGGAACTGTAATGTAGTCAGTTGATGACATGCTACCATTGTGGGTGGATTTGCTACCATTGTGCTATCATCGTTGATGGATCTGTTACCATCGTGGTTTGTTACCAGAGTGAACTTGTTATTCTAACCAACTACTGTTTGTATTGTAAGAAGATTTTTGTACCACTTGACTGATTTAACTGGCAAAGTCTTGGATCGTTGAAAAACTATGAGATTGTTTTTTCACTATAAGGTAAACTTTTGATAAATCAGTTTGCACGTATCTTATTCATTGCTCTCAGAAATGTTTTCTCTGTGTTCTATACTCTGCTGGTTGGTAACACGACAATATCCTTAACAATCCCCATTCAATAGGCCCTCTTTTAGGAATGCTGAGTTTCTTTTGCCCCGATGCCTAAAGAGGAACCATTGTCATTCACGGGATTCTCCCAAAGAAGCGGAAGTCACCCTAGAAGGTCTCAGCAGCCTGGAAGAGGACTCCCTGGACTCCACTCTCTAATTCAAAGAGGTATCTGTTTCAGATTCTTCATGGATCATCGCATTGTCATGTCGAAAAGTCTTGTGCAGTTCAATGACGCAGTGAGCCATGCTCTGCAGGGTTACTCAAGGCAGACAGTTCATAGTGGAGGGTCCTAACACAAGGTGACCCAGTGGAGAAGCAAGTGGCAACCCTCTCCGGTATCCTTACTAAGAAAACCCAATGAAAGGTATCAAAAGGATACAAGCCATGATGCCAGAAAACGACGGTCTCAGATTGGAAGGTGCCTAATCCGCTAACTGGGAAGACCAGAGGGGAATTATAAGAAACTCGAGAAAGAGCCGAATTCTGCAATTGATCTGAGAACAGGTAGGGCAGGGAGAAGGCGGGAGCAGTGAAGTTCAGTCCGATTACTTGTGAGACGTAAATCTCGCCATTCTTGATGGGCTGCACCAGAAGTTGGCTATTTAGCACAACAGACAGACGAGGCAGATGCTGTGAATGTGCTCATGAGCAGGGGGTGGACTAGAAGACCTCCACGGTCCCCTCCAACTCTGTTATTCTGTCTGCCTATAGGACGGCTTCAGCCAGGGAGGTATGGAGATGGAGGGCAGAATCACCCCCACCTACAAAGCCCTGCACGGAGTTTCTTTTTCCTGGATGGGGATGGATGGATGTCTTTTTGTTGTTTTTCTTCTTGTTATTGTTGCTGCTGATCTTGTTCTTGTTCTGAGATTTTTTCAATTTGTTATCATTTTATCTATATTGTTAATGCTAAAAAATAAAAGCAACACTTAAATAAAGTTGTTCATTGGCCACAATTATTTTCCTTTAGCTATCAATGTAGCATTCAGTGGGTAGAATGATAAATAATTGTATAACATCGTATACAATAAAACTACCAAAACACTTTATATACACTAATTTATATTTAGGCCTATTGTCATTTCACTTTTCTTAGGGACAGGTTGAACTTTAGAACCTATAACTCTCAATGACGGAGAGCAGCTACTATATTAGATAATTAGATAAAGGGCAAAAACGTTGGGATAGGAATTGTCAACTGACAATGGCTACTGCATATAAGGAAAACCTTTATAAAATGTTTTATAGGTGGCAATTGCCACCGCCAAGGCTAGCAAAAATGTTCAACACCATGTCCGCCAAATGTTGGAAATGCAATCAGACTCTAGGTACTTATTATCATATGTGGTGGACAGGTAGGAAAGGAAGAAAATATTGGATGAAAATACATATATGGTTGGAAAAGATGACTAAGCAGCATATTGATTTAAAACCAGAAATATTTTTGTTAGATATAATACCCAAAAGCTATGACATATTGGAAAAATGAGAACATCCCATCTGATGAAAATATAATTTAGAAAATACTGGATTGTGCAGAGATGGATAGATTGACATTGAAGATAAAGGAGATTCAGAGTATTATTTCATGTGAAATAGTTTTTCTCAATGGTTAGAGATGAGAGGTAGACATTAGATGAAGAAAAAACATTACTATATTCAAGAAAATATGAATGTGGTTTATAGCTATAAGTATGCTAATATCAATAGATAACTTGGCATGAAGAATTTCCATGCATGGCGATTTCAATTAAACTGTAAACAAAATTTCTACTGCAAATGAATGGCAATGTAGGATATTTTGCTTCAATCTTGTCCTCTCAGGAACCTTATTAATTGGTAGTACATTTTCAATTGAAAATGGTTGCTTCAAGTTTACTAAGAATTGAGAACATAAGAGGACCACAAAAGTTCACTCTTTTGCATTACTCACAATTGTTTCCCAGAAACTCAGGAATATAATTTGTTTTTCTTTGGGTGTAGGCTATGCACCAAGCTGAAATTTTTTTTTCCTTAGGCTCTCCGGCACTTGAGAAATCATTAAATAATGATCCGAAGATGTGAAAAACTGAACTCAGTACCCTCTGCATGAAAATATGCTCTGCCACTTCTTTTCTTAAATGGAGCCTGCAGAACTTCTGAAGGCAAATCATTCCACTGGTAAATAGTCCTAGCTGTTAGGAAGTTTCTCCTTAGTTCTAGGTTCCCCCCCTCCTTGATTAGTTTCCATCCATTGTTCCTTGTCTTGAAGGGCTGCCACAGAGAAGAGGGTGTTGATCCTCCAAAGCAGCTGAGGGAAGGACACGGAGCAGCGGATGGAAGCTCATCAGAGAGAGATCCAACTCTGGAAATAAGGAGGAATTTCCTCACACTGACAACCGTTAAGCAGTGGAACAGTTTGTTTCCAAGACTTCTTTGTGCTCCATTGTTGAGATTTTCAAGAAAAAATTGGGCAATCGTTTATCTGAGATGGCAGGAGGAGCCCTTCCTTGGGCAGGGACTTAGACTAAAAGTCGCTTCCTCCCTAGGGTGCCATGATTCCCTCTGTGCTTTGTGCCACAATGATGGTGCTTCTACGTTGTTCGTGAACAGACCACTTCCCACATGAAACCCAGAGGCCAAAGGCTCCCGAGGGAGTCAGCCATCAGCCACTCCTAGACCCAGCTGAGCTGCCATTCTGATGTAGGTATAAAAAATGGCTATTGTTTAACTGTTGCCGAGGGAACGAATTGCCCTGAAAAACCACCAGCCACTGCACAGCTGCTCATTCTCCCTTCGTGCAGTGATCGTACAAGCACTTCGTTGGTCATGGCTGTGAGAAGGTTTTTGAGGGTAAGTGTGGCCATCTCAGCTGCCAGGAAACTGGTAGCGGGGGAGAAAGTCAACTCAGTTCTGACTGACAGGTGTCTATTTCTCTTCTCTTTACAGAACATCTGGAAAAGGTGCGAACACCTTTTCTGTTGCCGGAAGAGCAACACGGAAGACCTTCCTGTGCCTCCTGACAGGTACCACCCTCTTCTCCTTAAACCCTGGGTATGGTGGGGCAACACGGATGGGCTGCAGAGTCTGTAAGAGGCTCTTCCAGTCCAGAAGGGGTTTCAGGGGCAAAAAGATGGGCAGGCTTACTGGCTAGGTTGAGAAAGGAGAGGGTCAGCTAGATGTATCTTCTTTGACATGTCACCTTCTTCTTCTTTTGGTCAGGACCGAAGAGGCACAGGAAGCGGATGACCAGCAGGGAGAATGGGAGACACATTTTCATGTGTCTGATGGAGACGTCTCTTCCTTGCCTGGGGTAAGGATGCTTCAGCAACATGGGCAGTGGGGGTTCATTCTTCAAAACCGGGCAGGTTAAGGGAAGAATTCCCCCTTGGTGGGAACCTGGCCAGCCGAGAAAACTGAAGAAATCGCCTTGTTTCATACCTTCAATGAATGAATTGTTAATTGCAGGTTGTGATGGGTGGTCCTGCCACCGCCCGGAGTCCCAGGAAGGAAGATATCCGGCCCGTTCTCATTTCAAGGAGGTTAGTGTTCTCAGCTGAGGGATTCTGAGGAGAAGGGCTAGAAGAAAGGTTTGGAGAGGGGAAGCATCACTCCCCTCTGCCCGTACTTTTACTAAAAGGAGACTGACTCAAGCCCTTCGTTCTCTCCCCAGAAATGAGAGGACACCGAAGTGGACACCGCGGCTGACTACAATTTGGGAGACCTGCACTGAGTCGGTAAGGCCAGAGCAGCTCCTCCCTCTGGTAATGGCAGATGCCCTGTCTCTGTGCATTCGTTATCATGCCAATAGACCGAATACTTGCATTCTTATTTCAGGATCCATCGGGCGTGGAGGAGGGAGGTGCAGGAGGAGACAGTGCCTGTCTTTCAGGGTAGGTAACACTTTCGAGGGTGAAACTTTAGCAGAAGGGAGGCATCTTTGCCTCTGCTTCTGCTAAAGGAAGAAGGACTCGGCAATTTCACCGCCAGGCCAAGCCCCTTAGCAGGCCAGCTGGAAGGGTTCTTAGAGCCTCCACATGACCCCTCTTTCAAAAGGGCCATGGCTACTTTTGATCTTTGGCCTCTTCGTTTTCTCCCCCCAGAGAGGAAAGGCAAGAGCACTGGAGGTCGCGGCTGTCCACCAGTTTGGAGGCCTGCACTGAGTTGGTAAGTCCTGGACAGATCTTCCCCATCTGAAAAGAAGTCCTGTCTCTGTGGATTTCTTGGTATGCCAAGAGACGGCATCTTTGGCTTTTGATTTCAGGAACCACAAGACCAACCGGTGCAGGCGGAGATCTCTCCCGAGGTTTTTGAGACGTCTTCAGAGGTAAGAAAGTTTTGGCTATGGGAAGTGGGAGAAATTGGGCTATAGAGCCTTCTAAGCTTAAGGCTTGGAAAGGCTCTCTTGCTGTTGGCCCATAGAGCCGTGGGAATCTTATTGGGACACAGAAAGTTTAGCAACCCTCCTGTCATTTGCAGGATTCGCTGACAGTCCTGGCGGGCTCCAGGACCAGCAGCCTCTGGGACGTGGACTCCCTCGCTGACCTTCTGGAGGAGGAATCTGAGGACAGCTGGGACCAGGATGCGGAGGCTTCTTCCAGTCCATGGGTAAGAAAGACAAAGGGTTTTCGATTGGGAGGTCTGGTGGGATGGCTTCCTTTGCTACAAAGTAGCAGAGACTGGTGTCCTAAATGGGAAATGGGATCCCCATTCAATAGGCCCTCTTTTAGGAATTCTGTTTTTTTTTCCTCTGATGGCTAAAGAGGAATGACTGTCATTCACAGGATTCTCCAGAGGAAGTGGAAGACACCCTGGAGGATCTCAGTAGCCTGGAAGAGGACATCCTGGACACCCTGGAACGTCTTCTTCAATGAGAAGAGGTATCTATTTTACCTTCTACACGGGTCAATGCCTTGCCTTGCGAAGCTCAAAGAAGCAATGAGCTATGCTGTGCAGGGCCGGTTAGGTCAGATAGGTCATAGTCGAGGGTGCTTACACAACATGGCCAGCACCCTCGAAGGAAATGGCAACCCTCTCCGGTATCCTTAGTAAGAAAACCCCAGGAAAAATATCTAAGGGCTACGATGCCAGAAGATGAGCCCCTCAGATTGGAAGAGTGGAGGGCAATTACAAGTAGCTCCAGAAAGAGCAAAGTGGACCTAACGATAGCCTTTGATTCCTCACTCAGATGCTTCCTCAGATTCGTCTCCAGAGGTCAGCTTGAAGGTGGAGGAGGAACCAGCACCAGCCACCTCAGGAGGTGAGTTGGTCAATAGCTCTGAGTAGCCTGCTGAGAGTGATTTGGCTGAAATAACAGCTGGAAGGTGATGCTGGGAACGTGTTCATGGGAAGGGGGTTGGACTAGAAGACCTCCAAGGTCCCTTCAAACTCTATTATTCTGTCTGCCTATAGGATGGCTTCAGCAACGTAGGGTATTGGTGTCGTCCGCCACCAACCTGCGGAGCTGACAGCGGAGTCCGACAGTGAGGAGGCTGAGGAAGAACACGGGCCAATCCAGGAGGCTGGGGAAAGCCCGGATCGTTACAATTGCTTCGCAACGGGATCGCCAAGAAGTGACGAGGACAATCGGCGCGGGTGCCTGCCCCAAGACCACAGAAAACGTGGTCGGGAAACGCCCTGAGCCCTATCTAGAGGAGACCCTGGGTCAGGTGCGCAACAACACGAGGGGACGTGGAGCCCCAACCCTCCTGCCACTTAACCTTGGCGGCAAAAGTATTCTTGTCAATAGTCTGCAGGGGACTCCGGCTTACACATTGGTTGACTCTGGAGCTACAACTAACTTTATGGACATGGGGTTTGCAGTCACTCAGTGTCCAGTGCATCCTACCGTGTTTGTGGAGACCATTGATGGCCTGGTGCTTCTGTCTGGGCCTATTAACGGCCACACTCACCCTTGTACCTGACCATCGGGTCTCATGAGGACGCTATTCAGTTTTATTTTACCTCCGGCCTACATTTTCTCGTGGTTTTGGGCTTGGCTTGGCTCAGGAAATACGACTCACAGATCTATTAGTCCCAGAACTTCATCTCTTTTCTGAGCTGGCAATGGGTGGACCTCATCTGCCAAATCTGCGCAGGCCAGGTGCTGGGTCCAACTGGGGTGTCCTTGCCTTCCGACCTCAAGGACTTTGAGGATGTTTTCAGCGAGCAGGACCAATTGCCCCCGCACCAACAATAAGACTACCCCATTGTTTTGATTCTGGATGCTCCATTCCCAGTGTGGCGTTTGTATTCAATGTTGGAACCTGAATTGGCTGCATCATGGGACTTTATGGACAAAAACCTTTTATCTGGCCCTCATCGTTGCCACTGTCCGCCCCAGTCCTGTTCGTGAAAAAGAAGACTGGAGACTTGTGGCTTTGTTGCAACTACCACAAGTTAAATGCCATCACAATGCGCACCCAGTATCCTCTGCTCCTTATTCCTGAACTCTTGGAACGGCTTTTAGAGGCTGCTGTGTTCACTAAATTGGACTTGCGAGGAGTTTATAATCTTGTTTGGATCGTCCCACGGATGAATGGAAGATGGCGTCTGGCACTCATTCTGGACATTTTGAGCATACGGTCATGCCGTTTGGGCTGACCAATGCTCCTGCCACCTTCCAACATTTCATGAATGACATTTTTAGAGACCTCTTGGACAAGTTTGTTGTAATTTATTTAGATCATCTACTCTCCTTCCCGGGAGAACCACCAACAGCATCTCCCCCTGCTCCTGCAACATCTTCGGGAGTATCATCTGTATGCTAAACTAGAGAAATGCCAGTTTTTCCAGTCCACTGTTGAGTTCCTGGGCATTGAATCCCTCCCGAGGGCATTGCCATGGAGTCGAGCAAGCTGGAGTCTTTGCGTAGTTGGCAAGCGCCTTGGTGAGGGAAGGATATCCAGTGGCTCCTCGGGTTCGCCAACTACTATTGGACCTTTATCCCCGGCTTTGCTGCCTGGACCACGCCCATCACTCGGCTTCTGCAGAAAAAGGCCCCGTTCCGGGAGGTTACCCCCGAGCAGCAGGCATTCCAGGCCTTGAAACAGGCCTTCATGAAGGAGCCTATCTTGAAGCATCCTGACCACCACTGTCTGTTTGGGGTAGAAGCAGATGCATCGGGTGTTGCTATTGCTGCGGTGTTGCTACAGGCTCGCACCTCAGGCGGTACTCTCTTCCCTTGCGCATATTTTTCACGGAAGCTCAACCCTTCCAAGTACAATTACACCATCTGGGAGAAGGTGGTACTGGCCATTAAGATGACGTTTGAGATCTGGAGACATCTTCTGGAGAGGGCCTGGCATCAAATGGAAGTCCGGACAGACCATAAAAACTTGGACTTACTACAGACCGCCCGGAAACTGAACCAACAGTAGATTCGGTGGTCCCTCTTCCTTGCCAGGTTCAATTTCTGCATTACCTACATCCTTAGTGGTCGCAACCAAAGGGTGGATGCGCTCTAGTGGAAACCAGAGTAGTCCCACATCAAAAACCTGCTTCTGCTCCTGACAGTGTTGCCTGTAGAGTCTTTCTCTGTGGTTTAGGAACCAGTGGATTTATGGGGTCAGATACGGGAAGCGCAGGGTCATGATGCCCACATGAAGAATGGAAGGAAGGGGTAGGGCCCGCCTCTCCAAGGACGTTTTATGAGGAATGCTTGCGGTACCGAGACAGGCTCTACGTGATGGTGGGGCCGCTCTGGGGACTTATCTTGCCGCAGTGCCATGTTAATCCTGTGACGGGGCACTTTGGCCTCTTTAAGACACTGAATCTAGTTTCTCGCACTTTTGGTGGCCCCGATTGAGACACGATGTCCAGGCTTATGTCACATCTTGTGTTCACTGCTGACAGGCCAGGTCGGCAACCAGAGCCCCTTCAGGGCTGTTCCAGCCATTGCCAACACCAGAGAGAACCTAGGGTGCCATTTCCATGGATTTCTTGACAGAATTACCTCCGTCTTCCGGATTCATGACCGTGTTCGTGGTGGGCGATGTGCTGACGAAGATGGCACATTTCAATCCATGTTGGGGTTTACCAACGGCTCACGTCACCGCCCACATGTTTATCCAACATGCCTTCCGGCTGCACGGCCTACCTGATATGGTCGTTTGGGATAGAGATGCTCAATTTACTGCCCAGTTTTGGAAAGGGCTGATGACAGCCTTTGACGTGAAAATGTGCCTGTCATCGGCACATCATCCGGATACCGACGTTGGGTCTGAGAAAGTTATTGACATTCTGGAACAATACCTGCGCTGCTTCGTGAAAAAGCAACAAGATAATTGAGAGAGCAGAGTTCACGTTTAACAATTCGCAGCACACGCGCGACCCCTCCACACTCCCCCCAGTTTTGGCACGTGATGGCAAAAACGTTCCTCATCACTGCTGTAGGATATCTTGCTTGAGTCGGGGGCTGGACTAGAAGACCTCCAAGCTCCAAGTTGTTTTGAGAACCTGGCTTCTCCATTACTTTTGCTTGCCAGAAGGACGCAAAAGCTCATCACATGACCCTGGGAGACTGCAACCGTCAGAAAGATGAGTCAGTTGCCAAGTGTCTGAATATAGATCACGTGACCGTGGGGATGATGCGATGGTCATTAAATATGAAAAACGGTCATAAGTCCATTTTTTCAATGGTGTTCTAACTTTGAACTGTTGTAACTCGAGAATCACCTGTACTTTCTGCAGCATCAAGCGGTGTATTGTCAATAAGAGGTGGAATTTTGTTCAGCGACTTCAGGCAGATCTGTCCTTGGAACATCCTGATGGTAGGCACAGAAAGCAAGTAGAACTGCTAGGCTGGCATAAACTTTGTATTCTACCGGAAAGGAGTTTTACAGACCAGTACTCAGGTTACAGTATCTAACAGGCTATAATTTCATGCACGTGATGCTAAGTTTTTGCTACAATACATACGCCAGCATAATACTGTATAGAATAAGATACACAAATGAGACAACTAAAATGGCAGGGAAAGTGCATGTCTTAACCTGGCACGAAGAATTTCCATGCATGGCCATTTCAATTGAACTGTAAACAAAAAATTTACCACAAGTGAATGGCAATGTAGCATACCTTGCTTGGATACGTCACGAGTAAATGCCCTTCCTGGGCAGACCCTAACTTCCAAACTGGTAACTCAGGGGTTAACTACCCTAGGCAAGCCCACCTCCCCTTCTTTTGTTCTCCCCTTACCTCTAGTTCCACCTCCAGGGTACTTAAGGCCTCCTCACGTAGACACCGGCCTTGTTCCTGAAGATACCTGTAAGAACGCAGACAAGCATTAATAAAGATATCCTTGATGAACCAATCCATGTGTCTTCATAAGTTATTGGGCCCAAACGCGATGCAAGGTAACAGAATGGTAGCAGTCGATGGTTGGGCAACCCAATAACCAGAAGATATGCCAGAAAAGAATCGCAAGACAGAGGAGAGAAAAAAGCCACAAACAAGATCAGAAACAAAGAGGCTGGAAAAACAACAGCCCGCACTCGAAGACATGGCAGCAAAAACGACGTCGGAAGACGAAAGAGAAAATAGCCCCGAAATCTACTCATCAGACAATGAGCAGGGGCCGGATGACCTGAGCGGGGAAGAGCCCGAACGAGCACACATCAGCAGGCTCAGACGCGAAATGCTGAGCCTACTGGAAACCCCCACCACAGATGAAGACCTCGTGGCCGGCATCAGCAACCTCATCCGAAGCCGGGACGAGGCCAGAAGGAGCCAGGGACACAAAGCGGGACAGCCGGACACAAGCCCGGTAACCCCCCCCCGGAACAATTGCTACCTGAAAAGCAAGGGAGGCGCTGCCGCACCAATCCTGGAGTGGTGGCCATCTTTAAACACGTGGCCAAAAACGATGGCCGATCTCCAAAACATTAAATTTGAATATGCAAAATGGCTGGCCAATGAGATGCCGGAACCACAAAAACTACAATATGGGGGCGATTCCACGGACGAAAGTGAGGAATCACCACCCGAAGACACCCCTACCGAGCGGCAGGTGGAAAAAGCGATAAAAACGCTCACCGCCGCCTTTGGGCCTAAAATGAGAATTCTAAAGGGGCCCCCCAAGACGCCCAAAAAACCCAAGGGGGAAGGGAGAAGACCCCCCAACTTCCTACCGAAGGACGCGGACGCCGCTGGGGACCCACCGACGCCGCAGCGCCACCTGGCCGCGGTACGACACCCCACTCCCAAGCCACGCCTGCCGGAAAGGGCCGAATGGAGAGGATACTCACCGCCACCGTCAGGACCGCTGCAGACGGGAACCAGGGGTCAGCCAGCAGAGAGAGCAGCCCTCCCGGACCACCGCTGGACATCTGGAGCCGGAGCAGAGGCCTACCCATCCTGGAGAAGTGGCCTCACCGGAACAGTGACGAGAGGATCCTTCCCCGACGAAGCCACGACAGGAATGGACTCCGCACATGCGCAGAAGATCCTGTGGACCAAGAAAGAAAAGAAAATGCAAGGAGGGATTTTTAAATTACCTACCAGCGTTCCTGAGCCATTCTGCTGCTGTCAGCACGTCAAACACCATGGACAGCAACAGCCAGCTGTGAGTAACACACAAAATAACACAGGGAACTTACCAAATGGGTTCCCTACACTAAAAATGGAGGGATCAAACCTAATGGAGTGGTATCAACAATTCCAAGTCATCCTCTTAAAGGAAAATATGATGTTTTTCATCACTGATCCACCACATAGACCCTGGACTTTTGAAATGGACTGCATGCACCACAAAGCGTTTTATCTGCTGATTTCCAGCATATCACCCACCATCTATTATAGTATTGAAAATGACTTAACTGTATTTGATATTGTTCAAAAAATGTTTGGTTACTTTTATAGTGACAGTGTAGCCACCACCACAAAAATCTCCAAAGACTTCTACTCAGCCAGAATCAAACCTGGGGTGTCAATGGGGGAACATTTGATGGAATTAAATGCAGCTAGGGCAGAACTACAACTGAGGGGGGAAATTGTCTCCGAACAAACAATGAAAAGCATTATACTTAACTCACTAGACCCTTCCTGGCAAACATTCCTCACACATCTAAACATCCTCAGCCTAGGGCACATGACAGTAGATAGCCTCTCCAACCTCCTGATTGCAGAAGACAGTCACAGAAAAGGCCAACAAATAACTCACAGAGAACACAGACAGACACGGAGGATAGCCTTTACAGACAACTCTTGAGATTCCACAGAATGTTACAACTGTGGATTAAGGAGACACTACAGATGAGACTGCACCAAGGGCAACAGAGATCGAAGTAAACACGAACAATGCAGTAGACACCCAGAAAGGCGCCACCACGACAACAGAATAAAGCGCAGAGACTCACCTAGGCCCTGGGAGAGAAAGGGGAACAGGGACAGTTCAAGGGATAGCCGGGACGGGTCGTTGTGCAGGGTAAGGGGGCCCACACACGAAACCCCACAAGACAGCAAACCAGGCGGAGAGGGATAATGGTGGCTCATCGACTCCGGAGCCACCAACCACACCACATGCGACAGGGAGCTCCTCTCTTCCTTCACAAAGGAAGACTACCTAATTAAAGTAGCAAACCAAAGTGATGTAAGGGTAACAGGGAAAGGCAACGTAGTACTCCCCAACATGGGCAGAATAGAGGGGGTATTACTAGTACCTGAGATACCCCACAACATACTTGCCTCCCTGAAACTCAGCAAGGAAGCAGGGATAGAGATCAGCATCAAGGAGGGAGGAATCACCATGGCCAGGGATAATAAAACCATTGGGAAAATCACAGTCAGAGGGAGGCTGCCTTATTTTCACGCAACCAAAGCTGACTCACATAACGAAGATACCGACACGGGAGGTGAAACAAAAGGGGGCAAACCCAAGGGCAATGAGAAACAAGAAAGAGAGGATGCACACCCTCACAAGGGAGGCACACAAGGCACAGGGAAGATCAATTTAGGGAAGCCCCTCCACGATGAGTTCGCACATCTGCTCCAACGCAGACTAGGGCACGCCAGCTTCCCAGTTATCCAAAAGGTTGCCAGTTGTACTGAGGAATCCAAAATAAAGAACTGTGAAACTTACTTGGACTGCTCTGTATGTAAATGTTCTAAGCTCAAGGTGGCCCCCAGGTCCAAAAAGGCCACACGCTCTACACATTTGAAATGGTACACATGGACCTCGTAGGCCCCCTGAAGCCGTCCATAAAGTATGGCAAGAGGTTCTTCCTAACCATAGTGGACGATTACAGTCGTTACGGCTTCGTATATACACTAAGACACAAAAACGAGACTTACCAGAAATTCAAAGAATTCTATAGACGGGTAGAAATACAACACGACACAAAAATAAAGAAAATAATGACAGATAGAGGATCAGAATTCCTATCTGGAGACTTCTCACATTGGTTGAAGTCAAAGGTGTTCTGCATTTTACATCTTCGCCTTTCTCAGCTTTTCAGAATCGGGGGGCAGAACGAAAAAATTCCACCCTGCAGACAATGATGAGATGCGTCCTCGAGAATGCTGGACTAGGCCAACACTACTGGACCGAAGCCCTAGTTTACTCTAACTACACCATCAACAGGCTCTGGTCCACTGTACTAGACAAGACATCTTATGAAGTCACGTACAACAAAAAACCACAGATATCTCACCTGCACATTTTTGGGGTCACTGCAGACGTACACATACCAAAATAACTACGCAGAAAGGGAGACAAGGTATCTAAACGACTCAGATTCATGGGCTATGAGCCAAGCACAAAGGGATTCAGGTTCATAGATAGTAATAATAGATTCATCATCTCCAGAACTACCACATTCCACGAACAGGCAAACTGGTCAAGAATATACCTGAATGAACTACAACACCAGATAGAAGCCAATCACAACAAGCAAGGCAAAAGTGATCACCCCGACACAGACTACACACACACAAGGGAAGAGAAATCAGAACAACAGGGAGGCAAAAACACAACACAGAAGTCAAGCCAAAATAAACAGAAGGTAGACTCACTCACCAACAGAGAAGCGAGGTACATGCACGACATGGAGACCCTACCAGGTAGGCCAGTCAGGGCCAATAGAAACCAAATGCCCAAGAGACTCAATGACTACGTCATGCACCTACAATCCAGCCCCATCACCCCCGAAACATACGATGACGCCGACTGGGCCGGTGACACAAAGAGCAGGAAAAGTACCTCAGGGTACATCTTCTTCCTGAATGACTGTCCCGTATACTGGTACACCGGTAAGCAGAATCTCGTGGCCACATCCACCACTGAGGCTGAATACATATGCTTATCCAAGGCCATAACCATCCTCATATGGTTCGACGAGCTACTCACCAATATCTGGGCAGAACCCACACACCCCATTCACATATTTGAGGATAACAAGGCAGCCATAGAAATATCCACCTCAGATGCTATAGGTCATAGGTCTAGGCATACAGACATCAAACATAAACACGTGAGACAATTCCATAAGTCAGGATTCATCACCATCATACACTGTGACACAGAACACCAGACAGCAGACTTACTCACAAAGCCTCTACAACACAAGCAACATTCATACCTTACATCTAGGCTTTGTGTCACACCCGTAAACCCACATCAATCAGGGCCAATCAACCTCAGGGGTGGGCATTGAGAGGGGGATTTGTCACGAGTAAATGCCCTCCCTGGGCAGACCCTAACTTCCAAACTGGTAACTCAGGGGTTAACTACCCTAGGCAAGCCCACCTCCCCTTCTTTTGTTCTCCCCTTACCTGTAGCTCCACCTCCAGGGTACTTAAGGCCTCCTCACGTAGACACCGGCCTTGTTCCTGAAGATACCTGTAAGAAAGCAGACAAGCATTAAAAAAGATATCCTTGATGAACCAATCCATGTGTCTTCATAAGTTATTGGGCCCAAACTCGATCCAAGGTAACAGGATATTGTGCTCTCAGGAATCTTGTTAATTGGTACATTTTCAATTGAAAAGGAAAAGTTGATTTACGTTTACTAAGAATTGAGAATATAAGAGGACCATGAAAGTTCATTCTTCTGCTTTACTCACAATAGTTTCTCAGAAACTCAAAATTGTCTCCACTCTTCTTTGTTCCTCAGGATCACCATCTAAATGGGAAAGAAATTCCTATTTAATTCCTCCGTCTGATGGTCAACCAGACTGACCTTCTCTATTAGGAATCATAAACCCATCTGTTGAAATAGCGCCCCCCCCCCAAATGTTATTGGAACATGCTCACTATAAATCGCTTCTATCTAGCTAGGGCAATTCTGAGGCCAATTTATACCTTTTTTCTTCCCCACTTCCTAATTAAAAGCAATTTGGGGGATTATTTATTACATATTCAAGGAGCAATGATGATGTTTTTCTATAAATTCTTAAACAAAATAACTAACCTGGATCCTTTCTTGGAATATGCATTTACAGTACTTATGAAAGAAAGGTTCTATATTGACCATACAATCACAGACTGGAAGGTCAAATCCTGAAGAGACATTTATCAGAGGCCATTCATCTAGAAGCTGAATTTAACAGAATAACAGAGTTGGAAGGGACCTTGGAGGTCTTCTAGCCCAACTCCCTGGTCAAGCAGGAGACCATGGACCATTTCAGACAAATGGCTGTCCAATCTCTTCTTTAAAACCTCACTGATAGAACAGCCATCCATTCTGCAGAAAACCTGTTCCATGGTTAATTGTTCTTCCGATCGAGAAGTTTCTCCTTCGTTCTAGGTTGATCCTCTCCTTCATCAATTTCCACCTGTTACAGCCACTTCTCTGTGACAGCCCCTCCGATGTTGGAAGACTGCTATCATGTCACCCATAGTCTTTATCTTTCTTAGATATAGCCAGTTCCTGCAACCCTTCATCATATGTTTTAGTCTCCAGCCCCCTAATCATCTTGATTGTTCTTCTCTGCACCCTTTCTATAGACACAGCATCTTTGTTGTATTGGGCTGGCCAAAACTGGAGATAATATTCCAAAATATGCTCTTATTAAAGCAATGTGGTATGTATCTTCTTCCATTTCCTGATCTCTACACCACCGCCGCCGCCACCAAGGCATTAAAACGTGGCTGTTTCCCCTCCCCTTGGGGCAGGATGTTTTTCAGTGGACGTAGTTTTTCATCTGAACGTGTAAGCTTCCTCTGGTGTGATGCGTTTTTTTGGTTGTTGATGATGCCGATAATATTGCTTACTACCCAAAGTCATATGTCATATGGGTGGCTAGATACATTGAAATAAATAAAATTGTCTTGATTATCTAGTGATAACTTCCAAGTTATTCGCATTTTTAAAGTTTCCCATATCTCAGCTGCCACTCAAGCACTCCTCTAGGCCATGGACCACAGTAACCGACCTACTCAAATATTCTATACGAAGGATGTGTTGTCAAAATGAAATAGAAGAATGCAAGAATGAATCCTCCTGGGAATGCATCAATACAGAAGAGATATTAGATTTTTAAGAGACACCAATTATTTTAATCAGTGCAATCTGCTGTTCCTATTGCCATACGATCAGAACAGCAAAAGCAAGAGTTCAATAGGTCTCTCACTAACCAATTATGGAAAACGTGCTACTTGCCATTTCCACAATTCTTCTCAAAAAGTCCATTCACTGGGTAAATCCACTGCATCTGATGACAGAGCTGCAACTGTTTTACCATAATGTCCTGCAAAACAGAGAAAGGCACAATAAAAAGGAAAGTCCAAGAGGTCCTTTAATATGATGAGATAATTAAATGAAGTGCTAATGTCTTTAGCTCTTTCCTGCCTTCATTAAGCTGTTGTTTTAGTAGAGTGTATTAAGAGGAAACTAAAAACCAAGCAAAATTATACTGTGTGTGTTATGTATATAACTTTGGCGGGAAATTTAAACAACAATAGGTCATTTGTGATTGGTCAGCTCCCGGCCCATCAAGGTATATAAAGGGAGCTGTTTGACTGTACCTCCAGCTGAAGTCTCACTCTAAATTAAAGAGCTGTTGTTACGCACTAGTTGCTCCTGCCTCTTCATTCCCACGACTCAACGTTGGCGACGAAGGTAGGATTGAGGCAATGAGAAGCAAGCTGGAAAAGAGCTAACAACAGCGGATTCAGCCAGGCTGACGAGCCCCATACATGGCAGGAATACCACGATGTCTGCCTATGTACCACCAAAGCCTTTCGACCCAGCCAGAGAGAAGTGGGGGTCGTATATGACTCGGTTTGAGTGTTCCCTGGAAGTCAGCGACATGCAGGCCCTCCCCGACAACCGGAACAGAGCCCTATTCCTCAGCCACTGCGGACCGGAGGTCTTCGACATGGCTGAATCACTTTCGGAACCGACTCCGGTTCAGACTATATTGTGGGAAGCCTCGCTTAGGGCACATTACCAACAACTACCGGTAGCTGGCGCTACCGTGGAGGCACAGACTGTAGTAACTCACAAAGGTGCCTTCAAATGTACCAGGCTGCATTTTGGAGTCAGCATAGCCCCCGGACTATTCCAAAGTACCATGGAGCGTCTGTTACAAGGACTGCCAGGGGTGGTGCCTTATTTTGATGATGTCCTCATCAAAGGAAGGAAGGGAAGAGAAATTAGAGTAGGAGTGAGGGTAAGAGAGAGAGGAAGAGAGGAGGAGGAGGAGGAGAAAGGAAAGGAAGTAGGGAGGAGAAGAAGGGGGGGAGAGAAAGTAAGAAGGAAAGAAAAAAGAGAAGAGGTAGGTTTGAGGAGAAAGATTGCTGTGCAATAAAAAAGATGAAAGGGAAGAAAGCCAACCCCAAACAAATATAAAGATATTAAGATAAAGAATGAATTGTTAAACTTTAAAGAATGAAAGAGAACAAATATGAATAAATAGCAATAATTAGAAACACACATACAAACATACAATGTATTTTATTTGAACAGAGTATTTGGCTGGTTCACAAATTTAAACAGTGTTTAGTCATTTCAATTAAATTTACAATTTCTGTATTTCCTTTTTGCCATACTTATTCCTCTCCTATTTGTTTAAAAAAACCAATATTACCCTTCATCCACATCTCTAATCTTCATCAAATTCAATTTTCCCTTCTATTCTATATTATACCCCTTCCCATTGTCATCTATTTTTATATCCATCCTCACATTGGTTAATTATGTAATATTCCAGTTGTTGAATACAAATTCAACATTTTAATATAAATCAATTAGTTATATAATGATCTTTTTTGTATATTAATCAATATGAACATGAATATTCCAATTATTTCCATGCAATCCAAATTCTTACAAATCAATTCATTATATTTACCAATAATAACCAAATAATTTCCCCCATATATTCCTCCAAACCACAACCATTGCTGCTTTCAACGCAATATACAATTAATAGTATCTCAATTATTACAACTCCCTAGTTAAATAGAGCTTTTTTTCTTTTGTGTTTTAAAATCTTGAACTCTCCTCTTTTGCCCTAATTTTCCCATTGTTTGCAGTTTTGCACGTACCTCTTTTGGTGAGGAAAAAGAAAAAGAAATCACTCTCTGCCTCATTTTGTCACGTTGCAACAAAGACCCTGCTTTACTTTCAGTTTTGCTTTTTCAGCATAGCTAGGGGTAAAAAAATGCTCCAACACTGTTTGCACCTGGCAAAAGACCCCTGCGCAAAACAGGTGAGAGCAAATCAGCTGAGAGTTGGGAGACCAATCTAATCAATTTGTAGTAATTAACCTATACTAAAGCTGACAGAGGCTGTTTTTTTTAATTTTTGCAGGCACCGGTCTACTCATTTCTTTTCTTTTAACACGCATCAGCTGTAGGGTGGCCCTTTGAAGCCCCGCGGCAAGAGGTTAAACAATTTCGGAACATGGCCAGTGGGGATCCATGCCTCAAAACTGGATGGGGGAACCTGATCAGCCTAACAAATTCAAGAAGAGCCCGTTGGATTCATGGGGATATGTTGCAGAGAACTTTGATTTATACATTCAAATGAACCATTATTACTTTCAGGTTTTGATAGGTGTTTGTGTCACCATCAGGAGCCCCAGGAAGGAAGATGTGATGCCTGTTCACAATTAATGGAGGTATCTGGTCTCTCATACCTCCACGGAGGGTGCGCTTCTGCACAATTATGGAGAACTCCACTGAATCGGTAAGGCCTGAACATCTCCTCACCATGCTAATGGCCCTGTCTCTGTGGATTTGTTAATATGCCTATAAAAAGAATATTTGCACTGCTATTTTAGGATCCATTGGAGGAATCCCTTCCAGCAGAAAGCCTGGACAGCCTCCCAGGAGAGAGAGAGAGGTGGAGATTCCCTATCTATGCAGGTAGATAACACGTTGAAGGGAGAAGGTCCCGCTGGTTCACAAGGGGCTTTGGTGGAAAAGATGGACAGGGTGAGTGACTCATCTTGGAAAGGGGAAGCTGAGCAAGCTTGATTCCTTAAACTTCTCACTTTCTACCTCTGGACAAGACTCTAACGGGAGAAGACCAGGACACAGAAGAAGAGCTCTCTCCCAATGGGGAAAAAACACCTTCCTCAGAGATAAGATTTTGGCAATGGGGCCGAAGGAGGCTATGCCATAAATCCTGATGGTGGAGGGAAGAAATTGTGTAATATTTCACCTTAACCTTAAGGCTTCCAAAGGTCCTCTTGCTGTCGGCACATAGGGGGGTTGTATGCACCCTATGCTTTAGACATCTTATTGAGGTGCAGAGACCTTTGGATTTAGCCTCCATACTGTCATTTGCAGGACTCCATGACAGTCCTGGTGGGCTCCAGAATCAGCAGCCTGGAGGATGTGGACTTCCTATCTGACCTTCCGGTTGAGGAGTCTGAGGGAAGCTGGGAGGATGCTGCAGCGGCTTCTGATGCTAGCGATTCCTCCAGTCCATGGGTAAGAAAGACAAAGTGTTTTCTGATGGGGAGGGATGGAGGTCCTCTATTCACTTCTCCTAAACTGAGTGAACTGTGCTGGAGCACTCTGGGAAGTGGAGCTAGGTGACACCTGGCCCTTGGGACAACATACGTAGGCTAACTATATGCACCCACGTGCATATAGTTTGGTGCCATTGGTTCCTTTGCCAAAAATCAACTGGGAGGGTACATGGCAGTGTACCAAATGAATGTGACCCACCCTGATTAGGCCTTTCCTTTTTGTGTGTCATCCTTTCCAGCACTTCATGCAGGGCTTTAACAGGCAAAGAGTAGAGAGCCTGCTTTTCTGCAGTAGAGCTGGGCTGGAAGTGAGGATTGCTTTTTAAATCCAGAGATTATGCAGCAGGAGAAGCATTGTTTTGATCAGGGATCCCTGTTAGGATATGGGGTGAGCCTAACAGGTTGTCCAGGCAATATATGTGTTCTGTGACTTTAACATGAATATGTATAATATGACTTTAAATTTTACTGCTGGATCATTGTAATGCTGAGTCATGCTGTAATTAGATAATCACAACTTGTAAACATATTTAAGAAGGGAACTGTAATGTAGTCAGTTGATGACATGCTACCATTGTGGGTAAATTTGCTACCATTGTGCTATCATCGTTGATGGATCTGCTACCATCGTGATTTGTTACCAGAGTGAACTTGTTATTCTAACCAACTACTGTTTGTATTGTAAGAAGATTTTTGTACCACTTGACTGATTTAACTGGCAAAGTCTTGGATCGTTGAAAAACTATGAGATTGTTTTTTCACTATAAGGTAAACTTTTGATAAATCAGTTTGCACGTATCTTATTCATTGCTCTCAGAAACGTTTTCTCTGTGTTCTATACTCTGCTGGTTGGTAACACGACAATATCCTTAACAATCCCCATTCAATAGGCCCTCTTTTAGGAATGCTGAGTTTCTTTTGCCCCGATGCCTAAAGAGGAACCATTGTATTCACGGGATTCTCCCAAAGAAGCGGAAGTCACCCTAGAAGGTCTCAGCAGCCTGGAAGAGGACTCCCTGGACTCCATTCTCTAATTCAAAGAGGTATCTGTTTCAGATTCTTCATGGATCACCGCACTGTCATGTCGAAAAGTCTTGTGCAGTTCAATGATACAGTGAGCCATGCTCTGCAGGGTTACTCAAGGCAAACAGTTCATAGTGGAGGGTCCTAACACAAGGTGACCCAGTGGAGAAGCAGATGGCAACCCTCTCCAGTATCCTTACTAAGAAAACCCAATGAAAGGTATCAAAAGAATACAAGCCATGATGCCAGAAAACGACCGTCTCAGATTGGAAGGTGCCTAATCCGCTAACTGGGAAGACCAGAGGGGAATTATAAGAAACTCCAGAAAGAGCCGAATTCTGCAATTATCTGAACACAGGTAGGGCAGGGAGAAGGCGGGAGCAATGAAGTTCAGTCCGATTACTTGTGAGACGTAAATCTCGCCCTCCTTGATGGGCTGCACCAGAAGTTGGCTATTTAGCACAACAGACAGACGGGGCAGATGCTGTGAACGTGCTCATGAGCAGGGGGTGGACTAGAAGACCTCCACGGTCCCCTCCAACTCTGTTATTCTGTCTGCCTATAGGACGGCTTCAGCAAGGGAGGTATGGAGATGGAGGGCAGAATCACCCCCACCTACAAAGCCCTGCACAGAGCTTCTTTTCCCTGGATGGGGATGGATGGATGTCTTTTTGTTGTTTTTCTTCTTGTTATTGTTGCTGCTGATCTTGTTCTTGTTCTGAGATTTTTTCAATTTGTTATCATTTTATCTATATTGTTAATACCAAAAGATAAAAGCAACACTTAAATAAAGTTGTTCATTGGCCACAATTATTTTCCTTTAGCTATCAATGTAGCATTCAGTGGGTAGAATGATAAATAATCGTATAACATCGTATACAGTAAAACTACCAAAACACTTTATATACACTAATTTATATTTAGGCCTATTGTCATTTCACTTTTCTTAGGGACAGGTTGAACTTTAGAACCTATAACTCTCAATGACGGAGAGCAGCTACTATATTAGATAATTAGATAAATGGCAAAAACATTGGGATAGGAATTGTCAACTGACAATAGCTACTGCATATAAGGAAAACCTTTATAAAATGTTTTATAGGTGGCAATTGCCACCGGCAAGGCTAGCAAAAATGTTCAACACCATGTCCGCCAAATGTTGGAAATGCAATCAGACTCTAGGTACTTATTATCATATGTGATGGACAGGTAGGAAAGGAAGAAAATATTGGATGAAAATACAAATATTGGATGGAAAAGATGACTAAGCAGCATATTGATTTAAAACCAGAAATATTTTTGTTAGATATAATACCCAAAAGCTATGACATATTGGAAAAATGAGAACACCCCATCTGATGAAAATATAATTTAGAAAATACTGGATTGTGCAGAGATGGATAGATTGACATTGAAAATAAAAGATAAAGGAGATTCAGAGTATTATTTCATGTCAATGGTTAGAGATGAGAGGTAGACATTAGATGAAGAAAAAACATTACTATATTCAAGAAAATATGAATGTGGTTTATAGCTATAAGTATGCTAATATCAATAGATAACTTGGCATGAAGAATTTCCATGCATGGCGATTTCAATTAAACTGTAAACAAAATTTCTACTGCAAATGAATGGCAATGTAGGATATTTTGCTTCAATCTTGTCCTCTCAGGAACCTTATTAATTGGTAGTACATTTTCAATTGAAAATGGTTGCTTCAAGTTTACTAAGAATTGAGAACATAAGAGGACCACAAAAGTTCACTCTTTTGCATTACTCACAATTGTTTCCCAGAAACTCAGGAATATAATTTGTTTTTCTTTGGGTGTAGGCTATGCACCGAGGTGAAATTCTTTTTTCCTTAGGCTCTCCGGCACTTGAGAAATCATTAAATAATGATCCGAAGATGTGAAAAACTGAACTCAGTACCCTCTGAATGAAAATATGCTCTGCCACTTCTTTTCTTAAATGGAGCCTGCAGAACTTCTGAAGGCAAATCATTCCACTGGTAAATAGTCCTAGCTGTTAGGAAGTTTCTCCTTAGTTCTAGGTTCCCCCACTCCTTGATTAGTTTCCATCCATTGTTCCTTGTCTTGAAGGGCTGCCACAGAGAAGAGGGTGTTGATCCTCCAAAGCAGCTGAGGGAAGGACACGGAGCAGCGGATGGAAGCTCATCAGAGAGAGATCCAACCCTGGAAATAAGGAGGAATTTCCTCACACTGACAACCGTTAAGCAGTGGAACAGTTTGTTTCCAAGACTTCTTTGTGCTCCATTGTTGAGATTTTCAAGAAAAAATTGGGCAATCGTTTATCTGAGATGGCAGGAGGAGCCCTTCCTTGGGCAGGGACTTAGACTAAAAGTCGCTTCCTCCCTAGGGTGCCATGATTCCCTCTGTGCTTTGTGCCACAATGATGGTGCTTCTACGTTGTTCGTGAACAGACCACTTCCCACATGAAACCCAGAGGCCAAAGGCTCCCGAGGGAGTCAGCCATCAGCCACTCCTAGACCCAGCTGAGCTGCCATTCTGATGTAGGTATAAAAAATGGCTATTGTTTAACTGTTGCCGAGGGAACGAATTGCCCTGAAAAACCACCAGCCACTGCACAGCTGCTCATTCTCCCTTCGTGCAGTGATCGTACAAGCACTTCGTTGGTCATGGCTGTGAGAAGGTTTTTGAGGGTAAGTGTGGCCATCTCAGCTGCCAGGAAACTGGTAGCGGGGGAGAAAGTCAACTCAGTTCTGACTGACAGGTGTCTATTTCTCTTCTCTTTACAGAACATCTGGAAAAGGTGCGAACACCTTTTCTGTTGCCGGAAGAGCAACACGGAAGACCTTCCTGTGCCTCCTGACAGGTACCACCCTCTTCTCCTTAAACCCTGGGTATGGTGGGGCAACACGGATGGGCTGCAGAGTTTCAGGGGCAAAAAGATGGGCAGGCTTACTGGCTAGGTTGAGAAAGGAGAGGGTCAGCTAGATGTATCTTCTTTGACATGTCACCTTCTTCTTCTTTTGGTCAGGACCGAAGAGGCACAGGAAGCGGATGACCAGCAGGGAGAATGGGAGACACATTTTCATGTGTCTGATGGAGACGTCTCTTCCTTGCCTGGGGTAAGGATGCTTCAGCAACATGGGCAGTGGGGGTTCATTCTTCAAAACCGGGCAGGTTAAGGGAAGAATTCCCCCTTGATGGGAACCTGGCCAGCCGAGAAAACTGAAGAAGATCGCCTTGTTTCATACCTTCAATGAATGAATGGTTAATTGCAGGTTGTGATGGGTGGTCCTGCCACCGCCCGGAGTCCCAGGAAGGAAGATATCCGGCCCGTTCTCATTTCAAGGAGGTTAGTGTTCTCAGCTGAGGGATTCTGAGGAGAAGGGCTAGAAGAAAGGTTTGTAGAGGGGAAGCATCACTCCCCTCTGCCCGTACTTTTACTAAAAGAAGACTGACTCAAGCCCTTCGTTCTCTCCCCAGAAATGAGAGGACACCGAAGTGGACACCGCGGCTGACTACAATTTGGGAGACCTGCACTGAGTCGGTAAGGCCAGAGCAGCTCCTCCCTCTGGTAATGGCAGATGCCCTGTCTCTGTGCATTTGTTATCATGCCAATAGACCGAATACTTGCATTCTTATTTCAGGATCCATCGGGCGTGGAGGAGGGAGGTGCAGGAGGAGACAGTGCCTGTCTTTCAGGGTAGGTAACACTTTCGAGGGTGAAACTTTAGCAGAAGGGAGGCATCTTTGCCTCTGCCTCTGCTAAAGGAAGAAGGACTCGGCAATTTCACCGCCAGGCCAAGCCCCTTAGCAGGCCAGCTGGAAGGGTTCTTAGAGCCTCCACATGACCCCTCTTTCAAAAGGGCCATGGCTACTTTTGATCTTTGGCCTCTTCGTTTTCTCCCCCCAGAGAGGAAAGGCAAGAGCACTGGAGGTCGCGGCTGTCCACCAGTTTGGAGGCCTGCACTGAGTTGGTAAGTCCTGGACAGATCTTCCCCATCTGAAAAGAAGTCCTGTCTCTGTGGATTTCTTGGTATGCCAAGAGACGGCATCTTTGGCTTTTGATTTCAGGAACCACAAGACCAACCGGTGCAGGCGGAGATCTCTCCCGAGGTTTTTGAGACGTCTTCAGAGGTAAGAAAGTTTTGGCTATGGGAAGTGGGAGAAATTGGGCTATAGAGCCTTCTAAGCTTAAGGCTTGGAAAGGCTCTCTTGCTGTTGGCCCATAGAGCCGTGGGAATCTTATTGGGACAAAGAAAGTTTAGCAACCCTCCTGTCATTTGCAGGATTCGCTGACAGTCCTGGCGGGCTCCAGGACCAGCAGCCTCTGGGACGTGGACTCCCTCGCTGACCTTCTGGAGGAGGAATCTGAGGACAGCTGGGACCAGGATGCGGAGGCTTCTTCCAGTCCATGGGTAAAAAAGACAAAGGGTTTTCGATTGGGAGGTCTGGTGGGATCGCTTCCTTTGCTACAAAGTAGCAGAGACTGGTGTCCTAAATGGGAAATGGGATCCCCATTCAATAGGCCCTCTTTTAGGAATTCTGTGTTTTTTTCCTCTGATGGCTAAAGAGGAATGACTGTCATTCACAGGATTCTCCAGAGGAAGGGGAAGACACCCTGGAGGATCTCAGTAGCCTGGAAGAGGACATCCTGGACACCCTGGAACGTCTTCTTCAATGAGAAGAGGTATCTATTTTACCTTCTACACGGGTCAATGCCTTGCCTTGCGAAGCTCAAAGAAGCAATGAGCTATGCTGTGCAGGGCCGGTTAGGGCAGATAGGTCATAGTCGAGGGTGCTTACACAACATGGCCAGCACCCTCGAAGGAAATGGCAACCCTCTCCGGTATCCTTAGTAAGAAAACCACAGGAAAAATATCTAAGGGCTACGATGCCAGAAGATGAGCCCCTCAGATTGGAAGAGTGGAGGGCAATTACAATTAGCTCCAGAAAGAGCAAAGTGGACCTAACGATAGCCTTTGATTCCTCACTCAGATGCTTCCTCAGATTCGTCTCCAGAGGTCAGCTTGAAGGTGGAGGAGGAACCAGCACCAGCCACCTCAGGAGGTGAGTTGGTCAATAGCTCTGAGTAGCCTGCTGAGAGTGATTTGGCTGAAATAACAGCTGGAAGGTGATGCTGGGAACGTGTTCATGGGAAGGGGGTTGGACTAGAAGACCTCCAAGGTCCCTTCAAACTCTATTATTCTGTCTGCCTATAGGATGGCTTCAGCAACGTAGGGTATTGGTGTCGTCCGCCACCAACCTGCGGAGCTGGCAGCGGAGTCCGACAGTGAGGAGGCTGAGGAAGAACACGGGCCAGTCCAGGAGGCTGGGGAAAGCCCGGATCTTTACAACTGCTTCGCAACGGGATCGCCAAGAAGTGACGAGGACAATCGGCGCGGGGGCCTGCCCCAAGACACAGAAAACGTGGTCGGGAAACGCCCTGAGCCCTATCTAGAGGAGACCCTGGGTCAGGTGCGCAACAACACGAGGGGACGTGGAGCCCCAACCCTCCTGCCACTTAACCTTGGCGGCAAAAGTATTGTCAATAGTCTGCAGGGGACTCCGGCTTACACATTGGTTGACTCTGGAGCTACAACTAACTTTATGGACATGGGGTTTGCAGTCACTCAGTGTCCAGTGCATCCTACCGTATTTGTGGAGACCATTGATGGCCTGGTGCTTCTGTCTGGGCCTATTAACGGCCACACTCACCCTTGTACCTGACCACCGGGTCTCATGAGGACGCTATTCAGTTTTATTTTACCTCCGGCCTACGTTTTCTCGTGGTTTTGGGCTTGGCTTGGCTCAGGAAATACGACTCACAGATCTATTGGTCCCAGAACTTCATCTCTTTTCTGAGCTGGCAATGGGTGGACCTCATCTGCCAAGTCTGCGCAGGCCAGGTGCTGGGTCCAACTGGGGTGTCCTTGCCTTCCGACCTCAAGGACTTTGAGGATGTTTTCAGCGAGCAGGACCAATTGCCCCCGCACCAACCATAAGACTACCCCATTGTTTTGATTCTGCATGCTCCATTCCCAGTGTGGCGTTTGTATTCAATGTTGGAACCTGAATTGGCTGCATCATGGGACTTTATGGACAAAAACCTTTTATCTGGCCCTCATCGTTGCCACTGTCCGCCCCAGTCCTGTTCGTGAAAAAGAAGACTGGAGACTTGTGGCTTTGTTGCAACTACCGCAAGTTAAATGCCATCACAATGCGCACCCAGTATCCTCTGCTCCTTATTCCTGAACTCTTGGAACGGCTTTTAGAGGCTGCTGTGTTCACTAAATTGGACTTGCGAGGAGTTTATAATCTTGTTTGGATCGTCCCAGGGATGAATGGAAGACGGCGTTTGGCACTCATTCTGGACATTTTGAGCATACGGTCATGCCGTTTGGGCTGACCAATGCTCCTGCCACCTTCCAACATTTCATGAATGACATTTTTAGGGACCTCTTGGACAAGTTTGTTGTAATTTATTTAGATCATCTACTCTCCTTCCCGGGAGAACCGCCAACAGCATCTCCCCCTGCTCCTGCAACATCTTCGGGAGTATCATCTGTATGCTAAACTAGAGAAATGCCAGTTTTTCCAGTCCACTGTTGAGTTCCTGGGCATTGAATCCCTCCCGAGGGCATTGCCATGGAGTCGAGCAAGCTGGAGTCTTTGCGTAGTTGGCAAGTGCCTTGGTGAGTGAAGGATATCCAGTGGCTCCTCGGGTTTGCCAACTACTATTGGACCTTTATCCCCGGCTTTGCTGCCTGGACCACGCCCATCACTCGGCTTCTGTAGAAAATGGCCCCGTTCCGGGAGGTTACCCCCGAGCAGCAGGCATTCCAGGCCTTGAAACAGGCCTTCATGAAGGAGCCTATCTTGAAGCATCCTGACCACCACTGTCTGTTTGGGGTAGAAGCAGATGCATCGGGTGTTGCTATTGCTGCGGTGTTGCTACAGGCTCGCACTGCAGGCGGTACCCTCTTCCCTTGCGCATATTTTTCACGGAAGCTCAACCCTTCCAAGTACAATTACACCATCTGGGAGAAGGTGGTACTGGCCATTAAGATGACGTTTGAGGTCTGGAGACATCTTCTGGAGAGGGCCTGGCATCATATGGAAGTCCGGACAGACCATAAAAACTTGTACTTACTACAGACCGCCCGGAAACTGAACCAACAGTAGATTCGGTGGTCCCTCTTCCTTGCCAGGTTCAATTTCTGCATTGCCTACATCCTTAGTGGTCGCAACCAAAGGGTGGATGCGCTCTAGTGGAAAACCAGAGTAGTCCCACATCAAAAACCTGCTTCTGCTCCTGACAGTGTTGCCTGTAGAGTCTTTCTCTGTGGTTTAGGAACCAGTGGATTTATGGGGTCAGATACGGGAAGCGCAGCGTCATGATGCCCATGTGAAGAATGGAAGGAAGGGGTAGGGCCCGCCTCTCCAAGGACGTTTTATGAGGAACGCTTGCGGTACCGAGACAGGCTCTACGTGCTGGTGGGGCCGCTCTGGGGACTTATCTTGCCGCAGTGCCATGTTAATCCTGTGACGGGGCACTTTGGCCTCTTTAAGACACTGAATCTAGTTTCTCGCACTTTTGGTGGCCCCGATTGAGACACGATGTCCAGGCTTATGTCACATCTTGTGTTCACTGCTGACAGGCCAGGTCGGCAACCAGAGCCCCTTCAGGGCTGTTCCAGCCATTGCCAACACCAGAGAGAACCTAGGGTGCCATTTCCATGGACTTCTTGACAGAATTACCTCCGTCTTCCGGATTCATGACCGTGTTCGTGGTGGGCGACGTGCTGACAAAGATGGCACATTTCAATCCATGTTGGGGTTTACTAACGGCTCACGTCACCGCCCACATGTTTATCCAACATGCCTTCCGGCTGCACGGCCTACCTGATATGGTCGTTTGGGATAGAGATGCTCAATTTACTGCCCAGTTTTGGAAAGGGCTGATGACAGCCTTTGACGTGAAAATGTGCCTGTCATCGGCACATCATCCGGATACCGACGTTGGGTCTGAGAAAGTTATTGACATTCTGGAACAATACCTGCGCTGCTTCGTGAAAAAGCAACAAGATAATTGAGAGAGCAGAGTTCACGTTTAACAATTCGCAGCACACGCGCGACCCCTCCACACTCCCCCCAGTTTTGGCACGTGATGGCAAAAACGTTCCTCATCACTGCTGTAGGATATCTTGCTTGAGTCGGGGGCTGGACTAGAAGACCTCCAAGCTCCAAGTTGTTTTGAGAACCTGGCTTCTCCATTACTTTTGCTTGCCAGAAGGACGCAAAAGCTCATCACATGACCCTGGGAGACTGCAACCGTCAGAAAGATGAGTCAGTTGCCAAGTGTCTGAATATAGATCACGTGACCGTGGGGATGATGCGATGGTCATTAAATATGAAAAACGGTCATAAGTCCATTTTTTCAATGGTGTTCTAACTTTGAACTGTTGTAACTCGAGAATCACCTGTACTTTCTGCAGCATCAAGCGGTGTATTGTCAATAAGAGGTGGAATTTTGTTCAGCGATTTCAGGCAGATCTGTCCTTGGAACATCGTGATGGTAGGCACAGAAAGCAAGGAGAACTGCTAGGCTGGCATAACCTTTGTATTCTACCGGAAAGGAGTTTTACAGACTAGTACTCAGGTTACAGTATCTAACAGGCTATAATTTCATGCACGTGATGCTAAGTTTTTGCTACAATACATACGCCAGCATAATACTGTATATAATAAGATACACAAATGAGACAACTAAAATGGCAGGGAAAGTGCATGTCTTAACCTGGCACGAAGAATTTCCATGCATGGCCATTTCAATTGAACTGTAAACAAAAAATTTACCACAAGTGAATGGCAACGTAGCATACCTTGCTTGGATATGTCACGAGTTCCTGGGCAGACCCTAACTTCCAAACTGGTAACTCAGGGGTTAAGTACCCTAGGCAAGCCCACCTCCCCTTCTTTTGTTCTCCCCTTACCTGTAGTTCCACCTCCAGGGTACTTAAGGCCTCCTCACGTAGATACCGGCCTTGTTCCTGAAGATACCTGTAAGAAAGCAGACAAGCATTAATAAAGATATCCTTGATGAACCAATCCATGTGTCTTCATAAGTTATTGGGCCCAAACGCGATCCAAGGTAACAAAATGGTAGCAGTCGATGGTTGGGCAACCCAATAACCAGAAGATATGCCAGAAAAGAATCGCAAGACAGAGGAGAGAAAAAAGCCACAAACAAGATCAGAAACAAAGAGGCTGGAAAAACAACAGCCCGCACTCGAAGACATGGCAGCAAAAACGACGTCGGAAGACGAAAGAGAAAATAGCCCTGAAATCTACTCATCGGACAATGAGCAGGGGCCGGATGATCTGAGCGGGGAAGAGCCCGAACGAGCACACATCAGCAGGCTCAGACGCAAAATGCTGAGCCTACTGGAAACCCCCGCCACAGATGAAGACCTCGTGGCCGGCATCAGCAACCTCATCCGAAGCCAGGACGAGGCCAGAAGGAGCCAGGGACACAAAGCAGGACAGCCGGACACAAGCCCGGTAAACCCCCCCCCCGAACAATTGCTACCTGAAAAGCGAGGGAGGCGCTGCCGCACCAATCCTGGAGTGGTGGCCATCTTTAAACACGTGGCCAAAAAAGATGGCCGACCTCCAAAACATTAAATTTGAATATGCAAAATGGCTGGCCAATGAGATGCCGGAACCACAAAAACTACAATATGGGGGCGATTGCACGGACGAAAGTGAGGAATCACCCCCCGAAGACACCCCTACCGAGCGGCAGGTGGAAAAAGCGATAAAAATGCTAACCGCCGCCTTTGGGCCTAAAATGAGAATTCTAAAGGGGCCCCCCAAGATGCCCAAAAAACCCAAGGGGGAAGGGAGAAGACCCCCCAACTTCCTACCGAGGGACGCGGATGCCGCTGGGGACCCACCGACGCCGCAGCGCCACCCGGCCGCGGTACGACACCCCACTCCCAAGCCACGCCTGCCGGAAATGGCCGAATGGAGAGATACTCACCGCCACCGTCAGGACCACCGCAGACGGGAACCAGGGGTCAGCCAGCAGAGAGAGCAGCCCTCCCGGACCACCGCTGGACATCTGGAGCCGGAGCAGAGGCCTACCCATCCTGGAGAAGCGGCCTCACCGGAGCAGTGACGAGAGGATCCTTCCCCGACGAAGCCACGACAGGAATGGACTCCGCGCATGCGCAGAAGATCCTGTGGACCAAGAAAGAAAAAAAAATGCAAGGAGGGATTTTTAAATTACCTACCAGCATTCCTGAGCCATTCTGCTGCTATCAGCACGTCAAACACCATGGACAGCAACAGCCAGCTGTGAGTAACACACAAAATAACACAGGGAACTTACCAAATGGGTTCCCTGCACTAAAAATGGAGGGATCAAACCTAATGGAGTGGTATCAACAATTCCAAGTCATCCTCTTCAAGGAAAATATGATGTTTTTCATCACTGATCCACCAGATAGACCCTGGACTTTTGAAATGGACTGCATGCACCACAAAGCGTTTTATCTGCTGATTTCCAGCATATCACCCACCATCTATTATAGTATTGAAAATGACTTAACTGTATTTGATATTGTTCAAAAAATGTTTGGTTACTTTTATAGTGACAGTGTAGCCACCACCACAAAAATCTCCAAAGACTTCTACTCAGCCAGAATCAAACCTGGGGTGTCAATGGGGGAACATTTGACGGAATGAAATGCAGCTAGGGCAGAACTACAACTGAGGGGGGAAATTGTCTCCGAACAAACAATGAAAAGCATTATACTTAACTCACTAGACCCTTCCTGGCAAACATTCCTCACACATCTAAACATCCTCAGCCTAGGGCACATGACAGTAGATAGCCTCTCCAACCTCCTGATTGCAGAAGACAATCACAGAAAAGGCCAACAAATAACTCACAGAGAACACAGACAGACACGGAGGGTAGCCTTTACAGACAACTCTTGAGATTCCACAGAATGTTACAACTGTGGATTAAGGAGACACTACAGACGAGACTGCACCAAGGGCAACAGAGATCGAAGTAAACACGAACAATGCAGTAGACACCCAGAAAGGCGCCACCACGACAACAGAATAAAGCGCAGAGACTCACCTAGGCCCTGGGAGAGAAAGGGGAACAGGGACAGTTCAAGGGATAGCCGGGACGGGTCGTTGTGCAGGGTAAGGGGGCCCACACACGAAACCCCACAAGACAGCAAACCAGGCGGAGAGGGATCCTGGTGGCTCATCGACTCTGGAGCCACCAACCACACCACATGCGACAGGGAGCTCCTCTCTTCCTTCACAAAGGAAGACTACCTAATTAAAGTAGCAAACCAAAGTGATGTAAGGGTAACAGGGAAAGGCAACGTAGTACTCCCCAACATAGGCAGAATAGAGGGGGTATTACTAGTACCTGAGATACCCCACAACATACTTGCCTCCCTGAAACTCAGCAAGGAAGCAGGGATAGAGATCAGCATCAAGGAGGGAGGAATCACCATGGCCAGGGATAATAAAACCATTGGGAAAATCACAGTCAGAGGGAGGCTGCCTTATTTTCACGCAACCAAAGCTGACTCACATAACGAAGATACCGACACGGGAGGTGAAACAAAAGGGGGCAAACCCAAGGGCAATGAGAAACAAGAAAGAGAGGATGCACACCCTCACAAGGGAGGCACACAAGGCACAGGGAAGATCAATTTAGGGAAGCCCCTTCACGATGAGTTCGCACATCTGCTCCACCGCAGACTAGGGCACGCCAGCTTCCCAGTTATCCAAAAGGTTGCCAGTTGTACTGAGGAATCCAAAATAAAGAACTGTGAAACTTACTTGGACTGCTCTGTATGTAAATGTTCTAAGCTCAAGGTGGCCCCCAGGTCCAAAAAGGCCACACGCTCTACACATTTGAAATGGTACACATGGACCTCGTAGGCCCCCTGAAGCCGTCCATAAAGTATGGCAAGAGGTTCTTCCTAACCATAGTGGACGATTACAGTCGTTACGGCTTCGTATATACACTAAGACACAAAAACGAGACTTACCAGAAATTCAAAGAATTCTATAAACGGGTAGAAATACAACACGACACAAAAATAAAGAAAATAATGACAGATAGAGGATCAGAATTCCTATCTGGAGACTTCTCACATTGGTTGAAGTCAAAGGGTGTTCTGCATTTTACATCTTCGCCTTTCTCAGCTTTTCAGAATCGGGGAGGGGGGCAGAACGAAAAAATTCCACCCTGCAGACAATGATGAGATGCGTCCTCGAGAACGCTGGACTAGGCCAACACTACTGGACCGAAGCCCTAGTTTACTCTAACTACACCATCAACAGGCTCTGGTCCAGTGTACTAGACAAGACACCTTATGAAGTCACGTACAACAAAAAACCACAGATATCTCACCTGCACATTTTTGGGGTCACTGCAGACGTACACATACCAAAATAACTACGCAGAAAGGGAGACAAGGTATCTAAACGACTCAGATTCATGGGCTATGAGCCAAGCACAAAGGGATTCAGGTTCATAGATAGTAATAATAGATTCATCATCTCCAGAACTACCACATTCCACGAACAGGCAAACTGGTCAAGAATATACCTGAATGAACTACAACACCAGATAGAAGCCAATCACAACAAGCAAGGCAAAAGTGATCACCCCGACACAGACTACACACACACACAAGGGAAGAGAAATCAGAACAACAGGGAGGCAAAAACACAACACAGAAGTCAAGCCAAAATAAACAGAAGGTAGACTCACTCACCAACAGAGAAGCGAGGTACATGCACGACATGGAGACCCTACCAGGTAGGCCAGTCAGGGCCAATAGAAACCAAATGCCCAAGAGACTCAATGACTACGTCATGCACCTACAATCCAGCCCCATCACCCCCGAAACATACGATGATGCCGACTGGGCCGGTGACACAAAGAGCAGGAAAAGTACCTCAGGGTACATCTTCTTCCTGAATGACTGTCCCGTATACTGGTACACCGGTAAGCAGAATCTCGTGGCCACATCCACCACTGAGGCTGAATACATATGCTTATCCAAGGCCATAACCAGCCTCATATGGTTCGACGAGCTACTCACCAATATCTGGGCAGAACCCACACACCCCATTCACATATTTGAGGATAACAAGGCAGCCATAGAAATATCCACCTCAGATGCTATAGGTCATAGGTCTAGGCATATAGACATCAAACATAAACACGTGAGACAATTCCATAAGTCAGGATTCATCACCATCATACACTGTGAAAACAGAACACCAGACAGCAGACATACTCACAAAGCCTCTACAACACAAGCAACATTCATACCTTACATCTAGGCTTTGTGTCACACTCGTAAACCCACATCAATCAGGGCCAATCAACTTCAAAGGTGGGCATTTAGAGGGGGATTTGTCACGAGTAAATGCCCTCCCTGGGCAGACCCTAACTTCCAAACTGGTAACTCAGGGGTTAACTACCCTAGGCAAGCCCACCTCCCCTTCTTTTGTTCTCCCCTTACCTGTAGCTCCACCTCCAGGGTACTTAAGGCCTCCTCACGTAGACACCGGCCTTGTTCCTGAAGATACCTGTAAGAAAGCAGACAAGCATTAAAAAAGATATCCTTGATGAACCAATCCATGTGTCTTCATAAGTTATTGGGCCCAAACTCGATCCAAGGTAACAGGATATTGTACTCTCAGGAATTTTGTTAATTGGTACATTTTCAATTGAAAAGGAAAAGTTGATTTACGTTTACTAAGAATTGAGAATATAAGAGGACCATGAAAGTTCATTCTTCTGCTTTACTCACAATAGTTTCTCAGAAACTCAAAATTGTCTCCACTCTTCTTTGTTCCTCAGGATCACCATCTAAATGGGAAAGAAATTCCTATTTAATTCCTCCGTCTGATGGTCAACCAGACTGACCTTCTCTATTAGGAATCATAAACCCATCTGTTGAAATAGCGCCCCCCCAAAATGTTATTGGCACATGCTCATTATAAATCGCTTCTATCTAGCTAGGGCAATTCTGAGGCCAATTTATACCTTTTTTTCTTCCCCACTTCCTAATTAAAAGCAATTTGGGGGATTATTTATTATATATTCAAGGAGCACTGATGATGTTTTTCGATAAATGTCTTAAACAAAATAACTAACCTGGATCCTTTCTTGGAATATGCTGTCAGAGTAAATGCCTAACTGTGCCTATACCTTCAAACCCAGCCCCTTATGGGTTAATACAGTATGTACACCCCCACCTGACCCCTGGCCACTCCTTACCTTCTGGCCACTCCTCCCTTGTATATAAACACTCTCCACGTGCTTGTCCAGCAGTTCCAGATGTTCACCTAGAAGAGAGGAGATCAGAGGTCAGTGACCTATGATGCCTAGGGCCTAGGAAGCTTCCAGGCCTGCAATAAACACTGATTAAAGAAACAGCTTGTCTCGTGAGTAATTGGGCTAAATCCATCGCATAACAAATGGTAGCCGAGGATGGTTTGCCATAACTCACTGGTGATGCCCCAACCAAGCAACCTACCCAAGGAAACAGATAGAGTACAAACGAGGGCACTCACCAAGAAGATGGCTGAGCTTCAAGCGTCCAAGGATCCTACAGCAGAGGAGAATCCAGCGGACATCGAGCTGTACTCCAGCGAAGGCTCCTACTCTGATGAGGAGAGGTCACCAGAGAAAGGTACCAACCTAGGAAGAAAAACAGCACAAAGAGTAAATAAATTCAAGCTATCCATCCTGACGCTGATGGAAACAAATGACAACGAGAGAAGCCTCATCGCGAACCTGCAAAGCCTCTTCGAGCAGCAAGGCGCAGCAATCGAGGCCCCAGAGACAACAAATGAGGAGGTGGCACGAGGAAGAGGTAGGCCAGCCCAGCCAGATGACCACGAGGTGGCCGAATCCTCTTTCGCGCACTTTCACCGGTGGCCATCTTGGAATGACCACCAGCCAATGGGGAGCCAGGATTCAAACTCTCTGGCGCGAAAAGGCCCCGATCCAGAAAAAGGCCGGGAACAACCAGAGAGCAACCCAAAAAGAAAAACAAACGCAGAAGAGAGATCGCCTACCGATCTCGAGATCCAAAACGCCATCAAAACGCTGACCGCGGCTTTTGGCTCCGCTTTCGAGCCCCCCACGGCAGCCAGAAAACAAAAGAAAAAATCCTGCACCCAAGAGAGCACCAGAGCCAGCCTCGATGAGCTGGCTGACCCTCAACCACCCGAGGAAGCCACCCACACCGAACGTGAACGCCGAGACTGGTTCGCCTGCAAAAATTACAAACCGCAGGATTCGAACCCAGGACCCGCCGCACCAACGATGAGAGGATGAGGGGCAAGGAGAAGGACCGACTACTCACCTCCTCCACGATCTCCGCCTGGCTTCTCCACCCGACCAAGGACCCAGGACCATGGGCAGAGGACCGGACCCGCCGCCATCGCCGCCACAGCCGCCGCACCGCCGGAGACAAGGAATTCTTGACTTACGACCGCCGCGCCGCCGATCGCCGACCGTCCTCCACCTACGACCGCTTCGCCTCCTCACCTTGTTCCCTTCTTTTCCGGAGATCCAGCCGTCCAGCAGTGGTATCCGCCGCCCAGAGGGAGCACCGGACTCTCCAGGGGTGAGTCCAGCCCTCCACCGGTAGGCCTAGGCCTAGGCCCAGGAGCAGCAGCAGCAGGAACCTTCCTCCATGGCTTCCAGCGCGAAATGGCCTTCGCACATGCTCAGTCGCAGCCTGCAGCAAGAGAAAGAAGAAACATAGAGATAGGTCAGTACAGACTCGCAACAGACGTTCCAAAGCCATATTGCGAGTTCAGTCATGACCTGGACCATGGACAGCAATCCACTGTAAGTAATAACAGTGGACATGTGGGGACTGCTTGTACAAATATGCCAAAGCTACAGTTAGATGGGGGTAATATTATAGATTGGAGCCAGCATCTACAGATTGCCTTTATGAGGGAAAATGCCTTATTTTAAATTCAGAGACCACCTCAAAAACCTTGGTCTCTGGAGATTGATAACCTACACCACAAGGCATTCTGCATCATGATAGCCACCATTCCCCCCACAATGTACCCTAGCATTAATGATAACCTCACAGTGTCTGAAATTTTACAAATGTTATATGGTATGTTTTACAGCCAGTGCAGGGCTACCACCACAAAGATATCTAGAGAGTTCCATTCTGCCAGGCACAGACAAGGGGTACCCATGAGTGAGCATATACTCAAATTAAACGCAGCCAGGGCAGAACTCATGCAAAGGGGGGAAATTATCACCGAAGAGAGCATGAAGAGCATCATAATAAATTCATTAGACAGCAGCTGGGACCACTTCGTGCTACAACTAGACAGCCTTTACCTACCTCACCTCACGCTAGGCGCACTAACCAACAAACTCATAGCCGAAGACAACCTAAGAAGGGACAGACACACTGTCAGAGGGGAACATAGACCAATCAGAAAAGTAGAGTTCCAAGACAGAGCAGGGAACGGCCAGGGTGCTACTCCTGCGGGTCCAAGAACCACATAAAAAGGGATTGCCCCAGGAGCAGCAGGGATAGGAGGCGCACTGAACACAGAGGGGGGCGATCACCCGAGCGCAGGTACTCAAGGGAGAGAGGGAGAGGGTGGTCCCCCAACCCTAGAAAGCAACACGGACGGAGGGACAGCTCTAGGGACGGTAGCCCGGGCCCCACATACGGATTTAGACCTGGCCACTCCAACTCCATGCACGAGATGGACCAAAACACATGGCTCCTAGATTCAGGAGACTCACATCACACTACACACAACTCAACACTCGTAGAACCACTAAGCAAGACCAATCTCGAACTCAAGGTGGCCAATCAAAACAGGGTTCAAGCACAGGGAAAGGGAGACACTCACATACCACACATAGGGAAAATAGAGGGGGTATTATACGTACCCGAAATACCCCTTAACGTACTAGCTGTCAACAGACAAACCCAAGACACAGACCTAGAGGTAACGTTCAAGAACGGGAAAGCTCATATAATCAAACAAGGGAAAGAAATAGGGAGCGTACACAACCAAGGGGGGCTATCATACTTTACACCAAACGCAAGGGAGGAAGGAAACATGTACGCAAACATCAACCCAGGGGAAGAAGGAGACACAAGAGTTGAGGGGGAACAACAGGAAATAAAGCAAGGCAAGCAAGGTGTAAACAGCTCTGTATCATTGGGAAAACCCTTGCATGATAATTGCACCCACCTCCTTCACAGGAGGCTGGGGCACATCAGTTTCCCTATTGTTAAGAAAATGTCTGAGTGTACTGAAGGACTTAAAGTAAAGAAATGTGATAATTATTTGGAGTGTTCCATATGTATGCGGTCAAAGGTTAAGGTCAAGGCCATACCCCGAAAATCCAAACGAATCACAGAATACCCATTTCAATTGGTACACATGGACTTAGTAGGGCCTTTCAAACCATCTATCAAACATAGAAAGAGATTCTTTCTCACCATTGTCGATGATTTCACAAGGTATGGGTATGTCTATTCCCTCAAACGCAAAAATGAAACATTCCAGAGGTTTAAGGAGTTTCACAGAAAGATAGAACTACAACACAACATGAAAATAAGACAAATTATGACAGACAGAGGTTCAGAGTTTATGGCCAGAGAATTCACTGGTTGGTTGAGGGGGCAGGGCATCACACACTACAAATCTTCACCATTCTCGCCATTCCAGAATCCGGTGGCGGAGAGAAGGAATGGGGTGCTACAGACAATGATGAGGTGCGCACTAGAGGATGCAGGGATGGGGCAACATTTTTGGTCAGAAGCACTGCACTACTCCAATTACACCCTAAATAGACTGTGGTCAAGCTCCATCAACATGACCCCATACGAAATGCTCTATAAAAGAAAACCCAATATATCCCACTTGCACATATTTGGCGCACCAGCTGATGTACACATACCCAGGCAGCTGAGGAGAAAGGGGGAGAAAATATCAAAAAGACTGAGGATTGTGGGCTACGAGCCGGGCACTAAGGGCTACAGATTCATTGATAACAACAACAGATTCGTAGTGTCTCGATCTGTCAACTTCCACGAACACTTGAACTGGTCAAGGGTCCACTCCAACGAGACACTCACCCACAGGAACGCACCCAAAAACAACCAAGAGGGGGAAAGAATAGAGACACCCAAAGCCAGCCTCGACAAAATAAACACAAAGGGGTGGAAAGAGGGGCACCCATCTCTAAAGCTGGACCGCCTCTCGAACAAAGAGGCAGACCACATGCAAGAGACCGAACCACCCCCCAGCAGGCCAATCAGAGAGAGCAGAAACAAGCCACCCAAAAGATTAGAGGACTACGTCCTAACCATCCACGATAACCTCACCACACCCAACTCATATGAGGACATCCTTAAGCTCCCCAAGGAAGAAAAGGAAAGATGGGTATCCGCCATGGACAAGGAAATGGAGAGCCTGAAAGAACTAAAGGTATACACACCCACTCAGGCCCCTGAGGACAAAAAAACAATAGGTACCAAATGGGTGTTCAGGGTCAAGACTTTAGAAAACAACAAGAACCTATACAAGGCGAGACTGGTCGCCCAAGGCTTCGCTCAGAGGTACCCTGAAGACTACACAGACACGTACTCGCCCACCGTCAGGGCTGAAAGTGTCAAATGCGCACTGGTGGTGGCCACCATCCTGGGGCTTGATGTCTTCCAGTTCGATGTACAGACTGCCTACTTACACGCAGAACTGGATAAAGAGATCTATGTTAAGGCCCCACCAGGGTATGACCAAGGTGAGAGCAAAACCTGGCTGCTCAACAAAAGCCTGTATGGGCTCAAGCAATCAGGCAAAAGGTGGTATGACTGCCTAGCCAAAGCCCTGAAATCCATGGGTTTTGAGGCCACCTCAGCAGACAAGTGCCTATTTACAAGGAGAGAAGGTAACCTGTTCAAAGGGGTGCTCGTCTACGTGGATGACATCCTATACGTTGGCAAGCACAAGAGCAGATGCGATAGATTTGCCACAGAACTGGGCAAACACTTCTCATTAAAGTCATTTGGCAGAATCGACAAATACTTAGGGGTGCACGTGACAAAGACCAGCAAGGGGTTCAGACTCTCCCAAAAGGATAAAATCACTGAACTGCTGTCCAAGTGCAACATGACAGAGGCAAAGCCCAGCGAGACACCAATGCAGCCAGAATTCCTGAAAAGCATGTACGAGGAATCGGAATCCTTCACCGACAATAGATTGTACAGATCTACCATCGGGTCGCTGCTATACATCGCTAACTGGACCAGGGCCGACATCGCCCTAGCCGTCAACCTCCTATCCAGACACGTAACCAACCCCAAGGTGTCCCATTGGAATGCCATCAAAAGACTGCTCAGGTACCTAAAATTCAGCATGGATGCACAACTCTGTTTGGAACCAGAAATAACAGATAAGCCGAAATTATCATGCTACGCTGATGCAGACTGGGCAGGAGACATCAAGAGCAGGAAAAGCACCTCCGGCTATGTGATGCTACTCAACAACTCCCCCATTCACTGGTACACTGGAAAGCAAAGACTCGTTGCCACCTCGACCACCGAAGCCGAATTCGTCTGCCTATCCAAGGCCGCGAACAATTTAGTGTGGTTCGATGATCTACTCAACGCCATATGGACTGAACCCTTGTACCCCATAATCATACACGAGGACAACAAGGCCGCAATAGAAATTTCAAAGGCTGATGCCATTGGGCAAAGGTCTAGGCACATAGATATCAAATGCAAACATGTCAGACAGTTTTCAGAGATAGGGTTCATTGAGGCAGTGCACTGCGACACTGAGGAACAGACCGCAGATATTCTTACAAAACCCTTACCCGCCAAACAACATGCCTACCTAATGTCAAAAATATGCGTTTGTGTATGACCTCTATATGTATATATATGTATAAATGTATGATTATGTATACCTATGTAAACGAAGCATACCTGTATCCAGTTAGACATTTAGAGGGGGTTTTGTCAGAGTAAATGCCTAACTGTGCCTATACCTTCAAACCCAGCCCCTTATGGGTTAATACAGTATGTACACCCCCACCTGACCCCTGGCCACTCCTTACCTTCTGGCCACTCCTCCCTTGTATATAAACACTCTCCAGGTGCTTGTCCAGCAGTTTATTTATTTATTTATTTATTTATTTTTTCAATTTCTATACCGCCCTTCTCCCGAAGGACTCAGGGCGGTGAACAGTTAAAATGACATACATGTATACACATAGAATGTGAATATAAATAATTAAGCCAGTTTGGCTCAACAGTAAAGAAACTTCAGCATAAGATTTAAAATTAGAAAAGATTTATGCCAGACCGGCTTGGTGAAAAAGAAAGGTCTTAACTGCACGACGGAAAGTACGAAGATCTGGGATCATTCGTATCCCTGGGGGTAACCTGTTCCAAAGGGTAGGTGCCCCAACAGAAAAGGCTCTTTCTCTGGGAACCACTAGTCGGCATTGCTTTAGTGATGGCACCCTGAGAAGGCCTACCCTGTGGGAGCGTACTGGTTGGTGGGAGGTTATTGGTTGCAGAAGGTGGTCTCGTAGATACCCAGGTCCTAAGCCATGGAGGAGTTTGAAGGTAAGAACCAACACCTTGAAGCGCACCCGGAAGACCACCGGAAGCCAGTGCAGCTCGCGTAGGAGTGGTGTCACATGTGAGCGCCATGTCACTCCCAATATCACCCGCGCAGCTGCATTCTGGACCAGTTGGAGCCTCCGTGTGCACTTCAAGGGGAACCCCATGTAGAGAGCATTACAGTAGTCCAGACGGGAAGTGATGAGGGCATGAGTGACTGTGCGTAAGGAGTCCCGATCTAGAAAGGGCCGCAACTGGCGAATCAGGCGAACCCGATAAAAAGCACCCCTGGCCACGGCTGTCATATGCTCTTCTAAAGACAACCGTGTGTCCAGGAGGACACCTAAGTTGCGAGCCCTCTCTGTGGGGGCTAATGACTCGCCACCAATAGTCAGCGATGGTATAAGCTGGCTATATCGGGACGCCGGCATCCACAGCCATTCAGTCTTGGAAGGGTTGAGTCGGAGCCTGTTCTTCCCCATCCAGATCCGCACGGCTTCGAGGCACTGGGACATCACTGCAAGGGCATCATTGGGGTGGTCTGGGGTGGAGATGTAAAGCTGAGTATCATCAGCGTAAAGATGGCATTGCACTCCCAAACCACGGATGAGCTCACCCAGCGGCTTCACATAAATGTTGAACAAAAGAGGTGAGAGGACCGACCCCTGTGGCACCCCACAAATAAGGTGTCTTGAAGTCGACCTCTGCCCTCCTGCCAACACAGACTGTGACCGGTCAGAGAGATAAGAAGAGAACCACCGTAGAACAGTGCCTCCCACTCCTAGCCCTTCCAGCCGGCGCAGCAAGATACCATGGTCAATGGTGTCAAAAGCCGCTGAGAGATCTAATAAAACCAGGATAGAGGAACAACCTCTATCTCGAGCTCTCCAGAGATCATCAACCAATGCGACCAATGCCGTTTCAGTGCTGTAACCAGGCCTGAAGCCGGACTGGAACGGATCTAAATAGACAGTTTCATCCAAGTACTGCGGGAGTTGCTGCGCCACCACACTCTCAACAACCTTTGCCACAAAACGAAGGTTGGAGACAGGACGGTAGTTTGTTAGAACAGCCGGGTCCAGAGAGGGCTTCTTGAGGAGAGGCCTCACCACCGCCTCTTTCAAGGTGGAAGGCAAGAAACCCTCACATAGAGAAGCATTTATTATCTTCTGGAGCCAGCCTCGTGTAACCTCTCGGGAAGCCAGTACCAACCAGGAGGGACACGGGTCCAATAAACATGTGGTTGCGTTCAACTTCCCCAGTAACCTGTCCACATCTTCAGGGGTCACAGGGTCAAACTCATCCCAAATAACATTCTCAAGACTCGCCTCCATCACTTCGTCTGAACATATCCAGTCAGAGTCCAAGCCTTCCCGAATCTGAGTGATTTTATCGTGTAGATATTGTACAAAATCCTCAGCTCGACCTTGCAAGGCGTCTTCCCGTGCTCTTAGATGGAGAAGGGAGCGGGTCACCTTAAACAGGGTGGCTGGGCGATTATCTGCCGACGCAATAACAGCGGAAAAATAGTTATACTTTGCCGCTGCTATCGCCACTAAGTAGGTCTTAATAAATGATCTCACTAGTGTTCGGTCAGATTCGGAACGACTGGCTCTCCAACTACTCTCTAGGCGTCTTTTCCGGCGTTTCATCCTCCTCAACTCCTCGGAAAACCAAGGAGCCGGGCGACTTCGACGCCGGGTCAGAGGCCGCAAAGGCACAACTCGATCTAAGGCACCAGAGGCCATCCTATCCCAGGTTGCCGCCAGGTCTTCAATCGAGTTGTGAGCTAGAGTCTCAGGAAATGGCTCAAGCTCCATCTGGAATCTGTCAGGATCCATCAGGCGCCTGGGGCGGAACCATTTAATCGGTTCCGCCTCCCTGCGGTGGGGTGTAGCGGACAGAAAGTCAAGCCTAAGGAGAGAATGGTCTGACCATGACAAGGGTATGATGACTATATCCCCTATATCAAGGCCATTCAGCCACTGATCAGATACAAAAATCAAGTCCAGAGTGTGTCCTCCCGTGTGAGTAGGTCCATGAACTAACTGGGTCAGGTCCATGGCTGTCATGGAAGCCATGAACTCCCGAGCTATCTCAGATGTTTCACCGATGGATGGCAGATTGAAATCTCCCATGACAAGAAGTCTAGGAGTCTCAACTGCCACCTCGGCTATTACACTAAGGAGCTCAGGTAGGGCTGCTGCTACGTGGCAGGGAGCCAGGTACGTAATCAGCAGGCCCATCTGAAACCCATGGCCCCACTTCACGAGGAGGGACTCACATCCGGCTATCTGAGGAACAGTGGCTTCCCTAGGATCAAGACTCTCCTTTATAATAACCGCCACCCCTCCACCCCTACCCTGAGCCCTTGGCTGATGGAATGCGTGGAAACCTGGTGGGCACATCTCCACAAGGGGGACTCCCCCTTCATGGCCCAACCAGGTCTCTGTAATGCCTGCCAGGTCCGCTCTCCCCTCTTGAATTAGTTCACAAATGAGGGGGGCTTTGTTAGCTGCGGACCTGACATTGCATAGCATCAGCCTAAGGCTCGGGCTCTGAGACTCTGAGCAACCCAGGGAACGAGAAGAGCTTTGGAGGTCGGAGCATGACACCGCTTGAAGACAGCGGTTGCGTGCTCCCCTAGTATGATGTGGCCCCCTGCCCCCACCGTATCTGCCCCTCCCAACCATGACCATGATGGAACAACCTCTTTCAATACAGGTATTAAGCCCTTCCGTTCTCAGATCTGCACATCCTATGGCATAACTCTGTGCTGGATCTGGCATCCTCTTTAAAAAATCATATTTTAACCCATCCCTCTGTGGATTGCCCCCCAAATCCACATGACCCACCCCGCTCCCATCTGCACTCTTTTTTGAAATCTTTAAGATATTAGATAAGAAATTAGATAAAAAGACCCTCAACCCCTTCTTTGCAACATGCCACCTCTCGGGATTCCAAAATCCGTCATCAAGGTAGGCCCTCGATAACGTGGAGGGCCAGATCTGCGAGAGGGGGGAGTTCCAGATGTTCACCTAGAAGAGAGGAGATCAGAGGTCAGTGACCTATGATGCCTAGGGCCTAGGAAGCTTCCAGGCCTGCAATAAACACTGATTAAAGAAACAGCTTGTCTCGTGAGTAATTGGGCTTAATCCATCGCATAACATATGCATTTACAGTACTTATGAAAGAAAGGTTCTATATTGACCATATAATCACAGACTGGAAGGTCAAATCCTGAAGAGACATTTATCAGAGGCCATTAATGTCATCTAGAAGCTGAATTTAACAGAATAACAGAGTTGGAAGGGACCTTGGAGGTCTTCTAGCCCAACTCCCTGGTCAAGCAGGAGACCATGGACCATTTCAGACAAATGGCTGTCCAATCTCTTCTTTAAAACCTCACTGATAGAACAGCCATCCATTCTGCAGAAAACCTGTTCCAGTGGTTAATTGTTCTTCCGATCGGGAAATTTCTCCTTCATTCTAGGTTGATCCTCTCCTTCATCACTTTCCACCTGTTACAGCCACTTCTCTGTGACAGCCCCTCCGATGTTGGAAGACTACTATCATGTCACCCATAGACTTTATCTTTCTTAGACATAGCCAGTTCCTGCAACCCTTCATCATATGTTTTAGTCTCCAGCCCCCTAATCATCTTGATTGTTCTTCTCTGCACCCTTTCTATAGACTCAGCATCTTTGTTGTATTGGGCTGGCCAAAACTGGAGATAATATTCCAAAATATGCTCTTATTAAAGCAATGTGGTATGTATCTTCTTTCATTTCCTGATCTCTACACCACCACTACCACCACCACTACCACCACCACTAAGGCATTAAAACGTGGCTGTTTTCCCTCCCCTTGGGGCAGGATGTTTTTCAGTGGACGTAGTTTTTCATCTGAACGTGTAAGCTTCCTCTGGTGTGATGCGTTTTTTTGGTTGTTGATGATGCCGATAATATTGCTTACTACCCAAAGTCATATGTCACATGGGTGGCTAGATACATTGAAATAAATAAAATTGTCTTGATTATCTAGTGATAACTTCCAAGTTATTCGCATTTTTCAAGTTTCCCATATCTCAGCTGCCACTCAAGCACTCCTCTAGGCCATGGACCACAGTAACCGACCTAGTCAAATATTCTATACGAAAGATGTGTTGTCCAAATGAAATAGAAGAATGCAAGAATGAATCCTCCTGGGAATGCATCAATACAGAAGAGATATTAGATTTTTAAGAGACACCAATTATTTTAATCAGTGCAATCTGCTGTTCCTATTGCCAAAACTGCTCCAGCACTGTTTGCACCTGGCAAAAGACCCCTGCGCAAAACAGGTGAGAGCAAATCAGCTGAGAGATGGGAGACCAATCTAATCAATTTGTGGTAATTAACCTATGCTAAAGCTGACAGAGGCTGTTTTTTTTATTTTTGCAGGCAACGGTCTACTCATTTCTTTTCTTTTAACATGCATCAGCTGTAGGGCGGCCCTTTGAAGCCCCGCGGCAAGATTTTAAACCGGTTTTTTTCCCTTTAGACATCAGCTGGGACTCAGGAGGCAGCAATAGATTGGCAGTGGGCAGGGTAAGCGACCGGCGACCTCCTGGGAACGGTTTGGGGGCGTGGCCAGCCAATCTCATTACCGCTTCTTCGAACTATTAAATATTTTTATTACCAGTTCTTGCGATCTGCTGCGAACCGGGAGCAACCCACCACTGCCATGGATTGGGACCCCCTAACAGGTGAGCAAGAGATTCTAGGTTGTACTGGCCCAAAGGATCAAGGAAGGTCAAATCGCCCAAGAGGCCAGCAAAGAAGCAGGTTGGGTTCCAGGTCTCCATTAGGAGAAGAATGAGGAGAGACATAAGAGCAGTCTTCTGATACTTGCAGGAAAGCCTCAGGGAAGGAGGTGTTGATTCTTCGTAGTAGCTGAAGGAAGGACATGAAGCAGCAGGTGGAAGCTAATCAGAGAGAAATCCAACCCTGGAAATAAGGAGGAATTTTCTTCCGTGGAGTAAGACTCCCTTCCGCTGTAGAATTCTATGCTTTTCTCTGTGCTTGCTGTGCTTCTGTGTGAAGCAGAGGCCAAAGGCCACCAAGAAAGTCAGTGACCGGCCATTCCTAGTCCAAGATCAGCTGCCTTCCTTGAGTAGGTTTCTAATGTGGCCATTGTTTACTTGGTTGCTAATGAGGTTGTTAGTTTGCCCAAAAAACCACTAGCCTACAGCTGCCTAATTTTCTGTCATGCAGTAAATATTTAATTTGGCCATGGCTGTCAGAAGGCTTTTCAGAGTAAGTGTGGCTATCAGCAGCCAAGAAATTGGCGGTAAAGTCATGCTTCTGAACTCTTCTGAGTGGCTCACATCTATTTTTCTTCTCTTCACAGAACATCTGGAAAAGATGCTCAGTGGTTTCCTGTTGCATTAAGGGAGACGTTGAGGACTTTCCTGTGCCTCCTGACAGGTACCACAGCCTTCTCCTTAAATCCTGGGCATGTTGAAGCACCATTGATGGACTGTAAGAGAATCTGTAAGAGCCTCTCCCCAAGATGGCTTCCTGTCCCAAAGGGCTTGTGTGGGCAAAAGATGAGCAGGCTGACTGGCCGGTCTTAGAAAGGGGCGGCTAAGGTAAATGTTCTTTGACATGTCACCTTCTTCTTTTGCTCAGGTCTGACCAGGCACAGGAACATGGTGAGCAGCACGGCTGCTCCTCTCATGGAGACACATTTTCATCTAGAGGGGCAAGGACAATTTTGGAACATGGCCAGTGGGGATCCATGCCTCAAAACTGGATGAGGGAACTGATCAGCCTAACAAATTCAAGAAGAGCCCGTTGGATTCATGGGGATATGTTGCAGAGAACTTTGATTTATACATTCAAATGAACCATTATTACTTTCAGGTTTTGATAGGTGTTTGTGTCACCATCAGGAGCCCCAGGAAGGAAGATGTGATGCCTGTTCACAATTAATGGAGGTATCTGGTCTCTCATACCTCCACGGAGGGCGCGCTTCTGCACAATTATGGAGAACTCCACTGAATCGGTAAGGCCTGAACATCTCCTCACCATGCTAATGGCCCTGTCTCTGTGGATTTGTTAATATGCGTATAAAAAGAATATTTGCACTGCTATTTTAGGATCCATTGGAGGAATCCCTTCCAGCAGAAAGCCTGGACAGCCTCCCAGGAGAGAGAGAGAGTTGGATATTCCCTATCTATGCAGGTAGGTAACACGTTGAAGGGAGAAGGTCCCGCTGGTTCACAAGGGGCTTTGGTGGAAAAGATGGACAGGGTGAGTGACTCATCTTGGAAAGGGGAAGCTGAGCAAGCTTGATTCCTTAAACTTCTCACCTTCTACCTCTGGACAAGACTCTAACGGGAGAAGACCAGGACACAGAAGAAGAGCCCTCTCCCAACGGGGAGAAAACACCTTCCTCAGAGATAAGATTTTGGCAATGGGGCCGAAGGAGGCTATGCCATAAATCCTGATGGTGGAGGGAAGAAATTGTGTCATATTTCACCTTAACCTTAAGGCTTCCAAAGGTCCTCTTGCTGTCGGCACATAGGGGGGTTGTATGCACCCTATGCTTTAGCCATCTTATTGAGGTGCAGAGACCTTTGGATTTAGCCTCCATACTGTCATTTGCAGGACTCCATGACAGTCCTGGTGGGCTCCAGAATCAGCAGCCTGGAGGATGTGGACTTCCTATCTGACCTTCCGGTTGAGGAGTCTGAGGGAAGCTGGGAGGATGCTGCAGCGGCTTCTGATGCTAGCGATTCCTCCAGTCCATGGGTAAGAAAGACAAAGTGTTTTCTGATGGGGAGGGATGGAGGTCCTCTATTCACTTTTCCTAAACTGAGTGAACTGTGCTGGAGCACTCTGGGAAGTGGAGCTAGGTGACACCTGGCCCTTGGGACAACATACGTAGGCTAATTATATGCACCCACGTGCATATAGTTTGGTGCCATTGGTTCCTTTGCCAAAAATCAACAGGGAGGGTACATGGCAGTGTACCAAATGAATGTGACCCACCCTGATTAGGCCTTTCCTTTTTGTGTGTCATCCTTTCCAGCACTTCGTGCAGGGCTTTAACAGGCAAAGAGTAGAGAGCCTGCTTTTCTGCAGTAGAGCTGGGCTGGAAGTGAGGATTGCTTTTTAAATCCAGAGATTATGCAGCAGGAGAAGCAGGTGGACTAGAAGACCTCCACGGTCCCCTCCAACTCTGTTATTCTGTCTGCCTATAGGACGGCTTCAGCAAGGGAGGTATGGAGATGGAGGGCAGAATCACCCCCACCTACAAAGCCCTGCACGGAGCTTCTTTTCCCTGGATGGGGATGGATGGATGTCTTTTTGTTGTTTTTCTTCTTGTTATTGTTGCTGCTGATCTTGTTCTTGTTCTGAGATTTTTTCAATTTGTTATCATTTTATCTATATTGTTAATGCTAAAAGATAAAAGCAACACTTAAATAAAGTTGTTCATTGGCCACAATTATTTTCCTTTAGCTATCAATGTAGCATTCAGTGGGTGGAATGATAAATAATTGTATAACATCGTATACAGTAAAACTACCAAAACACTTTATATACACTAATTTATATTTAGGCCTATTGTCATTTCACTTTTCTTAGGGACAGGTTGAACTTTAGAACCTATAACTCTCAATGACGGAGAGCAGCTACTATATTAGATAATTAGATAAATGGCAAAAACGTTGGGATAGGAATTGTCAACTGACAATGGCTACTGCATATAAGGAAAACCTTTATAAAATGTTTTATAGGTGGCAATTGCCACCGGCAAGGCTAGCAAAAATGTTCAACACCATGTCCGCCAAATGTTGGAAATGCAATCAGACTCTAGGTACTTATTATCATATGTGGTGGACAGGTAGGAAAGGAAGAAAATATTGGATGAAAATACATATATGGTTGGAAAAGATGACTAAGCAGCATATTGATTTAAAACCAGAAATATTTTTGTTAGATATAATACCCAAAAGCTATGACATATTGGAAAAATGAGAACATCCCATCTGATGAAAATATAATTTAGAAAATACTGGATTGTGCAGAGATGGATAGATTGACATTGAAAATCAAAGATAAAGGAGATTCAGAGAATTATTTCATGTGAAATAGGTTTTTCTCAATGGTTAGAGATGAGAGGTAGACATTAGATGAAGAAAGAACATTACTATATTCAAGTAAAATATGAATGTGGTTTATAGCTATAAGTATGCTAATATCAATAGATAACTTGGAATGAAGAATTTCCATGCATGGCGATTTCAATTAAACTGTAAACAAAATTTCTACTGCAAATGAATGGCAATGTAGGATATTTTGCTTCAATCTTGTCCTCTCAGGAACCTTATTAATTGGTAGTACATTTTCAATTGAAAATGGTTGCTTCAAGTTTACTAAGAATTGAGAACATAAGAGGACCACAAAAGTTCACTCTTTTGCATTACTCACAATTGTTTCCCAGAAACTCAGGAATATAATTTGTTTTTCTTTGGGTGTAGGCTATGCACCGAGGTGAAATTCTTTTTTCCTTCGGCTCTCCGGCACTTGAGAAATCATTAAATAATGATCCGAAGATGTGAAAAACTGAACTCAGTACCCTCTACATGAAAATATGCTCTGCCACTTCTTTTCTTAAATGGAGCTGCAGAACTTCTGAAGGCAAATCATTCCACTGGTAAATAGTCCTAGCTGTTAGGAAGTTTCTCCTTAGTTCTAGGTTCCCCCCCTCCTTGATTAGTTTCCATCCATTGTTCCTTGTCTTGAAGGGCTGCCACAGAGAAGAGGGTGTTGATCCTCCAAAGCAGCTGAGGGAAGGACACGGAGCAGCGGATGGAAGCTCATCAGAGAGAGATCCAACCCTGGAAATAAGGAGGAATTTCCTCACACTGACAACCGTTCAGCAGTGGAACAGTTTGTTTCCAAGACTTCTTTGTGCTCCATTGTTGAGATTTTCAAGAAAAAATTGGGCAATCATTTATCTGAGATGGCAGGAGGAGCCCTTCCTTGGGAAGGGACTTAGACTAAAAGTCGCTTCCTCCCTAGGGTGCCATGATTCCCTCTGTGCTTTGTGCCACAATGATGGTGCTTCTACGTTGTTCGTGAACAGACCACTTCCCACATGAAACCCAGAGGCCAAAGGCTCCCGAGGGAGTCAGCCATCAGCCACTCCTAGACCCAGCTGAGCTGCCATTCTGATGTAGGTATAAAAAATGGCTATTGTTTAACTGTTGCCGAGGGAACGAATTGCCCTGAAAAACCACCAGCCACTGCACAGCTGCTCATTCTCCCTTCGTGCAGTGATCGTACAAGCACTTCGTTGGTCATGGCTGTGAGAAGGTTTTTGAGGGTAAGTGTGGCCATCTCAGCTGCCAGGAAACTGGTAGCGGGGGAGAAAGGCAACTCAGTTCTGACTGACAGGTGTCTATTTCTCTTCTCTTTACAGAACATCTGGAAAAGGTGCAAACACCTTTTCTGTTGCCGGAAGAGCAACACGGAAGACCTTCCTGTGCCTCCTGACAGGTACCACCCTCTTCTCCTTAAACCCTGGGTATGGTGGGGCAACACGGATGGGCTGCAGAGTCTGTAAGAGGCTCTTCCAGTCCAGAAGGGGTTTCAGGGGCAAAGAGACGGGCAGGCTTACTGGTTAGGTTGAGAAAGGAGAGGGTCAGCTAGATGTATCTTCTTTGACATGTCACCTTCTTCTTCTTTTGGTCAGGACCGAAGAGGCACAGGAAGCGGATGACCAGCAGGGAGAATGGGAGACACATTTTCATGTGTCTGATGGAGACGTCTCTTCCTTGCCTGGGGTAAGGATGCTTCAGCAACATGGGCAGTGGGGGTTCATTCTTCAAAACCGGGCAGGTTAAGGGAAGAATTCCCCCTTGGTGGGAACCTGGCCAGCCGAGAAAACTGAAGAAGATCGCCTTGTTTCATACCTTCAATGAATGAATGGTTAATTGCAGGTTGTGATGGGTGGTCCTGCCACCGCCCGGAGTCCCAGGAAGGAAGATATCCGGCCCGTTCTCATTTCAAGGAGGTTAGTGTTCTCAGCTGAGGGATTCTGAGGAGAAGGGCTAGAAGAAAGGTTTGTAGAGGGGAAGCATCACTCCCCTCTGCCCGTACTTTTACTAAAAGAAGACTGACTCAAGCCCTTCGTTCTCTCCCCAGAAATGAGAGGACACCGAAGTGGACACCGCGGCTGACTACAATTTGGGAGACCTGCACTGAGTCGGTAAGGCCAGAGCAGCTCCTCCCTCTGGTAATGGCAGATGCCCTGTCTCTGTGCATTTGTTATCATGCCAATAGACCGAATACTTGCATTCTTATTTCAGGATCCATCGGGCGTGGAGGAGGGAGGTGCAGGAGGAGACAGTGCCTGTCTTTCAGGGTAGGTAACACTTTCGAGGGTGAAACTTTAGCAGAAGAGAGGCATCTTTGCCTCTGCCTCTGCTAAAGGAAGAAGGACTCGGCAATTTCACCGCCAGGCCAAGCCCCTTAGCAGGCCAGCTGGAAGGGTTCTTAGAGCCTCCACATGACCTCTCTTTCAAAAGGGCAATGGCTACTTTTGATCTTTGGCCTCTTCGTTTTCTCCCCCCAGAGAGGAAAGGCAAGAGCACTGGAGGTCGCGGCTGTCCACCAGTTTGGAGGCCTGCACTGAGTTGGTAAGTCCTGGACAGATCTTCCCCATCTGAAAAGAAGTCCTGTCTCTGTGGATTTCTTGGTATGCCAAGAGACGGCATCTTTGGCTTTTGATTTCAGGAACCACAAGACCAACCGGTGCAGGCGGAGATCTCTCCTGAGCTTTTTGAGACGTCTTCAGAGGTAAGAAAGTTTTGGCTATGGGAAGTGGGAGAAATTGGGCTATAGAGCCTTCTAAGCTTAAGGCTTGGAAAGGCTCTCTTGCTGTTGGCCCATAGAGCCATAGGAATCTTATTGGGACACAGAAAGTTTAGCAACCCTCCTGTCATTTGCAGGATTCGCTGATAGTCCTGGCGGGCTCCAGGACCAGCAGCCTCTGGGACGTGGACTCCCTCGCTGACCTTCTGGAGGAGGAATCTGAGGACAGCTGGGACCAGGATGCGGAGGCTTCTTCCAGTCCATGGGTAAGAAAGACAAAGGGTTTTCGATTGGGAGGTCTGGTGGGATGGCTTTCTTTGCTACAAAGTAGCAGAGACTGGTGTCCTAAATGGGAAATGGGATCCCCATTCAATAGGCCCTCTTTTAGGAATTCTGTTTTTTTTTCCTCTGATGGCTAAAGAGGAATGACTGTCATTCACAGGATTCTCCAGAGGAAGGGGAAGACACCCTGGAGGATCTCAGTAGCCTGGAAGAGGACATCCTGGACACCCTGGAACGTCTTCTTCAATGAGAAGAGGTATCTATTTTACCTTCTACACGGGTCAATGCCTTGCCTTGCGAAGCTCAAAGAAGCAATGAGCTATGCTGTGCAGGGCCAGTTAGGTCAGATAGGTCATAGTCGAGGGTGCTTACACAACATGGCCAGCACCCTCGAAGGAAATGGCAACCCTCTCCGGTATCCTTAGTAAGAAAACCCCAGGAAAAATATCTAAGGGCTACGATGCCAGAAGATGAGCCCCTCAGATTGGAAGAGTGGAGGGCAATTACAAGGAGCTCCAGAAAGAGCAAAGTGGACCTAACGATAGCCTTTGATTCCTCACTCAGATGCTTCCTCAGATTCGTCTCCAGAGGTCAGCTTGAAGGTGGAGGAGGAACCAGCACCAGCCACCTCAGGAGGTGAGTTGGTCAATAGCTCTGAGTAGCCTGCTGAGAGTGATTTGGCTGAAATAACAGCTGGAAGGTGATGCTGGGAACATGTTCATGGGAAGGGGGTTGGACTAGAAGACCTCCAAGGTCCCTTCAAACTCTATTATTCTGTCTGCCTATAGGATGGCTTCAGCAACGTAGGGTATTGGTGTCGTCCGCCACCAACCTGCGGAGCTGGCAGCGGAGTCCGACAGTGAGGAGGCTGAGGAAGAACACGGGCCAGTCCAGGAGACTGGGGAAAGCCCGGATCTTTACAACTGCTTCGCAACGGGATCGCCAAGAAGTGACGAGGACAATCGGCGCCGGGGCCTGCCCCAAGACCACAGAAAACGTGGTCGGGAAACGCCCTGAGCCCTATCTAGGGGAGACCCTGGGTCAGGTGCGCAACAACACGAGGGGACGTGGAGCCCCAGCCCTCCTGCCACTTAACCTTGGCGGCAAAAGTATTCTTGTCAATAGTCTGCAGGGGACTCCAGCTTACACATTCTGGACTCTGGAGCTACAACTAACTTTATGGACATGGGGTTTGCAGTCACTCAGTGTCCAGTGCATCCTACCGTGTTTGTGGAGACCATTGATGGCCTGGTGCTTCTGTCTGGGCCTATTAACGGCCACACTCACCCTTGTACCTGACCATCGGGTCTCATGAGGACGCTATTCAGTTTTATTTTACCTCCGGCCTACATTTTCTCGTGGTTTTGGGCTTGGCTTGGCTCAGGAAATACGACTCACAGATCTATTGGTCCCAGAACTTCATCTCTTTTCTGAGCTGGCAATGGGTGGACCTCATCTGCCAAGTCTGTGCAGGCCAGGTGCTGGGTCCAACTGGGGTGTCCTTGCCTTCCGACCTCAAGGACTTTGAGGATGTTTTCAGCGAGCAGGACCAATTGCCCCCGCACCAACCATAAGACTACCCCATTGTTTTGATTCTGGATGCTCCATTCCCAGTGTGGCGTTTGTATTCAATGTTGGAACCTGAATTGGCTGCATCATGGGACTTTATGGACAAAAACCTTTTATCTGGCCCTCATCGTTGCCACTGTCCGCCCCAGTCCTGTTCGTGAAAAAGAAGACTGGAGACTTGTGGCTTTGTTGCAACTACCGCAAGTTAAATGCCATCACAATGTGCACCCAGTATCCTCTGCTCCTTATTCCTGAACTCTTGGAAGGGCTTTTAGAGGCTGCTGTGTTCACTAAATTGGACTTGCGAGGAGTTTATAATCTTGTTTGGATCGTCCCAGGGATGAATGGAAGACGGCGTTTGGCACTCATTCTGGACATTTTGAGCATACGGTCATGCCGTTTGGGCTGACCAATGCTCCTGCCACCTTCCAACATTTCATGAATGACATTTTTAGGGACCTCTTGGACAAATTTGTTGTAATTTATTTAGATCATCTACTCTCCTTCCCGGGAGAACCACCAACAGCATCTCCCCCTGCTCCTGCAACATCTTCGGGAGTATCATCTGTATGCTAAACTAGAGAAATGCCAGTTTTTCCAGTCCACTGTTGAGTTCCTGGGCATTGAATCCCTCCCGAGGGCATTGCCATGGAGTCGAGCAAGCTGGAGTCTTTGCGTAGTTGGCAAGCGCCTTGGTGAGTGAAGGATATCCAGTGGCTCCTCGGGTTCGCCAACTACTATTGGACCTTTATCCCCGGCTTTGCTGCCTGGACCACGCCCATCACTTGGCTTCTGCAGAAAAAGGCCCCGTTCCGGGAGGTTACCCCCGAGCAGCAGGCATTCCAGGCCTTGAAACAGGCCTTCATGAAGGAGCCTATCTTGAAGCATCCTGACCACCACTGTCTGTTTGGGGTAGAAGCAGATGCATCGGGTGTTGCTATTGCTGCGGTGTTGCTACAGGCTTGCACCGCAGGCAGTACCCTCTTCCCTTGCACATATTTTTCACGGAAGCTCAACCCTTCCAAGTACAATTACAGCATCTGGGAGAATATGGTACTGGCCATTAAGATGACGTTTGAGATCTGGAGACATCTTCTGGAGAGGGCCTGGCATCAAATGGAAGTCCGGACAGACCATAAAAACTTGGACTTACTACAGACCACCTGGAAACTGAACCAACAGTAGATTCGGTGGTCCCTCTTCCTTGCCAGGTTCAATTTCTGCATTACCTACATCCTTAGTGGTCGCAACCAAACGCTGGATGCGCTCTAGTGGAAACCAGAGTAGTCCCACATCAAAAACCTGCTTCTGCTCCTGACAGTGTTGCCTGTAGAGTCTTTCTCTGTGGTTTAGGAACCAGTGGATTTATGGGGTCAGATACGGGAAGCGCAGCGTCATGATGCCCACGTGAAGAATGGAAGGAAGGGGTAGGGCCCGCCTCTCCAAGGACGTTTTATGAGGAACGCTTGCGGTACCGAGACAGGCTCTACGTGCTGGTGGGGCCGCTCTGGGGACTTATCTTGCCGCAGTGCCATGTTAATCCTGTGACGGGGCACTTTGGCCTCTTTAAGACACTGAATCTAGTTTCTCGCACTTTTGGTGGCCCCGATTGAGACACGATGTCCAGGTTTATGTCACATCTTGTGTTCACTGCTGACAGGCCAGGTCGGCAACCAGAGCCCCTTCAGGGCTGTTCCAGCCATTGCCAACACCAGAGAGAACCTAGGGTGCCATTTCCATGGACTTCTTGACAGAATTACCTCCGTCTTCCGGATTCATGACGGTGTTCGTGGTGGGCGACGTGCTGACGAAGATGGCACATTTCAATCCATGTTGGGGTTTACCAACGGCTCACGTCACCGCCCACATGTTTATCCAACATGCCTTCCGGCTGCACGGCCTACCTGATATGGTCGTTTGGGATAGAGATGCTCAATTTACTGCCCAGTTCTGGAAAGGGCTGATGACAGCCTTTGACGTGAAAATGTGCCTGTCATCGGCACATCATCCGGATACCGACGTTGGGTCTGAGAAAGTTATTGACATTCTGGAACAATACCTGCGCTGCTTCGTGAAAAAGCAACAAGATAATTGAGAGAGCAGAGTTCACGTTTAACAATTCGCAGCACATGCGCGACCCCTCCACACTCCCCCCAGTTTTGGCACGTGATGGCAAAAACGTTCCTCATCACTGCTGTAGGATATCTTGCTTGAGTCGGGGGCTGGACTAGAAAACCTCCAAGCTCCAAGTTGTTTTGAGAACCTGGCTTCTCCAATCCTTTTGGTTGCCAGAAGGACGCAAAAGCTCATCACATGACCCTGGGAGACTGCAACCGTCATAAAGATGAGTCAGTTGCAAGTGTCTGAATATAGATCACGTGACCGTGGGGATGATGCGATGGTCATTAAATATGAAAAACGGTCATAAGTCCATTTTTTCAATGGTGTTCTAACTTTGAACTGTTGTAACTCGAGAATCACCTGTACTTTCTGCAGCATCAAGGGGTGTATTGTCAATAAGAGGTGGAATTTTGTTCAGCGACTTCAGGCAGATCTGTCCTTGGAACATCGTGATGGTAGGCACAGAAAGCAAGTAGAACTGCTAGGCTGGCATAAACTTTGTATTCTACCGGAAAGGAGTTTTACAGACCAGTACTCAGGTTACAGTATCTAACAGGCTATAATTTCATGCACGTGATGCTAAGTTTTTGCTACAATACATACGCCAGCATAATACTGTATAGAATAAGATACACAAATGAGACAACTAAAATGGCAGGGAAAGTGCATGTCTTAACCTGGCACGAAGAATTCCCATGCATGGCCATTTCAATTGAACTGTAAACAAAAAATTTACCACAAGTGAATGGCAATGTAGCATACCTTGCTTGGATACGTCACGAGTAAATGCCCTTCCTGGGCAGACCCTAACTTCCAAACTGGTAACTCAGGGGTTAACTACCCTAGGCAAGCCCACCTCCCCTTCTTTTGTTCTCCCCTTACCTGTAGTTCCACCTCCAGGGTACTTAAGGCCTCCTCACGTAGACACCAGCCTTGTTCCTGAAGATACCTGTAAGAAAGCAGACAAGCATTAATAAAGATATCCTTGATGAACCAATCCAGGTGTCTTCATAAGTTATTGGGCCCAAACGCGATCCAAGGTAACAAAATGGTAGCAGTCGATGGTTGGGCAACCCAATAACCAGAAGATATGCCAGAAAAGAATCGCAAGACAGAGGAGAGAAAAAAGCCACAAACAAGATCAGAAACAAAGAGGCTGGAAAAACAACAGCCCACACTCGAAGACATGGCAGCAAAAACGACGTCGGAAGACGAAAGAGAAAATAGCCCCGAAATCTACTCATCGGACAATGAGCAGGGACCGGATGACCTGAGCGGGGAAGAGCCCGAACGAGCAGACATCAGCAGGCTCAGACGCGAAATGTTGAGCCTACTGGAAACCCCCGCAACAGATGAAGACCTCGTGCCCGGCATCAGCAACCTCATCCGAAGCTGGGACGAGGCCAGAAGGAGCCAGGGACACAAAGCGGGACGGCCGGACACAAGCCCGGTAAACCCCCCCCCTGAACAATTGCTACCTGAAAAGCAAGGGAGGCGCTGCCGCACCAATCCTGGAGTGGTGGCCATCTTTAAACACGTGGCCAAAAAAGATGGCCGACCTCCAAAACATTAAATTTGAATATGCAAAATGGCTGGCCAATGAGATGCCGGAACCACAAAAACTACAATATGGGGGCGATTCCACGGACGAAAGTGAGGAATCACCCCCCGAAGACACCCCTACCGAGCAGCAGGTGGAAAAAGCGATAAAAACGCTCACCGCCGCCTTTGGGCCTAAAATGATAATTCTAAAGGGGCCCCCCCAAGACGCCCAAAAAACCCAAGGGGGAAGGGAGAAGACCCCCCAACTTCCTACCGAGGGACGCGGACACCGCTGGGGACCCACCGACGCTGCAGCGCCACCCGGCCGCGGTACGACACCCCACTCCCAAGCCACGCCTGCCGGAAAGGGCCGAATGGAGGGCATACTCACCGCCACCGTCAGGACCGCCGCAGACGGGAACCAGGGGTCAGCCGGCAGAGAGAGCAGCCCTCCCGGACCACCGCTGGACATCTGGAGCCGGAGCAGAGGCCTACCCATCCTGGAGAAGCGGCCTCACCGGAGCAGTGACGAGAGGATCCTTCCCGACGAAGCCACGACAGGAATGGACTCCGCGCATGCGCAGAAGATCCTGTGGACCAAGAAAGAAAAAAAAATGCAAGGAGAGATTTTTAAATTACCTACCAGCGTTCCTGAGCCATTCTGCTGCTATCAGCACGTCAAACACCATGGACAGCAACAGCCAGCTGTGAGTAACACACAAAATAACACAGGGAACTTACCAAATGGGTTCCGTACACTAAAAATGGAGGGATCAAACCAAATGGAGTGGTATCAACAACTCCAAGTCATCCTCTTAAAGGAAAATATGATTTTTTTCATCACTGATCCACCAGATAGTCCCTGGACTTTTGAAATGGACTGCATGCACCACAAAGCGTTTTATCTGCTGATTTCCAGCATATCACCCACCATCTATTATAGTATTGAAAATGACTTAACTGTATTTGATATTGTTCAAAAAATGTTTGGTTACTTTTATAGTGACAGTGTAGTCACCACCACAAAAATCTCCAAAGACTTCTACTCAGCCAGGATCAAACCTGGGGTGTCAATGGGGGAACATTTGATGGAATGAAATGCAGCTAGGGCAGAACTACAACTGAGGGGGGAAATTGTCTCCGAACAAACAATGAAAAGCATTATACTTAACTCACTAGACCCTTCCTGGCAAACATTCCTCACACATCTAAACATCCTCAACCTAGGGCACATGACAGTAGATAGCCTCTCCAACCTCCTCATTGCAGAAGACAATCACAGAAAAGGCCAACAAATAACTCACAGAGAACACAGACAGACACGGAGGGTAGCCTTTACAGACAACTCTTGAGATTCCACAGAATGTTACAACTGTGGATTAAGGAGACACTACAGACGAGACTGCACCAAGGGCAACAGAGATCGAAGTAAACACGAACAATGCAGTAGACACCCAGAAAGGCGCCACCACGACAACAGAATAAAGCGCAGAGACTCACCTATGATCTGGGAGAGAAAGGGGAACAGGGACAGTTCAAGGGATAGCCGGGACGGGTCGTTCTGCAGGGTAGGGGGGCCCACACACGAAACCCCACAAGACAGCAAACCAGGCGGAGAGGGATAATGATGGCTCATCGACTCCGGAGCCACCAACCACACCACATGCGACAGGGAGCTCCTCTCTTCCTTCACAAAGGAAGACTACCTAATTAAAGTAGCAAACCAAAGTGATGTAAGGGTAACAGGGAAAGGCAACGTAGTACTCCCCAACATAGGCAGAATAGAGGGGGTATTACTAGTGCCTGAGATACCCCACAACATACTTGCCTCCCTGAAACTCAGCAAGGAAGCAGGGATAGAGATCAGCATCAAGGAGGGAGGAATCACCATGGCAAGGGGGAATAAAACCATTGGGAAAATCACAGTCAGAGGGAGGCTGCCTTATTTTCATGCAACCAAAGCTGACTCACATAACGAAGATACCGACACGGGAGGTGAAACAAAAGGGGGCAAACCCAAGGGCAATGAGAAACAAGAAAGAGAGGATGCACACCCTCACAAGGGAGGCACACAAGGCACAGGGAAGATCAATTTAGGGAAGCCCCTCCACGATGAGTTCGCACATCTGCTCCACCGCAGACTAGGGCACGCCAGCTTCCCAGTTATCCAAAAGGTTGCCAGTTGTACTGAGGAATCCAAAATAAAGAACTGTGAAACTTACTTGGACTGCTCTGTATGTAAATGCTCTAAGCTCCAGGTGGCCCCCAGGTCCAAAAAGGCCACACGCTCTACCAACCACACATTTGAAATGGTACACATGGACCTCGTAGGCCCCCTAAAGCCGTCCATAAAGTATGGCAAGAGGTTCTTCCTAACCATAGTGGACGATTACAGTCGTTACGGCTTCGTATATACACTAAGACACAAAAACGAGACTTACCAGAAATTCAAAGAATTCTATAAACGGGTAGAAATACAACACGACACAAAAATAAAGAAAATAATGACAGATAGAGGATCAGAATTCCTATCTGGAGACTTCTCACATTGGTTGAAGTCAAAGGGTGTTCTGCATTTTACATCTTCGCCTTTCTCAGCTTTTCAGAATCGGGGGGCAGAACGAAAAAATTCCACCCTGCAGACAATGATGAGATGCGTCCTCGAGGACGCTGGACTAGGCCAACACTACTGGACCGAAGCCCTAGTCTACTCTAACTACACCATCAACAGGCTCTGGTCCAGTGTACTAGACAAGACACCTTATGAAGTCACGTACAACAAAAAACCACAGATATCTCACCTGCACATTTTTGGGGTCACTGCAGTCGTACACATACCAAAATAACTACGCAGAAAGGGAGGCAAGGTATCTAAATGACTCAGATTCATGGGCTATGAGCCAAGCACAAAGGGATTCAGGTTCATAGATAGTAATAATAGATTCATCATCTCCAGAACTGCCACATTCCACAAACAGGCAAACTGGTCAAGAATATACCTGAATGAACTACAACACCAGATAGAAGCCAATCACAACAAGCAAGGCAAAAGTGATCACCCCGACACAGACTACACACACACAAGGGAAGAGAAATCAGAACAACAGGGAGGCAAAAACACAACACAGAAGTCAAGCCAAAATAAACAGAAGGTAGACTCACTCACCAACAGAGAAGCGAGGTACATGCACGATATGGAGACCCTACCAGGTAGGCCACTCAGGGCCAATAGAAACCAAATGCCCAAGAGACTCAATGACTACGTCATGCACCTACAATCCAGCCCCATCACCCCCGAAACATACAATGACGCCGACTGGGCCGGTGACACAAAGAGCAGGAAAAGTACCTCAGGGTACATCTTCTTCCTGAATGACTGTCCCGTATACTGGTACACCGGTAAGCAGAATCTCGTGGCCACATCCACCACTGAGGCTGAATACATATGCTTATCCAAGGCCATAACCAGCCTCATATGGTTCGACGAGCTACTCACCAATATCTGGGCAGAACCCACACACCCCATTCACATATTTGAGGATAACAAGGCAGCCATAGAAATATCCACCTCAGATGCTATAGGTCATAGGTCTAGGCATATAGACATCAAACATAAACACGTGAGACAATTCCATAAGTCAGGATTCATCACCATCATACACTGTGACACAGAACACCAGACAGCAGACATACTCACAAAGCCTCTACAACACAAGCAACATTCATACCTTAAATCTAGGCTTTGTGTCGCACCCGTAAACCCACATCAATCAGGGCCAATTAACCCCAGGAGTGGGCATTTAGAGGGGGATTTGTCACGAGTAAATGCCCTCCCTGGGCAGACCCTAACTTCCAAACTGGTAACTCAGGGGTTAACTACCCTAGGCAAGCCCACCTCCCCTTCTTTTGTTCTCCCCTTACCTGTAGCTCCACCTCCAGGGTACTTAAGGCCTCCTCACGTAGACACCGGCCTTGTTCCTGAAGATACCTGTAAGAAAGCAGACAAGCATTAATAAAGATATCCTTGATGAACCAATCCATGTGTCTTCATAAGTTATTGGGCCCAAACTCGATCCAAGGTAACAGGATATTGTGCTCTCAGGAATCTTTTTAATTGGTACATTTTCAATTGAAAAGGAAAAGTTGATTTACGTTTACTAAGAATTGAGAATATAAGAGGACCATGAAAGTTCATTCTTCTGCTTTACTCACAATAGTTTCTCAGAAACTCAAAATTGTCTCCACTCTTCTTTGTTCCTCAGGATCACCATCTAAATGGGAAAGAAATTCCTATTTAATTCCTCGGTCTGATGGTCCACCAGACTGACCTTCTCTATTAGGAATCATAAACCCATCTGTTGAAATAGCGCCCCCCCAAAATGTTATTGGCACATGCTCACTATAAATCGCTTCTATCTAGCTAGGGCAATTCTGAGGCCAATTCATACCTTTTTTTCTTCCCCACTTCCTAATTAGAAGCAATTTGGGGGATTATTTATTATATATTCAAGGAGCAATGATGATGTTTTTCAATAAATGTCTTAAACAAAATAACTAACCTGGATCCTTTCTTGGAATATGCTGTCAGAGTAAATGCCTAACTGTGCCTATACCTTCAAACCCAGCCCCTTATGGGTTAATACAGTATGTACACCCCCACCTGACCCCTGGCCACTTCTTACCTTCTGGCCACTCCTCCCTTGTATATAAACACTCTCCACGTGCTTGTCCAGCAGTTCCAGATGTTCACCTAGAAGAGAGGAGATCAGAGGTCAGTGACCTATGATGCCTAGGGCCTAGGAAGCTTCCAGGCCTGCAATAAATACTGATTAAAGAAACAGCTTGTCTCGTGAGTAATTGGGCTAAATCCATCGCATAACAAATGGTAGCCGAGGATGGTTTGCCCATAACTCACTGGTGATGCCCCAACCAAGCAACCTACCCAAGGAAACAGATAGAGTACAAACGAGGGCACTCACCAAGAAGATGGCTGAGCTTCAAGCGTCCAAGGATCCTAGAGCAGAGGAGAATCCAGCAGACATCGAGCTGTACTCCAGCGAAGGCTCCTACTCTGATGAGGAGAGGTCACCAGAGAAAGGTACCAACCTAGGAAGAAAAACAGCACAAAGAGTAAATAAATTCAAGCTATCCATCCTGAAGCTGATGGAAACAAATGACAACGAGAGAAGCCTCATCGCGAACCTGCAAAGCCTCTTCGAGCAGCAAGGCGCAGCAATCGAGGCCCCAGAGACAACAAAGGAGGAGGTGGCACGAGGAAGAGGTAGGCCAGCCCAGCCAGATGACCACGCGGTGGCCGAATCCTCTTTCGCGCCCTTTCACCGGCGGCCATCTTGGAATGACCACCAGCCAATGGGGAGCCAGGATTCAAACTCTCTGGCGCGAAAAGGCCCCGATCCAGAAAAAGGCCGGGAACAACCAGAGAGCAACCCAAAAAGAAAAACAAACGCAGAAGAGAGATCGCCTACCGATCTCGAGATCCAAAACGCCATCAAAATGCTGACCGCGGCTTTTGGCTCCGCTTTCGAGCCCCCCGCGGCAGCCAGAGAACAAAAGAAAAAATCCTGCACCCAAGAGAGCACCAGAGCCAGCCTCGATGAGCTGGCTGACCCTCAACCACCCGAGGAAGCCACCCACACCGAACGCGAACGCCGAGACTAGTTCGCCTGCAAAAATTATAAACCGCAGGATTCGAACCCAGGACCTGCCGCACCAAGGACGCGAGGACGAGGGGCAAGGAGAAGGACCGACTACTCACCTCCTCCATGATCTCCGCCTGTCTTCTCCACCCGACCCAGGACCCAGGACCATGGGCAGAGGACCGGACCCGCCGCCATCGCCGCCACAGCCGCCGCGCTGCCGGAGACGAGGAATCCTCGACTTACGACCGCCGCGCCGCCGATCGCCGACCGTCCTCCACCCACGACCGCTTCGCCTCCTCACCTTCTTCCCTTCTTTTCCGGAGATTCATCCGTCCAGCAGTGGTATCCGCCACCCAGAGGGAGCACCGGACTCTCCAGGGGTGAGTCCAGCCCTCCACCGGTAGGCCTAGGCCTAGGCCCAGGAGCAGCAGCAGCAGGAACCTACCTCCATGGCTTCCAGCGCGAAATGGCCTTCGCGCATGCTCAGTCGCAGCCTGCAGCAAGAGAAAGAAAAAACATAGAGATAGGTCAGTACAGACTCGCAACAGACGTTCCAAAGCCATATTGCGAGTTCAGTCATGACCTGGACCATGGACAGCAATCCACTGTAAGTAATAACAGTGGACATGTGGGGACTGCTTGTACAAATATGCCAAAGCTACAGTTAGATGGGGGTAATATTATAGATTGGAGCCAGCATCTACAGATTGCCTTTATGAGGGAAAATGCCTTATTTTTAATTCAGAGACCACCACAAAAGCCTTGGTCTCTGGAGATTGATAACCTACACCACAAGGCATTCTGCATCATGATAGCCACCATTCCCCCCACAATGTACCCTAGCATTAATGATGACCTCACAGTGTCTGAAATTTTACAACTGTTATATGGTATGTTTTACAGCCAGTGCAGGGCTACCACCACAAAGATATCTAGAGAGTTCCATTCTGCCAGGCACAGACAAGGGGTACCCATGAGTGAGCATATACTCAAATTAAACGCAGCCAGGGCAGAACTCATGCAAAGGGGGGAAATTATCACCGAAGAGAGCATGAAGAGCGTCATAATAAATTCACTAGACAGCAGCTGGGACCACTTCGTGCTACAACTAGACAGCCTTTACCTACCTCACCTCACGCTAGGCGCACTAACCAACAAACTCATAGCTGAAGACAACCTAAGAAGGGACAGAAACGCTGTCAGAGGGGAACATAGACCAATCAGAAAAGTAGAGTTCCAAGACAGAGCAGGGAACGCCCCAGGGTGCTACTCCTGCGGGTCCAAGAACCACATAAAAAGGGATTGCCCCAGGAGCAGCAGGGATAGGAGGCGCACTGAACACAGAGGGGGGCGATCACCTGAGCGCAGATACTCAAGGGAGAGGGTGGACCCCCAACCCTAGAAAGCAACACGGACGAAAGGACAGCTCTAGGGACGGTAGCCCAGGCCCCACATACGGCTTTAGACCTGGCCACTCCAACTCCATGCACGAGGTGGACCAAAACACATGGCTCCTAGACTCAGGAGCCTCACATCACACTACACACAACTCAACACTCGTAGAACCACTCAGCAAGACCAATCTCGAACTCAAGGTGGTCAATCAAAACAGGGTTCAAGCATAGGGAAAGGGAGACACTCACATACCACACATAGGGAAAATAGAGGGGGTATTATACGTAGCCGAAATACCCCTTAACGTACTAGCTGTCAACAGACTAACCCAAGACACAGACCTAGAGGTAACACAATCCCTGGACTCCACTCTCTAATTCAAAGAGGTATCTGTTTCAGATTCTTCATGGATCACCGCATTGTCATGTCGAAAAGTCTTGTGCAGTTCAATGACGCAGTGAGCCATGCTCTGCAGGGTTACTCAAGGCAGACAGTTCATAGTGGAGGGTCCTAACACAAGGTGACCCAGTGGAGAAGCAAGTGGCAACCCTCTCCAGTATCCTTACTAAGAAAACCCAATGAAAGGTATCAGAAGGATACAAGCCATGATGCCAGAAAACGACGGTCTCAGATTGGAAGGTGCCTAATCCGCTAACTGGGAAGACCAGAGGGGAATTATAAGAAACTCCAGAAAGAGCCGAATTCTGCAATTATCTGAGCACAGTTGGGCAGGGAGAAGGCGGGAGCAGTGAAGTTCAGTCCGATTACTTGTGAGACGTAAATCTCGCCCTTCTTGATGGGCTGCACCAGAAGTTGGCTACTTAGCACAACAGACAGACGGGGCAGATGCTGTGAACCTGCTCCTGAGCAGGGGGTGGACTAGAAGACCTCCACGGTCCCCTCCAACTCTGTTATTCTGTCTGCCTATAGGACGGCTTCAGCAAGGGAGGTATGGAGGGCAGAATCACCCCCACCTACAAAGCCCTGCACGGAGCTTCTTTTCCCTGGATGGGGATGGATGGATGTCTTTTTGTTGTTTTTCTTCTTGTTATTGTTGCTGCTGATCTTGTTGTTGTTCTGAGATTTTTTCAATTAGTTATCATTTTATCTATATTGTTAATGCTAAAAGATAAAAGCAACACTTAAATAAAGTTGTTCATTGGCCACAATTATTTTCCTTTAGCTATCAATGTAGCATTCAGTGGGTGGAATGATAAATAATTGTATAACATCGTATACAGTAAAACTACCAAAACACTTTATATACACTAATTTATATTTAGGCCTATTGTCATTTCACTTTTCTTAGGGACAGGTTGAACTTTAGAACCTATAACTCTCAATGACGGAGAGCAGCTACTATATTAGATAATTAGATAAATGGCAAAAACGTTGGGATAGGAATTGTCAACTGACAATGGCTACTGCATATAAGGAAAACCTTTATAAAATGTTTTATAGGTGGCAATTGCCACCGGCAAGGCTAGCAAAAATGTTCAACACCATGTCCGCCAAATGTTGGAAATGCAATCAGACTCTAGGCCCTTATTATCATATGTGGTGGACAGGTAGGAAAGGAAGAAAATATTGGATGAAAATACATATACGGTTGGAAAAGATGACTAAGCAGCATATTGATTTAAAACCAGAAATATTTTTGTTAGATATAATACCCAAAAGCTATGACATATTGGAAAAATGAGAACACCCCATCTGATGAAAATATAATTTAGAAAATACTGGATTGTGCAGAGATGGATAGATTGACACTGAAAATCAAAGATAAAGGAGATTCAGAGTATTATTTCATGTGAAATAGGTTTTTCTCAATGGTTAGAGATGAGAGGTAGACATTAGATGAAGAAAGAACATTACTATATTCAAGTAAAATATGAATGTGGTTTATAGCTATAAGTATGCTAATATCAATAGATAACCTGGCATGAAGAATTTCCATGCATGGCGATTTCAATTAAACTGTAAACAAAATTTCTACTGCAAATGAATGGCAATGTAGGATATTTTGCTTCAATCTTGTCCTCTCACGAACCTTATTAATTGGTAGTACATTTTCAATTGAAAATGGTTGCTTCAAGTTTACTAAGAATTGAGAACATAAGAGGACCACAAAAGTTCACTCTTTTGCATTACTCACAATTGTTTCCCAGAAACTCAGGAATATAATTTGTTTTTCTTTGGGTGTAGGCTATGCACCGAGCTGACATTTTTTTTTCCTTAGGCTCTCCGGCACTTGAGAAATCATTAAATAATGATCCGAAGATGTGAAAAACTGAACTCAGTACCCTCTGCATGAAAATATGCTCTGCCACTTCTTTTCTTAAATGGAGCCTGCAGAACCTCTGAAGGCAAATCATTCCACTGGTAAATAGTCCTAGCTGTTAGGAAGTTTCTCCTTAGTTCTAGGTTCCCCCCCTCCTTGATTAGTTTCCATCCATTGTTCCTTGTCTTGAAGGGCTGCCACAGAGAAGAGGGTGTTGATCCTCCAAAGCAGCTGAGGGAAGGACACGGAGCAGCGGATGGAAGCTCATCAGAGAGAGATCCAACCCTGGAAATAAGGAGGAATTTCCTCACACTGACAACCGTTAAGCAGTGGAACAGTTTGTTTCCAAGACTTCTTTGTGCTCCATTGTTGAGATTGTCAAGAAAAAATTGGGCAATCATTTATCTGAGATGGCAGGAGGAGCCCTTCCTTGGGTAGGGACTTAGACTAAAAGTCGCTTCCTCCCTAGGGTGCCATGACCCTCTGTGTTTTGTGCCACAATGATGGTGCTTCTACGTTGTTCGTGAACAGACCATTTCCCACATGAAACCCAGAGGCCAAAGGCTCCCGAGGGAGTCAGCCATCAGCCACTCCTAGACCCAGCTGAGCTGCCATTCTGATGTAGGTATAAAAAATGGCTATTGTTTAACTGTTGCCGAGGGAACGAATTGCCCTGAAAAACCACCAGCCACTGCACAGCTGCTCATTCTCCCTTCGTGCAGTGATCGTACAAGCACTTCGTTGGTCATGGCTGTGAGAAGGTTTTTGAGGGTAAGTGTGGCCATGTCAGCTGCCAGGAAACTGGTAGCGGGGGAGAAAGGCAACTCAGTTCTGACTGACAGCTGTCTATTTCTCTTCTCTTTACAGAACATCTGGAAAAGGTGCGAACACCTTTTCTGTTGCCGGAAGAGCAACACGGAAGACCTTCCTGTGCCTCCTGACAGGTACCACCCTCTTCTCCTTAAACCCTGGGTATGGTGGGGCAACACGGATGGGCTGCAGAGTCTGTAAGAGGCTCTTCCAGTCCAGAAGGGGTTTCAGGGGCAAAAAGATGGGCAGGCTTACTGGCTAGGTTGAGAAAGGAGAGGGTCAGCTAGATGTATCTTCTTTGACATGTCACCTTCTTCTTCTTTTGGTCAGGACCGAAGAGGCACAGGAAGCGGATGACCAGCAGGGAGAATGGGAGACACATTTTCATGTGTCTGATGGAGACGTCTCTTCCTTGCCTGGGGTAAGGATGCTTCAGCAACATGGGCAGTGGGGGTTCATTCTTCAAAACCGGGCAGGTTAAGGGAAGAATTCCCCCTTGGTGGGAACCTGGCCAGCCGAGAAAACTGAAGAAGATCGCCTTGTTTCATACCTTCAATGAATGAATGGTTAATTGCAGGTTGTGATGGGTGGTCCTGCCACCGCCCGGAGTCCCAGGAAGGAAGATATCCGGCCCGTTCTCATTTCAAGGAGGTTAGTGTTCTCAGCTGAGGGATTCTGAGGAGAAGGGCTAGAAGAAAGGTTTGGAGAGGGGAAGCATCACTCCCCTCTGCCCGTACTTTTACTAAAAGAAGACTGACTTAAGCCCTTCGTTCTCTCCCCAGAAATGAGAGGACACCGAAGTGGACACCGCGGCTGACTACAATTTGGGAGACCTGCACTGAGTCGGTAAGGCCAGAGTAGCTCCTCCCTCTGGTAATGGCAGATGCCCTGTCTCTGTGCATTTGTTATCATGCCAATAGACCGAATACTTGCATTCTTATTTCAGGATCCATCGGGCGTGGAGGAGGGAGGTGCAGGAGGAGACAGTGCCTGTCTTTCAGGGTAGGTAACACTTTCGAGGGTGAAACTTTAGCAGAAGGGAGGCATCTCTGCCTCTGCCTCTGCTAAAGGAAGAAGGACTCGGCAATTTCACCGCCAGGCCAAGCCCCTTAGCAGGCCAGCTGGAAGGGTTCTTAGAGCCTCCACATGACCCCTCTTTCAAAAGGGCCATGGCTACTTTTGATCTTTGGTCTCTTCGTTTTCTCCCCCCAGAGAGGAAAGGCAAGAGCACTGGAGGTCGCGGCTGTCCACCAGTTTGGAGGCCTGCACTGAGTTGGTAAGTCCTGGACAGATCTTCCCCATCTGAAAAGAAGTCCTGTCTCTGTGGATTTCTTGGTATGCCAAGAGACGGCATCTTTGGCTTTTGATTTCAGGAACCACAAGACCAACCGGTGCAGGCGGAGATCTCTCCTGAGCTTTTTGAGACGTCTTCAGAGGTAAGAAAGTTTTGGCTATGGGAAGTGGGAGAAATTGGGCTATAGAGCCTTCTAGGCTTAAGGCTTGGAAAGGCTCTCTTGCTGTTGGCCCATAGAGCCATAGGAATCTTATTGGGACACAGAAAGTTTAGCAACCCTCCTGTCATTTGCAGGATTCGCTGACAGTCCTGGCGGGCTCCAGGACCAGCAGCCTCTGGGACGTGGACTCCCTCGCTGACCTTCTGGAGGAGGAATCTGAGGACAGCTGGGACCAGGATGCGGAGGCTTCTTCCAGTCCATGGGTAAGAAAGACAAAGGGTTTTCGATTGGGAGGTCTGGTGGGATGGCTTCCTTTGCTACAAAGTAGCAGAGACTGGTGTCCTAAATGGGAAATGGGATCCCCATTCAATAGGCCCTCTTTTAGGAATTCTGTTTTTTTTTTCCTCTGATGGCTAAAGAGGAATGACTGTCATTCACAGGATTCTCCAGAGGAAGGGGAAGACACCCTGGAGGATCTCAGTAGCCTGGAAGAGGACATCCTGGACACCCTGGAACGTCTTCTTCAATGAGAAGAGGTATCTATTTTACCTTCTGCACGGGTCAATGCCTTGCCTTGCGAAGCTCAAAGAAGCAATGAGCTATGCTGTGCAGGGCCAGTTAGGTCAGATAGGTCATAGTCGAGGGTGCTTACACAACATGGCCAGCACCCTCGAAGGAAATGGCAACCCTCTCCGGTATCCTTAGTAAGAAAACCCCAGGAAAAATATCTAAGGGCTACGATGCCAGAAGATGAGCCCCTCAGATTGGAAGAGTGGAGGGCAATTACAAGTAGCTCCAGAAAGAGCAAAGTGGACCTAACGATAGCCTTTGATTCCTCACTCAGATGCTTCCTCAGATTCGTCTCCAGAGGTCAGCTTGAAGGTGGAGGAGGAACCAGCACCAGCCACCTCAGGAGGTGAGTTGGTCAATAGCTCTGAGTAGCCAGCTGAGAGTGATATGGCTGAAATAACAGCTGGAAGGTGATGCTGGGAACGTGTTCATGGGAAGGGGGTTGGACTAGAAGACCTCCAAGGTCCCTTCAAACTCTATTATTCTGTCTGCCTATAGGATGGCTTCAGCAACGTAGGGTATTGGTGTCGTCCGCCACCAACCTGCGGAGCTGGCAGCGGAGTCCGACAGTGAGGAGGCTGAGGAAGAACACGGGCCAGTCCAGGAGGCTGGGGAAAGCCCGGATCTTTATAACTGCTTCGCAACGGGATCGCCAAGAAGTGACGAGGACAATCGGCGCCGGGGCCTGCCCCAAGACCACAGAAAACGTGGTCGGGAAACGCCCTGAGCCCTATCTAGGGGAGACCCTGGGTCAGGTGCGCAACAACACGAGGGGACGTGGAGCCCCAACCCTCCTGCCACTTAACCTTGGCGGCAAAAGTATTCTTGTCAATAGTCTGCAGGGGACTCCGGCTTACACATTGGTTGACTCTGGAGCTACAACTAACTTTATGGACATGGGGTTTGCAGGCACTCAGTGTCCAGTGCATCCTACCGTGTTTGTGGAGACCACTGATGGCCTGGTGCTTCTGTCTGGGCCTATTAACGGCCACACTCACCCTTGTACCTGACCATCGGGTCTCATGAGGACGCTATTCAGTTTTATTTTACCTCCGGCCTACATTTTCTCGTGGTTTTGGGCTTGGCTTGGCTCAGGAAATACGACTCACAGATCTATTGGTCCCAGAACTTCATCTCTTTTCTGAGCTGGCAATGGGTGGACCTCATCTGCCAAGTCTGCGCAGGCCAGGTGCTGGGTCCAACTGGGGTGTCCTTGCCTTCCGACCTCAAGGACTTTGAGGATGTTTTCAGTGAGCAGGACCAATTGCCCCCGCACCAACCATAAGACTACCCCATTGTTTCGATTCTGGATGCTCCATTCCCAGTGTGGCGTTTGTATTCAATGTTGGAACCTGAATTGGCTGCATCATGGGACTTTATGGACAAAAACCTTTTATCTGGCCCTCATCGTTGCTACTGTCCGCCCCAGTCCTGTTCGTGAAAAAGAAGACTGGAGACTTGTGGCTTTGTTGCAACTACCGCAAGTTAAATGCCATCACAATGTGCACCCAGTATCCTCTGCTCCTTATTCCTGAACTCTTGGAACGGCTTTTAGAGGCTGCTGTGTTCACTAAATTGGACTTGCGAGGAGTTTATAATCTTGTTTGGATCGTCCCAGGGATGAATGGAAGACGTTGTTTGGCACTCATTCTGGACATTTTGAGCATACGGTCATGCCGTTTGGGCTGACCAATGCTCCTGCCACCTTCCAACATTTCATGAATGACATTTTTAGGGACCTCTTGGACAAGTTTGTTGTAATTTATTTAGATCATCTACTCTCCTTCCCGGGAGAACCACCAACAGCATCTCCCCCTGCTCCTGCAACATCTTCGGGAGTATCATCTGTATGCTAAACTAGAGAAATGCCAGTTTTCCCAGTCCACTGTTGAGTTCCTGGGCATTGAATCCCTCCCGAGGGCATTGCCATGGAGTCGAGCAAGCTGGAGTCTTTGCGTAGTTGGCAAGCGCCTTGGTGAGTGAAGGATATCCAGTGGCTCCTCGGGTTCGCCAACTACTATTGGACCTTTATCCCCGGCTTTGCTGCCTGGACCACGCCCATCACTCGGCTTCTGCAGAAAAAGGCCCCGTTCCGGGAGGTTACCCCCGAGCAGCAGGCATTCCAGGCCTGGAAACAGGCCTTCATGAAGGAGCCTATCTTGAAGCATCCTGACCACCACTGTCTGTTTGGGGTAGAAGCAGATGCATCGGGTGTTGCTATTGCTGCGGTGTTGCTACAGGCTCGCACCGCAGGCGGTACCCTCTTCCCTTGCGCATATTTTTCACGGAAGCTCAACCCTTCCAAGTACAATTACACCATCTGGGAGAAGGTGGTACTGGCCATTAAGATGACGTTTGAGATCTGGAGACATCTTCTGGAGAGGGCCTGGCATCAAATGGAAGTCCGGACAGACCATAAAAACTTGGACTTACTACAGACAGCCCGAAAACTGAACCAACAGTAGATTCGGTGGTCCCTCTTCCTTGCCAGGTTCAATTTCTGCATTACCTACATCCTTAGTGGTCGCAACCAAAGGGTGGATGCGCTCTAGTAGAAACCAGAGTAGTCCGACATCAAAAACCTGCTTCTGCTCCTGACAGTGTTGCCTGTAGAGTCTTTCTCTGTGGTTTAGCAACCAGTGGATTTATGGGGTCAGATACGGGAAGCGCAGCGTCATGATGCCCACGTGAAGAATGGAAGGAAGGGGTAGGGCCCGCCTCTCCAACGACGTTTGATGAGGAACGCTTGCGGTACCGAGACAGGCTCTACGTGCTGGTGGGGCCGCTCTGGGGACTTATCTTGCCGCAGTGCCATGTTAATCCTGTGACGGGGCACTTTGGCCTCTTTAAGACACTGAATCTAGTTTCTCGCCCTTTTGGTGGCCCCGATTGAGACACGATGTCCAAGCTTATGTCACATCTTGTGTTCACTGCTGACAGGCCAGGTCGGCAACCAGAGCCCCTTCAGGGCTCTTCCAGCCATTGCCAACACCAGAGAGAACCTAGGGTGCCATTTCCATGGACTTCTTGACAGAATTACCTCCGTCTTCCGGATTCATGACGGTGTTCGTGGTGGGCGACGTGCTGACGAAGATGGCACATTTCAATCCATGTTGGGGTTTACCAACGGCTCACGTCACCGCCCACATGTTTATCCAACATGCCTTCCGGCTGCACGGCCTACCTGATATGGTCGTTTGGGATAGAGATGCTCAATTTACTGCCCAGTTTTGGAAAGGGCTGATGACAGCCTTTGATGTGAAAATGTGCCTGTCATCGGCACATCATCCGGATACCGACGTTGGGTCTGAGAAAGTTATTGACATTCTGGAACAATACCTGCGCTGCTTCGTGAAAAAGCAACAAGATAATTGAGAGAGCAGAGTTCACGTTTAACAATTCGCAGCACACGCGCGACCCCTCCACACTCCCCCCAGTTTTGGCACGTGATGGCAAAAACGTTCCTCATCACTGCTGTAGGATATCTTGCTTGAGTCGGGGGCTGGACTAGAAGACCTCCAAGCTCCAAGTTGTTTTGAGAACCTGGCTTCTCCATTACTTTTGCTTGCCAGAAGGACGCAAAAGCTCATCACATGACCCTGGGAGAGTGCAACCGTCATAAAGATGAGTCAGTTGCCAAGTGTCTGAATATAGATCACGGGACCGTGGGGATGATGCGATGGTCATTAAATATGAAAAACGGTCATAAGTCCATTTTTTCAATGGTGTTCTAATTTTGAACTGTTGTAACTCGAGAATCACCTGTACTTTCTGCAGCATCAAGCGGTATATTGTCAATAAGAGGTGGAATTTTGTTCAGCGACTTCAGGCAGATCTGTCCTTGGAACATCCTGATGGTAGGCACAGAAAGCAAGTAGAACTGCTAGGCTGGCATAAACTTTGTATTCTACCGGAAAGGAGTTTTACAGACCAATACTCAGCTTACAGTATCTAACAGGCTATAATTTCATGCACGTGATGCTAAGTTTTTGCTACAATACATACGCCAGCATAATACTGTATATAATAAGATACACAAATGAGACAACTAAAATGGCAGGGAAAGTGCATGTCTTAACCTGGCACGAAGAATTTCCATGCATGGCCATTTCAATTGAACTGTAAACAAAAAATTTACCACAAGTGAATGGCAACGTAGCATACCTTGCTTGGATATGTCATGAGTTCCTGGGCAGACCCTAACTTCCAAACTGGTAACTCAGGGGTTACCTACCCTAGGCAAGCCCACCTCCCCTTCTTTTGTTCTCCCCTTACCTGTAGTTCCACCTCCAGGGTACTTAAGGCCTCCTCACGTAGACACCGGCCTTGTTCCTGAAGATACCTGTAAGAAAGCAGACAAGCATTAATAAAGATATCCTTGATGAACCAATCCATGTGTCTTCATAAGTTATTGGGCCCAACGCGATCCAAGATAACAAAATGGTAGCAGTCGATGGTTGGGCAACCCAATAACGAGAAGATATGCCAGAAAAGAATCACAAGACAGAGGAGAGAAAAAAGCCACAAACAAGATCAGAAACAAAGAGGCTGGAAAAACAACAGCCCGCACTCGAAGACATGGCAGCAAAAACGACGTCGGAAGACGAAAGAGAAAATAGCCCCGAAATCTACTCATCGGACAATGAGCAGGGGCCGGATGACCTGAGCGGGGAAGAGCCCGAACGAGCAGACATCAGCAGGCTCAGACGCGAAATGCTGAGCTTACTGGAAACCCCCGCCACAGATGAAGACCTCGTGGCCGGCATCAGCAACCTCATCTGAAGCCGGGACGAGGCGAGAAGGAGCCAAAGCGGGACGGCCGGACACAAGCCCGGTAAACCCCCCCCCCTGAACAATTGCTACCTGAAAAGCGAGGGAGGCGCTGCCGCACCAATCCTGGAGTGGTGCCCATCTTTAAACACGTGGCCAAAAAAGACGGCCGACCTCCAAAACATTAAATTTGAATATGCAAAATGGCTGGCCAATGAGATGCCGGAACCCCAAAAACTACAATATGGGGGCGATTCCACGGACGAAAGTGAGGAATCACCCCCCGAAGACACCTCTACCGAGCGGCAGGTGGAAAAAGCGATAAAAATGCTCACCGCCGCCTTTGGGCCTAAAATGAGAATTCTAAAGGGGCCCCCCAAGACGCCCAAAAAACCCAAGGGGGAAGGGAGAAGACCCCCCAACTTCCTACCGAGGGACACGGACGCCGCTGGGGACCCACCGATGCCGCAGCGCCACCCGGCCGTGGTACGACACCCCACTCCCAAGCCACGCCTGCCGGAAAGGGTCGAATGGAGAGGATACTCACCGCCACCATCAGGACCGCCGCAGACGGGAACCAGGGGTCAGCCAGCAGAGAGAGCAGCCCTCCCGGACCACCGCTGGACATCTGGAGCCGGAGCAGAGGCCTACCCATCCTGGAGAAGCGGCCTCACCGGAGCAGTGACGAGAGGATCCTTCCCCGACGAAGCCACGACAGGAATGGACTCTGCGCATGCGCAGAAGACCCTGTGGACCAAGAAAGAAAAAAAAATGCAAGGAGGGATTTTTAAATTACCTACCAGCGTTCCTGAGCCATTCTGCTGCTATCAGCACGTCAAACACTATGGACAGCAACAGCCAGCTGTGAGTAACACACAAAATAACACAGGGAACTTACCAAATGGGTTCCCTACACTAAAAATGGAGGGATCAAACCTAATGGAGTGGTATCAACAATTCCAAGTCATCCTCTTAAAGGAAAATATGATGTTTTTCATCACTAATCCACCAGACAGACCCTGGACTTTTGAAATGGACTGCATGCACCACAAAGCGTTTTATCTGCTGACTTCCAGCATATCACTCACCATCTATTATAGTATTGAAAATGACTTAACTGTATTTGATATTGTTCAAAAAATGTTTGGTTACTTTTATAGTGACAGTGTAGCCACCACCACAAAAATCTCCAAAGACTTCTACTCAGCCAGAATCAAACCTGGGGTGTCAATGGGGGAAGATTTGATGGAATTATATGCAGCTAGGGCAGAAAGGCGCAACAGAATAAAGCGCAGAGACTCACCTAGGCCCTGGGAGAGAAAGGGGAAGAGGGACAGTTCAAGGGATAGCCGGGACGGGTCGTTGTGCAGGGTAGGGGGGCCCACACACGAAACCCCACAAGACAGCAAACCAGGCGGAGAGGGATCCTGGTAGCTCATCGACTCCGGAGCCACCAACCACACCACATGCGACAGGGAGCTCCTCTCTTCCTTCACAAAGGAAGACTACCTAATTAAAGTAGCAAACCAAAGTGATGTAAGGGTAACAGGGAAAGGCAACGTAGTACTCCCCAACATGGGCAGAATAGAGGGGGTATTACTAGTACCTGAGATACCCCACAACATACTTGCCTCCCTGAAACTCAGCAAGGAAGCAGGGATAGAGATCAGAATCAAGGAGGGAGGAATCACCATGGCCAGGGATAATAAAACCATTGGGAAAATCACAGTCAGAGGGGGGCTGCCTTATTTTCAACCAACCAAAGCTGACTCACATAACGAAGACACCGACACGGGAGGTGAAACAAAAGGGGGCAAACCCAAAAGCAATGAGAAACAAGAAAGAGAGGATGCACACCCTCACAAGGGAGGCACACAAGGCACAGGGAAGATCAATTTAGGGAAGCCCCTCCACGATGAGTTCGCACATCTGCTCCACCGCAGACTAGGGCACGCCAGCTTCCCAGTTATCCAAAAGGTTGCCAGTTGTACTGAGGAATCCAAAATAAAGAACTGTGAAACTTACTTGGACTGCTCTGTATGTAAATGCTCTAAGCTCCAGGTGGCCCCCAGGTCCAAAAAGGCCACACGCTCTACCAACCACACATTTGAAATGGTACACATGGACCTCGTAGGCCCCCTAAAGCCGTCCATAAAGTATGGCAAGAGGTTCTTCCTAACCATAGTGGACGATTACAGTCGTTACGGCTTCGTATATACACTAAGACACAAAAACGAGACTTACCAGAAATTCAAAGAATTCTATAAACGGGTAGAAATACAACACGACACAAAAATAAAGAAAATAATGACAGATAGAGGATCAGAATTTCTATCTGGAGACTTCTCACATTGGTTGAAGTCAAAGGGTGTTCTGCATTTTACATCTTCGCCTTTCTCAGCTTTTCAGAATCGGGGGGGCAGAACGAAAAAATTCCACCCTGCAGACAATGATGAGATGCGTCCTCGAGGACGCTGGACTAGGCCAACACTACTGGACCGAAGCCCTAGTCTACTCTAACTACACCATCAACAGGCTCTGGTCCACTGTACTAGACAAGACACCTTATGAAGTCACGTACAACAAAAAACCACAGATATCTCACCTGCACATTTTTGGGGTCACTGCAGACGTACACATACCAAAATAACTACGCAGAAAGGGAGACAAGGTATCTAAACGACTCAGATTCATGGGCTATGAGCCAAGCACAAAGGGATTCAGGTTCATAGATAGTAATAATAGATTCATCATCTCCAGAACTGCCACATTCCACGAACAGGCAAACTGGTCAAGAATATACCTGAATGAACTACAACACCAGATAGAAGCCAATCACAACAAGCAAGGCAAAAGTGATCACCCCGACACAGACTACACACACACAAGGGAAGAGAAATCAGAACAACAGGGAGGCAAAAACACAACACAGAAGTCAAGCCAAAATAAACAGAAGGTAGACTCACTCATCAACAGAGAAGCGAGGTACATACACGACATGGAGACCCTACCAGGTAGGCCAGTCAGGGCCAATAGAAACCAAATGCCCAAGAGACTCAATGACTACGTCATGCACCTACAATCCAGCCCCATCACCCCCGAAACATACGATGACGCCGACTGGGCCGGTGACACAAAGAGCAGGAAAAGTACCTCAGGGTACATCTTCTTCCTGAATGACTGTCCCGTATACTGGTACACCGGTGAGCAGAATCTCGTGGCCACATCCACCACTGAGGCTGAATACATATGCTTATCCAAGGCCATAACCAGCCTCATATGGTTCGACGAGCTACTCACCAATATCTGGGCAGAACCCACACACCCCATTCACATATTTGAGGATAACAAGGCAGCCATAGAAATATCCACCTCAGATGCTATAGGTCATAGGTCTAGGCATATAGACATCAAACATAAACACGTGAGACAATTCCATAAGTCAGGATTCATCACCATCATACACTGTGACACAGAACACCAGACAGCAGACATACTCACAAAGCCTCTACAACACAAGCAACATTCATACCTTACATCTAGGCTTTGTGTCATACCCGTAAACCCACATTAATCAGGGCCAATCAATCCCAGGGGTGGGCATTTAGAGGGGGATTTGTCACGAGTAAATGCCCTCCCTGGGCAGACCCTAACTTCCAAACTGGTAATTCAGGGGTTAACTACCCTAGGGAAGCCCACCTCCCCTTCTTTTGTTCTCCCCTTACCTATAGCTCCACCTCCAGGGTACTTAAGGCCTCCTCACGTAGACACCGGCCTTGTTCCTGAAGATACCTGTAAGAAAGCAGACAAGCATTAAAAAAGATATCCTTGATGAACCAATCCATGTGTCTTCATAAGTTATTGGGCCCAAACTCGATCCAAGGGAACAGGATATTGTGCTCTCAGGAATCTTGTTAATTGGTACATTTTCAATTGAAAAGGAAAAGTTGATTTACGTTTACTAAGAATTGAGAATATAAGAGGACCATGAAAGTTCATTCTTCCGCTTTACTCACAATAGTTTCTCAGAAACTCAAAAATGTCTCCGCTCTTCTTTGTTCCTCAGGATCACCATCTAAATGGGAAAGAAATTCCTATTTAATTCCTCCGTCTGATGGTCAACCAGACTGACCTTCTCTATTAGGAATCATAAACCCATCTGTTGAAATAGCGCCCCCCAAAATGTTATTGGCACATGCTCGGTTCTATCTAGCTAGGGCAATTCTGAGGCCAATTTATACCTTTTTTTCTTCCCCACTTCCTAATTAAAAGCAATTTGGGGGATTATTTATTATATATTCAAGGAGCACTGATGATGTTTTTCGATAAATGTCTTAAACAAAATAACTAACCTGGATCCTTTCTTGGAATATGCATTTACAGTACTTATGAAAGAAAGGTTCTATATTGACCATATAATCACAGACTGGAAGGTCAAATCCTGAAGAGACATTTATCAGAGGCCATTAATGTCATCTAGAAGCTGAATTTAACAGAATAACAGAGTTGGAAGGGACCTTGGAGGTCTCCTAGCCCAACTCCCTGGTCAAGCAGGAGACCATGGACCATTTCAGACAAATGGCTATCCAATCTCTTCTTTAAAACCTCACTGATAGAACAGCCATCCATTCTCCAGAAAACCTGTTCCAGTGGTTAATTGTTCTTCCGATCGGGAAGTTTCTCCTTCGTTCTAGGTTGATCCTCTCCTTCATCACTTTCCACCTGTTACAGCCACTTCTCTGTGACAGCCCCTCCGATGTTGGAAGACTGCTATCATGTCACCCATAGTCTTTATCTTTCTTAGATATAGCCAGTTCCTGCAACCCTTCATCATATGTTTTAGTCTCCAGCCCCCTAATCATCTTGATTGTTCTTCTCTGCACCCTTTCTATAGACTCAGCATCTTTGTTGTATTGGGCTGGCCAAAACTGGAGATAATATTCCAAAATATGCTCTTATTAAAGCAATGTGGTATGTATCTTCTTCCATTTCCTGATCTCTACACCACCACCACCACCACCAAGGCATTAAAAAGTGGCTGTTTTCCCTCCCCTTGGGGCAGGATGTTTTTCAGTGGACGTAGTTTTTCATCTGAACGTGGAAGCTTCCTCTGGTGTGATGCGTTTTTTTGGTTGTTGATGATGCCGATAATATTGCTTACTACCCAAAGTCATATGTCACATGGGTGGCTAGATACATTGAAATAAATAAAATTGTCTTGATTATCTAGTGATAACTTCCAAGTTATTCGCATTTTTCAAGTTTCCCATATCTCAGCTGCCACTCAAGCACTCCTCTAGGCCATGGACCACAGTAACCGACCTACTCAAATATTCTATACGAAGGATGTGTTGTCCAAATGAAATAGAAGAATGCAAGAATGAATCCTCCTGGGAATGCATCAATACAGAAGAGATATTAGATTTTTAAGAGACACCAATTATTTTAATCAGTGCAATCTGCTGTTCCTATTGCCATATGATCAGAACAGCAAAAGCAAGAGTTCAATAGGTCTCTCACTAACCAATTATGGAAAACGTGCTACTTGCCATTTCCACAATTCTTCTCAAAAAGTCCGTTCACTGGGTAAATCCACTGCATCTGACGACAGAGCTGCAACTGTTTTACCATAATGTCCTGCAAAACAGAGAAAGGCACAATAAAAAGGAAAGTCCAAGAGGTCCTTTAATATGATGAGATAATTAAATGAAGTGCTAATGTCTTTAGCTCTTTCCTGCCTTCATTAAGCTGTTGTTTTAGTAGAGTGTATTAAGAGGAAACTAAAAACCTAGCAAAATTATACTGTGTGTGTTATGTATATAACTTTGGCGGGAAATTTAAACAACAATAGGTCATTTGTGATTGGTCAGCTCCCGGCCCATCAAGGTATATAAAGGGAGCTGTTTGACTGTACCTCCAGCTGAAGTCTCACTCTAAATTCAAGAGCTGTTGTTACGCACTAGTTGCTCCTGCCTCTTCATTCCCACGACTCAACGTTGGCGACGAAGGTAGGATTGACGCAATGAGAAGCAAGCCGGAAAAGAGCTAACAACAGCGGATTCAGCCAGGCTGACGAGCCCCGTACATGGCAGGACTACCACGATGTCTGCCTATGTACCACCAAAGCCTTTCGACCCAGCCAGAGAGAAGTGGGGGTTGTATATGACTCGGTTTGAGTGTTCCCTGGAAGTCAGCGACATGCAGGGCCTGCCCGACAACCGGAACAGAGCCCTATTCCTCAGCCACTGCGGACCGGAGGTCTTTGACATGGATGAATCACTTTCGGAACCGACTCCGGTTCAGACTATATTGTGGGAAGCCTCACTTAGGGCACATTACCAACAACTACCGGTAGATGGCGCTACCGTGGAGGCACAGACTGTAGTAACTCACAAAGGTGCCTTCAAATGTACCAGGCTGCATTTTGGAGTCAGCATAGCCCCCGGACTATTCCAAAGTACCATGGAGCGTCTGTTACAAGGACTGCCAGGGGTGGTGCCTTATTTTGATGATGTCCTCATCAAAGGAAGGAAGGGAAGAGAAATTAGAGTAGGAGTGAGGGTATGACAGGGAGGAAGAGAGGAGGAGGAGGAGAAAGGAAAGGAAGTAGGGAGGAGAAGAAGGGGGGGGAGAGAAAGTAAGAAGGAAAGAAAAAAGAGAAGAGGTAGGTTTGAGGAGAAAGATTGCTGTGCAATAAACAAGATGAAAGGGAAGAAAGCCAACCCCAAACAAATATAAAGATATTAAGATAAAGAATGAATTGTTAAACTTTAAAGAATGAAAGAGAACAAATATGAATAAATAGCAATAATTAGAAACACACATACAAACATACAATGTATTTTCTTTGAACAGAGTATTTGGCCGGTTCACAAATTTAAACAGTGTTTAGTCATTTCAATTAAATTTACAATTTCTCTATTTCCTTTTTGCCATACTTATTCCTCTCCTATTTTTTTAAAAAAACCAATATTACCCTTCATCCTCATCTCTAATCTTCATCAAATTCAATTTTCCCTTCTATTCTATATTATACCCCTTCCCATTGTCATCTATTTTTATATCCATCCTCACATTGGTTAATTATGTAATATTCCAGTTGTTGAATACAAATTCAACATTTTAATATAAATCAATTAGTTATATAATGATCTTTTTTGTATATTAATCAATATGAACATGAATATTCCAATTATTTCCATGCAATCCAAATTCTTACAAATCAATTCATTATATTTACCAATAATAACCAAATAATTTCCCCCATATATTCCTCCAAACCACAACCATTGCTGCTTTCAACGCAATATACAATTAATAGTATCTCAATTATTACAACTCCCTAGTTAAACAGAGCTTTTTTTCTTTTGTTTTTTAAAATCTTGAACTCTCCTCTTTTGCCCTAATTTTCCCATTGTTTGCAGTTTTGCACCTACCTCTTTTGGTGAGGAAAAAGAAAAAGAAATCACTCTCTGCCTCATTTTGTCACGTTGCAACAAAGACCCTGCTTTACTTTCAGTTTCGCTTTTTCAGCATAGCTAGGGGTAAAAAACTGCTCCAACACTGTTTGCACCTGGCAAAAGACCCCTGCGCAAAACAGGTGAGAGCAAATCAGCTGAGGGTTGGGAGACAAATCTAATCAATTTGTGGTAATTAACCTATGCTAAAGCTGACAGAGGCTGTTTTTTTATTTTTGCAGGCACCGGTCTACTCATTTCTTTTCTTTTAACACGCATCAGCTGTAGGGCGGCCCTTTGAAGCCCCGCGGCAAGAGTTTAAACCGTTTTTTTCCCTCTAGACATCAGCTGAGACTCAGAAGGCAGCAATAGATTGGCAGTGGGCAGGGTAAGCGACCGGCGACCTCCTGGGAACCGGTTTGGGGGCGTGGCCAGCCAATCTCATTACCGCTTCTTCGAACTATTAAATATTTTTATTACCAGTTCTTGCGATCTGCTGCGAACCGGGATCAACCCACCACTGCCATGGATTGGGACCCCCTAACAGGTGAGCAAGAGATTCTAGGTTGTACTGGCCCAAAGGATCAAGGAAGGTCAAATCGCCCAAGAGGCCAGCAAAGAAGCAGGTTGAGTTCCAGGTCTCCATTAGGAGAAGAATGAGGAGAGACATAAGAGCAGTCTTCTAATACTTGCAGGAAAGCCTCAGGGAAGGAGGTGTTGATTCTTCGTAGTAGCTGAAGGAAGGACATGAAGCAGCAGGTGGAAGCTAATCAGAGAGAAATCCAACCCTGGAAATAAGGAGGAATTTTCTTCCGTGGAGTAAGACTCCCTTCCGCTGTAGAATTCTATGCTTTTCTCTGTGCTTTCTGCCACAATGATTGTGCTTCTCTGTTGTTCATGAACAGAAAACTTCCCACATGAAGCAGAGGCCAAAGGCCACCAAGAAAGTCAGTGACGGGCCATTCCTAGTCCAAGATCAGCTGCCTTCCTTGAGTAGGTTTCTAATGTGGCCATTGTTTACTTGGTTGCTAATGAGGTTGTTAGTTTGCCCGAAAAACCACTAGCCTACAGCTGCCTAATTTTCTGTCATGCAGTAAATATTTAATTTGGCCATGGCTGTCAGAAGGCTTTTCAGAGTAAGTGTGGCTATCAGCAGCCAAGAAATTGGCGGTAAAGTCATGCTTCTGAACTCTTCTGAGTGGCTCACATCTATTTTTCTTCTCTTCACAGAACATCTGGAAAAGATGCTCAGTGGTTTCCTGTTGCATTAAGGGAGACGTTGAGGACTTTCCTGTGCCTCCTGACAGGTACCACAGCCTTCTCCTTAAATCCTGGGCATGTTGAAGCACCATTGATGGACTGTAAGAGAATCTGTAAGAGCCTCTCCCCAAGATGGCTTCCTGTCCCAAAGGGCTTGTGTGGGCAAAAGATGAGCAGGCTGACTGGCCGGTCTTAGAAAGGGGCGGCTAAGGTAAATGTTCTTTGACATGTCACCTTCTTTTTTTGCTCAGGTCTGACCAGGCACAGGAACATGGTGAGCAGCACGGCTGCTCCTCTCATGGAGACACATTTTCATCTAGAGGGGCAAGGACAATTTTGGAACATGGCCAGTGGGGATCCATGCCTCAAAACTGGATGAGGGAACCTGATCAGCCTAACAAATTCAAGAAGAGCCCGTTGGATTCATGGGGATATGTTGCAGAGAACTTTGATTTATACATTCAAATGAACCATTATTACTTTCAGGTTTTAATAGGTGTTTGTGTCACCATCAGGAGCCCCAGGAAGGAAGATGTGATGCCTGTTCACAATTAATGGAGGTATCTGGTCTCTCATACCTCCACGGAGGGCGCGCTTCTGCACAATTATGGAGAACTCCCCTGAATTGGTAAGGCCTGAACATCTCCTCACCATGCTAATGGCCCTGTCTCTGTGGATTTGTTAATATCCCTATAAAAAGAATATTTGCACTGCTATTTTAGGATCCATTGGAGGAATCCCTTCCAGCAGAAAGCCGGGACAGCCTCCCAGGAGAGAGAGAGAGGTGGAGATTCCCTATCTATGCAGGTAGGTAACACGTTGAAGGGAGAAGGTCCCGCTGGTTCACAAGGGGCTTTGGTGGAAAAGATGGACAGGGTGAGTGACTCATCTTGGAAAGGGGAAGCTGAGCAAGCTTGATTCCTTAAACTTCTCACCTTCTACCTCTGGACAAGACTCTAACGGGAGAAGACCAGGACACAGAAGAAGAGCTCTCTCCCAACGGGGAGAAAACACCTTCCTCAGAGATAAGATTTTGGCAATGGGGCCGAAGGAGGCTATGCCATAAATCCTGATGGTGGAGGGAAGAAATTGTGTAATATTTCACCTTAACCTTAAGGCTTCCAAAGGTCCTCTTGCTATCGGCACATAGGAGGGTTGTATGCACCCTATGCTTTAGCCATCTTATTGAGGTGCAGAGACCTTTGGATTTAGCCTCCATACTGTCATTTGCAGGACTCCATGACAGTCCTGGTGGGCTCCAGAATCAGCAGCCTGGAGGATGTGGACTTCCTATCTGACCTTCCGGTTGAGGAGTCTGAGGGAAGCTGGGAGGATGCTGCAGCGGTTTCTGATGCTAGCGATTCCTCCAGTCCATGGGTAAGAAAGACAAAGTGTTTTCTGATGGGGGGGGGGGATGGAGGTCCTCTATTCACTTCTCCTAAACTGAGTGAACTGTGGTGGAGGACTCTGGGAAGTGGAGCTAGGTGACACCTGGCCCTTGGGACAACATACGTAGGCTAACTATATGCACCCATGTGCATATAGTTTGGTGCCATTGGTTCCTTTGCCAAAAATCAACAGGGAGGGTACATGGCAGTGTACCAAATGAATGTGACCCACCCTGATTAGGCCTTTCCTTTTTGTGTGTCATCCTTTCCAGCACTTCATGCAGGGCTTTAACAGGCAAAGAGTAGAGAGCCTGCTTTTCTGCAGTAGAGCTGGGCTGGAAGTGAGGATTGCTTTTTAAATCCAGAGATTATGCAGCAGGAGAAGCATTGTTTTGATCAGGGATCCCTGTTAGGATATGGGGTGAGCCTAACAGGTTGTCCAGGCAATATATGTGTTCTGTGACTTTAACATGAATATGTATAATATGACTTTAAATTTTACTGCTGTATCATTGTAATGCTGAGTCATGCTGTAATTAGATAATCACAACTTGTAAACATATTTAAGAAGGGAACTGTAATGTAGTCAGTTGATGACATGCTACCATTGTGGGTAGATTTGCTACCATTGTGCTATCATCGTTGATGGATCTGCTACCATCGTGGTTTGTTACCAGAGTGAACTTGTTATTCTAACCAACTACTGTTTGTATTGTAAGAAGATTTTGGTACCACTTGACTGATTTAACTGGCAAGGTCTTGGATCGTTGAAAAACTATGAGATTGTTTTTTCACTATAAGGTAAACTTTTGATAAATCAGTTTGCACGTATCTTATTCATTGCTCTCAGAAACGTTTTCTCTGTGTTCTATACTCTGCTGGTTGGTAACACGACAATATCCTTAACAATCCCCATTCAATAGGCCCTCTTTTAGGAATGCTGAGTTTCTTTTGCCCCGATGCCTAAAGAGGAACCATTGTCATTCACGGGATTCTCCCAAAGAAGCGCAAGTCACCCTAGAAGGTCTCAGCAGCCTGGAAGAGGACTCCCTGGACTCCACTCTCTAATTCAAAGAGGTATCTGTTTCAGATTCTTCATGGATCACCGCATTGTCATGTCGAAAAGTCTTGTGCAGTTCAATGACGCAGTGAGCCATGCTCTGCAGGGTTACTCAAGGCAGACAGTTCATAGTGGAGGGTCCTAACACAAGGTGACCCAGTGGAGAAGCAAGTGGCAACCCTCTCCAGTATCCTTACTAAGAAAACCCAATGAAAGGTATCAAAAGGATACACGCCATGATGCCAGAAAACGACGGTCTCAGATTGGAAGGTGCCTAATCCGCTAACTGGGAAGACCAGAGGGGAATTATAAGAAACTCCAGAAAGAGCCGAATTCTGCAATTATCTGAGCACAGGTAGGGCAGGGAGAAGGCGGGAGCAGTGAAGTTCAGTCCGATTACTTGTGAGACGTAAATCTCGCCCTTCTTGATGGGCTGCACCAGAAGTTGGCTATTTAGCACAACAGACAGACGGGGCAGATGCTGTGAACGTGCTCATGAGCAGGGGGTGGACTAGAAGACCTCCACGGTCCCCTCCAACTCTGTTATTCTGTCTGCCTATAGGACGGCTTCAGCAAGGGAGGTATGGAGATGGAGGGCAGAATCACCCCCACCTACAAAGCCCTGCACGGAGCTTCTTTTCCCTGGATGGGGATGGATGGATGTCTTTTTGTTGTTTTTCTTCTTGTTATTGTTGCTGCTGATCTTGTTCTTGTTCTGAGATTTTTTCAATTTGTTATCATTTGATCTATATTGTTAATGCTAAAAGATAAAAGCAACACTTAAATAAAGTTGTTCATTGGCCACAATTATTTTCCTTTAGCTATCAATGTAGCATTCAGTGGGTAGAATGATAAATAATTGTATAACATCGTATACAGTAAAACTACCAAAACACTTTATATACACTAATTTATATTTAGGCCTATTGTCATTTCACTTTTCTTAGGGACAGGTTGAACTTTAGAACCTATAACTCTCAATGACGGAGAGCAGCTACTATATTAGATAATTAGATAAATGGCAAAAACGTTGGGATAGGAATTGTCAACTGACAATGGCTACTGCATATAAGGAAAACCTTTATAAAATGTTTTATAGGTGGCAATTGCCACCGGCAAGGCTAGCAAAAATGTTCAACACCATGTCCGCCAAATGTTGGAAATGCAATCAGACTCTAGGTACTTATTATCATATGTGGTGGACAGGTAGGAAAGGAAGAAAATATTGGATGAAAATACAAATATTGGATGGAAAAGATGACTAAGCAGCATATTGATTTAAAACCAGAAATATTTTTGTTAGATATAATACCCAAAAGCTATGACATATTGGAAAAATGAGAACACCCCATCTGATGAAAATATAATTTAGAAAATACTGGATTGTGCAGAGATGGATAGATTGACATTGAAAATCAAAGATAAAGGAGATTCAGAGTATTATTTCATGTGAAATAGGTTTTTCTCAATGGTTAGAGATGAGAGGTAGACATTAGATGAAGAAAGAACATTACTATATTCAAGTAAAATATGAATGTGGTTTATAGCTATAAGTATGCTAATATCAATAGATAACCTGGCATGAAGAATTTCCATGCATGGCGATTTCAATTAAACTGTAAACAAAATTTCTACTGCAAATGAATGGCAATGTAGGATATTTTGCTTCAGTCTTGTCCTCTCAGGAACCTTATTAATTGGTAGTACATTTTCAATTGAAAATGTTTGCTTCAAGTTTACTAAGAATTGAGAACATAAGAGGACCACAAAAGTTCACTCTTTTGCATTACTCACAATTGTTTCCCAGAAACTCAGGAATATAATTTGTTTTTCTTTGGGTGTAGGCTATGCACCGAGCTGAAATTTTTTTTTCCTTAGGCTCTCCGGCACTTGAGAAATCATTAAATAATGATCCGAAGATGTGAAAAACTAAACTCAGTACCCTCTGCATGAAAATATGCTCTGCCACTTCTTTTCTTAAATGGAGCCTGCAGAACCTCTGAAGGCAAATCATTCCACTGGTAAATAGTCCTAGCTGTTAGGAAGTTTCTCCTTAGTTCTAGGTTCCCCCCCTCCTTGATTAGTTTCCATCCATTGTTCCTTGTCTTGAAGGGCTGCCACAGAGAAGAGGGTGTTGATCCTCCAAAGCAGCTGAGGGAAGGACACGGAGCAGCGGATGGAAGCTCATCAGAGAGAGATCCAACCCTGGAAATAAGGCGGAATTTCCTCACACTGACAACCGTTAAGCAGTGGAACAGTTTGTTTCCAAGACTTCTTTGTGCTCCATTGTTGAGATTTTCAAGAAAAAATTGGGCAATCATTTATCTGAGATGGCAGGAGGAGCCCTTCCTTGGGCAGGGACTTAGACTAAAAGTCGCTTCCTCCCTAGGGTGCCATGATTCCCTCTGTGCTTTGTGCCACAATGATGGTGCTTCTACGTTGTTCGTGAACAGACCATTTCCCACATGAAACCCAGAGGCCAAAGGCTCCCGAGGGAGTCAGCCATCAGCCACTCCTAGACCCAGCTGAGCTGCCATTCTGATGTAGGTATAAAAAATGGCTATTGTTTAACTGTTGCCGAGGGAACGAATTGCCCTGAAAAACCACCAGCCACTGCACAGCTGCTCATTCTCCCTTCGTGCAGTGATCGTACAAGCACTTCGTTGGTCATGGCTGTGAGAAGGTTTTTGAGGGTAAGTGTGGCCATCTCAGCTGCCAGGAAACTGGTAGCGGGGGAGAAAGTCAACTCAGTGCTGACTGACAGGTGTCTATTTCTCTTCTCTTTACAGAACATCTGGAAAAGGTGCAAACACCTTTTCTGTTGCCGGAAGAGCAACACGGAAGACCTTCCTGTGCCTCCTGACAGGTACCACCCTCTTCTCCTTAAACCCTGGGTATGGTGGGGCAACACGGATGGGCTGCAGAGTTTCAGGGGCAAAAAGATGGGCAGGCTTACTGGCTAGGTTGAGAAAGGAGAGGGTCAGCTAGATGTATCTTCTTTGACATGTCACCTTCTTCTTCTTTTGGTCAGGACCGAAGAGGCACAGGAAGCGGATGACCAGCAGGGAGAATGGGAGACACATTTTCATGTGTCTGATGGAGACGTCTCTTCCTTGCCTGGGGTAAGGATGCTTCAGCAACATGGGCAGTGGGGGTTCATTCTTCAAAACCGGGCAGGTTAAGGGAAGAATTCCCAATTGGTGGGAACCTGGCCAGCCGAGAAAACTGAAGAAGATCGCCTTGTTTCATACCTTCAATGAATGAATTGTTAATTGCAGGTTGTGATGGGTGGTCCTGCCACCGCCCGGAGTCCCAGGAAGGAAGATATCCGGCCCGTTCTCATTTCAAGGAGGTTAGTGTTCTCAGCTGAGGGATTCTGAGGAGAAGGGCTAGAAGAAAGGTTTGGAGAGGGGAAGCATCACTCCCCTCTGCCCGTACTTTTACTAAAAGAAGACTGACTCAAGCCCTTCGTTCTCTCCCCAGAAATGAGAGGACACCGAAGTGGACACCGCGGCTGACTACAATTTGGGAGACCTGCACTGAGTCGGTAAGGCCAGAGCAGCTCCTCCCTCTGGTAATGGCAGATGCCCTGTCTCTGTGCATTCGTTATCATGCCAATAGACCGAATACTTGCATTCTTATTTCAGGATCCATCGGGCGTGGAGGAGGGAGGTGCAGGAGGAGACAGTGCCTGTCTTTCAGGGTAGGTAACACTTTCGAGGGTGAAACTTTAGCAGAAGGGAGGCATCTTTGCCTCTGCCTCTGCTAAAGGAAGAAGGACTCGGCAATTTCACCGCCAGGCCAAGCCCCTTAGCAGGCCAGCTGGAAGGGTTCTTAGAGCCTCCACATGACCCCTCTTTCAAAAGGGCCATGGCTACTTTTGATCTTTGGCCTCTTCGTTTTCTCCCCCCAGAGAGGAAAGGCAAGAGCACTGGAGGTCGCGGCTGTCCACCAGTTTGGAGGCCTGCACTGAGTTGGTAAGTCCTGGACAGATCTTCCCCATCTGAAAAGAAGTCCTGTCTCTGTGGATTTCTTGGTATGCCAAGAGACGGCATCTTTGGCTTTTGATTTCAGGAACCACAAGACCAACCGGTGCAGGCGGAGATCTCTCCTGAGCTTTTTGAGACGTCTTCAGAGGTAAGAAAGTTTTGGCTATGGGAAGTGGGAGAAATTGGGCTATAGAGCCTTCTAAGCTTAAGGCTTGGAAAGGCTCTCTTGCTGTTGGCCCATAGAGCCATAGGAATCTTATTGGGACACAGAAAGTTTAGCAACCCTCCTGTCATTTGCAGGATTCACTGACAGTCCTGGCGGGCTCCAGGACCAGCAGCCTCTGGGACGTGGACTCCCTCGCTGACCTTCTGGAGGAGGAATCTGAGGACAGCTGGGACCAGGATGCGGAGGCTTCTTCCAGTCCATGGGTAAGAAAGACAAAGGGTTTTCGATTGGGAGGTCTGGTGGGATGGCTTCCTTTGCTACAAAGTAGCAGAGACTGGTGTCCTAAATGGGAAATGGGATCCCAATTCAATAGGCCCTCTTTTAGGAATTCTGTGTTTTTTTCCTCTGATGGCTAAAGAGGAATGACTGTCATTCACAGGATTCTCCAGAGGAAGGGGAAGACACCCTGGAGGATCTCAGTAGCCTGGAAGAGGACATCCTGGACACCCTGGAACGTCTTCTTCAATGAGAAGAGGTATCTATTTTACCTTCTACACGGGTCAATGCCTTGCCTTGCGAAGCTCAAAGAAGCAATGAGCTATGCTGTGCAGGGCCGGTTAGGTCAGATAGGTCATAGTCGAGGGTGCTTACACAACATGGCCAGCACCCTCGAAGGAAATGGCAACCCTCTCCGGTATCCTTAGTAAGAAAACCCCAGGAAAAATATCTAAGGGCCACGATGCCAGAAGATGAGCCCCTCAGATTGGAAGAGTGGAGGGCAATTACAAGTAGCTCCAGAAAGAGCAAAGTGGACCTAACGATAGCCTTTGATTCCTCACTCAGATGCTTCCTCAGATTCGTCTCCAGAGGTCAGCTTGAAGGTGGAGGAGGAACCAGCACCAGCCACCTCAGGAGGTGAGTTGGTCAATAGCTCTGAGTAGCCTGCTGAGAGTGATTTGGCTGAAATAACAGCTGGAAGGTGATGCTGGGAACGTGTTCATGGGAAGGGGGTTGGACTAGAAGACCTCCAAGGCCCCTTCAAACTCTATTATTCTGTCTGCCTATAGGATGGCTTCAGCAACGTAGGGTATTGGTGTCGTCCGCCACCAACCTGCGGAGCTGGCAGCGGAGTCCGACAGTGAGGAGGCTGAGGAAGAACACGGGCCAGTCCAGGAGGCTGGGGAAAGCCCGGATCTTTACAACTGCTTCGCAACGAGATCGCCAAGAAGTGACGAGGACAATCGGCGCCGGGGCCTGCCCCAAGACCACAGAAAACGTGGTCGGGAAACGCCCTGAGCCCTATCTAGGGGAGACCCTGGGTCAGGTGCGCAACAACACGAGGGGACGTGGAGCCCCAACCCTCCTGCCACTTAACCTTGGTGGCAAAAGTATAATTGTCAATAGTCTGCAGGGGACTCCGGCTTACACATTCTGGACTCTGGAGCTACAACTAACTTTATGGACATGGGGTTTGCAGTCACTCAGTGTCCAGTGCATCCTACCATGTTTGTGGAGACCATTGATGGCCTGGTGCTTCTGTCTGGGCCTATTAACGGCCACACTCACCCTTGTACCTGACCATCGGGTCTCATGAGGACTCTATTCAGTTTTATTTTACCTCCGGCCTACATTTTCTCGTGGTTTTGGGCTTGGCTTGGCTCAGGAAATACGACTCACAGATCTATTGGTCCCAGAACTTCATCTCTTTTCTGAGCTGGCAATGGGTGGACCTCATCTGCCAAGTCTGCGCAGGCCAGGTGCTGGGTCCAACTGGGGTGTCCTTGCCTTCCGACCTCAAGGACTTTGAGGATGTTTTCAGCGAGCAGGACCAATTGCCCCCGCACCAACCATAAGACTACCCCATTGTTTTGATTCTGGATGCTCCATTCCCAGTGTGGCGTTTGTATTCAATGTTGGAACCTGAATTGGCTGCATCATTGGACTTTATGGACAAAAACCTTTTATCTGGCCCTCATCGTTGCCACTGTCCGCCCCAGTCCTGTTGGTGAAAAAGAAGACTGGAGACTTGTGGCTTTGATGCAACTACCGCAAGTTAAATGCCATCCCAATGCGCACCCAGTATCCTCTGCTCCTTATTCCTGAACTCTTGGAACGGCTTTTAGAGGCTGCTGTGTTCACTAAATTGGACTTGCGAGGAGTTTATAATCTTGTTTGGATCGTCCCAAGGATGAATGGAAGACGGCGTTTGGCACTCATTCTGGACATTTTGAGCATACGGTCATGCCTTTTGGGCTGACCAATGCTCCTGCCACCTTCCAACATTTCATGAATGACATTTTTAGGGACCTCTTGGACAAGTTTGTTGTAATTTATTTAGATCATCTACTCTCCTTCCCGGGAGAACCACCAACAGCATCTCCCCCTGCTCCTGCAACATCTTCGGGAGTATCATCTGTATGCTAAACTAGAGAAATGCCAGTTTTTCCAGTCCACTGTTGAGTTCCTGGGCATTGAATCCCTCCCGAGGGCATTGCCATGGAGTCGAGCAAGCTGGAGTCTTTGCGTAGTTGGCAAGCGCCTTGGTGAGGGAAGGATATCCAGTGGCTCCTCGGGTTCGCCAACTACTATTGGACCTTTATCCCCGGCTTTGCTGCCTGGACTCGGCTTCTGCAGAAAAAGGCCCCGTTCCGGGAGGTTACCCCCGAGCAGCAGGCATTCCAGGCCTTGAAAGAGGCCTTCATGAAGGAGCCTATCTTGAAGCATCCTGACCACCACTGTCTGTTTGGGGTAGAAGCAGATGCATCGGGTGTTGCTATTGCTGCGGTGTTGCTACAGGCTCGCACCGCAGGCGGTACCCTCTTCCCTTGCGCATATTTTTCACGGAAGCTCAACCCTTCCAAGTACAATTACACCATCTGGGAGAAGGTGGTACTGGCCATTAAGATGACGTTTGAGATCTGGAGACATCTTCTGGAGAGGGCCTGGCATCAAATGGAAGTCCGGACAGACCATAAAAACTTGGACTTGGACTTACTACAGACCGCCCGGAAACTGAACCAACAGTAGATTCGGTGGTCCCTCTTCCTTGCCAGGTTCAATTTCTGCATTACCTACATCCTTAGTGGTCGCAACCAAAGGGTGGATGCGCTCTAGTGGAAACCAGAGTAGTCCCACATCAAAAACCTGCTTCTGCTCCTGACAGTGTTGCCTGTAGAGTCTTTCTCTGTGGTTTAGGAACCAGTGGATTTATGGGGTCAGATACGGGAAGCGCAGCGTCATGATGCCCACGTGAAGAATGGAAGGAAGGGGTAGGGCCCGCCTCTCCAAGGACGTTTGATGAGGAACGCTTGCGGTACCGAGACAGGCTCTACGTGCTGGTGGGGCCGCTCTGGGGACTTATCTTGCCGCAGTGCCATGTTAATCCTGTGACGGGGCACTTTGGCCTCTTTAAGACACTGAATCTAGTTTCTCGCACTTTTGGTGGCCCCGATTGAGACACGATGTCCAGGCTTATGTCACATCTTGTGTTCACTGCTGACAGGCCAGGTCGGCAACCAGAGCCCCTTCAGGGCTGTTCCAGCCATTGCCAACACCAGAGAGAACCTAGGGTGCCATTTCCATGGACTTCTTGACAGAATTACCTCCGTCTTCCGGATTCATGACCGTGTTCGTGGTGGGCGACGTGCTGACGAAGATGGCACATTTCAATCCATGTTGGGGTTTACCAACGGCTCACGTCACCGCCCACATGTTTATCCAACATGCCTTCCGGCTGCACTGTCTACCTGATATGGTCGTTTGGGATAGAGATGCTCAATTTACTGCCCAGTTTTGGAAAGGGCTGATGACAGCCTTTGACGTGAAAATGTGCCTGTCATCGGCACATCATCCGGATACCGACGTTGGGTCTGAGAAAGTTATTGATATTCTGGAACAATACCTGCGCTGCTTCGTGAAAAAGCAACAAGATAATTGAGAGAGCAGAGTTCACGTTTAACAATTCGCAGCACACGCGCGACCCCTCCACACTCCCCCCAGTTTTGGCACGTGATGGCAAAAACGTTCCTCATCACTGCTGTAGGATATCTTGCTTGAGTCGGGGGCTGGACTAGAAGACCTCCAAGCTCCAAGTTGTTTTGAGAACCTGGCTTCTCCATTACTTTTGCTTGCCAGAAGGACACAAAAGCTCATCACATGACCCTGGGAGACTGCAACCGTCATAAAGATGAGTCAGTTGCCAAGTGTTTGAATATAGATCACGTGACCGTGGGGATGATGCGATGGTCATTAAATATGAAAAACGGTCATAAGTCCATTTTTTCAATGGTGTTCTAACTTTGAACTGTTGTAACTCGAGAATCACCTGTACTTTCTGCAGCATCAAGCGGTGTATTGTCAATAAGAGGTGGAATTTTGTTCAGCGACTTCAGGCAGATCTGTCCTTGGAACATCGTGATGGTAGGCACAGAAAGCAAGTAGAACTGCTAGGCTGGCATAAACTTTGTATTCTACCGGAAAGGAGTTTTACAGACCAGTACTCAGGTTACAGTATCTAACAGGCTATAATTTCATGCACGTGATGCTAAGTTTTTGCTACAATACATACGCCAGCATAATACTGTATAGAATAAGATACACAAATGAGACAACTAAAATGGCAGGGAAAGTGCATGTCTTAACCTGGCACGAAGAATTTCCATGCATGGCCATTTCAATTGAACTGTAAACAAAAAATTTACCACAAGTGAATGGCAATGTAGCATACCTTGCTTGGATATGTCACGAGTAAATGCCCTTCCTGGGCAGACCCTAACTTCCAAACTGGTAACTCAGGGGTTAACTACCCTAGGCAAGCCCACCTCCCCTTCTTTTGTTCTCCCCTTACCTGTAGTTCCACCTCCAGGGTACTTAAGGTCTCCTCACGTAGACACCGGCCTTGTTCCTGAAGATACCTGTAAGAAAGCAGACAAGCATTAATAAAGATATCCTTGATGAACCAATCCATGTGTCTTCATAAGTTATTGGGCCCAAACGCGATCCAAGGTAACAAAATGGTAGCAGTCGATGGTTGGGCAACCCAATAACCAGAAGATATGCCAGAAAAGAATTGCAAGACAGAGGAGAGAAAAAAGCCACAAACAAGATCAGAAACAAAGAGGCTGGAAAAACAACAGCCCGCACTCGAAGACATGGCAGCAAAAACGACGTCGGAAGACGAAAGAGAAAATAGCCCCGAAATCTACTCATCGGACAATGAGCAGGGGCCGGATGACCTGAGCGGGGAAGAGCCCGAACGATTAGACATCAGCAGGCTCAGACGCGAAATGCTGAGCCTACTGGAAACCCCCGCCACAGATGAAGACCTTGTGGCCAGCATCAGCAACCTCATCCGCAGCCGGGACGAGGCCAGAAGGAGCCAGGGACACAAAGCGGGGCAGCCGGACACAAGCCCGGTAAGAAACCCCCCCTGAACAATTGCTACCTGAAAAGCCAGGGAGGCGCTGCCGCACCAATCCTGGAGTGGCGGCCATCTTTAAACATGTGGCCAAAAACGATGGCCGACCTCCAAAACGTTAAATTTGAATATGCAAAATGGCTGGCCAATGAGATGCCGGAACCCCAAAAACTACAATATGGGGGCGATTCCACGGACAAAAGTGAGGAATCACCCCCCGAAGACACCCCTACCGAGCGGCAGGTGGAAAAAGCGATAAAAACGCTCACCGCCGCCTTTGGGCCTAAAATGAGAATTCTAAAGGGGCCCCCCAAGATGCCCAAAAAACCCAAGGGGGAAGGGAGAAGACCCCCCAACTTCCTACCGAGGGACGCGGATGCCACTGGGGACCCACCGACGCCGCAGCGCCACCCGGCCGCGGTACGACACCCCACTCCCAAGCCACGCCTGCAGGAAAGGGCCGAATGGAGAGGATACTCACCGCCACCGTCAGGACCACCGCAGACGGGAACCAGGGGTCAGCCAGCAGAGAGAGCAGCCCTCCCGGACCACCGCTGGACATCTGGAGCCGGAGCAGAGGCCTACCCATCCTGGAGAAGCGGCCTCACCGGAGCAGTGACGAGAGGATCCTTCCCCGACGAAGCCACGACAGGAATGGACTTCGCGCATGCGCAGAAGATCCTGTGGACCAAGAAAGAAAAAAAAATGCAAGGAGGGATTTTTAAATTACCTACCAGCGTTCCTGAGCCATTCTGCTGCTATCAGCACGTCAAACACCATGGACAGCAACAGCCAGCTGTGAGTAACACACAAAATAACACAGGGAACTTACCAAATGGGTTCCCTACACTAAAAATGGAGGGATCAAACCTAATGGAGTGGTATCAACAATTCCAAGTCATCCTCTTAAAGGAAAATATGATGTTTTTCATCACTGATCCACCAGATAGACCCTGGACTTTTGAAATGGACTACATGCACCACAAAGCGTTTTATCTGCTGATTTCCAGCATATCACCCACCATCTATTATAGTATTGAAAATGACTTAACTGTATTTGATATTGTTCAAAAAATGTTTGGTTACTTTTATAGTGACAGTGTAGCCACCACCACAAAAATCTCCAAAGACTTCTACTCAGCCAGAATCAAACCTAGGGTGTCAATGGGGGAACATTTGACGGAATGAAATGCAGCTAGGGCAGAACTACAACTGAGGGGGGAAATTGTCTCCGAACAAACAATGAAAAGCATTATACTTAACTCACTAGACCCTTCCTGGCAAACATTCCTCACACATCTAAACATCCTCAGCCTAGGGCACATGACAGTAGATAGCCTCTCCAACCTCCTGATTGCAGAAGACAATCACAGAAAAGGCCAACAAATAACTCACAGAGAACACAGACAGACACGGAGGGTAGCCTTTACAGACAACTCTTCAGATTCCACAGAATGTTACAACTGTGGATTAAGGAGACACTACAGACGAGACTGCACCAAGGGCAACAGAGATCGAAGTAAACACAAACAATGCAGTAGACACCCAGAAAGGCGCCACCACGACAACAGAATAAAGCGCAGAGACTCACCTAGGCCCTGGGAGAGAAAGGGGAACAGGGACAGTTCAAGGGATAGCCGGGACGGGTCGTTGTGCAGGGTAGGGGGCCCACACACGAAACCCCACAAGACAGCAAACCAGGCGGAGAGGGATCCTGGTGGCTCATCGACTCCGGAGCCACCAACCACAACACATGCGACAGGGAGCTCCTCTCTTCCTTCACAAAGGAAGACTACCTAATTAAAGTAGCAAACCAAAGTGATGTAAGGGTAACAGGGAAAGGCAACGTAGTACTCCCCAACATAGGCAGAATAGAGAGGGTATTACTAGTACCTGAGATACCCCACAACATACTTGCCTCCCTGAAACTCAGCAAGGAAGCAGGGATAGAGATCAGCATCAAGGAGGGAGGAATCACCATGGCCAGGGATAATAAAACCATTGGGAAAATCACAGTCAGAGGGGGGCTGCCTTATTTTCACGCAACCAAAGCTGACTCACATAACAAAGACACCGACACGGGAGGTGAAACAAAAGGGGGCAAACCCAAGGGCAATGAGAAACAAGAAAGAGAGGATGCACACCCTCACAAGGGAGGCACGCAAGGCACAGGGAAGATCAATTTAGGGAAGCCCCTCCACGATGAGTTCGTACATCTGCTCCACCGCAGACTAGGGCACGCCAGCTTCCCAGTTATCCAAAAGGTTGCCAGTTGTACTGAGGAATCCAAAATAAAGAACTGTGAAACTTACTTGGACTGCTCTGCATGTAATTGCTCTAAGCTCAAGGTGGCCCCCAGGTCCAAAAAGGCCACACGCTCTACACATTTGAAATGGTACACATGGACCTCGTAGGCCCCCTGAAGCCGTCCATAAAGTATAGCAAGAGGTTCTTCCTAACCATAGTGGACGATTACAGTCATTACGGCTTCGTATATACACTAAGACACAAAAACGAGACTTACCAGAAATTCAAAGAATTCTATAAACTGGTAGAAATACAACACGACACAAAAATAAAGAAAATAATGACAGATAGAGGATCAGAATTCCTATCTGGAGACTTCTCACATTGGTTGAAGTCAAAGGGTGTTCTGCATTTTACATCTTCGCCTTTCTCAGCTTTTCAGAATCGGGGGGCAGAACGAAAAAATTCCACCCTGCAGACAATGATGAGATGCGTCCTCGAGGATGCTGGACTAGACCAACACTACTGGACCGAAGCCCTAGTCTACTCTAACTACACCATCAACAGGCTCTGGTCCAGTGTACTACACAAGACATCTTATGAAGTCACGTACAACAAAAAACCACAGATATCTCACCTGCACATTTTTGGGGTCACTGCAGACGTACACATACCAAAATAACTACGCAGAAAGGGAGACAAGGTATCTAAACGACTCAGATTCATGGGCTATGAGCCAAGCACAAAGGGATTCAGGTTCATAGATAGTAATAATAGATTCATCATCTCCAGAACTACCACATTCCACGAACAGGCAAACTGGTCAAGAATATACCTGAATGAACTACAACACCAGATAGAAGCCAATCACAACAAGCAAGGCAAAAGTGATCACCCCGACACAGACTACACACACACAAGGGAAGAGAAATCAGAACAACAGGGAGGCAAAAACACAACACAGAAGTCAAGCCAAAATAAACAGAAGGTAGACTCACTCACCAACAGAGAAGCGAGGTACATGCACGACATGGAGACCCTACCAGGTAGGCCAGTCAGGGCCAATAGAAACCAAATGCCCAAGAGACTCAATGACTACGTCATGCACCTACAACCCAGCCCCATCACCCCCGAAACATACGACGACGCCGACTGGGCCGGTGACACAAAGAGCAGGAAAAGTACCTCAGGGTACATCTTCTTCCTGAATGACTGTCCCGTATACTGGTACACCGGTAAGCAGAATCTCGTGGCCACATCCACCACTGAGGCTGAATACATGTGCTTATCCAAGGCCATAACCAGCCTCATATGGTTCGACGAGCTACCCACCAATATCTGGGCAGAACCCACATACCCCATTCACATATTTGAGGATAAAAAGGCAGCCATAGAAATATCCACCTCAGATGTATAGGTCATAGGTCTAGGCATATAGACATCAAACATAAACACGTGAGACAATTCCATAAGTCAGGATTCATCACCATCATACACTGTGACACAGAACACCAGACAGCAGACATACTCACAAAGCCTCTACAACACAAGCAACATTCATACCTTACATCTAGGCTTTGTGTCACACCCGTAAACCCACATCAATCAGGGCCAATCAACCCCAGGGGTGGGCATTTAGAGGGGGATTTGTCACGAGTAAATGCCCTCCCTGGGCAGACCCTAACTTCCAAACTGGTAACTCAGGGGTTAACTACCCTAGGCAAGCCCACCTCCCCTTCTTTTGTTCTCCCCTTACCTGTAGCTCCACCTCCAGGGTACTTAAGGCCTCCTCACGTAGACACCGGCCTTGTTCCTGAAGATACCTGTAAGAAAGCAGACAACCATTAATAAAGATATCCTTGATGAACCAATCCATGTGTCTTCATAAGTTATTGGGCCCAAACTCGATCCAAGGTAACAGGATATTGTGCTCTCAGGAATCTTGTTAATTGGTACATTTTCAATTGAAAAGGAAAAGTTGATTTACGTTTACTAAGAATTGAGAATATAAGAGGACCATGAAAGTTCATTCTTCTGCTTTACTCACAATAGTTTCTCAGAAACTCAAAATTGTCTCCACTCTTCTTTGTTCCTCAGGATCACCATCTAAATGGGAAAGAAATTCCTATTTAATTGCTCGGTCTGATGGTCCACCAGACTGACCATCTCTATTAGGAATCATAAACCCATCTGTTGAAATAGCGCCCCCCCCAAAATGTTATTGGCACATGCTCACTATAAATCGCTTCTAGCTAGCTAGGGCAATTCTGAGGCCAATTCATACCTTTTTTTCTTCCCCACTTCCTAATTAAAAGCAATTTGGGGGATTATTTATTATATATTCAAGGAGCAATGATGATGTTTTTCAATAAATGTCTTAAACAAAATAACTAACCTGGATCCTTTCTTGGAATATGCTGTCAGAGTAAATGCCTAACTGTGCCTATACCTTCAAACCCAGCCCCTTATGGGTTAATACAGTATGTACACCCCCACCTGACCCCTGGCCACTTCTTACCTTCTGGCCACTCCTCCCTTGTATATAAACACTCTCCACGTGCTTGTCCAGCAGTTCCAGATGTTCACCTAGAAGAGAGGAGATCAGAGGTCAGTGACCTATGATGCCTAGGGCCTAGGAAGCTTCCAGGCCTGCAATAAACACTGATTAAAGAAACAGCTTGTCTCGTGAGTAATTGGGCTAAATCCATCGCATAACAAATGGTAGCCGAGGATGGTTTGCCCATAACTCACTGGTGATGCCCCAACCAAGCAACCTACCCAAGGAAACAGATAGAGTACAAACGAGGGCACTCACCAAGAAGATGGCTGAGCTTCAAGCGTCCAAGGATCCTACAGCAGAGGAGAATCCAGCAGACATCGAGCTGTACTCCAGCGAAGGCTCCTACTCTGATGAGGAGAGGTCACCAGAGAAAGGTACCAACCTAGGAAGAAAAACAGCACAAAGAGTAAATAAATTCAAGCTATCCATCCTGAAGCTGATGGAAACAAATGACAACGAGAGAAGCCTCATCGCGAACCTGCAAAGCCTCTTCGAGCAGCAAGGCGCAGCAATCGAGGCCCCAGAGACAACAAACGAGGAGGTGGCACGAGGAAGAGGTAGGCCAGCCCAGCCAGATGACCACGAGGTGGCCGAATCCTCTTTCGCGCACTTTCACCGGTGGCCATCTTGGAATGACCATCAGCCAATGGGGAGCCAGGATTCAAACTCTCTGGCACAAAAAGGCCCCGATCCAGAAAAAGGCCGGGAACAACCAGAGAGCAACCCAAAAAGAAAAACAAACGCAGAAGAGAGATCGCCTACCGATCTCGAGATCCAAAACGCCATCAAAACGCTGACCGCGGCTTTTGGCTCCGCTTTCGAGCCCCCCGCGGCAGCCAGAAAACAAAAGAAAAAATCCTGCACCCAAGAGAGCACCAGAGCCAGCCTCGATGAGCTGGCTGACCCTCAACCACCCGAGGAAGCCACCCACACCGAACGCGAACGCCGAGACTGGTTCGCCTGCAAAAATTACAAACCGCAGGATTCGAACCCAGGACCCGCCGCACCAACGACGCGAGGACGAGGGGCAAGGAGAAGGACCGACTACTCACCTCCTCCACGATCTCCGCCTGGCTTCTCCACCCGACCAAGGACCCAGGACCATGGGCAGAGGACCGGACCCGCCGCCATCGCCGCCACAGCCGCCGCACCGCCGGAGACAAGGAATTCTTGACTTACGACCGCCGCGCCGCCGATCGCCGACCGTCCTCCACCTACGACCGCTTCGCCTCCTCACCTTGTTCCCTTCTTTTCCGGAGATCCAGCCGTCCAGCAGTGGTATCCGCCGCCCAGAGGGAGCACCGGACTCTCCAGGGGTGAGTCCAGCCCTCCACCGGTAGGCCTAGGCCTAGGCCCAGGAGCAGCAGCAGCAGGAACCTTCCTCCATGGCTTCCAGCGCGAAATGGCCTTCGCACATGCTCAGTCGCAGCCTGCAGCAAGAGAAAGAAGAAACATAGAGATAGGTCAGTACAGACTCGCAACAGACGTTCCAAAGCCATATTGCGAGTTCAGTCATGACCTGGACCATGGACAGCAATCCACTGTAAGTAATAACAGTGGACATGTGGGGACTGCTTGTACAAATATGCCAAAGCTACAGTTAGATGGGGGTAATATTATAGATTGGAGCCAGCATCTACAGATTGCCTTTATGAGGGAAAATGCCTTATTTTAAATTCAGAGACCACCTCAAAAACCTTGGTCTCTGGAGATTGATAACCTACACCACAAGGCATTCTGCATCATGATAGCCACCATTCCCCCCACAATGTACCCTAGCATTAATGATAACCTCACAGTGTCTGAAATTTTACAAATGTTATATGGTATGTTTTACAGCCAGTGCAGGGCTACCACCACAAAGATATCTAGAGAGTTCCATTCTGCCAGGCACAGACAAGGGGTACCCATGAGTGAGCATATACTCAAATTAAACGCAGCCAGGGCAGAACTCATGCAAAGGGGGGAAATTATCACCGAAGAGAGCATGAAGAGCATCATAATAAATTCATTAGACAGCAGCTGGGACCACTTCGTGCTACAACTAGACAGCCTTTACCTACCTCACCTCACGCTAGGCGCACTAACCAACAAACTCATAGCCGAAGACAACCTAAGAAGGGACAGACACACTGTCAGAGGGGAACATAGACCAATCAGAAAAGTAGAGTTCCAAGACAGAGCAGGGAACGGCCAGGGTGCTACTCCTGCGGGTCCAAGAACCACATAAAAAGGGATTGCCCCAGGAGCAGCAGGGATAGGAGGCGCACTGAACACAGAGGGGGGCGATCACCCGAGCGCAGGTACTCAAGGGAGAGAGGGAGAGGGTGGTCCCCCAACCCTAGAAAGCAACACGGACGGAGGGACAGCTCTAGGGACGGTAGCCCGGGCCCCACATACGGATTTAGACCTGGCCACTCCAACTCCATGCACGAGATGGACCAAAACACATGGCTCCTAGATTCAGGAGACTCACATCACACTACACACAACTCAACACTCGTAGAACCACTAAGCAAGACCAATCTCGAACTCAAGGTGGCCAATCAAAACAGGGTTCAAGCACAGGGAAAGGGAGACACTCACATACCACACATAGGGAAAATAGAGGGGGTATTATACGTACCCGAAATACCCCTTAACGTACTAGCTGTCAACAGACAAACCCAAGACACAGACCTAGAGGTAACGTTCAAGAACGGGAAAGCTCATATAATCAAACAAGGGAAAGAAATAGGGAGCGTACACAACCAAGGGGGGCTATCATACTTTACACCAAACGCAAGGGAGGAAGGAAACATGTACGCAAACATCAACCCAGGGGAAGAAGGAGACACAAGAGTTGAGGGGGAACAACAGGAAATAAAGCAAGGCAAGCAAGGTGTAAACAGCTCTGTATCATTGGGAAAACCCTTGCATGATAATTGCACCCACCTCCTTCACAGGAGGCTGGGGCACATCAGTTTCCCTATTGTTAAGAAAATGTCTGAGTGTACTGAAGGACTTAAAGTAAAGAAATGTGATAATTATTTGGAGTGTTCCATATGTATGCGGTCAAAGGTTAAGGTCAAGGCCATACCCCGAAAATCCAAACGAATCACAGAATACCCATTTCAATTGGTACACATGGACTTAGTAGGGCCTTTCAAACCATCTATCAAACATAGAAAGAGATTCTTTCTCACCATTGTCGATGATTTCACAAGGTATGGGTATGTCTATTCCCTCAAACGCAAAAATGAAACATTCCAGAGGTTTAAGGAGTTTCACAGAAAGATAGAACTACAACACAACATGAAAATAAGACAAATTATGACAGACAGAGGTTCAGAGTTTATGGCCAGAGAATTCACTGGTTGGTTGAGGGGGCAGGGCATCACACACTACAAATCTTCACCATTCTCGCCATTCCAGAATCCGGTGGCGGAGAGAAGGAATGGGGTGCTACAGACAATGATGAGGTGCGCACTAGAGGATGCAGGGATGGGGCAACATTTTTGGTCAGAAGCACTGCACTACTCCAATTACACCCTAAATAGACTGTGGTCAAGCTCCATCAACATGACCCCATACGAAATGCTCTATAAAAGAAAACCCAATATATCCCACTTGCACATATTTGGCGCACCAGCTGATGTACACATACCCAGGCAGCTGAGGAGAAAGGGGGAGAAAATATCAAAAAGACTGAGGATTGTGGGCTACGAGCCGGGCACTAAGGGCTACAGATTCATTGATAACAACAACAGATTCGTAGTGTCTCGATCTGTCAACTTCCACGAACACTTGAACTGGTCAAGGGTCCACTCCAACGAGACACTCACCCACAGGAACGCACCCAAAAACAACCAAGAGGGGGAAAGAATAGAGACACCCAAAGCCAGCCTCGACAAAATAAACACAAAGGGGTGGAAAGAGGGGCACCCATCTCTAAAGCTGGACCGCCTCTCGAACAAAGAGGCAGACCACATGCAAGAGACCGAACCACCCCCCAGCAGGCCAATCAGAGAGAGCAGAAACAAGCCACCCAAAAGATTAGAGGACTACGTCCTAACCATCCACGATAACCTCACCACACCCAACTCATATGAGGACATCCTTAAGCTCCCCAAGGAAGAAAAGGAAAGATGGGTATCCGCCATGGACAAGGAAATGGAGAGCCTGAAAGAACTAAAGGTATACACACCCACTCAGGCCCCTGAGGACAAAAAAACAATAGGTACCAAATGGGTGTTCAGGGTCAAGACTTTAGAAAACAACAAGAACCTATACAAGGCGAGACTGGTCGCCCAAGGCTTCGCTCAGAGGTACCCTGAAGACTACACAGACACGTACTCGCCCACCGTCAGGGCTGAAAGTGTCAAATGCGCACTGGTGGTGGCCACCATCCTGGGGCTTGATGTCTTCCAGTTCGATGTACAGACTGCCTACTTACACGCAGAACTGGATAAAGAGATCTATGTTAAGGCCCCACCAGGGTATGACCAAGGTGAGAGCAAAACCTGGCTGCTCAACAAAAGCCTGTATGGGCTCAAGCAATCAGGCAAAAGGTGGTATGACTGCCTAGCCAAAGCCCTGAAATCCATGGGTTTTGAGGCCACCTCAGCAGACAAGTGCCTATTTACAAGGAGAGAAGGTAACCTGTTCAAAGGGGTGCTCGTCTACGTGGATGACATCCTATACGTTGGCAAGCACAAGAGCAGATGCGATAGATTTGCCACAGAACTGGGCAAACACTTCTCATTAAAGTCATTTGGCAGAATCGACAAATACTTAGGGGTGCACGTGACAAAGACCAGCAAGGGGTTCAGACTCTCCCAAAAGGATAAAATCACTGAACTGCTGTCCAAGTGCAACATGACAGAGGCAAAGCCCAGCGAGACACCAATGCAGCCAGAATTCCTGAAAAGCATGTACGAGGAATCGGAATCCTTCACCGACAATAGATTGTACAGATCTACCATCGGGTCGCTGCTATACATCGCTAACTGGACCAGGGCCGACATCGCCCTAGCCGTCAACCTCCTATCCAGACACGTAACCAACCCCAAGGTGTCCCATTGGAATGCCATCAAAAGACTGCTCAGGTACCTAAAATTCAGCATGGATGCACAACTCTGTTTGGAACCAGAAATAACAGATAAGCCGAAATTATCATGCTACGCTGATGCAGACTGGGCAGGAGACATCAAGAGCAGGAAAAGCACCTCCGGCTATGTGATGCTACTCAACAACTCCCCCATTCACTGGTACACTGGAAAGCAAAGACTCGTTGCCACCTCGACCACCGAAGCCGAATTCGTCTGCCTATCCAAGGCCGCGAACAATTTAGTGTGGTTCGATGATCTACTCAACGCCATATGGACTGAACCCTTGTACCCCATAATCATACACGAGGACAACAAGGCCGCAATAGAAATTTCAAAGGCTGATGCCATTGGGCAAAGGTCTAGGCACATAGATATCAAATGCAAACATGTCAGACAGTTTTCAGAGATAGGGTTCATTGAGGCAGTGCACTGCGACACTGAGGAACAGACCGCAGATATTCTTACAAAACCCTTACCCGCCAAACAACATGCCTACCTAATGTCAAAAATATGCGTTTGTGTATGACCTCTATATGTATATATATGTATAAATGTATGATTATGTATACCTATGTAAACGAAGCATACCTGTATCCAGTTAGACATTTAGAGGGGGTTTTGTCAGAGTAAATGCCTAACTGTGCCTATACCTTCAAACCCAGCCCCTTATGGGTTAATACAGTATGTACACCCCCACCTGACCCCTGGCCACTCCTTACCTTCTGGCCACTCCTCCCTTGTATATAAACACTCTCCAGGTGCTTGTCCAGCAGTTTATTTATTTATTTATTTATTTATTTTTTCAATTTCTATACCGCCCTTCTCCCGAAGGACTCAGGGCGGTGAACAGTTAAAATGACATACATGTATACACATAGAATGTGAATATAAATAATTAAGCCAGTTTGGCTCAACAGTAAAGAAACTTCAGCATAAGATTTAAAATTAGAAAAGATTTATGCCAGACCGGCTTGGTGAAAAAGAAAGGTCTTAACTGCACGACGGAAAGTACGAAGATCTGGGATCATTCGTATCCCTGGGGGTAACCTGTTCCAAAGGGTAGGTGCCCCAACAGAAAAGGCTCTTTCTCTGGGAACCACTAGTCGGCATTGCTTTAGTGATGGCACCCTGAGAAGGCCTACCCTGTGGGAGCGTACTGGTTGGTGGGAGGTTATTGGTTGCAGAAGGTGGTCTCGTAGATACCCAGGTCCTAAGCCATGGAGGAGTTTGAAGGTAAGAACCAACACCTTGAAGCGCACCCGGAAGACCACCGGAAGCCAGTGCAGCTCGCGTAGGAGTGGTGTCACATGTGAGCGCCATGTCACTCCCAATATCACCCGCGCAGCTGCATTCTGGACCAGTTGGAGCCTCCGTGTGCACTTCAAGGGGAACCCCATGTAGAGAGCATTACAGTAGTCCAGACGGGAAGTGATGAGGGCATGAGTGACTGTGCGTAAGGAGTCCCGATCTAGAAAGGGCCGCAACTGGCGAATCAGGCGAACCCGATAAAAAGCACCCCTGGCCACGGCTGTCATATGCTCTTCTAAAGACAACCGTGTGTCCAGGAGGACACCTAAGTTGCGAGCCCTCTCTGTGGGGGCTAATGACTCGCCACCAATAGTCAGCGATGGTATAAGCTGGCTATATCGGGACGCCGGCATCCACAGCCATTCAGTCTTGGAAGGGTTGAGTCGGAGCCTGTTCTTCCCCATCCAGATCCGCACGGCTTCGAGGCACTGGGACATCACTGCAAGGGCATCATTGGGGTGGTCTGGGGTGGAGATGTAAAGCTGAGTATCATCAGCGTAAAGATGGCATTGCACTCCCAAACCACGGATGAGCTCACCCAGCGGCTTCACATAAATGTTGAACAAAAGAGGTGAGAGGACCGACCCCTGTGGCACCCCACAAATAAGGTGTCTTGAAGTCGACCTCTGCCCTCCTGCCAACACAGACTGTGACCGGTCAGAGAGATAAGAAGAGAACCACCGTAGAACAGTGCCTCCCACTCCTAGCCCTTCCAGCCGGCGCAGCAAGATACCATGGTCAATGGTGTCAAAAGCCGCTGAGAGATCTAATAAAACCAGGATAGAGGAACAACCTCTATCTCGAGCTCTCCAGAGATCATCAACCAATGCGACCAATGCCGTTTCAGTGCTGTAACCAGGCCTGAAGCCGGACTGGAACGGATCTAAATAGACAGTTTCATCCAAGTACTGCGGGAGTTGCTGCGCCACCACACTCTCAACAACCTTTGCCACAAAACGAAGGTTGGAGACAGGACGGTAGTTTGTTAGAACAGCCGGGTCCAGAGAGGGCTTCTTGAGGAGAGGCCTCACCACCGCCTCTTTCAAGGTGGAAGGCAAGAAACCCTCACATAGAGAAGCATTTATTATCTTCTGGAGCCAGCCTCGTGTAACCTCTCGGGAAGCCAGTACCAACCAGGAGGGACACGGGTCCAATAAACATGTGGTTGCGTTCAACTTCCCCAGTAACCTGTCCACATCTTCAGGGGTCACAGGGTCAAACTCATCCCAAATAACATTCTCAAGACTCGCCTCCATCACTTCGTCTGAACATATCCAGTCAGAGTCCAAGCCTTCCCGAATCTGAGTGATTTTATCGTGTAGATATTGTACAAAATCCTCAGCTCGACCTTGCAAGGCGTCTTCCCGTGCTCTTAGATGGAGAAGGGAGCGGGTCACCTTAAACAGGGTGGCTGGGCGATTATCTGCCGACGCAATAACAGCGGAAAAATAGTTATACTTTGCCGCTGCTATCGCCACTAAGTAGGTCTTAATAAATGATCTCACTAGTGTTCGGTCAGATTCGGAACGACTGGCTCTCCAACTACTCTCTAGGCGTCTTTTCCGGCGTTTCATCCTCCTCAACTCCTCGGAAAACCAAGGAGCCGGGCGACTTCGACGCCGGGTCAGAGGCCGCAAAGGCACAACTCGATCTAAGGCACCAGAGGCCATCCTATCCCAGGTTGCCGCCAGGTCTTCAATCGAGTTGTGAGCTAGAGTCTCAGGAAATGGCTCAAGCTCCATCTGGAATCTGTCAGGATCCATCAGGCGCCTGGGGCGGAACCATTTAATCGGTTCCGCCTCCCTGCGGTGGGGTGTAGCGGACAGAAAGTCAAGCCTAAGGAGAGAATGGTCTGACCATGACAAGGGTATGATGACTATATCCCCTATATCAAGGCCATTCAGCCACTGATCAGATACAAAAATCAAGTCCAGAGTGTGTCCTCCCGTGTGAGTAGGTCCATGAACTAACTGGGTCAGGTCCATGGCTGTCATGGAAGCCATGAACTCCCGAGCTATCTCAGATGTTTCACCGATGGATGGCAGATTGAAATCTCCCATGACAAGAAGTCTAGGAGTCTCAACTGCCACCTCGGCTATTACACTAAGGAGCTCAGGTAGGGCTGCTGCTACGTGGCAGGGAGCCAGGTACGTAATCAGCAGGCCCATCTGAAACCCATGGCCCCACTTCACGAGGAGGGACTCACATCCGGCTATCTGAGGAACAGTGGCTTCCCTAGGATCAAGACTCTCCTTTATAATAACCGCCACCCCTCCACCCCTACCCTGAGCCCTTGGCTGATGGAATGCGTGGAAACCTGGTGGGCACATCTCCACAAGGGGGACTCCCCCTTCATGGCCCAACCAGGTCTCTGTAATGCCTGCCAGGTCCGCTCTCCCCTCTTGAATTAGTTCACAAATGAGGGGGGCTTTGTTAGCTGCGGACCTGACATTGCATAGCATCAGCCTAAGGCTCGGGCTCTGAGACTCTGAGCAACCCAGGGAACGAGAAGAGCTTTGGAGGTCGGAGCATGACACCGCTTGAAGACAGCGGTTGCGTGCTCCCCTAGTATGATGTGGCCCCCTGCCCCCACCGTATCTGCCCCTCCCAACCATGACCATGATGGAACAACCTCTTTCAATACAGGTATTAAGCCCTTCCGTTCTCAGATCTGCACATCCTATGGCATAACTCTGTGCTGGATCTGGCATCCTCTTTAAAAAATCATATTTTAACCCATCCCTCTGTGGATTGCCCCCCAAATCCACATGACCCACCCCGCTCCCATCTGCACTCTTTTTTGAAATCTTTAAGATATTAGATAAGAAATTAGATAAAAAGACCCTCAACCCCTTCTTTGCAACATGCCACCTCTCGGGATTCCAAAATCCGTCATCAAGGTAGGCCCTCGATAACGTGGAGGGCCAGATCTGCGAGAGGGGGGAGTTCCAGATGTTCACCTAGAAGAGAGGAGATCAGAGGTCAGTGACCTATGATGCCTAGGGCCTAGGAAGCTTCCAGGCCTGCAATAAACACTGATTAAAGAAACAGCTTGTCTCGTGAGTAATTGGGCTTAATCCATCGCATAACATATGCATTTACAGTACTTATGAAAGAAAGGTTCTATATTGACCATATAATCACAGACTGGAAGGTCAAATCCTGAAGAGACATTTATCAGAGGCCATTAATGTCATCTAGAAGCTGAATTTAACAGAATAACAGAGTTGGAAGGGACCTTGGAGGTCTTCTAGCCCAACTCCCTGGTCAAGCAGGAGACCATGGACCATTTCAGACAAATGGCTGTCCAATCTCTTCTTTAAAACCTCACTGATAGAACAGCCATCCATTCTGCAGAAAACCTGTTCCAGTGGTTAATTGTTCTTCCGATCGGGAAATTTCTCCTTCATTCTAGGTTGATCCTCTCCTTCATCACTTTCCACCTGTTACAGCCACTTCTCTGTGACAGCCCCTCCGATGTTGGAAGACTACTATCATGTCACCCATAGACTTTATCTTTCTTAGACATAGCCAGTTCCTGCAACCCTTCATCATATGTTTTAGTCTCCAGCCCCCTAATCATCTTGATTGTTCTTCTCTGCACCCTTTCTATAGACTCAGCATCTTTGTTGTATTGGGCTGGCCAAAACTGGAGATAATATTCCAAAATATGCTCTTATTAAAGCAATGTGGTATGTATCTTCTTTCATTTCCTGATCTCTACACCACCACTACCACCACCACTACCACCACCACTAAGGCATTAAAACGTGGCTGTTTTCCCTCCCCTTGGGGCAGGATGTTTTTCAGTGGACGTAGTTTTTCATCTGAACGTGTAAGCTTCCTCTGGTGTGATGCGTTTTTTTGGTTGTTGATGATGCCGATAATATTGCTTACTACCCAAAGTCATATGTCACATGGGTGGCTAGATACATTGAAATAAATAAAATTGTCTTGATTATCTAGTGATAACTTCCAAGTTATTCGCATTTTTCAAGTTTCCCATATCTCAGCTGCCACTCAAGCACTCCTCTAGGCCATGGACCACAGTAACCGACCTAGTCAAATATTCTATACGAAAGATGTGTTGTCCAAATGAAATAGAAGAATGCAAGAATGAATCCTCCTGGGAATGCATCAATACAGAAGAGATATTAGATTTTTAAGAGACACCAATTATTTTAATCAGTGCAATCTGCTGTTCCTATTGCCAAAACTGCTCCAGCACTGTTTGCACCTGGCAAAAGACCCCTGCGCAAAACAGGTGAGAGCAAATCAGCTGAGAGATGGGAGACCAATCTAATCAATTTGTGGTAATTAACCTATGCTAAAGCTGACAGAGGCTGTTTTTTTTATTTTTGCAGGCAACGGTCTACTCATTTCTTTTCTTTTAACATGCATCAGCTGTAGGGCGGCCCTTTGAAGCCCCGCGGCAAGATTTTAAACCGGTTTTTTTCCCTTTAGACATCAGCTGGGACTCAGGAGGCAGCAATAGATTGGCAGTGGGCAGGGTAAGCGACCGGCGACCTCCTGGGAACGGTTTGGGGGCGTGGCCAGCCAATCTCATTACCGCTTCTTCGAACTATTAAATATTTTTATTACCAGTTCTTGCGATCTGCTGCGAACCGGGAGCAACCCACCACTGCCATGGATTGGGACCCCCTAACAGGTGAGCAAGAGATTCTAGGTTGTACTGGCCCAAAGGATCAAGGAAGGTCAAATCGCCCAAGAGGCCAGCAAAGAAGCAGGTTGGGTTCCAGGTCTCCATTAGGAGAAGAATGAGGAGAGACATAAGAGCAGTCTTCTGATACTTGCAGGAAAGCCTCAGGGAAGGAGGTGTTGATTCTTCGTAGTAGCTGAAGGAAGGACATGAAGCAGCAGGTGGAAGCTAATCAGAGAGAAATCCAACCCTGGAAATAAGGAGGAATTTTCTTCCGTGGAGTAAGACTCCCTTCCGCTGTAGAATTCTATGCTTTTCTCTGTGCTTTCTGCCACAATGATTGTGCTTCTCTGTTGTTCATGAACAGACAACTTCCCACATGAAGCAGAGGCCAAAGGCCACCAAGAAAGTCAGTGACCGGCCATTCCTAGTCCAAGATCAGCTGCCTTCCTTGAGTAGGTTTCTAATGTGGCCATTGTTTACTTGGTTGCTAATGAGGTTGTTAGTTTGCCCGAAAAACCACTAGCCTACAGTTGCCTAATTTTCTGTCATGCAGTAAATATTTAATTTGGCCATGGCTGTCAGAAGGCTTTTCAGAGTAAGTGTGGCTATCAGCAGCCAAGAAATTGGCGGTAAAGTCATGCTTCTGAACTCTTCTGAGTGGCTCACATCTATTTTTCTTCTCTTCACAGAACATCTGGAAAAGATGCTCAGTGGTTTCCTGTTGCATTAAGGGAGACGTTGAGGACTTTCCTGTGCCTCCTGACAGGTACCACAGCCTTCTCCTTAAATCCTGGGCATGTTGAAGCACCATTGATGGACTGTAAGAGAATCTGTAAGAGCCTCTCCCCAAGATGGCTTCCTGTCCCAAAGGGCTTGTGTGGGCAAAAGATGAGCAGGCTGACTGGCCGGTCTTAGAAAGGGGCGGCTAAGCTAAATGTTCTTTGACATGTCACCTTCTTTTTTTGCTCAGGTCTGACCAGGCACAGGAACATGGTGAGCAGCACGGCTGCTCCTCTCATGGAGACACATTTTCATCTAGAGGGGCAAGGACAATTTTGGAACATGGCCAGTGGGGATCCATGCCTCAAAACTGGATGAGGGAACCTGATCAGCCTAACAAATTCAAGAAGAGCCCGTTGGATTCATGGGGATATGTTGCAGAGAACTCTGATTTATACATTCAAATGAACCATTATTACTTTCAGGTTTTGATAGGTGTTTGTGTCACCATCAGGAGCCCCAGGAAGGAAGATGTGATGCCTGTTCACAATTAATGGAGGTATCTGGTCTCTCCTACCTCCACAGAGGGCGCGCTTCTGCACAATTATGGAGAACTCCACTGAATCGGTAAGGCCTGAACATCTCCTCACCATGCTAATGGCCCTGTCTCTGTGGATTTGTTAATATCCCTATAAAAAGAATATTTGCACTGCTATTTTAGGATCCATTGGAGGAATCCCTTCCAGCAGAAAGCCGGGACAGCCTCCCAGGAGAGAGAGAGAGGTGGAGATTCCCTATCTATGCAGGTAGGTAACACGTTGAAGGGAGAAGGTCCCGCTGGTTCACAAGGGGCTTTGGTGGAAAAGATGGACAGGGTGAGTGACTCATCTTGGAAAGGGGAAGCTGAGCAAGCTTGATTCCTTAAACTTCTCACCTTCTACCTCTGGACAAGACTCTAACGGGAGAAGACCAGGACACAGAAGAAGAGCTCTCTCCCAACGGGGAGAAAACACCTTCCTCAGAGATAAGATTTTGGCAATGGGGCCGAAGGAGGCTATGCCATAAATCCTGATGGTGGAGGGAAGAAATTGTGTAATATTTCACCTTAACCTTAAGGCTTCCAAAGGTCCTCTTGCTGTCGGCACATAGGGGTTGTAGGCACCCTATGCTTTAGCCATCTTATTGAGGTGCAGAGACCTTTGGATTTAGCCTCCATACTGTCATTTGCAGGACTCCATGACAGTCCTGGTGGGCTCCAGAATCAGCAGCCTGGAGGATGTGGACTTCCTATCTGACCTTCCGGTTGAGGAGTCTGAGGGAAGCTGGGAGGATGCTGCAGCGGTTTCTGATGCTAGCGATTCCTCCAGTCCATGGGTAAGAAAGACAAAGTGTTTTCTGATGGGGGGGGGGATGGAGGTCCTCTATTCACTTCTCCTAAACTGAGTGAACTGTGGTGGAGGACTCTGGGAAGTGGAGCTAGGTGACACCTGGCCCTTGGGACAACATACGTAGGCTAACTATATGCACCCATGTGCATATAGTTTGGTGCCATTGGTTCCTTTGCCAAAAATCAACAGGGAGGGTACATGGCAGTGTACCAAATGAATGTGACCCACCCTGATTAGGCCTTTCCTTTTTGTGTGTCATCCTTTCCAGCACTTCATGCAGGGCTTTAACAGGCAAAGAGTAGAGAGCCTGCTTTTCTGCAGTAGAGCTGGGCTGGAAGTGAGGATTGCTTTTTAAATCCAGAGATTATGCAGCAGGAGAAGCATTGTTTTGATCAGGGATCCCTGTTAGGATATGGGGTGAGCCTAACAGGTTGTCCAGGCAATATATGTGTTCTGTGACTTTAACATGAATATGTATAATATGACTTTAAATTTTACTGCTGTATCATTGTAATGCTGAGTCATGCTGTAATTAGATAATCACAACTTGTAAACATATTTAAGAAGGGAACTGTAATGTAGTCAGTTGATGACATGCTACCATTGTGGGTAGATTTGCTACCATTGTGCTATCATCGTTGATGGATCTGCTACCATCGTGGTTTGTTACCAGAGTGAACTTGTTATTCTAACCAACTACTGTTTGTATTGTAAGAAGATTTTTGTACCACTTGACTGATTTAACTGGCAAAGTCTTGGATCGTTGAAAAACTATGAGATTGTTTTTTCACTATAAGGTAAACTTTTGATAAATCAGTTTGCACGTATCTTATTCATTGCTCTCAGAAACGTTTTCTCTGTGTTCTATACTCTGCTGGTTGGTAACACGACAATATCCTTAACAATCCCCATTCAATAGGCCCTCTTTTAGGAATGCTGAGTTTCTTTTGCCCCGATGCCTAAAGAGGAACCATTGTCATTCACGGGATTCTCCCAAAGAAGTGGAAGTCACCCTAGAAGGTCTCAGCAGCCTGAAAGAGGACTCCCTGGACTCCACTCTCTAATTCAAAGAGGTATCTGTTTCAGATTCTTCATGGATCACCGCATTGTCATGTCGAAAAGTCTTGTGCAGTTCAATGACGCAGTGAGCCATACTCTGCAGGGTTACTCAAGGCAGACAGTTCATAGTGGAGGGTCCTAACACAAGGTGACCCAGTGGAGAAGCAGATGGCAACCCTCTCCAGTATCCTTACTAAGAAAACCCAATGAAAGGTATCAAAAGGATACAAGCCATGATGCCAGAAAACGACGGTCTCAGATTGGAAGGTGCCTAATCCGCTAACTGGGAAGACCAGAGGGGAATTATAAGAAACTCCAGAAAGAGCCGAATTCTGCAATTATCTGAGCACAGGTAGGGCAGGGAGAAGGCGGGAGCAGTGAAGTTCAGTCCGATTACTTGTGAGACGTAAATCTCGCCCTTCTTGATGGGCTGCACCAGAAGTTGGCTATTTAGCACAACAGACAGACGGGGCAGATGCTGTGAACGTGCTCATGAGCAGGGGGTGGACTAGAAGACCTCCACGGTCCCCTCCAACTCTGTTATTCTGTCTGCCTATAGGACGGCTTCAGCAAGGGAGGTATGGAGATGGAGGGCAGAATCACCCCCACCTACAAAGCCCTGCACGGAGCTTCTTTTCCCTGGATGGGGATGGATGGATGTCTTTTTGTTGTTTTTCTTCTTGTTATTGTTGCTGCTGATCTTGTTCTTGTTCTGAGATTTTTTCAATTTGTTATCATTTGATCTATATTGTTAATGCTAAAAGATAAAAGCAACACTTAAATAAAGTTGTTCATTGGCCACAATTATTTTCCTTTAGCTATCAATATAGCATTCAGTGGGTAGAATGATAAATACTTGTATAACATCGTATACAGTAAAACTACCAAAACACTTTATATACACTAATTTATATTTAGGCCTATTGTCATTTCACTTTTCTTAGGGACAGGTTGAACTTTAGAACCTATAACTCTCAATGACGGAGAGCAGCTACTATATTAGATAATTAGATAAATGGCAAAAACGTTGGGATAGGAATTGCAAACTGACAATGGCTACTGCATATAAGGAAAACCTTTATAAAATGTTTTAGAGGTGGCAATTGCCACCGGCAAGGCTAGCAAAAATGTTCAACACCATGTCCGCCAAATGTTGGAAATGCAATCAGACTCTAGGTACTTATTATCATACGTGGTGGACAGGTAGGAAAGGAAGAAAATATTGGATGAAAATACATATATGGTTGGAAAAGATGACTAAGCAGCATATTGATTTAAAACAATATTTTTGTTAGATATAATACCCAAAAGCTATGACATATTGGAAAAATGAGAACACCCCATCTGATGAAAATATAATTTAGAAAATACTGGATTGTGCAGAGATGGATAGATTGACATTGAAAATAAAAGATAAAGGAGATTCAGAGTATTATTTCATGTGAAATAGGTTTTTCTCAATGGTTAGAGATGAGAGGTTGACATTAGATGAAGAAAGAACATTACTATATTCAAGTAAAATATGAATGTGGTTTATAGCTATAAGTATGCTAATATCAATAGATAACCTGGCATGAAGAATATCCATGCATGGCGATTTCAATTAAACTGTAAACAAAATTTCTACTGCAAATGAATGGCAATGTAGGATATTTTGCTTCAATCTTGTCCTCTCAGGAACCTTATTAATTGGTAGTACATTTTCAATTGAAAATGGTTGCTTCAAGTTTACTAAGAATTGAGAACATAAGAGGACCACAAAAGTTCACTCTTTTGCATTACTCACAATTGTTTCCCAGAAACTCAGGAATATAATTTGTTTTTCTTTGGGTGTAGGCTATGCACCGAGCTGAAATTTTTTTTTCCTTAGGCTCTCCGGCACTTGAGAAATCATTAAATAATGATCCGAAGATGTGAAAAACTGAACTCAGTACCCTCTGAATGAAAATATGCTCTGCCACTTCTTTTCTTAAATGGAGCCTGCAGAACTTCTGAAGGCAAATCATTCCACTGGTAAATAGTCCTAGCTGTTAGGAAGTTTCTCCTTAGTTCTAGGTTCCCCCCCTCCTTGATTAGTTTCCATCCATTGTTCCTTGTCTTGAAGGGCTGCCACAGAGAAGAGGGTGTTGATCCTCCAAAGCAGCTGAGGGAAGGACACGGAGCAGCGGATGGAAGCTCATCAGAGAGAGATCCAACCCTGGAAATAAGGAGGAATTTCCTCACACTGACAACCGTTAAGCAGTGGAACAGTTTGTTTCCAAGACTTCTTTGTGCTCCATTGTTGAGATTTTCAAGAAAAAATTGGGCAATCATTTATCTGAGATGGCAGGAGGAGCCCTTCCTTGGGCAGGGACTTAGACTAAAAGTCGCTTCCTCCCTAGGGTGCCATGATTCCCTCTGTGCTTTGTGCCACAATGATGGTGCTTCTACGTTGTTCGTGAACAGACCACTTCCCACATGAAACCCAGAGGCCAAAGGCTCCCGAGGGAGTCAGCCATCAGCCACTCCTAGACCCAGCTGAGCTGCCATTCTGATGTAGGTATAAAAAATGGCTATTGTTTAACTGTTGCCGAGGGAACGAATTGCCCTGAAAAACCACCAGCCACTGCACAGCTGCTCATTCTCCCTTCGTGCAGTGATCGTACAAGCACTTCGTTGGTCATGGCTGTGAGAAGGTTTTTGAGGGTAAGTGTGGCCATCTCAGCTGCCAGGAAACTGGTAGCGGGGGAGAAAGTCAACTCAGTGCTGACTGACAGGTGTCTATTTCTCTTCTCTTTACAGAACATCTGGAAAAGGTGCGAACACCTTTTCTGTTGCCGGAAGAGCAACACGGAAGACCTTCCTGTGCCTCCTGACAGGTACCACCCTCTTCTCCTTAAACCCTGGGTATGGTGGGGCAACACGGATGGGCTGCAGAGTTTCAGGGGCAAAAAGATGGGCAGGCTTACTGGCTAGGTTGAGAAAGGAGAGGGTCAGCTAGATGTATCTTCTTTGACATGTCACCTTCTTCTTCTTTTGGTCAGGACCGAAGAGGCACAGGAAGCGGATGACCAGCAGGGAGAATGGGAGACACATTTTCATGTGTCTGATGGAGACGTCTCTTCCTTGCCTGGGGTAAGGATGCTTCAGCAACATGGGCAGTGGGGGTTCATTCTTCAAAACCGGGCAGGTTAAGGGAAGAATTCCCCCTTGGTGGGAACCTGGCCAGCCGAGAAAACTGAAGAAGATCGCCTTGTTTCATACCTTCAATGAATGAATGGTTAATTGCAGGTTGTGATGGGTGGTCCTGCCACCGCCCGGAGTCCCAGGAAGGAAGATATCCGGCCCGTTCTCATTTCAAGGAGGTTAGTGTTCTCAGCTGAGGGATTCTGAGGAGAAGGGCTAGAAGAAAGGTTTGTAGAGGGGAAGCATCACTCCCCTCTGCCCGTACTTTTACTAAAAGAAGACTGACTCAAGCCCTTCGTTCTCTCCCCAGAAATGAGAGGACACCGAAGTGGACACCGCGGCTGACTACAATTTGGGAGACCTGCACTGAGTCGGTAAGGCCAGAGCAGCTCCTCCCTCTGGTAATGGCAGATGCCCTGTCTCTGTGCATTCGTTATCATGCCAATAGACCGAATACTTGCATTCTTATTTCAGGATCCATCGGGCGTGGAGGAGGGAGGTGCAGGAGGAGACAGTGCCTGTCTTTCAGGGTAGGTAACACTTTCGAGGGTGAAACTTTAGCAGAAGGGAGGCATCTTTGCCTCTGCCTCTGCTAAAGGAAGAAGGACTCGGCAATTTCACCGCCAGGCCAAGCCCCTTAGCAGGCCAGCTGGAAGGGTTCTTAGAGCCTCCACATGACCCCTCTTTCAAAAGGGCCATGGCTACTTTTGATCTTTGGCCTCTTCGTTTTCTCCCCCCAGAGAGGAAAGGCAAGAGCACTGGAGGTCGCGGCTGTCCACCAGTTTGGAGGCCTGCACTGAGTTGGTAAGTCCTGGACAGATCTTCCCCATCTGAAAAGAAGTCCTGTCTCTGTGGATTTCTTGGTATGCCAAGAGACGGCATCTTTGGCTTTTGATTTCAGGAACCACAAGACCAACCGGTGCAGGCGGAGATCTCTCCTGAGCTTTTTGAGACATCTTCAGAGGTAAGAAAGTTTTGGCTATGGGAAGTGGGAGAAATTGGGCTATAGAGCCTTCTAAGCTTAAGGCTTGGAAAGGCTCTCTTGCTGTTGGCCCATAGAGCCATAGGAATCTTATTGGGACACAGAAAGTTTAGCAACCCTCCTGTCATTTGCAGGATTCGCTGACAGTCCTGGCGGGCTCCAGGACCAGCAGCCTCTGGGACGTGGACTCCCTCGCTGACCTTCTGGAGGAGGAATCTGAGGACAGCTGGGACCAGGATGCGGAGGCTTCTTCCAGTCCATGGGTAAGAAAGACAAAGGGTTTTCGATTGGGAGGTCTGGTGGGATGGCTTCCTTTGCTACAAAGTAGCAGAGACTGGTGTCCTAAATGGGAAATGGGATCCCCATTCAATAGGCCCTCTTTTAGGAATTCTGTTTTTTTTTCCTCTGATGGCTAAAGAGGAATGACTGTCATTCACAGGATTCTCCAGAGGAAGGGGAAGACACCCTGGAGGATCTCAGTAGCCTGGAAGAGGACATCCTGGACACCCTGGAACGTCTTCTTCAATGAGAAGAGGTATCTATTTTACCTTCTACACGGGTCAATGCCTTGCCTTGCGAAGCTCAAAGAAGCAATGAGCTATGCTGTGCAGGGCCAGTTAGGTCAGATAGGTCATAGTCGAGGGTGCTTACACAACATGGCCAGCACCATCGAAGGAAATGGCAACCCTCTCCGGTATCCTTAGTAAGAAAACCCCAGGAAAAATATCTAAGGGCTACGATGCCAGAAGATGAGCCCCTCAGATTGGAAGAGTGGAGGGCAATTACAAGTAGCTCCAGAAAGAGCAAAGTGGACCTAACGATAGCCTTTGATTCCTCACTCAGATGCTTCCTCAGATTCGTCTCCAGAGGTCAGCTTGAAGGTGGAGGAGGAACCAGCACCAGCCACCTCAGGAGGTGAGTTGGTCAATAGCTCTGAGTAGCCTGCTGAGAGTGATTTGGCTGAAATAACAGCTGGAAGGTGATGCTGGGAACGTGTTCATGGGAAGGGGGTTGGACTAGAAGACCTCCAAGGTCCCTTCAAACTCTTTTATTCTGTCTGCCTATAGGATGGCTTCAGCAACGTAGGGTATTGGTGTCGTCCGCCACCAACGTGCAGAGCTGGCAGCGGAGTCCGACAGTGAGGAGGCTGAGGAAGAACACGGGCCAGTCCAGGAGGCTGGGGAAAGCCCGGATCTTTACAACTGCTTCGCAACGGGATCGCCAAGAAGTGACGAGGACAATCGGCGCCGGGGCCTGCCCCAAGACCACAGAAACCGTGGTCGGGAAACGCCCTGAGCCCTATCTAGGGGAGACCCTGGGTCAGGTGCACAACAACACGAGGGGACGTGGAGCCCCAACCCTCCTGCCACTTAACCTTGGCGGCAAAAGTATTCTTGTCAATAGTCTGCAGGGGACTCCGGCTTACACATTGGTTGACTCTGGAGCTACAACTAACTTTATGGACATGGGGTTTGCAGTCACTCAGTGTCCAGTGCATCCTACCGTGTTTGTGGAGACCATTGATGGCCTGGTGCTTCTGTCTGGGCCTATTAACCGCCACACTCACCCTTGTACCTGACCATCGGGTCTCATGAGGACGCTATTCAGTTTTATTTTACCTCCGGCCTACATTTTCTCGTGGTTTTGGGCTTGGCTTGGCTCAGGAAATACGACTCACAGATCTATTGGTCCCAGAACTTCATCTCTTTTCTGAGCTGGCAATGGGTGGACCTCATCTGCCAAGTCTGCGCAGGCCAGGGGCTGGGTCCAACTGGGGTGTCCTTGCCTTCCGACCTCAAGGACTTTGAGGATGTTTTCAGCGAGCAGGACCAATTGCCCCCGCACCAACCATAAGACTATCCCATTGTTTTGATTCTGGATGCTCCATTCCCAGTGTGGCGTTTGTATTCAATGTTGGAACCTGAATTGGCTGCATCATGGGACTTTATGGACAAAAACCTTTTATCTGGCCCTCATCGTTGCCACTGTCCGCCCCAGTCCTGTTCGTGAAAAAGAAGACTGGAGACTTGTGGCTTTGTTGCAACTACCGCAAGTTAAATGCCATCCCAATGCGCACCCAGTATCCTCTGCTCCTTATTCCTGAACTCTTGGAACGGCTTTTAGAGGCTGCTGTGTTCACTAAATTGGACTTGCGAGGAGTTTATAATCTTGTTTGGATCGTCCCAAGGATGAATGGAAGACGGCGTTTGGCACTCATTCTGGACATTTTGAGCATACGGTCATGCCTTTTGGGCTGACCAATGCTCCTGCCACCTTCCAACATTTCATGAATGACATTTTTAGGGACCTCTTGGACAAGTTTGTTGTAATTTATTTAGATCATCTACTCTCCTTCCCGGGAGAACCACCAACAGCATCTCCCCCTGCTCCTGCAACATCTTCGGGAGTATCATCTGTATGGTAAACTAGAGAAATGCCAGTTTTTCCAGTCCACTGTTGAGTTCCTGGGCATTGAATCCCTCCCGAGGGCATTGCCATGGAGTCGAGCAAGCTGGAGTCTTTGCGTAGTTGGCAAGCGCCTTGGTGAGTGAAGGATATCCAGTGGCTCCTCGGGTTCGCCAACTACTATTGGACCTTTATCCCCGGCTTTGCTGCCTGGACCACGCCCATCACTCGGCTTCTGCAGAAAAAGGCCCCGTTCCGGGAGGTTACCCCCGAGCAGCAGGCATTCCAGGCCTTGAAACAGGCCTTCATGAAGGAGCCTATCTTGAAGCATCCTGACCACCACTGTCTGTTTGGGGTAGAAGCAGATGCATCGGGTGTTGCTATTGCTGCGGTGTTGCTACAGGCTCGCACAGCAGGCGGTACCCTCTTCCCTTGCGCATATTTTTCACGGAAGCTCAACCCTTCCAAGTACAATTACACCATCTGGGAGAAGGTGGTACTGGCCATTAAGATGACGTTTGAGATCTGGAGACATCTTCTGGAGAGGGCCTGGCATCAAATGGAAGTCCGGACAGACCATAAAAACTTGGACTTACTACAGACCGCCCGGAAACTGAACCAACAGTAGATTCGGTGGTCCCTCTTCCTTGCCAGGTTCAATTTCTGCATTACCTACATCCTTAGTGGTCGCAACCAAAGGGTGGATGCGCTCTAGTGGAAACCAGAGTAGTCCCACATCAAAAACCTGCTTCTGCTCCTGACAGTGTTGCCTGTAGAGTCTTTCTCTGTGGTTTAGGAACCAGTGGATTTATGGGGTCAGATACGGGAAGCGCAGCGTCATGATGCCCACATGAAGAATGGAAGGAAGGGGTAGGGCCCGCCTCTCCAAGGATGTTTGATGAGGAACGCTTGCGGTACCGAGACAGGCTCTACGTGCTGGTGGGGCCGCTCTGGGGACTTATCTTGCCGCAGTGCCATGTTAATCCTGTGACGGGGCACTTTGGCCTCTTTAAGACACTGAATCTAGTTTCTCGCACTTTTGGTGGCCCCGATTGAGACACGATGTCCAGGCTTATGTCACATCTTGTGTTCACTGCTGACAGGCCAGGTCGGCAACCAGAGCCCCTTCAGGGCTGTTCCAGCCATTGCCAACACCAGAGAGAACCTAGGGTGCCATTTCCATGGACTTCTTGACAGAATTACCTCCGTCTTCCGGATTCATGACCGTGTTCGTGGTGGGCGACGTGCTGATGAAGATGGCACATTTCAATCCATGTTGGGGTTTACCAACGGCTCACGTCACCTCCCACATGTTTATCCAACATGCCTTCCGGCTGCACGGCCTACCTGATATGGTCGTTTGGGATAGAGATGCTCAATTTACTGCCCAATTTTGGAAAGGGCTGATGACAGCCTTTGATGTGAAAATGTGCCTGTCATCGGCACATCATCCGGATACCGACGTTGGGTCTGAGAAAGTTATTGACATTCTGGAACAATACCTGCTGCTGCTTCGTGAAAAAGCAACAAGATAATTGAGAGAGCAGAGTTCACGTTTAACAATTTGCAGCACACGCGCGACCCCTCCACACTCCCCCCAGTTTTGGCACGTGATGGCAAAAACGTTCCTCATCACTGCTGTAGGATATCTTGCTTGAGTCGGGGGCTGGACTAGAAGACCTCCAAGCTCCAAGTTGTTTTGAGAACCTGGCTTCTCCATTACTTTTGCTTGCCAGAAGGACGCAAAAGCTCATCACATGACCCTGGGAGAGTGCAACCGTCATAAAGATGAGTCAGTTGCCAAGTGTCTGAATATAGATCACGTGACCATGGGAATGATGCGATGGTCATTAAATATGAAAAACGGTCATAAGTCCATTTTTTCAATGGTGTTCTAACTTTGAACTGTTGTAACTCGAGAATCACCTGTACTTTCTGCAGCATCAAGCGGTGTATTGTCAATAAGAGGTGGAATTTTGTTCAGCGACTTCAGGCAGATCTGTCCTTGGAACATCCTGATGGTAGGCACAGAAAGCAAGTAGAACTGCTAGGCTGGCATAAACTTTGTATTCTACCGGAAAGGAGTTTTACAGACCAATACTCAGCTTACAGTATCTAACAGGCTATAATTTCATGCACGTGATGCTAAGTTTTTGCTACAATACATACGCCAGCATAATACTGTATATAATAAGATACACAAATGAGACAACTAAAATGGCAGGGAAAGTGCATGTCTTAACCTGGCACGAAGAATTTCCATGCATGGCCATTTCAATTGAACTGTAAACAAAAAATTGACCACAAGTGAATGGCAACGTAGCATACCTTGCTTGGATATGTCATGAGTTCCTGGGCAGACCCTAACTTCCAAACTGGTAACTCAGGGGTTACCTACCCTAGGCAAGCCCACCTCACCTTCTTTTGTTCTCCCCTTACCTGTAGTTCCACCTCCAGGGTACTTAAGGCCTCCTCACGTAGACACCGGCCTTGTTCCTGAAGATACCTGTAAGAAAGCAGACAAGTATTAATAAAGATATCCTTGATGAACCAATCCATGTGTCTTCATAAGTTATTGGGCCCAAACGCGATCCAAGATAACAAAATGGTAGCAGTCGATGGTTGGGCAACCCAATAACGAGAAGATATGCCAGAAAAGAATCGCAAGACAGAGGAGAGAAAAAAGCCACAAACAAGATCAGAAACAAAGAGGCTGGAAAAACAACAGCCCGCACTCGAAGACATGGCAGCAAAAACGACGTCGGAAGACGAAAGAGAAAATAGCCCCGAAATCTACTCATCGGACAATGAGCAGGGGCCGGATGACCTGAGCGGGGAAGAGCCCGAACGAGCAGACATCAGCAGGCTCAGACGCGAAATGCTGAGCCTACTGGAAACCCCCGCCACAGATGAAGACCTCGTGGCCGGCATCAGCAACCTCATCCGAAGCCGGGACGAGGCCAGAAGGAGCCAGGGACACAAAGCGGGACGGCCGGACACAAGCCCGGTAAACCCCCCCCCCTGAACAATTGCTACCTGAAAAGCCAGGGAGGCGATGCCGCACCAATCCTGGAGTGGTGGCCATCTTTAAACACGTGGCCAAAAAAGACGGCCGACCTCCAAAACATTAAATTTGAATATGCAAAATGGCTGGCCAATGAGATGCCGGAACCCCAAAAACTACAATATGGGGGCGATTCCACGGATGAAAGTGAGGAATCACCCCCCGAAGACACCTCTACCGAGCGGCAGGTGGAAAAAGCGATAAAAACGCTCACCGCCGCCTTTGGGCCTAAAATGAGAATTCTAAAGGGGCCCCCCAAGACGCCCAAAAAACCCAAAGGGGAAGGGAGAAGACCCCCCAACTTCCTACCGAGGGACGCGGACGCCGCTGGGGACCCACCGATGCCGCAGCGCCACCCGGCCGCGGTACGACACCCCACTCCCAAGCCACGCCTGCCGGAAAGGGCCGAATGGAGAGGATACTCACCGCCACCGTCAGGACCACCGCAGACGGGAACCAGGGGTCAGCCAGCAGAGAGAGCAGCCCTCCCGGACCACCGCTGGACATCTGGAGCCGGAGCAGAGGCCTACCCATCCTGGAGAAGTGGCCTCACCGGAGCAGTGACGAGAAGATCCTTCCCCGACGAAGCCACGACAGGAATGGACTCCGCGCATGCGCAGAAGATCCTGTGGACCAAGAAAGAAAAAAAAATGCAGAGGGATTTTTAAATTACCTACCAGCGTTCCTGAGCCATTCTGCTGCTATCAGCACGTCAAACACCATGGACAGCAACAGCCAGCTGTGAGTAACACACAAAATAACACAGGGAACTTACCAAATGGGTTCCCTACACTAAAAATGGAGGGATCAAACCTAATGGAGTGGTATCAACAATTCCAAGTCATCCTCTTAAAGGAAAATATGATGTTTTTCATCACTGATCCACCAGATAGACCCTGGACTTTTGAAATGGACTGCATGCACCACAAAGCGTTTTATCTGCTGATTTCCAGCACATCACCCACCATCTATTATAGTATTGAAAATGACTTAACTGTATTTGATATTGTTCAAAAAATGTTTGGTTACTTTTATAGTGACAGTGTAGCCACCACCACAAAAATCTCCAAAGACTTCTACTCAGCCAGAATCAAACCTGGGGTGTCAATGGGGGAACATTTGACGGAATGAAATGCAGCTAGGGCAGAACTACAACTGAGGGGGGAAATTGTCTCCGAACAAACAATGAAAAGCATTATACTTAACTCACTAGACCCTTCCTGGCAAACATTCCTCACACATCTAAACATCCTCAGCCTAGGGCACATGACAGTAGATAGCCTCTCCAACCTCCTGATTGCAGAAGACAATCACAGAAAAGGCCAACAAATAACTCACAGAGAACACAGACAGACACGGAGGGTAGCCTTTACAGACAACTCTTGAGATTCCACAGAATGTTACAACTGTGGATTAAGGAGACACTACAGACGAGACTGCACCAAGGGCAACAGAGATCGAAGTAAACACGAACAATGCAGTAGACACCCAGAAAGGCGCCACCACGACAACAGAATAAAGCGCAGAGACTCACCTAGGCCCTGGGAGAGAAAGGGGAACAGGGACAGTTCAAGGGATAGCCGGGACGGGTCGTTGTGCAGGGTAAGGGGGCCCACACACGAAACCCCACAAGACAGCAAACCAGGCGGAGAGGGATCCTGGTGGCTCATCGACTCTGGAGCCACCAACCACACCACATGCGACAGGGAGCTCCTCTCTTCCTTCACAAAGGAAGACTACCTAATTAAAGTAGCAAACCAAAGTGATGTAAGGGTAACAGGGAAAGGCAACGTAGTACTCCCCAACATGGGCAGAATAGAGGGGGTATTACTAGTACCTGAGATACCCCACAACATACTTGCCTCCCTGAAACTCAGCAAGGAAGCAGGGATAGAGATCAGCATCAAGGAGGGAGGAATCACCATGGCCAGGGATAATAAAACCATTGGGAAAATCACAGTCAGAGGGAGGCTGCCTTATTTTCATGCAACCAAAGCTGACTCACATAACGAAGATACCGACACGGGAGGTGAAACAAAAGGGGGCAAACCCAAGGGCAATGAGAAACAAGAAAGAGAGGATGCACACCCTCACAAGGGAGGCACACAAGGCACAGGGAAGATCAATTTAGGGAAGCCCCTCCATGATGAGTTCGCACATCTGCTCCACCGCAGACTAGGGCACGCCAGCTTCCCAGTTATCCAAAAGGTTGCCAGTTGTACTGAGGAATCCAAAATAAAGAACTGTGAAACTTACTTGGACTGCTCTGTATGTAAATGCTCTAAGCTCAAGGTGGCCCCCAGGTCCAAAAAGGCCACACGCTCTACCAACCACACATTTGCAATGGTACACATGGACCTCGTAGGCCCCCTGAAGCTGTCCATAAAGTATGGCAAGAGGTTCTTCCTAACCATAGTGGACGATTACAGTCGTTACGGCTTCGTATATACACTAAGACACAAAAACGAGACTTACCAGAAATTCAAAGAATTCTATAAACGGGTAGAAATACAACACGACACAAAAATAAAGAAAATAATGACAGATAGAGGATCAGAATTCCTATCTGGAGACTTCTCACATTGGTTGAAGTCAAAGGGTGTTCTGCATTTTACATCTTCGCCTTTCTCAGCTTTTCAGAATCGGGGGGGGCAGAATGAAAAAATTCCACCCTGCAGACAATGATGAGATGCGTCCTCGAGGACGCTGGACTAGGCCAACACTACTGGACCGAAGCCCTAGTCTACTCTAACTACACCATCAACAGGCTCTGGTCCACTGTACTAGACAAGACACCTTATGAAATCACGTACAACAAAAAACCACAGATATCTCACCTGCACATTTTTGGGGTCACTGCAGACGTACACATACCAAAATAACTACGCAGAAAGGGAGACAAGATATCTAAACGACTCAGATTCATGGGCTATGAGCCAAGCACAAAGGGATTCAGGTTCATAGATAGTAATAATAGATTCATCATCTCCAGAACTGCCACATTCCACGAACAGGCAAACTGGTCAAGAATACACCTGAATGAACTACAACACCAGATAGAAGCCAATCACAACAAGCAAGGCAAAAGTGATCACCCCGACATAGACTACACACACACAAGGGAAGAGAAATCAGAACAACAGGGAGGCAAAAACACAACACAGAAGTCAAGCCAAAATAAACAGAAGGTAGACTCACTCACCAACAGAGAAGCGAGGTACATGCACGACATGGAGACCCTACCAGGTAGGCCAGTCAGGGCCAATAGAAACCAAATGCCCAAGAGACTCAATGACTACGTCATGCACCTACAATCCAGCCCCATCACCCCCGAAACATACGATGACGCCGACTGGGCCGGTGACACAAAGAGCAGGAAAAGTACCTCAGGGTACATCTTCCTGAATGACTGTCCCGTATACTGGTACACCGGTAAGCAGAATCTCGTGGCCACATCCACCACTGAGGCTGAATACATATGCTTATCCAAGGCCATAACCAGCCTCATATGGTTCGACGAGCTACTCACCAATATCTGGGCAGAACCCACACACCCCATTCACATATTTGAGGATAACAAGGCAGCCATAGAAATATCCACCTCAGATGCTATCGGTCATAGGTCTAGGCATATAGACATCAAACATAAACACGTGAGACAATTCCATAAGTCAGGATTCATCACCATCATACACTGTGACACAGAACACCAGACAGCAGACATACTCACAAAGCCTCTACAACACAAGCAACATTCATACTTTACATCTAGGCTTTGTGTCACACCCGTAAACCCACATCAATCAGGGCCAATCAACCTCAGGGGTGGGCATTTAGAGGGGGATTTGTCACGAGTAAATGCCCTCCCTGGGCAGACCCTAACTTCCAAACTGGTAACTCAGGGGTTAACTACCCTAGGCAAGCCCACCTCCCCTTCTTTTGTTCTCCCCTTACCTATAGCTCCACCTCCAGGGTACTTAAGGCCTCCTCACGTAGACACCGGCCTTGTTCCTGAAGATACCTGTAAGAAAGCAGACAAGCATTAAAAAAGATATCCTTGATGAACCAATCCATGTGTCTTCATAAGTTATTGGGCCCAAACTCGATCCAAGGGAACAGGATATTGTGCTCTCAGGAATCTTGTTAATTGGTACATTTTCAATTGAAAAGGAAAAGTTGATTTACGTTTACTAAGAATTGAGAATATAAGAGGACCATGAAAGTTCATTCTTCTGCTTTACTCACAATAGTTTCTCAGAAACTCAAAATTGTCTCCACTCTTCTTTGTTCCTCAGGATCACCATCTAAATGGGAAAGAAATTCCTATTTAATTCCTCCGTCTGATGGTCAACCAGACTGACCTTCTCTATTAGGAATCATAAACCCATCTGTTGAAATAGCGCCCCCCCCCCAAATGTTATTGGCACATGCTCACTATAAATCGCTTCTATCTAGCTAGGGCAATTCTGAGGCCAATTTATACCTTTTTTCTTCCCCACTTCCTAATTAAAAGCAATTTGGGGGATTATTTATTACATATTCAAGGAGCAATGATGATGTTTTTCTATAAATTCTTAAACAAAATAACTAACCTGGATCCTTTCTTGGAATATGCATTTACAGTACTTATGAAAGAAAGGTTCTATATTGACCATATAATCACAGACTGGAAGGTCAAATCCTGAAGAGACATTTATCAGAAGCCATTAATGTCATCTAGAAGCTGAATTTAACAGAATAACAGAGTTGGAAGGGACCTTGGAGGTCTTCTAGCCCAACTCCCTGGTCAAGCAGGAGACCATGGACCATTTCAGACAAATGGCTGTCCAATCTCTTCTTTAAAACCTCACTGATAGAACAGCCATCCATTCTGCAGAAAACCTGTTCCAGTGGTTAATTGTTCTTCCGATCGGGAAGTTTCTCCTTCGTTCTAGGTTGATCCTCTCCTTCATCACTTTCCACCTGTTACAGCCACTTCTCTGTGACAACCCCTCCGATGTTGGAAGACTGCTATCATGTCACCCATAGTCTTTATCTTTCTTAGATATAGCCAGTTCCTGCAACCCTTCATCATATGTTTTAGTCTCCAGCCCCCTAATCATCTTGATTGTTCTTCTCTGCACCCTTTCTAGAGACTCAGCATCTTTGTTGTATTGGGCTGGCCAAAACTGGAGATAATATTCCAAAATATGCTCTTATTAAAGCAATGTGGTATGTATCTTCTTCCATTTCCTGATCTCTACACCACCACCACCACCACCACCACCACCGGCACCAAGGCATTAAAACGTGGCTGTTTTCCCTCCCCTTGGGGCAGGATGTTTTTCAGTGGACGTAGTTTTTCATCTGAACGTGTAAGCTTCCTCTGGTGTGATGCGTTTTTTTGGTTGTTGATGATGCCGATAATATTGCTTACTACCCAAAGTCATATGTCATATGGGTGGCTAGATACATTGAAATAAATAAAATTGTCTTGATTATCTAGTGATAACTTCCAAGTTATTCGCATTTTTCAAGTTTCCCATATCTCAGCTGCCACTCAAGCACTCCTCTAGGCCATGGACCACAGTAACCGACCTACTCAAATATTCTGTACGAAGGATGTGTTGTCAAAATGAAATAGAAGAATGCAAGAATGAATCCTCCTGGGAATGCATCAATACAGAAGAGATATTAGATTTTTAAGAGACACCAATTATTTTAATCAGTGCAATCTGCTGTTCCTATTGCCATATGATCAGAACAGCAAAAGCAAGAGTTCAATAGGTCTCTCACTAACCAATTATGGAAAACGTGCTACTTGCCATTTCCACAATTCTTCTCAAAAAGTCCATTCACTGGGTAAATCCACTGCATCTGACGACAGAGCTGCAACTGTTTTACCATAATGTCCTGCAAAACAGAGAAAGGCACAATAAAAAGGAAAGTCCAAGAGGTCCTTTAATATGATGAGATAATTAAATGAAGTGCTAATGTCTTTAGCTCTTTCCTGCCTTCATTAAGCTGTTGTTTTAGTAGAGTGTATTAAGAGGAAACTAAAAACCTAGCAAAATTATACTGTGTGTGTTATGTATATAACTTTGGCGGGAAATTTAAACAACAATAGGTCATTTGTGATTGGTCAGCTCCCGGCCCATCAAGGTATATTGACTGTACCTCCAGCTGAAGTCTCACTCTAAATTAAAGAGCTGTTGTTACGCACTTGTTGCTCCTGCCTCTTCATTCCCATGACTCAACGTTGGCGACGAAGGTAGGATTGAGGCAATGAGAAGCAAGCCGGAAAAGAGCTAACAACAGCGGATTCAGCCAGGCTGACGAGCCCCGTAGATGGCAGGACTACCACGATGTCTGCCTATGTACCACCAAAGCCTTTCGACCCAGCCAGAGAGAAGTGGGGGTCGTATATGACTCGGTTTGAGTGTTCCCTGGAAGTCAGCGACATGCAGGGCCTCCCCGACAACCGGAACAGAGCCCTATTCCTCAGCCACTGCGGACCGGAGGTCTTCGACATGGCTGAATCACTTTCGGAACCGACTCCGGTTCAGACTATATTGTGGGAAGCCTCACTTAGGGCACATTACCAACAACTACCGGTAGATGGCGCTACCGTGGAGGCACAGACTGTAGTAACTCACAAAGGTGCCTTCAAATGTACCAGGCTGCATTTTGGAGTCAGCATAGCCCCCGGACTATTCCAAAGTACCATGGAGCGTCTGTTACAAGGACTGCCAGGGGTGGTGCCTTATTTTGATGATGTCCTCATCAAAGGAAGGAAGGGAAGATAAATTAGAGTAGGAGTGAGGGTAAGAGAGGGAGGAAGAGAGGAGGAGGAGGAGGAGAAAGGAAAGGAAGTAGGGAGGAGAAGAAGGGGGGGAGAGAAAGTAAGAAGGAAAGAAAAAAGAGAAGAGGTAGGTTTGAGGAGAAAGATTGCTGTGCAATAAAAAAGATGAAAGGGAAGAAAGCCAACCCCAAACAAATATAAAGATATTAAGATAAAGAATGAATTGTTAAACTTTAAAGAATGAAAGAGAACAAATATGAATAAATAGCAATAATTAGAAACACACATACAAACATACAATGTATTTTCTTTGAACAGAGTATTTGGCCGGTTCACAAATTTAAACAGTGTTTAGTCATTTCAATTAAATTTACAATTTCTGTATTTCCTTTTTGCCATACTTATTCCTCTCCTATTTTTTTAAAAAAACCAATATTACCCTTCATCCTCATCTCTAATCTTCGTCAAATTCAATTTTCCCTTCTATTCTATATTATACCCCTTCCCATTGTCATCTATTTTTATATCCATCCTCACATTGGTTAATTATGTAATATTCCAGTTGTTGAATACAAATTCAACATTTTAATATAAATCAATTAGTTATATAATGATCTTTTTTGTATATTAATCAATATGAACATGAATATTCCAATTATTTCCATGCAATCCAAATTCTTACAAATCAATTCATTATATTTACCAATAATAACCAAATAATTTCCCCCATATATTCCTCCAAACCACAACCATTGCTGCTTTCAACGCAATATACAATTAATAGTATCTCAATTATTACAACTCCCTAGTTAAACAGAGCTTTTTTTCTTTTGTGTTTTAAAATCTTGAACTCTCCTCTTTTGCCCTAATTTTCCCATTGTTTGCAGTTTTGCACGTACCTCTTTTGGTGAGGAAAAAGAAAAAGAAATCACTCTCTGCCTCATTTTGTCACGTTGCAACAAAGACCCTGCTTTACTTTCAGTTTTGCTTTTTCAGCATAGCTAGGGGTAAAAAAATGCTCCAACACTGTTTGCACCTGGCAAAAGACCCCTGCGCAAAACAGGTGAGAGCAAATCAGCTGAGAGTTGGGAGACCAATCTAATCAATTTGTGGTAATTAACCTATACTAAAGCTGACAGAGGCTGGTTTTTTTTATTTTTGCAGGCACCGGTCTACTCATTTCTTTTCTTTTAACACGCATCAGCTGTAGGGCGGCCCTTTGAAGCCCCGCGGCAAGAGGTTAAACAATTATGGAACATGGCCAGTGGGGATCCATGCCTCAAAACTGGATGGGGGAACCTGATCAGCCTAACAAATTCAAGAAGAGCCCGTTGGATTCATGGGGATATGTTGCAGAGAACTTTGATTTATACATTCAAATGAACCATTATTACTTTCAGGTTTTGATAGGTGTTTGTGTCACCATCAGGAGCCCCAGGAAGGAAGATGTGATGCCTGTTCACAATTAATGGAGGTATCTGGTCTCTCATACCTCCACGGAGGGCGCGCTTCTGCACAATTATGGAGAACTCCACTGAATCGGTAAGGCCTGAACATCTCCTCACCATCCTAATGGCCGTGTCTCTTTTGATTTGTTAATATGCCTATAAAAAGAATATTTGCACTGCTATTTTAGGATCCATTGGAGGAATCCCTTCCAGCAGAAAGCCTGGACAGCCTCCCAGGAGAGAGAGAGAGAGGTGGAGATTCCCTATCTATGCAGGTAGGTAACACGTTGAAGGGAGACGGTCCCGCTGGTTCACAAGGGTCTTTGGTGGAAAAGATGGACAGGGTGAGTGACTCATCTTGGAAAGGGGAAGCTGAGCAAGCTTGATTCCTTAAACTTCTCACCTTCTACCTCTGGACAAGACTCTAACGGGAGAAGACCAGGACACAGAAGAAGAGCTCTCTCCCAATGGGGAGAAAACACCTTCCTCAGAGATAAGATTTTGGCAATGGGGCCGAAGGAGGCTATGCCATAAATCCTGATGGTGGAGGGAAGAAATTGTGTAATATTTCACCTTAACCTTAAGGCTTCCAAAGGTCCTCTTGCTGTCGGCACATAGGGGGGTTGTATGCACCCTATGCTTTAGACATCTTATTGAGGTGCAGAGACCTTTGGATTTAGCCTCCATACTGTCATTTGCAGGACTCCATGACAGTCCTGGTGGGCTCCAGAATCAGCAGCCTGGAGGATGTGGACTTCCTATCTGACCTTCCGGTTGAGGAGTCTGAGGGAAGCTGGGAGGATGCTGCAGCGGCTTCTGATGCTAGCGATTCCTCCAGTCCATGGGTAAGAAAGACAAAGTGTTTTCTGATGGGGAGGGATGGAGGTCCTCTATTCACTTCTCCTAAACTGAGTGAACTGTGCTGGAGCACTCTGGGAAGTGGAGCTAGGTGACACCTGGCCTTTGGGACAACATACGTAGGCTAACTATATGCACCCACGTGCATATAGTTTGGTGCCATTGGTTCCTTTGCCAAAAATCAACAGGGAGGGTACATGGCAGTGTACCAAATGAATGTGACCCACCCTGATTAGGCCTTTCCTTTTTGTGTGTCATCCTTTCCAGCACTTCATGCAGGGCTTTAACAGGCAAAAAGTAGAGAGCCTGCTTTTCTGCAGTAGAGCTGGGCTGGAAGTGAGGATTGCTTTTTAAATCCAGAGATTATGCAGCAGGAGAAGCAGGTGGACTAGAAGACTTCCACGGTCCCCTCCAACTCTGTTATTCTGTCTGCCTATAGGACGGCTTCAGCAAGGGAGGTATGGAGATGGAGGGCAGAATCACCCCCACCTACAAAGCTCTGCACGGAGCTTCTTTTCCCTGGATGGGGATGGATGGATGTCTTTTTGTTGTTTTTCTTCTTGTTATTGTTGCTGCTGATCTTGTTCTTGTTCTGAGATTTTTTCAATTTGTTATCATTTTATCTATATTGTTAATACCAAAAGATAAAAGCAACACTTAAATAAAGTTGTTCATTGGCCACAATTATTTTCCTTTAGCTATCAATGTAGCATTCAGTGGGTAGAATGATAAATAATTGTATAACATCGTATACAGTAAAACTACCAAAACACTTTATATACACTAATTTATATTTAGGCCTATTGTCATTTCACTTTTCTTAGGGACAGGTTGAACTTTAGAACCTATAACTCTCAATGACGGAGAGCAGCTACTATATTAGATAATTAGATAAATGGCAAAAACGTTGGGATAGGAATTGTCAACTGACAATGGCTACTGCATATAAGGAAAACCTTTATAAAATGTTTTATAGGTGGCAATTGCCACCGGCAAGACTAGCAAAAATGTTCAACACCATGTCCGCCAAATGTTAGAAATGCAATCAGACTCTAGGTACTTATTATCATATGTGGTGGACAGGTAGGAAAGGAAGAAAATATTGGATGAAAATACAAATATGGTTGGAAAAGATGACTAAGCAGCATTTTGATTTAAAACCAGAAATATTTTTGTTAGATATAATACCCAAAAGCTATGACATATTGGAAAAATGAGAACATCCCATCTGATGAAAATATAATTTAGAAAATACTGGATTGTGCAGAGATGGATAGATTGACATTGAAAATAAAAGATAAAGGAGATTCAGAGTATTATTTCATGTGAAATAGGTTTTTCTCAATGGTTAGAGATGAGAGGTAGACATTAGATGAAGAAAGAACATTACTATATTCAAGTAAAATATGAATGTGGTTTATAGCTATAAGTATGCTAATATCAATAGATAACTTGGCATGAAGAATTTCCATGCATGGCGATTTCAATTAAACTGTAAACAAAATTTCTACTGCAAATGAATGGCAATGTAGGATATTTTGCTTCAATCTTGTCCTCTCACGAACCTTATTAATTGGTAGTACATTTTCAATTGAAAATGGTTGCTTCAAGTTTACTAAGAATTGAGAACATAAGAGGACCACAAAAGTTCACTCTTTTGCATTACTCACAATTGTTTCCCAGAAACTCAGGAATATAATTTGTTTTTCTTTGGGTGTAGGCTATGCACCGAGCTGAAATTCTTTTTTCCTTAGGCTCTCCGGCACTTGAGAAATCATTAAATAATGATCCGAAGATGTGAAAAACTGAACTCAGTACCCTCTGAATGAAAATATGCTCTGCCACTTCTTTTCTTAAATGGAGCCTGCAGAACTTCTGAAGGCAAATCATTCCACTGGTAAATAGTCCTAGCTGTTAGGAAGTTTCTCCTTAGTTCTAGGTTCCCCCCCTCCTTGATTAGTTTCCATCCATTGTTCCTTGTCTTGAAGGGCTGCCACAGAGAAGAGGGTGTTGATCCTCCAAAGCAGCTGAGGGAAGGACACGGAGCAGCGGATGGAAGCTCATCAGAGAGAGATCCAACCCTGGAAATAAGGAGGAATTTCCTCACACTGACAACCGTTAAGCAGTGGAACAGTTTGTTTCCAAGACTTCTTTGTGCTCCATTGTTGAGATTTTCAAGAAAAAATTGGGCAATCATTTATCTGAGATGGCAGGAGGAGCCCTTCCTTGGGCAGGGACTTAGACTAAAAGTCGCTTCCTCCCTAGGGTGCCATGATTCCCTCTGTGCTTTGTGCCACAATGATGGTGCTTCTACGTTGTTCGTGAACAGACCACTTCCCACATGAAACCCAGAGGCCAAAGGCTCCCGAGGGAGTCAGCCATCAGCCACTCCTAGACCCAGCTGAGCTGCCATTCTGATGTAGGTATAAAAAATGGCTATTGTTTAACTGTTGCCGAGGGAACGAATTGCCCTGAAAAACCACCAGCCACTGCACAGCTGCTCATTCTCCCTTCGTGCAGTGATCGTACAAGCACTTCGTTGGTCATGGCTGTGAGAAGGTTTTTGAGGGTAAGTGTGGCCATCTCAGCTGCCAGGAAACTGGTAGCGGGGGAGAAAGTCAACTCAGTTCTGACTGACAGGTGTCTATTTCTCTTCTCTTTACAGAACATCTGGAAAAGGTGTTCGCACCTTTTCTGTTGCCGGAAGAGCAACACGGAAGACCTTCCTGTGCCTCCTGACAGGTACCACCCTCTTCTCCTTAAACCCTGGGTATGGTGGGGCAACACGGATGGGCTGCAGAGTCTGTAAGAGGCTCTTCCAGTCCAGAAGGGGTTTCAGGGGCAAAAAGATGGGCAGGCTTACTGGCTAGGTTGAGAAAGGAGAGGGTCAGCTAGATGTATCTTCTTTGACATGTCACCTTCTTCTTCTTTTGGTCAGGACCGAAGAAGCACAGGAAGCGGATGACCAGCAGGGAGAATGGGAGACACATTTTCATGTGTCTGATGGAGACGTCTCTTCCTTGCCTGGGGTAAGGATGCTTCAGCAACATGGGCAGTGGGGGTTCATTCTTCAAAACCGGGCAGGTTAAGGGAAGAATTCCCCCTTGGTGGGAACCTGGCCAGCCGAGAAAACTGAAGAAGATCGCCTTGTTTCATACCTTCAATGAATGAATTGTTAATTGCAGGTTGTGATGGGTGGTCCTGCCACCGCCCGGAGTCCCAGGAAGGAAGATATCCGGCCCGTTCTCATTTCAAGGAGGTTAGTGTTCTCAGCTGAGGGATTCTGAGGAGAAGGGCTAGAAGAAAGGTTTGTAGAGGGGAAGCATCACTCCCCTCTGCCCGTACTTTTACTAAAAGAAGACTGACTCAAGCCCTTCGTTCTCTCCCCAGAAATGAGAGGACACCGAAGTGGACACCGCGGCTGACTACAATTTGGGAGACCTGCACTGAGTCGGTAAGGCCAGAGCAGCTCCTCCCTCTGGTAATGGCAGATGCCCTGTCTCTGTGCATTCGTTATCATGCCAATAGACCGAATACTTGCATTCTTATTTCAGGATCCATCGGGCGTGGAGGAGGGAGGTGCAGGAGGAGACAGTGCCTGTCTTTCAGGGTAGGTAACACTTTCGAGGGTGAAACTTTAGCAGAAGGGAGGCATCTTTGCCTCTGCCTCTGCTAAAGGAAGAAGGACTCGGCAATTTCACCGCCAGGCCAAGCCCCTTAGCAGGCCAGCTGGAAGGGTTCTTAGAGCCTCCACATGACCCCTCTTTCAAAAGGGCCATGGCTACTTTTGATCTTTGGCCTCTTCGTTTTCTCCCCCCAGAGAGGAAAGGCAAGAGCACTGGAGGTCGCGGCTGTCCACCAGTTTGGAGGCCTGCACTGAGTTGGTAAGTCCTGGACAGATCTTCCCCATCTGAAAAGAAGTCCTGTCTCTGTGGATTTCTTGGTATGCCAAGAGACGGCATCTTTGGCTTTTGATTTCAGGAACCACAAGACCAACCGGTGCAGGCGGAGATCTCTCCCGAGGTTTTTGAGACGTCTTCAGAGGTAAGAAAGTTTTGGCTATGGGAAGTGGGAGAAATTGGGCTATAGAGCCTTCTAAGCTTAAGGCTTGGAAAGGCTCTCTTGCTGTTGGCCCATAGAGCCGTGGGAATCTTATTGGGACAAAGAAAGTTTAGCAACCCTCCTGTCATTTGCAGGATTCGCTGACAGTCCTGGCGGGCTCCAGGACCAGCAGCCTCTGGGACGTGGACTCCCTCGCTGACCTTCTGGAGGAGGAATCTGAGGACAGCTGGGACCAGGATGCGGAGGCTTCTTCCAGTCCATGGGTAAGAAAGACAAAGGGTTTTCGATTGGGAGGTCTGGTGGGATCGCTTCCTTTGCTACAAAGTAGCAGAGACTGGTGTCCTAAATGGGAAATGGGATCCCCATTCAATAGGCCCTCTTTTAGGAATTCTGTTTTTTTTTCCTCTGATGGCTAAAGAGGAATGACTGTCATTCACAGGATTCTCCAGAGGAAGTGGAAGACACCCTGGAGGATCTCAGTAGCCTGGAAGAGGACATCCTGGACACCCTGGAACGTCTTCTTCAATGAGAAGAGGTATCTATTTTACCTTCTACACGGGTCAATGCCTTGCCTTGCGAAGCTCAAAGAAGCAATGAGCTATGCTGTGCAGGGCCAGTTAGGTCAGATAGGTCATAGTCGAGGGTGCTTACACAACATGGCCAGCACCCTCGAAGGAAATGGCAACCCTCTCCGGTATCCTTAGTAAGAAAACCCCAGGAAAAATATCTAAGGGCTACGATGCCAGAAGATGAGCCCCTCAGATTGGAAGAGTGGAGGGCAATTACAAGTAGCTCCAGAAAGAGCAAAGTGGACCTAATGATAGCCTTTGATTCCTCACTCAGATGCTTCCTCAGATTCGTCTCCAGAGGTCAGCTTGAAGGTGGAGGAGGAACCAGCACCAGCCACCTCAGGAGGTGAGTTGGTCAATAGCTCTGAGTAGCCTGCTGAGAGTGATTTGGCTGAAATAACAGCTGGAAGGTGATGCTGGGAACGTGTTCATAGGAAGGGGGTTGGACTAGAAGACCTCCAAGATCCCTTCAAACTCTATTATTCTGTCTGCCTATAGGATGGCTTCAGCAACGTAGGGTATTGGTGTCGTCCGCCACCAACCTGCGGAGCTGACAGCGGAGTCCGACAGTGAGGAGGCTGAGGAAGAACACGGGCCAGTCCAGGAGGCTGGGGAAAGCCCGGATCTTTACAACTGCTTCGCAACGGGATCGCCAAGAAGTGACGAGGACAATCGGCGCCGGGGCCTGCCCCAAGACCACAGAAAACGTGGTCGGGAAACGCCCTGAGCCCTATCTAGGGGCGACCCTGGGTCAGGTGCGCAACAACACGAGGGGACGTGGAGCACCAACCCTCCTGCCACTTAACCTTGGCGGCAAAAGTATTCTTGTCAATAGTCTGCAGGGGACTCCGGCTTACACATTGGTTGACTCTGGAGCTACAACTAACTTTAGGGACATGGGGTTTGCAGTCACTCAGTGTCCAGTGCATCCTACCGTGTTTGTGGAGACCATTGATGGCCTGGTGCTTCTGTCTGGGCCTATTAACAGCCACACTCACCCTTGTACCTGACCATCGGGTCTCATGAGGACGCTATTCAGTTTTATTTTACCTCCGGCCTACATTTTCTCGTGGTTTTGGGCTTGGCTTGGCTCAGGAAATACGACTCACAGTTCTATTGGTCCCAGAACTTCATCTCTTTTCTGAGCTGGCAATGGGTGGACCTCATCTGCCAAGTCTGCGCAGGCCAGGTGCTGGGTCCAACTGGGGTGTCCTTGCCTTCCGACCTCAAGGACTTTGAGGATGTTTTCAGCGAGCAGGACCAATTGCCCCCGCACCAACCATAAGACTACCCCATTGTTTTGATTCTGGTGGCTCCTCGGGTTCACCAACTACTATTGGACCTTTATCCCCGGCTTTGCTGCCTGGACCACGCCCATCACTCGGCTTCTGCAGAAAAAGGCCCCGTTCTGGGAGGTTACCCCCGAGCAGCAGGCATTCCAGGCCTTGAAACGGGCCTTCATGAAGGAGCCTATCTTGAAGCATCCTGACCACCACTGTCTGTTTGGGGTAGAAGCAGATGCATCGGGTGTTGCTATTGCAGCGGTGTTGCTAAAGGCTCGCACCTCAGGCGGTACCCTCTTCCCTTGCGCATATTTTTCACGGAAGCTCAACCCTTCCAAGTACAATTACACCATCTGGGAGAAGGTGGTACTGGCCATTAAGATGATGTTTGAGATCTGGAGACATCTTCTGGAGAGGGCCTGGCATCAAATGGAAGTCCGGACAGACCATAAAAACTTGGACTTACTACAGACCACCTGGAAACTGAACCAACAGTAGATTCGGTGGTCCCTCTTCCTTGCCAGGTTCAATTTCTGCATTACCTACATCCTTAGTGGTCGCAACCAAAGGGTGGATGCGCTCTAGTGGAAACCAGAGTAGTCCCACATCAAAAACCTGATGCCCATGTGAAGAATGGAAGGAAGGGGTAGGGCCCGCCTCTCCAAGGACATTTTATGAGGAATGCTTGCGGTACCGAGACAGGCTCTACGTGCTGGTGGGGCCGCTCTGGGGACTTATCTTGCCGCAGTGCCATGTTAATCCTGTGACGGGGCACTTTGGCCTCTTTAAGACACTGAATCTAGTTTCTCGCACTTTTGGTGGCCCCGATTGAGACACGATGTCCAGGCTTATGTCACATCTTGTGTTCACTGCTGACAGGCCAGGTCGGCAACCAGAGCCCCTTCAGGGCTCTTCCAGCCATTGCCAACACCAGAGAGAACCTAGGGTGCCATTTCCATGGACTTCTTGACAGAATTACCTCCGTCTTCCGGATTCATGATGGTGTTCGTGGTGGGCGACGTGCTGACGAAGATGGCACATTTCAATCCATGTTGGGGTTTACCAACGGCTCACGTCACCGCCCACATGTTTATCCAACATGCCTTCCGGCTGCACGGTCTACCTGATATGGTCGTTTGGGATAGAGATGCTCAATTTACTGCCCACTTTTGGGAAAGGGCTGATGACAGCCTTTGACGTGAAAATGTGCCTGTCATCGGCACATCATCCGGATACCGACGTTGGGTCTGAGAAAGTTATTGACATTCTGGAACAATACCTGCGCTGCTTCGTGAAAAAGCAACAAGATAATTGAGAGAGCAGAGTTCACGTTTAACAATTCGCAGCACACGCGCGACCCCTCCACACTCCCCCCAGTTTTGGCACGTGATGGCAAAAACGTTCCTCATCACTGCTGTAGGATATCTTGCTTGAGTCGGGGGCTGGACTAGAAGACCTCCAAGCTCCAAGTTGTTTTGAGAACCTGGCTTCTCCATTACTTTTGCTTGCCAGAAGGACGCAAACGCTCATCACATGACCCTGGGAGACTGCAACCGTCATAAAGATGAGTCAGTTGCCAAGTGTCTGAATATAGATCACGGGACCGTGGGGATGATGCGATGGTCATTAAATATGAAAAACGGTCATAAGTCCATTTTTTCAATGGTGTTCTAACTTTGAACTGTTGTAACTCGAGAATCACCTGTACTTTCTGCAGCATCAAGCGGTGTATTGTCAATAAGAGGTGGAATTTTATTCAGCGACTTCAGGCAGATCTGTCCTTGGAACATCGTGATGGTAGGCACAGAAAGCAAGTAGAACTGCTAGGCTGGCATAAACTTTGTATTCTACCGGAAAGGAGTTTTACAGACCAGTACTCAGCTTACAGTATCTAACAGGCTATAATTTCATGCACGTGATGCTAAGTTTTTGCTACAATACATACGCCAGCATAATACTGTATAGAATAAGATACACAAATGAGACAACTAAAATGGCAGGGAAAGTGCATGTCTTAACCTGGCACGAAGAATTTCCATGCATGGCCATTTCAATTGAACTGTAAACAAAAAATTTACCACAAGTGAATGGCAATGTAGCATACCTTGCTTGGATATGTCACGAGTAAATGCCCTTCCTGGGCAGACCCTAACTTCCAAACTGGTAACTCAGGGGTTAACTACCCTAGGGAAGCCCACCTCCCCTTCTTCTGTTCTCCCGTTACCTGTAGTTCCACCTCCAGGGTACTTAAGGCCTCCTCACGTAGACACCGGCCTTGTTCCTGAAGATACCTGTAAGAAAGCAGACAAGCATTAATAAAGATATCCTTGATGAACCAATCCATGTGTCTTAATAAGTTACTGGGCCCAAACTCGATCCAAGGTAACAAAATGGTAGCAGTCGATCGTTGGGCAACCGAATAACCAGAAGATATGCCAGAAAAGAATCGCAAGACAGAGGAGAGAAAAAAGCCACAAACAAGATCAGAAACAAAGAGGCTGGAAAAACAACAGCCCGCACTCGAAGACATGGCAGCAAAAACTACGTCAGAAGACGAAAGAGAAAATAGCCCCGAAATCTACTCATCGGACAATGAGCAGGGGCCGGATGACCTGAGCGGGGAAGAGCCCGAACGAGCAGGCATCAGCAGGCTCAGACGCGAAATGCTGAGCCTACTGGAAATCCCCGCCACAGATGAAGACCTCGTGTCCGGCATCAGCAACCTCATCCGAAGCCGGGACGAGGCCAGAAGGAGCCAGGGACATAAAGTGGGACAGCCAGACACAAGCCCGGTAAGAAACCCCCCCTGAACAATTGCTACCTGAAAAGCGAGGGAGGCGCTGCCGCACCAATCCTGGAGTGGTGCCCATCTTTAAACACGTGGCCAAAAAAGACGGCCGACCTCCAAAACATTAAATTTGAATATGCAAAATGGCTGGCCAATGAGATGCCGGAACCCCAAAAACTACAATATGGGGCGATTCCACGGACGAAAGTGAGGAATCACCCCCTGAAGACACCCCTACCGAGCGGCAGGTCGAAAAAGCGATCAAAAAACGCTCACCGCCGCCTTTGGGCCTAAAATGAGAATTCTAAAGGGGCCCCCCAAGACGCCCAAAAAACCCAAGGGGGAAGGGAGAGGACCCCCCAACTTCCTACCGAGGGACACGGACGCCGCTGGGGACCCACCGACGCCGCAGCGCCACCCGGCCGCAGTACGACACCCCACTCCCAAGCCACGCCTGCCGGAAAGGGCCGAATGGAGAGGATACTCACTGCCACTGTCAGGACCGCCGCAGATGGGAACCAGGGGTCAGCCAGCAGAGAGAGCAGCCCTCCCGGACCACCGCTGGACATCTGGAGCCGGAGCAGAGGCCTACCCATCCTGGAGAAGCGGCCTCACCGGAGCAGTGACGAGAGGATCCTTCCCCGACGAAGCCACGACAGGAATGGACTCCGCGCATGCGCAGAAGATCCTGTGGACCAAGAAAGAAAAAAAAATGCAGAGGGATTTTTAAATTACCTACCAGCGTTCCTGAGCCATTCTGCTGCTATCAGCACGTCAAACACCATGGACAGCAACAGCCAGCTGTGAGTAACACACAAAATAACACAGGGAACTTACCAAATGGGTTCCCTACACTAAAAATGGAGGGATCAAACCTAATGGAGTGGTATCAACAATTCCAAGTCATCCTCTTAAAGGAAAATATGATGTTTTTCATCACTGATCCACCAGATAGACCCTGGACTTTTGAAATGGACTGCATGCACCACAAAGCGTTTTATCTGCTGATTTCCAGCATATCACCCACCATCTTTTATAGTATTGAAAATGACTTAACTGTATTTGATATTGTTCAAAAAATGTTTGGTTACTTTTATAGTGACAGTGTAGCCACCACCACAAAAATCTCCAAAGACTTCTACTCAGCCAGAATCAAACCTGGGGTGTCAATGGGGGAACATTTGATGGAATTATATGCAGCTAGGGCAGAACTACAACTGAGGGGGGAAATTGTCTCCGAACAAACAATGAAAAGCATTATACTTAACTCACTAGACCCTTCCTGGCAAACATTCCTCACACATCTAAACATCCTCAGCCTAGGGCACATGACAGTAGATAGCCTCTCCACCCTCCTGATTGCAGAAGACAATCACAGAAAAGGCCAACAAATAACTCACAGAGAACACAGACAGACACGGAGGATAGCCTTTACAGACAACTCTTCAGATTCCACAGAATGTTAAAACTGTGGATTAAGGAGACACTACAGACGAGACTGCACCAAGGGCAACAGAGATCGAAGTAAACACGAACAATGCAGTAGACACCGAGAAAGGCGCCACCACGACAACAGAATAAAGCGCAGAGACTCACCTAGGCCCTGGGAGAGAAAGGGGAACAGGGACAGTTCAAGGGATAGCCGGGACAGGTCGCTGTGCAGGGTACGGGGGCCCACACACGAAACCCCACAAGACAGCAAACCAGGCGGAGAGGGATCCTGGTAGCTCATCGACTCCGGAGCCACCAACCACACCACATGCGACAGGGAGCTCCTCTCTTCCTTCACAAAAGAAGACTACCTAATTAAAGTAGCAAACCAAAGTGATGTAAGGGTAACAGGGAAAGGTAACGTAGTACTCCCCAACATAGGCAGAATAGAGGGGGTATTACTAGTACCTGAGATACCCCACAACATACTTGCCTCCCTGAAACTCAGCAAGGAAGCAGGGATAGAGATCAGCATCAAGGAAGGAGGAATCACCATGGCCAGGGATAATAAAACCATTGGGAAAATCACAGTCAGAGGGAGGCTGCCTTATTTTCACGCAACCAAAGCTGACTCACATAACGAAGATACCGACACGGGAGGTGAAACAAAAGGGGGCAAACCCAAGGGCAATGAGAAACAAGAAAGAGAGGATGCACACCCTCACAAGGGAGGCACACAAGGCACAGGGAAGATCAATTTAGGGAAGCCCCTCCACGATGAGTTCGCACATCTGCTCCACCGCAGACTAGGGCACGCCAGCTTCCCAGTTATCCAAAAGGTTGCCAGTTGTACTGAGGAATCCAAAATAAAGAACTGTGAAACTTACTTGGACTGCTCTGTATGTAAATGTTCTAAGCTCAAGGTGGCCCCCAGGTCCAAAAAGGCCACACGCTCTACACATTTGAAATGGTACACATGGACCTCGTAGGCCCCCTGAAGCCGTCCATAAAGTATGGCAAAAGGTTCTTCCTAACCATAGTGGACGATTACAGTCGTTACGGTTTCGTATATACACTAAGACACAAAAACGAGACTTACCAGAAATTCAAAGAATTCTATAAACGGGTAGAAATACAACACGACACAAAAATAAAGAAAATAATGACAGATAGAGGATCAGAATTCCTATCTGGAGACTTCTCACATTGGTTGAAGTCAAAGGGTGTTCTGCATTTTACATCTTCGCCTTTCTCAGCTTTTCAGAATCGGGGGGGCAGAACAAAAAAATTCCACCCTGCAGACAATGATGAGATGCGTCCTCGAGAACGCTGGACTAGGCCAACACTACTGGACCGAAGCCCTAGTCTCCTCTAACTACACCATCAACAGGCTCTGGTCCAGTGTACTAGACAAGACACCTTATGAAGTCACGTACAACAAAAAACCACAGATATCTCACCTGCACATTTTTGGGGTCACTGCAGACGTACACATACCAAAATAACTACGCAGAAAGGGAGACAAGGTATCTAAACGACTCAGATTCATGGGCTATGAGCCAAGCACAAAGGGATTCAGGTTCATAGATAGTAATAATAGATTCATCATCTCCAGAACTGCCACATTCCACGAACAGGCAAACTGGTCAAGAATATACCTGAATGAACCAGAACACCAGATAGAAGCCAATCACAACAAGCAAGGCAAAAGTGATCACCCCGACACAGACTACACACACACAAGGGAAGAGAAATCAGAACAACAGGGAGGCAAAAACACAACACAGAAGTCAAGCCAAAATAAACAGAAGGTAGACTCACTCACCAACAGAGAAGCGAGGTACATGCACGACATGGAGACCCTACCAGGTAGGCCAGTCAGGGCCAATAGAAACCAAATGCCCAAGAGACTCAATGACTACGTCATGCACCTACAATCCAGCCCCATCACCCCCGAAACATACGATGATGCCGACTGGGCCGGTGACACAAAGAGCAGGAAAAGTACCTCAGGGTACATCTTCTTCCTGAATGACTGTCCCGTATACTGGTACACCGGTAAGCAGAATCTCGTGGCCACATCCACCACTGAGGCTGAATACATATGCTTATCCAAGGCCATAACCAGCCTCATATGGTTCGACGAGCTACTCACCAATTTCTAGGCAGAACCCACACACCCCATTCACATATTTGAGGATAACAAGGCAGCCATAGAAATATCCACCTCAGATGCTATAGGTCATAGGTCTAGGCATATAGACATCAAACATAAACACGTGAGACAATTCCATAAGTCAGGATTCATCACCATAATACACTGTGACACAGAACACCAGACAGCAGACATACTCACAAAGCCTCTACAACACAAGCAACATTCATACCTTACATCTAGGCTTTGTGTCACACCCGTAAACCCACATCAATCAGGGCCAATCAACCTCAGGGGTGGACATTTAGAGGGGGATTTGTCACGAGTAAATGCCCTCCCTGGGCAGACCCTAACTTCCAAACTGGTAACTCAGGGGTTAACTACCCTAGGCAGGCCCACCTCCCCTTCTTTTGTTCTCCCCTTACCTGTAGCTCCACCTCCAGGGTATGCTCACTATAAATCGCTTCTATCTAGCTAGGGCAATTCTGAGGCCAATTTATACCTTTTTTTCTTCCCCACTTCCTAATTAAAAGCAATTTGGGGGATTATTTATTATATATTCAAGGAACACTGATGATGTTTTTCGATAAATGTCTTAAACAAAATAACTAACCTGGATCCTTTCTTGGAATATGCTGTCAGAGTAAATGCCTAACTGTGCCTATACCTTCAAACCCAGCCCCTTATGGGTTAATACAGTATGTACACCCCCACCTGACCCCTGGCCACTCCTTACCTTCTGGCCACTCCTCCCTTGTATATAAACACTCTCCACGTGCTTGTCCAGCAGTTCCAGATGTTCACCTAGAAGAGAGGAGATCAGAGGTCAGTGACCTATGATGCCTAGGGCCTAGGAAGCTTCCAGGCCTGCAATAAACACTGATTAAAGAAACAGCTTGTCTCGTGAGTAATTGGGCTAAATCCATCGCATAACAAATGGTAGCCCAGGATGGTTTGCCATAACTCACTGGTGATGCCCCAACCAAGCAACCTACCCAAGGAAACAGATAGAGTACAAAAAAGGGCACTCACCAAGAAGATGGCTGAGCTTCAAGCATCCAAGGATCCTACAGCAGAGGAGAATCCAGCAGACATCGAGCTGTACTCCAGCGAAGGCTCCTACTCTGATGAGGAGAGGTCACCAGAGAAAGGTACCAACCTAGGAAGGAAAACAGCACAAAGAGTAAATAAATTCAAGCTATCCATCCTGAAGCTGATGGAAACAAATGACAACGAAAGAAGCCTCATCGCGAACCTGCAAAGCCTCTTCGAGCAGCAAGGCGCAGCAATCGAGGCCCCAGAGACAACAAACGAGGAAGTGGCACGAGGAAGAGGTAGGCCAGCCCAGCCAGATGACCACGAGGTGGCCGAATCCTCTTTCACGCACTTTCACCGGTGGCCATCTTGGAATGACCACCAGCCAATGGGGAGCCAGGATTCAAACTCTCTGGCGCGAAAAGGTCCCGATCCAGAAAAAGGCCGGGAACAACCAGAGAGCAACCCAAAAAGAAAAACAAACGCAGAAGAGAGATCGCCTACCGATCTCGAGATCCAAAACGCCATCAAAACGCTGACCGCGGCTTTTGGCTCCGCTTTCGAGCCCCCCGCGGCAGCCAGAAAACAAAAGAAAAAATCCTGCACCCAACAGAGCACCAGAGCCAGCCTCGATGAGCTGGCTGACCCTCAACCACCCGAGGAAGCCACCCACACCGAACGTGAACGCCGAGACTGGTTCGCCTGCAAAAATTACAAACCGCAAGATTCGAACCCAGGACCCACCGCACCAACGACGAGAGGATGAGGGGCAAGGAGAAGGACCGACTACTCACCTCCTCCACGATCTCCGCCTGGCTTCTCCACCCGACCGAGGACCCAGGACCAGGGGCAGAGGACCGGACCCACCGCCATCGCCGCCACAGCCGCCGCGCCGCCAGAGACAAGGAATCCTTGACTTACGACCGCCGTGCCGCCGATCGCCGACCGTCCTCCACCCACGACCGCTTCGCCTCCTCACCTTGTTCCCTTCTTTTCCGGAGATCCAGCCGTCCAGCAGTGGTATCCGCCGCCCAGAGGGAGCACCGGACTCTCCAGGGGTGAGTCCAGCCCTCCACCGGTAGGCCTAGGCCTAGGCCCAGGAGCAGCAGCAGCAGGAACCTTCCTCCATGGCTTCCAGCGCGAAATGGCCTTCGCGCATGCTCAGTCGCAGCCTGCAGCAGGAGAAAGAAGAAACATAGAGATAGGTCAGTATAGACTCGCAACAGACGTTCCAAAGCCATATTGCGAGTTCAGTCATGACCTGGACCATGGACAGCATTCCACTGTAAGTAATAACAGTGGACATGTGGGGACTGCTTGTACAAATATGCCAAAGCTACAGTTAGATGGGGGTAATATTAAAGATTGGAGCCAGCATCTACAGATTGCCTTTATGAGGGAAAATGCCTTATTTTTAATTCAGAGATCACCTCAAAAGCCTTGGTCTCTGGAGATTGATAACCTACACCACAAGGCATTCTGTATCATGATAGCCACCATTCCCCCCACAACGTACCCTAGCATTAATGATAACCTCACAGTGTCTGAAATTTTACAAATGTTATATGGTATGTTTTACAGCCAGTGCAGGGCTACCACCACAAAGATATCTAGAGAGTTCCATTCTGCCAGGCACAGACAAGGGGTACCCATGAGTGAGCATATACTCAAATTAAACGCAGCCAGGGCAGAACTCATGCAAAGGGGGGAAATTATCACCAAAGAGAGCATGAAGAGCGTCATAATAAATTCACTAGACAGCAGCTGGGACCACTTCGTGCTACAACTAGACAGCCTTTACCTACCTCACCTCACGCTAGGCGCACTAACCAACAAACTCATAGCCGAAGACAACCTAAGAAGGGACAGACACACTGTCAGAGGGGAACATAGACCAATCAGAAAGGTAGAGTTCCAAGACAGAGCAGGGAACGCCCCAGGGTGCTACTCCTGCGGGTCCAAGAACCACATAAAAAGGGATTGCCCCAGGAGCAGCGGGGATAGGAGGCGCACTGAACACAGAGGGGGGCGATCACCCGAGCGCAGGCACTCAAGGGAGAGAGGGAGAGGGTGGTCCCCCAACCCTAGAAAGCAACACGGATGGAGGGCCAGCTCTAGGGACAGTAGCCTGGGCCCCACATACGGATTTAGACCTGGCCACTCCAACTCCATGCACGAGATGGACCAAAACACATGGCTCCTAGATTCAGGAGCCTCACATCACACTACACACAACTCAACACTCGTAGAACCACTCAGCAAGACCAATCTCGAACTCAAGGTGGCCAATCAAAACAGGGTTCAAGCACAGGGAAAGGGAGACACTCACATACCACACATAGGGAAAATAGAGGGGGTATTATACGTACCCGAAATACCCCTTAACGTACTAGCTGTCAACAGACCAACCCAAGACACAGACCTAGAGGTAACGTTCAAGAACGGGAAAGCTCATATAATCAAACAAGGGAAAGAAATAGGGAGCGTATACAAAAAAAGGGGGGCTATCATACTTTACACCAAACGCAAGGGAGGAAGGAAACATGTACGCAAACACCAACCCAGGGGAAGAAGAAGACACAAGAGTTGAGGGGGAACAACAGGAAATAAAGCAAAGCGAGCAAAATGTAAACAGCTCTGTATCATTGGGAAAACCCTTGCATGATAATTGCGCCCACCTCCTTCACAGGAGGCTGGGGCTCATCAGTTTCCCTATTGTTAAGAAAATGTCTGATTGTACTGAAGGACTTAAAGTAAAGAAATGTGATAATTATTTGGAGTGTTCCATATGTATGCGGTCAAAGGTTAAGGTCAAGGCCATACCCCGAAAATCCAAACGAATCACAGAATACCCATTTCAGTTGGTACACATGGACTTAGTAGGGCCTTTCAAACCATCTATCAAACATAGAAAGAGATTCTTTCTCACCATTGTCGATGATTTCACAAGGTATGGGTATGTCTATTCCCTCAAACGCAAAAATGAAACATTCCAGAGGTTTAAGGAGTTTCACAGAAAGATAGAACTACAACACAACATGAAAATAAGACAAATTATGACAGACAGAGGTTCAGAGTTTATGGCCAGAGAATTCACCGGTTGGTTGAGGGGGCAGGGCATCACACACTACAAATCTTCACCATTCTCGCCATTCCAGAATCCGGTGGCGGAGAGAAGGAATGGGGTGCTACAGACAATGATGAGGTGCGCACTAGAGGATGCAGGGATGGGGAAACATTTTTGGTCAGAAGCACTGCACTACTCCAATTACACCCTAAATAGACTGTGGTCAAGCTCCATCAACATGACCCCATACGAAATGCTCTATAAAAGAAAACCCAATATATCCCACCTGCACATATTTGGCGCACCAGCTGACATACACATACCCAGCAGCTGAGGAGAAAGGGGGAGAAAATATCAAAAAGACTGAGGTTTGTGGGCTAAAAGCCGGGCACTAAGGGCTACAGATTCATTGATAACAACAACAGATTCGTAGTGTCTCGATCTGCCAACTTCCACGAACACTTGAAATGGTCAAGGGTCCACTCCAACGAGACACTCACCCACAGGAACGCACCCAAAAACAACCAAGAGGGGGAAAGAATAGAGACACCCAAAGCCAGCCTCGACAAAATAAACACAAAGGGGTGGAAAGAGGGGCACCCATCTCTAAAGCTAGACCGCCTCTCGAACAAAGAGGCAGACCACATTCAAGAGACCGAACCACCCCCCAGCAGGCCAATCAGAGAGAGCAGAAACAAGCCACCCAAAAGATTAGAGGACTACGTCCTAACCATCCACGATAACCTCACCACACCCAACTCATATGAGGACATCCTTAAGCTCCCCAAGGAAGAAAAGGAAAGATGGGTATCCGCCATGGACAAGGAAATGGAGAGCCTGAAAGAACTAAAGGTATACACACCCGCTCAGGCCCCTGAGGACAAAAAACCAATAGGTACCAAATGGGTGTTCAGGGTCAAGACTTTAGAAAACAACAAGAACCTATACAAGGCGAGACTGGTCGCCCAAGGCTTCGCTCAGAGGTACCCTGAAGACTACACAAACACGTACTCGCCCACTGTCAGGGCTGAAAGTGTCAAATGCGCACTGGTGGTAGCCACCATCCTGGGGCTTGATGTCTTCCAGTTCGATGTACAGACTGCCTACTTACACGCAGAACTGGATAAAGAAATCTATGTTAAGGCTCCACCAGAGTATGATCAAGGTGAGAGCAAAACTTGGCTGCTCAACAAAAGCCTGTATGGGCTCAAGCAATCAGGCAAAAGGTGGTATGACTGCCTAGCCAAAGCCCTGAAATCGATGGGTCTATTTACAAGGAGAGAAGGTAACCTGTTCGAAGGGGTGCTCGTCTACGTGGATGACATCCTGTACGTTGGCAAGCACAAGAGCAGATGCGACAGATTTGCCACAGAACTGGGCAAACACTTCTCATTAAAGTCACTTGGCAGAATCGACAAATACTTAGGGGTGCATGTGACAAAGACCAGCAAGGGGTTCAGATTCTCCCAAAAGGACAAAATCACTGAACTGCTGTCCAAGTGCAACATGACAGAGGCAAAGCCCAGCGAGACACCAATGCAGCCAGAATTCCTGAAAAGCATGTACGAGGAATCGGAATCCTTCACCGACAATAGATTGTACAGATCTACCATCGGGTCGCTGCTATACATCGCTAACTGGACCAGGCCCGACATCGCCCTAGCCGTCAACCTCCTATCCAGACACGTAAGCAACCCCAAGGTGTCCTATTGGAATGCCATCAAAAGACTGCTCAGGTACCTAAAATTCAGCATGGATGCACAACTCTGTTTGGAACCAGAAATAACAGATAAGCCGAAACTATCATGCTACGCTGATTTTTTTTTTATTTTTTTTTTTTCCTTAACTAAGGGGAGCAGTTGGGACCAAATTACTTGATATTATTTGATATGAATGTGTAGGTTACACTATTTTGGGGGGATTGAGTTAGGTATATGACTTGTAATGTTAATATTAATGGGTTATATAAAGGCTAGAAATTCTTTAAATTGCAAAATATGATAATGGTTGTTATTTTTGGGTGTTTTTCTTATTATAGTATTGTTAATTTTAGATAAACATTTATTTGTATGGATTTTTTCTTCTCTTTTTCTTTTTCTTTTTTTTTTTTCTTAATACTTTTTTAGTTCTTTTTTCTCTTCTCTCTTTCTTTTAATTTAGAATTGAATATAGAATTGAAATATATATTTCTCTTTGTTATAAATTTTTGTTGTTTTTCTTTTTTTAAAAAAAATGTGTAGCGGAAGTCCACCGAAGCCGTATTCGTCTGCCTATCCAAAGCCGCGATTAATTTAGTGTGGTCGATGACCTACTCAATGCCATATGGCCTGAACCCTTGTACCCCATAATCATACACGAGGACAACAAGGCCGCAATAGAAATTTCAAAGGCTGATGCCATTGGGCAAAGGTCTAGGCACATAGATATTTGAATGCAAACATGTCAGACAGTTTTCAGAGATAGGGTTCATTGAGGCAGTGCACTGCGACACTGAGGAACAGACCGCAGATATTCTTACAAAACCCTTACCCGCCAAACAACACCCCTACCTAATGTCAAAAATATGTGTTTGTGTATGACCTGTATATGTATATATATGTATAAATGTATGATTACGTATACCTATGTAAACGAAGCATACCTGTACCCAGTTAGACATTTAGAGGGGGTTTTGTCAGAGTAAATGCCTAACTGTGCCTATACCTTCAAGCCCAGCCCCTTAAGGGTTAATACAGTATGTACACCCCCACCTGACCCCTGGCCACTCCTTACCTTCTGGCCACTCCTCCCTTGTATATAAACACTCTCCACGTGTTTGTCCAGCAGTTCCAGATGTTCACCTAGAAGAGAGGAGATCAGAGGTCAGTGACCTATGATGCCTAGGGCCTAGGAAGCTTCCAGGCCTGCAATAAACACTGATTAAAGAAACAGCTTGTCTTGTGAGTAATTGGGCTTAATCCATCGCTTAACAATTTTTCTATAAATTCTTAAACAAAATAACTAACCTGGATCCTTTCTTGGAATATGCATTTACAGTACTTATGAAAGAAAGGTTCTATATTGACCATATAATCACAGACTGGAAGGTCAAATCCTGAAGAGACATTTATCAGAAGCCATTAATGTCATCTAGAAGCTGAATTTAACAGAATAGCAGAGTTGGAAGGGACCTTGGAGGTCTTCCAGCCCAACTCCCTGGTCAAGCAGGAGACCATGGACCATTTCAGACAAATGGCTGTCCAATCTCTTCTTTAAAACCTCACTGATAGAACAGCCATCCATTCTGCAGAAAACCTGTTCCAGTGGTTAATTGTTCTTCCGATCGGGAAGTTTCTCCTTCGTTCTAGGTTGATCCTCTCCTTCATCACTTTCAACCTGTTACAGCCACTTCTCTGTGACAGCCCCTCCGATGTTGGAAGACTGCTATCATGTCACCCATAGTCTTTATCTTTCTTAGATATAGCCAGTTCCTGCAACCCTTCATCATATGTTTTAGTCTCCAGCCCCCTAATCATCTTGATTGTTCTTCTCTGCACCCTTTCTATAGACTCAGCATCTTTGTTGTATTGGGCTGGCCAAAACTGGAGATAATATTCCAAAATATGCTCTTATTAAAGCAATGTGGTATGTATCTTCTTCCATTTCCTGATCTCTACACCACCACTACCATCACCACCACCACCGCCACCAGGGCATTAAAACGTGGCTGTTTTCCCTCCCCTTGGGGCAGGATGTTTTTCAGTGGACGTAGTTTTTCATCTGAACGTGTAAGCTTCCTCTGGTGTGATGCGTTTTTTTGGTTGTTGATGATGCCGATAATATTGCTTACTACCCAAAGTCATATGTCATATGGGTGGCTAGATACATTGAAATAAATAAAATTGTCTTGATTATCTAGTGATAACTTCCAAGTTATTCGCATTTTTCAAGTTTCCCATATCTCAGCTGCCACTCAAGCACTCCTCTAGGCCATGGACCACAGTAACCGACCTACTTAAATATTCTATACGAAGGATGTGTTGTCAAAATGAAATAGAAGAATGCAAGAATGAATCCTCCTGGGAGTGCATCAATACAGAAGAGATATTAGATTTTTAAGAGACACCAATTATTTTAATCAGTGCAATCTGCTGTTCCTATTGCCATATGATCAGAACAGCAAAAGCAAGAGTTCAATAGGTCTCTCACTAACCAATTATGGAAAACGTGCTACTTGCCATTTCCACAATTCGTCTCAAAAAGTCCATTCACTGGGTAAATCCACTGCATCTGACGACAGAACTGCAACTGTTTTACCATAATGTCCTGCAAAACAGAGAAAGGCACAATAAAAAGGAAAGTCCAAGAGGTCCTTTAATATGATGAGATAATTAAATGAAGTGCTAATGTCTTTAGCTCTTTCCTGCCTTCATTAAGCTGTTGTTTTAGTAGAGTGTATTAAGAGGAAACTAAAAACCTAGCAAAATTATACTGTGTGTGTTATGTATATAACTTTGGCGGGAAATTTAAACAACAATAGGTCATTTCTGATTGGTCAGCTCCCGGCCCATCAAGGTATATAAAGGGAGCTGTTTGACTGTACCTCCAGCTGAAGTCTCACTCTAAATTAAAGAGCTGTTGTTACGCACTAGTTGCTCCTGCCTCTTCATTCCCACGACTCAACGTTGGCGACGAAGGTAGGATTGAGGCAATGAGAAGCAAGCCGGAAAAGAGCTAACAACAGCGGATTCAGCCAGGCTGATGAGCCCCGTACATGGCAGGACTACCACGATGTCTGCCTATGTACCACCAAAGCCTTTCGACCCAGCCAGAGAGAAGTGGGGGTCGTATATGACTCGGTTTGAGTGTTCCCTGGAAGTCAGCGACATGCAGGGCCTCCCCGACAACCGGAACAGAGCCCTATTCCTCAGCCACTGTGGACCGGAGGTCTTTGACATGGCTGAATCACTTTCGGAACCGACTCCGGTTCAGACTATATTGTGGGAAGCCTCGCTTAGGGCACATTACCAACAACTACCGGTAGATGGCGCTACCGTGGAGGCACAGACCGTAGTAACTCACAAAGGTGCCCTCAAATGTACCAGGCTGCATTTTGGAGTCAGCATAGCCCCCGGACTATTCCAAAGTACCATGGAGCGTCTGTTACAAGGACTGCCAGGGGTGGTGCCTTATTTTGATGATGTCCTCATCAAAGGAAGGAAGGGAAGATAAATTAGAGTAGGAGTGAGGGTAAGAGAGGGAGGAAGAGAGGAGGAGGAGGAGAAAGGAAAGGAAGTAGGGAGGAGAAGAAGGGGAGGAGAGAAAGTAAGAAGGAAAGAAAAAAGAGAAGAGGTAGGTTTGAGGAGAAAGATTGCTGTGCAATAAAAAAGATGAAAGGGAAGAAAGCCAACCCCAAACAAATATAAAGATATTAAGATAAAGAATGAATTGTTAAACTTTAAAGAATGAAAGAGAACAAATATGAATAAATAGCAATAATTAGAAACACACATAGAAACATACAATGTATTTTCTTTGAACAGAGTATTTGGCCGGTTCACAAATTTAAACAGTGTTTAGTCATTTCAATTAAATTTACAATTTCTCTATTTCCTTTTTGCCATACTTATTCCTCTCCTATTTTTTAAAAAAAAACCAATATTACCCTTCATCCTCATCTCTAATCTTCGTCAAATTCAATTTTCCCTTCTATTCTATATTATACCCCTTCCCATTGTCATCTATTTTTATATCCATCCTCACATTGGTTAATTATGTAATATTCCAGTTGTTGAATACAAATTCAACATTTTAATATAAATCAATTAGTTATATAATGATCTTTTTTGTATATTAATCAATATGAACATGAATATTCCAATTATTTCCATGCAATCCAAATTCTTACAAATCGATTCATTATATTTACCAATAATAACCAAATAATTTACCCCATATATTCCTCCAAACCACAACCATTGCTGCTTTCAACGCAATATACAATTAATAGTATCTCAATTATTACAACTCCCTAGTTAAATAGAGCTTTTTTTCTTTTGTGTTTTAAAATCTTGAACTCTCCTCTTTTGCCCTAATTTTCCCATTGTTTGCAGTTTTGCACCTACCTCTTTTGCTGAGGAAAAAGAAAAAGAAATCACTCTCTGCCTCATTTTGTCACGTTGCAACAAAGACCCTGCTTTACTTTCAGTTTCGCTTTTTCAGCATAGCTAGGGGTAAAAAACTGCTCCAACACAGTTTGCACCTGGCAAAAGACCCCTGCGCAAAACAGGTGAGAGCAAATCAGCTGAGAGTTGGGAGACCAATCTAATCAATTTGTGGTAATTAACCTATGCTAAAGCTGACAGAGGCTGTTTTTTTTTATTTTTGCAGGCACCGGTCTACTCATTTCTTTTCTTTTAACACGCATCAGCTGTAGGGCGGCCCTTTGAAGCCCCGTGGCAAGAGTTTAAACCGTTTTTTTCCCTCTAGACATCAGCTGAGACTCGGAAGGCAGCAATAGATTGGCAGTGGGCAGGGTAAGCGACCGGTGACCTCCTGGGAACCGGTTTGGGGGCGTGGCCAGCCAATCTCATTACCGCTTCTTCGAACTATTAAATATTTTTATTACCAGTTCTTGCGATCTGCTGCGAACCGGGAGCAACCCACCACTGCCATGGATTGGGACCCCCTAACAGGTGAGCAAGAGATTCTAGGTTGTACTGGCCCAAAGGATCAAGGAAGGTCAAATCGCCCAAGAGGCCAGCAAAGAAGCAGGTTGGGTTCCAGGTCCCCATTAGGAGAAGAATGAGGAGAGACATAAGAGCAGTCTTCTAATACTTGCAGGAAAGCCTCAGGGAAGGAGGTGTTGATTCTTCGTAGTAGCTGAAGGAAGGACATGAAGCAGCAGGTGGAAGCTAAGAGAGAAATCCAACCCTGGAAATAAGGAGGAATTTTCTTCCGTGGAGTAAGACTCCCTTCCGCTGTAGAATTCTATGCTTTTCTCTGTGCTTTCTGCCACAATGATTGTGCTTCTCTGTTGTTCATGAACAGACAACTTCCCACATGAAGCAGAGGCCAAAGGCCACCAAGAAAGTCAGTGACCGGCCATTCCTAGTCCAAGATCAGCTGCCTTCCTTGAGTAGGTTTCTAATGTGGCCATTGTTTACTTGGTTGCTAATGAGGTTGTTAGTTTGCCCGAAAAACCACTAGCCTACAGCTGCCTAATTTTCTGTCATGCAGTAAATATTTAATTTGGCCATGGCTGTCAGATGGCTTTTCAGAGTAAGTGTGGCTATCAGCAGCCAAGAAATTGGCGGTAAAGTCATGCTTCTGAACTCTTCTGAGTGGCTCACATCTATTTTTCTTCTCTTCACAGAACATCTGGAAAAGATGCTCAGTGGTTTCCTGTTGCATTAAGGGAGACGTTGAGGACTTTCCTGTGCCTCCTGACAGGTACCACAGCCTTCTCCTTAAATCCTGGGCATGTTGAAGCACCATTGATGGACTGTAAGAGAATCTGTAAGAGCCTCTCCCCAAGATGGCTTCCTGTCCCAAAGGGCTTGTGTGGGCAAAAGATGAGCAGGCTGACTGGCCGGTCTTAGAAAGGGGCGGCTAAGCTAAATGTTCTTTGACATGTCACCTTCTTTTTTTGCTCAGGTCTGACCAGGCACAGGAACATGGTGAGCAGCACGGCTGCTCCTCTCATGGAGACACATTTTCATCTAGAGGGGCAAGGACAATTTTGGAACATGGCCAGTGGGGATCCATGCCTCAAAACTGGATGAGGGAACCTGATCAGCCTAACAAGTTCAAGAAGAGCCCGTTGGATTCATGGGGATATGTTGCAGAGAACTTTGATTTATACATTCAAATGAACCATTATTACTTTCAGGTTTTGATAGGTGTTTGTGTCACCATCAGGAGCCCCAGGAAGGAAGATGTGATGCCTGTTCACAATTAATGGAGGTATCTGGTCTCTCATACCTCCACGGAGGGTGCGCTTCTGCACAATTATGGAGAACTCCACTGAATCGGTAAGGCCTGAACATCTCCTCACCATGCTAATGGCCCTGTCTCTGTGGATTTGTTAATATGCCTATAAAAAGAATATTTGCACTGCTATTTTAGGATCCATTGGAGGAATCCCTTCCAGCAGAAAGCCGGGACAGCCTCCCAGGAGAGAGAGAGAGGTGGAGATTCCCTATCTATGCAGGTAGGTAACACGTTGAAGGGAGAAGGTCCCGCTGGTTCACAAGGGGCTTTGGTGGAAAAGATGGACAGGGTGAGTGACTCATCTTGGAAAGGGGAAGCTGAGCAAGCTTGATTCCTTAAACTTCTCACCTTCTACCTCTGGACAAGACTCTAACGGGAGAAGACCAGGACACAGAAGAAGAGCTCTCTCCCAACGGGGAGAAAACACCTTCCTCAGAGATAAGATTTTGGCAATGGGGCCGAAGGAGGCTATGCCATAAATCCTGATGGTGGAGGGAAGAAATTGTGTAATATTTCACCTTAACCTTAAGGCTTCCAAAGGTCCTCTTGCTGTCGGCACATAGGGGGGTTGTATGCACCCTATGCTTTAGCCATCTTATTGAGGTGCAGAGACCTTTGGATTTAGCCTCCATACTGTCATTTGCAGGACTCCATGACAGTCCTGGTGGGCTCCAGAATCAGCAGCCTGGAGGATGTGGACTTCCTATCTGACCTTCCGGTTGAGGAGTCTGAGGGAAGCTGGGAGGATGCTGCAGCGGCTTCTGATGCTAGCGATTCCTCCAGTCCATGGGTAAGAAAGACAAAGTGTTTTCTGATGGGGAGGGATGGAGGTCCTCTATTCACTTTTCCTAAACTGAGTGAACTGTGCTGGAGCACTCTGGGAAGTGGAGCTAGGTGACACCTGGCCCTTGGGACAACATACGTAGGCTAACTATATGCACCCACGTGCATATAGTTTGGTGCCATTGGTTCCTTTGCCAAAAATCAACAGGGAGGGTACATGGCAGTGTACCAAATGAATGTGACCCACCCTGATTAGGCCTTTCCTTTTTGTGTGTCATCCTTTCCAGCACTTCATGCAGGGCTTTAACAGGCAAAGAGTAGAGAGCCTGCTTTTCTGCAGTAGAGCTGGGCTGGAAGTGAGGATTGCTTTTTAAATCCAGAGATTATGCAGCAGGAGAAGCATTGTTTTGATCAGGGATCCCTGTTAGGATATGGGGTGAGCCTAACAGGTTGTCCAGGCAATATATGTGTTCTGTGACTTTAACATGAATATGTATAATATGACTTTAAATTTTACTGCTGTATCATTGTAATGCTGAGTCATGCTGTAATTAGATAATCACAACTTGTAAACATATTTAAGAAGGGAACTGTAATGTAGTCAGTTGATGACATGCTACCATTGTGGGTGGATTTGCTACCATTGTGCTATCATCGTTGATGGATCTGTTACCATCGTGGTTTGTTACCAGAGTGAACTTGTTATTCTAACCAACTACTGTTTGTATTGTAAGAAGATTTTTGTACCACTTGACTGATTTAACTGGCAAAGTCTTGGATCGTTGAAAAACTATGAGATTGTTTTTTCACTATAAGGTAAACTTTTGATAAATCAGTTTGCACGTATCTTATTCATTGCTCTCAGAAATGTTTTCTCTGTGTTCTATACTCTGCTGGTTGGTAACACGACAATATCCTTAACAATCCCCATTCAATAGGCCCTCTTTTAGGAATGCTGAGTTTCTTTTGCCCCGATGCCTAAAGAGGAACCATTGTCATTCACGGGATTCTCCCAAAGAAGCGGAAGTCACCCTAGAAGGTCTCAGCAGCCTGGAAGAGGACTCCCTGGACTCCACTCTCTAATTCAAAGAGGTATCTGTTTCAGATTCTTCATGGATCATCGCATTGTCATGTCGAAAAGTCTTGTGCAGTTCAATGACGCAGTGAGCCATGCTCTGCAGGGTTACTCAAGGCAGACAGTTCATAGTGGAGGGTCCTAACACAAGGTGACCCAGTGGAGAAGCAAGTGGCAACCCTCTCCGGTATCCTTACTAAGAAAACCCAATGAAAGGTATCAAAAGGATACAAGCCATGATGCCAGAAAACGACGGTCTCAGATTGGAAGGTGCCTAATCCGCTAACTGGGAAGACCAGAGGGGAATTATAAGAAACTCGAGAAAGAGCCGAATTCTGCAATTGATCTGAGAACAGGTAGGGCAGGGAGAAGGCGGGAGCAGTGAAGTTCAGTCCGATTACTTGTGAGACGTAAATCTCGCCATTCTTGATGGGCTGCACCAGAAGTTGGCTATTTAGCACAACAGACAGACGAGGCAGATGCTGTGAATGTGCTCATGAGCAGGGGGTGGACTAGAAGACCTCCACGGTCCCCTCCAACTCTGTTATTCTGTCTGCCTATAGGACGGCTTCAGCCAGGGAGGTATGGAGATGGAGGGCAGAATCACCCCCACCTACAAAGCCCTGCACGGAGTTTCTTTTTCCTGGATGGGGATGGATGGATGTCTTTTTGTTGTTTTTCTTCTTGTTATTGTTGCTGCTGATCTTGTTCTTGTTCTGAGATTTTTTCAATTTGTTATCATTTTATCTATATTGTTAATGCTAAAAAATAAAAGCAACACTTAAATAAAGTTGTTCATTGGCCACAATTATTTTCCTTTAGCTATCAATGTAGCATTCAGTGGGTAGAATGATAAATAATTGTATAACATCGTATACAATAAAACTACCAAAACACTTTATATACACTAATTTATATTTAGGCCTATTGTCATTTCACTTTTCTTAGGGACAGGTTGAACTTTAGAACCTATAACTCTCAATGACGGAGAGCAGCTACTATATTAGATAATTAGATAAAGGGCAAAAACGTTGGGATAGGAATTGTCAACTGACAATGGCTACTGCATATAAGGAAAACCTTTATAAAATGTTTTATAGGTGGCAATTGCCACCGCCAAGGCTAGCAAAAATGTTCAACACCATGTCCGCCAAATGTTGGAAATGCAATCAGACTCTAGGTACTTATTATCATATGTGGTGGACAGGTAGGAAAGGAAGAAAATATTGGATGAAAATACATATATGGTTGGAAAAGATGACTAAGCAGCATATTGATTTAAAACCAGAAATATTTTTGTTAGATATAATACCCAAAAGCTATGACATATTGGAAAAATGAGAACATCCCATCTGATGAAAATATAATTTAGAAAATACTGGATTGTGCAGAGATGGATAGATTGACATTGAAGATAAAGGAGATTCAGAGTATTATTTCATGTGAAATAGTTTTTCTCAATGGTTAGAGATGAGAGGTAGACATTAGATGAAGAAAAAACATTACTATATTCAAGAAAATATGAATGTGGTTTATAGCTATAAGTATGCTAATATCAATAGATAACTTGGCATGAAGAATTTCCATGCATGGCGATTTCAATTAAACTGTAAACAAAATTTCTACTGCAAATGAATGGCAATGTAGGATATTTTGCTTCAATCTTGTCCTCTCAGGAACCTTATTAATTGGTAGTACATTTTCAATTGAAAATGGTTGCTTCAAGTTTACTAAGAATTGAGAACATAAGAGGACCACAAAAGTTCACTCTTTTGCATTACTCACAATTGTTTCCCAGAAACTCAGGAATATAATTTGTTTTTCTTTGGGTGTAGGCTATGCACCGAGCTGAAATTTTTTTTTCCTTAGGCTCTCCGGCACTTGAGAAATCATTAAATAATGATCCGAAGATGTGAAAAACTGAACTCAGTACCCTCTGCATGAAAATATGCTCTGCCACTTCTTTTCTTAAATGGAGCCTGCAGAACTTCTGAAGGCAAATCATTCCACTGGTAAATAGTCCTAGCTGTTAGGAAGTTTCTCCTTAGTTCTAGGTTCCCCCCCTCCTTGATTAGTTTCCATCCATTGTTCCTTGTCTTGAAGGGCTGCCACAGAGAAGAGGGTGTTGATCCTCCAAAGCAGCTGAGGGAAGGACACGGAGCAGCGGATGGAAGCTCATCAGAGAGAGATCCAACTCTGGAAATAAGGAGGAATTTCCTCACACTGACAACCGTTAAGCAGTGGAACAGTTTGTTTCCAAGACTTCTTTGTGCTCCATTGTTGAGATTTTCAAGAAAAAATTGGGCAATCGTTTATCTGAGATGGCAGGAGGAGCCCTTCCTTGGGCAGGGACTTAGACTAAAAGTCGCTTCCTCCCTAGGGTGCCATGATTCCCTCTGTGCTTTGTGCCACAATGATGGTGCTTCTACGTTGTTCGTGAACAGACCACTTCCCACATGAAACCCAGAGGCCAAAGGCTCCCGAGGGAGTCAGCCATCAGCCACTCCTAGACCCAGCTGAGCTGCCATTCTGATGTAGGTATAAAAAATGGCTATTGTTTAACTGTTGCCGAGGGAACGAATTGCCCTGAAAAACCACCAGCCACTGCACAGCTGCTCATTCTCCCTTCGTGCAGTGATCGTACAAGCACTTCGTTGGTCATGGCTGTGAGAAGGTTTTTGAGGGTAAGTGTGGCCATCTCAGCTGCCAGGAAACTGGTAGCGGGGGAGAAAGTCAACTCAGTTCTGACTGACAGGTGTCTATTTCTCTTCTCTTTACAGAACATCTGGAAAAGGTGCGAACACCTTTTCTGTTGCCGGAAGAGCAACACGGAAGACCTTCCTGTGCCTCCTGACAGGTACCACCCTCTTCTCCTTAAACCCTGGGTATGGTGGGGCAACACGGATGGGCTGCAGAGTCTGTAAGAGGCTCTTCCAGTCCAGAAGGGGTTTCAGGGGCAAAAAGATGGGCAGGCTTACTGGCTAGGTTGAGAAAGGAGAGGGTCAGCTAGATGTATCTTCTTTGACATGTCACCTTCTTCTTCTTTTGGTCAGGACCGAAGAGGCACAGGAAGCGGATGACCAGCAGGGAGAATGGGAGACACATTTTCATGTGTCTGATGGAGACGTCTCTTCCTTGCCTGGGGTAAGGATGCTTCAGCAACATGGGCAGTGGGGGTTCATTCTTCAAAACCGGGCAGGTTAAGGGAAGAATTCCCCCTTGGTGGGAACCTGGCCAGCCGAGAAAACTGAAGAAATCGCCTTGTTTCATACCTTCAATGAATGAATTGTTAATTGCAGGTTGTGATGGGTGGTCCTGCCACCGCCCGGAGTCCCAGGAAGGAAGATATCCGGCCCGTTCTCATTTCAAGGAGGTTAGTGTTCTCAGCTGAGGGATTCTGAGGAGAAGGGCTAGAAGAAAGGTTTGGAGAGGGGAAGCATCACTCCCCTCTGCCCGTACTTTTACTAAAAGGAGACTGACTCAAGCCCTTCGTTCTCTCCCCAGAAATGAGAGGACACCGAAGTGGACACCGCGGCTGACTACAATTTGGGAGACCTGCACTGAGTCGGTAAGGCCAGAGCAGCTCCTCCCTCTGGTAATGGCAGATGCCCTGTCTCTGTGCATTCGTTATCATGCCAATAGACCGAATACTTGCATTCTTATTTCAGGATCCATCGGGCGTGGAGGAGGGAGGTGCAGGAGGAGACAGTGCCTGTCTTTCAGGGTAGGTAACACTTTCGAGGGTGAAACTTTAGCAGAAGGGAGGCATCTTTGCCTCTGCTTCTGCTAAAGGAAGAAGGACTCGGCAATTTCACCGCCAGGCCAAGCCCCTTAGCAGGCCAGCTGGAAGGGTTCTTAGAGCCTCCACATGACCCCTCTTTCAAAAGGGCCATGGCTACTTTTGATCTTTGGCCTCTTCGTTTTCTCCCCCCAGAGAGGAAAGGCAAGAGCACTGGAGGTCGCGGCTGTCCACCAGTTTGGAGGCCTGCACTGAGTTGGTAAGTCCTGGACAGATCTTCCCCATCTGAAAAGAAGTCCTGTCTCTGTGGATTTCTTGGTATGCCAAGAGACGGCATCTTTGGCTTTTGATTTCAGGAACCACAAGACCAACCGGTGCAGGCGGAGATCTCTCCCGAGGTTTTTGAGACGTCTTCAGAGGTAAGAAAGTTTTGGCTATGGGAAGTGGGAGAAATTGGGCTATAGAGCCTTCTAAGCTTAAGGCTTGGAAAGGCTCTCTTGCTGTTGGCCCATAGAGCCGTGGGAATCTTATTGGGACACAGAAAGTTTAGCAACCCTCCTGTCATTTGCAGGATTCGCTGACAGTCCTGGCGGGCTCCAGGACCAGCAGCCTCTGGGACGTGGACTCCCTCGCTGACCTTCTGGAGGAGGAATCTGAGGACAGCTGGGACCAGGATGCGGAGGCTTCTTCCAGTCCATGGGTAAGAAAGACAAAGGGTTTTCGATTGGGAGGTCTGGTGGGATGGCTTCCTTTGCTACAAAGTAGCAGAGACTGGTGTCCTAAATGGGAAATGGGATCCCCATTCAATAGGCCCTCTTTTAGGAATTCTGTTTTTTTTTCCTCTGATGGCTAAAGAGGAATGACTGTCATTCACAGGATTCTCCAGAGGAAGTGGAAGACACCCTGGAGGATCTCAGTAGCCTGGAAGAGGACATCCTGGACACCCTGGAACGTCTTCTTCAATGAGAAGAGGTATCTATTTTACCTTCTACACGGGTCAATGCCTTGCCTTGCGAAGCTCAAAGAAGCAATGAGCTATGCTGTGCAGGGCCGGTTAGGTCAGATAGGTCATAGTCGAGGGTGCTTACACAACATGGCCAGCACCCTCGAAGGAAATGGCAACCCTCTCCGGTATCCTTAGTAAGAAAACCCCAGGAAAAATATCTAAGGGCTACGATGCCAGAAGATGAGCCCCTCAGATTGGAAGAGTGGAGGGCAATTACAAGTAGCTCCAGAAAGAGCAAAGTGGACCTAACGATAGCCTTTGATTCCTCACTCAGATGCTTCCTCAGATTCGTCTCCAGAGGTCAGCTTGAAGGTGGAGGAGGAACCAGCACCAGCCACCTCAGGAGGTGAGTTGGTCAATAGCTCTGAGTAGCCTGCTGAGAGTGATTTGGCTGAAATAACAGCTGGAAGGTGATGCTGGGAACGTGTTCATGGGAAGGGGGTTGGACTAGAAGACCTCCAAGGTCCCTTCAAACTTTATTATTCTGTCTGCCTATAGGATGGCTTCAGCAGCGTAGGGTATTGGTGTCGTCCGCCACCAACCTGCGGAGCTGACAGCGGAGTCCGACAGTGAGGAGGCTGAGGAAGAACACGGGCCAATCCAGGAGGCTGGGGAAAGCCCGGATCTTTACAACTGCTTCGCAACGGGATCGCCAAGAAGTGACGAGGACAATCGGCGCGGGTGCCTGCCCCAAGACCACAGAAAACGTGGTCGGGAAACGCCCTGAGCCCTATCTAGAGGAGACCCTGGGTCAGGTGCGCAACAACACGAGGGGACGTGGAGCCCCAACCCTCCTGCCACTTAACCTTGGCGGCAAAAGTATTCTTGTCAATAGTCTGCAGGGGACTCCGGCTTACACATTGGTTGACTCTGGAGCTACAACTAACTTTATGGACATGGGGTTTGCAGTCACTCAGTGTCCAGTGCATCCTACCGTGTTTGTGGAGACCATTGATGGCCTGGTGCTTCTGTCTGGGCCTATTAACGGCCACACTCACCCTTGTACCTGACCATCGGGTCTCATGAGGACGCTATTCAGTTTTATTTTACCTCCGGCCTACATTTTCTCGTGGTTTTGGGCTTGGCTTGGCTCAGGAAATACGACTCACAGATCTATTAGTCCCAGAACTTCATCTCTTTTCTGAGCTGGCAATGGGTGGACCTCATCTGCCAAATCTGCGCAGGCCAGGTGCTGGGACCAACTGGGGTGTCCTTGCCTTCCGACCTCAAGGACTTTGAGGATGTTTTCAGCGAGCAGGACCAATTGCCCCCGCACCAACCATAAGACTACCCCATTGTTTTGATTCTGGATGCTCCATTCCCAGTGTGGCGTTTGTATTCAATGTTGGAACCTGAATTGGCTGCATCATGGGACTTTATGGACAAAAACCTTTTATCTGGCCCTCATCGTTGCCACTGTCCGCCCCAGTCCTGTTCGTGAAAAAGAAGACTGGAGACTTGTGGCTTTGTTGCAACTACCACAAGTTAAATGCCATCACAATGCGCACCCAGTATCCTCTGCTCCTTATTCCTGAACTCTTGGAACGGCTTTTAGAGGCTGCTGTGTTCACTAAATTGGACTTGCGAGGAGTTTATAATCTTGTTTGGATCGTCCCACGGATGAATGGAAGATGGCGTCTGGCACTCATTCTGGACATTTTGAGCATACGGTCATGCCGTTTGGGCTGACCAATGCTCCTGCCACCTTCCAACATTTCATGAATGACATTTTTAGAGACCTCTTGGACAAGTTTGTTGTAATTTATTTAGATCATCTACTCTCCTTCCCGGGAGAACCACCAACAGCATCTCCCCCTGCTCCTGCAACATCTTCGGGAGTATCATCTGTATGCTAAACTAGAGAAATGCCAGTTTTTCCAGTCCACTGTTGAGTTCCTGGGCATTGAATCCCTCCCGAGGGCATTGCCATGGAGTCGAGCAAGCTGGAGTCTTTGCGTAGTTGGCAAGCGCCTTGGTGAGGGAAGGATATCCAGTGGCTCCTCGGGTTCGCCAACTACTATTGGACCTTTATCCCCGGCTTTGCTGCCTGGACCACGCCCATCACTCGGCTTCTGCAGAAAAAGGCCCCGTTCCGGGAGGTTACCCCCGAGCAGCAGGCATTCCAGGCCTTGAAACAGGCCTTCATGAAGGAGCCTATCTTGAAGCATCCTGACCACCACTGTCTGTTTGGGGTAGAAGCAGATGCATCGGGTGTTGCTATTGCTGCGGTGTTGCTACAGGCTCGCACCTCAGGCGGTACTCTCTTCCCTTGCGCATATTTTTCACGGAAGCTCAACCCTTCCAAGTACAATTACACCATCTGGGAGAAGGTGGTACTGGCCATTAAGATGACGTTTGAGATCTGGAGACATCTTCTGGAGAGGGCCTGGCATCAAATGGAAGTCCGGACAGACCATAAAAACTTGGACTTACTACAGACCGCCCGGAAACTGAACCAACAGTAGATTCGGTGGTCCCTCTTCCTTGCCAGGTTCAATTTCTGCATTACCTACATCCTTAGTGGTCGCAACCAAAGGGTGGATGCGCTCTAGTGGAAACCAGAGTAGTCCCACATCAAAAACCTGCTTCTGCTCCTGACAGTGTTGCCTGTAGAGTCTTTCTCTGTGGTTTAGGAACCAGTGGATTTATGGGGTCATATACGGGAAGCGCAGGGTCATGATGCCCACATGAAGAATGGAAGGAAGGGGTAGGGCCCGCCTCTCCAAGGACGTTTTATGAGGAATGCTTGCGGTACCGAGACAGGCTCTACGTGATGGTGGGGCCGCTCTGGGGACTTATCTTGCCGCAGTGCCATGTTAATCCTGTGACAGGGCACTTTGGCCTCTTTAAGACACTGAATCTAGTTTCTCGCACTTTTGGTGGCCCCGATTGAGACACGATGTCCAGGCTTATGTCACATCTTGTGTTCACTGCTGACAGGCCAGGTCGGCAACCAGAGCCCCTTCAGGGCTGTTCCAGCCATTGCCAACACCAGAGAGAACCTAGGGTGCCATTTCCATGGATTTCTTGACAGAATTACCTCCGTCTTCCGGATTCATGACCGTGTTCGTGGTGGGCGATGTGCTGACGAAGATGGCACATTTCAATCCATGTTGGGGTTTACCAACGGCTCACGTCACCGCCCACATGTTTATCCAACATGCCTTCCGGCTGCACGGCCTACCTGATATGGTCGTTTGGGATAGAGATGCTCAATTTACTGCCCAGTTTTGGAAAGGGCTGATGACAGCCTTTGACGTGAAAATGTGCCTGTCATCGGCACATCATCCGGATACCGACGTTGGGTCTGAGAAAGTTATTGACATTCTGGAACAATACCTGCGCTGCTTCGTGAAAAAGCAACAAGATAATTGAGAGAGCAGAGTTCACGTTTAACAATTCGCAGCACACGCGCGACCCCTCCACACTCCCCCCAGTTTTGGCACGTGATGGCAAAAACGTTCCTCATCACTGCTGTAGGATATCTTGCTTGAGTCGGGGGCTGGACTAGAAGACCTCCAAGCTCCAAGTTGTTTTGAGAACCTGGCTTCTCCATTACTTTTGCTTGCCAGAAGGACGCAAAAGCTCATCACATGACCCTGGGAGACTGCAACCGTCATAAAGATGAGTCAGTTGCCAAGTGTCTGAATATAGATCACGTGACCGTGGGGATGATGCGATGGTCATTAAATATGAAAAACGGTCATAAGTCCATTTTTTCAATGGTGTTCTAACTTTGAACTGTTGTAACTCGAGAATCACCTGTACTTTCTGCAGCATCAAGCGGTGTATTGTCAATAAGAGGTGGAATTTTGTTCAGCGACTTCAGGCAGATCTGTCCTTGGAACATCCTGATGGTAGGCACAGAAAGCAAGTAGAACTGCTAGGCTGGCATAAACTTTGTATTCTACCGGAAAGGAGTTTTACAGACCAGTACTCAGGTTACAGTATCTAACAGGCTATAATTTCATGCACGTGATGCTAAGTTTTTGCTACAATACATACGCCAGCATAATACTGTATAGAATAAGATACACAAATGAGACAACTAAAATGGCAGGGAAAGTGCATGTCTTAACCTGGCACGAAGAATTTCCATGCATGGCCATTTCAATTGAACTGTAAACAAAAAATTTACCACAAGTGAATGGCAATGTAGCATACCTTGCTTGGATACGTCACGAGTAAATGCCCTTCCTGGGCAGACCCTAACTTCCAAACTGGTAACTCAGGGGTTAACTACCCTAGGCAAGCCCACCTCCCCTTCTTTTGTTCTCCCCTTACCTCTAGTTCCACCTCCAGGGTACTTAAGGCCTCCTCACGTAGACACCGGCCTTGTTCCTGAAGATACCTGTAAGAACGCAGACAAGCATTAATAAAGATATCCTTGATGAACCAATCCATGTGTCTTCATAAGTTATTGGGCCCAAACGCGATGCAAGGTAACAGAATGGTAGCAGTCGATGGTTGGGCAACCCAATAACCAGAAGATATGCCAGAAAAGAATCGCAAGACAGAGGAGAGAAAAAAGCCACAAACAAGATCAGAAACAAAGAGGCTGGAAAAACAACAGCCCGCACTCGAAGACATGGCAGCAAAAACGACGTCGGAAGACGAAAGAGAAAATAGCCCCGAAATCTACTCATCAGACAATGAGCAGGGGCCGGATGACCTGAGCGGGGAAGAGCCCGAACGAGCAGACATCAGCAGGCTCAGACGCGAAATGCTGAGCCTACTGGAAACCCCCACCACAGATGAAGACCTCGTGGCCGGCATCAGCAACCTCATCCGAAGCCGGGACGAGGCCAGAAGGAGCCAGGGACACAAAGCGGGACAGCCGGACACAAGCCCGGTAACCCCCCCCCGGAACAATTGCTACCTGAAAAGCGAGGGAGGCGCTGCCGCACCAATCCTGGAGTGGTGGCCATCTTTAAACACGTGGCCAAAAACGATGTCCGATCTCCAAAACATTAAATTTGAATATGCAAAATGGCTGGCCAATGAGATGCCGGAACCACAAAAACTACAATATGGGGGCGATTCCACGGACGAAAGTGAGGAATCACCACCCGAAGACACCCCTACCGAGCGGCAGGTGGAAAAAGCGATAAAAACGCTCACCGCCGCCTTTGGGCCTAAAATGAGAATTCTAAAGGGGCCCCCCAAGACGCCCAAAAAACCCAAGGGGGAAGGGAGAAGACCCCCCAACTTCCTACCGAAGGATGCGGACGCCGCTGGGGACCCACCGACGCCGCAGCGCCACCTGGCCGCGGTACGACACCCCACTCCCAAGCCACGCCTGCCGGAAAGGGCCGAATGGAGAGGATACTCACCGCCACCGTCAGGACCGCTGCAGACGGGAACCAGGGGTCAGCCAGCAGAGAGAGCAGCCCTCCCGGACCACCGCTGGACATCTGGAGCCGGAGCAGAGGCCTACCCATCCTGGAGAAGTGGCCTCACCGGAACAGTGACGAGAGGATCCTTCCCCGACGAAGCCACGACAGGAATGGACTCCGCACATGCGCAGAAGATCCTGTGGACCAAGAAAGAAAAGAAAATGCAAGGAGGGATTTTTAAATTACCTACCAGCGTTCCTGAGCCATTCTGCTGCTGTCAGCACGTCAAACACCATGGACAGCAACAGCCAGCTGTGAGTAACACACAAAATAACACAGGGAACTTACCAAATGGGTTCCCTACACTAAAAATGGAGGGATCAAACCTAATGGAGTGGTATCAACAATTCCAAGTCATCCTCTTAAAGGAAAATATGATGTTTTTCATCACTGATCCACCACATAGACCCTGGACTTTTGAAATGGACTGCATGCACCACAAAGCGTTTTATCTGCTGATTTCCAGCATATCACCCACCATCTATTATAGTATTGAAAATGACTTAACTGTATTTGATATTGTTCAAAAAATGTTTGGTTACTTTTATAGTGACAGTGTAGCCACCACCACAAAAATCTCCAAAGACTTCTACTCAGCCAGAATCAAACCTGGGGTGTCAATGGGGGAACATTTGATGGAATTAAATGCAGCTAGGGCAGAACTACAACTGAGGGGGGAAATTGTCTCCGAACAAACAATGAAAAGCATTATACTTAACTCACTAGACCCTTCCTGGCAAACATTCCTCACACATCTAAACATCCTCAGCCTAGGGCACATGACAGTAGATAGCCTCTCCAACCTCCTGATTGCAGAAGACAGTCACAGAAAAGGCCAACAAATAACTCACAGAGAACACAGACAGACACGGAGGATAGCCTTTACAGACAACTCTTGAGATTCCACAGAATGTTACAACTGTGGATTAAGGAGACACTACAGATGAGACTGCACCAAGGGCAGCAGAGATCGAAGTAAACACGAACAATGCAGTAGACACCCAGAAAGGCGCCACCACGACAACAGAATAAAGCGCAGAGACTCACCTAGGCCCTGGGAGAGAAAGGGGAACAGGGACAGTTCAAGGGATAGCCGGGACGGGTCGTTGTGCAGGGTAAGGGGGCCCACACACGAAACCCCACAAGACAGCAAACCAGGCGGAGAGGGATAATGGTGGCTCATCGACTCCGGAGCCACCAACCACACCACATGCGACAGGGAGCTCCTCTCTTCCTTCACAAAGGAAGACTACCTAATTAAAGTAGCAAACCAAAGTGATGTAAGGGTAACAGGGAAAGGCAACGTAGTACTCCCCAACATGGGCAGAATAGAGGGGGTATTACTAGTACCTGAGATACCCCACAACATACTTGCCTCCCTGAAACTCAGCAAGGAAGCAGGGATAGAGATCAGCATCAAGGAGGGAGGAATCACCATGGCCAGGGATAATAAAACCATTGGGAAAATCACAGTCAGAGGGAGGCTGCCTTATTTTCACGCAACCAAAGCTGACTCACATAACAAAGATACCGACACGGGAGGTGAAACAAAAGGGGGCAAACCCAAGGGCAATGAGAAACAAGAAAGAGAGGATGCACACCCTCACAAGGGAGGCACACAAGGCACAGGGAAGATCAATTTAGGGAAGCCCCTCCACGATGAGTTCGCACATCTGCTCCAACGCAGACTAGGGCACGCCAGCTTCCCAGTTATCCAAAAGGTTGCCAGTTGTACTGAGGAATCCAAAATAAAGAACTGTGAAACTTACTTGGACTGCTCTGTATGTAAATGTTCTAAGCTCAAGGTGGCCCCCAGGTCCAAAAAGGCCACACGCTCTACACATTTGAAATGGTACACATGGACCTCGTAGGCCCCCTGAAGCCGTCCATAAAGTATGGCAAGAGGTTCTTCCTAACCATAGTGGACGATTACAGTCGTTACGGCTTCGTATATACACTAAGACACAAAAACGAGACTTACCAGAAATTCAAAGAATTCTATAGACGGGTAGAAATACAACACGACACAAAAATAAAGAAAATAATGACAGATAGAGGATCAGAATTCCTATCTGGAGACTTCTCACATTGGTTGAAGTCAAAGGGTGTTCTGCATTTTACATCTTCGCCTTTCTCAGCTTTTCAGAATCGGGGGGCAGAACGAAAAAATTCCACCCTGCAGACAATGATGAGATGCGTCCTCGAGAATGCTGGACTAGGCCAACACTACTGGACCGAAGCCCTAGTCTACTCTAACTACACCATCAACAGGCTCTGGTCCAGTGTACTAGACAAGACATCTTATGAAGTCACGTACAACAAAAAACCACAGATATCTCACCTGCACATTTTTGGGGTCACTGCAGACGTACACATACCAAAATAACTACGCAGAAAGGGAGACAAGGTATCTAAACGACTCAGATTCATGGGCTATGAGCCAAGCACAAAGGGATTCAGGTTCATAGATAGTAATAATAGATTCATCATCTCCAGAACTACCACATTCCACGAACAGGCAAACTGGTCAAGAATATACCTGAATGAACTACAACACCAGATAGAAGCCAATCACAACAAGCAAGGCAAAAGTGATCACCCCGACACAGACTACACACACACAAGGGAAGAGAAATCAGAACAACAGGGAGGCAAAAACACAACACAGAAGTCAAGCCAAAATAAACAGAAGGTAGACTCACTCACCAACAGAGAAGCGAGGTACATGCACGACATGGAGACCCTACCAGGTAGCCCAGTCAGGGCCAATAGAAACCAAATGCCCAACAGACTCAATGACTACGTCATGCACCTAAAATCCAGCCCCATCACCCCCGAAACATACGATGACGCCGACTGGGCCGGTGACACAAAGAGCAGGAAAAGTACCTCAGGGTACATCTTCTTCCTGAATGACTGTCCCGTATACTGGTACACCGGTAAGCAGAATCTCGTGGCCACATCCACCACTGAGGCTGAATACATATGCTTATCCAAGGCCATAACCATCCTCATATGGTTCGACGAGCTACTCACCAATATCTGGGCAGAACCCACACACCCCATTCACATATTTGAGGATAACAAGGCAGCCATAGAAATATCCACCTCAGATGCTATAGGTCATAGGTCTAGGCATACAGACATCAAACATAAACACGTGAGACAATTCCATAAGTCAGGATTCATCACCATCATACACTGTGACACAGAACACCAGACAGCAGACTTACTCACAAAGCCTCTACAACACAAGCAACATTCATACCTTACATCTAGGCTTTGTGTCACACCCGTAAACCCACATCAATCAGGGCCAATCAACCTCAGGGGTGGGCATTGAGAGGGGGATTTGTCACGAGTAAATGCCCTCCCTGGGCAGACCCTAACTTCCAAACTGGTAACTCAGGGGTTAACTACCCTAGGCAAGCCCACCTCCCCTTCTTTTGTTCTCCCCTTACCTGTAGCTCCACCTCCAGGGTACTTAAGGCCTCCTCACGTAGACACCGGCCTTGTTCCTGAAGATACCTGTAAGAAAGCAGACAAGCATTAAAAAAGATATCCTTGATGAACCAATCCATGTGTCTTCATAAGTTATTGGGCCCAAACTCGATCCAAGGTAACAGGATATTGTGCTCTCAGGAATCTTGTTAATTGGTACATTTTCAATTGAAAAGGAAAAGTTGATTTACGTTTACTAAGAATTGAGAATATAAGAGGACCATGAAAGTTCATTCTTCTGCTTTACTCACAATAGTTTCTCAGAAACTCAAAATTGTCTCCACTCTTCTTTGTTCCTCAGGATCACCATCTAAATGGGAAAGAAATTCCTATTTAATTCCTCCGTCTGATGGTCAACCAGACTGACCTTCTCTATTAGGAATCATAAACCCATCTGTTGAAATAGCGCCCCCCCCCTCCCAAATGTTATTGGCACATGCTCACTATAAATCGCTTCTATCTAGCTAGGGCAATTCTGAGGCCAATTTATACCTTTTTTCTTCCCCACTTCCTAATTAAAAGCAATTTGGGGGATTATTTATTACATATTCAAGGAGCAATGATGATGTTTTTCTATAAATTCTTAAACAAAATAACTAACCTGGATCCTTTCTTGGAATATGCATTTACAGTACTTATGAAAGAAAGGTTCTATATTGACCATACAATCACAGACTGGAAGGTCAAATCCTGAAGAGACATTTATCAGAGGCCATTCATCTAGAAGCTGAATTTAACAGAATAACAGAGTTGGAAGGGACCTTGGAGGTCTTCTAGCCCAACTCCCTGGTCAAGCAGGAGACCATGGACCATTTCAGACAAATGGCTGTCCAATCTCTTCTTTAAAACCTCACTGATAGAACAGCCATCCATTCTGCAGAAAACCTGTTCCAGTGGTTAATTGTTCTTCCGATCGAGAAGTTTCTCCTTCGTTCTAGGTTGATCCTCTCCTTCATCAATTTCCACCTGTTACAGCCACTTCTCTGTGACAGCCCCTCCGATGTTGGAAGACTGCTATCATGTCACCCATAGTCTTTATCTTTCTTAGATATAGCCAGTTCCTGCAACCCTTCATCATATGTTTTAGTCTCCAGCCCCCTAATCATCTTGATTGTTCTTCTCTGCACCCTTTCTATAGACACAGCATCTTTGTTGTATTGGGCTGGCCAAAACTGGAGATAATATTCCAAAATATGCTCTTATTAAAGCAATGTGGTATGTATCTTCTTCCATTTCCTGATCTCTACACCACCGCCGCCGCCACCAAGGCATTAAAACGTGGCTGTTTCCCCTCCCCTTGGGGCAGGATGTTTTTCAGTGGACGTAGTTTTTCATCTGAACGTGTAAGCTTCCTCTGGTGTGATGCGTTTTTTTGGTTGTTGATGATGCCGATAATATTGCTTACTACCCAAAGTCATATGTCATATGGGTGGCTAGATACATTGAAATAAATAAAATTGTCTTGATTATCTAGTGATAACTTCCAAGTTATTCGCATTTTTAAAGTTTCCCATATCTCAGCTGCCACTCAAGCACTCCTCTAGGCCATGGACCACAGTAACCGACCTACTCAAATATTCTATACGAAGGATGTGTTGTCAAAATGAAATAGAAGAATGCAAGAATGAATCCTCCTGGGAATGCATCAATACAGAAGAGATATTAGATTTTTAAGAGACACCAATTATTTTAATCAGTGCAATCTGCTGTTCCTATTGCCATACGATCAGAACAGCAAAAGCAAGAGTTCAATAGGTCTCTCACTAACCAATTATGGAAAACGTGCTACTTGCCATTTCCACAATTCTTCTCAAAAAGTCCATTCACTGGGTAAATCCACTGCATCTGATGACAGAGCTGCAACTGTTTTACCATAATGTCCTGCAAAACAGAGAAAGGCACAATAAAAAGGAAAGTCCAAGAGGTCCTTTAATATGATGAGATAATTAAATGAAGTGCTAATGTCTTTAGCTCTTTCCTGCCTTCATTAAGCTGTTGTTTTAGTAGAGTGTATTAAGAGGAAACTAAAAACCAAGCAAAATTATACTGTGTGTGTTATGTATATAACTTTGGCGGGAAATTTAAACAACAATAGGTCATTTGTGATTGGTCAGCTCCCGGCCCATCAAGGTATATAAAGGGAGCTGTTTGACTGTACCTCCAGCTGAAGTCTCACTCTAAATTAAAGAGCTGTTGTTACGCACTAGTTGCTCCTGCCTCTTCATTCCCACGACTCAACGTTGGCGACGAAGGTAGGATTGAGGCAATGAGAAGCAAGCTGGAAAAGAGCTAACAACAGCGGATTCAGCCAGGCTGACGAGCCCCATACATAGCAGGAATACCACGATGTCTGCCTATGTACCACCAAAGCCTTTCGACCCAGCCAGAGAGAAGTGGGGGTCGTATATGACTCGGTTTGAGTGTTCCCTGGAAGTCAGCGACATGCAGGCCCTCCCCGACAACCGGAACAGAGCCCTATTCCTCAGCCACTGCGGACCGGAGGTCTTCGACATGGCTGAATCACTTTCGGAACCGACTCCGGTTCAGACTATATTGTGGGAAGCCTCGCTTAGGGCACATTACCAACAACTACCGGTAGCTGGCGCTACCGTGGAGGCACAGACTGTAGTAACTCACAAAGGTGCCTTCAAATGTACCAGGCTGCATTTTGGAGTCAGCATAGCCCCCGGACTATTCCAAAGTACCATGGAGCGTCTGTTACAAGGACTGCCAGGGGTGGTGCCTTATTTTGATGATGTCCTCATCAAAGGAAGGAAGGGAAGAGAAATTAGAGTAGGAGTGAGGGTAAGAGAGAGAGGAAGAGAGGAGGAGGAGGAGGAGAAAGGAAAGGAAGTAGGGAGGAGAAGAAGGGGGGGAGAGAAAGTAAGAAGGAAAGAAAAAAGAGAAGAGGTAGGTTTGAGGAGAAAGATTGCTGTGCAATAAAAAAGATGAAAGGGAAGAAAGCCAACCCCAAACAAATATAAAGATATTAAGATAAAGAATGAATTGTTAAACTTTAAAGAATGAAAGAGAACAAATATGAATAAATAGCAATAATTAGAAACACACATACAAACATACAATGTATTTTCTTTGAACAGAGTATTTGGCTGGTTCACAAATTTAAACAGTGTTTAGTCATTTCAATTAAATTTACAATTTCTGTATTTCCTTTTTGCCATACTTATTCCTCTCCTATTTGTTTAAAAAAACCAATATTACCCTTCATCCACATCTCTAATCTTCATCAAATTCAATTTTCCCTTCTATTCTATATTATACCCCTTCCCATTGTCATCTATTTTTATATCCATCCTCACATTGGTTAATTATGTAATATTCCAGTTGTTGAATACAAATTCAACATTTTAATATAAATCAATTAGTTATATAATGATCTTTTTTGTATATTAATCAATATGAACATGAATATTCCAATTATTTCCATGCAATCCAAATTCTTACAAATCAATTCATTATATTTACCAATAATAACCAAATAATTTCCCCCATATATTCCTCCAAACCACAACCATTGCTGCTTTCAACGCAATATACAATTAATAGTATCTCAATTATTACAACTCCCTAGTTAAATAGAGCTTTTTTTCTTTTGTGTTTTAAAATCTTGAACTCTCCTCTTTTGCCCTAATTTTCCCATTGTTTGCAGTTTTGCACGTACCTCTTTTGGTGAGGAAAAAGAAAAAGAAATCACTCTCTGCCTCATTTTGTCACGTTGCAACAAAGACCCTGCTTTACTTTCAGTTTTGCTTTTTCAGCATAGCTAGGGGTAAAAAAATGCTCCAACACTGTTTGCACCTGGCAAAAGACCCCTGCGCAAAACAGGTGAGAGCAAATCAGCTGAGAGTTGGGAGACCAATCTAATCAATTTGTGGTAATTAACCTATACTAAAGCTGACAGAGGCTGTTTTTTTTAATTTTTGCAGGCACCGGTCTACTCATTTCTTTTCTTTTAACACGCATCAGCTGTAGGGTGGCCCTTTGAAGCCCCGCGGCAAGAGGTTAAACAATTTCGGAACATGGCCAGTGGGGATCCATGCCTCAAAACTGGATGGGGGAACCTGATCAGCCTAACAAATTCAAGAAGAGCCCGTTGGATTCATGGGGATATGTTGCAGAGAACTTTGATTTATACATTCAAATGAACCATTATTACTTTCAGGTTTTGATAGGTGTTTGTGTCACCATCAGGAGCCCCAGGAAGGAAGATGTGATGCCTGTTCACAATTAATGGAGGTATCTGGTCTCTCATACCTCCACGGAGGGTGCGCTTCTGCACAATTATGGAGAACTCCACTGAATCGGTAAGGCCTGAACATCTCCTCACCATGCTAATGGCCCTGTCTCTGTGGATTTGTTAATATGCCTATAAAAAGAATATTTGCACTGCTATTTTAGGATCCATTGGAGGAATCCCTTCCAGCAGAAAGCCTGGACAGCCTCCCAGGAGAGAGAGAGAGGTGGAGATTCCCTATCTATGCAGGTAGATAACACGTTGAAGGGAGAAGGTCCCGCTGGTTCACAAGGGGCTTTGGTGGAAAAGATGGACAGGGTGAGTGACTCATCTTGGAAAGGGGAAGCTGAGCAAGCTTGATTCCTTAAACTTCTCACTTTCTACCTCTGGACAAGACTCTAACGGGAGAAGACCAGGACACAGAAGAAGAGCTCTCTCCCAATGGGGAAAAAACACCTTCCTCAGAGATAAGATTTTGGCAATGGGGCCGAAGGAGGCTATGCCATAAATCCTGATGGTGGAGGGAAGAAATTGTGTAATATTTCACCTTAACCTTAAGGCTTCCAAAGGTCCTCTTGCTGTCGGCACATAGGGGGGTTGTATGCACCCTATGCTTTAGACATCTTATTGAGGTGCAGAGACCTTTGGATTTAGCCTCCATACTGTCATTTGCAGGACTCCATGACAGTCCTGGTGGGCTCCAGAATCAGCAGCCTGGAGGATGTGGACTTCCTATCTGACCTTCCGGTTGAGGAGTCTGAGGGAAGCTGGGAGGATGCTGCAGCGGCTTCTGATGCTAGCGATTCCTCCAGTCCATGGGTAAGAAAGACAAAGTGTTTTCTGATGGGGAGGGATGGAGGTCCTCTATTCACTTCTCCTAAACTGAGTGAACTGTGCTGGAGCACTCTGGGAAGTGGAGCTAGGTGACACCTGGCCCTTGGGACAACATACGTAGGCTAACTATATGCACCCACGTGCATATAGTTTGGTGCCATTGGTTCCTTTGCCAAAAATCAACTGGGAGGGTACATGGCAGTGTACCAAATGAATGTGACCCACCCTGATTAGGCCTTTCCTTTTTGTGTGTCATCCTTTCCAGCACTTCATGCAGGGCTTTAACAGGCAAAGAGTAGAGAGCCTGCTTTTCTGCAGTAGAGCTGGGCTGGAAGTGAGGATTGCTTTTTAAATCCAGAGATTATGCAGCAGGAGAAGCATTGTTTTGATCAGGGATCCCTGTTAGGATATGGGGTGAGCCTAACAGGTTGTCCAGGCAATATATGTGTTCTGTGACTTTAACATGAATATGTATAATATGACTTTAAATTTTACTGCTGGATCATTGTAATGCTGAGTCATGCTGTAATTAGATAATCACAACTTGTAAACATATTTAAGAAGGGAACTGTAATGTAGTCAGTTGATGACATGCTACCATTGTGGGTAAATTTGCTACCATTGTGCTATCATCGTTGATGGATCTGCTACCATCGTGGTTTGTTACCAGAGTGAACTTGTTATTCTAACCAACTACTGTTTGTATTGTAAGAAGATTTTTGTACCACTTGACTGATTTAACTGGCAAAGTCTTGGATCGTTGAAAAACTATGAGATTGTTTTTTCACTATAAGGTAAACTTTTGATAAATCAGTTTGCACGTATCTTATTCATTGCTCTCAGAAACGTTTTCTCTGTGTTCTATACTCTGCTGGTTGGTAACACGACAATATCCTTAACAATCCCCATTCAATAGGCCCTCTTTTAGGAATGCTGAGTTTCTTTTGCCCCGATGCCTAAAGAGGAACCATTGTATTCACGGGATTCTCCCAAAGAAGCGGAAGTCACCCTAGAAGGTCTCAGCAGCCTGGAAGAGGACTCCCTGGACTCCACTCTCTAATTCAAAGAGGTATCTGTTTCAGATTCTTCATGGATCACCGCACTGTCATGTCGAAAAGTCTTGTGCAGTTCAATGATACAGTGAGCCATGCTCTGCAGGGTTACTCAAGGCAAACAGTTCATAGTGGAGGGTCCTAACACAAGGTGACCCAGTGGAGAAGCAGATGGCAACCCTCTCCAGTATCCTTACTAAGAAAACCCAATGAAAGGTATCAAAAGAATACAAGCCATGATGCCAGAAAACGACCGTCTCAGATTGGAAGGTGCCTAATCCGCTAACTGGGAAGACCAGAGGGGAATTATAAGAAACTCCAGAAAGAGCCGAATTCTGCAATTATCTGAACACAGGTAGGGCAGGGAGAAGGCGGGAGCAATGAAGTTCAGTCCGATTACTTGTGAGACGTAAATCTCGCCCTCCTTGATGGGCTGCACCAGAAGTTGGCTATTTAGCACAACAGACAGACGGGGCAGATGCTGTGAACGTGCTCATGAGCAGGGGGTGGACTAGAAGACCTCCACGGTCCCCTCCAACTCTGTTATTCTGTCTGCCTATAGGACGGCTTCAGCAAGGGAGGTATGGAGATGGAGGGCAGAATCACCCCCACCTACAAAGCCCTGCACAGAGCTTCTTTTCCCTGGATGGGGATGGATGGATGTCTTTTTGTTGTTTTTCTTCTTGTTATTGTTGCTGCTGATCTTGTTCTTGTTCTGAGATTTTTTCAATTTGTTATCATTTTATCTATATTGTTAATACCAAAAGATAAAAGCAACACTTAAATAAAGTTGTTCATTGGCCACAATTATTTTCCTTTAGCTATCAATGTAGCATTCAGTGGGTAGAATGATAAATAATCGTATAACATCGTATACAGTAAAACTACCAAAACACTTTATATACACTAATTTATATTTAGGCCTATTGTCATTTCACTTTTCTTAGGGACAGGTTGAACTTTAGAACCTATAACTCTCAATGACGGAGAGCAGCTACTATATTAGATAATTAGATAAATGGCAAAAACATTGGGATAGGAATTGTCAACTGACAATAGCTACTGCATATAAGGAAAACCTTTATAAAATGTTTTATAGGTGGCAATTGCCACCGGCAAGGCTAGCAAAAATGTTCAACACCATGTCCGCCAAATGTTGGAAATGCAATCAGACTCTAGGTACTTATTATCATATGTGATGGACAGGTAGGAAAGGAAGAAAATATTGGATGAAAATACAAATATTGGATGGAAAAGATGACTAAGCAGCATATTGATTTAAAACCAGAAATATTTTTGTTAGATATAATACCCAAAAGCTATGACATATTGGAAAAATGAGAACACCCCATCTGATGAAAATATAATTTAGAAAATACTGGATTGTGCAGAGATGGATAGATTGACATTGAAAATAAAAGATAAAGGAGATTCAGAGTATTATTTCATGTCAATGGTTAGAGATGAGAGGTAGACATTAGATGAAGAAAAAACATTACTATATTCAAGAAAATATGAATGTGGTTTATAGCTATAAGTATGCTAATATCAATAGATAACTTGGCATGAAGAATTTCCATGCATGGCGATTTCAATTAAACTGTAAACAAAATTTCTACTGCAAATGAATGGCAATGTAGGATATTTTGCTTCAATCTTGTCCTCTCAGGAACCTTATTAATTGGTAGTACATTTTCAATTGAAAATGGTTGCTTCAAGTTTACTAAGAATTGAGAACATAAGAGGACCACAAAAGTTCACTCTTTTGCATTACTCACAATTGTTTCCCAGAAACTCAGGAATATAATTTGTTTTTCTTTGGGTGTAGGCTATGCACCGAGGTGAAATTCTTTTTTCCTTAGGCTCTCCGGCACTTGAGAAATCATTAAATAATGATCCGAAGATGTGAAAAACTGAACTCAGTACCCTCTGAATGAAAATATGCTCTGCCACTTCTTTTCTTAAATGGAGCCTGCAGAACTTCTGAAGGCAAATCATTCCACTGGTAAATAGTCCTAGCTGTTAGGAAGTTTCTCCTTAGTTCTAGGTTCCCCCACTCCTTGATTAGTTTCCATCCATTGTTCCTTGTCTTGAAGGGCTGCCACAGAGAAGAGGGTGTTGATCCTCCAAAGCAGCTGAGGGAAGGACACGGAGCAGCGGATGGAAGCTCATCAGAGAGAGATCCAACCCTGGAAATAAGGAGGAATTTCCTCACACTGACAACCGTTAAGCAGTGGAACAGTTTGTTTCCAAGACTTCTTTGTGCTCCATTGTTGAGATTTTCAAGAAAAAATTGGGCAATCGTTTATCTGAGATGGCAGGAGGAGCCCTTCCTTGGGCAGGGACTTAGACTAAAAGTCGCTTCCTCCCTAGGGTGCCATGATTCCCTCTGTGCTTTGTGCCACAATGATGGTGCTTCTACGTTGTTCGTGAACAGACCACTTCCCACATGAAACCCAGAGGCCAAAGGCTCCCGAGGGAGTCAGCCATCAGCCACTCCTAGACCCAGCTGAGCTGCCATTCTGATGTAGGTATAAAAAATGGCTATTGTTTAACTGTTGCCGAGGGAACGAATTGCCCTGAAAAACCACCAGCCACTGCACAGCTGCTCATTCTCCCTTCGTGCAGTGATCGTACAAGCACTTCGTTGGTCATGGCTGTGAGAAGGTTTTTGAGGGTAAGTGTGGCCATCTCAGCTGCCAGGAAACTGGTAGCGGGGGAGAAAGGCAACTCAGTTCTGACTGACAGGTGTCTATTTCTCTTCTCTTTACAGAACATCTGGAAAAGGTGCGAACACCTTTTCTGTTGCCGGAAGAGCAACACGGAAGACCTTCCTGTGCCTCCTGACAGGTACCACCCTCTTCTCCTTAAACCCTGGGTATGGTGGGGCAACACGGATGGGCTGCAGAGTTTCAGGGGCAAAAAGATGGGCAGGCTTACTGGCTAGGTTGAGAAAGGAGAGGGTCAGCTAGATGTATCTTCTTTGACATGTCACCTTCTTCTTCTTTTGGTCAGGACCGAAGAGGCACAGGAAGCGGATGACCAGCAGGGAGAATGGGAGACACATTTTCATGTGTCTGATGGAGACGTCTCTTCCTTGCCTGGGGTAAGGATGCTTCAGCAACATGGGCAGTGGGGGTTCATTCTTCAAAACCGGGCAGGTTAAGGGAAGAATTCCCCCTTGATGGGAACCTGGCCAGCCGAGAAAACTGAAGAAGATCGCCTTGTTTCATACCTTCAATGAATGAATGGTTAATTGCAGGTTGTGATGGGTGGTCCTGCCACCGCCCGGAGTCCCAGGAAGGAAGATATCCGGCCCGTTCTCATTTCAAGGAGGTTAGTGTTCTCAGCTGAGGGATTCTGAGGAGAAGGGCTAGAAGAAAGGTTTGGAGAGGGGAAGCATCACTCCCCTCTGCCCGTACTTTTACTAAAAGGAGACTGACTCAAGCCCTTCGTTCTCTCCCCAGAAATGAGAGGACACCGAAGTGGACACCGCGGCTGACTACAATTTGGGAGACCTGCACTGAGTCGGTAAGGCCAGAGCAGCTCCTCCCTCTGGTAATGGCAGATGCCCTGTCTCTGTGCATTCGTTATCATGCCAATAGACCGAATACTTGCATTCTTATTTCAGGATCCATCGGGCGTGGAGGAGGGAGGTGCAGGAGGAGACAGTGCCTGTCTTTCAGGGTAGGTAACACTTTCGAGGGTGAAACTTTAGCAGAAGGGAGGCATCTTGGCCTCTGCCTCTGCTAAAGGAAGAAGGACTCGGCAATTTCACCGCCAGGCCAAGCCCCTTAGCAGGCCAGCTGGAAGGGTTCTTAGAGCCTCCACATGACCCCTCTTTCAAAAGGGCCATGGCTACTTTTGATCTTTGGCCTCTTCGTTTTCTCCCCCCAGAGAGGAAAGGCAAGAGCACTGGAGGTCGCGGCTGTCCACCAGTTTGGAGGCCTGCACTGAGTTGGTAAGTCCTGGACAGATCTTCCCCATCTGAAAAGAAGTCCTGTCTCTGTGGATTTCTTGGTATGCCAAGAGACGGCATCTTTGGCTTTTGATTTCAGGAACCACAAGACCAACCGGTGCAGGCGGAGATCTCTCCCGAGGTTTTTGAGACGTCTTCAGAGGTAAGAAAGTTTTGGCTATGGGAAGTGGGAGAAATTGGGCTATAGAGCCTTCTAAGCTTAAGGCTTGGAAAGGCTCTCTTGCTGTTGGCCCATAGAGCCGTGGGAATCTTATTGGGACAAAGAAAGTTTAGCAACCCTCCTGTCATTTGCAGGATTCGCTGACAGTCCTGGCGGGCTCCAGGACCAGCAGCCTCTGGGACGTGGACTCCCTCGCTGACCTTCTGGAGGAGGAATCTGAGGACAGCTGGGACCAGGATGCGGAGGCTTCTTCCAGTCCATGGGTAAAAAAGACAAAGGGTTTTCGATTGGGAGGTCTGGTGGGATCGCTTCCTTTGCTACAAAGTAGCAGAGACTGGTGTCCTAAATGGGAAATGGGATCCCCATTCAATAGGCCCTCTTTTAGGAATTCTGTGTTTTTTTCCTCTGATGGCTAAAGAGGAATGACTGTCATTCACAGGATTCTCCAGAGGAAGGGGAAGACACCCTGGAGGATCTCAGTAGCCTGGAAGAGGACATCCTGGACACCCTGGAACGTCTTCTTCAATGAGAAGAGGTATCTATTTTACCTTCTACACGGGTCAATGCCTTGCCTTGCGAAGCTCAAAGAAGCAATGAGCTATGCTGTGCAGGGCCGGTTAGGGCAGATAGGTCATAGTCGAGGGTGCTTACACAACATGGCCAGCACCCTCGAAGGAAATGGCAACCCTCTCCGGTATCCTTAGTAAGAAAACCCCAGGAAAAATATCTAAGGGCTACGATGCCAGAAGATGAGCCCCTCAGATTGGAAGAGTGGAGGGCAATTACAATTAGCTCCAGAAAGAGCAAAGTGGACCTAACGATAGCCTTTGATTCCTCACTCAGATGCTTCCTCAGATTCGTCTCCAGAGGTCAGCTTGAAGGTGGAGGAGGAACCAGCACCAGCCACCTCAGGAGGTGAGTTGGTCAATAGCTCTGAGTAGCCTGCTGAGAGTGATTTGGCTGAAATAACAGCTGGAAGGTGATGCTGGGAACGTGTTCATGGGAAGGGGGTTGGACTAGAAGACCTCCAAGGTCCCTTCAAACTCTATTATTCTGTCTGCCTATAGGATGGCTTCAGCAACGTAGGGTATTGGTGTCGTCCGCCACCAACCTGCGGAGCTGGCAGCGGAGTCCGACAGTGAGGAGGCTGAGGAAGAACACGGGCCAGTCCAGGAGGCTGGGGAAAGCCCGGATCTTTACAACTGCTTCGCAACGGGATCGCCAAGAAGTGACGAGGACAATCGGCGCGGTGGCCTGCCCCAAGACACAGAAAACGTGGTCGGGAAACGCCCTGAGCCCTATCTAGAGGAGACCCTGGGTCAGGTGCGCAACAACACGAGGGGACGTGGAGCCCCAACCCTCCTGCCACTTAACCTTGGCGGCAAAAGTATTGTCAATAGTGTGCAGGGGACTCCGGCTTACACATTGGTTGACTCTGGAGCTACAACTAACTTTATGGACATGGGGTTTGCAGTCACTCAGTGTCCAGTGCATCCTACCGTATTTGTGGAGACCATTGATGGCCTGGTGCTTCTGTCTGGGCCTATTAACGGCCACACTCACCCTTGTACCTGACCACCGGGTCTCATGAGGACGCTATTCAGTTTTATTTTACCTCCGGCCTACGTTTTCTCGTGGTTTTGGGCTTGGCTTGGCTCAGGAAATACGACTCACAGATCTATTGGTCCCAGAACTTCATCTCTTTTCTGAGCTGGCAATGGGTGGACCTCATCTGCCAAGTCTGGGCAGGCCAGGTGCTGGGTCCAACTGGGGTGTCCTTGCCTTCCGACCTCAAGGACTTTGAGGATGTTTTCAGCGAGCAGGACCAATTGCCCCCGCACCAACCATAAGACTACCCCATTGTTTTGATTCTGCATGCTCCATTCCCAGTGTGGCGTTTGTATTCAATGTTGGAACCTGAATTGGCTGCATCATGGGACTTTATGGACAAAAACCTTTTATCTGGCCCTCATCGTTGCCACTGTCCGCCCCAGTCCTGTTCGTGAAAAAGAAGACTGGAGACTTGTGGCTTTGTTGCAACTACCGCAAGTTAAATGCCATCACAATGCGCACCCAGTATCCTCTGCTCCTTATTCCTGAACTCTTGGAACGGCTTTTAGAGGCTGCTGTGTTCACTAAATTGGACTTGCGAGGAGTTTATAATCTTGTTTGGATCGTCCCAGGGATGAATGGAAGACGGCGTTTGGCACTCATTCTGGACATTTTGAGCATACGGTCATGCCGTTTGGGCTGACCAATGCTCCTGCCACCTTCCAACATTTCATGAATGACATTTTTAGGGACCTCTTGGACAAGTTTGTTGTAATTTATTTAGATCATCTACTCTCCTTCCCGGGAGAACCGCCAACAGCATCTCCCCCTGCTCCTGCAACATCTTCGGGAGTATCATCTGTATGCTAAACTAGAGAAATGCCAGTTTTTCCAGTCCACTGTTGAGTTCCTGGGCATTGAATCCCTCCCGAGGGCATTGCCATGGAGTCGAGCAAGCTGGAGTCTTTGCGTAGTTGGCAAGCGCCTTGGTGAGTGAAGGATATCCAGTGGCTCCTCGGGTTTGCCAACTACTATTGGACCTTTATCCCCGGCTTTGCTGCCTGGACCACGCCCATCACTCGGCTTCTGTAGAAAATGGCCCCGTTCCGGGAGGTTACCCCCGAGCAGCAGGCATTCCAGGCCTTGAAACAGGCCTTCATGAAGGAGCCTATCTTGAAGCATCCTGACCACCACTGTCTGTTTGGGGTAGAAGCAGATGCATCGGGTGTTGCTATTGCTGCGGTGTTGCTACAGGCTCGCACTGCAGGCGGTACCCTCTTCCCTTGCGCATATTTTTCACGGAAGCTCAACCCTTCCAAGTACAATTACACCATCTGGGAGAAGGTGGTACTGGCCATTAAGATGACGTTTGAGGTCTGGAGACATCTTCTGGAGAGGGCCTGGCATCATATGGAAGTCCGGACAGACCATAAAAACTTGTACTTACTACAGACCGCCCGGAAACTGAACCAACAGTAGATTCGGTGGTCCCTCTTCCTTGCCAGGTTCAATTTCTGCATTGCCTACATCCTTAGTGGTCGCAACCAAAGGGTGGATGCGCTCTAGTGGAAAACCAGAGTAGTCCCACATCAAAAACCTGCTTCTGCTCCTGACAGTGTTGCCTGTAGAGTCTTTCTCTGTGGTTTAGGAACCAGTGGATTTATGGGGTCAGATACGGGAAGCGCAGCGTCCTGATGCCCATGTGAAGAATGGAAGGAAGGGGTAGGGCCCGCCTCTCCAAGGACGTTTTATGAGGAACGCTTGCGGTACCGAGACAGGCTCTACGTGCTGGTGGGGCCGCTCTGGGGACTTATCTTGCCGCAGTGCCATGTTAATCCTGTGACGGGGCACTTTGGCCTCTTTAAGACACTGAATCTAGTTTCTCGCACTTTTGGTGGCCCCGATTGAGACACGATGTCCAGGCTTATGTCACATCTTGTGTTCACTGCTGACAGGCCAGGTCGGCAACCAGAGCCCCTTCAGGGCTGTTCCAGCCATTGCCAACACCAGAGAGAACCTAGGGTGCCATTTCCATGGACTTCTTGACAGAATTACCTCCGTCTTCCGGATTCATGACCGTGTTCGTGGTGGGCGACGTGCTGACAAAGATGGCACATTTCAATCCATGTTGGGGTTTACTAACGGCTCACGTCACCGCCCACATGTTTATCCAACATGCCTTCCGGCTGCACGGCCTACCTGATATGGTCGTTTGGGATAGAGATGCTCAATTTACTGCCCAGTTTTGGAAAGGGCTGATGACAGCCTTTGACGTGAAAATGTGCCTGTCATCGGCACATCATCCGGATACCGACGTTGGGTCTGAGAAAGTTATTGACATTCTGGAACAATACCTGCGCTGCTTCGTGAAAAAGCAACAAGATAATTGAGAGAGCAGAGTTCACGTTTAACAATTCGCAGCACACGCGCGACCCCTCCACACTCCCCCCAGTTTTGGCACGTGATGGCAAAAACGTTCCTCATCACTGCTGTAGGATATCTTGCTTGAGTCGGGGGCTGGACTAGAAGACCTCCAAGCTCCAAGTTGTTTTGAGAACCTGGCTTCTCCATTACTTTTGCTTGCCAGAAGGACGCAAAAGCTCATCACATGACCCTGGGAGACTGCAACCGTCAGAAAGATGAGTCAGTTGCCAAGTGTCTGAATATAGATCACGTGACCGTGGGGATGATGCGATGGTCATTAAATATGAAAAACGGTCATAAGTCCATTTTTTCAATGGTGTTCTAACTTTGAACTGTTGTAACTCGAGAATCACCTGTACTTTCTGCAGCATCAAGCGGTGTATTGTCAATAAGAGGTGGAATTTTGTTCAGCGATTTCAGGCAGATCTGTCCTTGGAACATCGTGATGGTAGGCACAGAAAGCAAGGAGAACTGCTAGGCTGGCATAACCTTTGTATTCTACCGGAAAGGAGTTTTACAGACTAGTACTCAGGTTACAGTATCTAACAGGCTATAATTTCATGCACGTGATGCTAAGTTTTTGCTACAATACATACGCCAGCATAATACTGTATATAATAAGATACACAAATGAGACAACTAAAATGGCAGGGAAAGTGCATGTCTTAACCTGGCACGAAGAATTTCCATGCATGGCCATTTCAATTGAACTGTAAACAAAAAATTTACCACAAGTGAATGGCAACGTAGCATACCTTGCTTGGATATGTCACGAGTTCCTGGGCAGACCCTAACTTCCAAACTGGTAACTCAGGGGTTAAGTACCCTAGGCAAGCCCACCTCCCCTTCTTTTGTTCTCCCCTTACCTGTAGTTCCACCTCCAGGGTACTTAAGGCCTCCTCACGTAGATACCGGCCTTGTTCCTGAAGATACCTGTAAGAAAGCAGACAAGCATTAATAAAGATATCCTTGATGAACCAATCCATGTGTCTTCATAAGTTATTGGGCCCAAACGCGATCCAAGGTAACAAAATGGTAGCAGTCGATGGTTGGGCAACCCAATAACCAGAAGATATGCCAGAAAAGAATCGCAAGACAGAGGAGAGAAAAAAGCCACAAACAAGATCAGAAACAAAGAGGCTGGAAAAACAACAGCCCGCACTCGAAGACATGGCAGCAAAAACGACGTCGGAAGACGAAAGAGAAAATAGCCCTGAAATCTACTCATCGGACAATGAGCAGGGGCCGGATGATCTGAGCGGGGAAGAGCCCGAACGAGCACACATCAGCAGGCTCAGACGCAAAATGCTGAGCCTACTGGAAACCCCCGCCACAGATGAAGACCTCGTGGCCGGCATCAGCAACCTCATCCGAAGCCAGGACGAGGCCAGAAGGAGCCAGGGACACAAAGCAGGACAGCCGGACACAAGCCCGGTAAACCCCCCCCCCGAACAATTGCTACCTGAAAAGCGAGGGAGGCGCTGCCGCACCAATCCTGGAGTGGTGGCCATCTTTAAACACGTGGCCAAAAAAGATGGCCGACCTCCAAAACATTAAATTTGAATATGCAAAATGGCTGGCCAATGAGATGCCGGAACCACAAAAACTACAATATGGGGGCGATTGCACGGACGAAAGTGAGGAATCACCCCCCGAAGACACCCCTACCGAGCGGCAGGTGGAAAAAGCGATAAAAATGCTAACCGCCGCCTTTGGGCCTAAAATGAGAATTCTAAAGGGGCCCCCCAAGATGCCCAAAAAACCCAAGGGGGAAGGGAGAAGACCCCCCAACTTCCTACCGAGGGACGCGGATGCCGCTGGGGACCCACCGACGCCGCAGCGCCACCCGGCCGCGGTACGACACCCCACTCCCAAGCCACGCCTGCCGGAAATGGCCGAATGGAGAGATACTCACCGCCACCGTCAGGACCACCGCAGACGGGAACCAGGGGTCAGCCAGCAGAGAGAGCAGCCCTCCCGGACCACCGCTGGACATCTGGAGCCGGAGCAGAGGCCTACCCATCCTGGAGAAGCGGCCTCACCGGAGCAGTGACGAGAGGATCCTTCCCCGACGAAGCCACGACAGGAATGGACTCCGCGCATGCGCAGAAGATCCTGTGGACCAAGAAAGAAAAAAAAATGCAAGGAGGGATTTTTAAATTACCTACCAGCATTCCTGAGCCATTCTGCTGCTATCAGCACGTCAAACACCATGGACAGCAACAGCCAGCTGTGAGTAACACACAAAATAACACAGGGAACTTACCAAATGGGTTCCCTGCACTAAAAATGGAGGGATCAAACCTAATGGAGTGGTATCAACAATTCCAAGTCATCCTCTTCAAGGAAAATATGATGTTTTTCATCACTGATCCACCAGATAGACCCTGGACTTTTGAAATGGACTGCATGCACCACAAAGCGTTTTATCTGCTGATTTCCAGCATATCACCCACCATCTATTATAGTATTGAAAATGACTTAACTGTATTTGATATTGTTCAAAAAATGTTTGGTTACTTTTATAGTGACAGTGTAGCCACCACCACAAAAATCTCCAAAGACTTCTACTCAGCCAGAATCAAACCTGGGGTGTCAATGGGGGAACATTTGACGGAATGAAATGCAGCTAGGGCAGAACTACAACTGAGGGGGGAAATTGTCTCCGAACAAACAATGAAAAGCATTATACTTAACTCACTAGACCCTTCCTGGCAAACATTCCTCACACATCTAAACATCCTCAGCCTAGGGCACATGACAGTAGATAGCCTCTCCAACCTCCTGATTGCAGAAGACAATCACAGAAAAGGCCAACAAATAACTCACAGAGAACACAGACAGACACGGAGGGTAGCCTTTACAGACAACTCTTGAGATTCCACAGAATGTTACAACTGTGGATTAAGGAGACACTACAGACGAGACTGCACCAAGGGCAACAGAGATCGAAGTAAACACGAACAATGCAGTAGACACCCAGAAAGGCGCCACCACGACAACAGAATAAAGCGCAGAGACTCACCTAGGCCCTGGGAGAGAAAGGGGAACAGGGACAGTTCAAGGGATAGCCGGGACGGGTCGTTGTGCAGGGTAAGGGGGCCCACACACGAAACCCCACAAGACAGCAAACCAGGCGGAGAGGGATCCTGGTGGCTCATCGACTCTGGAGCCACCAACCACACCACATGCGACAGGGAGCTCCTCTCTTCCTTCACAAAGGAAGACTACCTAATTAAAGTAGCAAACCAAAGTGATGTAAGGGTAACAGGGAAAGGCAATGTAGTACTCCCCAACATAGGCAGAATAGAGGGGGTATTACTAGTACCTGAGATACCCCACAACATACTTGCCTCCCTGAAACTCAGCAAGGAAGCAGGGATAGAGATCAGCATCAAGGAGGGAGGAATCACCATGGCCAGGGATAATAAAACCATTGGGAAAATCACAGTCAGAGGGAGGCTGCCTTATTTTCACGCAACCAAAGCTGACTCACATAACGAAGATACCGACACGGGAGGTGAAACAAAAGGGGGCAAACCCAAGGGCAATGAGAAACAAGAAAGAGAGGATGCACACCCTCACAAGGGAGGCACACAAGGCACAGGGAAGATCAATTTAGGGAAGCCCCTTCACGATGAGTTCGCACATCTGCTCCACCGCAGACTAGGGCACGCCAGCTTCCCAGTTATCCAAAAGGTTGCCAGTTGTACTGAGGAATCCAAAATAAAGAACTGTGAAACTTACTTGGACTGCTCTGTATGTAAATGTTCTAAGCTCAAGGTGGCCCCCAGGTCCAAAAAGGCCACACGCTCTACACATTTGAAATGGTACACATGGACCTCGTAGGCCCCCTGAAGCCGTCCATAAAGTATGGCAAGAGGTTCTTCCTAACCATAGTGGACGATTACAGTCGTTACGGCTTCGTATATACACTAAGACACAAAAACGAGACTTACCAGAAATTCAAAGAATTCTATAAACGGGTAGAAATACAACACGACACAAAAATAAAGAAAATAATGACAGATAGAGGATCAGAATTCCTATCTGGAGACTTCTCACATTGGTTGAAGTCAAAGGGTGTTCTGCATTTTACATCTTCGCCTTTCTCAGCTTTTCAGAATCGGGGAGGGGGGCAGAACGAAAAAATTCCACCCTGCAGACAATGATGAGATGCGTCCTCGAGAACGCTGGACTAGGCCAACACTACTGGACCGAAGCCCTAGTCTACTCTAACTACACCATCAACAGGCTCTGGTCCACTGTACTAGACAAGACACCTTATGAAGTCACGTACAACAAAAAACCACAGATATCTCACCTGCACATTTTTGGGGTCACTGCAGACGTACACATACCAAAATAACTACGCAAAAAGGGAGACAAGGTATCTAAACAACTCAGATTCATGGGCTATGAGCCAAGCACAAAGGGATTCAGGTTCATAGATAGTAATAATAGATTCATCATCTCCAGAACTACCACATTCCACGAACAGGCAAACTGGTCAAGAATATACCTGAATGAACTACAACACCAGATAGAAGCCAATCACAACAAGCAAGGCAAAAGTGATCACCCCGACACAGACTACACACACACACAAGGGAAGAGAAATCAGAACAACAGGGAGGCAAAAACACAACACAGAAGTCAAGCCAAAATAAACAGAAGGTAGACTCACTCACCAACAGAGAAGCGAGGTACATGCACGACATGGAGACCCTACCAGGTAGGCCAGTCAGGGCCAATAGAAACCAAATGCCCAAGAGACTCAATGACTACGTCATGCACCTACAATCCAGCCCCATCACCCCCGAAACATACGATGATGCCGACTGGGCCGGTGACACAAAGAGCAGGAAAAGTACCTCAGGGTACATCTTCTTCCTGAATGACTGTCCCGTATACTGGTACACCGGTAAGCAGAATCTCGTGGCCACATCCACCACTGAGGCTGAATACATATGCTTATCCAAGGCCATAACCAGCCTCATATGGTTCGACGAGCTACTCACCAATATCTGGGCAGAACCCACACACCCCATTCACATATTTGAGGATAACAAGGCAGCCATAGAAATATCCACCTCAGATGCTATAGGTCATAGGTCTAGGCATATAGACATCAAACATAAACACGTGAGACAATTCCATAAGTCAGGATTCATCACCATCATACACTGTGAAAACAGAACACCAGACAGCAGACATACTCACAAAGCCTCTACAACACAAGCAACATTCATACCTTACATCTAGGCTTTGTGTCACACTCGTAAACCCACATCAATCAGGGCCAATCAACTTCAAAGGTGGGCATTTAGAGGGGGATTTGTCACGAGTAAATGCCCTCCCTGGGCAGACCCTAACTTCCAAACTGGTAACTCAGGGGTTAACTACCCTAGGCAAGCCCACCTCCCCTTCTTTTGTTCTCCCCTTACCTGTAGCTCCACCTCCAGGGTACTTAAGGCCTCCTCACGTAGACACCGGCCTTGTTCCTGAAGATACCTGTAAGAAAGCAGACAAGCATTAAAAAAGATATCCTTGATGAACCAATCCATGTGTCTTCATAAGTTATTGGGCCCAAACTCGATCCAAGGTAACAGGATATTGTACTCTCAGGAATTTTGTTAATTGGTACATTTTCAATTGAAAAGGAAAAGTTGATTTACGTTTACTAAGAATTGAGAATATAAGAGGACCATGAAAGTTCATTCTTCTGCTTTACTCACAATAGTTTCTCAGAAACTCAAAATTGTCTCCACTCTTCTTTGTTCCTCAGGATCACCATCTAAATGGGAAAGAAATTCCTATTTAATTCCTCCGTCTGATGGTCAACCAGACTGACCTTCTCTATTAGGAATCATAAACCCATCTGTTGAAATAGCGCCCCCCCAAAATGTTATTGGCACATGCTCATTATAAATCGCTTCTATCTAGCTAGGGCAATTCTGAGGCCAATTTATACCTTTTTTTCTTCCCCACTTCCTAATTAAAAGCAATTTGGGGGATTATTTATTATATATTCAAGGAGCACTGATGATGTTTTTCGATAAATGTCTTAAACAAAATAACTAACCTGGATCCTTTCTTGGAATATGCTGTCAGAGTAAATGCCTAACTGTGCCTATACCTTCAAACCCAGCCCCTTATGGGTTAATACAGTATGTACACCCCCACCTGACCCCTGGCCACTCCTTACCTTCTGGCCACTCCTCCCTTGTATATAAACACTCTCCACGTGCTTGTCCAGCAGTTCCAGATGTTCACCTAGAAGAGAGGAGATCAGAGGTCAGTGACCTATGATGCCTAGGGCCTAGGAAGCTTCCAGGCCTGCAATAAACACTGATTAAAGAAACAGCTTGTCTCGTGAGTAATTGGGCTAAATCCATCGCATAACAAATGGTAGCCGAGGATGGTTTGCCATAACTCACTGGTGATGCCCCAACCAAGCAACCTACCCAAGGAAACAGATAGAGTACAAACAAGGGCACTCACCAAGAAGATGGCTGAGCTTCAAGCATCCAAGGATCCTACAGCAGAGGAGAATCCAGCGGACATCGAGCTGTACTCCAGCGAAGGCTCCTACTCTGATGAGGAGAGGTCACCAGAGAAAGGTACCAACCTAGGAAGAAAAACAGCACAAAGAGTAAATAAATTCAAGCTATCCATCCTGACGCTGATGGAAACAAATGACAACGAGAGAAGCCTCATCGCGAACCTGCAAAGCCTCTTCGAGCAGCAAGGCGCAGCAATCGAGGCCCCAGAGACAACAAATGAGGAGGTGGCACGAGGAAGAGGTAGGCCAGCCCAGCCAGATGACCACGAGGTGGCCGAATCCTCTTTCGCGCACTTTCACCGGTGGCCATCTTGGAATGACCACCAGCCAATGGGGAGCCAGGATTCAAACTCTCTGGCGCGAAAAGGCCCCGATCCAGAAAAAGGCCGGGAACAACCAGAGAGCAACCCAAAAAGAAAAACAAACGCAGAAGAGAGATCGCCTACCGATCTCGAGATCCAAAACGCCATCAAAACGCTGACCGCGGCTTTTGGCTCCGCTTTCGAGCCCCCCATGGCAGCCAGAAAACAAAAGAAAAAATCCTGCACCCAAGAGAGCACCAGAGCCAGCCTCGATGAGCTGGCTGACCCTCAACCACCCGAGGAAGCCACCCACACCGAACGTGAACGCCGAGACTGGTTCGCCTGCAAAAATTACAAACCGCAGGATTCGAACCCAGGACCCACCGCACCAACGATGAGAGGATGAGGGGCAAGGAGAAGGACCGACTACTCACCTCCTCCACGATCTCCGCCTGGCTTCTCCACCTGACCAAGGACCCAGGACCATGGGCAGAGGACCGGACCCGCCGCCATCACCGCCACAGCCGCCGCGCCGCCGGACACAAGGAATCCTTCACTTACGACCGCCGCGCCGCCGATCGCCGACCGTCCTCCACCTACGACCGCTTCGCCTCCTCACCTTGTTCCCTTCTTTTCCGGAGATCCAGCCGTCCAGCAGTGGTATCCGCCGCCCAGAGGGAGCACCGGACTCTCCAGGGGTGAGTCCAGCCCTCCACCGGTAGGCCTAGGCCTAGGCCCAGGAGCAGCAGCAGCAGGAACCTTCCTCCATGGCTTCCAGCGCGAAATGGCCTTCGCGCATGCTCAGTCGCAGCCTGCAGCAGGAGAAAGAAGAAACATAGAAATAGGTCACTACAGACTCGCAACAGACGTTCCAAAGCCATATTGCGAGTTCAGTCATGACCTGGACCATGGACAGCAATCCACTGTAAGTAATAACAGTGGACATGTGGGGACTGCTTGTACAAATATGCCAAAGCTACAGTTAGATGGGGGTAATATTATAGATTGGAGCCAGCATCTACAGATTGCCTTTATGAGGGAAAATGCCTTATTTTTAAGTCAGAGACCACCTCAAAAGCCTTGGTCTCTGGAGATTGATAACCTACACCACAAGGCATTCTGCATCATGATAGCCACCATTCCCCCCACAATGTACCCTAGCATTAATGATAACCTCACAGTGTCTGAAATTTTACAACTGTTATATGGTATGTTTTACAGCCAGTGCAGGGCTACCACCACAAAGATATCTAGAGAGTTCCATTCTGCCAGGCACAGACAAGGGGTACCCATGAGTGAGCATATACTCAAATTAAACGCAGCCAGGGCAGAACTCATGCAAAGGGGGGAAATTATCACCGAAGAGAGCATGAAGAGCGTCATAATAAATTCATTAGACAGCAGCTGGGACCACTTCGTGCTACAACTAGACAGCCTTTACCTACCTCACCTCACGCTAGGCGCACTAACCAACAAACTCATAGCCGAAGACAACCTAAGAAGGGACAGACACGCTGTCAGAGGGGAACATAGACCAATCAGAAAGGTAGAGTTCCAAGACAGAGCAGGGAACGCCCCAGGGTGCTACTCCTGCGGGTCCAAGAACCACATAAAAAGGGATTGCCCCAGGAGCAGCGGGGATAGGAGGCGCACTGAACACAGAGGGGGGCGATCACCCGAGCGCAGGCACTCAAGGGAGAGAGGGAGAGGGTGGTCCCCCAACCCTAGAAAGCAACACGGTCGGAGGGACAGCTCTAGGGATGGTAGTCCGGGCCCCACATACGGATTTAGACCTGGCCACTCCAACTCCATGCACGAGATGGACCAAAACACATGGCTCCTAGACTCAGGAGCCTCACATCACACTACACACAACTCAACACTCGTAGAACCACTCAGCAAGACCAATCTCGAACTCAAGGTGGCCAATCAAAACAGGGTTCAAGCACAGGGAAAGGGAGACACTCACATTCCACACATAGGGAAAATAGAGGGGGTATTATACGTACCCGAAATACCCCTTAACGTACTAGCTGTCAACAGACTAACCCAAGACACAGACCTAGAGGTAACGTTCAAGAACGGGAAAGCTCATATAATCAAACAAGGGAAAGAAATAGGGAGCGTATACAACCAAGGGGGGCTATCATACTTTACACCAAACGCAAGGGAGGAAGGAAACATGTACGCAAACACCAACCCAGGGGAAGAAGAAGACACAAGAGTTGAGGGGGAACAACAGGAAATAAAGCAAAGCAAGCAAAATGTAAACAGCTCTGTATCATTGGGAAAACCCTTGCATGATAATTGCGCCCACCTCCTTCACAGGAGGCTGGGGCACATCAGTTTCCCTATTGTTAAGAAAATGTCTGATTGTACTGAAGGACTTAAAGTAAAGAAATGTGATAATTATTTGGAGTGTTCCATATGTATGCGGTCAAAGGTTAAGGTCAAGGCCATACCCCGAAAATCCAAACGAACCACAGAATACCCATTTCAATTGGTACACATGGACTTAGTAGGGCCTTTCAAACCATCTATCAAACATAGAAAGAGATTCTTTCTCACCATTGTCGATGATTTCACAAGGTATGGGTATGTCTATTCCCTCAAACGCAAAAATGAAACATTCCAGAGGTTTAAGGAGTTTCACAGAAAGATAGAACTACAACACAACATGAAAATAAGACAAATTATGACAGACAGAGGTTCAGAGTTTATGGCCAGTGAATTCACCGGTTGGTTGAGGGGGCAGGGCATCACACACTACAATTCTTCACCATTCTCGCCATTCCAGAATCCGGTGGCGGAAAGAAGGAATGGGGTGCTACAGACAATGATGAGGTGCGCACTAGAGGATGCAGGGATGGGGAAACATTTTTGGTCAGAAGCACTGCACTACTCCAATTACACCCTAAATAGACTGTGGTCAAGCTCCATCAACATGACCCCATACGAAATGCTCTATAAAAGAACCCAATATATCCCACCTGCACATATTTGGCGCACCAGCTGACGTACACATACCCAGGCAGCTGAGGAGAAAGGGGGAGAAAATATCAAAAAGACTGAGGTTTGTGGGCTACGAGCCGGGCTCTAAGGGCTACAGATTCATTGATAACAACAACAGATTCGTAGTGTCTCGATCTGCCAACTTCCACGAACACTCGAACTGGTCAAGGGTCCACTCCAACGAGACACTCACCCACAGGAACGCACCCAAAAACAACCAAGAGGGAGAAAGAATAGAGACACCCAAAGCCAGCCTCGACAAAATAAACACAAAGGGGTGGAAAGAAGGGCACCCATCTCTAAAGCTAGACCGCCTCTCGAACAAAGAGGCAGACCACATGCAAGAGACCGAACCACCCCCCAGCAGGGCATTCAGAGAGAGCAGAAACAAGCCACCCAAAAGGTTAGAGGACTATGTCCTAACCATCCACGATAACCTCACCACACCCAACTCATATGAGGACATCCTTAAGCTCCCCAAGGAAGAAAAGGAAAGATGGGTATCCGCCATGGACAAGGAAATGGAGAGCCTGAAAGAACTAAAGGTATACACAGCCGCTCAGGCCCCTGAGGACAAAAAACCAATAGGTACCAAATGGGTGTTCAGGGTCAAGACTTTAGAAAACAACAAGAACCTATACAAGGCGAGACTGGTCGCCCAAGGCTTCGCTCAGAGGTACCTTGAAGACTACACAGACACGTACTCGCCCACCGTCAGGGCTGAAAGTGTCAAATGCGCACTGGTGGTAGCCACCATCCTGGGGCTTGATGTCTTCCAGTTCGATGTACAGACGGCCTACTTACACGCAGAACTGGATAAAGAGATCTATCTTAAGGCCCCACCAGGGTATGACCAAGGTGAGAGCAAAACCTGGCTGCTCAACAAAAGCCTGTATGGGCTCAAGCAATCAGGCAAAAGGTGGTATGACTGCCTAGCCAAAGCCCTGAAATCCATGGGTTTTGAGGCCACCTCAGCAGACAAGTGCCTATTTATAAGGAGAGAAGGTAACCTGTTCGAAGGGGTGCTCGTCTACGTGGATGACATCCTATACGTTGGCAAGCACAAGAGCAGATGCGATAGATTTGCCACAGAACTGGGCAAACACTTCTCATTAAAGTCACTTGGCAGAATCGACAAATACTTAGGGGTGCATGTGACAAAGACCAGCAAGGGGTTCAGACTCTCCCAAAAGGACAAAATCACTGAACTGCTGTCCAAGTGCAACATGACAGAGGCAAAGCCCAGCGAGACACCAATGCAGCCAGAATTCCTGAAAAGCATGTACGAGGAATCGGAATCCTTCACCGACAATAGATTGTACAGATCTACCATCGGGTCGCTGCTATACATCGCTAACTGGACCAGGCCCGACATCGCCCTAGCCGTCAACCTCCTATCCAGACACGTAAGCAACCCCAAGGTGTCCCATTGGAATGCCATCAAAAGACTGCTCAGGTACCTAAAATTCAGCATGGATGCACAACTCTGTTTGGAACCAGAAATAACAGATAAGCCGAAATTATCATGCTACGCTGATGCAGACTGGGCAGGAGACATCAAGAGCAGGAAAAGCACCTCCGGCTATGTGATGCTACTCAACAACTCCCCCATTCACTGGTACACTGGAAAGCAAAGACTCGTTGCCACCTCGACCACCGAAGCCGAATTCATCTGCCTATCCAAGGCGCGAACAATTTAGTGTGGTTCGATGATCTACTCAACGCCATATGGACTGAACCCTTGTTGTCCTCGTGTAATCATACACGAGGACAACAAGGCCGCAATAGAAATTTCAAAGGCTGATGCCATTGGGCAAAGGTCTAGGCACATAGATATCAAATGCAAACATGTCAGACAGTTTTCAGAGATAGGGTTCATTGAGGCAGTGCACTGCGACACTGAGGAACAGACCGCAGATATTCTTACAAAACCCTTACCCGCCAAACAACACGCCTACCTAATGTCAAAAATATGCGTTTGTGTATGACCTCTATATGTATATATATGTATAAATGTATGATTATGTATACCTATGTAAACGAAGCATACCTGTACCCAGTTAGACATTTAGAGGGGGTTTTGTCAGAGTAAATGCCTAACTGTGCCTATACCTTCAAACCCAGCCCTTTAAGGGTTAATACAGTATGTACACCCCCACCTGACCCCTGGCCACTCCTTACCTTCTGGCCACTCCTCCCTTGTATATAAACACTCTCCACATGTTTGTCCAGCAGTTCCAGATGTTCACCTAGAAGAGAGGAGATCAGAGGTCAGTGACCTATGATGCCTAGGGCCTAGGAAGCTTCCAGGCCTGCAATAAATACTGATTAAAGAAACAGCTTGTCTCGTGAGTAATTGGGCTTAATCCATCGCTTAACAGTTTTTCTATAAATTCTTAAACAAAATAACTAACCTGGATCCTTTCTTGGAATATGCATTTACAGTACTTATGAAAGAAAGGTTCTATATTGACCATATAATCACAGACTGGAAGGTCAAATCCTGAAGAGACATTTATCAGAAGCCATTAATGTCATCTAGAAGCTGAATTTAACAGAATAGCAGAGTTGGAAGGGACCTTGGAGGTCTTCCAGCCCAACTCCCTGGTCAAGCAGGAGACCATGGACCATTTCAGACAAATGGCTGTCCAATCTCTTCTTTAAAACCTCACTGATAGAACAGCCATCCATTCTGCAGAAAACCTGTTCCAGTGGTTAATTGTTCTTCCGATCGGGAAGTTTCTCCTTCGTTCTAGGTTGATCCTCTCCTTCATCACTTTCCACCTGTTACAGCCACTTCTCTGTGACAGCCCCTCCGATGTTGGAAGACTGCTATCATGTCACCCATAGTCTTTATCTTTCTTAGATATAGCCAGTTCCTGCAACCCTTCATCATATGTTTTAGTCTCCAGCCCCCTAATCATCTTGATTGTTCTTCTCTGCACCCTTTCTATAGACTCAGCATCTTTGTTGTATTGGGCTGGCCAAAACTGGAGATAATATTCCAAAATATGCTCTTATTAAAGCAATGTGGTATGTATCTTCTTCCATTTCCTGATCTCTACACCACCACCACCACCACCACCACCACCGCCACCAAGGCATTAAAACGTGGCTGTTTTCCCTCCCCTTGGGGCAGGATGTTTTTCAGTGGACGTAGCTTTTCATCTGAACGTGTAAGCTTCCTCTGGTGTGATGCGTTTTTTTGGTTGTTGATGATGCCGATAATATTGCTTACTACCCAAAGTCATATGTCATATGGGTGGCTAGATACATTAAAATAAATAAAATTGTCTTGATTATCTAGTGATAACTTCCAAGTTATTCACATTTTTCAAGTTTCCCATATCTCAGCTGCCACTCAAGCACTCCTCTAGGCCATGGACCACAGTAACCGACCTACTCAAATATTCTATACGAAGGATATGTTGTCAAAATGAAATAGAAGAATGCAAGAATGAATCCTCCTGGGAATGCATCAATACAGAAGAGATATTAGATTTTTAAGAGACACCAATTATTTTAATCAGTGCAATCTGCTGTTCCTATTGCCATATGATCAGAACAGCAAAAGCAAGAGTTCAATAGGTCTCTCACTAACCAATTATGGAAAACGTGCTCCTTGCCATTTCCACAATTCTTCTCAAAAAGTCCATTCACTGCGTAAATCCACTGCATCTGACGACAGAGCTGCAACTGTTTTACCATAATGTCCTGCAAAACAGAGAAAGGCACAATAAAAAGGAAAGTCCAAGAGGTCCTTTAATATGATGAGATAATTAAATGAAGTGCTAATGTCTTTAGCTCTTTCCTGCCTTCATTAAGCTGTTGTTTTAGTAGAGTGTATTAAGAGGAAACTAAAAACCTAGCAAAATTATACTGTGTGTGTTATGTATATAACTTTGGCGGGAAATTTAAACAACAATAGGTCATTTGTGATTGGTCAGCTCCCGGCCCATCAAGGTATATAAAGGGAGCTGTTTGACTGTACCTCCAGCTGAAGTCTCACTCTAAATTAAACAGCTGTTGTTACGCACTAGTTGTTCCTGCCTCTTCATTCCCACGACTCAACGTTGGCGACGAAGGTAGGATTGAGGCAATGAGAAGCAAGCCGGAAAAGAGCTAACAACAGCGGATTCAGCCAGGCTGACGAGCCCGGTACATGGCAGGACTACCACGATGTCTGCCTATGTACCACCAAAGCCTTTCGAACCAGCCAGAGAGAAGTGGGGGTCGTATATGACTCGGTTTGAGTGTTCCCTGGAAGTCAGCGACATGCAGGGCCTCCCCGACAACCGGAACAGAGCCCTATTCCTCAGCCACTGCGGACCGGAGGTCTTCGACATGGCTGAATCACTTTCGGAACCGACTCCGGTTCAGACTATATTGTGGGAAGCCTCGCTTAGGGCACATTACCAACAACTACTGGTAGATGGCGCTACCGTGGAGGCACAGACTGTAGTAACTCACAAAGGTGCCTTCAAATGTACCAGGCTGCATTTTGGAGTCAGCATAGCCCCCGGACTATTCCAAAGTACCATGGAGCGTCTGTTACAAGGACTGCCAGGGGTGGTGCCTTATTTTGATGATGTCCTCATCAAAGGAAGGAAGGGAAGAGAAATTAGAGTAGGAGTGAGGGTAAGAGAGGGAGGAACAGAGGAGGAGGAGGAGGAGAAAGGAAAGGAAGTAGGGAGGAGAAGAAGGGGGGGAGAGAAAGTAAGAAGGAAAGAAAAAAGAGAAGAGGTAGGTTTGAGGAGAAAGATTGCTGTGCAATAAAAAAGATGAAAGGGAAGAAAGCCAACCCCAAACAAATATAAAGATATTAAGATAAAGAATGAATTGTTAAACTTTAAAGAATGAAAGAGAACAAATATGAATAAATAGCAATAATTAGAAACACACATAGAAACATACAATGTATTTTCTTTGAACAGAGTATTTGGCCGGTTCACAAATTTAAACAGTGTTTAGTCATTTCAATTAAATTTACAATTTCTCTATTTCCTTTTTGCCATACTTATTCCTCTCCTATTTTTTTAAAAAAACCAATATTACCCTTCATCCTCATCTCTAATCTTCATCAAATTCAATTTTCCCTTCTATTCTATATTATACCCCTTCCCATTGTCATCTATTTTTATATCCATCCTCACATTGGTTAATTATGTAATATTCCAGTTGTTGAATACAAATTCAACATTTTAATATAAATCAATTAGTTATATAATGATCTTTTTTGTATATTAATCAATATGAACATGAATATTCCAATTATTTCCATGCAATCCAAATTCTTACAAATCAATTCATTATATTTACCAATAATAACCAAATAATTTCCCCCATATATTCCTCCAAACCACAACCATTGCTGCTTTCAACGCAATATACAATTAATAGTATCTCAATTATTACAACTCCCTAGTTAAATAGAGCTTTTTTTCTTTTGTGTTTTAAAATCTTGAACTCTCCTCTTTTGCCCTAATTTTCCCATTGTTTGCAGTTTTGCACCTACCTCTTTTGGTGAGGAAAAAGAAAAAGAAATCACTCTCTGCCTCATTTTGTCACGTTGCAACAAAGACCCTGCTTTACTTTCAGTTTCGCTTTTTCAGCATAGCTAGGGGTAAAAAACTGCTCCAACACTGTTGGCACCTGGCAAAAGACCCCTGCGCAAAACAGGTGAGAGCAAATCAGCTGAGAGTTGGGAGACCAATCTAATCAATTTGTGGTAATTAACCTATGCTAAAGCTGACAGAGGCTGTTTTTTTATTTTTGCAGGCACCGGTCTACTCATTTCTTTTCTTTTAACACGCATCAGCTGTAGGGCGGCCCTTTGAAGCCCCGCGGCAAGAGTTTAAACCGTTTTTTTTCCCTCTAGACATCAGCTGAGACTCAGAAGGCAGCAATAGATTGGCAGTGGGCAGGGTAAGCGACCGGCGACCTCCTGGGAACCGGTTTGGGGGCGTGGCCAGCCAATCTCATTACCACTTCTTCGAATTATTAAATATTTTTATTACCAGTTCTTGCGATCTGCTGCGAACCGGGAGCAACCCACCACTGCCATGGATTGGGACCCCCTAACAGGTGAGCAAGAGATTCTAGGTTGTACTGGCCCAAAGGATCAAGGAAGGTCAAATCGCCCAAGAGGCCAGCAAAGAAGCAGGTTGGGTTCCAGGTCTCCATTAGGAGAAGAATGAGGAGAGACATAAGAGCAGTCTTCTAATCCTTGCAGGAAAGCCTCAGGGAAGGAGGTGTTGATTCTTCCTAGTAGCTGAAGGAAGGACATGAAGCAGCAGGTGGAAGCTAATCAGAGAGAAATCCAACCCTGGAAATAAGGAGGAATTTTCTTCCGTGGAGTAAGACTCCCTTCCGCTGTAGAATTCTATGCTTTTCTCTGTGCTTGCTGTGCTTCTGTGTGAAGCAGAGGCCAAAGGCCACCAAGAAAGTCAGTGACCGGCCATTCCTAGTCCAAGATCAGCTGCCTTCCTTGAGTAGGTTTCTAATGTGGCCATTGTTTACTTGGTTGCTAATGAGGTTGTTAGTTTGCCCGAAAAACCACTAGCCTACAGCTGCCTAATTTTCTGTCATGCAGTAAATATTTAATTTGGCCATGGCTGTCAGAAGGCTTTTCAGAGTAAGTGTGGCTATCAGCAGCCAAGAAATTGGCGGTAAAGTCATGCTTCTGAACTCTTCTGAGTGGCTCACATCTATTTTTCTTCTCTTCACAGAACATCTGGAAAAGATGCTCAGTGGTTTCCTGTTGCATTAAGGGAGACGTTGAGGACTTTCCTGTGCCTCCTGACAGGTACCACAGCCTTCTCCTTAAATCCTGGGCATGTTGAAGCACCATTGATGGACTGTAAGAGAATCTGTAAGAGCCTCTCCCCAAGATGGCTTCCTGTCCCAAAGGGCTTGTGTGGGCAAAAGATGAGCAGGCTGACTGGCCGGTCTTAGAAAGGGGCGGCTAAGCTAAATGTTCTTTGACATGTCACCTTCTTTTTTTGCTCAGGTCTGACCAGGCACAGGAACATGGTGAGCAGCACGGCTGCTCCTCTCATGGAGACACATTTTCATCTAGAGGGGCAAGGACAATTTTGGAACATGGCCAGTGGGGATCCATGCCTCAAAACTGGATGAGGGAACCTGATCAGCCTAACAAATTCAAGAAGAGCCCGTTGGATTCATGGGGATATGTTGCAGAGAACTTTGATTTATACATTCAAACGAACCATTATTACTTTCAGGTTTTGATAGGTGTTTGTGTCACCATCAGGAGCCCCAGGAAGGAAGATGTGATGCCTGTTCACAATTAATGGAGGTATCTGGTCTCTCATACCTCCACGGAGGGCGCGCTTCTGCACAATTATGGAGAACTCCACTGAATCGGTAAGGCCTGAACATCTCCTCACCATGCTAATGGCCCTGTCTCTGTGGATTTGTTAATATGCGTATAAAAAGAATATTTGCACTATTTTAGGATCCATTGGAGGAATCCCTTCCAGCAGAAAGCCTGGACAGCCTCCCAGGAGAGAGAGAGAGTTGGATATTCCCTATCTATGCAGGTAGGTAACACGTTGAAGGGAGAAGGTCCCGCTGGTTCACAAGGGGCTTTGGTGGAAAAGATGGACAGGGTGAGTGACTCATCTTGGAAAGGGGAAGCTGAGCAAGCTTGATTCCTTAAACTTCTCACCTTCTACCTCTGGACAAGACTCTAACGGGAGAAGACCAGGACACAGAAGAAGAGCCCTCTCCCAACGGGGAGAAAACACCTTCCTCAGAGATAAGATTTTGGCAATGGGGCCGAAGGAGGCTATGCCATAAATCCTGATGGTGGAGGGAAGAAATTGTGTCATATTTCACCTTAACCTTAAGGCTTCCAAAGGTCCTCTTGCTGTCGGCACATAGGGGGGTTGTATGCACCCTATGCTTTAGCCATCTTATTGAGGTGCAGAGACCTTTGGATTTAGCCTCCATACTGTCATTTGCAGGACTCCATGACAGTCCTGGTGGGCTCCAGAATCAGCAGCCTGGAGGATGTGGACTTCCTATCTGACCTTCCGGTTGAGGAGTCTGAGGGAAGCTGGGAGGATGCTGCAGCGGCTTCTGATGCTAGCGATTCCTCCAGTCCATGGGTAAGAAAGACAAAGTGTTTTCTGATGGGGAGGGATGGAGGTCCTCTATTCACTTTTCCTAAACTGAGTGAACTGTGCTGGAGCACTCTGGGAAGTGGAGCTAGGTGACACCTGGCCCTTGGGACAACATACGTAGGCTAATTATATGCACCCACGTGCATATAGTTTGGTGCCATTGGTTCCTTTGCCAAAAATCAACAGGGAGGGTACATGGCAGTGTACCAAATGAATGTGACCCACCCTGATTAGGCCTTTCCTTTTTGTGTGTCATCCTTTCCAGCACTTCATGCAGGGCTTTAACAGGCAAAGAGTAGAGAGCCTGCTTTTCTGCAGTAGAGCTGGGCTGGAAGTGAGGATTGCTTTTTAAATCCAGAGATTATGCAGCAGGAGAAGCAGGTGGACTAGAAGACCTCCACGGTCCCCTCCAACTCTGTTATTCTGTCTGCCTATAGGACGGCTTCAGCAAGGGAGGTATGGAGATGGAGGGCAGAATCACCCCCACCTACAAAGCCCTGCACGGAGCTTCTTTTCCCTGGATGGGGATGGATGGATGTCTTTTTGTTGTTTTTCTTCTTGTTATTGTTGCTGCTGATCTTGTTCTTGTTCTGAGATTTTTTCAATTTGTTATCATTTTATCTATATTGTTAATGCTAAAAGATAAAAGCAACACTTAAATAAAGTTGTTCATTGGCCACAATTATTTTCCTTTAGCTATCAATGTAGCATTCAGTGGGTGGAATGATAAATAATTGTATAACATCGTATACAGTAAAACTACCAAAACACTTTATATACACTAATTTATATTTAGGCCTATTGTCATTTCACTTTTCTTAGGGACAGGTTGAACTTTAGAACCTATAACTCTCAATGACGGAGAGCAGCTACTATATTAGATAATTAGATAAATGGCAAAAACGTTGGGATAGGAATTGTCAACTGACAATGGCTACTGCATATAAGGAAAACCTTTATAAAATGTTTTATAGGTGGCAATTGCCACCGGCAAGGCTAGCAAAAATGTTCAACACCATGTCCGCCAAATGTTGGAAATGCAATCAGACTCTAGGTACTTATTATCATATGTGGTGGACAGGTAGGAAAGGAAGAAAATATTGGATGAAAATACATATATGGTTGGAAAAGATGACTAAGCAGCATATTGATTTAAAACCAGAAATATTTTTGTTAGATATAATACCCAAAAGCTATGACATATTGGAAAAATGAGAACATCCCATCTGATGAAAATATAATTTAGAAAATACTGGATTGTGCAGAGATGGATAGATTGACATTGAAAATAAAAGATAAAGGAGATTCAGAGAATTATTTCATGTGAAATAGGTTTTTCTCAATGGTTAGAGATGAGAGGTAGACATTAGATGAAGAAAGAACATTACTATATTCAAGTAAAATATGAATGTGGTTTATAGCTATAAGTATGCTAATATCAATAGATAACTTGGAATGAAGAATTAACATGCATGGCGATTTCAATTAAACTGTAAACAAAATTTCTACTGCAAATGAATGGCAATGTAGGATATTTTGCTTCAATCTTGTCCTCTCAGGAACCTTATTAATTGGTAGTACATTTTCAATTGAAAATGGTTGCTTCAAGTTTACTAAGAATTGAGAACATAAGAGGACCACAAAAGTTCACTCTTTTGCATTACTCACAATTGTTTCCCAGAAACTCAGGAATATAATTTGTTTTTCTTTGGGTGTAGGCTATGCACCGAGGTGAAATTCTTTTTTCCTTCGGCTCTCCGGCACTTGAGAAATCATTAAATAATGATCCGAAGATGTGAAAAACTGAACTCAGTACCCTCTACATGAAAATATGCTCTGCCACTTCTTTTCTTAAATGGAGCTGCAGAACTTCTGAAGGCAAATCATTCCACTGGTAAATAGTCCTAGCTGTTAGGAAGTTTCTCCTTAGTTCTAGGTTCCCCCCCTCCTTGATTAGTTTCCATCCATTGTTCCTTGTCTTGAAGGGCTGCCACAGAGAAGAGGGTGTTGATCCTCCAAAGCAGCTGAGGGAAGGACACGGAGCAGCGGATGGAAGCTCATCAGAGAGAGATCCAACCCTGGAAATAAGGAGGAATTTCCTCACGCTGACAACCGTTCAGCAGTGGAACAGTTTGTTTCCAAGACTTCTTTGTGCTCCATTGTTGAGATTTTCAAGAAAAAATTGGGCAATCATTTATCTGAGATGGCAGGAGGAGCCCTTCCTTGGGAAGGGACTTAGACTAAAAGTCGCTTCCTCCCTAGGGTGCCATGATTCCCTCTGTGCTTTGTGCCACAATGATGGTGCTTCTACGTTGTTCGTGAACAGACCACTTCCCACATGAAACCCAGAGGCCAAAGGCTCCCGAGGGAGTCAGCCATCAGCCACTCCTAGACCCAGCTGAGCTGCCATTCTGATGTAGGTATAAAAAATGGCTATTGTTTAACTGTTGCCGAGGGAACGAATTGCCCTGAAAAACCACCAGCCACTGCACAGCTGCTCATTCTCCCTTCGTGCAGTGATCGTACAAGCACTTCGTTGGTCATGGCTGTGAGAAGGTTTTTGAGGGTAAGTGTGGCCATCTCAGCTGCCAGGAAACTGGTAGCGGGGGAGAAAGGCAACTCAGTTCTGACTGACAGGTGTCTATTTCTCTTCTCTTTACAGAACATCTGGAAAAGGTGCAAACACCTTTTCTGTTGCCGGAAGAGCAACACGGAAGACCTTCCTGTGCCTCCTGACAGGTACCACCCTCTTCTCCTTAAACCCTGGGTATGGTGGGGCAACACGGATGGGCTGCAGAGTCTGTAAGAGGCTCTTCCAGTCCAGAAGGGGTTTCAGGGGCAAAGAGACGGGCAGGCTTACTGGTTAGGTTGAGAAAGGAGAGGGTCAGCTAGATGTATCTTCTTTGACATGTCACCTTCTTCTTCTTTTGGTCAGGACCGAAGAGGCACAGGAAGCGGATGACCAGCAGGGAGAATGGGAGACACATTTTCATGTGTCTGATGGAGACGTCTCTTCCTTGCCTGGGGTAAGGATGCTTCAGCAACATGGGCAGTGGGGGTTCATTCTTCAAAACTGGGCAGGTTAAGGGAAGAATTCCCCCTTGGTGAGAACCTGGCCAGTCGAGAAAACTGAAGAAGATCGCCTTGTTTCATACCTTCAATGAATGAATTGTTAATTGCAGGTTGTGATGGGTGGTCCTGCCACCGCCCGGAGTCCCAGGAAGGAAGATATCCGGCCCGTTCTCATTTCAAGGAGGTTAGTGTTCTCAGCTGAGGGATTCTGAGGAGAAGGGCTAGAAGAAAGGTTTGGAGAGGGGAAGCATCACTCCCCTCTGCCCGTACTTTTACTAAAAGAAGACTGACTCAAGCCCTTCGTTCTCTCCCCAGAAATGAGAGGACACCGAAGTGGACACCGCGGCTGACTACAATTTGGGAGACCTGCACTGAGTCGGTAAGGCCAGAGCAGCTCCTCCCTCTGGTAATGGCAGATGCCCTGTCTCTGTGCATTTGTTATCATGCCAATAGACCGAATACTTGCATTCTTATTTCAGGATCCATCGGGCGTGGAGGAGGGAGGTGCAGGAGGAGACAGTGCCTGTCTTTCAGGGTAGGTAACACTTTCGAGGGTGAAACTTTAGCAGAAGGGAGGCATCTTTGCCTCTGCCTCTGCTAAAGGAAGAAGGACTCGGCAATTTCACCGCCAGGCCAAGCCCCTTAGCAGGCCAGCTGGAAGGGTTCTTAGAGCCTCCACATGACCCCTCTTTCAAAAGGGCCATGGCTACTTTTGATCTTTGGCCTCTTCGTTTTCTCCCCCCAGAGAGGAAAGGCAAGAGCACTGGAGGTCGCGGCTGTCCACCAGTTTGGAGGCCTGCACTGAGTTGGTAAGTCCTGGACAGATCTTCCCCATCTGAAAAGAAGTCCTGTCTCTGTGGATTTCTTGGTATGCCAAGAGACGGCATCTTTGGCTTTTGATTTCAGGAACCACAAGACCAACCGGTGCAGGCGGAGATCTCTCCTGAGCTTTTTGAGACGTCTTCAGAGGTAAGAAAGTTTTGGCTATGGGAAGTGGGAGAAATTGGGCTATAGAGCCTTCTAAGCTTAAGGCTTGGAAATGCTCTCTTGCTGTTGGCCCATAGAGCCATAGGAATCTTATTGGGACACAGAAAGTTTAGCAACCCTCCTGTCATTGCAGGATTCGCTGACAGTCCTGGCGGGCTCCAGGACCAGCAGCCTCTGGGACGTGGACTCCCTCACTGACCTTCTGGAGGAGGAATCTGAGGACAGCTGGGACCAGGATGCGGAGGCTTCTTCCAGTCCATGGGTAAGAAAGACAAAGGGTTTTCGATTGGGAGGTCTGGTGGGATGGCTTCCTTTGCTACAAAGTAGCAGAGACTGGTGTCCTAAATGGGAAATGGGATCCCCATTCAATAGGCCCTCTTTTAGGAATTCTGTGTTTTTTTCCTCTGATGGCTAAAGAGGAATGACTGTCATTCACAGGATTCTCCAGAGGAAGGGGAAGACACCCTGGAGGATCTCAGTAGCCTGGAAGAGGACATCCTGGACACCCTGGAACGTCTTCTTCAATGAGAAGAGGTATCTATTTTACCTTCTACACGGGTCAATGCCTTGCCTTGCGAAGCTCAAAGAAGCAATGAGCTATGCTGTGCAGGGCCAGTTAGGTCAGATAGGTCATAGTCGAGGGTGCTTACACAACATGGCCAGCACCCTCGAAGGAAATGGCAACCCTCTCCGGTATCCTTAGTAAGAAAACCCCAGGAAAAATATCAAAGGGCTACGATGCCAGAAGATGAGCCCCTCAGATTGGAAGAGTGGAGGGCAATTACAAGTAGCTCCAGAAAGAGCAAAGTGGACCTAACGATAGCCTTTGATTCCTCACTCAGATGCTTCCTCAGATTCGTCTCCAGAGGTCAGCTTGAAGGTGGAGGAGGAACCAGCACCAGCCACCTCAGGAGGTGAGTTGGTCAATAGCTCTGAGTAGCCTGCTGAGAGTGATTTGGCTGAAATAACAGCTGGAAGGTGATGCTGGGAACGTGTTCATGGGAAGGGGGTTGGACTAGAAGACCTCCAAGGTCCCTTCAAACTCTATTATTCTGTCTGCCTATAGGATGGCTTCAGCAACGTAGGGTATTGGTGTCGTCCGCCACCAACCTGCGGAGCTGGCAGCGGAGTCCGACAGTGAGGAGGCTGAGGAAGAACACGGGCCAGTCCAGGAGGCTGGGGAAAGCCCGGATCTTTACAACTGCTTCGCAATGGGATCGCCAAGAAGTGACGAGGACAATCGGCGCCGGGGCCTGCCCCAAGACCACAGAAAACGTGGTCGGGAAACGCCCTGAGCCCTATCTAGGGGAGACCCTGGGTCAGGTGCGCAACAACACGAGGGGACGTGGAGCCCCAACCCTCCTGCCACTTAACCTTGGCGGCAAAAGTATTCTTGTCAATAATCTGCAGGGGACTCCGGCTTACACATTGGTTGACTCTGGAGCTACAACTAACTTTATGGACATGAGGTTTGCAGTCACTCAGTGTCCAGTGCATCCTACCGTGTTTGTGGAGACCATTGATGGCCTGGTGCTTCTGTCTGGGCCTATTAACGGCCACACTCACCCTTGTACCTGACCATCGGGTCTCATGAGGACGCTATTCAGTTTTATTTTACCTCCGGCCTACATTTTCTCGTGGTTTTGGGCTTGGCTTGGCTCAGGAAATACGACTCACAGATCTATTGGTCCCAGAACTTCATCTCTTTTCTGAGCTGGCAATGGGTGGACCTCATCTGCCAAGTCTGCGCAGGCCAGGTGCTGAGTCCAACTGGGGTGTCCTTGCCTTCCGACCTCAAGGACTTTGAGGATGTTTTCAGCGAGCAGGACCAATTGCCCCCGCACCAACCATAAGACTACCCCATTGTTTTGATTCTGGATGCTCCATTCCCAGTGTGGCATTTGTATTCAATGTTGGAACCTGAATTGGCTGCATCATGGGACTTTATGGACAAAAACCTTTTATCTGGCCCTCATCGTTGCCACTGTCCGCCCCAGTCCTGTTCGTGAAAAAGAAGACTGGAGACTTGTGGCTTTGTTGCAACTACCGCAAGTTAAATGCCATCCCAATGTGCACCCAGTATCCTCTGCTCCTTATTCCTGAACTCTTGGAAGGGCTTTTAGAGGCTGCTGTGTTCACTAAATTGGACTTGCGAGGAGTTTATAATCTTGTTTGGATCGTCCCAGGGATGAATGGAAGACGGCGTTTGGCACTCATTCTGGACATTTTGAGCATACGGTCATGCCGTTTGGGCTGACCAATGCTCCTGCCACCTTCCAACATTTCATGAATGACATTTTTAGGGACCTCTTGGACAAGTTTGTTGTAATTTATTTAGATCATCTACTCTCCTTCCCGGGAGAACCACCAACAGCATCTCCCCCTGTTCCTGCAACATCTTCGGGAGTATCATCTGTATGCTAAACTAGAGAAATGCCAGTTTTTCCAGTCCACTGTTGAGTTCCTGGGCATTGAATCCCTCCCGAGGGCATTGCCATGGAGTCGAGCAAGCTGGAGTCTTTGCGTAGTTGGCAAGCGCCTTGGTGAGTGAAGGATATCCAGTGGCTCCTCGGGTTCGCCAACTACTATTGGACCTTTATCCCCGGCTTTGCTGCCTGGACCACGCCCATCACTCGGCTTCTGCAGAAAAAGGCCCCGTTCCGGGAGGTTACCCCCGAGCAGCAGGCATTCCAGGCCTTGAAACAGGCCTTCATGAAGGAGCCTATCTTGAAGCATCCTGACCACCACTGTCTGTTTGGGGTAGAAGCAGATGCATCGGGTGTTGCTATTGCTGCGGTGTTGCTACAGGCTCGCACCGCAGGCGGTACCCTCTTCCCTTGCGCATATTTTTCACGGAAGCTCAACCTTTCCAAGTACAATTACAGCATCTGGGAGAAGATGGTACTGGCCATTAAGATGACGTTTGAGATCTGGAGATCTTCTGGAGAGGGCCTGGCATCAAATGGAAGTCCGGACAGACCATAAAAACTTGGACTTACTACAGACCGCCCGGAAACTGAACCAACAGTAGATTCGGTGGTCCCTCTTCCTTGCCAGGTTCAATTTCTGCATTACCTACATCCTTAGTGGTCGCAACCAAACGCTGGATGCGCTCTAGTGGAAACCAGAGTAGTCCCACATCAAAAACCTGCTTCTGCTCCTGACAGTGTTGCCTGTAGAGTCTTTCTCTGTGGTTTAGGAACCAGTGGATTTATGGGGTCAGATACGGGAAGCGCAGCGTCATGATGCCCACGTGAAGAATGGAAGGAAGGGGTAGGGCCCGCCTCTCCAAGGACGTTTTATGAGGAACGCTTGCGGTACCGAGACAGGCTCTACGTGCTGGTGGGGCCGCTCTGGGGACTTATCTTGCCGCAGTGCCATGTTAATCCTGTGACGGGGCACTTTGGCCTCTTTAAGACACTGAATCTAGTTTCTCGCACTTTTGGTGGCCCCGATTGAGACACGATGTCCAGGTTTATGTCACATCTTGTGTTCACTGCTGACAGGCCAGGTCGGCAACCAGAGCCCCTTCAGGGCTGTTCCAGCCATTGCCAACACCAGAGAGAACCTAGGGTGCCATTTCCATGGACTTCTTGACAGAATTACCTCCGTCTTCCGGATTCATGACGGTGTTCGTGGTGGGCGACGTGCTGACGAAGATGGCACATTTCAATCCATGTTGGGGTTTACCAACGGCTCACGTCACCGCCCACATGTTTATCCAACATGCCTTCCGGCTGCACGGCCTACCTGATATGGTCGTTTGGGATAGAGATGCTCAATTTACTGCCCAGTTCTGGAAAGGGCTGATGACAGCCTTTGACGTGAAAATGTGCCTGTCATCGGCACATCATCCGGATACCGACGTTGGGTCTGAGAAAGTTATTGACATTCTGGAACAATACCTGCGCTGCTTCGTGAAAAAGCAACAAGATAATTGAGAGAGCAGAGTTCACGTTTAACAATTCGCAGCACATGCGCGACCCCTCCACACTCCCCCCAGTTTTGGCACGTGATGGCAAAAACGTTCCTCATCACTGCTGTAGGATATCTTGCTTGAGTCGGGGGCTGGACTAGAAGACCTCCAAGCTCCAAGTTGTTTTGAGAACCTGGCTTCTCCAATCCTTTTGGTTGCCAGAAGGACGCAAAAGCTCATCACATGACCCTGGGAGACTGCAACCGTCATAAAGATGAGTCAGTTGCAAGTGTCTGAATATAGATCACGTGACCGTGGGGATGATGCGATGGTCATTAAATATGAAAAACGGTCATAAGTCCATTTTTTCAATGGTGTTCTAACTTTGAACTGTTGTAACTCGAGAATCACCTGTACTTTCTGCAGCATCAAGGGGTGTTTTGTCAATAAGAGGTGGAATTTTGTTCAGCGACTTCAGGCAGATCTGTCCTTGGAACATCGTGATGGTAGGCACAGAAAGCAAGTAGAACTGCTAGGCTGGCATAAACTTTGTATTCTACCGGAAAGGAGTTTTACAGACCAGTACTCAGGTTACAGTATCTAACAGGCTATAATTTCATGCACGTGATGCTAAGTTTTTGCTACAATACATACGCCAGCATAATACTGTATAGAATAAGATACACAAATGAGACAACTAAAATGGCAGGGAAAGTGCATGTCTTAACCTGGCACGAAGAATTCCCATGCATGGCCATTTCAATTGAACTGTAAACAAAAAATTTACCACAAGTGAATGGCAATGTAGCATACCTTGCTTGGATACGTCACGAGTAAATGCCCTTCCTGGGCAGACCCTAACTTCCAAACTGGTAACTCAGGGGTTAACTACCCTAGGCAAGCCCACCTCCCCTTCTTTTGTTCTCCCCTTACCTGTAGTTCCACCTCCAGGGTACTTAAGGCCTCCTCACGTAGACACCAGCCTTGTTCCTGAAGATACCTGTAAGAAAGCAGACAAGCATTAATAAAGATATCCTTGATGAACCAATCCAGGTGTCTTCATAAGTTATTGGGCCCAAACGCGATCCAAGGTAACAAAATGGTAGCAGTCGATGGTTGGGCAACCCAATAACCAGAAGATATGCCAGAAAAGAATCGCAAGACAGAGGAGAGAAAAAAGCCACAAACAAGATCAGAAACAAAGAGGCTGGAAAAACAACAGCCCACACTCGAAGACATGGCAGCAAAAACGACGTCGGAAGACGAAAGAGAAAATAGCCCCGAAATCTACTCATCGGACAATGAGCAGGGACCGGATGACCTGAGCGGGGAAGAGCCCGAACGAGCAGACATCAGCAGGCTCAGACGCGAAATGCTGAGCCTACTGGAAACCCCCGCAACAGATGAAGACCTCGTGCCCGGCATCAGCAACCTCATCCGAAGCTGGGACGAGGCCAGAAGGAGCCAGGGACACAAAGCGGGACGGCCGGACACAAGCCCGGTAAACCCCCCCCCTGAACAATTGCTACCTGAAAAGCAAGGGAGGCGCTGCCGCACCAATCCTGGAGTGGTGGCCATCTTTAAACACGTGGCCAAAAAAGATGGCCGACCTCCAAAACATTAAATTTGAATATGCAAAATGGCTGGCCAATGAGATGCCGGAACCACAAAAACTACAATATGGGGGCGATTCCACGGACGAAAGTGAGGAATCACCCCCCGAAGACACCCCTACCGAGCAGCAGGTGGAAAAAGCGATAAAAACGCTCACCGCCGCCTTTGGGCCTAAAATGATAATTCTAAAGGGGCCCCCCCAAGACGCCCAAAAAACCCAAGGGGGAAGGGAGAAGACCCCCCAACTTCCTACCGAGGGACGCGGACACCGCTGGGGACCCACCGACGCTGCAGCGCCACCCGGCCGCGGTACGACACCCCACTCCCAAGCCACGCCTGCCGGAAAGGGCCGAATGGAGGGCATACTCACCGCCACCGTCAGGACCGCCGCAGACGGGAACCAGGGGTCAGCCGGCAGAGAGAGCAGCCCTCCCGGACCACCGCTGGACATCTGGAGCCGGAGCAGAGGCCTACCCATCCTGGAGAAGCGGCCTCACCGGAGCAGTGACGAGAGGATCCTTCCCGACGAAGCCACGACAGGAATGGACTCCGCGCATGCGCAGAAGATCCGGTGGACCAAGAAAGAAAAAAAAATGCAAGGAGAGATTTTTAAATTACCTACCAGCGTTCCTGAGCCATTCTGCTGCTATCAGCACGTCAAACACCATGGACAGCAACAGCCAGCTGTGAGTAACACACAAAATAACACAGGGAACTTACCAAATGGGTTCCGTACACTAAAAATGGAGGGATCAAACCAAATGGAGTGGTATCAACAACTCCAAGTCATCCTCTTAAAGGAAAATATGATTTTTTTCATCACTGATCCACCAGATAGTCCCTGGACTTTTGAAATGGACTGCATGCACCACAAAGCGTTTTATCTGCTGATTTCCAGCATATCACCCACCATCTATTATAGTATTGAAAATGACTTAACTGTATTTGATATTGTTCAAAAAATGTTTGGTTACTTTTATAGTGACAGTGTAGTCACCACCACAAAAATCTCCAAAGACTTCTACTCAGCCAGGATCAAACCTGGGGTGTCAATGGGGGAACATTTGATGGAATTAAATGCAGCTAGGGCAGAACTACAACTGAGGGGGGAAATTGTCTCCGAACAAACAATGAAAAGCATTATACTTAACTCACTAGACCCTTCCTGGCAAACATTCCTCACACATCTAAACATCCTCAACCTAGGGCACATGACAGTAGATAGCCTCTCCAACCTCCTCATTGCAGAAGACAATCACAGAAAAGGCCAACAAATAACTCACAGAGAACACAGACAGACACGGAGGGTAGCCTTTACAGACAACTCTTGAGATTCCACAGAATGTTACAACTGTGGATTAAGGAGACACTACAGACGAGACTGCACCAAGGGCAACAGAGATCGAAGTAAACACGAACAATGCAGTAGACACCCAGAAAGGCGCCACCACGACAACAGAATAAAGCGCAGAGACTCACCTATGACCTGGGAGAGAAAGGGGAACAGGGACAGTTCAAGGGATAGCCGGGACGGGTCGTTCTGCAGGGTAGGGGGGCCCACACACGAAACCCCACAAGACAGCAAACCAGGCGGAGAGGGATAATGATGGCTCATCGACTCCGGAGCCACCAACCACACCACATGCGACAGGGAGCTCCTCTCTTCCTTCACAAAGGAAGACTACCTAATTAAAGTAGCAAACCAAAGTGATGTAAGGGTAACAGGGAAAGGCAACGTAGTACTCCCCAACATAGGCAGAATAGAGGGGGTATTACTAGTGCCTGAGATACCCCACAACATACTTGCCTCCCTGAAACTCAGCAAGGAAGCAGGGATAGAGATCAGCATCAAGGAGGGAGGAATCACCATGGCAAGGGGGAATAAAACCATTGGGAAAATCACAGTCAGAGGGAGGCTGCCTTATTTTCATGCAACCAAAGCTGACTCACATAACGAAGATACCGACACGGGAGGTGAAACAAAAGGGGGCAAACCCAAGGGCAATGAGAAACAAGAAAGAGAGGATGCACACCCTCACAAGGGAGGCACACAAGGCACAGGGAAGATCAATTTAGGGAAGCCCCTCCACGATGAGTTCGCACATCTGCTCCACCGCAGACTAGGGCACGCCAGCTTCCCAGTTATCCAAAAGGTTGCCAGTTGTACTGAGGAATCCAAAATAAAGAACTGTGAAACTTACTTGGACTGCTCTGTATGTAAATGCTCTAAGCTCCAGGTGGCCCCCAGGTCCAAAAAGGCCACACGCTCTACCAACCACACATTTGAAATGGTACACATGGACCTCGTAGGCCCCCTAAAGCCGTCCATAAAGTATGGCAAGAGGTTCTTCCTAACCATAGTGGACGATTACAGTCGTTACGGCTTCGTATATACACTAAGACACAAAAACGAGACTTACCAGAAATTCAAAGAATTCTATAAACGGGTAGAAATACAACACGACACAAAAATAAAGAAAATAATGACAGATAGAGGATCAGAATTCCTATCTGGAGACTTCTCACATTGGTTGAAGTCAAAGGGTGTTCTGCATTTTACATCTTCGCCTTTCTCAGCTTTTCAGAATCGGGGGGCAGAACGAAAAAATTCCACCCTGCAGACAATGATGAGATGCGTCCTCGAGAACGCTGGACTAGGCCAACACTACTGGACCGAAGCCCTAGTCTACTCTAACTACACCATCAACAGGCTCTGGTCCAGTGTACTAGACAAGACACCTTATGAAGTCACGTACAACAAAAAACCACAGATATCTCACCTGCACATTTTTGGGGTCACTGCAGTCGTACACATACCAAAATAACTACGCAGAAAGGGAGGCAAGGTATCTAAATGACTCAGATTCATGGGCTATGAGCCAAGCACAAAGGGATTCAGGTTCATAGATAGTAATAATAGATTCATCATCTCCAGAACTGCCACATTCCACAAACAGGCAAACTGGTCAAGAATATACCTGAATGAACTACAACACCAGATAGAAGCCAATCACAACAAGCAAGGCAAAAGTGATCACCCCGACACAGACTACACACACACAAGGGAAGAGAAATCAGAACAACAGGGAGGCAAAAACACAACACAGAAGTCAAGCCAAAATAAACAGAAGGTAGACTCACTCACCAACAGAGAAGCAAGGTACATGCACGACATGGAGACCCTACCAGGTAGGCCACTCAGGGCCAATAGAAACCAAATGCCCAAGAGACTCAATGACTACGTCATGCACCTACAATCCAGCCCCATCACCCCCGAAACATACAATGACGCCGACTGGGCCGGTGACACAAAGAGCAGGAAAAGTACCTCAGGGTACATCTTCTTCCTGAATGACTGTCCCGTATACTGGTACACCGGTAAGCAGAATCTCGTGGCCACATCCACCACTGAGGCTGAATACATATGCTTATCCAAGGCCATAACCAGCCTCATATGGTTCGACGAGCTACTCACCAATATCTGGGCAGAACCCACACACCCCATTCACATATTTGAGGATAACAAGGCAGCCATAGAAATATCCACCTCAGATGCTATAGGTCATAGGTCTAGGCATATAGACATCAAACATAAACACGTGAGACAATTCCATAAGTCAGGATTCATCACCATCATACACTGTGACACAGAACACCAGACAGCAGACATACTCAAAAAGCCTCTACAACACAAGCAACATTCATACCTTAAATCTAGGCTTTGTGTCGCACCCGTAAACCCACATCAATCAGGGCCAAACAACCCCAGGAGTGGGCATTTAGAGGGGGATTTGTCACGAGTAAATGCCCTCCCTGGGCAGACCCTAACTTCCAAACTGGTAACTCAGGGGTTAACTACCCTAGGCAAGCCCACCTCCCCTTCTTTTGTTCTCCCCTTACCTGTAGCTCCACCTCCAGGGTACTTAAGGCCTCCTCACGTAGACACCGGCCTTGTTCCTGAAGATACCTGTAAGAAAGCAGACAAGCATTAATAAAGATATCCTTGATGAACCAATCCAGGTGTCTTCATAAGTTATTGGGCCCAAACGCGATCCAAGGTAACAAAATGGTAGCAGTCGATGGTTGGGCAACCCAATAACCAGAAGATATGCCAGAAAAGAATCGCAAGACAGAGGAGAGAAAAAAGCCACAAACAAGATCAGAAACAAAGAGGCTGGAAAAACAACAGCCCACACTCGAAGACATGGCAGCAAAAACGACGTCGGAAGACGAAAGAGAAAATAGCCCCGAAATCTACTCATCGGACAATGAGCAGGGACCGGATGACCTGAGCGGGGAAGAGCCCGAACGAGCAGACATCAGCAGGCTCAGACGCGAAATGCTGAGCCTACTGGAAACCCCCGCAACAGATGAAGACCTCGTGCCCGGCATCAGCAACCTCATCCGAAGCTGGGACGAGGCCAGAAGGAGCCAGGGACACAAAGCGGGACGGCCGGACACAAGCCCGGTAAACCCCCCCCCTGAACAATTGCTACCTGAAAAGCAAGGGAGGCGCTGCCGCACCAATCCTGGAGTGGTGGCCATCTTTAAACACGTGGCCAAAAAAGATGGCCGACCTCCAAAACATTAAATTTGAATATGCAAAATGGCTGGCCAATGAGATGCCGGAACCACAAAAACTACAATATGGGGGCGATTCCACGGACGAAAGTGAGGAATCACCCCCCGAAGACACCCCTACCGAGCAGCAGGTGGAAAAAGCGATAAAAACGCTCACCGCCGCCTTTGGGCCTAAAATGATAATTCTAAAGGGGCCCCCCCAAGACGCCCAAAAAACCCAAGGGGGAAGGGAGAAGACCCCCCAACTTCCTACCGAGGGACGCGGACACCGCTGGGGACCCACCGACGCTGCAGCGCCACCCGGCCGCGGTACGACACCCCACTCCCAAGCCACGCCTGCCGGAAAGGGCCGAATGGAGGGCATACTCACCGCCACCGTCAGGACCGCCGCAGACGGGAACCAGGGGTCAGCCGGCAGAGAGAGCAGCCCTCCCGGACCACCGCTGGACATCTGGAGCCGGAGCAGAGGCCTACCCATCCTGGAGAAGCGGCCTCACCGGAGCAGTGACGAGAGGATCCTTCCCGACGAAGCCACGACAGGAATGGACTCCGCGTATGAGCAGAAGATCCTGTGGACCAAGAAAGAAAAAAAAATGCAAGGAGGGATTTTTAAATTACCTACCAGCGTTCCTGAGCCATTCTGCTGCTATCAGCATGTCAAACACCATGGACAGCAACAGCCAGCTGTGAGTAACACACAAAATAACACAGGGAACTTACCAAATGGGTTCCCTACACTAAAAATGGAGGGATCAAACCTAATGGAGTGGTATCAACAACTCCAAGTCATCCTCTTAAAGGAAAATATGATGTTTTTCATCACTGATCCACCAGATAGACCCTGGACTTTTGAAATGGACTGCATGCACCACAAAGCGTTTTATCTGCTGATTTCCAGCATATCACCCACCATTTATTATAGTATTGAAAATGACTTAACTGTATTTGATATTGTTCAAAAAATGTTTGGTTACTTTTATAGTGACAGTGTAGCCACCACCACAAAAATCTCCAAAGACTTCTACTCAGCCAGGATCAAACCTGGGGTGTCAATGGGGGAACATTTGATGGAATTAAATGCAGCTAGGGCAGAACTACAACTGAGGGGGGAAATTGTCTCCGAACAAACAGTGAAAAGGATTACACTTAACTCACTAGACCCTTCCTGGCAAACATTCCTCACACATCTAAACATCCTCAGCCTAGGGCACATGACAGTAGATAGCCTCTCCAACCTCCTGATTGCAGAAAACAATCACAGAAAAGGCCAACAAATAACTCACAGAGAACACAGACAGATACGGAGGGTAGCCTTTACAGACAACTCTTGAGATTCCACAGAATGTTACAACTGTGGATTAAGGAGACACTACAGACGAGACTGCACCAAGGGCAACAGAGATCGAAGTAAACACGAACAATGCAGTAGACACCCAGAAAGGCGCCACCACGACAACAGAATAAAGCGCAGAGACTCACCTAGGCCCTGGGAGAGAAAGGGGAACAGGGACAGTTCAAGGGATAGCCGGGACGGGTCGTTCTGCAGGGTAGGGGGGCCCACACACGAAACCCCACAAGACAGCAAACCAGGTGGAGAGGGATCCTGGTGGCTCATCGACTCCGGAGCCACCAACCACACCACATGCGACAGGGAGCTCCTTTCTTCCTTCACAAAGGAAGACTACCTAATTAAAGTAGCAAACCAAAGTGATGTAAGGGTAACAGGGAAAGGCAACGTAGTACTCCCCAACATAGGCAGAATAGAGGGGGTATTACTAGTACCTGAGATACCCCACAACATACTTGCCTCCCTGAAACTCAGCAAGGAAGCAGGGATAGAGATCAGCATCAAGGAGAAAGGAATCACCATGGCCAGGGATAATAAAACCATTGGGAAAATCACAGTCAGAGGGAGGCTGCCTTATTTTCATTCAACCAAAGCTGACTCACATAACGAAGATACCGACACGGGAGGTGAAACAAAAGGGGGCAAACCCAAGGGCAATGAGAAACAAGAAAAAGAGGATGCACACCCTCACAAGGGAGGCACACAAGGCACAGGGAAGATCAATTTAGGGAAGCCCCTCCACGATGAGTTCGCACATCTGCTCCACCGCAGACTAGGGCACGCCAGCTTCCCAGTTATCCAAAAGGTTGCCAGTTGTACTGAGGAATCCAAAATAAAGAACTGTGAAACTTACTTGGACTGCTCTGTATGTAAATGCTCTAAGCTCAAGGTGGCCCCCAGGTCCAAAAAGGCCACACGCTCTACACATTTGAAATGGTACACATGGACCTCGTAGGCCCCCTGAAGCCGTCCATAAAGTATGGCAAGAGGTTCTTCCTAACCATAGTGGACGATTACAGTCGTTACAGCTTCGTATATACACTAAGACACAAAAACGAGACTTACCAGAAATTCAAAGAATTCTATAAACTGGTAGAAATACAACACGACACAAAAATAAAGAAAATAATGACAGATAGAGGATCAGAATTCCTATCTGGAGACTTCTCACATTGGTTGAAGTCAAAGGGTGTTCTGCATTTTACATCTTCGCCTTTCTCAGCTTTTCAGAATCGGGGAGGGGGGCAGAACGAAAAAATTCCACCCTGCAGACAATGATGAGATGCGTCCTCGAGGACGCTGGACTAGGCCAACACTACTGGACCGAAGCCCTAGTCTACTCTAACTACACCATCAACAGGCTCTGGTCCAGTGTACGAGACAAGACACCTTATGAAGTCACGTACAACAAAAAACCACAGATATCTCACCTGCACATTTTTGGGGTCACTGCAGATGTACACATACCAAAATAACTATGCAGAAAGGGAGACAAGATATCTAAACGACTCAGATTCATGGGCTATGAGCCAAGCACAAAGGGATTCAGGTTCATAGATAGTAATAATAGATTCATCATCTCCAGAACTGCCACATTCCACAAACAGGCAAACTGGTCAAGAATATACCTGAATGAACTACAACACCAGATAGAAGCCAATCACAACAAGCAAGGCAAAAGTGATCACCCCGACACAGACTACACACACACAAGGGAAGAGAAATCAGAACAACAGGGAGGCAAAAACACAACACAGAAGTCAAGCCAAAATAAACAGAAGGTAGACTCACTCACCAACAGAGAAGCGAGGTACATGCACGACATGGAGACCCTACCAGGTAGGCCACTCAGGGCCAATAGAAACCAAATGCCCAAGAGACTCAATGACTACGTCATGCACCTACAATCCAGCCCCATCACCCCCGAAACATACAATGACGCCGACTGGGCCGGTGACACAAAGAGCAGGAAAAGTACCTCAGGGTACATCTTCTTCCTGAATGACTGTCCCGTATACTGGTACACCGGTAAGCAGAATCTCGTGGCCACATCCACCACTGAGGCTGAATACATATGCTTATCCAAGGCCATAACCAGCCTCATATGGTTCGACGAGCTACTCACCAATATCTGGGCAGAACCCACACACCCCATTCACATATTTGAGGATAACAAGGCAGCCATAGAAATATCCACCTCAGATGCTATAGGTCATAGGTCTAGGCATATAGACATCAAACATAAACACGTGAGACAATTCCATAAGTCAGGATTCATCACCATCATACACTGTGACACAGAACACCAGACAGCAGACATACTCACAAAGCCTCTACAACACAAGCAACATTCATACCTTAAATCTAGGCTTTGTGTCGCACCCGTAAACCCACATCAATCAGGGCCAATCAACCCCAGGAGTGGGCATTTAGAGGGGGATTTGTCACGAGTAAATGCCCTCCCTGGGCAGACCCTAACTTCCAAACTGGTAACTCAGGGGTTAACTACCCTAGGGAAGCCCACCTCCCCTTCTTTTGTTCTCCCCTTACCTGTAGCTCCACCTCCAGGGTATGCTCACTATAAATCGCTTCTATCTAGCTAGGGCAATTCTGAGGCCAATTTATACCTTTTTTTCTTCCCCACTTCCTAATTAAAAGCAATTTGGGGGATTATTTATTATATATTCAAGGAACACTGATGATGTTTTTCGATAAATGTCTTAAACAAAATAACTAACCTGGATCCTTTCTTGGAATATGCTGTCAGAGTAAATGCCTAACTGTGCCTATACCTTCAAACCCAGCCCCTTATGGGTTAATACAGTATGTACACCCCCACCTGACCCCTGGCCACTTCTTACCTTCTGGCCAGTCCTCCCTTGTATATAAACACTCTCCACGTGCTTGTCCAGCAGTTCCAGATGTTCACCTAGAAGAGAGGAGATCAGAGGTCAGTGACCTATGATGCCTAGGGCCTAGGAAGCTTCCAGGCCTGCAATAAACACTGATTAAAGAAACAGCTTGTCTCGTGAGTAATTGGGCTAAATCCATCGCATAACATATGCATTTACAGTACTTATGAAAGAAAGATTCTATATTGACCATACAATCACAGACTGGAAGGTCAAATCCTGAAGAGACATTTATCAGAGGCCATTAATGTCATCTAGAAGCTGAATTTAACAGAATAACAGAGTTGGAAGGGACCTTGGAGGTCTTCTAGCCCAACTCCCTGGTCAAGCAGGAGACCATGGACCATTTCAGACAAATGGCTGTCCAATCTCTTCTTTAAAACCTCACTGATAGAACAGCCATCCATTCTGCAGAAAACCTGTTCCAGTGGTTAATTGTTCTTCCGATCGGGAAATTTCTCCTTCTTCTAGGTTGATCCTCTCCTTCATCACTTTCCACCTGTTACAGCCACTTCTCTGTGACAGCCCCTCCGATGTTGGAAGACTGCTATCATGTCACCCATAGACTTTATCTTTCTTAGACATAGCCAGTTCCTGCAACCCTTCATCATATGTTTTAGTCTCCAGCCCCCTAATCATCTTGATTGTTCTTCTCTGCACCCTTTCTATAGACTCAGCATCTTTGTTGTATTGGGCTGGCCAAAACTGGAGATAATATTCCAAAATATGCTCTTATTAAAGCAATGTGGTATGTATCTACTTCCATTTCCTGATCTCTACACCACCACTACCATCACCACCACCACCGCCACCAGGGCATTAAAACGTGGCTGTTTTCCCTCCCCTTGGGGCAGGATGTTTTTCAGTGGACGTAGTTTTTCATCTGAACGTGTAAGCTTCCTCTGGTGTGATGCGTTTTTTTGGTTGTTGATGATGCCGATAATATTGCTTACTACCCAAAGTCATATGTCATATGGGTGGCTAGATACATTGAAATAAATAAAATTGTCTTGATTATCTAGTGATAACTTCCAAGTTATTCGCATTTTTCAAGTTTCCCATATCTCAGCTGCCACTCAAGCACTCCTCTAGGCCATGGACCACAGTAACCGACCTACTCAAATATTCTATACGAAGGATGTGTTGTCCAAATGAAATAGAAGAATGCAAGAATGAATCCTCCTGGGAATGCATCAATACAGAAGAGGTATTAGATTTTTAAGAGACACCAATTATTTTAATCAGTGCAATCTGCTGTTCCTATTGCCATATGATCAGAATAGCAAAAGCAAGAGTTCAATAGGTCTCTCACTAACCAATTATGGAAAACGTGCTACTTGCCATTTCCACAATTCTTCTCAAAAAGTCCATTCACTGGGTAAATCCACTGCATCTGACGACAGAGCTGCAACTGTTTTACCATAATGTCCTGCAAAACAGAGGAAGGCACAATAAAAAGAAAAGTCCAAGAGGTCCTTTAATATGATGAGATAATTAAATGAAGTGCTAATGTCTTTAGCTCTTTCCTGCCTTCATTAAGCTGTTGTTTTAGTAGAGTGTATTAAGAGGAAACTAAAAACCTAGCAAAATTATCTATATCAGACTATATCGTGGGAAGTGCTGAAAGCCTCGCTTAGGGAACATTACCAGCAACTACCGGTAGATGGCGCTACCGTGGAGGCACAGACCGTAGTAACTCACAAAGGTGCCCTCAAATGTACCAGGCTGCATTTTGGAGTCAGCATAGCCCCCGGACTATTCCAAAGTACCATGGAGCGTCTGTTACAAGGACTGCCAGGGGTGGTGCCTTATTTTGATGATGTCCTCATCAAAGGAAGGAAGGGAAGATAAATTAGAGTAGGAGTGAGGGTAAGAGAGGGAGGAAGAGAGGAGGAGGAGGAGAAAGGAAGAGGAAGTAGGGAGGAGAAGAAGGGGGGGAGAGAAAGTAAGAAGGAAAGAAAAAAGAGAAGAGGTCGGTTTGAGGAGAAAGATTGCTGTGCAATAAAAAAGATGAAAGAGAAAAAGATGAAATCACCTGTACTTTCTGCAGCATCAAGCGGTGTATTGTCAATAAGAGGTGGAATTTTGTTCAGCGACTTCAGGCAGATCTGTCCTTGGAACATCGTGATGGTAGGCACAGAAAGCAAGTAGAACTGCTAGGCTGGCATAAACTTTGTATTCTACCGGAAAGGAGTTTTACACACCAGTACTCAGGTTACAGTATCTAACAGGCTATAATTTCATGCACGTGATGCTAAGTTTTTGCTACAATACATACGCCAGCATAATACTGTATAGAATAAGATACACAAATGAGACAACTAAAATGGCAGGGAAAGTGCATGTCTTAACCTGGCACGAAGAATTTCCATGCATGGCCATTTCAATTGAACTGTAAACAAAAAATTTACCACAAGTGAATGGCAACGTAGCATACCTTGCTTGGATATGTCACGAGTTCCTGGACAGACCCTAACTTCCAAACTGGTAACTCAGGGGTTAACTACCCTAGGCAAGCCCACCTCCCCTTCTTTTGTTCTCCCCTTACCTGTAGTTCCACCTCCAGGGTACTTAAGGCCTCCTCACGTAGATACCGGCCTTGTTCCTGAAGATACCTGTAAGAAAGCAGACAAGCATTAATAAAGATATCCTTGATGAACCAATCCATGTGTCTTCATAAGTTATTGGGCCCAAACGCGATCCAAGGTAACAAAATGGTAGCAGTCGATGGTTGGGCAACCCAATAACCAGAAGATATGCCAGAAAAGAATCGCAAGACACAGGAGAGAAAAAAGCCACAAACAAGATCAGAAACAAAGAGGCTGGAAAAACAACAGCCCGCACTCGAAGACATGGCAGCAAAAACGACGTCGGAAGACGAAAGAGAAAATAGCCCCGAAATCTACTCATCGGACAATGAGCAGGGGCCGGATGACCTGAGCGGGGAAGAGCCCGAACGAGCAGACATCAGCAGGCTCAGAAGCGAAATGCTGAGCCTACTGGAAACCCCCGCCACAGATGAAGACCTCGTGGCCGGCATCAGCAACCTCATCCGAAGCCGGGACGAGGCCAGAAGGAGCCAGGGACACAAAGCGGGACAGCCGGACACAAGCCCGGTAAACCCCCCCCCTGAACAATTGCTACCTGAAAAGCCAGGGAGGCGCTGCCGCACCAATCCTGGAGTGGTGGCCATCTTTAAACACGTGGCCAAAAAAGATGGCGACCTCCAAAACATTAAATTTGAATATGCAAAATGGCTGGCCAATGAGATGCCGGAACCCCAAAAACTACAATATGGGGGCGATTCCACGGACGATTCCACGGACACCCCTACCGAGCAGCAGGTCGAAAAAGCGATAAAAACGCTCACCGCCCCCTTTGGGCCTAAAATGAGAATTCTAAAGGGGCCCCCCAAGACGCCCAAAAAACCCAAGGGGGAAGGGAGAAGACCCCCCAACTTCCTACCGAGGGACGCGGACGCCGCTGGGGACCCACCGACGCTGCAGCGCCACCCAGCCGAGGTACGACACCCCACTCCCAAGCCACGCCTGCCGGAAAGGGCCGAATGGAGAGGATACTCACCGCTACCGTCAGGACCGCCGCAGACGGGAACCAGGGGCCAGCCAGCAGAGAGAGCAGCCCTCCCGGACCACCGCTGGACATCTGGAGCCGGAGCAGAGGCCTACCCATTCTGGAGAAGTGGCCTCACCGGAACAGTGACGAGAGGATCCTTCCCCGACGAAGCCACGACAGGAATGGACTCCTGTGGACCAAGAAAGAAAAAAAAATGCAAGGAGGGATTTTTAAATTACCTACCAGCGTTCCTGAGCCATTCTGCTGCTATCAGCACGTCAAACACCATGGACAGCAACAGCCAGCTGTGAGTAACACACAAAATAACACAGGGAACTTACCAAATGGGTTCCCAACACTAAAAATGGAGGGATCAAACCTAATGGAGTGGTATCAACAATTCCAAATCATCCTCTTAAAGGAAAATATGATGTTTTTCATCACTGATCCACCAGATAGACCCTGGACTTTTGAAATGGACTGCATGCACCACAAAGCGTTTTATCTGCTGATTTCCAGCATATCACCCACCATCTATTATAGTATTGAAAATGACTTAACTGTATTTGATATTGTTCAAAAAATGTTTGGTTACTTTTATAGTGACAGTGTAGCCACCACCACAAAAATCTCCAAAGACTTCTACTCAGCCAGAATCAAACCTGGGGTGTCAATGGGGGAACATTTGATGGAATTAAATGCACCTAGGGCAGAACTACAACTGAGGGGGGAAATTGTCTCCGAACAAACAATGAAAAGCATTATACTTAACTCACTAGACCCTTCCTGGCAAACATTCCTCACACATCTAAACATCCTCAGCCTAGGGCACATGACAGTAGATAGCCTCTCCAACCTCCTGATTGCAGAAGACAATCACAGAAAAGGCCAACAAATAACTCACAGAGAACACAGACAGACACGGAGGGTAGCCTTTACAGACAACTCTTGAGATTCCACAGAATGTTACAACTGTGGATTAAGGAGACACTACAGACGAGACTGCACCAAGGGCAACAGAGATCGAAGTAAACACGAACAATGCAGTAGACACCCAGAAAGGCGCCACCACGACAACAGAATAAAGCGCAGAGACTCACCTAGGCCCTGGGAGAGAAAGGGGAACAGGGACAGTTCAAGGGATAGCCGGGACGGGTCGTTCTGCAGGGTAGGGGGGCCCACACACGAAACCCCACAAGACAGCAAACCAGGTGGAGAGGGATCCTGGTGGCTCATCGACTCCGGAGCCACCAACCACACCACATGCGACAGGGAGCTCCTTTCTTCCTTCACAAAGGAAGACTACCTAATTAAAGTAGCAAACCAAAGTGATGTAAGGGTAACAGGGAAAGGCAACGTAGTACTCCCCAACATAGGCAGAATAGAGGGGGTATTACTAGTACCTGAGATACCCCACAACATACTTGCCTCCCTGAAACTCAGCAAGGAAGCAGGGATAGAGATCAGCATCAAGGAGAAAGGAATCACCATGGCCAGGGATAATAAAACCATTGGGAAAATCACAGTCAGAGGGAGGCTGCCTTATTTTCATTCAACCAAAGCTGACTCACATAACGAAGATACCGACACGGGAGGTGAAACAAAAGGGGGCAAACCCAAGGGCAATGAGAAACAAGAAAAAGAGGATGCACACCCTCACAAGGGAGGCACACAAGGCACAGGGAAGATCAATTTAGGGAAGCCCCTCCACGATGAGTTCGCACATCTGCTCCACCGCAGACTAGGGCACGCCAGCTTCCCAGTTATCCAAAAGGTTGCCAGTTGTACTGAGGAATCCAAAATAAAGAACTGTGAAACTTACTTGGACTGCTCTGTATGTAAATGCTCTAAGCTCAAGGTGGCCCCCAGGTCCAAAAAGGCCACACGCTCTACACATTTGAAATGGTACACATGGACCTCGTAGGCCCCCTGAAGCCGTCCATAAAGTATGGCAAGAGGTTCTTCCTAACCATAGTGGACGATTACAGTCGTTACAGCTTCGTATATACACTAAGACACAAAAACGAGACTTACCAGAAATTCAAAGAATTCTATAAACTGGTAGAAATACAACACGACACAAAAATAAAGAAAATAATGACAGATAGAGGATCAGAATTCCTATCTGGAGACTTCTCACATTGGTTGAAGTCAAAGGGTGTTCTGCATTTTACATCTTCGCCTTTCTCAGCTTTTCAGAATCGGGGAGGGGGGCAGAACGAAAAAATTCCACCCTGCAGACAATGATGAGATGCGTCCTCGAGGACGCTGGACTAGGCCAACACTACTGGACCGAAGCCCTAGTCTACTCTAACTACACCATCAACAGGCTCTGGTCCAGTGTACGAGACAAGACACCTTATGAAGTCACGTACAACAAAAAACCACAGATATCTCACCTGCACATTTTTGGGGTCACTGCAGATGTACACATACCAAAATAACTATGCAGAAAGGGAGACAAGATATCTAAACGACTCAGATTCATGGGCTATGAGCCAAGCACAAAGGGATTCAGGTTCATAGATAGTAATAATAGATTCATCATCTCCAGAACTGCCACATTCCACAAACAGGCAAACTGGTCAAGAATATACCTGAATGAACTACAACACCAGATAGAAGCCAATCACAACAAGCAAGGCAAAAGTGATCACCCCGACACAGACTACACACACACAAGGGAAGAGAAATCAGAACAACAGGGAGGCAAAAACACAACACAGAAGTCAAGCCAAAATAAACAGAAGGTAGACTCACTCACCAACAGAGAAGCGAGGTACATGCACGACATGGAGACCCTACCAGGTAGGCCACTCAGGGCCAATAGAAACCAAATGCCCAAGAGACTCAATGACTACGTCATGCACCTACAATCCAGCCCCATCACCCCCGAAACATACAATGACGCCGACTGGGCCGGTGACACGAAGAGCAGGAAAAGTACCTCAGGGTACATCTTCTTCCTGAATGACTGTCCCGTATACTGGTACACCGGTAAGCAGAATCTCGTGGCCACATCCACCACTGAGGCTGAATACATATGCTTATCCAAGGCCATAACCAGCCTCATATGGTTCGACGAGCTACTCACCAATATCTGGGCAGAACCCACACACCCCATTCACATATTTGAGGATAACAAGGCAGCCATAGAAATATCCACCTCAGATGCTATAGGTCATAGGTCTAGGCATATAGACATCAAACATAAACACGTGAGACAATTCCATAAGTCAGGATTCATCACCATCATACACTGTGACACAGAACACCAGACAGCAGACATACTCACAAAGCCTCTACAACACAAGCAACATTCATACCTTAAATCTAGGCTTTGTGTCGCACCCGTAAACCCACATCAATCAGGGCCAATCAACCCCAGGAGTGGGCATTTAGAGGGGGATTTGTCACGAGTAAATGCCCTCCCTGGGCAGACCCTAACTTCCAAACTGGTAACTCAGGGGTTAACTACCCTAGGGAAGCCCACCTCCCCTTCTTTTGTTCTCCCCTTACCTGTAGCTCCACCTCCAGGGTATGCTCACTATAAATCGCTTCTATCTAGCTAGGGCAATTCTGAGGCCAATTTATACCTTTTTTTCTTCCCCACTTCCTAATTAAAAGCAATTTGGGGGATTATTTATTATATATTCAAGGAACACTGATGATGTTTTTCGATAAATGTCTTAAACAAAATAACTAACCTGGATCCTTTCTTGGAATATGCTGTCAGAGTAAATGCCTAACTGTGCCTATACCTTCAAACCCAGCCCCTTATGGGTTAATACAGTATGTACACCCCCACCTGACCCCTGGCCACTTCTTACCTTCTGGCCAGTCCTCCCTTGTATATAAACACTCTCCACGTGCTTGTCCAGCAGTTCCAGATGTTCACCTAGAAGAGAGGAGATCAGAGGTCAGTGACCTATGATGCCTAGGGCCTAGGAAGCTTCCAGGCCTGCAATAAACACTGATTAAAGAAACAGCTTGTCTCGTGAGTAATTGGGCTAAATCCATCGCATAACATATGCATTTACAGTACTTATGAAAGAAAGATTCTATATTGACCATACAATCACAGACTGGAAGGTCAAATCCTGAAGAGACATTTATCAGAGGCCATTAATGTCATCTAGAAGCTGAATTTAACAGAATAACAGAGTTGGAAGGGACCTTGGAGGTCTTCTAGCCCAACTCCCTGGTCAAGCAGGAGACCATGGACCATTTCAGACAAATGGCTGTCCAATCTCTTCTTTAAAACCTCACTGATAGAACAGCCATCCATTCTGCAGAAAACCTGTTCCAGTGGTTAATTGTTCTTCCGATCGGGAAATTTCTCCTTCTTCTAGGTTGATCCTCTCCTTCATCACTTTCCACCTGTTACAGCCACTTCTCTGTGACAGCCCCTCCGATGTTGGAAGACTGCTATCATGTCACCCATAGACTTTATCTTTCTTAGACATAGCCAGTTCCTGCAACCCTTCATCATATGTTTTAGTCTCCAGCCCCCTAATCATCTTGATTGTTCTTCTCTGCACCCTTTCTATAGACTCAGCATCTTTGTTGTATTGGGCTGGCCAAAACTGGAGATAATATTCCAAAATATGCTCTTATTAAAGCAATGTGGTATGTATCTACTTCCATTTCCTGATCTCTACACCACCACTACCATCACCACCACCACCGCCACCAGGGCATTAAAACGTGGCTGTTTTCCCTCCCCTTGGGGCAGGATGTTTTTCAGTGGACGTAGTTTTTCATCTGAACGTGTAAGCTTCCTCTGGTGTGATGCGTTTTTTTGGTTGTTGATGATGCCGATAATATTGCTTACTACCCAAAGTCATATGTCATATGGGTGGCTAGATACATTGAAATAAATAAAATTGTCTTGATTATCTAGTGATAACTTCCAAGTTATTCGCATTTTTCAAGTTTCCCATATCTCAGCTGCCACTCAAGCACTCCTCTAGGCCATGGACCACAGTAACCGACCTACTCAAATATTCTATACGAAGGATGTGTTGTCCAAATGAAATAGAAGAATGCAAGAATGAATCCTCCTGGGAATGCATCAATACAGAAGAGGTATTAGATTTTTAAGAGACACCAATTATTTTAATCAGTGCAATCTGCTGTTCCTATTGCCATATGATCAGAATAGCAAAAGCAAGAGTTCAATAGGTCTCTCACTAACCAATTATGGAAAACGTGCTACTTGCCATTTCCACAATTCTTCTCAAAAAGTCCATTCACTGGGTAAATCCACTGCATCTGACGACAGAGCTGCAACTGTTTTACCATAATGTCCTGCAAAACAGAGGAAGGCACAATAAAAAGAAAAGTCCAAGAGGTCCTTTAATATGATGAGATAATTAAATGAAGTGCTAATGTCTTTAGCTCTTTCCTGCCTTCATTAAGCTGTTGTTTTAGTAGAGTGTATTAAGAGGAAACTAAAAACCTAGCAAAATTATCTATATCAGACTATATCGTGGGAAGTGCTGAAAGCCTCGCTTAGGGAACATTACCAGCAACTACCGGTAGATGGCGCTACCGTGGAGGCACAGACCGTAGTAACTCACAAAGGTGCCCTCAAATGTACCAGGCTGCATTTTGGAGTCAGCATAGCCCCCGGACTATTCCAAAGTACCATGGAGCGTCTGTTACAAGGACTGCCAGGGGTGGTGCCTTATTTTGATGATGTCCTCATCAAAGGAAGGAAGGGAAGATAAATTAGAGTAGGAGTGAGGGTAAGAGAGGGAGGAAGAGAGGAGGAGGAGGAGAAAGGAAGAGGAAGTAGGGAGGAGAAGAAGGGGGGGAGAGAAAGTAAGAAGGAAAGAAAAAAGAGAAGAGGTCGGTTTGAGGAGAAAGATTGCTGTGCAATAAAAAAGATGAAAGAGAAAAAGATGAAATCACCTGTACTTTCTGCAGCATCAAGCGGTGTATTGTCAATAAGAGGTGGAATTTTGTTCAGCGACTTCAGGCAGATCTGTCCTTGGAACATCGTGATGGTAGGCACAGAAAGCAAGTAGAACTGCTAGGCTGGCATAAACTTTGTATTCTACCGGAAAGGAGTTTTACACACCAGTACTCAGGTTACAGTATCTAACAGGCTATAATTTCATGCACGTGATGCTAAGTTTTTGCTACAATACATACGCCAGCATAATACTGTATAGAATAAGATACACAAATGAGACAACTAAAATGGCAGGGAAAGTGCATGTCTTAACCTGGCACGAAGAATTTCCATGCATGGCCATTTCAATTGAACTGTAAACAAAAAATTTACCACAAGTGAATGGCAACGTAGCATACCTTGCTTGGATATGTCACGAGTTCCTGGACAGACCCTAACTTCCAAACTGGTAACTCAGGGGTTAACTACCCTAGGCAAGCCCACCTCCCCTTCTTTTGTTCTCCCCTTACCTGTAGTTCCACCTCCAGGGTACTTAAGGCCTCCTCACGTAGATACCGGCCTTGTTCCTGAAGATACCTGTAAGAAAGCAGACAAGCATTAATAAAGATATCCTTGATGAACCAATCCATGTGTCTTCATAAGTTATTGGGCCCAAACGCGATCCAAGGTAACAAAATGGTAGCAGTCGATGGTTGGGCAACCCAATAACCAGAAGATATGCCAGAAAAGAATCGCAAGACACAGGAGAGAAAAAAGCCACAAACAAGATCAGAAACAAAGAGGCTGGAAAAACAACAGCCCGCACTCGAAGACATGGCAGCAAAAACGACGTCGGAAGACGAAAGAGAAAATAGCCCCGAAATCTACTCATCGGACAATGAGCAGGGGCCGGATGACCTGAGCGGGGAAGAGCCCGAACGAGCAGACATCAGCAGGCTCAGAAGCGAAATGCTGAGCCTACTGGAAACCCCCGCCACAGATGAAGACCTCGTGGCCGGCATCAGCAACCTCATCCGAAGCCGGGACGAGGCCAGAAGGAGCCAGGGACACAAAGCGGGACAGCCGGACACAAGCCCGGTAAACCCCCCCCCTGAACAATTGCTACCTGAAAAGCCAGGGAGGCGCTGCCGCACCAATCCTGGAGTGGTGGCCATCTTTAAACACGTGGCCAAAAAAGATGGCGACCTCCAAAACATTAAATTTGAATATGCAAAATGGCTGGCCAATGAGATGCCGGAACCCCAAAAACTACAATATGGGGGCGATTCCACGGACGATTCCACGGACACCCCTACCGAGCAGCAGGTCGAAAAAGCGATAAAAACGCTCACCGCCCCCTTTGGGCCTAAAATGAGAATTCTAAAGGGGCCCCCCAAGACGCCCAAAAAACCCAAGGGGGAAGGGAGAAGACCCCCCAACTTCCTACCGAGGGACGCGGACGCCGCTGGGGACCCACCGACGCTGCAGCGCCACCCAGCCGAGGTACGACACCCCACTCCCAAGCCACGCCTGCCGGAAAGGGCCGAATGGAGAGGATACTCACCGCTACCGTCAGGACCGCCGCAGACGGGAACCAGGGGCCAGCCAGCAGAGAGAGCAGCCCTCCCGGACCACCGCTGGACATCTGGAGCCGGAGCAGAGGCCTACCCATTCTGGAGAAGTGGCCTCACCGGAACAGTGACGAGAGGATCCTTCCCCGACGAAGCCACGACAGGAATGGACTCCTGTGGACCAAGAAAGAAAAAAAAATGCAAGGAGGGATTTTTAAATTACCTACCAGCGTTCCTGAGCCATTCTGCTGCTATCAGCACGTCAAACACCATGGACAGCAACAGCCAGCTGTGAGTAACACACAAAATAACACAGGGAACTTACCAAATGGGTTCCCAACACTAAAAATGGAGGGATCAAACCTAATGGAGTGGTATCAACAATTCCAAATCATCCTCTTAAAGGAAAATATGATGTTTTTCATCACTGATCCACCAGATAGACCCTGGACTTTTGAAATGGACTGCATGCACCACAAAGCGTTTTATCTGCTGATTTCCAGCATATCACCCACCATCTATTATAGTATTGAAAATGACTTAACTGTATTTGATATTGTTCAAAAAATGTTTGGTTACTTTTATAGTGACAGTGTAGCCACCACCACAAAAATCTCCAAAGACTTCTACTCAGCCAGAATCAAACCTGGGGTGTCAATGGGGGAACATTTGATGGAATTAAATGCACCTAGGGCAGAACTACAACTGAGGGGGGAAATTGTCTCCGAACAAACAATGAAAAGCATTATACTTAACTCACTAGACCCTTCCTGGCAAACATTCCTCACACATCTAAACATCCTCAGCCTAGGGCACATGACAGTAGATAGCCTCTCCAACCTCCTGATTGCAGAAGACAATCACAGAAAAGGCCAACAAATAACTCACAGAGAACACAGACAGACACGGAGGGTAGCCTTTACAGACAACTCTTGAGATTCCACAGAATGTTACAACTGTGGATTAAGGAGACACTACAGACGAGACTGCACCAAGGGCAACAGAGATCGAAGTAAACACGAACAATGCAGTAGACACCCAGAAAGGCGCCACCACGACAACAGAATAAAGCGCAGAGACTCACCTAGGCCCTGGGAGAGAAAGGGGAACAGGGACAGTTCAAGGGATAGCCGGAACGGGTCGTTGTGCAGGGTAGGGGGGCCCACACACGAAACCCCACAAGACAGCAAACCAGGCGGAGAGAGATCCTGGTGGCTCATCGACCCCGGATCCACCAACCACACCACATGCGACAGGGAGCTCCTCTCTTCCTTCACAAAGGAAGACTACCTAATTAAAGTAGCAAACCAAAGTGATGTAAGGGTAACAGGGAAAGGCAACGTAGTACTCCCCAACATAGGCAGAATAGAGGGGGTCTTACTAGTGCCTGAGATACCCCACAACATACTTGCCTCCCTGAAACTCAGCAAGGAAGCAGGGATAGAGATCAGCATCAAGGAGGGAGGAATCACCATGGCCAGGGATAATAAAACCATTGGGAAAATCACAGTCAGAGGGAGGCTGCCTTATTTTCATGCAACCAAAGCTGACTCACATAACGAAGATACCGACACGGGAGGTGAAACAAAAGGGGGCAAACCCAAGGGCAATGAGAAACAAGAAAGAGAGGATGCACACCCTCACAAGGGAGGCACACAAGGCACAGGGAAGATCAATTTAGGGAAGCCCCTCCACGATGAGTTCGCACATCTGCTCCAACGCAGACTAGGGCACGCCAGCTTCCCAGTTATCCAAAAGGTTGCCAGTTGTACTGAGGAATCCAAAATAAAGAACTGTGAAACTTACTTGGACTGCTCTGTATGTAAATGTTCTAAGCTCAAGGTGGCCCCCAGGTCCAAAAAGGCCACACGCTCTACACATTTGAAATGGTACACATGGACCTCGTAGGCCCCCTGAAGCCGTCCATAAAGTATGGCAAGAGGTTCTTCCTAACCATAGTGGACGATTACAGTCGTTACGGCTTCGTATATACACTAAGACACAAAAACGAGACTTACCAGAAATTCAAAGAATTCTATAGACGGGTAGAAATACAACACGACACAAAAATAAAGAAAATAATGACAGATAGAGGATCAGAATTCCTATCTGGAGACTTCTCACATTGGTTGAAGTCAAAGGGTGTTCTGCATTTTACATCTTCGCCTTTCTCAGCTTTTCAGAATCGGGGGGCAGAACGAAAAAATTCCACCCTGCAGACAATGATGAGATGCGTCCTCGGGAATGCTGGACTAGGCCAACACTACTGGACCGAAGCCCTAGTCTACTCTAACTACACCATCAACAGGCTCTGGTCCAGTGTACTAGACAAGACATCTTATGAAGTCACGTACAACAAAAAACCACAGATATCTCACCTGCACATTTTTGGGGTCACTGCAGACGTACACATACCAAAATAACTACGCAGAAAGGGAGACAAGGTATCTAAACGACTCAGATTCATGGGCTATGAGCCAAGCACAAAGGGATTCAGGTTCATAGATAGTAATAATAGATTCATCATCTCCAGAACTACCACATTCCACGAACAGGCAAACTGGTCAAGAATATACCTGAATGAACTACAACACCAGATAGAAGCCAATCACAACAAGCAAGGCAAAAGTGATCACCCCGACACAGACTACACACACACAAGGGAAGAGAAATCAGAACAACAGGGAGGCAAAAACACAACACAGAAGTCAAGCCAAAATAAACAGAAGGTAGACTCACTCACCAACAGAGAAGCGAGGTACATGCACGACATGGAGACCCTACCAGGTAGGCCAGTCAGGGCCAATAGAAACCAAATGCCCAAGAGACTCAATGACTACGTCATGCACCTACAATCCAGCCCCATCACCCCCGAAACATACGATGACGCCGACTGGGCCGGTGACACAAAGAGCAGGAAAAGTACCTCAGGGTACATCTTCTTCCTGAATGACTGTCCCGTATACTGGTACACCGGTAAGCAGAATCTCGTGGCCACATCCACCACTGAGGCTGAATACATATGCTTATCCAAGGCCATAACCAGCCTCATATGGTTCGACGAGCTACTCACCAATATCTGGGCAGAATCCACACACCCCATTCACATATTTGAGGATAACAAGGCAGCCATAGAAATATCCACCTCAGATGCTATAGGCATCTGAGACAATTCCATAAGTCAGGATTCATCACCATCATACACTGTGACACAGAACACCAGACAGCAGACATACTCACAAAGCCTCTACAACACAAGCAACATTCATACCTTACATCTAGGCTTTGTGTCACACCCGTAAACCCACATCAATCAGGGCCAATCAACCTCAGGGGTGGGCATTTAGAGGGGGATTTGTCACGAGTAAATGCCCTCCCTGGGCAGACACCGGCCTTGTTCCTGAAGATACCTGTAAGAAAGCAGACAAGCATTAAAAAAGATATCCTTGATGAACCAATCCATGTGTCTTCATAAGTTATTGGGCCCAAACTCGATCCAAGGTAACAGGATATTGTGCTCTCAGGAATCTTGTTAATTGGTACATTTCAATTGAAAAGGAAAAGTTGATTTACGTTTACTAAGAATTGAGAATATAAGAGGACCATGAAAGTTCATTCTTCCGCTTTACTCACAATAGTTTCTCAGAAACTCAAAAATGTCTCCGCTCTTCTTTGTTCCTCAGGATCACCATCTAAATGGGAAAGAAATTCCTATTTAATTCCTCCGTCTGATGGTCAACCAGACTGACCTTCTCTATTAGGAATCATAAACCCATCTGTTGAAATAGAGCCCCCCAAAATGTTATTGGCACATGCTCGGTTCTATCTAGCTAGGGCAATTCTGAGGCCAATTTATACCTTTTTTTCTTCCCCACTTCCTAATTAAAAGCAATTTGGGGGATTATTTATTATATATCCAAGGAGCACTGATGATGTTTTTCGATAAATGTCTTAAACAAAATAACTAACCTGGATCCTTTCTTGGAATATGCATTTACAGTACTTATGAAAGAAAGGTTCTATATTGACCATATAATCACAGATTGGAAGGTCAAATCCTGAAGAGACATTTATCAGAGGCCATTAATGTCATCTAGAAGCTGAATTTAACAGAATAACAGAGTTGGAAGGGACCTTGGAGGTCTCCTAGCCCAACTCCCTGGTCAAGCAGGAGACCATGGACCATTTCAGACAAATGGCTGTCCAATCTCTTCTTTAAAACCTCACTGATAGAACAGCCATCCATTCTGCAGAAAACCTGTTCCAGTGGTTAATTGTTCTTCCGATCGGGAAGTTTCTCCTTCGTTCTAGGTTGATCCTCTCCTTCATCACTTTTCACCTGTTACAGCCACTTCTCTGTGACAGCCCCTCCGATGTTGGAAGACTGCTATCATGTCACCCATAGTCTTTATCTTTCTTAGATATAGCCAGTTCCTGCAATCCTTCATCATATGTTTTAGTCTCCAGCCCCCTAATCATCTTGATTGTTCTTCTCTGCACCCTTTCTATAGACTCAGCATCTTTGTTGTATTGGGCTGGCCAAAACTGGAGATAATATTCCAAAATATGCTCTTATTAAAGCAATGTGGTATGTATCTTCTTCCATTTCCTGATCTCTACACCACCACCACCACCACCAAGGCATTAAAAAGTGGCTGTTTTCCCTCCCCTTGGGGCAGGATGTTTTTCAGTGGACGTAGTTTTTCATCTGAACGTGGAAGCTTCCTCTGGTGTGATGCGTTTTTTTGGTTGTTGATGATGCCGATAATATTGCTTACTACCCAAAGTCATATGTCATATGGGTGGCTAGATACATTGAAATAAATAAAATTGTCTTGATTATCTAGTGATAACTTCCAAGTTATTCGCATTTTTCAAGTTTCCCATATCTCAGCTGCCACTCAAGCACTCCTCTAGGCCATGGACCACAGTAACCGACCTAGTCAAATATTCTATACGAAGGATGTGTTGTCCAAATGAAATAGAAGAATGCAAGAATGAATCCTCCTGGGAATGCATCAATACAGAAGAGATATTAGATTTTTAAGAGACACCAATTATTTTAATCAGTGCAATCTGCTGTTCCTATTGCCATATGATCAGAACAGCAAAAGCAAGAGTTCAATAGGTCTCTCACTAACCAATTATGGAAAACGTGCTACTTGCCATTTCCACAATTCTTCTCAAAAAGTCCATTCACTGGGTAAATCCACTGCATCTGACGACAGAGCTGCAACTGTTTTACCATAATGTCCTGCAAAACAGAGAAAGGCACAATAAAAAGGAAAGTCCAAGAGGTCCTTTAATATGATGAGATAATTAAATGAAGTGCTAATGTCTTTAGCTCTTTCCTGCCTTCATTAAGCTGTTGTTTTAGTAGAGTGTATTAAGAGGAAACTAAAAACCTAGCAAAATTATACTGTGTGTGTTATGTATATAACTTTGGCAGGAAATTTAAACAACAATAGGTCATTTGTGATTGGTCAGCTCCCGGCCCATCAAGGTATATAAAGGGAGCTGTTTGACTGTACCTCCAGCTGAAGTCTCACTCTAAATTCAAGAGCTGTTGTTACGCACTAGTTGCTCCTGCCTCTTCATTCCCACGACTCAACGTTGGCGACGAAGGTAGGATTGAGGCAATGAGAAGCAAGCCGGAAAAGAGCTAACAACAGCGGATTCAGCCAGGCTGACGAGCCCCGTACATGGCAGGACTACCACGATGTCTGCCTATGTACCACCAAAGCCTTTCGACCCAGCCAGAGAGAAGTGGGGGTCGTATATGACTCGGTTTGAGTGTTCCCTGGAAGTCAGCGACATGCAGGGCCTCCCCGACAACCGGAACAGAGCCCTATTCCTCAGCCACTGCGGACCGGAGGTCTTCGACATGGCTGAATCACTTTCGGAACCGACTCCGGTTCAGACTATATTGTGGGAAGCCTCACTTAGGGCACATTACCAACAACTACCAGTAGATGGCGCTACCGTGGAGGCACAGACTGTAGTAACTCACAAAGGTGCCTTCAAATGTACCAGGCTGCATTTTGGAGTCAGCATAGCCCCCGGACTATTCCAAAGTACCATGGAGCGTCTGTTACAAGGACTGCCAGGGGTGGTGCCTTATTTTGATGATGTCCTCATCAAAGGAAGGAAGGGAAGATAAATTAGAGTAGGAGTGAGGGTATGAGAGGAAGGAAGAGAGGAGGAGGAGGAGAAAGGAAAGGAAGTAGGGAGGAGAAGAAGGGGGGGGAGAGAAAGTAAGAAGGAAAGAAAAAAGAGAAGAGGTAGGTTTGAGGAGAAAGATTGCTGTGCAATAAAAAAGATGAAAGGGAAGAAAGCCAACCCCAAACAAATATAAAAATATTAAGATAAAGAATGACTTGTTAAACTTTAAAGAATGAAAGAGAACAAATATGAATAAATAGCAATAATTAGAAACACACATAGAAACATACAAGGTATTTTCTTTGAACAGGGTATTTGGCCGGTTCACAAATTTAAACAGTGTTTAGTCATTTCAATTAAATTTACAATTTCTCTATTTCCTTTTTGCCATACTTATTCCTCTCCTATTTTTTTAAAAAAACCAATATTACCCTTCATCCTCATCTCTAATCTTCATCAAATTCAATTTTCCCTTCTATTCTATATTATACCCCTTCCCATTGTCATCTATTTTTATATCCATCTGCACATTGGTTAATTATGTAATATTCCAGTTGTTGAATACAAATTCAACATTTTAATATAAATCAATTAGTTATATAATGATCTTTTTTGTATATTAATCAATATGAACATGAATATTCCAATTATTTCCATGCAATCCAAATTCTTACAAATCAATTCATTATATTTACCAATAATAACCAAATAATTTCCCCCATATATTCCTCCAAACCACAACCATTGCTGCTTTCAACGCAATATACAATTAATAGTATCTCAATTATTACAACTCCCTAGTTAAACAGAGCTTTTTTTCTTTTGTGTTTTAAAATCTTGAACTCTCCTGTTTTGCCCTAATTTTCCCATTGTTTGCAGTTTTGCACTTACCTCTTTTGGTGAGGAAAAAGAAAAAGACATCACTCTCTGCCTCATTTTGTCACGTTGCAACAAAGACCCTGCTTTACTTTCAGTTTCGCTTTTTCAGCATAGCTAGGGGTAAAAAACTGCTCCAACACTGTTTGCACCTGGCAAAAGACCCCTGCGCAAAACAGGTGAGAGCAAATCAGCTGAGCGTTGGGAGACCAATCTAATCAATTTGTGGTAATTAACCTATGCTAAAGCTGACAGAGGCTGTTTTTTTTATTTTTGCAGGCACCGGTCTACTCATTTCTTTTCTTTTAACACGCATCAGCTGTAGGGCGGCCCTTTGAAGCCCCGCGGCAAGAGTTTAAACCGTTTTTTCCCTCTAGACATCAGCTGAGACTCAGAAGGCAGCAATAGATTGGCAGTGGGCAGGGTAAGCGACCGGCGACCTCCTGGGAACCGGTTTGGGGGCGTGGCCAGCCAATCTCATTACCGCTTCTTCGAACTATTAAATATTTTTATTACCAGTTCTTGCGATCTGCTGCGAACCGGGAGCAACCCACCACTGCCATGGATTGGGACCCCCTAACAGGTGAGCAAGAGATTCTAGGCTGTACTGGCCCAAAGGATCAAGAAAGGTCAAATCGCCCAAGAGGCCAGCAAAGAAGCAGGTTGAGTTCCAGGTCTCCATTAGGAGAAGAATGAGGAGAGACATAAGAGCAGTCTTCTAATACTTGCAGGAAAGCCTCAGGGAAGGAGGTGTTGATTCTTCGTAGTAGCTGAAGGAAGGACATGAAGCAGCAGGTGGAAGCTAATCAGAGAGAAATCCAACCCTGGAAATAAGGAGGAATTTTCTTCCGTGGAGTAAGACTCCCTTCCGCTGTAGAATTCTATGCTTTTCTCTGTGCTTTCTGCCACAATGATTGTGCTTCTCTGTTGTTCATGAACAGACAACTTCCCACATGAAGCAGAGGCCAAAGGCCACCAAGAAAGTCAGTGACCGGCCATTCCTAGTCCAAGATCAGCTGCCTTCCTTGAGTAGGTTTCTAATGTGGCCATTGTTTACTTGGTTGCTAATGAGGGTGTTAGTTTGCCCGAAAAACCACTAGCCTACAGCTGCCTAATTTTCTGTCATGCAGTAAATATTTAATTTGGCCATGGCTGTCAGAAAGCTTTTCAGAGTAAGTGTGGCTATCAGCAGCCAAGAAATTGGCGGTAAAGTCATGCTTCTGAACTCTTCTGAGTGGCTCACATCTATTTTTCTTCTCTTCACAGAACATCTGGAAAAGATGCTCAGTGGTTTCCTGTTGCATTAAGGGAGACGTTGAGGACTTTCCTGTGCCTCCTGACAGGTACCACAGCCTTCTCCTTAAATCCTGGGCATGTTGAAGCACCATTGATGGACTGTAAGAGAATCTGTAAGAGCCTCTCCCCAAGATGGCTTCCTGTCCCAAAGGGCTTGTGTGGGCAAAAGATGAGCAGGCTGACTGGCCGGTCTTAGAAAGGGGCGGCTAAGCTAAATGTTCTTTGACATGTCACCTTCTTTTTTTGCTCAGGTCTGACCAGGCACAGGAACATGGTGAGCAGCACGGCTGCTCCTCTCATGGAGACACATTTTCATCTAGAGGGGCAAGGACAATTTTGGAATATGGCCAGTGGGGATCCATGCCTCAAAACTGGATGAGGGAACCTGATCAGCCTAACAAATTCAAGAAGAGCCCGTTGGATTCATGGGGATATGTTGCAGAGAACTTTGATTTATACATTCAAACGAACCATTATTACTTTCAGGTTTTGATAGGTGTTTGTGTCACCATCAGGAGCCCCAGGAAGGAAGATGTGATGCCTGTTCACAATTAATGGAGGTATCTGGTCTCTCATACCTCCACGGAGGGCGCGCTTCTGCACAGTTATGGAGAACTCCACTGAATCGGTAAGGCCTGAACATCTCCTCACCGTGCTAATGGCCCTGTCTTTGTGGATTTGTTAATATGCCTATAAAAAGAATATTTGCACTGCTATTTTAGGATCCATTGGAGGAATCCCTTCCAGCAGAAAGCCTGGACAGCCTCCCAGGAGAGAGAGAGAGGTGGAGATTCCCTATCTATGCAGGTAGGTAACACGTTGAAGGGAGAAGGTCCCGCTGGTTCACAAGGGGCTTTGGTGGAAAAGATGGACAGGGTGAGTGACTCATCTTGGAAAGGGGAAGCTGAGCAAGCTTGATTCCTTAAACTTCTCACCTTCTACCTCTGGACAAGACTCTAACGGGAGAAGACCAGGACGCAGAAGAAGAGCTCTCTCCCAATGGGGAGAAAACACCTTCCTCAGAGATAAGATTTTGGCAATGGGGCCGAAGGAGGCTATGCCATAAATCCTGATGGTGGAGGGAAGAAATTGTGTAATATTTCACCTTAACCTTAAGGCTTCCAAAGGTCCTCTTGCTGTCGGCACATAGGAGGGTTGTATGCACCCTATGCTTTAGCCATCTTATTGAGGTGCAGAGACCTTTGGATTTAGCCTCCATACTGTCATTTGCAGGACTCCATGACAGTCCTGGTGGGCTCCAGAATCAGCAGCCTGGAGGATGTGGACTTCCTATCTGACCTTCCGGTTGAGGAGTCTGAGGGAAGCTGGGAGGATGCTGCAGCGGCTTCTGATGCTAGCGATTCCTCCAGTCCATGGGTAAGAAAGACAAAGTGTTTTCTGATGGGGAGGGATGGAGGTCCTCTATTCACTTCTCCTAAACTGAGTGAACTGTGCTGGAGCACTCTGGGAAGTGGAGCTAGGTGACACCTGGCCCTTGGGACAACATACGTAGGCTAACTATATGCACCCACGTGCATATAGCTTGGTGCCATTGGTTCCTTTGCCAAAAATCAACAGGGAGGGTACATGGCAGTGTACCAAATGAATGTGACCCACCCTGATTAGGCCTTTCCTTTTTGTGTGTCATCCTTTCCAGCACTTCATGCAGGGCTTTAACAGGCAAAGAGTAGAGAGCCTGCTTTTCTGCAGTAGAGCTGGGCTGGAAGTGAGGATTGCTTTTTAAATCCAGAGATTATGCAGCAGGAGAAGCAGGTGGACTAGAAGACCTCCACGGTCCCCTCCAACTCTGTTATTCTGTCTGCCTATAGGACGGCTTCAGCAAGGGAGGTATGGAGATGGAGGGCAGAATCACCCCCACCTACAAAGCCCTGCACGGAGCTTCTTTTCCCTGGATGGGGATGGATGGATGTCTTTTTGTTGTTTTTCTTCTTGTTATTGTTGCTGCTGATCCTGTTCTTGTTCTGAGATTTTTTCAATTTGTTATCATTTTATCTATATTGTTAATGCTAAAAGATAAAAGCAACACTTAAATAAAGTTGTTCATTGGCCACAATTATTTTCCTTTAGCTATCAATGTAGCATTCAGTGGGTGGAATGATAAATAATTGTATAACATCGTATACAGTAAAACTACCAAAACACTTTATATACACTAATTTATATTTAGGCCTATTGTCATTTCACTTTTCTTAGGGACAGGTTGAACTTTAGAACCTATAACTCTCAATGACGGAGAGCAGCTACTATATTAGATAATTAGATAAATGGCAAAAACGTTGGGATAGGAATTGTCAACTGACAATGGCTACTGCATATAAGGAAAACCTTTATAAAATGTTTTATAGGTGGCAATTGCCACCGGCAAGGCTAGCAAAAATGTTCAACACCATGTCCGCCAAATGTTGGAAATGCAATCAGACTCTAGGTACTTATTATCATATGTGGTGGACAGGTAGGAGAGGAAGAAAATATTGGATGAAAATACATATATGGTTGGAAAAGATGACTAAGCAGTATATTGATTTAAAACCAGAAATATTTTTGTTAGATATAATAATCCAAAAGCTATGACATATTGGAAAAATGAGAACATCCCATCTGATGAAAATATAATTTAGAAAATACTGGATTGTGCAGAGATGGATAGATTGACATTGAAAATAAAAGATAAAGGAGATTCAGAGTATTATTTCATGTGAAATAGGTTTTTCTCAATGGTTAGAGATGAGAGGTAGACATTAGATGAAGAAAGAACATTACTATATTCAAGTAAAATATGAATGTGGTTTATAGCTATAAGTATGCTAATATCAATAGATAACTTGGCATGAAGAATTTCCATGCATGGCGATTTCAATTAAACTGTAAACAAAATTTCTACTGCAAATGAATGGCAATGTAGGATATTTTGCTTCAATCTTGTCCTCTCAGGAACCTTATTAATTGGTAGTACATTTTCAATTGAAAATGGTTGCTTCAAGTTTACTAAGAATTGAGAACATAAGAGGACCACAAAAGTTCACTCTTTTGCATTACTCACAATTGTTTCCCAGAAACTCAGGAATATAATTTGTTTTTCTTTGGGTGTAGGCTATGCACCGAGCTGAAATTCTTTTTTCCTTAGGCTCTCCGGCACTTGAGAAATCATTAAATAATGATCCGAAGATGTGAAAAACTGAACTCAGTACCCTCTGAATGAAAATATGCTCTGCCACTTCTTTTCTTAAATGGAGCTGCAGAACTTCTGAAGGCAAATCATTCCACTGGTAAATAGTCCTAGCTGTTAGGAAGTTTCTCCTTAGTTCTAGGTTCCCCCCCTCCTTGATTAGTTTCCATCCATTGTTCCTTGTCTTGAAGGGCTGCCACAGAGAAGAGGGTGTTGATCCTCCAAAGCAGCTGAGGGAAGGACACGGAGCAGCGGATGGAAGCTCATCAGAGAGAGATCCAACCCTGGAAATAAGGAGGAATTTCCTCACACTGACAACCGTTAAGCAGTGGAACAGTTTGTTTCCAAGACTTCTTTGTGCTCCATTGTTGAGATTTTCAAGAAAAAATTGGGCAATCGTTTATCTGAGATGGCAGGAGGAGCCCTTCCTTGGGCAGGGACTTAGACTAAAAGTCGCTTCCTCCCTAGAGTGCCATGATTCCCTCTGTGCTTTGTGCCACAATGATGGTGCTTCTACGTTGTTCGTGAACAGACCACTTCCCACATGAAACCCAGAGGCCAAAGGCTCCCGAGGGAGTCAGCCATCAGCCACTCCTAGACCCAGCTGAGCTGCCATTCTGATGTAGGTATAAAAAATGGCTATTGTTTAACTGTTGCCGAGGGAACGAATTGCCCTGAAAAACCACCAGCCACTGCACAGCTGCTCATTCTCCCTTCGTGCAGTGATCGTACAAGCACTTCGTTGGTCATGGCTGTGAGAAGGTTTTTGAGGGTAAGTGTGGCCATCTCAGCTGCCAGGAAACTGGTAGCGGGGGAGAAAGGCAACTCAGTTCTGACTGACAGGTGTCTATTTCTCTTCTCTTTACAGAACATCTGGAAAAGGTGCGAACACCTTTTCTGTTGCCGGAAGAGCAACACGGAAGACCTTCCTGTGCCTCCTGACAGGTACCACCCTCTTCTCCTTAAACCCTGGGTATGGTGGGGCAACTCGGATGGGCTGCAGAGTCTGTAAGAGGCTCTTCCAGTCTAGAAGGGGTTTCAGGGGCAAAAAGATGGGCAGGCTTACTGGTTAGGTTGAGAAAGGAGAGGGTCAGCTAGATGTATCTTCTTTGACATGTCACCTTCTTCTTCTTTTGGTCAGGACCGAAGAGGCACAGGAAGCGGATGACCAGCAGGGAGAATGGGAGACACATTTTCATGTGTCTGATGGAGACGTCTCTTCCTTGCCTGGGGTAAGGATGCTTCAGCAACGTGGGCAGTGGGGGTTCATTCTTCAAAACCGGGCAGGTTAAGGGAAGAATTCCCCCTTGGTGAGAACCTGGCCAGCCGAGAAAACTGAAGAAGATCGCCTTGTTTCATACCTTCAATGAATGAATTGTTAATTGCAGGTTGTGATGGGTGGTCCTGCCACCGCCCGGAGTCCCAGGAAGGAAGATATCCGGCCCGTTCTCATTTCAAGGAGGTTAGTGTTCTCAGCTGAGGGATTCTGAGGAGAAGGGCTAGAAGAAAGGTTTGGAGAGGGGAAGCATCACTCCCCTCTGCCCGTACTTTTACTAAAAGAAGACTGACTCAAGCCCTTCGTTCTCTCCCCAGAAATGAGAGGACACCGAAGTGGACACCGCGGCTGACTACAATTTGGGAGACCTGCACTGAGTCGGTAAGGCCAGAGCAGCTCCTCCCTCTGGTAATGGCAGATGCCCTGTCTCTGTGCATTTGTTATCATGCCAATAGACCGAATACTTGCATTCTTATTTCAGGATCCATCGGGCGTGGAGGAGGGAGGTGCAGGAGGAGACAGTGCCTGTCTTTCAGGGTAGGTAACACTCTCGAGGGTGAAACTTTAGCAGAAGGGAGGCATCTTTGCCTCTGCCTCTGCTAAAGGAAGAAGGACTCGGCAATTTCACCGCCAGGCCAAGCCCCTTAGCAGGCCAGCTGGAAGGGTTCTTAGAGCCTCCACATGACCCCTCTTTCAAAAGGGCCATGGCTACTTTTGATCTTTGGCCTCTTCGTTTTCTCCCCCCAGAGAGGAAAGGCAAGAGCACTGGAGGTCGCGGCTGTCCACCAGTTTGGAGGCCTGCACTGAGTTGGTAAGTCCTGGACAGATCTTCCCCATCTGAAAAGAAGTCCTGTCTCTGTGGATTTCTTGGTATGCCAAGAGACGGCATCTTTGGCTTTTGATTTCAGGAACCACAAGACCAACCGGTGCAGGCGGAGATCTCTCCTGAGATTTTTGAGACGTCTTCAGAGGTAAGAAAGTGTTTGCTATGGGAAGTGGGAGAAATTGGGCTATAGAGCCTTCTAAGCTTAAGGCTTGGAAAGGCTCTCTTGCTGTTGGCCCATAGAGCCATGGGAATCTTATTGGGACACAGAAAGTTTAGCAACCCTCCTGTCATTTGCAGGATTCGCTGACAGTCCTGGCGGGCTCCAGGACCAGAAGCCTCTGGGACGTGGACTCCCTCGCTGACCTTCTGGAGGAGGAATCTGAGGACAGCTGGGACCAGGATGCGGAGGCTTCTTCCAGTCCATGGGTAAGAAAGACAAAGGGTTTTCGATTGGGAGGTCTGGTGGGATGGCTTCCTTTGCTACAAAGTAGCAGAGACTGGTGTCCTAAATGGGAAATGGGATCACCATTCAATAGGCCCTCTTTTAGGAATTCTGTTTTTTTTTCCTCTGATGGCTAAAGAGGAATGACTGTCATTCACAGGATTCTCCAGAGGAAGGGGAAGACACCCTGGAGGATCTCAGTAGCCTGGAAGAGGACATCCTGGACACCCTGGAACGTCTTCTTCAATGAGAAGAGGTATCTATTTTACCTCCTACACGGGTCAATGCCTTGCCTTGCGAAGCTCAAAGAAGCAATGAGCTATGCTGTGCAAGGCCAGTTAGGTCAGATAGGTCATAGTCGAGGGTGCTTACACAACATGGCCAGCACCCTCGAAGGAAATGGCAACCCTCTCCGGTATCCTTAGTAAGAAAACCCCAGGAAAAATATCTTTTAAGGGCTACGATGCCAGAAGATGAGCCCCTCAGATTGGAAGAGTGGAGGGCAATTACAAGTAGCTCCAGAAAGAGCAAAGTGGACCTAACGATAGCCTTTGATTCCTCACTCAGATGCTTCCTCAGATTCGTCTCCAGAGGTCAGCTTGAAGGTGGAGGAGGAACCAGCACCAGCCACCTCAGGAGGTGAGTTGGACAATAGCTCTGAGTAGCCTGCTGAGAGTGATTTGGCTGAAATAAAAGCTGGAAGGTGATGCTGGGAACGTGTTCATGGGAAGGGGGTTGGACTAGAAGACCTCCAAGGTCCCTTCAAACTCTATTATTCTGTCTGCCTATAGGATGGCTTCAGCAACTGTCTGCCTATAGGATGGCTTCAGGTATTGGTGTCGTCCGCCACCAACCTGCGGAGCTGGCAGCGGAGTCCGACAGTGAGGAGGCTGAGGAAGAACACGGGCCAGTCCAGGAGGCTGGGGAAAGCCCGGATCTTTACAACTGCTTCGCAACGGGATCGCCAAGAAGTGACGAGGACAATCGGCGCCGGGGCCTGCACCAAGACCACACAAAACGTGGTCGGGAAACGCCCTGAGCCCTATCTAGGGGAGACCCTGGGTCAGGTGCGCAACAACACGAGGGGACGTGGAGCCCCAACCCTCCTGCCACTTAACCTTGGCGGCAAAAGTATTCTTGTCAATAGTCTGCAGGGGACTCCGGCTTACACATTGGTTGACTCTGGAGCTACAACTAACTTTATGGACATGGGGTTTGCAGTCACTCAGTGTCCAGTGCATCCTACCGTGTTTGTGGAGACCATTGATGGCCTGGTGCTTCTGTCTGGGCCTATTAACGGCCACACTCACCCTTGTACCTGACCATCGGGTCTCATGAGGACGCTATTCAGTTTTATTTTACCTCCGGCCTACATTTTCTCGTGGTTTTGGGCTTGGCTTGGCTCAGGAAATACGACTCACAGATCTATTGGTCCCAGAACTTCATCTCTTTTCTGAGCTGGCAATGGGTGGACCTCATCTGCCAAGTCTGCGCAGGCCAGGTGCTGGGTCCAACTGGGGTGTCCTTGCCTTCCGACCTCAAGGACTTTGAGGATGTTTTCAGCGAGCAGGACCAATTGCCCCAGCACCAACCATAAGACTACCCCATTGTTTTGATTCTGGATGCTCCATTCCCAGTGTGGCGTTTGTATTCAACGTTGGAACCTGAATAGGCTGCATCATGGGACTTTATGGACAAAAACCTTTTATCTGGCCCTCATCGTTGCCACTCTCCGCCCCAGTCCTGTTCGTGAAAAAGAAGACTGGAGACTTATGGCTTTGTTGCAACTACCGCAAGTTAAATGCCATCCCAATGGGCACCCAGTATCCTCTGCTCCTTATTCCTGAACTCTTGGAACGGCTTTTAGAGGCTGCTGTGTTCACTAAATTGGACTTGCGAGGAGTTTATAATCTTGTTTGGATCGTCCCAAGGATGAATGGAAGACGGCGTTTGGCACTCATTCTGGACATTTTGAGCATACGGTCATGCCTTTTGGGCTGACCAATGCTCCTGCCACCTTCCAACATTTCATGAATGACATTTTTAGGGACCTCTTGGACAAGTTTGTTGTAAATTATTTAGATCATCTACTCTCCTTCCCGGGAGAACCACCAACAGCATCTCCCCCTGCTCCTGCAACATCTTCGGGAGTATCATCTGTATGCTAAACTAGAGAAATGCCAGTTTTTCCAGTCCACTGTTGAGTTCTTGGGCATTGAATCCCTCCCGAGGGCATTGCCATGGAGTCGAGCAAGCTGGAGTCTTTGCGTAGTTGGCAAGCGCCTTGGTGAGGGAAGGATATCCAGTGGCTCCTCGGGTTCGCCAACTACTATTGGACCTTTATCCCCGGCTTTGCTGCCTGGACCACGCCCATCACTCGGCTTCTGCAGAAAAAGGCCCCGTTCCTGGATGTTATCCCCGAGCAGCAGGCATTCCAGGCCTTGAAACAGGCCTTCATGAAGGAGCCTATCTTGAAGCATCCTGACCACCACTCTCTGTTTGGGGTAGAAGCAGATGCATCGGGTGTTGCTATTGCTGCGGTGTTGCTACAGGCTCGCACCGCAGTCGGTACCCTCTTCCCTTGCGCATATTTTTCACGGAAGCTCAACCCTTCCAAGTACAATTACACCATCTGGGAGAAGGTGGTACTGGCCATTAAGATGACGTTTGAGATCTGGAGACATCTTCTGGAGAGGGCCTGGCATCAAATGGAAGTCCGGACAGACCATAAAAACTTGGACTTACTACAGACCGCCCGGAAACTGAACCAACAGTAGATTCGGTGGTCCCTCTTCCTTGCCAGGTTCAATTTCTGCATTACCTACATCCTTAGTGGTCGCAACCAAAGGGTGGATGCGCTCTAGTGGAAACCAGAGTAGTCCCACATCAAAAACCTGCTTCTGCTCCTGACAGTGTTGCCTGTAGAGTCTTTCTCTGTGGTTTAGGAACCAGTGGATTTATGGGGTCAGATACGGGAAGCGCAGTGTCATGATGCCCACGAGAAGAATGGAAGGAAGGGGTAGGGCCCGCCTCTCCAAGGACGTTTGATGAGGAACGCTTGCGGTACCGAGACAGGCTCTACGTGCTGGTGGGGCCGCTCTGGGGACTTATCTTGCCGCAGTGCCATGTTAATCCTGTGACGGGGCACTTTGGTCTCTTTAAGACACTGAATCTAGTTTCTCGCACTTTTGGTGGCCCCGATTGAGACACGATGTCCAGGCTTATGTCACATCTTGTGTTCACTGCTGACAGGCCAGGTCGGCAACCAGAGCCCCTTCAGGGCTGTTCCAGCCATTGCCAACACCAGAGAGAACCTAGGGTGCCATTTCCATGGATTTCTTGACAGAATTACCTCCGTCTTCCGGATTCATGACCGTGTTCGTGGTGGGCGACGTGCTGACGAAGATGGCACATTTCAATCCATGTTGGGGTTTACCAACGGCTCACGTCACCGCCCACATGTTTATCCAGCATGCCTTCCGGCTGCACGGCCTACCTGATATGGTCGTTTGGGATAGAGATGCTCAATTTACTGCCCAGTTTTGGAAAGGGCTGATGACAGCCTTTGACGTGAAAATGTGCCTGTCATCGGCACATCATCCGGATACCGACGTTGGGTCTGAGAAAGTTATTGACATTCTGGAACAATACCTGCGCTGCTTCGTGAAAAAGCAACAAGATAATTGAGAGAGCAGAGTTCACGTTTAACAATTCGCAGCACACGCGCGACCCCTCCACACTCCCCCCAGTTTTGGCACGTGATGGCAAAAACGTTCCTCATCACTGCTGTAGGATATCTTGCTTGAGTCGGGGGCTGGACTAGAAGACCTCCAAGCTCCAAGTTGTTTTGAGAACCTGGCTTCTCCATTACTTTTGCTTGCCAGAAGGACGCAAAAGCTCATCACATGACCCTGGGAGACTGCAACCGTCAGAAAGATGAGTCAGTTGCCAAGTGTCTGAATATAGATCACGTGACCGTGGGGATGATGCGATCGTCATTAAATATGAAAAACGGTCATAAGTCCATTTTTTCAATGGTGTTCTAACTTTGAACTGTTGTAACTCGAGAATCACCTGTACTTTCTGCAGCATCAAGCGGTGTATTGTCAATAAGAGGTGGAATTTTGTTCAGCGACTTCAGGCAGATCTGTCCTTGGAACATCGTGATGGTAGGCACAGAAAGCAAGTAGAACTGCTAGGCTGGCATAAACTTTGTATTCTACCGGAAAGGAGTTTTACACACCAGTACTCAGGTTACAGTATCTAACAGGCTATAATTTCATGCACGTGATGCTAAGTTTTTGCTACAATACATACGCCAGCATAATACTGTATAGAATAAGATACACAAATGAGACAACTAAAATGGCAGGGAAAGTGCATGTCTTAACCTGGCACGAAGAATTTCCATGCATGGCCATTTCAATTGAACTGTAAACAAAAAATTTACCACAAGTGAATGGCAACGTAGCATACCTTGCTTGGATATGTCACGAGTTCCTGGACAGACCCTAACTTCCAAACTGGTAACTCAGGGGTTAACTACCCTAGGCAAGCCCACCTCCCCTTCTTTTGTTCTCCCCTTACCTGTAGTTCCACCTCCAGGGTACTTAAGGCCTCCTCACGTAGATACCGGCCTTGTTCCTGAAGATACCTGTAAGAAAGCAGACAAGCATTAATAAAGATATCCTTGATGAACCAATCCATGTGTCTTCATAAGTTATTGGGCCCAAACGCGATCCAAGGTAACAAAATGGTAGCAGTCGATGGTTGGGCAACCCAATAACCAGAAGATATGCCAGAAAAGAATCGCAAGACAGAGGAGAGAAAAAAGCCACAAACAAGATCAGAAACAAAGAGGCTGGAAAAACAACAGCCCGCACTCGAAGACATGGCAGCAAAAACGACGTCGGAAGACGAAAGAGAAAATAGCCCCGAAATCTACTCATCGGACAATGAGCAGGGGCCGGATGACCTGAGCGGGGAAGAGCCCGAACGAGCAGACATCAGCAGGCTCAGAAGCGAAATGCTGAGCCTACTGGAAACCCCCGCCACAGATGAAGACCTCGTGGCCGGCATCAGCAACCTCATCCGAAGCCGGGACGAGGCCAGAAGGAGCCAGGGACACAAAGCGGGACAGCCGGACACAAGCCCGGTAAACCCCCCCCCTGAACAATTGCTACCTGAAAAGCCAGGGAGGCGCTGCCGCACCAATCCTGGAGTGGTGGCCATCTTTAAACACGTGGCCAAAAAAGATGGCGACCTCCAAAACATTAAATTTGAATATGCAAAATGGCTGGCCAATGAGATGCCGGAACCCCAAAAACTACAATATGGGGGCGATTCCACGGACGATTCCACGGACACCCCTACCGAGCAGCAGGTCGAAAAAGCGATAAAAACGCTCACCGCCCCCTTTGGGCCTAAAATGATAATTCTAAAGGGGCCCCCCAAGACGCCCAAAAAACCCAAGGGGGAAGGGAGAAGACCCCCCAACTTCCTACCGAGGGACGCGGACGCCGCTGGGGACCCACCGACGCTGCAGCGCCACCCAGCCGAGGTACGACACCCCACTCCCAAGCCACGCCTGCCGGAAAGGGCCGAATGGAGAGGATACTCACCGCTACCGTCAGGACCGCCGCAGACGGGAACCAGGGGCCAGCCAGCAGAGAGAGCAGCCCTCCCGGACCACCGCTGGACATCTGGAGCCGGAGCAGAGGCCTACCCATCCTGGAGAAGTGGCCTCACCGGAACAGTGACGAGAGGATCCTTCCCCGACGAAGCCACGACAGGAATGGACTCCTGTGGACCAAGAAAGAAAAAAAAATGCAAGGAGGGATTTTTAAATTACCTACCAGCGTTCCTGAGCCATTCTGCTGCTATCAGCACGTCAAACACCATGGACAGCAACAGCCAGCTGTGAGTAACACACAAAATAACACAGGGAACTTACCAAATGGGTTCCCAACACTAAAAATGGAGGGATCAAACCTAATGGAGTGGTATCAACAATTCCAAATCATCCTCTTAAAGGAAAATATGATGTTTTTCATCACTGATCCACCAGATAGACCTTGGACTTTTGAAATGGACTGCATGCACCACAAAGCGTTTTATCTGCTGATTTCCAGCATATCACCCACCATCTATTATAGTATTGAAAATGACTTAACTGTATTTGATATTGTTCAAAAAATGTTTGGTTACTTTTATAGTGACAGTGTAGCCACCACCACAAAAATCTCCAAAGACTTCTACTCAGCCAGAATCAAACCTGGGGTGTCAATGGGGGAACATTTGATGGAATTAAATGCAGCTAGGGCAGAACTACAACTGAGGGGGGAAATTGTCTCCGAACAAACAATGAAAAGCATTATACTTAACTCACTAGACCCTTCCTGGCAAACATTCCTCACACATCTAAACATCCTCAGCCTAGGGCACATGACAGTAGATAGCCTCTCCAACCTCCTGATTGCAGAAGACAATCACAGAAAAGGCCAACAAATAACTCACAGAGAACACAGACAGACACGGAGGGTAGCCTTTACAGACAACTCTTGAGATTCCACAGAATGTTACAACTGTGGATTAAGGAGACACTACAGACGAGACTGCACCAAGGGCAACAGAGATCGAAGTAAACACGAACAATGCAGTAGACACCCAGAAAGGCGCCACCACGACAACAGAATAAAGCGCAGAGACTCACCTAGGCCCTGGGAGAGAAAGGGGAACAGGGACAGTTCAAGGGATAGCCGGAACGGGTCGTTGTGCAGGGTAGGGGGGCCCACACACGAAACCCCACAAGACAGCAAACCAGGCGGAGAGAGATCCTGGTGGCTCATCGACCCCGGATCCACCAACCACACCACATGCGACAGGGAGCTCCTCTCTTCCTTCACAAAGGAAGACTACCTAATTAAAGTAGCAAACCAAAGTGATGTAAGGGTAACAGGGAAAGGCAACGTAGTACTCCCCAACATAGGCAGAATAGAGGGGGTCTTACTAGTGCCTGAGATACCCCACAACATACTTGCCTCCCTGAAACTCAGCAAGGAAGCAGGGATAGAGATCAGCATCAAGGAGGGAGGAATCACCATGGCCAGGGATAATAAAACCATTGGGAAAATCACAGTCAGAGGGAGGCTGCCTTATTTTCATGCAACCAAAGCTGACTCACATAACGAAGATACCGACACGGGAGGTGAAACAAAAGGGGGCAAACCCAAGGGCAATGAGAAACAAGAAAGAGAGGATGCACACCCTCACAAGGGAGGCACACAAGGCACAGGGAAGATCAATTTAGGGAAGCCCCTCCACGATGAGTTCGCACATCTGCTCCAACGCAGACTAGGGCACGCCAGCTTCCCAGTTATCCAAAAGGTTGCCAGTTGTACTGAGGAATCCAAAATAAAGAACTGTGAAACTTACTTGGACTGCTCTGTATGTAAATGTTCTAAGCTCAAGGTGGCCCCCAGGTCCAAAAAGGCCACACGCTCTACACATTTGAAATGGTACACATGGACCTCGTAGGCCCCCTGAAGCCGTCCATAAAGTATGGCAAGAGGTTCTTCCTAACCATAGTGGACGATTACAGTCGTTACGGCTTCGTATATACACTAAGACACAAAAACGAGACTTACCAGAAATTCAAAGAATTCTATAAACGGGTAGAAATACAACACGACACAAAAATAAAGAAAATAATGACAGATAGAGGATCAGAATTCCTATCTGGAGACTTCTCGCATTGGTTGAAGTCAAAGGGTGTTCTGCATTTTACATCTTCGCCTTTCTCAGCTTTTCAGAATCGGGGGGAAGAACGAAAAAATTCCACCCTGCAGACAATGATGAGATGCGTCCTCGAGAACGCTGGACTAGGCCAACACTACTGGACCGAAGCCCTAGTCTACTCTAACTACACCATCAACAGGCTCTGTCCAGTGTACTAGACAAGACATCTTATGAAGTCACGTACAACAAAAAACCACAGATATCTCACCTGCACATTTTTGGGGTCACTGCAGACGTACACATACCAAAATAATTACGCAGAAAGGGAGACAAGGTATCTAAACGACTCAGATTCATGGGCTATGAGCCAAGCACAAAGGGATTCAGGTTCATAGATAGTAATAATAGATTCATCATCTCCAGAACTGCCACATTCCACGAACAGGCAAACTGGTCAAGAATATACCTGAATGAACTACAACACCAGATAGAAGCCAATCACAACAAGCAAGGCAAAAGTGATCACCCCGACACAGACTACACACACACAAGGGAAGAGAAATCAGAACAACAGGGAGGCAAAAACACAACACAGAAGTCAAGCCAAAATAAACAGAAGGTAGACTCACTCACCAACAGAGAAGTGAGGTACATGCACGACATGGAGACCCTACCAGGTAGGCCAGTCAGGGCCAATAGAAACCAAATGCCCAAGAGACTCAATGACTACGTCATGCACCTACAATCCAGCCCCATCACCCCCGAAACATACGATGACGCCGACTGGGCCGGTGACACAAAGAGCAGGAAAAGTACCTCAGGGTACATCTTCTTCCTGAATGACTGTCCCGTATACTGGTACACCGGTAAGCAGAATCTCGTGGCCACATCCACCACTGAGGCTGAATACATATGCTTATCCAAGGCCATAACCAGCCTCATATGGTTCGATGAGCTACTCACCAATATCTGGGCAGAACCCACACACCCCATTCACATATTTGAGGATAACAAGGCAGCCATAGAAATATCCACCTCAGATGCTATAGGTCATAGGTCTAGGCATATAGACATCAAACATAAACACGTGAGACAATTCCATAAGTCAGGATTCATCACCATCATACACTGTGAAAACAGAACACCAGACAGCAGACATAATCACAAAGCCTCTACAACACAAGCAACATTCATACCTTACATCTAGGCTTTGTGTCACACCCGTAAACCCACATCAATCAGGGCCAATCAACCTCAGGGGTGGGCATTTAGAGGGGGATTTGTCACGAGTAAATGCCCTCCCTGGGCAGACCCTAACTTCCAAACTGGTAACTCAGGGGTTAACTACCCTAGGCAAGCCCACCTCCCCTTCTTTTGTTCTCCCCTTACCTGTAGCTCCACCTCCAGGGTACTTAAGGCCTCCTCACGTAGACACCGGCCTTGTTCCTGAAGATACCTGTAAGAAAGCAGACAAGCATTAAAAAAGATATCCTTGATGAACCAATCCATGTGTCTTCATAAGTTATTGGGCCCAAACTCGATCCAAGGTAACAGGATATTGTGCTCTCAGGAATCTTGTTAATTGGTACATTTTCAATTGAAAAGGAAAAGTTGATTTACGTTTACTAAGAATTGAGAATATAAGAGGACCATGAAAGTTCATTCTTCTGCTTTACTCACAATAGTTTCTCAGAAACTCAAAATTGTCTCCACTCTTCTTTGTTCCTCAGGATCACCATCTAAATGGGAAAGAAATTCCTATTTAATTCCTCCGTCTGATGGTCCACCAGACTGATCTTCTCTATTAGGAATCATAAACCCATCTGTTGAAATAGCGCCCCCCCAAAATGTTATTGGCACATGCTCATTATAAATCGCTTCTATCTAGCTAGGGCAATTCTGAGGCCAATTTATACCTTTTTTTCTTCCCCACTTTCTAATTAAAAGCAATTTGGGGGATTATTTATTATATATTCAAGGAGCACTGATGATGTTTTTCGATAAATGTCTTAAACAAAATAACTAACCTGGATCCTTTCTTGGAATATGCTGTCAGAGTAAATGCCTAACTGTGCCTATACCTTCAAACCCAGCCCCTTATGGGTTAATACAGTATGTACACCCCCACCTGACCCCTGGCCACTCCTTACCTTCTGGCCACTCCTCCCTTGTATATAAACACTCTCCACGTGCTGGTCCAGCAGTTCCAGATGTTCACCTAGAAGAGAGGAGATCAGAGGTCAGTGACCTATGATGCCTAGGGCCTAGGAAGCTTCCAGGCCTGCAATAAACACTGATTAAAGAAACAGCTTGTCTCGTGAGTAATTGGGCTAAATCCATCGCATAACAAATGGTAGCCGAGGATGGTTTGCCATAACTCACTGGTGATGCCCCAACCAAGCAACCTACCCAAGGAAACAGATAGAGTACAAACAAGGGCACTCACCAAGAAGATGGCTGAGCTTCAAGCATCCAAGGATCCTACAGCAGAGGAGAATCCAGCGGACATCGAGCTGTACTCCAGCGAAGGCTCCTACTCTGATGAGGAGAGGTCACCAGAGAAAGGTACCAACCTAGGAAGAAAAACAGCACAAAGAGTAAATAAATTCAAGCTACCCATCCTGAAGCTGATGGAAACAAATGACAACGAGAGAAGCCTCATGGCGAACCTGCAAAGCCTCTTCGAGCAGCAAGGTGCAGCAATCGAGGCCCCAGAGACAACAAACGAGGAGGTGGCACGAGGAAGAGGTAGGCCAGCCCAGCCAGATGACCACGAGGTGGCCGAATCCTCTTTCGCGCACTTTCACCGGTGGCCATCTTGGAATGACCACCAGCCAATGGGGAACCAGGATTCAAACTCTCTGGCGCGAAAAGGCCCCGATCCAGAAAAAGGCCGGGAACAACCAGAGAGCAACCCAAAAAGAAAAACAAACGCAGAAGAGAGATCGCCTACCGATCTCGAGATCCAAAACGCCATCAAAACGCTGACCGCGGCTTTTGGCTCCGCTTTCGAGCCCCCTGCGGCAGCCAGAAAACAAAAGAAAAAATCCTGCACCCAAGAGAGCACCAGAGCCAGCCTCGATGAGCTGGCTGACCCTCAACCACCCGAGGAAGCCACCCACACCGAACGTGAACGCCGAGACTGGTTCGCCTGCAAAAATTACAAACCGCAGGATTCGAACCCAGGACCTGCCGCACCAACGACGCGAGGACGAGGGGCAAGGAGAAGGACCGACTACTCACCTCCTCCACGATCTCCGCTGGCTTCTCCACCCGACCAAGGACCCAGGACCATGGGCAGAGGACCGGACCCGCCGCCATCGCTGCCACAGCCGCCGCGCCGCCGGAGACAAGGAATCCTTGACTTACGACCGCCGCGCCGCCGATCGCCAACCGTCCTTCACCTACGACCGCTTCGCCTCCTCACCTTGTTCCCTTCTTTTCCGGAGATCCAGCCGTCCAGCAGTGGTATCCGCCGCCCAGAGGGAGCACCAGACTCTCCAGGGGTGAGTCCAGCCCTCCACCGGTAGGCCTAGGCCCAGGCCCAGGAGCAGCAGCAGCAGGAACCTTCCTCCATAGATTGGAGCCAGCATCTACAGATTGCCTTTATGAGGGAAAATGCCTTATTTTTAATTCAGAGACCACCTCAAAAGCCTTGGTCTCTGGAGATTGATAACCTACACCACAAGGCATTCTGCATCATGATAGCCACCATTCCCCCCACAATGTACCCTAGCATTAATGATAACCTCACAGTGTCTGAAATTTTACAACTGTTATATGGTATGTTTTACAGCCAGTGCAGGGCTACCACCACAAAGATATCTAGAGAGTTCCATTCTGCCAGGCACAGACAAGGGGTACCCATGAGTGAGCATATACTCAAATTAAACGCAGCCAGGGCAGAACTCATGCAAAGGGGGGAAATTATCACCGAAGAGAGCATGAAGAGCGTCATAATAAATTCACTAGACAGCAGCTGGGACCACTTCGTGCTACAACTAGACAGCCTTTACCTACCTCACCTCACGCTAGGCGCACTAACCAACAAACTCATAGCCGAAGACAACCTAAGAAGGGACAGACACGCTGTCAGAGGGGAACATAGACCAATCAGAAAGGTAGAGTTCCAAGACAGAGCAGGGAACGCCCCAGGGTGCTACTCCTGCGGGTCCAAGAACCACATAAAAAGGGATTGCCCCAGGAGCAGCAGGGATAGGAGGCGCACTGAACACAGAGGGGGGCGATCACCCGAGCGCAGGCACTCAAGGGAGAGAGGGAGAGGGTGGTCCCCCAACCCTAGAAAGCAACACGGACGGAGCCCGGGCCCCACATACGGATTTAGACCTGGCCACTCCAACTCCATGCACGAGATGGACCAAAACACATGGCTCCTAGACTCAGGAGTTTCACATCACACTACACACAACTCAACACTCGTAGAACCACTCAGCAAGACCAATCTCGAACTCAAGGTGGCCAATTAAAACAGGGTTCAAGCACAGGGAAAGGGAGACACTCACATTCCACACATAGGGAAAATAGAGGGGGTATTATACGTACCCGAAATACCCCTTAACGTACTAGCTGTCAACAGACTAACCCAAGACACAGACCTAGAGGTAACGTTCAAGAACGGGAAAGCTCATATAATCAAACAAGGGAAAGAAATAGGGAGCGTATACAACCAAGGGGTGCTATCATACTTTACACCAAACGCAAGGGAGGAAGGAAACATGTACGCAAACACCAACCCAGGGGAAGAAGAAGACACAAGAGTGGAGGGGGAACAACAGGAAATAAAGCAAAGCAAGCAAAATGTAAACAGCTCTGTATCATTGGGAAAACGGTGCATGATAGTTGCGCCCACCTCCTTCACAGGAGGCTGGGGCACATCAGTTTCCCTATTGTTAAGAAAATGTCTGATTGTACTGAAGGACTTAAAGTAAAGAAATGTGATAATTATTTGGAGTGTTCCATATGTATGCGGTCAAAGGTTAAGGTCAAGGCCATACCCCGAAAATCCAAACGAACCACAGAATACCCATTTCAATTGGTACACATGGACTTAGTAGGGCCTTTCAAACCATCTATCAAACATAGAAAGAGATTCTTTCTCACCATTGTCGATGATTTCACAAGGTATGGGTATGTCTATTCTCTCAAACGCAAAAATGAAACATTCCAGAGGTTTAAGGAGTTTCACAGAAAGATAGAACTACAACACAACATGAAAATAAGACAAATTATGACAGACAGAGGTTCAGAGTTTATGGCCAGTGAATTCACCGGTTGGTTGAGGGGGGAGGGCATCACACACTACAATTCTTCACCATTCTCGCCATTCCAGAATCCGGTGGCGGAGAGAAGGAATGGGGTGCTACAGACAATGATGAGGTGCGCACTAGAGGATGCAGGGATGGGGCAACATTTTTGGTCAGAAGCACTGCACTACTCCAATTACATCCTAAATACTGTGGTCAAGCTCCATCAACATGACCCCATACGAAATGCTCTATAAAAGAAAACCCAATATATCCCACCTGCACATATTTGGCGCACCAGCTGACGTACACATACCCAGGCAGCTGAGGAGAAAGGGGGAGAAAATATCAAAAAGACTGAGGTTTGTGGGCTACGAGCCGGGCACTAAGGGCTACAGATTCATTGATAACAACAACAGATTCGTAGTGTCTCGATCTGCCAACTTCCACGAACACTCGAACTGGTCAAGGGTCCACTCCAACGAGACACTCACCCACAGGAACGCACCCAAAAACAACCAAGAGGGAGAAAGAATAGAGACACCCAAAGCCAGCCTCGACAAAATAAACACAAAGGGGTGGAAAGAAGGGCACCCATCTCTAAAGCTAGACCGCCTCTCGAACAAAGAGGCAGACCACATGCAAGAGACCGAACCACCCCCCAGCAGGGCATTCAGAGAGAGCAGAAACAAGCCACCCAAAAGGTTAGAGGACTATGTCCTAACCATCCACGATAACCTCACCACACCCAACTCATATGAGGACATCCTTAAGCTCCCCAAGGAAGAAAAGGGAAGATGGGTATCCGCCATGGACAAGGAAATGGAGAGCCTGAAAGAACTAAAGGTATACACACCCGCTCAGGCCCCTGAGGACAAAAAACCAATAGGTACCAAATGGGTGTTCAGGGTCAAGACTTTAGAAAACAACAAGAACCTATACAAGGCGAGACTGGTCGCCCAAGGCTTCGCTCAGAGGTACCCTGAAGACTACACAGACACGTACTCGCCCACCGTCAGGGCTGAAAGTGTCAAATGCGCACTGGTGGTAGCCACCATCCTGGGGCTTGATGTCTTCCAGTTCGATGTACAGACTGCCTACTTACACGCAGAACTGGATAAAGAGATCTATGTTAAGGCCCCACCAGGGTATGACCAAGGTGAGAGCAAAACCTGGCTGCTCAACAAAAGCCTGAATGGGCTCAAGCAATCAGGCAAAAGGTGGTATGACTGCCTAGCCAAAGCCCTGAAATCCATGGGTTTTAAGGCCACCTCAGCAGACAAGTGCCTATTTATAAGGAGAGAAGGTAACCTGTTCGAAGGGGTGCTCGTCTACGTGGATGACATCCTATACGTTGGCAAGCACAAGAGCAGATGCGATAGATTTGCCACAGAACTGGGCAAACACTTCTCATTAAAGTCACTTGGCAGAATCGACAAATACTTAGGGGTGCATGTGACAAAGACCAGCAAGGGGTTCAGACTCTCCCAAAAGGACAAAATCACTGAACTGCTGTCCAAGTGCAACATGACAGAGGCAAAGCCCAGCGAGACACCAATGCAGCCAGAATTCCTGAAAAGCATGTACGAGGAATCGGAATCCTTCACCGACAATAGATTGTACAGATCTACCATCGGGTCGCTGCTATACATCGCTAACTGGACCAGGCCCGACATCGCCCTAGCCGTCAACCTCCTATCCAGACACGTAACCAACCCCAAGGTGTCCCATTGGAATGCCATCAAAAGACTGCTCAGGTACCTAAAATTCAGCATGGATGCACAACTCTGTTTGGAACCAGAAATAACAGATAAGCCGAAATTATCATGCTACGCTGATGCAGACTGGGCAGGAGACATCAAGAGCAGGAAAAGCACCTCCGGCTATGTGATGCTACTCAACAACTCCCCCATTCACTGGTACACTGGAAAGCAAAGACTCGTTGCCACCTCGACCACCGAAGCCGAATTCGTCTGCCTATCCAAGGCCGCGAACAATTTAGTGTGGTTCGATGATCTACTCAACGCCATATGGACTGAACCCTTGTTGTCCTCATGGACAACAATACAATACACAATACACGAGGACAACAAGGCCGCAATAGAAATTTCAAAGGCTGATGCCATTGGGCAAAGGTCTAGGCACATAGATATCAAATGCAAACATGTCAGACAGTTTTCAGAGATAGGGTTCATTGAGGCAGTGCACTGCGACACTGAGGAACAGACCGCAGATATTCTTACAAAACCCTTACCCGCCAAACAACACCCCTACCTAATGTCAAAAATATGTGTTTGTGTATGACCTGTATATGTATATATATGTATAAATGTATGATTATGTATACCTATGTAAACGAAGCATACCTGTACCCAGTTAGACATTTAGAGGGGGTTTTGTCAGAGTAAATGCCTAACTGTGCCTATACCTTCAAACTCAGCCCCTTAAGGGTTAATACAGTATGTACACCCCCACCTGACCCCTGGCCACTCCTTACCTTCTGGCCACACCTCCCTTGTATATAAACACTCTCCACATGTTTGTCCAGCAGTTCCAGATGTTCACCTAGAAGAGAGGAGATCAGAGGTCAGTGACCTATGATGCCTAGGGCCTAGGAAGCTTCCAGGCCTGCAATAAATACTGATTAAAGAAACAGCTTGTCTCGTGAGTAATTGGGCTTAATCCATCGCTTAACAGTTTTTCTATAAATTCTTAAACAAAATAACTAACCTGGATCCTTTCTTGGAATATGCATTTACAGTACTTATGAAAGAAAGGTTCTATATTGACCATATAATCACAGACTGGAAGGTCAAATCCTGAAGAGACATTTATCAGAAGCCATTAATGTCATCTAGAAGCTGAATTTAACAGAATAACAGAGTTGGAAGGGACCTTGGAGGTCTTCTAGCCCAACTTCCTGGTCAAGCAGGAGACCATGGACCATTTCAGACAAATGGCTGTCCAATCTCTTCTTTAAAACCTCACTGATAGAACAGCCATCCATTCTGCAGAAAACCTGTTCCAGTGGTTAATTGTTCTTCCGATCGGGAAGTTTCTCCTTCGTTCTAGGTTGATCCTCTCCTTCATCACTTTCCACCTGTTACAGCCACTTCTTTGTGACAGCCCCTCCGATGTTGGAAGACTGCTATCATGTCACCCATAGTCTTTATCTTTCTTAGATATAGCCAGTTCCTGCAACCCTTCATCATATGTTTTAGTCTCCAGCCCCCTAATCATCTTGATTGTTCTTCTCTGCACCCTTTCTATAGACTCAGCATCTTTGTTGTATTGGGCTGGCCAAAACTGGAGATAATATTCCAAAATATGCTCTTATTAAAGCAATGTGGTATGTATCTTCTTCCATTTCCTGATCTCTACACCACCACCACCACCACCACCACCACCACCACCACCACCGCCACCAAGGCATTAAAACGTGGCTGTTTCCCCTCCCCTTGGGGCAGGATGTTTTTCAGTGGACGTAGTTTTTCATCTGAACGTGTAAGCTTCCTCTGGTGTGATGCGTTTTTTTGGTTGTTGATGATGCCGATAATATTGCTTACTACCCAAAGTCATATGTCATATGGGTGGCTAGATACATTGAAATAAATAAAATTGTCTTGATTATCTAGTGATAACTTCCAAGTTATTCGCATTTTTCAAGTTTCCCATATCTCAGCTGCCACTCAAGCACTCCTCTAGGCCATGGACCACAGTAACCGACCTACTCAAATATTCTATACGAAGGATGTGTTGTCCAAATGAAATAGAAGAATGCAAGAATGAATCCTCCCGGGAATGCATCAATACAGAAGAGATATTAGATTTTTAAGAGACACCAATTATTTTAATCAGTGCAATCTGCTGTTCCTATTGCCATATGATCAGAACAGCAAAAGCAAGAGTTCAATAGGTCTCTCACTAACCAATTATGGAAAACGTGCTACTTGCCATTTCCACAATTCTTCTCAAAAAGTCCATTCACTGGGTAAATCCACTGCATCTGACGACAGAGCTGCAACTGTTTTACCATAATGTCCTGCAAAACAGAGAAAGGCACAATAAAAAGGAAAGTCCAAGAGGTCCTTTAGTATGATGAGATAATTAAATGAAGTGCTAATGTCTTTAGCTCTTTCCTGCCTTCATTAAGCTGTTGTTTTAGTAGAGTGTATTAAGAGGAAACTAAAAACCTAGCAAAATTATACTGTGTGTGTTATGTATATAACTTTGGCGGGAAATTTAAACAACAATAGGTCATTTGTGATTGGTCAGCTCCCGGCCCATCAAGGTATATAAAGGGAGCTGTTTGACTGTACCTCCAGGAAAGGAAGTAGGGAGGAGAAGAAGGGGGGGGGAGAGAAAGTAAGAAGGAAAGAAAAAAGAGAAGAGGTAGGTTTGAGGAGAAAGATTGCTGTGCAATAAAAAAGATGAAAGGGAAGAAAGCCAACCCCAAACAAATATAAAGATATTAAGATAAAGAATGAATTGTTAAACTTTAAAGAATGAAAGAGAACAAATATGAATAAATAGCAATAATTAGAAACACACATAGAAACATACAAGGTATTTTCTTTGAACAGAGTATTTGGCCGGTTCACAAATTTAAACAGTGTTTAGTCATTTCAATTAAATTTACAATTTCTGTATTTCCTTTTTGCCATACTTATTCCTCTCCTATTTTTTTAAAAAAACCAATATTACCCTTCATCCTCATCTCTAATCTTCATCAAATTCAATTTTCCCTTCGATTCTATATTATACCCCTTCCCATTGTCATCTATTTTTATATCCATCCTCACATTGGTTAATTATGTAATATTCCAGTTGTTGAATACAAATTCAACATTTTAATATAAATCAATTAGTTATATAGTGATCTTTCTTGTATATTAATCAATATGAACATGAATATTCCAATTATTTCCATGCAATCCAAATTCTTACAAATCAATTCATTATATTTACCAATAATAACCAAATAATTTCCCCCATATATTCCTCCAAACCACAACCATTGCTGCTTTCAATGCAATATACAATTAATAGTATCTCAATTATTACAACTCCCTAGTTAAATAGAGCTTTTTTTCTTTTGTGTTTTAAAATCTTGAACTCTCCTCTTTTGCCCTAATTTTCCCATTGTTTGCAGTTTTGCACCTACCTCTTTTGGTGAGGAAAAAGAAAAAGAAATCACTCTCTGCCTCATTTGTCACGTTGCAACAAAGACCCTGCTTTACTTTCAGTTTCGCTTTTTCAGCATAGCTAGGGGTAAAAAACTGCTCCAACACTGTTGGCACCTGGCAAAAGACCCCTGCGCAAAACAGGTGAGAGCAAATCAGCTGAGCGTTGGGAGACCAATCTAATCAATTTGTGGTAATTAACCTATGCTAAAGCTGACAGAGGCTGTTTTTTTATTTTTGCAGGCACCGGTCTACTCATTTCTTTTCTTTTAACACGCATCAGCTGTAGGGCGGCCCTTTGAAGCCCCGCGGCAAGAGTTTAAACCGTTTTTTTCCCTCTAGACATCAGCTGAGACTCAGAAGGCAGCAATAGATTGGCAGTGGGCAGGGTAAGCGACCGGCGACCTCCTGGGAACCGGTTTGGGGGCGTGGCCAGCCAATCTCATTACCACTTCTTCGAATTATTAAATATTTTTATTACCAGTTCTTGCGATCTGCTGCGAACCGGGAGCAACCCACCACTGCCATGGATTGGGACCCCCTAACAGGTGAGCAAGAGATTCTAGGTTGTACTGGCCCAAAGGATAAAGGAAGGTCAAATCGCCCAAGAGGCCAGCAAAGAAGCAGGTTGGGTTCCAGGTCTCCATTAGGAGAAGAATGAGGAGAGACATAAGAGCAGTCTTCTAATACTTGCAGGAAAGCCTCAGGGAAGGAGGTGTTGATTCTTCCTAGTAGCTGAAGGAAGGACATGAAGCAGCAGGTGGAAGCTAATCAGAGAGAAATCCAACCCTGGAAATAAGGAGGAATTTTCTTCCGTGGAGTAAGACTCCCTTCCGCTGTAGAATTCTATGCTTTTCTCTGTGCTTGCTGTGCTTCTCTGTGAAGCAGAGGCCAAAGGCCACCAAGAAAGTCAGTGACCGGCCATTCCTAGTCCAAGATCAACTGCCTTCCTTGAGTAGGTTTCTAATGTGGCCATTGTTTACTTGGTTGCTAATGAGGTTGTTAGTTTGCCCGAAAAACCACTAGCCTACAGCTGCCTAATTTTCTGTCATGCAGTAAATATTTAATTTGGCCATGGCTGTCAGAAGGCTTTTCAGAGTAAGTGTGGCTATCAGCAGCCAAGAAATTGGCGGTAAAGTCATGCTTCTGAACTCTTCTGAGTGGCTCACATCTATTTTTCTTCTCTTCACAGAACATCTGGAAAAGATGCTCAGTGGTTTCCTGTTGCATTAAGGGAGACGTTGAGGACTTTCCTGTGCCTCCTGACAGGTACCACAGCCTTCTCCTTAAATCCTGGGCATGTTGAAGCACCATTGATGGACTGTAAGAGAATCTGTAAGAGCCTCTCCCCAAGATGGCTTCCTGTCCCAAAGGGCTTGTGTGGGCAAAAGATGAGCAGGCTGACTGGCCGGTCTTAGAAAGGGGCGGCTAAGGTAAATGTTCTTTGACATGTCACCTTCTTTTTTTGCTCAGGTCTGACCAGGCACAGGAACATGGTGAGCAGCACGGCTGCTCCTCTCATGGAGACACATTTTCATCTAGAGAGGCAAGGACAATTTTGGAACATGGCCAGTGGGGATCCATGCCTCAAAACTGGATGAGGGAACCTGATCAGCCTAACAAATTCAAGAAGAGCCCGTTGGATTCATGGGGATATGTTGCAGAGAACTTTGATTTATACATTCAAACGAACCATTATTACTTTCAGGTTTTGATAGGTGTTTGTGTCACCATCAGGAGCCCCAGGAAGGAAGATGTGATGCCTGTTCACAATTAATGGAGGTATCTGGTCTCTCATACCTCCACGGAGGGCGCGCTTCTGCACAATTATGGAGAACTCCACTGAATCGGTAAGGCCTGAACATCTCCTCACCATGCTAATGGCCCTGTCTCTGTGGATTTGTTAATATGCCTATAAAAAGAATATTTGCACTGCTATTTTAGGATCCATTGGAGGAATCCCTTCCAGCAGAAAGCCTGGACAGCCTCCCAGGAGAGAGAGAGAGGTGGAGATTCCCTATCTATGCAGGTAGGTAACACGTTGAAGGGAGAAGGTCCCGCTGGTTCACAAGGGGCTTTGGTGGAAAAGATGGACAGGGTGAGTGACTCATCTTGGAAAGGGGAAGCTGAGCAAGCGTGATTCCTTAAACTTCTCACCTTCTACCTCTGGACAAGACTCTAACGGGAGAAGACCAGGACACAGAAGAAGAGCTCTCTCCCAACGGGGAGAAAACATCTTCCTCAGAGATAAGATTTTGGCAATGGGGCCGAAGGAGGCTATGCCATAAATCCTGATGGTGGAGGGAAGAAATTGTGTAATATTTCACCTTAACCTTAAGGCTTCCAAAGGTCCTCTTGCTGTCGGCACATAGGGGGGTTGTATGCACCCTATGCTTTAGCCATCTTATTGAGGTGCAGAGACCTTTGGATTTAGCCTCCATACTGTCATTTGCAGGACTCCATGACAGTCCTGGTGGGCTCCAGAATCAGCAGCCTGGAGGATGTGGACTTCCTATCTGACCTTCCGGTTGAGGAGTCTGAGGGAAGCTGGGAGGATGCTGCAGCGGCTTCTGATGCTAGCGATTCCTCCAGTCCATGGGTAAGAAAGACAAAGTGTTTTCTGATGGGGAGGGATGGAGGTCCTCTATTCACTTTTCCTAAACTGAGTGAACTGTGCTGGAGCACTCTGGGAAGTGGAGCTAGGTGACACCTGGCCCTTGGGACAACATACGTAGGCTAACTATATGCACCCACGTGCATATAGTTTGGTGCCATTGGTTCCTTTGCCAAAAATAAACAGGGAGGGTAGATGGCAGTGTACCAAATGAATGTGACCCACCCTGATTAGGCCTTTCCTTTTTGTGTGTCATCCTTTCCAGCACTTCATGCAGGGCTTTAACAGGCAAAGAGTAGAGAGCCTGCTTTTCTGCAGTAGAGCTGGGCTGGAAGTGAGGATTGCTTTTTAAATCCAGAGATTATGCAGCAGGAGAAGCAGGTGGACTAGAAGACCTCCACGGTCCCCTCCAACTCTGTTATTCTGTCTGCCTATAGGACGGCTTCAGCAAGGGAGGTATGGAGATGGAGGGCAGAATCACCCCCACCTACAAAGCCCTGCACGGAGCTTCTTTTCCCTGGATGGGGATGGATGGATGTCTTTTTGTTGTTTTTCTTCTTGTTATTGTTGCTGCTGATCTTGTTCTTGTTCTGAGATTTTTTCAATTTGTTATCATTTTATCTATATTGTTAATACCAAAAGATAAAAGCAACACTTAAATAAAGTTGTTCATTGGCCACAATTATTTTCCTTTAGCTATTAATGTAGCATTCAGTGGGTAGAATGATAAATAATTGTATAACATCGTATACAGTAAAACTACCAAAACACTTTATATACACTAATTTATATTTAGGCCTATTGTCATTTCACTTTTCTTAGGGACAGGTTGAACTTTAGAACCTATAACTCTCAATGACGGAGAGCAGCTACTATATTAGATAATTAGATAAATGGCAAAAACGTTGGGATAGGAATTGTCAACTGACAATGGCTACTGCATATAAGGAAAACCTTTATAAAATGTTTTATAGGTGGCAATTGCCACCGGCAAGGCTAGCAAAAATGTTCAACACCATGTCCGTCAAATGTTGGAAATGCAATCAGACTTTAGGCCCTTATTATCATATGTGGTGGACAGGTAGGAAAGGAAGAAAATATTGGATGAAAATACATATACGGTTGGAAAAGATGACTAAGCAGCATATTGATTTAAAACCAGAAATATTTTTGTTAGATATAATACCCAAAAGCTATGACATATTGGAAAAATGAGAACACCCCATCTGATGAAAATATAATTTAGAAAATACTGGATTGTGCAGAGATGGATAGATTGACATTGAAAATCAAAGATAAAGGAGATTCAGAGTATTATTTCATGTGAAATAGGTTTTTCTCAATGGTTAGAGATGAGAGGTTGACATTAGATGAAGAAAGAACATTACTATATTCAAGTAAAATATGAATGTGGTTTATAGCTATAAGTATGCTAATATCAATAGATAACCTGGCATGAAGAATTTCCATGCATGGCGATTTCAATTAAACTGTAAACAAAATTTCTACTGCAAATGAATGGCAATGTAGGATATTTTGCTTCAATCTTGTCCTCTCAGGAACCTTATTAATTGGTAGTACATTTTCAATTGAAAATGGTTGCTTCAAGTTTACTAAGAATTGAGAACATAAGAGGACCACAAAAGTTCACTCTTTTGCATTACTCACAATTGTTTCCCAGAAACTCAGGAATATAATTTGTTTTTCTTTGGGTGTAGGCTATGCACCGAGATGAAATTCTTTTTTCCTTAGGCTCTCCGGCACTTGAGAAATCATTAAATAATGATCCGAAGATGTGAAAAACTGAACTCAGTACCCTCTGAATGAAAATATGCTCTGCCACTTCTTTTCTTAAATGGAGCCTGCAGAACTTCTGAAGGCAAATCATTCCACTGGTGAATAGTCCTAGCTGTTAGGAAGTTTCTCCTTAGTTCTAGGTTCCCCCCCTCCTTGATTAGTTTCCATCCATTGTTCCTTGTCTTGAAGGGCTGCCACAGAGAAGAGGGTGTTGATCCTCCAAAGCAGCTGAGGGAAGGACACGGAGCAGCGGATGGAAGCTCATCAGAGAGAGATCCAACCCTGGAAATAAGGAGGAATTTCCTCACACTGACAACCGTTAAGCAGTGGAACAGTTTGTTTCCAAGACTTCTTTGTGCTCCATTGTTGAGATTTTCAAGAAAAAATTGGGCAGTCATTTATCTGAGATGGCAGGAGGAGCCCTTCCTTGGGCAGGGACTTAGACTAAAAGTCGCTTCCTCCCTAGGGGGCCATGATTCCCTCTGTGCTTTGTGCCACAATGATGGTGCTTCTACGTTGTTCGTGAACAGACCACTTCCCACATGAAACCCAGAGGCCAAAGGCTCCCGAGGGAGTCAGCCTTCAGCCACTCCTAGACCCAGCTGAGCTGCCATTCTGATGTAGGTATAAAAAATGGCTATTGTTTAACTGTTGCCGAGGGAACGAATTGCCCTGAAAAACCACCAGCCACTGCACAGCTGCTCATTCTCCCTTCGTGCAGTGATCGTACAAGCACTTCATTGGTCATGGCTGTGAGAAGGTTTTTGAGGGTAAGTGTGGCCATCTCAGCTGCCAGGAAACTGGTAGCGGGGGAGAAAGTCAACTCAGTTCTGACTGACAGCTGTCTATTTCTCTTCTCTTTACAGAACATCTGGAAAAGGTGCGAACACCTTTTCTGTTGCCGGAAGAGCAACACGGAAGACCTTCCTGTGCCTCCTGACAGGTACCACCCTCTTCTCCTTAAACCCTGGGTAGGGTGGGGCAACACGGATGGGCTGCAGAGTCTGTAAGAGGCTCTTCCAGTCCAGAAGGGGTTTCAGGGGCAAAGAGACGGGCAGGCTTACTGGTTAGGTTGAGAAAGGAGAGGGTCAGCTAGATGTATCTTCTTTGACATGTCACCTTCTTCTTCTTTTGGTCAGGACCGAAGAGGCACAGGAAGCGGATGACCAGCAGGGAGAATGGGAGACACATTTTCATGTGTCTGATGGAGACGTCTCTTCCTTGCCTGGGGTAAGGATGCTTCAGCAACATGGGCAGTGGGGGTTCATTCTTCAAAACCGGGCAGGTTAAGGGAAGAATTCCCCCTTGGTGGGAACCTGCCCAGCCGAGAAAACTGAAGAAGATCGCCTTGTTTCATACCTTCAATGAATGAATGGTTAATTGCAGGTTGTGATGGGTGGTCCTGCCACCGCCCGGAGTCCCAGGAAGGAAGATATCCGGCCCGTTCTCATTTCAAGGAGGTTAGTGTTCTCAGCTGAGGGATTCTGAGGAGAAGGGCTAGAAGAAAGGTTTGGAGAGGGGAAGCATCACTCGCCTCTGCCCGTACTTTTACTAAAAGAAGACTGACTCAAGCCCTTCGTTCTCTCCCCAGAAATGAGAGGACACCAAAGTGGACACCGCGGCTGACTACAATTTGGGAGACCTGCACTGAGTCGGTAAGGCCAGAGCAGCTCCTCCCTCTGGTAATGGCAGATGCCCTGTCTCTGTGCATTCGTTATCATGCCAATAGACTGAATACTTGCATTCTTATTTCAGGATCCATCGGGCGTGGAGGAGGGAGGTGCAGGAGGAGACAGTGCCTGTCTTTCAGGGTAGGTAACACTTTCGAGGGTGTAACTTTAGCAGAAGGGAGGCATCTTTGCCTCTGCCTCTGCTAAAGGAAGAAGGACTCGGCAATTTCACCGCCAGGCCAAGCCCCTTAGCAGGCCAGCTGGAAGGGTTCTTAGAGCCTCCACATGACCCCTCTTTCAAAAGGGCCATGGCTACTTTTGATCTTTGGCCTCTTCGTTTTCTCCCCCCAGAGAGGAAAGGCAAGAGCACTGGAGGTCGCGGCTGTCCACCAGTTTGGAGGCCTGCACTGAGTTGGTAAGTCCTGGACAGACCTTCCCCATCTGAAAAGAAGTCCTGTCTCTGTGGATTTCTTGGTATGCCAAGAGACGGCATCTTTGGCTTTTGATTTCAGGAACCACAAGACCAACCGGTGCAGGCGGAGATCTCTCCCGAGGTTTTTGAGACGTCTTCAGAGGTAAGAAAGTTTTGGCTATGGGAAGTGGGAGAAATTGGGCTATAGAGCCTTCTAAGCTTAAGGCTTGGAAAGGCTCTATTGCTGTTGGCCCATAGAGCCATGGGAATCTTATTGGGACACAGAAAGTTTAGCAACCCTCCTGTCATTTGCAGGATTCGCTGACAGTCCTGGCGGGCTCCAGGACCAGCAGCCTCTGGGACGTGGACTCCCTCGCTGACCTTCTGGAGGAGGAATCTGAGGACAGCTGGGACCAGGATGCGGAGGCTTCTTCCAGTCCATGGGTAAGAAAGACAAAGGGTTTTCGATTGGGAGGTCTGGTGGGATGGCTTCCTTTGCTACAAAGTAGCAGAGACTGGTGTCCTAAATGGGAAATGGGATCCCCATTCAATAGGCCCTCTTTTAGGAATTCTGTTTTTTTTTCCTCTGATGGCTAAAGAGGAATGACTGTCATTCACAGGATTCTCCAGAGGAAGGGGAAGACACCCTGGAGGATCTCAGTAGCCTGGAAGAGGACATCCTGGACACCCTGGAACGTCTTCTTCAATGAGAAGAGGTATCTATTTTACCTTCTACACGGGTCAATGCCTTGCCTTGCGAAGCTCAAAGAAGCAATGAGCTATGCTGTGCAGGGCCGGTTAGGTCAGATAGGTCATAGTCGAGGGTGCTTACACAACATGGCCAGCACCCTCGAAGGAAATGGCAACCCTCTCCGGTATCCTTAGTAAGAAAACTCCAGGAAAAATATCTAAGGGCTACGATGCCAGAAGATGAGCTCCTCAGATTGGAAGAGTGGAGGGCAATTACAAGTAGCTCCAGAAAGAGCAAAGTGGACCTAACGATAGCCTTTGATTCCTCACTCAGATGCTTCCTCAGATTCGTCTCCAGAGGTCAGCTTGAAGGTGGAGGAGGAACCAGCACCAGCCACCTCAGGAGGTGAGTTGGTCAATAGCTCTGAGTAGCCTGCTGAGAGTGATTTGGCTGAAATAACAGCTGGAAGGTGATGCTGGGAACGTGTTCATGGGAAGGGGGTTGGACTAGAAGACCTCCAAGGTCCCTTCAAACTCTATGATTCTGTCTGCCTATAGGATGGCTTCAGCAACGCAGGGTATTGGTGTCGTCCGCCACCAACCTGCGGAGCTGGCAGCGGAGTCCGACAGTGAGGAGGCTGAGGAAGAACACGGGCCAGTCCAGGAGGCTGGGGAAAGCCCGGATCTTTACAACTGCTTCGCAACGGGATCGCCAAGAAGTGACGAGGACAATCGGCGCCGGGGCCTGCCCCAAGACCACAGAAAACATGGTCGGGAAACGCCCTGAGCCCTATCTAGGCGAGACCCTGGGTCAGGTGCGCAACAACACGAGGGGACGTGGAGCCCCAACCCTCCTGCCACTTAACCTTGGCGGCAAACGTATTCTTGTCAATAGTCTGCAGGGGACTCCGGCTTACACATTGGTTGACTCTGGAGCTACAACTAACTTTATGGACATGGGGTTTGCAGTCACTCAGTGTCCAGTGCATCCTACCGTGTTTGTGGAGACCATTGATGGCCTGGTGCTTCTGTCTGGGCCTATTAACGGCCACACTCACCCTTGTACCTGACCATCGGGTCTCATGAGGACGCTATTCAGTTTTATTTTACCTCCGGCCTACATTTTCTCGTGGTTTTGGGCTTGGCTTGGCTCAGGAAATACGACTCACAGATCTATTGGTCCCAGAACTTCATCTCTTTTCTGAGCTGGCAATGGGTGGACCTCATCTGCCAAGTCTGCGCAGGCCAGGTGCTGGGTCCAACTGGGGTGTCCTTGCTCGTTTTCAGCGAGCAGGACCAATTGCTCCCGCACCAACCATAAGACTACCCCATTGTTTTGATTCTGGATGCTCCATTCCCAGTGTGGCGTTTGTATTCAATGTTGGAACCTGAATTGGCTGCATCATGGGACTTTATGAACAAAAACCTTTTATCTGGCCCTCATCGTTGCCACTGTCCGCCCCAGTCCTGTTCGTGAAAAAGAAGACTGGAGACTTGTGGCTTTGTTGCAACTACCGCAAGTTAAATGCCATCACAATGTGCACCCAGTATCCTCTGCTCCTTATTCCTGAACTCTTGGAACGGCTTTTAGAGGCTGCTGTGTTCACTAAATTGGACTTGCGAGGAGTTTATAATCTTGTTTGGATCGTCCCAGGGATGAATGGAAGACGGCGTTTGGCACTCATTCTGGACATTTTGAGCATACGGTCATGCCGTTTGGGCTGACCAATGCTCCTGCCACCTTCCAACATTTCATGAATGACATTTTTAGGGACCTCTTGGACAAGTTTGTTGTAATTTATTTAGATCATCTACTCTCCTTCCCGGGAGAACCACCAACAGCATCTCCCCCTGCTCCTGCAACATCTTCGGGAGTATCATCTGTATGCTAAACTAGAGAAATGCCAGTTTTTCCAGTCCACTGTTGAGTTCCTGGGCATTGAATCCCTCCCGAGGGCATTGCCATGGAGTCGAGCAAGCTGGAGTCTTTGCGTAGTTGGCAAGCGCCTTGGTGAGTGAAGGATATCCAGTGGCTCCTCGGGTTCGCCAACTACTATTGGACCTTTATCTCCGGCTTTGCTGCCTGGACCATGCCCATCACTCGGCTTCTGCAGAAAAAGGCCCCGTTCCGGGAGGTTACCCCCGAGCAGCAGGCATTCCAGGCCTTGAAACAGGCCTTCATGAAGGAGCCTATCTTGAAGCATCCTGACCACCACTGTCTGTTTGGGGTAGAAGCAGATGCATCGGGTGTTGCTATTGCTGCGGTGTTGCTACAGGCTCGCACCGCAGGCGGTACCCTCTTCCCTTGCGCATATTTTTCACGGAAGCTCAACCCTTCCAAGTACAATTACACCATCTGGGAGAAGGTGGTACTGGCCATTAAGATGACGTTTGAGATCTGGAGACATCTTCTGGAGAGGGCCTGGCATCAAATGGAAGTCCGGACAGACCATAAAAACTTGGACTTACTACAGACCGCCCGGAAACTGAACTAACAGTAGATTCGGTGGTCCCTCTTCCTTGCCAGGTTCAATTTCTGCATTACCTACATCCTTAGTGGTCGCAACCAAAGGGTGGACGCGCTCTAGTGGAAACCAGAGTAGTCCCACATCAAAAACCTGCTTCTGCTCCCGACAGTGTTGCCTGTAGAGTCTTTCTCTGTGGTTTAGGAACCAGTGGATTTATGGGGTCAGATACAGGAAGCGCAGCGTCATGATGCCCACGTGAAGAATGGAAGGAAGAGGTAGGGCCCGCCTCTCCAAGGACGTTTTATGAGGAACGCTTGCGGTACTGAGACAGGTTCTACGTGCTGGTGGGGCCGCTCTGGGGACTTATCTTACAGCAGTGCCATGTTAATCCTGTGACGGGGCACTTTGGCCTCTTTAAGACACTGAATCTAGTTTCTCGCACTTTTGGTGGCCCCGATTGAGACACGATGTCCAGGCTTATGTCACATTTTTTGTTCACTGCTGACAGGCCAGGTCGGCAACCAGAGCCCCTTCAGGGCTGTTCCAGCCATTGCCAACACCAGAGAGAACCTAGGGTGCCATTTCCATGGACTTCTTGACAGAATTACCTCCGTCTTCCGGATTCATGACCGTGTTCGTGGTGGGCGATGTGCTGACGAAGATGGCACATTTCAATCCATGTTGGGGTTTACCAACGGTTCACGTCACCGCCCACATGTTTATCCAACATGCCTTCCGGCTGCACGGCCTACCTGATATGGTCGTTTGGGATAGAGATGCTCAATTTACTGCTCAGTTCTGGAAAGGGCTGATGACAGCCTTTGACGTGAAAATGTGCCTGTCATCGGCACATCATCCGGATACCGACGTTGGGTCTGAGAAAGTTATTGACATTCTGGAACAATACCTGCGCTGCTTCGTGAAAAAGCAACAAGATAATTGAGAGAGCAGAGTTCACGTTTAACAATTCGCAGCACACGCGTGACCCCTCCACACTCCCCCCAGTTTTGGCACGTGATGGCAAAAACGTTCCTCATCACTGCTGTAGGATATCTTGCTTCAGTCGGGGGCTGGACTAGAAGACCTCCAAGCTCCAAGTTGTTTTGAGAACCTGGCTTCTCCATTACTTTTGCTTGCCAGAAGGACGCAAAAGCTCATCACATGACCCTGGGAGACTGCAACCGTCATAAAGATGAGTCAGTTGCCAAGTGTCTGAATATAGATCACGTGACCGTGGGGATGATGCGATGGTCATTAAATATGAAAAACGGTCATAAGTCCATTTTTTCAATAGTGTTCTAACTTTGAACTGTTGTAACTCAAGAATCACCTGTACTTTCTGCAGCATCAAGCGGTGTATTGTCAATAAGAGGTGGAATTTTGTTCAGCGACTTCAGGCAGATCTGTCCTTGGAACATCGTGATGGTAGGCACAGAAAGCAAGTAGAACTGCTAGGCTGGCATAAACTTTGTATTCTACCGGAAAGGAGTTTTACAGACCAGTACTCAGGTTACAGTATCTAACAGGCTATAATTTCATGCACGTGATGCTAAGTTTTTGCTACAATACATACGCCAGCATAATACTGTATATACTAAGATACACAAATGAGACAACTAAACGGACAAAAGTGAGGAATCACCCCCCGAAGACACCCCTACCGAGCGGCAGGTGGAAAAAGCGATAAAAACGCTCACCGCCGCCTTTGGGCCTAAAATGAGAATTCTAAAGGGGCCCCCCAAGACGCCCAAAAAACCCAAGGGGGAAAGGAGAAGACCCCCCAACTTCCTACCGAGGGACGCGGACGCCGCTGGGGACCCACCGACGCCGCAGCGCCACCCGGCCGCGGTACGACACCCCACTCCCAAGCCACGCCTGCCGGAAAGGGCCGAATGGAGAGGATACTCACCGCCACCATCAGGACCGCCGCAGACGGGAACCAGGGGTCAGCCAGCAGAGAGAGCAGCCCTCCCGGACCACCGCTGGACATCTGGAGCCGGAGCAGAGGCCTACCCATCCTGGAGAAGTGGCCTCACCGGAGCAGTGACGAGAGGATCCTTCCCCGACGAAGCCACGACAGGAAAGGACTCTGCGCATGCGCAGAAGATCCTGTGGACCAAGAAAGAAAAAAAAATGCAAGGAGGGATTTTTAAATTACCTACCAGCGTTCCTGAGCCATTCTGCTGCTATCAGCACGTCAAACACCATGGACAGCAACAGCCAGCTGTGAGTAACACACAAAATAACACAGGGAACTTACCAAATGGGTTCCCTACACTAAAAATGGAGGGATCAAAACTAACGGAGTGGTATCAACAATTCCAAGTCATCCTCTTAAAGGAAAATATGATGTTTTTCATCACTGATCCACCAGATAGACCCTGGACTTTTGAAATGGACTGCATGTACCACAAAGCGTTTTATCTGCTGATTTCCAGCATATCACCCACCATCTATTATAGTATTGAAAATGACTTAACTGTATTTGATATTGTTCAAAAAATGTTCGGTTACTTTTATAGTGACAGTGTAGGCACCACCACAAAAATCTCCAAAGACTTCTACTCAGCCAGAATCAAACCTGGGGTGTCAATGGGGGAACATTTGCTGGAATTAAATGCACCTAGGGCAGAACTACAACTGAGGGGGGAAATTGTCTCCGAACAAACAATGAAAAGCATTATACTTAACTCACTAGACCCTTCCTGGCAAACATTCCTCACACAACTAAACATCCTCAGCCTAGGGCACATGACAGTAGATAGCCTCTCCAACCTCCTGATTGCAGAAGACAATCACAGAAAAGGCCAACAAATAACTCACAGAGAACACAGAGAGACACGGAGGGTAGCCTTTACAGACAACTCTTGAGAGTCCACAGAATGTTACAACTGTGGATTAAGGAGACACTACAGACGAGACTGCACCAAGGGCAACAGAGATCGAAGTAAACACAAACAATGCAGTAGACACCAGAAAGGCGCCACCACGACAACAGAATAAAGCACAGAGACTCACCTAGGCCCTGGGAGAGAAAGGGGAACAGGGACAGTTCAAGGGATAGCCGGGACGGGTCGTTGTGCAGGGTAGGGGGGCCCACACACGAAACCCCACAAGACAGCAAACCAGGCGGAGAGGGATCCTGGTGGCTCATCGACTCCGGAGCCACCAACCACACCACATGCGACAGGGAGCTCCTCTCTTCCTTCACAAAGGAAGACTACCTAATTAAAGTAGCAACCCAAAGTGATGTAAGGGTAACAGGGAAAGGCAACGTAGAACTCCCCAACATAGGCAGAATAGAGGGGGTATTACTAGTACCTGAGATACTCCACAACATACTTGCCTCCCTGAAACTCAGCAAGGAAGCAGGGATAGAGATCAGCATCAAGGAGGGAGGAATCACCATGGCCAGGGATAATAAAACCATTGGGAAAATCACAGTCAGAGGGGGGCTGCCTTATTTTCACGCAACCAAAGCTGACTCACATAACGAAGATACCGACACGGGAGGTGAAACAAAAGGGGGCAAACCCAAGGGCAATGAGAAACAAGAAAGAGAGGATGCACACCCTCACAAGGGAGGCACACAAGGCACAGGGAAGATCAATTTAGGGAAGCCCCTCCACGATGAGTTCGCATATCTGCTCCACCGCAGACTAGGGCACGCCAGCTTCCCAGTTATCCAAAAGGTTGCCAGTTGTACTGAGGAATCCAAAATAAAGAACTGTGAAACTTACTTGGACTGCTCTGTATGTAAATGTTCTATTCTCAAGGTGGCCCCCAGGTCCAAAAAGGCCACACGCTCTACACATTTGAAATGGTACACATGGACCTCGTAGGCCCCCTGAAGCCGTCCATAAAGTATGGCAAGAGGTTCTTCCTAACCACAGTGGACGATTACAGTCGTTACGGCTTCGTATATACACTAAGACACAAAAATGAGACTTACCAGAAATTCAAAGAATTCTATAAACGGGTAGAAATACAACACAACACAAAAATAAAGAAAATAATGACAGATAGAGGATCAGAATTCCTATCTGGAGACTTCTCACATTGGTTGAAGTCAAAGGGTGTTCTGCATTTTACATCTTCGCCTTTCTCAGCTTTTCAGAATCGGGGATGGGGGCAGAACGAAAAAATTCCACCCTGCAGACAATGATGAGATGCGTCCTCGAGGACGCTGGACTAGGCCAACACTACTGGACCGAAGCCCGAGTCTACTCTAACTACACCATCAACAGGCTCTGGTCCACTGTACTAGACAAGACACCTTATGAAGTCACGTACAACAAAAAACCACAGATATCTCACCTGCACATTTTTGGGGTCACTGCAGACGTACACATACCAAAATAACTACGCAGAAAGGGAGACAAGGTATCTAAACGACTCAGATTCATGGGCTATGAGCCAAGCACAAAGGGATTCAGGTTTATAGATAGTAATAATAGATTCATCATTTCCAGAACTACCACATTCCACGAACAGGCAAACTGGTCAAGAATATACCTGAATGAACTACAACACCAGATAGAAGCCAATCACAACAAGCAAGGCAAAAGTGATCACCCCGACACAGACTACACACACACAAGGGAAGAGAAATCAGAACAACAGGGAGGCAAAAACACAACACAGAAGTCAAGCCAAAATAAACAGAAGGTACACTCACTCACCAACAGAGAAGCAAGGTACATGCACGACATGGAGACCCTACCAGGTAGGCCAGTCAGGGCCAATAGAAACCAAATGCCCAAGAGACTCAATGACTACGTCATGCACCTACAATCCAGCCCCATCACTCCCGAAACATACGATGACGCCGACTGGGCCGGTGACACAAAGAGCAGGAAAAGTACCTCAGGGTACATCTTCTTCCTGAATGACTGTCTCGTATACTGGTACACCGGTAAGCAGAATCTCGTGGCCACATCCACCACTGAGGCTGAATACATATGCTTATCCAAGGCCATAACCAGCCTCATATGGTTCGACGAGCTACTCACCAATATCTGGGCAGAACCCACACACCCCATTCACATATTTGAGGATAACAAGGCAGCCATAGAAATATCCACCTCAGATGCTATAGGTCATAGGTCTAGGCATATAGACATCAAACATAAACACGTGAGACAATTCCATAAGTCAGGATTCATCACCATCATACACTGTGACACAGAAGACCAGACAGCAGACATACTCACAAAGCCTCTACAACACAAGCAACATTCATACCTTACATCTAGGCTTTGTGTCACACCCGTAAACCCACATCAATCAGGGCCAATCAACCTCAGGGGTGGGCATTTAGAGGGGGATTTGTCACGAGTAAATGCCCTCCCTGGGCAGACCCTAACTTCCAAACTGGTAACTTAGGGGTTAACTACCCTAGGCAAGCCCACCTCCCCTTCTTTTGTTCTCCCCTTACCTGTAGCTCCACCTCCAGGGTACTTAAGGCCTCCTCACGTAGACACCGGCCTTGTTCCTGAAGATACCTGTAAGAAAGCAGACAAGCATTAATAAAGATATCCTTGATGAACCAATCCATGTGTCTTCATAAGTTATTGGGCCCAAACTCGATCCAAGGTAACAGGATATTGTGCTCTCAGGAATCTTGTTAATTGGTACATTTTCAATTGAAAAGGAAAAGTTGATTTACGTTTACTAAGAATTGAGAATATAAGAGGACCATGAAAGTTCATTCTTCTGCTTTACTCACAATAGTTTCTCAGAAACTCATAATTGTCTCCGCTCTTCTTTGTTCCTCAGGATCACCATCTAAATGGGAAAGAAATTCCTATTTAATTCCTCCGTCTGATGGTCAACCAGACTGACCTTCTCTATTAGGAATCATAAACTAGCGCCCCCCCCCCCCCAAATGTTATTGGCACATGCTCACTATAAATCGCTTCTATCTAGCTAGGGCAATTCTGAGGCCAATTTATACCTTTTTTCTTCCCCACTTCCTAATTAAAAGCAATTTGGGGGGTTATTTATTACGTATTCAAGGAGCAATGATGATGTTTTTCTATAAATTCTTAAACAAAATAACTAACCTGGATCCTTTCTTGGAATATGCATTTACAGTACTTATGAAAGAAAGGTTCTATATTGACCATATAATCACAGACTGGAAGGTCAAATCCTGAAGAGACATTTATCAGAGGCCATTAATGTCATCTAGAAGCTGAATTTAACAGAATAACAGAGTTGGAAGGGACCTTGGAGGTCTTCTAGCCCAACTCCCTGGTCAAGCAGGAGACCATGGACCATTTCAGACAAATGGCTGTCCAATCTCTTCTTTAAAACCTCACTGATAGAACAGCCATCCATTCTGTAGAAAACCTGTTCCAGTGGTTAATTGTTCTTCCGATCGGGAAGTTTCTCCTTCGTTCTAGGTTGATCCTCTCCTTCATCACTTTCCACCTGTTACAGCCACTTCTCTGTGACAGCCCCTCCGATGTTGGAAGACTGCTATCATGTCACCCATAGTCTTTATCTTTCTTAGATATAGCCAGTTCCTGCAACCCTTCATCATATGTTTTAGTCTCCAGCCCCCTAATCATCTTGATTGTTCTTCTCTGCACCCTTTCTATAGACTCAGCATCTTTGTTGTATTGGGCTGGCCAAAACTGGAGATAATATTCCAAAATATGCTCTTATTAAAGCAATGTGGTATGTATCTTCTTCCATTTCCTGATCTCTACACCACCACCACCACCACCACCACCACCACCGCCACCAAGGCATTAAAACGTGGCTGTTTTCCCTCCACTTGGGGCAGTATGTTTTTCAGTGGACGTAGTTTTTCATCTGAACGTGTAAGCTTCCTCTAGTGTGATGCGTTTTTTTGGTTGTTGATGATGCCGATAATATTGCTTACTACCCAAAGTCATATGTCATATGGGTGGCTAGATACATTGAAATAAATAAAATTGTCTTGATTATCTAGTGATAACTTCCAAGTTATTCGCATTTTTCAAGTTTCCCATATCTCAGCTGCCACTCAAGCACTCCTCTAGGCCATGGACCACAGTAACCGACCTACTCAAATATTCTATACGAAGGATGTGTTGTCAAAATGAAATAGAAGAATGCAAGAATGAATCCTCCTGGGAATGCATCAATACAGAAGAGATATTAGATTTTTAAGAGACACCAATTATTTTAATCAGTGCACTCTGCTGTTCCTATTGCCATATGATCAGAAGAGCAAAATCAAGAGTTCAATAGGTCTCTCACTAACCAATTATGGAAAATGTGCTACTTGCCATTTCCACAATTCTTCTCAAAAAGTCCATTCACTGGGTAAATCCACTGCATCTGACGACAGAGCTGCAACTGTTTTACCATAATGTCCTGCAAAACAGAGAAAGGCACAATAAAAGGAGCCTGTGTAGCGTAGGGGCTAATGCCTCCTACTAAAGGCAGCAATTAACACCAGCTGCCTGTAATTTCTGTGAGTTCAATCCTAGCCGGGCTCAAGGTCGACTCAGCCTTCCATCCTTTCTAAGGTAGGTAAATTGAGGACCCAGTTTGTGGGGGCCATAAGCTGACTTTGTATAAATATACAAAAGTATGAAGGCTATTGCTTAACGCATTGTAAGCCGTCCTGAGTCTCCGGAGAAGGGCGGCATATAAATCAAATTAAAAATTAAAAAAAATAAAATTAAATTAAAAAAGGAAAGTCCAAGAGGTCCTTTAATATGATGAGATAATTAAATGAAGTGCTAATGTCTTTAGCTCTTTCCTGCCTTCATTAAGCTGTTGTTTTAGTAGAGTGTATTAAGAGGAAACTAAAAACCTAGCAAAATTATACTGTGTGTGTTATGTATATAACTTTGGCGGGAAATTTAAACAACAATAGGTCATTTGTGATTGGTCAGCTCCCGGCCCATCAAGGTATATAAAGGGAGCTGTTTGACTGTACCTCCAGCTGAAGTCTCCCTCTAACTTAAAGAGCTGTTGTCACGAATATCATGCAAAAGTTCATTTATTTCAGTAATGCAACTTAAAAGATAAAACTAATATATGAGAGAGACTCATTACATGCAAAGCGAGATAGTTGAAGCCTTGATTTGTCATAATTTTGATGATTATGGTTTACAGCCCATGAAAACCCCAAATTCACAATCTCAGAAAATTAGAATATTACATGAAATCAATAAAACAAGGATTTTACATAGAACAATATCAGACCTCGGAAAAGTATAAGCATGCATATACTTGGTTTGGGCCCCTTTTGCATCAACTACTGCCTCAATGTGGTGTGGCATGGATGCTATCAGCCTGTGGCACTGCTGAGGTGTTATGGAAGACCAGGATGCTTCAATAGCAGCCTTCAGCTCTTCTGCATTGTCCAGTCTCATGTCTGTCATTTTTCTCTTGGCAGTTTGCTGGCCAATCAAGCACAATAATCCTATGGTCATTGAACCAGGTTTTGGTACTTTTGGCAGTGTGGGCAGGTGCCAAGTCCTGCTGGAAAATGAAGTCAGCATCCCAATAAAGCTCGTTTGCGGAAGGAAGTCTGAAGTGCTCCAAAATCTCCTAGTAGACAGCTGTGTTGACCCTGGACTTAATGAGGCAAAGTAGACCAACACCAGCAGATGATATGGCTCCCCAAATCAACACAGACTGTGGACACTTCACACTGGACTTCAAGGATCTTGCAGTGTGTGGTTCTCCATTCTTTCTTCAGATTCTGGGTCCTTGGTTTCCAAATGAGATGCAATAGTTGCTCTCATCAGAAAAGAGGACTTTGGACCACTGAGCAACAGACCAGTTCTTTTTGTCTTTAGTCCAGGTAAGACGCTTCTGACGTTGTTTGTTGTTCAGGAGCGGCTTGACAAGAGGAATATGACATTTGAAGCCCATGTCCAGGATCCCTCTGTGTGTGGTGGCTTTGATGCACTGACTCTAGCCTCAGTCCACTCCTTGTGAAAGTCCCCAACACTTTTGAATGGCCTTTTCCTGACAATGCTCTCCAGATTGAGGTCATCCCTGCTGCTTGTGCACCTTTTTCTTCCACACTTTTCCCTTCCACATAACTTTCTATTAATGTGCTTTGATACAGCACTTTGGGAACATCCAACTTCTTTTGCAATTACCTTTTGAGGCTTTTCCTCCTTATGGAGGGTGTCAGTGATGGTTTTCTGCACAACTGTCAGGTCAGCAGTCTTTCCCATGATTTTGATTCCTACTGAACCAGACTGAAAGACCATTTAAAGGCTCAGGAACCCTTTGCAGGTGTTATAGCTTAATTAGCTGATTAAAGTGGGACCCTTTGAGTCTAAAATATTGAACTTTTTCACCATATTCTAATTTTCTGAGATTGTGAATTTGGGGTTTTCATGAGCTGTAAACTATAATCATCAAAAGTATGACAAATCAAGGCTTGAACTATCTCGTTTCCCATATAATGAGTCTATCTCATATTTTAGTTTTACCTTTTAAGTTGCATTCCTGAAATAAACGAACTTTTGCACGATATTCTAATTTTTCGAGTTTCACCTGTATATTGCTAGCCCATGTATATGCCACAGGCTAAAGAAATAAAATTTGCTTCCAAATGGCAAATATCCAGAGTAACCATTTCTTCCTATTGCCTTGCCTTGTTTAGCCCTGATATTTTATCACCATCATAATCCTATTCATAGTTATTTGTGGGCTGGGGTGTTTGTGTGTCTGTCTCCACTGCAAAAAAGTGTGCAAACCATTGAAAACATTGGCTGCCTCAGCCTGAGGGGAACTACAGGAGGACAAACAGCAGGGCCTGCAAATCTCTCTCATCTCAGGCCTGATTTTGAGGCCCTGTGTTGGGAAAAGAGGAGGCCATTTCCTGTGGGCCAGAAATTCAGTGAGTGCTGATTGGATCTTAGGACCATCAATCAAAGGACAATAACAGTGGGTCCCTCCTCCTGGTTTGTATTCTTTATTCCTGGAGGGAAGAGGAGTGAGAAATTTGGGAGCTGGGAGTAGAAGGACAGATGAGAGGAAAGTCTGGAGCCTTAGCCCTAGGAAAAATATTCAGAGTGATAGAAGTGGTTCTCAATTTACGACCACAATTGAGCCCAAACTTTCTGTTGTTAAGTGAGACATTTGTTAAGTGAGTTTTGCCCCATTTTACTACCTTTCTTGCCACTGTTCTTAAGTGAATCACTGTAGGTGATGTTACTAACAGTGGTTATTAAGTGAATCTGGCTTCTGTATTTATTCTGCTTTTCAAATGCTTGCAAAAGGTGATTACACGACCTTGGGACACAGCAATGGTCGTAAGTATGAATCAGTTGCCAAACATTGAATTTTGATTACATGATCAAGAACTGCTACAAAGGTCGTAAATTTGAAAATTCATAAGTCTCTTTTTTCAGTGCCATTGTAACTTTCAACAGTCACTAAATGAATTCTTGTAAGTCAACAACTACCTGTCCTATGTTTGCCTAATCCTGTTTCCAAACTTTCCTTTGAAATTTCTCTAATCACTTCACAACTCTGAAGCCCATCTTTCAGGAATGGAGTCATAAGGATAACAATTTATTCCTCTTTTTGGCATTATATCAAAGATATGTTTATAAATTCAGAGAGGAGAAGGACAACATTTAAAAATGAAAAAAAAAAAACCTGAGCAAATTCTCCCATTGCAGGAAGAAAAAAAGTAATAACTATATGAAACAATAGACATTTTAGAAGTAAACCTGCAAATTGGGATTTGAAAGAAAATAAGAAGTTGTTCCGTTTCTGTACAAGTTGTGAAGTTGGTTACTTTGAACTGGTGTCTATTTTTATTTTGTTCCTAGTGTATGATATTTGGAAATTTAAAATAGAATATATTTGCTACTAGCAAGCCCATTCCTGAAGAAAGAAGAAATGTCTCCATTTTATTAGGGCAGTGAATGTTTCAAAAATTATTTAGAAGATATTTTAGTACAGCGTCTCTCTAATGTGAAGTCACATTATCAATAACAGTAATAATCCTCAATTTAAGACTGCAATTGAGCCCTGAATTGCAACAGTTGTAAGTTGTTGCAGTCCTAGGTCGAGACATTAAGTGAATGCCAGGATGCTGCAAACAGTGACATAGGTAAGGCAATTACCAAGCATCCAACTGTGATAATGTAATCCCAGAGCTAGAGATATGTGGTCATCATAATTCATAAAATAAGTCATAAGTAACTGTGGGGCAGTTCCTCAAAACTTCAAATAATCGTTATACAACTAGTCATGAATCTCGAACTACCTATAATGAATGGCTTGTTTAATATATATACTAATTATATATATTATATAGTATGTGTGTACATACACACACACACACACACACACACACACACACACTCTAAAACATACCTATAGATGTTGGGGTGGGAATAAAAAGTTACTAATTGATACATAAGAAGAACATTAAATAGTTGTATTTTATTAGAGAAAACCCTCATAGCTGTTAGATTTGTCAGGAGAGAGAAGGATCTATATTTATACACACATAAAACAACACATACCTTTAGGGTGGTGGAAACCAAAAGTTAGTAATTCTTAATTAATATAAAGTCAATTCTAGAAAAGGATTGGTGCCTATCGGAAAAAAATGTAAAGTCTTGTTCTTTAACATTCCGTTCACGACAAATATCTCTCAGTTCCATATCATCCATCATGTCAAAAAAAGATTTAGGCAGTCTTGCACGTGTTTGAGTGTTTTGCAAAAGTCTCTTCTTGTCTTTCCTAGTATACAATACTCCATTCCAGTCACCCAATAATATACCCAATCTATAATCCCATTGTGTTAATTTAGTATGCAGCAACTTGTAAAAGTTTTCTTGTTGATTGGGAGCATATACTCCCGTTAAAAGTATTTTCTTTCCTTCTATTAATAATTCAATTGCAATATATCTTCCTTGAGGATCTGCTTCAATTAATTTAGCCTTTAAGTCTTTCCTTAAATATATAACTATGCCATTTTTCTTCTCCGAAGCAAATACCAGAAAATGTATTCCCAGTCTTGCATTTATCAAATATTTCTGATCATTTGTTCTAATATGTGTTTCTTGCAAAAAAAATTACATTATTTTTGAATTGTTTCAAATAGTGAAATATTTTTTTCCTTTTTTGTGTTGAATTTAAGCCATTAAAGTTCCAGGTTAAAAATTTAATTGTCATCTTTAGCCCCCTGAAGCTTTTTAAGAGCCGCCTGGAAATCCTGCTGGAATTTTTTCTTCGGTCTGGCTCCCCCCACAGCTTCTGCATTTGTATTTATAGTTTCTTGAGTTGTTATCTGAGCTTGTTGCCTCTTTAATTCTTGTTCTTTACCTTTAGTTGCCGCTCGAGTTTGTCTTTGTTCCATAAGTCCTTCTGTCTCCTCAAATAATTCCAAGGCTTGAACAGCACCCGAAAGTTGCATTAAATCTTCATGTACTCAAGACACCACCTTGGGCTTGTACCTGGGTAGCTTCCTTTCTAGCCTCCCCTGCTTCTTTCCTTCTTCTGGCTCCTGGAGATGGTGGGTATCCAGCCTTTAGTACATTACTGTAAAAATCTCTTGCCTTCCAAACTGAGTTAAGATAATATCTTTCTCCTGAATAATTCACCACTAATCCGGTTGGAACCTCCCATCTATACTGTATCTGGCGATTTCTAAGTTCATCAACTAGGAATGCATAGTTCTTTCTGGATCTCAACATTTTAGGGGGAATTTCCTTCAGTACTGCCACCTCCTGTCCTGCCACCTGTAGCTTGTTTTCTTTCCAGGATGAAGAAGACGAAGATATGCCCAAGAACTCTAACAGATCATAATCCGGTGTGGATGGAACTGGAATATGGAGAGGGGTCTAGGAGGTCTTGGAGGTTAAATGAAAATTTATTTAGATATGAGGGAAATGTGAAAGAATGTAAAAAACTATTGAAAGAATATTATGTTTTTAGCATGCATAAGGGAACTCCCATGGAAATGGTTTGGGATGCAAATAAAGCATATATGAGAGGTGTTCTAATAAATTTGAATAATCTACACAGACGTAGACGGGGAAAAACAGAAGGAACTAGAAGAGGAGATAAAAAAGAAAGAGCAGGCACTAATATCTAATCCAGATGATAAGAAGACAAAAGAAGCAATTGCTTTATTGTGAGGGCAATTTAACATATTGATGTCAGACCAGGTACCAACCAACTTCCTATATGCTAAACACAATACTTTTTGCAATGCAAATAAACAAGGTGGATGGTTAGCATATACGTTAAGGAAAAAAAATAAGTCTTGTACCATAGAGAAAATAGAATATAAAGGTAGAGAAGTGTATCAACAGAATATGATTAAAAAGGCCTTTTTAGAATTTTATATGAGACTTTATGCTGGTGATAAAATACACATTTGGAGAAGGAGAATATCCCCATAGTTACACATGAGCAAAGGGAAAGATTGAATCAACCGATAACCACGGAGGAAATTATCCTGGTAATTAAGCAGTTAAAATTGGTAAGGTCCCTGGTACAGATGGATTGATAGCGGCTTACTATAAAAATTTAAAACTAGAAATGGTAGAACCTCTTAAGGAACTATTTAGTAAAATACAATTGGGAGGAAGGGTACCACCATCTTGGAGAACAGCTTTATTTCTCTGATTCCGAAAGAAGATCAAGATCATAGTCAGCCAAAGAACTATACGCCTATATCACTGCTTAATACAGATTATAAGATTTTTGCTAAAATACTAGCAAATAGGTTAATGTCAGTTATGCAACAAATGATTCACAATGATCAATCTGGTTTTATACATGGGAGACAAATGAAAAGTAATGTAAGACAAATTGTTAACATACTGGAGTATTTGGGGAAGAATAACCAAGTCCCTGCAGTGCTTATATTCTTGGACACGGAGAAAGCATTTGATCGAGTGAATTGGCAATTTCTAATGAAAATAATACAAAAGATGCAGTTTGGAGAGTATTTTATACAATCTATTAAGGCAATATATCAGAAATAAACAGCACAAATTATAGTTAATAGTAGCTTAACAGAATCTTTCAAAATCAAAAAAGGAACAAGACAGGGGTGTCCCCTGTCTCCATTATTGTTTATTTTAACTTTGGAATTATTGCTGAACAGAATACGTGATTCAGATGATGTACAGGGAATTAAGATTAGGCATTATGAATATAGATTATGAGCATTTGCAGATGAATTGGTTGTAATTTTAACCCAACCGGGGAAATCAGCTATAGGTTTAATGGATATAATTAATCAATATGGTCAAGTATCTGGGTTTAAAATAAATCTAGGGAAAACAAAGATGATAGTTAAAAATATGACTAGAAATCAAAAAGAAGAACTAGAAAGAGTAACAGGATGTGAGATAGTAAAAAAGGTTAAATATTTAGGAGTTTATATCACAACTTCAAATGGGAAATTATATAAGTATAATTATGAACCACTATGGCACAAAATACAGACAGAAGTGAATAAATGGAAAAAAATTGTTTGGGCAGGGAAGAGACCGAGAATAATACTTAAAATAATGCAAGATATACGTGAAAGAGGAGGTTTGAAAATGCCCAACTTAAAATTATATTATGAAGCAGTTGTTTTATCAACAATTAGTGACTGGATTAATTTAACAGAGGACAAAATATTGAATATTGAGGGATATGATTTGATATATGGTTGGCATGCTTATTTAGTATATGATAAGAAGGTGGACGGGATTTTTAAAAGCCATATATTAAGGAATGCTCTATTGCGCGTCTGGAAAAAATATCAATATAAATTAACTGACAAGATACCTATGTGGGTAGTACCCAGACACGCGATAGAGAATATAAGTATAGAACAAAAACAGGATATAAAGAGCTTCTTAACATGGAAAGAGGTGTACTACAGTTAAAGCCTTTGAATCTATTAAGAGAGGAAAGGGTAATTCAAACCTGGTTTCAGTATAGACAGTTACAGGGTAGATGGAAAAAAGACCAGAAAATTGGTATCATACAAAGTGAGGAAAATTTGGTAAAACAAATTAGGGACCAGAGTCAAATGCATATAAAAAAGGTTGTATAATATATTGATAGAAATAGATTCAGAAATAGAGTTAGTTAAAGATTGTATGATAAAGTGGGCACAAAACTTTGAAGAACCAATAATGATGGAAATATGGGAAAAGATTTGGGTAAGAAATGTAAAATTTACGCAAGCTCAAAACTTGAGAGAGAACTTTTATAAGATGCTTTATAGATGGCATTTAGATCCCAAAAAGTTAGCTTGTATGTATCCGAATTTACAATCCAAATGTTGGAGATATGATTGTGCTGACGCTACGTATTATCATGTATGATGGACTTGTAAAAAAGTTAAAGCATTTTGGACTTCCGGTTTGCGATCGCCTCGTCGCAGGGCGGCTCGCTCGTTCAGCCGCCGCCCCCGCCGCCTGTAGAGCCGCTTTTTTTGCTAAAAAGCGGCTCGGAAAGCTCCCCTTTTGTAATAAGGGGGAGCAAGAGTGGGCAGTGACAGGTTGAGCCCCAGAAGTGCAGCCAGGGAAGCCTCTGAGCCCTGGCAAGCGCTTCTTGTTTGGGCTCCCTCTTCAAGCTGCTGGATCTCCGAGCGGCGCGGCCCGTCTTGTTCTGCAAGTCAGAACAAGACGGGGAGGAATCGCTAACGAACGAAGCTAATCTTCAAATGATTATCAACTAGTTTGGTGAGATCTGGAATCCTTTTTGATAAGTTTAACGTTTTCAAATGGACTTTTTTTAACTCTGAAAAAGTAAGCTGTCTGAGTGTAAAAGTGCTTGAAAATGGCGGCTGATTAAAGCAGAGTCAGTGAAAGCGGAAAGAAGAAAGTGCAACAGGAAAGGGAAAGTGTGCCTGCCTGTAATTGTATTGTGTTCATCTACAAGTTTTACAAGTTTTTTTTATTGCAAAAGTTAATGGATTGTACTCCTTTTCTGTAAAACTGGGGAGGTTAGGAAAAGGAGGAAGATTGTTTTCTTTTTTTCCAAGATTTAAACTTTGTTCAGGCATGACTTCAAAGAGAACGGGGGGGGGGGGGATTCCCCCACGCATCAGACAAAGGAAAAATCTGTGTCAGCCGCAAAACAGCCAAAACAGCCACAGGATAGTGAGACAGAAGATTTGAAAGCATTTATACACAAATATTTGGGAGAGCTTTCTGGTCAAATGACCAAACTGGAGGAAAGGATGAGTAAAAATCAAAAAGAAATGAAAATGGTGGTGGGGGAAGTGAAGGAGTTGGTGGAGGAAAAAACTGAAGGATTACATCAGAGTGTAACCAAAGTAGCTACAGCTCTCACTGATGCCCTATTGGTGATTGAGAAAAAAGTGGAGGATTTAAATCTTGAAGTGGAAGCCAACAAAAAAGAAGTAAAGGAACAGATGTTTAAGGTGGGGGTGCAGAGCCAGAGGTTTGAAGAGGAGATAACGATGTTACAATTTCGGAATATGGAGTTTGCTATAAGATTAAGAGGCTTAAGGGAGAATAATAGAGAAAACTTGAGGGCAACCTGTGTGGAGGTGTTGGCAAAGATTTTAAAAGCTGATCCAGAAGTGATTGATAATAGAATGCCCGGCTAGCTCAGTCGGTAGAGCATGGGACTCTTAATCCCAGGGTCGTGGGTTCGAGCCCCACGTTGGGCGCCTAAATTCCAGATACAGATCAACACGTCAGAAGAAAAGAATAGATTTGGAGACTGAGATTAAGGAGAAAGAGCAATTGCTTATTAAGAATCCGACTGATGAAAAGGTACAATTAACGATAAAACTCCTGAAAGATCAATTTCAAATATTGATGGCGGATCAAACAGCAACTAATCTGCAATTTGCTAAACATAATACTTTTTGTAACGCTAATAAACCTGGCAGATGGTTGGCTTATACTTTGAGGAAACAACAAAATTCTCGTATGATAAATGCTATTGAGTACAAAGGGAAACGAGTGCATCAGCAAAACTTAGTACATCAAGCTTTCTTAACTTATTATTCTAAATTGTACCAAGCTGATAAAATCAAAGAGGACCTTATCAATGAATATTTGCAGAAGAAGAGAGTTACAAAAATTTCTAGTATACAAAGTGATAGACTGGACCCACCTATAACATCGGAAGAGATTTTATATGCAATAAAACAATTGAAATTATCTAAAGCTCCTGGGACAGATGGCTTGACGGCAGTATATTATAAGACCTTGCAAGAGGAATTGGTTGAGCATCTTAAGGACTTGTTTTGTAACATTCAGCAGGGGGGTAAAATACCCCCCTCGTGGAAGATGGCCTTTATTTCACTGATACCTAAAAAAGAAGAATCTGTTAAACCTGAAAATTTTAGACCAATATCTCTCCTGAATACGGATTATAAAATTTATGCTAAAGTATTAGCCAACAGATTGATGCCAGTTATACAAGATGTGATTCATGAAGACCAAGCAGGTTTTATAGAAGGTAGACATATGAAGGACAATGTCAGGCAACTTAGAGATTTGTTGGAATATCTTGAGGAAAAGAAACAGATCTCTGCGGTGCTGGTTTTTTTGGATGCGGAGAAAGCCTTTGATCGAGTCAACTGGGATTTTCTAAAAAAGATATTGCACAAAATGGACTTTGGGGTACAGTTTATACAAGCGATCTCAGCAATTTATCAAGAACAGACAGCACAAATTATTATTAATGGCAGTTTGACTACCAATTTCAACATTCAGAAAGGAACAAGACAAGGCTGTCCATTATCTCCATTACTGTTTATTTTGACTTTGGAAGTGCTGTTGAATGCTCTACGTGACTCGGACAAGCTGAAGGGAATAGTTATAAGGCAAAGAGACTACAGAACAAAGGCATTCGCTGATGATCTGATTGTTACCCTAACACGACCTTTGGAATCAATCATCCAGATGAAAACCATTATAGAGGAATATGGTCTGGTTTCAGGTTTTAGCCTGAACCAGAAAAAGACTAAGATGATAGTTAAAAATATGTTGGAACCACGGGACTTCCGGTGGCACCTTCCTCGTTGGCGGCGGGCTTTCCATGCCCGCCGGTCTCCCGGCGCGTTAGAGCCGCCTCACAGCTGGCAGGCGGCTCGAAAAACCTGTTTCTCGCCGGGAGGAACAGGCAGAGCTTCTGGGGGTGAGGTAGAACCTCTTTGAGCCCCCCAGGAATTTTCCATGTCCTGGGGAGGGCTCAGAGGGATGGTTCCCTCCATACCCCCAGGGTATGCTCCGCGCCGAGAGGATCCTCCGCTAATTATTTAATTAGCGGAGCCAGACGTGGGAGCAACACCACGATTGAAATCACATTTGGAGCAAGCTGGAAAAGAGAAAAGAAAATTCCAAGCAAGTATGGATTTTTTCTTTAACGGAGTTTTTTTTTCGGAAGAGGAGGGGGGGAAGGGGGAAGGAGAGGAAGAAATTTGAAAGTCTTTAAGATGGCGACAGGCTCTGCCTGAAACGAAAGTGTCAGTGGAATGGAGTGCAGAGCTTAGTCTTGAAAGGAATATCCTGTTACAGATAAAGAACCCAAAGGAATAGAGGCTGATTTAAACAGATTTTTTTCTACCCTTTTTTTTTTCTTTTCTCTATTGAAGTAAGGAAGATTCTTTTTCTTGGTTTTTTTTTAAAAAAAAAAAGTAAAGATGCCTAAACCTAAAGGAAGGGGGGGCTCCCCTTTGAATCAGATGAATAAAGTTGAAATGTCTCATGTGCAGAGACTTACAGAACAGGAGTTAAAAGAGTTAATTACAAGGTCCTTAGAGAGTGTGGTAGATAAGATAAAAGGTTCACAGAAGGATCTTGAGGAACTGGTTTCTGGGAAATATGACCAACTAAATCAAATCATTGCTCAAGTAGCCTCAGATTTTTCAACAGCAATGGGGCTGCAATGGGGAAGAAAATGATTGAGATGAGTAGTAAATTTGAACTTCAAATACAAGAGTTACAAATGAAACTCCTGGAAGCAGAGGCCAATAATCATAATATTCAGAATGATGTTATTATGCTTCAAATTAAGTCTATGGAATCTGCAATTAGATTGAGAGGGATAAAAGAAGATAACAGAGAAAACCTAAGGACAACTTGTGCAAAGGCCTTTGCAGAATTATTAAAGTTACAAGATGAACTAATTCTGGGCTCTATTGTGAAAGTTTATAGAGTTAACTCACGTTTGGCTAAACAAAGGAATTTGCCTAGAGATGTTGTTGTCTACTTCACTGATAAAAGACTGAGAGATGATATTCTACAAAAGTCTTATTCTGATAGATTGCAGGTAGCTGGCACACGAATCAGGGTCTTCAAAGAGCTACCTTCGAAGGTTTTAAAAGACAGGAAAGATTTTGATTTTTTGGTCAAGGAATTGAAGAGAAGTAATATCCTATTTAGATGGGACTTTCCAACTGGTATAATTTTTAGATATCAAGGTGTGAGACACTGTTTGAATACTATTGAAAAAGCAGAATATTTTTATCAAAATATTTTTAAGGGAGCACCGAAATATCTCAAGAATAAAAAGTCAAAAACAGAGTTTGCACAATGTGAAAAGAGAGAAGAAAATCAAAGTGTGTTAAAAGTAAAAGGAGATTTTGGTGGTTGTCCAGAGGATTCTATTATGGATTTTTCAGATGAGAAAACTGAACACCCCAGTGTTTCTGGGGGATTACAAGACCTTGAACTGCTGGAGGAAGATTCAAAAAACAAAGTTTTACATCGAGATGACCAGCAGCAGAGGTCTAATATTTCTCAAGACATGGGGGTTGATGCTAATCGACAGGAATTAGAATCCAACGAAGAAATCCGACTGGAAACCACAGGTGATAAATTCAAACAGCATCGTGAATTGCTTGATACTGAATCGGAAAGCATTGAAAGATTTGGAAAAAATGGATTAAGCACAATAACTGGTTAAAAGTTCATTCTAAACTGGATTAATTTTAAACTCACATATTAAAATGGATTATAAAAACTTTTACTATGAAGTTTATCCTGGATTGGACATGATATCCTGAGTTTTGATAGATTGCTGCAAAGCTAGCAGCGATCATTGGTTACCCAATTATATATTTTGGTGGAACATATCGTCTAGAAGAAGACTAAGAACTTGAAAACATTTTGTAACCCGAAGGGTTGAATTGCAAAGGGTGGCAGGATTTGAACTAATTTCAAAGGAACATCTGGGAATGCAGCTTTTGTTTGAAAGGCTGCAAAAGCCTATTTTTAGGTATAGTATAAGCTAGTTGGAATGATTTTTTCCTAGAGGAGTGAATACCTTCGTGGTTGGATTTTACTTATATAAAGTCACTCGGGGGGTTGTGTGGAGAAATGTTTTACTTTGCTGATGGGGGCAGCGGCAAGATGAAGATTATTGAAGCGGATTTACGAGAGGAAATATATTTGACATCAATCAAGTTAAAGAGAAGATCGAAATTTGGATTATATAGACTGAGAAATGAATTAAATAAAAGACAATCCTTCTTTTGATATAACTGTATGATTATAACTATATATGCATATATATTTTTTGTGTTTTATGTTTTTGGGTTTTTTTTTTTTCTCTTTAGTTAAGGGTGTAGTTAGGATAGAACTATAATGGTGCTTTTAATTATAACTATTCTTTTTTTATTATAATATTGTTTAAATATATTAATGTTTGTTCTTGTTAGTTTGTTTTTTACTTTTTTGCCCTATTTCCTTCCTTCTCTTTCTTTTCCTCTTTCGAAATTTGTTTAATTTAGAATTTGAATATTTAATAATCTTTTTCTTTTTCCCTTGTTCTAAATTTTGTTTTTTTTAAACTTGTAGCGGAAGTCAGGGGGGGGATAGGGAGGGAAAGGGTTGGGGAGGGACGATGGGAGGGGTAGGGGAGGGGGATTGGGGGGGGGAGAAAATGGAAAAATTTTTGTATTGTAAAACTCTTTCAATAAAAAAAAATATATATGTTGGAACCACAAAGGAATGAACTTGAAAGGGTGGCAGGCTTTGAAATAGCTACAAAGGTGAAATATCTAGGGGTACAAGTTGCAGCATCTAATATAAAACTTTTTCAAAATAATTATGAAGAACTTTGGCATAAGATTCAAAAGGATCTTGATATGTGGAAGAAGCTGCAACTATCCTTGCTTGGTAGAATAGCAGCGGTTAAGATGAACGTTCTACCTAGATTTCTGTTTTTGTTTCAAATGATTCCGGTGCTTAAAAATGATAAGTTCTTGATGGAATGGCAAGCAGGTTTAAATAAATTTATTTGGAACGGGAAAAAACCAAGAGTTAAACTTAAGATTATGCAAGATGCTCGAGAAAGAGGTGGCCTTAAAGTTCCAAATCTACGTTTATATTATGAAGCTGCAGTGTTGACACAAGTTGGAGATTGGATTGGAACAACTAAAAGAGAAATTTTGAACATAGAAGGCCATGATCTACAATTTGGATGGAATGCATATTTACTTTATGAAGATAAGAGAGACAGTATATTTAATAGGCATATTTTAAGACACGCCTGGCTGAGAGTTTGGAAGAAGCACCAGCTTCAATTGGATTACAAAATACCTTTGTGGTTGGATCTTGGGCATATTATGCCAAATATAAAGTCACTCGGGGGGTTGTTGTACAAAGAGATACTTTTTAATGATGGGGGCAGATGGTGTTTGAAATCTTTGAACACTCTGTTGGAAGAAGGAGTCAATCTAACCTGGTTGCAGTATTTTCAACTTCAAGCAAGATGGAGAGAAGATCAGAAAATTGGATTAATGTTACACGAAGAAGATTTGGTGACTCAGATAAAGTGTAAAGGGCCGATGCATATTAAACGAGTGTATAATTTATTGTTAGAAAGAGATTCAGAGGGTGAATTAGTTAAAGACTGTATGATAAAATGGGCACAGAATTTTGCAGAACCAGTAATGTTGGAAACATGGGAAAAGATTTGGGTCCAGAATGTTAAATTTACACAAGCACAGAACTTGAGGGAAAATTTTTATAAGATGTTTTATAGATGGCATTTAGATCCCAAAAAGCTATCATGTATGTATCCAAATGTTCAACCTAAATGTTGGAGGTGTGATTGTTTGGATGCAACATATTTTCATATTTGGTGGACATGCAGAAAACTGAAACCATTTTGGATTAAACTTTGGTGGGTAATGCAGAATATCTTGAAGAAGAAGCTGGAGTTTTCTCCTCAGTTTTTTTTGTTGGGAATAGTTAAGGGCTGTTCAGCAATTGATACTAGATTAATTTTACACATGATTACAGCAGCTAGATTATTGATAGGTCAATACTGGAAGAAAGATAATGTGCCAACTATTGAGGAATGGATATTGAAGATGTCTAATTTGGTAGAGATGGCCAAAATTTCTGCATACCTAAAGGATAGGACCCATGAAGTTTTTGTTAAGGAGTGGAGGAAATGGGTAGAATATATGAAGAATAAATATCAAAGTAAGAAGTTTCAATTAGTGCTCAGTTGAATTTAAATTTTACATATTTAAGTAATTTAAAAGAAAGGTATTGAATTTGATAAATTTGGATTTTTATTATTTATTTTAATATTTGGATCTATTTTTAAAGAGAAATGTATTATTATATTTTATGTAATTGAATTTATAAGTTTGATATTTAGACTAAATGTTAAAGAGAAATGTAATTTTTTTTTTTGATATTCAAAGAATGGAGTGTATTGAATTTGATTTTTAATTATATTTTATGTAATGGAATTTACAAGCTCAATGTTGGGAATTATAATTAATGTTATATATTTTTAGTATTTGTATGATGCTCAAAACATTTTACTAGATTTCTTAAATAGATTGTTTAGGGTTAAGTGTTTTTTTTTTACTTAAGGTTAAAAATGTCTTAAAATAAGGTTATAGTGTTTCTTTTTTTTTAGAGGGATCTCACCTTTAAAAAATTGTTAAATATGTTAAGGTTGATGTTTGTTAAATAGCGGAAGTCAAGGGAGGGAGGGAGGGGTAGGGGGGGTAGGGTGGGTTAAGTAGGGGGTTGGGAGGGGGAGGGGGAAGGGGGTTTTACAATAAAATGTAATGTAAAACTTTTTCAATAAAAAAAAAAGTTAAAGCATTTTGGATAAAATATGGTGGATTATTCAAAATATCCTTAAAAAGAGGATAAAGTTTACTCCTCAGTTGTTCTTGCTAGGTACAATTACAGACTGTACAGTTATAGAGACTAATTTGATTTTGAACTTAATAGCGGCAGCAAGATTGCTGGTGGCGCAGTACTGGAAGAAGGAAGAATTGCCTACTATTCAAGAATGAACATTAAAAGTAGTAAGTTTAGCAGAGATGGCCAAAATCTCAGCATATTTGAAGGACCATTCAAATGAGAAAAATATGTTGGAATGGAGAAGATGGATTGATTACATTCAAAACAAATATCGGATTAAGAAATTTCAATTAGCTTATGAATGAACAAAGAAATGTTATAACCTATCTAAATTTAGTTTAATAAAAGGAGAGTTAAAGTACAAGAGGGAGGTAGGATGCTATAGTTAGTTAGCTGATGTTAGTATACGATTGTTAAATGCTATACCTTGTATTATGCTCTGGGAAGTTGGGGGGAGGGAGGTTTGGAGGGGGGAGGGTTGGGGTGGGAGGAGGGAGGGAGAAGGGGAAACATTTGTAAAATTTATTAAAACTTTTCAATAAAAAAAAATAGTAATTCTTGAATACGAGGAGACCTGTCAGGGAGAACAGGGCCTGCCCTAAACCTTCCCGAGCCAGGCTACAACAGGAGGAGAGGAATTTCTGACATGCCCACTCAGCAGCACCAGCGACAGTGGCTCCCACAGCCGCCAGGCTCATTGTATCCATGTGCCACTCAAGGGAGGAGCTTCAGACCTGACAACATCCAGTGGCACACATCCCACTCAGGAGGAACTGGAAGGGGAGAGTGAGTCCTGGACACAACCAGAGCCTCAGCAGCCCTGTGGGGAGAGTGCAAATGGACCCTCCCCACCCTGGAGACCACATATGTCCCAGTGGTAGAATTCAAAAAATTTTCTACCGGTTCTGTGGGCGTGGCTTGGTGGGCGTAGCATGGCATGGCATGGCTTGCTGGGCATGGACTGGGGCACCCTAACAAGTGAGCAAGAGATTCTAGGCTGTACTGGACCAAAGGATAAAGGAAGATCAAATCGCCCAAGAGGCCACCAGAGAGGCACGTTGGGTTCCAGGTCTCCATGAGGAGAAGAATGAGGAGAGACATAAGAGCAGTCTTCTAATACTTGCAGGAAAGCCTCAGGGAAGGAGGTGTTGATTCTTCATAGTAGCTGAAGGAAGGACATGAAGCAGCAGGTGGAAGCTAATCAGAGAGAAATCCAACCCTGGAAATAAGGAGGAATTTTCTTCCGTGGACTAAAACTCCCTTCCGCTGTAGAATTCCATGATTTTCTCTGTGCTTTCTGCCACAATGATTGTGCTTCTCTGTTGTTCATGAACAGACAACTTCCCACATGAAGCAGAGGCAAAAGGCCACCAAGAAAGTCAGTGACTTGCCATTCCTAGTCCAAGATGAGCTGCCTTCCTTGTATAAGGTTCTAATGTGGACATTGTTTGCCTGGTTGCTGAGTTAATGAGGTTGTTAGTTTGCCTGAAAAACCACTAGCCTACAGCTGCCTATTTTATTGTCATGCAGTAAATATTTAATTTGGCCATGGCTGTCAGAAGGCTTTTCAGAGTAAGTGTGGCTATCAGCAGCCAAGAAATTGGCGGTAAAGTCATGCTTCTGAACTCTTCTGAATGGCTCATATCTATTTCTCTTCTCTTCCAGAACATCTGGAAAAGATGCTCAGTGGTTTCCTGTTGCATTAAGGGAGACATTGAGGACCTTCCTGTGCCTCCTGACAGGTACCAGAGCCTTCTCCTTAAACCCTGGGCATGTTGAAGCACCATTGATGGACTGTAAGAGAATCTGTAAGAGCCTCTCCCCAAGATGGCTTCCTGTCCCAAAGGGCTTGTGTGGGCAAAAGATGAGCAGGCTGACTGGCCGGTCTTAGAAAGGGGCGGCTAAGGTAAATGTTCTTTGACATGTTATCTTCTTCTTTTGCTCAGGTCTGACCAGGCACAGGAACATGGTGAGCAGCACGGCTGCTCCTCTCATGGAAACACATTTTCATCTAGAGGGGCAAGGACGATTTTGGAACATGGCCAGTGGGGATCCATGCCTCAAAACTGGATGAGGGAACCTGATCAGCCTAACAAATTCAAGAAGAGCCCGTTGGATTCATGGGGATATGTTGCAGAGAACTTTGATTTATACATTCAAATGAACAATTATTACTTTGAGGTTTTGATAGGTGTTTGTGCCACCATCAGGAGCCCCAGGAAGGAAGATGTGATGCCTGTTCACAATTTATGGAGGTATCTGGTCTCTCATACCTCCACAGAGGGTGCGCTTCTGCACAATTATGGGGAACTCCACTGAATCGGTAAGGCCTGAACATCTCCTCACCATGCTAATGGCCCTGTCTCTGTGGATTTGTTAATATGCCTATAAAAAGAATATTTGCACTGCTATTTTAGAATCCATTGGAGGAATCCCTTCTAGCAGAAAGCCTGGACAGCCTCCCAGGAGAGAGAGAGAGGTGGAGATTCCCTATCTATGCAGGTAGGTAACACGTTGAAGGGAGAAGGTCCCGCTGGTTCACAAGGAGCTTTGGTGGGAAAGATGGACAGGGTGAGTGACTCATCTTGGAAAGGGGAAGCTGAGCAAGCTTGATTCCTTAAACTTCTCACCTTCTACCTCTGGACAAGACTCTAACGGGAGAAGACCAGGACACAGAAGAAGAGCTCTCTCCCAATGGGGAGAAAACACCTTCCTCAGAGATAAGATTTTGGCAATGGGGCCGAAGGAGGCTATGCCATAAATCCTGATGGTGGAGGGAAGAAATTGTGTAATATTTCACCTTAACCTTAAGGCTTCCAAAGGTCCTCTTGCTGTCGGCACATAGGGGGGTTGTATGCACCCTATGCTTTAGCCATCTTATTGAGGTGCAGAGACCTTTGGATTTAGCCTCCATACTGTCATTTGCAGGACTCCATGACAGTCCTGGTGGGCTCCAGAATCAGCAGCCTGGAGGATGTGGACTTCCTATCTGACCTTCCGGTTGAGGAGTCTGAGGGAAGCTGGGAGGATGCTGCAGCGGCTTCTGATGCTAGCGATTCCTCCAGTCCATGGGTAAGAAAGACAAAGTGTTTTCTGATGGGGAGGGATGGAGGTCCTCTATTCACTTCTCCTAAACTGAGTGAACTGTGCTGGAGCACTCTGGGAAGTGGAGCTAGGTGACACCTGGCCCTTGGGACAACATATGGAGGCTAACTATATGCACCCACGTACATATAGTTTGGTGCCATTGGTTCCTTTGCCAAAAATCAACAGGGAGGGTACATGGCAGTGTACCAAATGAATGTGACCCACCCTGATTAGGCCTTTCCTTTTTGTGTGTCATCCTTTCCAGCACTTCATGCAGGGCTTTAACAGGCAAAGAGTAGAGAGCCTGCTTTTCTGCAGTAGAGCTGGGCTGGAAGTGAGGATTGCTTTTCAAATCCAGAGATTATGCAGCAGGAGAAGCATTGTTTTGATCAGGGATCCCTGTTAGGATATGGTGTGAGCCTAACAGGTTGTCCAGGCAATATATGTGTTCTGTGACTTTAACATGAATATGTATAATATGACTTTAAATTTTACTGCTCTATCATTGTAATGCTGAGTCATGCTGTAATTAGATAATCACAACTTGTAAACATACTTAAGAAGGGAACTGTAATGTAGTCAGTTGATGACATGCTACCATTGTGGGTAGATTTGCTACCATTGTGCTATCATCGTTGATGGATCTGCTACCATCGTGGTTTGTTACCAGAGTGAACTTGTTATTCTAACCAACTACTGTTTGTATTGTAAGAAGATTTTTGTACCACTTGACTGATTTAACTGGCAAAGTCTTGGATCGTTGAAAAACTATGAGATTGTTTTTTCACTATAAGGTAAACTTTTGATAAATCAGTTTGCACGTATCTTATTCATTGCTCTCAGAAACGTTTTCTCTGTGTTCTATACTCTGCTGGTTGGTAACACGACAATATCCTTAACAATCCCCATTCAATAGGCCCTCTTTTAGGAATGCTGAGTTTCTTTTGCCCCGATGCCTAAAGAGGAACCATTGTCATTCACGGGATTCTCCCAAAGAAGCGGAAGTCACCCTAGAAAGTCTCAGCAGCCTGGAAGAGGACTCCCTAGACTCCACTCTCTAATTCAAAGAGGTATCTGTTTCAGATTCTTCATGGATCACCGCATTGTCATGTCGAAAAGTCTTGTGCAGTTCAATGACGCAGTGAGCCATGCTCTGCAGGGTTACTCAAGGCAGACAGTTCATAGTGGAGGATCCTAACACAAGGTGACCCAGTGGAGAAGCAAGTGGCAACCCTCTCCAGTATCCTTACTAAGAAAACCCAATGAAAGGTATCAGAAGGATACAAGCCATGATGCCAGAAAACGACGGTCTCAGATTGGAAGGTGCCTAATCCACTAACTGGGAAGACCAGAGGGGAATTATAAGAAACTCCAGAAAGAGCCGAATTCTGCAATTATCTGAGCACAGGTAGGGCAGGGAGAAGGCGGGAGCAGTGAAGTTCAGTCCGATTACTTGTGAGACGTAAATCTCGCCCTTCTTGATGGGCTGCACCAGAAGTTGGCTACTTAGCACAACAGACAGACGGGGCAGATGCTGTGAACCTGCTCCTGAGCAGGGGGTGGACTAGAAGACCTCCACGGTCCCCTCCAACTCTGTTATTCTGTCTGCCTATAGGACGGCTTCAGCAAGGGAGGTATGGAGATGGAGGGCAGAATCACCCCCACCTACAAAGCCCTGCACGGAGCTTCTTTTCCCTGGATGGGGATGGATGGATGTCTTTTTGTTGTTTTTCTTCTTGTTATTGTTGCTGCTGATCTTGTTCTTGTTCTGAGATTTTTTCAATTTGTTATCATTTGATCTATATGGTTAATGCTAAAAGATAAAAGCAACACTTAAATAAAGTTGTTCATTGGCCACAATTATTTTCCTTTAGCTATCAATATAGCATTGAGTGGGTAGAATGATAAATACTTGTATAACATCGTATACAGTAAAACTACCAAAACACTTTATATACACTAATTTATATTTAGGCCTATTGTCATTTCACTTTTCTTAGGGACAGGTTGAACTTTAGAACCTATAACTCTCAATGACGGAGAGCAGCTACTATATTAGATAATTAGATAAATGGCAAAAACGTTGGGATAGGAATTGCAAACTGACAATGGCTACTGCATATAAGGAAAACCTTTATAAAATGTTTTATAGGTGGCAATTGCCACCGGCAAGGCTAGCAAAAATGTTCAACACCATGTCCGCCAAATGTTGGAAATGCAATCAGACTCTAGGTACTTATTATCATATGTGGTGGACAGGTAGGAAAGGAAGAAAATATTGGATGAAAATACATATATGGTTGGAAAAGATGACTAAGCAGCATATTGATTTAAAACAATATTTTTGTTAGATATAATACCCAAAAGCTATGACATATTGGAAAAATGAGAACACCCCATCTGATGAAAATATAATTTAGAAAATACTGGATTGTGCAGAGATGGATAGATTGACATTGAAAATAAAAGATAAAGGAGATTCAGAGTATTATTTCATGTGAAATAGGTTTTTCTCAATGGTTAGAGATGAGAGGTTGACATTAGATGAAGAAAGAACATTACTATATTCAAGTAAAATATGAATGTGGTTTATAGCTATAAGTATGCTAATATCAATAGATAACCTGGCATGAAGAATTTCCATGCATGGCGATTTCAATTAAACTGTAAACAAAATTTCTACTGCAAATGAATGGCAATGTAGGATATTTTGCTTCAATCTTGTCCTCTCAGGAACCTTATTAATTGGTAGTACATTTTCAATTGAAAATGGTTGCTTCAAGTTTACTAAGAATTGAGAACATAAGAGGACCACAAAAGTTCACTCTTTTGCATTACTCACAATTGTTTCCCAGAAACTCAGGAATATAATTTGTTTTTCTTTGGGTGTAGGCTATGCACCGAGCTGAATTTTTTTTTTCCTTAGGCTCTCCGGCACTTGAGAAATCATTAAATAATGATCCGAAGATGTGAAAAACTGAACTCAGTACCCTCTGAATGAAAATATGCTCTGCCACTTCTTTTCTTAAATGGAGCCTGCAGAACTTCTGAAGGCAAATCATTCCACTGGTAAATAGTCCTAGCTGTTAGGAAGTTTCTCCTTAGTTCTAGGTTCCCCCCCTCCTTGATTAGTTTCCATCCATTGTTCCTTGTCTTGAAGGGCTGCCACAGAGAAGAGGGTGTTGATCCTCCAAAGCAGCTGAGGGAAGGACACGGAGCAGCGGATGGAAGCTCATCAGAGAGAGATCCAACCCTGGAAATAAGGAGGAATTTCCTCACACTGACAACCGTTAAGCAGTGGAACAGTTTGTTTCCAAGACTTCTTTGTGCTCCATTGTTGAGATTTTCAAGAAAAAATTGGGCAATCGTTTATCTGAGATGGCAGGAGGAGCCCTTCCTTGAGCAGGGACTTAGACTAAAAGTCGCTTCCTCCCTAGGGTGCCATGATTCCCTCTGTGCTTTGTGCCACAATGATGGTGCTTCTACGTTGTTCGTGAACAGACCACTTCCCACACGAAACCCAGAGGCCAAAGGCTCCCGAGGGAGTCAGCCATCAGCCACTCCTAGACCCAGCTGAGCTGCCATTCTGATGTAGGTATAAAAAATGGCTATTGTTTAACTGTTGCCGAGGGAACGAATTGCCCTGAAAAACCACCAGCCACTGCACAGTTGCTCATTCTCCCTTCGTGCAGTGATCGTACAAGCACTTCGTTGGTCATGGCTGTGAGAAGGTTTTTGAGGGTAAGTGTGGCCATCTCAGCTGCCAGGAAACTGGTAGCGGGGGAGAAAGTCAACTCAGTTCTGACTGACAGCTGTCTATTTCTCTTCTCTTTACAGAACATCTGGAAAAGGTGCGAACACCTTTTCTGTTGCCGGAAGAGCAACACGGAAGACCTTCCTGTGCCTCCTGACAGGTACCACCCTCTTCTCCTTAAACCCTGGGTATGGTGGGGCAACACGGATGGGCTGCAGAGTCTGTAAGAGGCTCTTCCAGTCCAGAAGGGGTTTCAGGGACAAAAAGATGGGCAGGCTTACTGGCTAGGTTGAGAAAGGAGAGGGTCAGCTAGATGTATCTTCTTTGACACGTCACCTTCTTCTTCTTTTGGTCAGGACCGAAGAGGCACAGGAAGCGGATGACCAGCAGGGAGAATGGGAGACACATTTTCATGTGTCTGATGGAGACGTCTCTTCCTTGCCTGGGGTAAGGATGCTTCAGCAACATGGGCAGTGGGGGTTCATTCTTCAAAACCGGGCAGGTTAAGGGAAGAATTCCCCCTTGGTGGGAACCTGGCCAGCCGAGAAAACTGAAGAAGATCGCCTTGTTTCATACCTTCAGTGAATGAATTGTTAATTGCAGGTTGTGATGGGTGGTCCTGCCACCGCCCGGAGTCCCAGGAAGGAAGATATCCGGCCCGTTCTCATTTCAAGGAGGTTAGTGTTCTCAGCTGAGGGATTCTGAGGAGAAGGGCTAGAAGAAAGGTTTGGAGAGGGGAAGCATCACTCCCCTCTGCCCGTACTTTTACTAAAAGAAGACTGACTCAAGCCCTTCGTTCTCTCCCCAGAAATGAGAGGACACCGAAGTGGACACCGCGGCTGACTACAATTTGGGAGACCTGCACTGAGTCGGTAAGGCCAGAGCAGCTCCTCCCTCTGGTAATGGCAGATGCCCTGTCTCTGTGCACTTGTTATCATGCCAATAGACCGAATACTTGCATTCTTATTTCAGGATCCATCGGGCGTGGAGGAGGGAGGTGCAGGAGGAGACAGTGCCTGTCTTTCAGGGTAGGTAACACTTTCGAGGCTGAAACTTTAGCAGAAGGGAGGCATCTTTGCCTCTGCCTCTGCTAAAGGAAGAAGGACTCGGCAATTTCACCGCCAGGCCAAGCCCCTTAGCAGGCCAGCTGGAAGGATTCTTAGAGCCTCCACATGACCCCTCTTTCAAAAGGGCCATGGCTACTTTTGATCTTTGGCCTCTTCGTTTTCTCCCCCCAGAGAGGAAAGGCAAGAGCACTGGAGGTCGCGGCTGTCCACCAGTTTGGAGGCCTGCACTGAGTTGGTAAGTCCTGGACAGATCTTCCCCATCTGAAAAGAAGTCCTGTCTCTGTGGATTTCTTGGTATGCCAAGAGACGGCATCTTTGGCTTTTGATTTCAGGAACCACAAGACCAACCGGTGCAGGCGGAGATCTCTCCTGAGCTTTTTGAGACGTCTTCAGAGGTAAGAAAGTTTTGGCTATGGGAAGTGGGAGAAATTGGGCTATAGAGCCTTCTAAGCTTAAGGCTTGGAAAGGCTCTCTTGCTTTTGGCCCATAGAGCCATAGGAATCTTATTGGGACACAGAAAGTTTAGCAACCCTCCTGTCATTTGCAGGATTCGCTGACAGTCCTGGCGGGCTCCAGGACCAGCAGCCTCTGGGACGTGGACTCCCTCGCTGACCTTCTGGAGGAGGAATCTGAGGACAGCTGGGACCAGGATGCGGAGGCTTCTTCCAGTCCATGGGTAAGAAAGACAAAGGGTTTTCGATTGGGAGGTCTGGTGGGATGGCTTCCTTTGCTACAAAGTAGCAGAGACTGGTGTCCTAAATGGGAAATGGGATCCCCATTCAATAGGCCCTCTTTTAGGAATTCTGTTTTTTTTTCCTCTGATGGCTAAAGAGGAATGACTGTCATTCACAGGATTCTCCAGAGGAAGGGGAAGACACCCTGGAGGATCTCAGTAGCCTGGAAGAGGACATCCTGGACACCCTGGAACGTCTTCTTCAATGAGAAGAGGTATCTATTTTACCTTCTACACGGGTCAATGCCTTGCCTTGCGAAGCTCAAAGAAGCAATGAGCTATGCTGTGCAGGGCCAGTTAGGTCAGATAGGTCATAGTCGAGGGTGCTTACACAACATGGCCAGCACCCTCGAAGGAAATGGCAACCCTCTCCGGTATCCTTAGTAAGAAAACCCCAGGAAAAATATCTAAGGGCTACGATGCCAGAAGATGAGCCCCTCAGATTGGAAGAGTGGAGGGCAATTACAAGTAGCTCCAGAAAGGGCAAAGTGGACCTAATGAAAGCCTTTGATTCCTCACTCAGATGCTTCCTCAGATTCGTCTCCAGAGGTCAGCTTGAAGGTGGAGGAGGAACCAGCACCAGCCACCTTAGGAGGTGAGTTGTTCAATAGCTCTGAGTAGCCTGCTGAGAGTGATTTGGCTGAAATAACAGCTGGAAGGTGATGCTGGGAACGTGTTCATGGGAAGGGGGTTGGACTAGAAGACCTCCAAGGTCCCTTCAAACTCTATTATTCTGTCTGCCTATAGGATGGCTTCAGCAACGTAGGGTATTGGTGTCGTCCGCCACCAACCTGCAGAGCTGGCAGCGGAGTCCGACAGTGAGGAGGCTGAGGAAGAACACGGGCCAGTCCAAGAGGCTGGGGAAAGCCCGGATCTTTACAACTGCTTCGCCACGGGATCGCCAAGAAGTGACGAGGACAATCGGCGCCGGTGCCTGCCCCAAGACCACAGAAAACGTGGTCGGGAAACGCCCTGAGCCCTATCTAGGGGAGACCCTGGGTCAGGTGCGCAACAACACGAGGGGACGTGGAGCCCCAACAATCCTGCCACTTAACCTTGGCGGCAAAAGTATTCTTGTCAATAGTCTGCAGGGGACTCCGGCTTACACACTGGTTGACTCTGGAGATACAACTAACTTTATGGACATGGGGTTTGCAGTCACTCAGTGTCCAGTGCATCCTACCGTGTTTGTGGAGACCATTGATGGCCTGGTGCTTCTGTCTGGGCCTATTAACGGCCACACTCACCCTTGTACCTGACCATCGGGTCTCATGAGGACGCTATTCAGTTTTATTTTACCTCCGGCCTACATTTTCTCGTGGTTTTGGGCTTGGCTTGGCTCAGGAAATACGACTCACAGATTTATTGGTCCCAGAACTTCATCTCTTTTCATGCCGTTTGGGCTGACCAATGCTCCTGCCACCTTCCAACATTTCATGAATGACATTTTTAAGGACCTCTTGGACAAGTTTGTTGTAATTTATTTAGATCATCTACTCTCCTTCCCGGGAGAACCACCAACAGCATTTCCCCCTGCTCCTGCAACATCTTCGGGAGTATCATCTGTATGCTAAACTAGAGAAATTCTCTAGCTTCTCTAGAGAAACTAGAGAAATCCAGTCCACTGTTGAGTTCCTGGGCATTGAATCCCTCCCGAGGGCATTGCCATGGAGTCGAGCAAGCTGGAGTCTTTGCGTAGTTGGCAAGCGCCTTGGTGAGTGAAGGATATCCAGTGGCTCCTCGGGTTCGCCAACTACTATTGGACCTTTATCCCCGGCTTTGCTGCCTGGACCACGCCCATCACTCGGCTTCTGCAGAAAAAGGCCCCGTTCCGGGAGGTTACCCCCGAGCAGCAGGCATTCCAGGCCTTGAAACAGGCCTTCATGAAGGAGCCTATCTTGAAGCATCCTGACCACCACTGTCTGTTTGGGGTAGAAGCAGATGCATCGGGTGTTGCTATTGCTGCGGTATTGCTACAGGCTCGCACCGCAGGCGGTACCCTCTTCCCTTGCGCATATTTTTCACGGAAGCTCAACCCTTCCAAGTACAATTACACCATCTGGGAGAAGGTGGTACTGGCCATTAAGATGACGTTTGAGATCTGGAGACATCTTGTAGAGAGGGCCTGGCATCAAATGGAAGTCCGGACAGACCATAAAAACTTGGACTTACTACAGACCGCCCGGAAACTGAACCAACAGTAGATTCGGTGGTCCCTCTTCCTTGCCAGGTTCAATTTCTGCATTACCTACATCCTTAGTGGTCGCAACCAAAGGGTAGATGTGCTCTAGTGGAAACCAGAGTAGTCCCACATCAAAAACCTGCTTCTGCTCCTGACAGTGTTGCCTGTAGAGTCGTTCTCTGTGGTTTAGGAACCAGTGGATTTATGGGGTCAGATACGGGAAGCGCAGCGTCATGATGCCCACGCGAAGAATGGAAGGAAGGGGTAGGGCCCGCCTCTCCAAGGACGTTTGATGAGGAAAGCTTGCGGTACCGAGACAGGCTCTACGTGCTGGTGGGGCCGCTCTGGGGACTTATCTTGCCGCAGTGCCATGTTAATCCTGTGACGGGGCACTTTGGCCTCTTTAAGACACTGAATCTAGTTTCTCCCCCTTTTGGTGGCCCCGATTGAGACACGATGTCCAGGCTTATGTCACATCTTGTGTTCACTGCTGACAGGCCAGGTCGGCAACCAGAGCCCCTTCAGGGCTGTTCCAGCCATTGCCAACACCAGAGAGAACCTAGGGTGCCATTTCCATGGACTTCTTGACAGAATTACCTCCGTCTTCCGGATTCATGACCGTGTTCGTGGTGGGCGACGTGCTGACGAAGATGGCACATTTCAATCCATGTTGGGGTTTACCAACAGCTCACGTCACCGCCCACATGTTTATCCAACATGCCTTCCGGTTGCACGGCCTACTGATATGGTCGTTTGGGATAGAGATGCTCAATTTACTGCCCAATTTTGGAAAGGGCTGATGACAGCCTTTGACGTGAAAATGTGCCTGTCATCGGCACATCATCCGGATACCGACGTTGGGTCTGAGAAAGTTATTGACATTCTGGAACAATACCTGCGCTGCTTCGTGAAAAAGCAACAAGATAATTGAGAGAGCAGAGTTCACGTTTAACAATTCGCAGCACACGCGCGACCCCTCCACACTCCCCCCAGTTTTGGCACGTGATGGCAAAAACGTTCCTCATCACTGCTGTAGGATATCTTGCTTGAGTCGGGGGCTGGACTAGAAGACCTCCAAACTCCAAGTTGTTTTGAGAACCTGGCTTCTCCATTACTTTTGCTTGCCAGAAGGACGCAAAAGCTCATCACATGACCCTGGGAGACTGCAACCGTCATAAAGATGAGTCAGTTGCCAAGTGTCTGAATATAGATCACGTGACCGTGGGGATGATGCGATGGTCATTAAATATGAAAAACAGTCATAAGTCCATTTTTTCAATGGTGTTCTAACTTTGAACTGTTGTAACTCGAGAATCACCTGTACTTTCTGCAGATCTGTCCTTGGAACATCGTGATGGTAGGCACAGTAAGCAAGTAGAACTGCTAGGCTGGCATAAACTTTGTATTCTACCGGAAAGGAGTTTTACAGACCAGTACTCAGCTTACAGTATCTAACAGGCTATAATTTTATGCACGTGATGCTAAGTTTTTGCTACAATACATACGCCAGCATAATACTGTATATAATAAGATACACAAATGAGACAACTAAAATGGCAGGGAAAGTGCATGTCTTAACCTGGCATGAAGAATATCCATGCATGGCCATTTCAATTGAACTGTAAACAAAAAATTTACCACAAGTGAATGGCAATATAGCATACCTTGCTTGGATACGTCACGAGTAAATGCCCTTCCTGGGCAGACCCTAATTTCCAAACTGGTAACTCAGGGGTTAACTACCCTAGGCAAGCCCACCTCCCCTTCTTTTGTTCTCCCCTTACCTGTAGTTCCACCTCCAGGGTACTTAAGGCGGCCTCACGTAGACACCGGCCTTGTTCCTGAAGATAACTGTAAGAAAGCAGACAAGCATTAATAAAGATATCCTTGATGAACCAATCCATGTGTCTTCATAAGTTATTGGGCCCAAACGCGATCCAAGGTAACAAAATGGTAGCAGTCGATGGTTGGGCAACCCAATAACCAGAAGATATGCTAGAAAAGAATCGCAAGACAGAGGAGAGAAAAAAGCCACAAACAAGATCAGAACCAAAGAGGCTGGAAAAACAACAGCCCGCACTCGAAGACATGGCAGCAAAAACGACGTCGGAAGACGAAAGAGAAAATCGCCCCGAAATCTACTCATCGGACAATGAGCAGGGGCCGGATGACCTGAGCGGGGAAGAGCCCGAACGAGCAGACATCAGCAGGCTCAGACGCGAAATGCTGAGCCTACTGGAAACCCCCGCCACAGATGAAGACCTCGTGGCCGGCATCAGCAACCTCATCCGAAGCCGGGATGAGGCCAGAAGGATCCAGGGACACAAAGCGGGACAGCCGGACACAAGCCCGGTAAACCCCCCCCCCCTGAACAATTGCTACCTTAAAAGCCAGAGAGGCGATGCCACACCAATCCTGGAGTGGTGGCCATCTTTAAACATGTGGCCAAAAAAGATGGCCGACCTCCAAAACATTAAATTTGAATATGCAAAATGGCTGGCCAATGAGATGCCGGAACCCCAAAAACTACAATATGGGGGCGATTCCACGGACAAAAGTGAGGAATCAGCCCCCGAAGACACCCCTACCGAGCGGCAGGTGGAAAAAGCGATAAAAACGCTCACCGCCGCCTTTGGGCCTAAAATGAGAATTCTAAAGGGGCCCCCAAGATGCCCAAAAAACCCAAGGGGGAAGGGAGAAGACCCCCCAACTTCCTACCGAGGGACGCGGACGCCACTGGGGACCCACCGATGCCACAGCGCCACCCGGCCGCGGTACGACGCCCCACTCTCAAGCCACGCCTGCCGGAAAGGGCCGAATGGAGAGGATACTCACCGCCACCGTCAGGACCGCCGCAGACGGGAACCAGGGGTCAGCCAGCAGAGAGAGCAGCCCTCCCGGACCACCGCTGGACATCTGGAGCCGGAGCAGAGGCCTACCCATCCTGGAGAAGCGGCCTCACCGGAGCAGTGACGAGAGGATCCTTCCCCAACGAAGCCACGACAGGAATGGACTCTGCGCATGCGCAGAAGATCCTGTGGACCAAGAAAGAAAAAAAAATGCAAGGAGGGATTTTTAAATGACCTACCAGCGTTCCTGAGCCATTCTGCTGCTATCAGCACGTCAAACACCATGGACAGCAACAGCCAGCTGTGAGTAACACACAAAATAACACAGGGAAGTTACCAAATGGGTTCCCTGCACTAAAAATGGATGGATCAAACCTAATGGAATGGTATCAACAATTCCAAGTCATCCTCTTAAAGGAAAATATGATGTTTTTCATCACTGATCCACCAGATAGACCCTGGACTTTTGAAATGGACTGCATGCACCACAAAGCGTTTTATCTGCTGATTTCCAGCATATCACCCACCATCTATTATAGTATTGAAAATGACTTAACTGTATTTGATATTGTTCAAAAAATGTTTGGTTACTTTTATAGTGACAGTGTAGCCACTACCACAAAAATCTCCAAAGACTTCTATTCAGCCAGAATCAAACCTGGGGTGTCAATGGGGGAACATTTGATGGAATTAAATGCAGCTAGGGCAGAAGTACAACTTAGGGGGAAAAGCATTATACTTAACTCACTAGACCCTTCCTGGCAAACATTCCTCACACATCTAAACATCCTCAGCCTAGAGCACATGACAGTAGATAGCCTCTCCAACCTCCTGATTGCAGAAGACAATCACAGAAAAGGCCAACAAATAACTCACAGAGAACACAGACAGACACGGAGGGTAGCCTTTACAGACAACTCTTGAGATTCCACAGAATGTTACAACTGTGGATTAAGGAGACACTACAGACGAGACTGCACCAAGGGCAACAGAGATCGAAGTAAACACGAACAATGCAGTAGACACCCAGAAAGGCGCCACCACGACAACAGAATAAAGCGCAGAGACTCACCTAGGCCCTGGGAGAGAAAGGGGAACAGGGACAGTTCAAGGGATAGCCGGGACGGGTCGTTGTGCAGGGTAGGGGGGCCCCACACCAAACCCCACAAGACAGCAAACCAGGCGGAAAGGAATCCTGGTGGCTCATCGACTCCGGAGCCACCAACCACACCACATGCGACAGGGAGCTCCTCTCTTCCTTCACAAAGGAAGACTACCTAATTAAAGTAGCAAACCAAAGTGATGTAAGGGTAACAGGGAAAGGCAACGTAGTACTCCCCAACATAGGCAGAATAGAGGGGGTATTACTAGTACCTGAGATACCCCACAACATACTTGCCTCCCTGAAACTCAGCAAGGAAGCAGGGATAGAGATCAGCATCAAGGAGGGAGGAATCACCATGGCCAGGGATAATAAAACCATTGGGAAAATCACAGTCAGAGGGAGGCTGCCTTATTTTCACGCAACCAAAGCTGACTCACATAACGAAGATACCGACATGGGAGGTGAAACAAAAGGGGGCAAACCCAAGGGCAATGAGAAACAAGAAAGAGAGGATGCACACCCTCACAAGGGAGGCACACAAGGCACAGGGAAGATCAATTTAGGGAAGCCCCTCCACGATGAGTTCGCACATCTGCTCCACCGCAGACTAGGGCACGCCAGCTTCCCAGTTATCCAAAAGGTTGCCAGTTGTACTGAGGAATCCAAAATAAAGAACTGTGAAACTTACTTGGACTGCTCTGTATGTAAATGTTCTAAGCTCAAGGTGGCCCCCAGGTCCAAAAAGGCCACACGCTCTACACATTTGAAATGGTACACATGGACCTCGTAGGCCCCCTGAAGCCGTCCATAAAGTATGGCAAGAGGTTCTTCCTAACCATAGTTGACGATTACAGTCGTTACGGCTTCGTATATACACTAAAACACAAAAATGAGACTTACCAGAAATTCAAAGAATTCTATAGACGGGTAGAAATACAACACGACACAAAAATAAAGAAAATAATGACAGATAGAGGATCAGAATTCCTATCTGGAGACTTCTCACATTGGTTGAAGTCAAAGGGTGTTCTGCATTTTACATCTTCGCCTTTCTCAGCTTTTCAGAATCGGGGAGGGGGGCAGAACGAAAAAATTCCACCCTGCAGACAATGATGAGATGCGTCCTCGAGAACGCTGGACTAGGCCAACACTACTGGACCGAAGCCCTAGTCTACTCTAACTACACCATCAACAGGCTCTGTCCAGTGTACTAGACAAGACATCTTATGAAGTCACGTACAACAAAAAACCACAGATATCTCACCTGCACATTTTTGGGGTCACTGCAGACGTACACATACCAAAATAACTACGCAGAAAGGGAGACAAGGTATCTAAACGACTCAGATTCATGGGCTATGAGCCAAGCACAAAGGGATTCAGGTTCATAGATAGTAATAATAGATTCATCATCTCCAGAACTACCACATTCCACGAACAGGCAAACTGGTCAAGAATATACCTGAATGAACTACAACACCAGATAGAAGCCAATCACAACAAGCAAGGCAAAAGTGATCACCCCGACACAGACTACACACACACAAGGGAAGAGAAATCAGAACAACAGGGAGGCAAAAACACAACACAGAAATCAAGCCAAAATAAACAGAAGGTAGACTCACTCACCAACAGAGAAGCGAGGTACATGCACGACATGGAGACCCTACCAGGTAGGCCAGTCAGGGCCAATAGAAACCAAATGCCCAAGAGACTCAATGACTACGTCATGCACCTACAATCCAGCCCCATCACCCCCGAAACATACGATGACGCCGACTGGGCTGGTGACACAAAGAGCAGGAAAAGTACCTCAGGGTACATCTTCTTCCTGAATGACTGTCCCGTATACTGGTACACCGGTAAGCAGCGTGGCCACATCCACCACTGAGGCTGAATACATATGCTTATCCAAGGCCATAACCAGCCTCATATGGTTCGACGAGCTACTCACCAATATCTGGGCAGAACCCACACACCCCATTCACATATTTGAGGATAACAAGGCAGCCATAGAAATATCCACCTCAGATGCTATAGGTCATAGGTCTAGGCATATAGACATCAAACATAAACACGTGAGACAATTCCATAAGTCAGGATTCATCACCATCATACACTGTGACACAGAACACCAGACAGCAGACATACTCACAAAGCCTCTACAACACAAGCAACATTCATACCTTACATCTAGGCTTTGTGTCACACCCGTAAACCCACATCAATCAGGGCCAATCAACCCCAGGGGTGGGCATTTAGAGGGGGATTTGTCACGAGTAAATGCCCTCCCTGGGCAGACCCTAACTTCCAAACTGGTAACTCAGGGGTTAACTACCCTAGGCAAGCCCACCTCCCCTTCTTTTGTTCTCCCCTTACCTGTAGCTCCACCTCCAGGGTACTTAAGGCCTCCTCACGTAGACACCGGCCTTGTTCCTGAAGATACCTGTAAGAAAGCAGACAAGCATTAAAAAAGATATCCTTGATGAACCAATCCATGTGTCTTCATAAGTTATTGGGCCCAAACTCGATCCAAGGTAACAGGATATTGTGCTCTCAGGAATCTTGTTAATTGGTACATTTTCAATTGAAAAGGAAAAGTTGATTTACGTTTACTAAGAATTGAGAATATAAGAGGACCATGAAAGTTCATTCTTCTGCTTTACTCACAATAGTTTCTCAGAAACTCAAAATTGTTTCCACTCTTCTTTGTTCCTCAGGATCACCATCTAAATGGGAAAGAAATTCCTATTTAATTCCTCCATCTGATGGTCAACCAGACTGACCTTCTCTATTAGGAATCATAAACCCATCTGTTGAAATAGCGCCCCCCCCCAAAATGTTATTGGCAACTGCTCACTATAAATCGCTTCTATCTAGCTAGGGCAATTCTGAGGCCAATTTATACCTTTTTTTCTTCCCCACTTCCTAATTAAAAGCAATTTGGGGGATTATTTATTATATATTCAAGGAGCAATGATGATGTTTTTCGATAAATGTCTTAAACAAAATAACTAACCTGGATCCTTTCTTGGAATATGCTGTCAGAGTAAATGCCTAACTGTGCCTATACCTTCAAACCCAGCCCCTTATGGGTTAATACAGTATGTACACCCCCACCTGACCCCTGGCCACTCCTTACCTTCTGGCCACTCCTCCCTTGTATATAAACACTCTCCACGTGCTTGTCCAGCAGTTCCAGATGTTCACCTAGAAGAGAGGAAATCAGAGGTCAGTGACCTATGATGCCTAGGGCCTAGGAAGCTTCCAGGCCTGCAATAAACACTGATTAAAGAAACAGCTTGTCTCGTGAGTAATTGGCCTAAATCCATCGCATAACATATGCATTTACAGTACTTATGAAAGAAAGGTTCTATATTGACCATATAATCACAGACTGGAAGGTCAAATCCTGAAGAGACATTTATCAGAGGCCATTAATGTCATCTAGAAGCTGAATTTAACAGAATAACAGAGTTGGAAGGGACCTTGGAGGTCTTCTAGCCCAACTCCCTGGTCAAGCAGGAGACCATGGACCATTTCAGACAAATGGCTGTCCAATCTCTTCTTTAAAACCTCACTGATAGAACAGCCATCCATTCTGCAGAAAACCTGTTTCAGTGGTTAATTGTTCTTCCGATCGGGAAATTTCTCCTTCATTCTAGGTTGATCCTCTCCTTCATCACTTTCCACCTGTTACAGCCACTTCTCTGTGAGCCCCTCCGATGTTGGAAGACTGCTATCATGTCACCCATAGTCTTTATCTTTCTTAGATATAGCCAGTTCCTGCAACCCTTCATCATATGTTTTAGTCTCCAGCCCCCTAATCATCTTGATTGTTCTTCTCTGCACCCTTTCTAGAGACTCAGCATCTTTGTTGTATTGGGCTGGCCAAAACTGGAGATAATATTCCAAAATATGCTCTTATTAAAGCAATGTGGTATGTATCTTCTTCCATTTCCTGATCTCTACACCACCACCACCGCCGCCGCCGCCGCCGCCGCCACCGCCGCCACCAAGGCATTAAAACGTGGCTGTTTCCCCTCCCCTTGGGGCAGGATGTTTTTCAGTGGACGTAGTTTTTCATCTGAACGTGTAAGCTTCCTCTGGTGTGATGCGTTTTTTTGGTTGTTGATAATGCCGATAATATTGCTTACTACCCAAAGTCATATGTCATATGGGTGGCTAGATACATTGAAATAAATAAAATTGTCTTGATTATCTAGTGATAACTTCCAAGTTATTCGCATTTTTCAAGTTTCCCATATCTCAGCTGCCACTCAAGCACTCCTCTAGGCCATGGACCACAGTAACCGACCTAGTCAAATATTCTATACGAAGGATGTGTTGTCCAAATGAAATAGAAGAATGCAAGAATGAATCCTCCTGGGAATGCATCAATACAGAAGAGATATTAGATTTTTAAGAGACACCAATTATTTTAATCAGTGCAATCTGCTGTTCCTATTGCCATATGATCAGAACAGCAAAAGCAAGAGTTCAATAGGTCTCTCACTAACCAATTATGGAAAACATGCTACTTGCCATTTCCACAATTCTTCTCAAAAAGTCCGTTCACTGGGTAAATCCACTGCATCTGACGACAGAGCTGCAACTGTTTTACCATAATGTCCTGCAAAACAGAGAAAGGCACAATAAAAAGGAAAGTCCAAGAGGTCCTTTAATATGATGAGATAATTAAATGAAGTGCTAATGTCTTTAGCTCTTTCCTGCCTTCATTAAGCTGTTGTTTTAGTAGAGTGTATTAAGAGGAAACTAAAAACCTAGCAAAATTATACTGTGTGTGTTATGTATATAACTTTGGCGGGAAATTTAAACAACAATAGGTCATTTGTGATTGGTCAGCTCCCGGCCCATCAAGGTATATAAAGGGAGCTGTTTGACTGTACCTCCAGCTGAAGTCTCACTCTAAATTCAAGAGCTGTTGTTACGCACTAGTTGCTCCTGCCTCTTCATTCCCACGACTCAACGTTGGCGACGAAGGTAGGATTGAGGCAATGAGAAGCAAGCCGGAAAAGAGCTAACAACAGCGGATTCAGCCAGGCTGACGAGCCCCGTACATGGCAGGACTACCACGATGTCTGCCTATGTACCACCAAAGCCTTTCGACCCAGCCAGAGAGAAGTGGGGGTCGTATATGACTCGGTTTGAGTGTTCCCTGGAAGTCAGCGACATGCAGGGCCTCCCCGACAACCGGAACAGAGCCCTATTCCTCAGCCACTGCGGACCGGAGGTCTTCGACATGGCTGAATCACTTTCGGAACCGACTCCGGTTCAGACTATATTGTGGGAAGCCTCGCTTAGGGCATATTACCAACAACTACGGGTAGATGGCGCTACCGTGGAGGCACAGACTGTAGTAACTCACAAAGGTGCCTTCAAATGTACCAGGCTGCATTTTGGAGTCAGCATAGCCCCCGGACTATTCCAAAGTACCATGGAGCGTCTGTTACAAGGACTGCCAGGGGTGGTGCCTTATTTTGATGATGTTCTCATCAAAGGAAGGAAGGGAAGATAAATTAGAGTAGGAGTGAGGGTATGAGAGGGAGGAAGAGAGGAGGAGGAGGAGAAAGGAAAGGAAGTAGGGAGGAGAAGAAGGGGGGGGAGAGAAAGTAAGAAGGAAAGAAAAAAGAGAAGAGGTAGGTTTGAGGAGAAAGATTGCTGTGCAATAAAAAAGATGAAAGGGAAGAAAGCCAACCCCAAACAAATATAAACATATTAAGATAAAGAATGACTTGTTAAACTTTAAAGAATGAAAGAGAACAAATATGAATAAATAGCAATAATTAGAAACACACATAGAAACATACAATGTATTTTCTTTGAACAGGGTATTTGGCCGGTTCACAAATTTAAACAGTGTTTAGTCATTTCAATTAAATTTACAATTTCTCTATTTCCTTTTTGCCATACTTATTCCTCTCCTATTTTTTTAAAAAAACCAATATTACCCTTCATCCTCTTCTCTAATCTTCATCAAATTCAATTTTCCCTTCTATTCTATATTATACCCCTTCCCATTGTCATCTATTTTTATATCCATCCTCACATTGGTTAATTATGTAATATTCCAGTTGTTGAATACAAATTCAACATTTTAATATAAATCAATTAGTTATATAATGATCTTTTTTGTATATTAATCAATATGAACATGAATATTCCAATTATTTCCATGCAATCCAAATTCTTACAAATCAATTCATTATATTTACCAATAATAACCAAATAATTTCCCCCATATATTCCTCCAAACCACAACCATTGCTGCTTTCAACGCAATATACAATTAATAGTATCTCAATTATTACAACTCCCTAGTTAAACAGAGCTTTTTTTCTTTTGTTTTTTAAAATCTTGAACTCTCCTCTTTTGCCCTAATTTTCCTATTGTTTGCAGTTTTGCACCTACCTCTTTTGGTGAGGAAAAAGAAAAAGAAATCACTCTCTGCCTCATTTTGTCACGTTGCAACAAAGACCCTGCTTTACTTTCAGTTTCGCTTTTTCAGCATAGCTAGGGGTAAAAAACTGCTCCAACACTGTTTGCACCTGGCAAAAGACCCCTGCGCAAAACAGGTGAGAGCAAATCAGCTGAGGGTTGGGAGACAAATCTAATCAATTTGTGGTAATTAACCTATGCTAAAGCTGACAGAGGCTGTTTTTTTATTTTTGCAGGCACCGGTCTACTCATTTCTTTTCTTTTAACACGCATCAGCTGTAGGGCGGCCCTTTGAAGCCCTGCGGCAAGAGTTTAAACCGTTTTTTTCCCTCTAGACATCAGCTGAGACTCAGAAGGCAGCAATAGATTGGCAGTGGGCAGGGTAAGCGACCGGCGACCTCCTGGGAACCGGTTTGGGGGCGTGGCCAGCCAATCTCATTACCGCTTCTTCGAACTATTAAATATTTTTATTACCAGTTCTTGCGATCTGCTGCGAACCGGGAGCAACCCACCACTGCCATGGATTGGGACCCCCTAACAGGTGAGCAAGAGATTCTAGGCTGTACTGGCCCAAAGGATCAAGGAAGGTCAAATCGCCCAAGAGGCCAGCAAAGAAGCAGGTTGAGTTCCAGGTCTCCATTAGGAGAAGAATGAGGAGAGACATAAGAGCAGTCTTCTAATACTTGCAGGAAAGCCTCAGGGAAGGAGGTGTTGATTCTTCGTAGTAGCTGAAGGAAGGACATGAAGCAGCAGGTGGAAGCTAATCAGAGAGAAATCCAACCCTGGAAATAAGGAGGAATTTTCTTCTGTGGAGTAAGACTCCCTTCCGCTGTAGAATTCTATGCTTTTCTCTGTGCTTTCTGCCACAATTATTGTGCTTCTCTGTTGTTCATGAACAGACAACTTCCCACATGAAGCAGAGGCCAAAGGCCACCAAGAAAGTCAGTGACCGGCCATTCCTAGTCCAAGATCAGCTGCCTTCCTTGAGTAGGTTTCTAATGTGGCCATTGTTTACTTGGTTGCTAATGAGGTTGTTAGTTTGCCCGAAAAACCACTAGCCTACAGCTGCCTAATTTTCTGTCATGCAGTAAATATTTAATTTGGCCATGGCTGTCAGAAAGCTTTTCAGAGTAAGTGTGGCTATCAGCAGCCAAGAAATTGGCGGTAAAGTCATGCTTCTGAACTCTTCTGAGTGGCTCACATCTATTTTTCTTCTCTTCACAGAACATCTGGAAAAGATGCTCAGTGGTTTCCTGTTGCATTAAGGGAGACGTTGAGGACTTTCCTGTGCCTCCTGACAGGTACCACAGCCTTCTCCTTAAATCCTGGGCATGTTGAAGCACCATTGATGGACTGTAAGAGAATCTGTAAGAGCCTCTCCCCAAGATGGCTTCCTGTCCCAAAGGGCTTGTGTGGGCAAAAGATGAGCAGGCTGACTGGCCGGTCTTAGAAAGGGGCGGCTAAGCTAAATGTTCTTTGACATGTCACCTTCTTTTTTTGCTCAGGTCTGACCAGGCACAGGAACATGGTGAGCAGCACGGCTGCTCCTCTCATGGAGACACATTTTCATCTAGAGGGGCAAGGACAATTTTGGAACATGGCCAGTGGGGATCCATGCCTCAAAACTGGATGAGGGAGCCTAACAAATTCAAGAAGAGCCCGTTGGATTCATGGGGATATGTTGCAGAGAACTTTGATTTATACATTCAAACGAACCATTATTACTTTCAGGTTTTGATAGGTGTTTGTGTCACCATCAGGAGCCCCAGGAATGAAGATGTGATGCCTGTTCACAATTAATGGAGGTATCTGGTCTCTCCTACCTCCACAGAGGGCGCGCTTCTGCACAATTATGGAGAACTCCACTGAATCGGTAAGGCCTGAACATCTCCTCCCCATGCTAATGGCCCTGTCTCTGTGGATTTGTTAATATGCCTATAAAAAGAATATTTGCACTGCTATTTTAGGATCCATTGGAGGAATCCCTTCCAGCAGAAAGCCTGGACAGCCTCCCAGGAGAGAGAGAGAGGTGGAGATTCCCTATCTATGCAGGTAGGTAACACGTTGAAGGGAGAAGGTCCCGCTGGTTCACAAGGGGCTTTGGTGGAAAAGATGGACAGGGTGAGTGACTCATCTTGGAAAGGGGAAGCTGAGCAAGCTTGATTCCTTAAACTTCTCACCTTCTACCTCTGGACAAGACTCTAACGGGAGAAGACCAGGACACAGAAGAAGAGCTCTCTCCCAATGGGGAGAAAACACCTTCCTCAGAGATAAGATTTTGGCAATGGGGCCGAAGGAGGCTATGCCATAAATCCTGATGGTGGAGGGAAGAAATTGTGTAATATTTCACCTTAACCTTAAGGCTTCCAAAGGTCCTCTTGCTGTCGGCACATAGGGGGGTTTATTGCACCCTATGCTTTAGCCATCTTATTGAGGTGCAGAGACCTTTGGATTTAGCCTCCATACTGTCATTTGCAGGACTCCATGACAGTCCTGGTGGGCTCCAGAATCAGCAGCCTGGACGATGTGGACTTCCTATCTGACCATCCGGTTGAGGAGTCTGAGGGAAGCTGGGAGGATGCTGCAGCGGCTTCTGATGCTAGCGATTCCTCCAGTCCATGGGTAAGAAAGACAAAGTGTTTTCTGATGGGGAGGGATGGAGGTCCTCTATTCACTTCTCCTAAACTGAGTGAACTGTGCTGGAGCACTCTGGGAAGTGGAGCTAGGTGACACCTGGCCCTTGGGACAAAATACGTAGGCTAACTATATGCACCCACGTGCATATAGTTTGGTGCCATTGGTTCCTTTGCCAAAAATCAACAGGGAGGGTACATGGCAGTGTACCAAATGAATGTGACCCACCCTGATTAGGCCTTTCCTTTTTGTGTGTCATCCTTTCCAGCACTTCATGCAGGGCTTTAACAGGCAAAGAGTAGAGAGCCTGCTTTTCTGCAGTCGAGCTGGGCTGGAAGTGAGGATTGCTTTTTAAATCCAGAGATTATGCAGCAGGAGAAGCATTGTTTTGATCAGGGATCCCTGTTAGGATATGGTGTGAGCCTAACAGGTTGTCCAGGCAATATATGTGTTCTGTGACTTTAACATGAATATGTATAATATGACTTTAAATTTTACTGCTGTATCATTGTAATGCTGAGTCATGCTGTAATTAGATAATCCCAACTTGTAAACATATTTAAGAAGGGAACTGTAATGTAGTCAGTTGATGACATGCTACCATTGTGGGTAGATTTGCTACCATTCTGCTATCATCGTTGATGGATCTGCTACCATCGTGGTTTGTTACCAGAGTGGACTTGTTATTCTAACCAACTACTGTTTGTATTGTAAGAAGATTTTTGTAAAACTTGACTGATTTAACTGGCAAAGTCTTGGATCGTTGAAAAACTATGAGATTGTTTTTTCACTATAAGGTAAACTTTTGATAAATCAGTTTGCACGGATCTTATTCATTGCTCTCAGAAACGTTTTCTCTGTGTTCTATACTCTGCTGGTTGGTAACACGACAATATCCTTAACAATCCCCATTCAATAGGCCCTCTTTTAGGAATGCTGAGTTTCTTTTGCCCCGATGCCTAAAGAGGAACCATTGTCATTCACGGGATTCTCCCAAAGAAGCGGAAGTCACCCTAGAAGGTCTCAGCAGCCTGGAAGAGGACTCCCTGGACTCCACTCTCTAATTCAAAGAGGTATCTGTTTCAGATTCTTCATGGATCACCGCATTGTCATGTCGAAAAGTCTTGTGCAGTTCAATGACGCAGTGAGCCATGCTCTGCAGGGTTACTCAAGGCAGACAGTTCATAGTGGAGGGTCCTAACACAAGGTGACCCAGTGGAGAAGCAAGTGGCAACCCTCTCCAGTATCCTTACTAAGAAAACCCAAAGAAAGGTATCAGAAGGATACAAGCCATGATGCCAGAAAACGACGGTCTCAGATTGGAAGGTGCCTAATCCGCTAACTGGGAGGACCAGAGGGGAATTATAAGAAACTCCAGAAAGAGCCGAATTCTGCAATTATCTGAGCACAGGTAGGGCAGGGAGAAGGCGGGAGCAGTGAAGTTCAGTCCGATTACTTGTGAGACGTAAATCTCGCCCTTCTTGATGGGCTGCACCAGAAGTTGGCTACTTAGCACAACAGACAGACGGGGCAGATGCTGTGAACCTGCTCCTGAGCAGGGGGTGGACTAGAAGACCTCCACGGTCCCCTCCAACTCTGTTATTCTGTCTGCCTATAGGACGGCTTCAGCAAGGGAGGTATGGAGATGGAGGGCAGAATCACCCCCACCTACAAAGCCCTGCACGGAGCTTCTTTTCCCTGGATGGGGATGGATGGATGTCTTTTTGTTGTTTTTCTTCTTGTTATTGTTGCTGCTGATCTTGTTCTTGTTCTGAGATTTTTTCAATTTGTTATCATTTTATCTATATTGTTAATGCTAAAAAATAAAAGGAACACTTAAATAAAGTTGTTCATTGGCCACAATTATTTTCCTTTAGCTATCAGTGTAGCATTCAGTGGGTAGAATGATAAATAATTGTATAACATCGTATACAATAAAACTACCAAAACACTTTATATACACTAATTTATATTTAGGCCTATTGTCATTTCACTTTTCTTAGGGACAGGTTGAACTTTAGAACCTATAACTCTCAATGACGGAGAGCAGCTACTATATTAGATAATTAGATAAATGGCAAAAACGTTGGGATAGGAATTGTCAACTGACAATGGCTACTGCATATAAGGAAAACCTTTATAAAATGTTTTATAGGTGGCAATTGCCACCGGCAAGGCTAGCAAAAATGTTCAACACCATGTCCGCCAAATGTTGAAAATGCAATCAGACTCTAGGTACTTATTATCGTATGTGGTGGACAGGTAGGAAAGGAAGAAAATATTGGATGAAAATACATATATGGTTGGAAAAGATGACTAAGCAGCATATTGATTTAAAACCAGAAATATTTTTGTTAGATATAATACCCAAAAACTATGACATATTGGAAAAATGAGAACATCCCATCTGATGAAAATATAATTTAGAAAATACTGGATTGTGCAGAGATGGATAGATTGACATTGAAAATCAAAGATAAAGGAGATTTAGAGTATTATTTCATGTGAAATAGGTTTTTCTCAATGGTTAGAGATGAGAGGTAGACATTAGATGAAGAAAGAACATTACTATATTCAAGTAAAATATGAATGTGGTTTATAGCTATAAGTAAGCTAATATCAATAGATAACTTGGCATGAAGAATTTCCATGCATGGCGATTTCAATTAAACTGTAAACAAAATTTCTACTGCAAATGAATGGCAATGTAGGATATTTTGCTTCAATCTTGTCCTCTCAGGAACCTTATTAATTGGTAGTACATTTTCAATTGAAAATGGTTGCTTCAAGTTTACTAAGAACTGAGAACATAAGAGGACCACAAAAGTTCACTCTTTTGCATTACTCACAATTGTTTCCCAGAAACTCAGGAATATAATTTGTTTTTCTTTGGGTGTAGGCTATGCACCGAGCTGAAATTTTTTTTTCCTTAGGCTCTCCGGCACTTGAGAAATCATTAAATAATGATCCGAAGATGTAAAAAACTGAACTCAGTACCCTCTGAATGAAAATATGTTCTGCCACTTCTTTTCTTAAATGGAGCCTGCAGAACTTCTGAAGGCAAATCATTCCAGTGGTAAATAGTCCTAGCTGTTAGGAAGTTTCTCCTTAGTTCTAGGTTCCCCCCCTCCTTGATTAGTTTCCATCCATTGTTCCTTGTCTTGAAGGGCTGCCACAGAGAAGAGGGTGTTGATCCTCCAAAGCAGCTGAGGGAAGGACACGGAGCAGCGGATGGAAGCTCATCAGAGAGAGATCCAACCCTGGAAATAAGGAGGAATTTCCTCACACTGACAACCGTTAAGCAGTGGAACAGTTTGTTTCCAAGACTTCTTTGTGCTCCATTGTTGAGATTGTCAAGAAAAAATTGGGCAATCATTTATCTGAGATGGCAGGAGGAGCCCTTCCTTGGGCAGGGACTTAGACTAAAAGTCGCTTCCTCCCTAGGGTGCCATGATTCCCTCTGTGCTTTGTGCCACAATGATGGTGCTTCTACGTTGTTCGTGAACAGACCACTTCCCACATGAAACCCAGAGGCCAAAGGCTCCCGAGGGAGTCAGCCATCAGCCACTCCTAGACCCAGCTGAGCTGCCATTCTGATGTAGGTATAAAAAATGGCTATTGTTTAACTGTTGCCGAGGGAACGAATTGCCCTGAAAAACCACCAGCCACTGCACAGCTGCTCATTCTCCCTTCGTGCAGTGATCGTACAAGCACTTCGTTGGTCATGGCTGTGAGAAGGTTTTTGAGGGTAAGTGTGGCCATCTCAGCTGCCAGGAAACTGGTAGCGGGGGAGAAAGTCAACTCAGTTCTGACTGACAGCTGTCTATTTCTCTTCTCTTTACAGAACATCTGGAAAAGGTGCGAACACCTTTTCTGTTGCCGGAAGAGCAACACGGAAGACCTTCCTGTGCCTCCTGACAGGTACCACCCTCTTCTCCTTAAACCCTGGGTATGGTGGGGCAACACGGATGGGCTGCAGAGTTTCAGGGGCAAAAAGATGGGCAGGCTTACTGGCTAGGTTGAGAAAGGAGAGGGTCAGCTAGATGTATCTTCTTTGACATGTCACCTTCTTCTTCTTTTGGTCAGGACCGAAGAGGCACAGGAAGCGGATGACCAGCAGGGAGAATGGGAGACACATTTTCATGTGTCTGATGGAGACGTCTCTTCCTTGCCTGGGGTAAGGATGCTTCAGCAACGTGGGCAGTGGGGGTTCATTCTTCAAACCCGGGCAGGTTAAGGGAAGAATTCCCCCTTGGTGGGAACCTGGCCAGCCGAGAAAACTGAAGAAGATCGCCTTGTTTCATACCTTCAATGAATGAATTGTTAATTGCAGGTTGTGATGGGTGGTCCTGCCACCGCCCGGAGTCCCAGGAAGGAAGATATCCGGCCCGTTCTCATTTCAAGGAGGTTAGTGTTCTCAGCTGAGGGATTCTGAGGAGAAGGGCTAGAAGAAAGGTTTGGAGAGGGGAAGCATCACTCCCCTCTGCCCGTACTTTTACTAAAAGAAGACTGACTCAAGCCCTTCGTTCTCTCCCCAGAAATGAGAGGACACCGAAGTGGACACCGCGGCTGACTACAATTTGGGAGACCTGCACTGAGTCGGTAAGGCCAGAGCAGCTCCTCCCTCTGGTAATGGCAGATGCCCTGTCTCTGTGCATTTGTTATCATGCCAATAGACCGAATACTTGCATTCTTATTTCAGGATCCATCGGGCGTGGAGGAGGGAGGTGCAGGAGGAGACAGTGCCTGTCTTTCAGGGTAGGTAACACTTTCGAGGGTGAAACTTTAGCAGAAGGGAGGCATCTTTGCCTCTGCCTCTGCTAAAGGAAGAAGGACTCGGCAATTTCACCGCCAGGCCAAGCCCCTTAGCAGGCCAGCTGGAAGGGTTCTTAGAGCCTCCACATGACCCCTCTTTCAAAAGGGCCATGGCTACTTTTGATCTTTGGCCTCTTCGTTTTCTCCCCCCAGAGAGGAAAGGCAAGAGCACTGGAGGTCGCGGCTGTCCACCAGTTTGGAGGCCTGCACTGAGTTGGTAAGTCCTGGACAGATCTTCCCCATCTGAAAAGAAGTCCTGTCTCTGTGGATTTCTTGGTATGCCAAGAGACGGCATCTTTGGCTTTTGATTTCAGGAACCACAAGACCAACCGGTGCAGGCGGAGATCTCTCCTGAGCTTTTTGAGACGTCTTCAGAGGTAAGAAAGTTTTGGCTATGGGAAGTGGGAGAAATTGGGCTATAGAGCCTTCTAAGCTTAAGGCTTGGAAAGGCTCTCTTGCTGTTGGCCCATAGAGCCATAGGAATCTTATTGGGACACAGAAAGTTTAGCAACCCTCCTGTCATTTGCAGGATTCGCTGACAGTCCTGGCGGGCTCCAGGACCAGCAGCCTCTGGGACGTGGACTCCCTCGCTGACCTTCTGGAGGAGGAATCTGAGGACAGCTGGGACCAGGATGCGGAGGCTTCTTCCAGTCCATGGGTAAGAAAGACAAAGGGTTTTCGATTGGGAGGTCTGGTGGGATGGCTTCCTTTGCTACAAAGTAGCAGAGACTGGTGTCCTAAATGGGAAATGGGATCCCCATTCAATAGGCCCTCTTTTAGGAATTCTGTTTTTTTTTCCTCTGATGGCTAAAGAGGAATGACTGTCATTCACAGGATTCTCCAGAGGAAGTGGAAGACACCCTGGAGGATCTCAGTAGCCTGGAAGAGGACATCCTGGACACCCTGGAACGTCTTCTTCAATGAGAAGAGGTATCTATTTTACCTTCTTCACGGGTCAATGCCTTGCCTTGCGAAGCTCAAAGAAGCAATGAGCTATGCTGTGCAGGGCCAGTTAGGTCAGATAGGTCATAGTCGAGGGTGCTTACACAACATGGCCAGCACCCTCGAAGGAAATGGCAACCCTCTCCGGTATCCTTAGTAAGAAAACCCCAGGAAAAATATCTAAGGGCTACGATGCCAGAAGATGAGCCCCTCAGATTGGAAGAGTGGAGGGCAATTACAAGTAGCTCCAGAAAGAGCAAAGTGGACCTAACGATAGCCTTTGATTCCTCACTCAGATGCTTCCTCAGATTCGTCTCCAGAGGTCAGCTTGAAGGTGGAGGAGGAACCAGCACCAGCCACCTCAGGAGGTGAGTTGGTCAATAGCTCTGAGTAGCCTGCTGAGAGTGATTTGGCTGAAATAACAGCTGGAAGGTGATGCTGGGAACGTGTTCATGGGAAGGGGGTTGGACTAGAAGACCTCCAAGGTCCCTTCAAACTCTATTATTCTGTCTGCCTATAGGATGGCTTCAGCAACGTAGAGTATTGGTGTCGTCCGCCACCAACCTGCGGAGCTGGCAGCGGAGTCCGACAGTGAGGAGGCTGAGGAAGAACACGGGCCAGTCCAGGAGGCTGGGGAAAGCCCGGATCTTTACAACTGCTTCGCAACGGGATCGCCAAGAAGTGACGAGGACAATCGGCGCCGGGGCCTGCCCCAAGACCACAGATAACGTGGTCGGGAAATGCCCTGAGCCCTATCTAGGGGAGACCCTGGGTCAGGTGCGCAACAACACGAGGGGACGTGGAGCCCCAACCCTCCTGCCACTTAACCTTGGCGGCAAAAGTATTCTTGTCAATAGTCTGCAGGGGACTCCGGCTTACACATTGGTTGACTCTGGAGCTACAACTAACTTTATGGACATGGGGTTTGCAGTCACTCAGTGTCCAGTGCATCCTACCGTGTTTGTGGAGACCATTGATGGCCTGGTGCTTCTGTCTGGGCCTATTAACGGCCACACTCACCCTTGTACCTGACCATCGGGTCTCATGAGGACGCTATTCAGTTTTATTTTACCTCCGGCCTACATTTTCTCGTGGTTTTGGGCTTGGCTTGGCTCAGGAAATACGACTCACAGATCTATTGGTCCCAGAACTTCATCTCTTTTCTGAGCTGGCAATGGGTGGACCTCATCTGCCAAGTCTGCGCAGGCCAGGTGCTGGGTCCAACTGGGGTGTCCTTGCCTTCCAACCTCAAGGACTTTGAGGATGTTTTCAGCGAGCAGGACCAATTGCCCCCGCACCAACCATAAGACTACCCCATTGTTTTGATTCTGGATGCTCCATTCCCAGTGTGGCGTTTGTATTCAATGTTGGAACCTGAATTGGCTGCATCATGGGACTTTATGGACAAAAACCTTTTATCTGGCCCTCATCGTTGCCACTGTCCGCCCCAGTCCTGTTCGTGAAAAAGAAGACTGGAGACTTGTGGCTTTGTTGCAACTACCGCAAGTTAAATGCCATCACAATGTGCACCCAGTATCCTCTGCTCCTTATTCCTGAACTCTTGGAACGGCTTTTAGAGGCTGCTGTGTTCACTAAATTGACTTGCGAGGAGTTTATAATCTTGTTTGGATCGTCCCAGGGATGAATGGAAGACGGCGTTTGGCACTCATTCTGGACATTTTGAGCATACGGTCATGCCGTTTGGGCTGACCAATGCTCCTGCCACCTTCCAACATTTCATGAATGACATTTTTAGGGACCTCTTGGACAAGTTTGTTGTATTTAGAGTTTATTTAGTTTATCTACTCTCCTTCCCGGGAGAACCACCAACAGCATCTCCCCCTGCTCCGGCAACATCTTCGGGAGTATCATCTGTATGCTATACTAGAGAAATGCCAGTTTTTCCAGTCCACTGTTGAGTTCCTGGGCACTGAATCCCTCCCGAGGGCATTGCCATGGAGTCGAGCAAGCTGGAGTCTTTGCGTAGTTGGCAAGCGCCTTGGTGAGTGAAGGATATCCAGTGGCTCCTCGGGTTCGCCAACTACTATTGGACCTTTATCCCCGGCTTTGCTGCCTGGACCACGCCCATCACTTGGCTTCTGCAGAAAAAGGCCCCGTTCCGGGAGGTTACCCCCGAGCAGCAGGCATTCCAGGCCTTGAAACAGGCCTTCATGAAGGAGCCTATCTTGAAGCATCCTGACCACCACTGTCTGTTTGGGGTAGAAGCAGATGCATCGGGTGTTGCTATTGCTGCGGTGTTGCTACAGGCTTGCACCGCAGGCGGTACCCTCTTCCCTTGCACATATTTTTCACGGAAGCTCAACCCTTCCAAGTACAATTACAGCATCTGGGAGAAGATGGTACTGGCCATTAAGATGACGTTTGAGATCTGGAGACATCTTCTGGAGAGGGCCTGGCATCAAATGGAAGTCCGGACAGACCATAAAAACTTGTACTTACTACAGACAGCCCGGAAACTGAACCAACAGTAGATTCGGTGGTCCCTCTTCCTTGCCAGGTTCAATTTCTGCATTACCTGCATCCTTAGTGGTCGCAACCAAACGGTGGATGCGCTCTAGTGGAAACCAGAGTAGTCCCACATCAAAAACCTGCTTCTGCTCCTGACAGTGTTGCCTGTAGTGTCTTTCTCTGTGGTTTAGGAACCAGTGGATTTATGGGGTCAGATACGGGAAGCGCAGCATCATGATTCCCACGTGAAGAATGGAAGGAAGGGATAGGGCCCGCCTCTCCAAGGACGTTTTATGTGGAACGCTTGCGGTACCGAGACAGGCTCTACGTGCTGGTGGGGCCGCTCTGGGGACTTATCTTGCCGCAGTGCCATGTTAATCCTGTGACGGGGCACTTTGGCCTCTTTAAGACACTGAATCTAGTTTCTTGCCCTTTTGGTGGCCCCGATTGAGACACGATGTCCAGGCTTATGTCACATCTTGTGTTCACTGCTGAAAGGCCAGGTCGGCAACCAGAGCCCCTTCAGGGCTGTTCCAGCCATTGCCAACACCAGAGAGAACCTAGGGTGCCATTTCCATGGACTTCTTGACAGAATTAACTCCATCTTCCGGATTCATGACAGTGTTCGTGGTGGGCGACGTGCTGACGAAGATGGCACATTTCAATCCATGTTGGGGTTTACCAACGGCTCACGTCACCACCCACATGTTTATCCAACATGCCTTCCGGCTGCATGGCCTACCTGATATGGTCGTTTCGGATAGAGATGCTCAATTTACTGCCGTGTTTTGGAAAGGGCTGATGACAGCCTTTGATGTGAAAATGTGCCTGTCATCGGCACATCATCCGGATACCGACGTTGGGTCTGAGAAAGTTATTGACATTCTGGAACAATACCTGCGCTGACCTCCAAGCTCCAAGTTGTTTTGAGAACCTGGCTTCTCCATTACTTTTGCTTGCCAGAAGGACGCAAAAGCTCATCACATGACCCTCGGAGAGTGCAACCGTCATAAAGATGAGTCAGTTGCCAAGTGTCTGAATATAGATCACGTGACCGTGGGGATGATGCGATGGTCATTAAATATGAAAAATGGTCATAAGTCCATTTTTTCAATGGTGTTCTAATTTTGAACTGTTGAAACTCGAGAATCACCTGTACTTTCTGCAGCATCAAGCGGTGTATTGTCAATAAGAGGTGGAATTTTGTTCAGCGACTTCAGGCAGATCTGTCCTTGGAACATCCTGATGGTCGGAACAGAAAGCAAGTAGAACTGCTAGGCTGGCATAAACTTTGTATTCTACCGGAAAGGAGTTTTACAGACCAATACTCAGCTTACAGTATCTAACAGGCTATAATTTCATGCACGTGATGCTAAGTTTTTGCTACAATACATACGCCAGCATAATACTGTATATAATAACATACACAAATGAGACAACTAAAATGGCAGGGAAAGTGCATGTCTTAACCTGGCACGAAGAATTTCCATGCATGGCCATTTCAATTGAACTGTAAACAAAAAATTTACCACAAGTGAATGGCAACGTAGCATACCTTGCTTGGATATGTCATGAGTTCCTGGGCAGACCCTAACTTCCAAACTGGTAACTCAGGGGTTACCTACCCTAGGCAAGCCTACCTCCCCTTCTTTTGTTCTCCCCTTACCTGTAGTTCCACCTCCAGGGTACTTAAGGCCTCCTGACGTAGACACCGGCCTTGTTCCTGAAGATACCTGTAAGAAAGCAGACAAGCATTAATAAAGATATCCTTGATGAACCAATCCATGTGTCTTCATAAGTTATTGGGCCCAAACGCGATCCAAGATAACAAAATGGTAGCAGTCGATGGTTGGGCAACCCAATAACGAGAAGATATGCCAGAAAAGAATCACAAGACAGAGGAGAGAAAAAAGGCACAAACAAGATCAGAAACAAAGAGGCTGGAAAAACAACAGCCCGCACTCGAAGACATGGCAGCAAAAACGACGTCGGAAGACGAAAGAGAAAATAGCCCCGAAATCTACTCATCGGACAATGAGCAGGGGCCGGATGACCTGAGCGGGGAAGAGCCCGAACGAGCAGACATCAGCAGGCTCAGACGCGAAATGCTGAGCCTACTGGAAACCCCCGCCACAGATGAAGACCTCGTGGCCAGCATCAGCAACCTCATCTGAAGCCGGGACGAGGCCAGAAGGAGCCAAAGCGGGACGGCCGGACACAAGCCCGGTAAACCCCCCCCCTGAACAATTGCTACCTGAAAAGCGAGGGAGGCGCTGCCGCACCAATCCTGGAGTGGTGCCCATCTTTAAACACGTGGCCAAAAAAGACGGCCGACCTCCAAAACATTAAATTTGAATATGCAAAATGGCTGGCCAATGAGATGCCGGAACCCCAAAAACTACAATATGGGGGCGATTCCACGGACGAAAGTGAGGAATCACCCCCCGAAGACACCTCTACCGAGCGGCAGGTGGAAAAAGCGATAAAAAAGCTCACCGCCGCCTTTGGGCCTAAAATGAGAATTCTAAAGGGGCCCCCCAAGACGCCCAAAAAACCCAAGGGGGAAGGGAGAAGACCCCCCAACTTCCTACCGAGGGACGCGGACGCCGCTGGGGACCCACCGACGCTGCAGCGCCACCCGGCCGCGGTACGACACCCCACTCCCAAGCCACGCCTGCCGGAAAGGGTCGAATGGAGAGGATACTCACCGCCACCATCAGGACCGCCGCAGACGGGAACCAGGGGTCAGCCAGCAGAGAGAGCAGCCCTCCCGGACCACCGCTGGACATCTGGAGCCGGAGCAGAGGCCTACCCATCCTGGAGAAGCGGCCTCACCGGAGCAGTGACGAGAGGATCCTTCCCCAACGAAGCCACGACAGGAATGGACTCTGCGCATGCGCAGAAAATCCTGTGGCCCAAGAAAGAAAGAAAAATGCAAGGAGGGATTTTTAAATTACCTACCAGCGTTCCTGAGCCATTCTGCTGCTATCAGCACGTCAAACACCATGGACAGCAACAGCCAGCTGTGAGTAACACACAAAATAACACAGGGAACTTACCAAATGGGTTCCCTGCACTAAAAATGGAGGGATCAAACCTAATGGAGTGGTATCAACAATTCCAAGTCATCCTCTTAAAGGAAAATATGATGTTTTTCATCACTGATCCACCAGATAGACCCTGGACTTTTGAGATGGACTTCATGCACCACAAAGCGTTTTATCTGCTGATTTCCAGCATATCACCCACCATCTATTATAGTATTGAAAATGACTTAACTGTATTTGATATTGTTCAAAAAATGTTTGGTTACTTTTATAGTGACAGTGTAGCCACCACCACAAAAATCTCCAAAGACTTCTACTCAGCCAGAATCAAACCTGGGGTGTCAATGGGGGAACATTTGATGGAATTAAATGCAGCTAGGGCAGAACTACAACTGAGGGGGGAAATTGTCTCCGAACAAACAATGAAAAGCATTATACTTAACTCACTAGACCCTTCCTGGCAAACATTCCTCACACATCTAAACATCCTCAGCCTAGGGCACATGACAGTAGATAGCCTCTCCAACCTCCTGATTGCAGAAGACAATCACAGAAAAGGCCAACAAATAACTCACAGAGAACACAGACAGACACGGAGGGTAGCCTTTACAGACAACTCTTGAGATTCCACAGAATGTTACAACTGCGGATTAAGGAGACACTAGAGACGAGACTGCACCAAGGGCAACAGAGATCGAAGTAAACACGAACAATGCAGTAGACACCCAGAAAGGCGCCACCACGATAACAGAATTAAGCGCAGAGACTCACCTAGGCCCTGGGAGAGAAAGGGGAAGAGGGACAGTTCAAGGGATAGCCAGGACGGGTCGTTGTGCAGGGTAGGGGGGCCCACACACGAAACCCCACAAGACAGCAAACCAGGCGGAGAGGGATAATGGTGGCTCATCGACTCCGGAGCCACCAACCACACCACATGCGACAGGGAGCTCCTCTCTTCCTTCACAAAGGAAGACTACCTAATTAAAGTAGCAAACCAAAGTGATGTAAGGGTAACAGGGAAAGGCAACGTAGTACTCCCCAACATGGGCAGAATAGAGGGAGTATTACTAGTACCTGAGATACCCCACAACATACTTGCCTCCCTGAAACTCAGCAAGGAAGCAGGGATAGAGATCAGCATCAAGGAGGGAGGAATCACCATGGCCAGGGATAATAAAACCATTGGGAAAATCACAGTCAGAGGGAGGCTGCCTTATTTTCATGCAACCAAAGCTGACTCACATAACGAAGATACCGACACGGGAGGTGAAACAAAAGGGGGCAAATCCAAGGGCAATGAGAAACAAGAAAGAGAGGATGCACACCCTCACAAGGGAGGCACACAAGGCACAGGGAAGATCAATTTAGGGAAGCCCCTCCACGATGAGTTCGCACATCTGCTCCACCGCAGACTAGGGCACGCCAGCTTCCCAGTTATCCAAAAGGTTGCCAGTTGTACTGAGGAATCCAAAATAAAGAACTGTGAAACTTACTTGGACTGCTCTGTATGTAAATGCGCTAAGCTCAAGGTGGCCCCCAGGTCCAAAAAGGCCACACGCTCTACACATTTGAAATGGTACACATGGACCTCGTAGGCCCCCTGAAGCCGTCCATAAAGTATGGCAAGAGGTTCTTCCTAACCATAGTGGACGATTACAGTCGTTACGGCTTCGTATATACACGAAGACACAAAAATGAGACTTACCAGAAATTCAAAGAATTCTATAAACAGGTAGAAATACAACACGACACAAAAATAAAGAAAATAATGACAGATAGAGGATCAGAATTCCTATCTGGAGACTTCTCACATTGGTTGAAGTCAAAGGGTGTTCTGCATTTTACATCTTCGCCTTTCTCAGCTTTTCAGAATCGGGGGGGCAGAACGAAAAAATTCCACCCTGCAGACAATGATGAGATGCGTCCTCGAGGACGCTGGACTAGGCCAACACTACTGGACCGAAGCCCTAGTCTACTCTAACTACACCATCAACAGGCTCTGGTCCACTGTACTAGACAAGACACCTTATGAAGTCACGTACAACAAAAAACCACAGATATCTCACCTGCACATTTTTGGGGTCACTGCAGACGTACACATACCAAAATAACTATGCAGAAAGGAAGACAAGATATCTAAATGACTCAGATTCATGGGCTATGAGCCAAGCACAAAGGGATTCAGGTTCATAGATAGTAATAATAGATTCATCATCTCCAGAACTACCACATTCCACAAACAGGCAAACTGGTCAAGAATATACCTGAATAAACTACAACACCAGATAGAAGCCAATCACAACAAGCAAGGCAAAAGTGATCACCCCGACACAGACTACACACACACAAGGGAAGAGAAATCAGAACAACAGGGAGGCAAAAACACAACACAGAAGTCAAGCCAAAATAAACAGAAGGTAGACTCACTCACCAACAGAGAAGCGAGGTACATGCACGACATGGAGACCCTACCAGGTAGGCCAGTCAGGGCCAATAGAAACCAAATGCCCAAGAGACTCAATGACTACGTCATGCACCTACAATCCAGCCCCATCACCCCCGAAACATACGATGACGCCGACTGGGCCGGTGACACAAAGAGCAGGAAAAGTACCTCAGGGTACATCTTCTTCCTGAATGACTGTCCCGTATACTGGTACACGGTAAGCAGAATCTCGTGGCCACATCCACCACTGAGGCTGAATACATATGCTTATCCAAGGCCATAACCAGCCTCATATGGTTCGACGAGCTACTCACCAATATCTGGGCAGAACCCACACACCCCATTCACATATTTGAGGATAACAAGGCAGCCATAGAAATATCCACCTCAGATGCTATAGGTCATAGGTCTAGGCATATAGACATCAAACATAAACACGTGAGACAATTCCATAAGTCAGGATTCATCACCATCATACACTGTGACACAGAACACCAGACAGAAGACATACTCACAAAGCCTCTACAACACAAGCAACATTCATACCTTACATCTAGGCTTTGTGTCACACCCGTAAACCCACATCAATCAGGGCCAATCAACCTCAGGGGTGGGCATTTAGAGGGGGATTTGTCACGAGTAAATGCCCTCCCTGGGCAGGCCCTAACTTCCAAACTGGTAACTCAGGGGTTAACTATCCTAGGCAAGCCCACCTCCCCTTCTTTTGTTCTCCCCTTACCTGTAGCTCCACCTCCAGGGTACTTAAGGCCTCCTCACATAGACACCGGCCTTGTTCCTGAAGATACCTGTAAGAAAGCAGACAAGCATTAAAAAAGATATCCTTGATGAACCAATCCATGTGTCTTCATAAGTTATTGGGCCCAAACTCGATCCAAGGTAACAGGATATTGTGCTCTCAGGAATCTTGTTAATTGGTACATTTTCAATTGAAAAGGAAAAGTTGATTTACGTTTACTAAGAATTGAGAATATAAGAGGACCATGAAAGTTCATTCTTCTGCTTTACTCACAATAGTTTCTCAGAAACTCAAAATTGTCTCCACTCTTCTTTGTTCCTCAGGATCACCATCTAAATGGGAAAGAAATTCCTATTTAATTCCTCGGTCTGATGGTCCACCAGACTGATCTTCTCTATTAGGAATCATAAACCCATCTGTTGAAATAGCGCCCCCCCAAAATGTTATTGGCACATGCTCACTATAAATCGTTTCTATCTAGCTAGGGCAATTCTGAGGCCAATTCATACCTTTTTTTCTTCCCCACTTCCTTATTAAAAGCAATTTGGGGGATTATTTATTATATATTCAAGGAGCAATGATGATGTTTTTCAATAAATGTCTTAAACAAAATAACTAACCTGGATCCTTTCTTGGAATATGCTGTCAGAGTAAATGCCTAACTGTGCCTATACCTTCAAACCCAGCCCCTTATGGGTTAATACAGTATGTACACCCCCACCTGACCCCTGGCCACTTCTTACCTTCTGGCCACTCCTCCCTTGTATATAAACACTCTCCACGTGCTTGTCCAGCAGTTCCAGATGTTCACCTAGAAGAGAGGAGATCAGAGGTCAGTGACCTATGATGCCTAGGGCCTAGGAAGCTTCCAGGCCTGCAATAAACACTGATTAAAGAAACAGCTTGTCTCGTGAGTAATTGGGCTAAATCTATCGCATAACAAATGGTAGCCGAGGATGGTTTGCCCATAACTCACTGGTGATGCCCCAACCAAGCAACCTACCCAAGGAAACAGATAGAGTACAAACGAGGGCACTCACCAAGAAGATGGCTGAGCTTCAAGCGTCCAAGGATCCTACAGCAGAGGAGAATCCAGCAGACATCGAGCTGTACTCCAGCGAAGGCTCCTACTCTGATGAGGAGAGGTCACCAGAGAAAGGTACCAACCTAGGAAGAAAAACAGCACAAAGAGTAAATAAATTCAAGCTATGCATCCTGAAGCTGATGGAAACAAATGACAACGAGAGAAGCCTCATCGCGAACCTGCAAAGCCTCTTCGAGCAGCAAGGCGCAGCAATCGAGGCCCCAGAGACAACAAACGAGGAGGTGGCACGAGGAAGAGGTAGGCCAGCCCAGCCAGATGACCACGAGGTGGCCGAATCCTCTTTCGCGCCCTTTCACCGGCGGCCATCTTGGAATGACCACCAGCCAATGGGGAGCCAGGATTCAAACTCTCTGGCGCGAAAAGGCCCCGATCCAGAAAAAGGCCGGGAACAACCAGAGAGCAATCCAAAAAGAAAAACAAACGCAGAAGAGAGATCGCCTACCGATCTCGAGATCCAAAACGCCATCAAAACGCTGACCGCGGCTTTTGGCTCCGCTTTCGAGCCCCCCGCGGCAGCCAGAAAACAAAAGAAAAAATCCTGCACCCAAGAGAGCACCAGAGCCAGCCTCGATGAGCTGGCTGACCCTCAACCACCCGAGGAAGCCACCCACACCGAACGCGAACGCCGAGACTAGTTCGCCTGCAAAAATTACAAACCGCAGGATTCGAACCCAGGACCTGCCGCACCAAGGACGCGAGGACGAGGGGCAAGGAGAAGGACCGACTACTCACCTCCTCCACGATCTCCGCCTGGCTTCTCCACCCGACCAAGGACCCAGGACCATGGGCAGAGGACCGGACCCGCCGCCATCGCCGCCACAGCCGCCGTGCCGCCGGAGACGAGGAATCCTCGACTTACGACCGCAGCGCCGCCGAACGCCGACCGTCCTCCACCCACGACCGGTTCGCCTCCTCACCTTCTTCCCTTCTTTTCCGGAGATCCATCCGTTCAGCAGTGGTGTCCGCCGCCCAGAGGGAGCACCGGACTCTCCAGGGGTGAGTCCAGCCCTCCACCGGTAGGCCTAGGCCTAGGCCCAGGAGCAGCAGCAGCAGGAACCTTCCTCCATGGCTTCCAGCGCGAAATGGCCTTCGCGCATGCTCAGTAGCAGCCTGCAGCAAGAGAAAGAAGAAACATAGAGATAGGTCAGTACAGACTCGCAACAGACGTTCCAAAGCCATATTGCGAGTTCAGTCATGACCTGGACCATGGACAGCAATCCACTGTAAGTAATAACAGTGGACATGTGGGGACTGCTTGTACAAATATGCTAAAGCTACAGTTAGATGGGGGTAATATTATAGATTGGAGCCAGCATCTACAGATTGCCTTTATGAAGGAAAATGCCTTATTTTTAATTCAGAGACCACCTCAAAAGCCTTGGTCTCTGGAGATTGATAACCTACACCACAAGGCATTCTGCATCATGATAGCCACCATTCCCCCCACAATGTACCCTAGCATTAATGATGACCTCACAGTGTCTGAAATTTTACAACTGTTATATGGTATGTTTTACAGCCAGTGCAGGGCTACCACCACAAAGATATCTAGAGAGTTCCATTCTGCCAGGCACAGACAAGGGGTACCCATGAGTGAGCATATACTCAAATTAAACGCAGCCAGGGCAGAACTCATGCAAAGGGGGGAAATTATCACCGAAGAGAGCATGAAGAGCGTCATAATAAATTCACTAGACAGCAGCTGGGACCACTTCGTGCTACAACTAGACAGCCTTTACCTACCTCACCTCACGCTAGGCGCACTAACCAACAAACTCATAGCCGAAGACAACCTAAGAAGGGACAGACACGCTGTCAGAGGGGAACACAGACCAATCAGAAAAGTAGAGTTCCAAGACAGAGCAGGGAACGCCCCAGGGTGCTACTCCTGCGGGTCCAAGAACCACATAAAAAGGGATTGCCCCAGGAGCAGCAGGGATAGGAGGCGCACTGAACACAGAGGGGGGCGATCACCTGAGCGCAGATACTCAAGGGAGAGGGTGGACCCCCAACCCTAGAAAGCAACACGGACGCAGGGACAGCTCTAGGGACAGTAGCTCCCACATACAGATTTAGACCTGGCCACTCCAACTCCATGCACGAGATGGACCAAAACACATGGCTCCTAGACACAGGAGCCTCACATCACACTACACACAACTCAACACTTGTAGAACCACTCAGCAAGACAATCACGAACTCAAGGTGGCCAATCAAAACAGGGTTCAAGCACAGGGAAAGGGAGACACTCACATACCACACATAGGGAAAATAGAGGGGGTATTATACATACCCGAAATACCCCTTAACGTACTAGCTGTCAACAGACTAACCCAAGACACAGACCTAGAGGTAACACAATCCCTGGACTCCACTCTCTAATTCAAAGAGGTATCTGTTTCAGATTCTTCATGGATCACCGCATTGTCATGTCGAAAAGTCTTGTGCAGTTCAATGACGCAGTGAGCCATGCTCTGCAGGGTTACTCAAGGCAGACAGTTCATAGTGGAGGGTCCTAACACAAGGTGACCCAGTGGAGAAGCAAGTGGCAACCCTCTCCAGTATCCTTACTAAGAAAACCCAATGAAAGGTATCAAAAGGATACAAGCCATGATGCCAGAAAACGACGGTCTCAGATTGGAAGGTGCCTAATCCGCTAACTGGGAAGACCAGAGGGGAATTATAAGAAACTCCAGAAAGAGCCGAATTCTGCAATTATCTGAGCACAGGTAGGGCAGAGAGAAGGCGGGAGCAGTGAAGTTCAGTCCGATTACTTGTGAGACGTAAATCTCGCCCTTCTTGATGGGCTGCACCAGAAGTTGGCTACTTAGCACAACAGACAGACGGGGCAGATGCTGTGAACCTGCTCCTGAGCAGGGGGTGGACTAGAAGACCTCCACGGTCCCCTCCAACTCTGTTATTCTGTCTGCCTATAGGACGGCTTCAGCAAGGGAGGTATGGAGATGGAGGGCAGAATCACCCCCACCTACAAAGCCCTGCACGGAGCTTCTTTTCCCTGGATGGGGATGGATGGATGTCTTTTTGTTGTTTTTCTTCTTGTTATTGTTGCTGCTGATCTTGTTCTTGTTCTGAGATTTTTTTAATTTGTTATCATTTTATCTATATTGTTAATGCTAAAAGATAAAAGCAACACTTAAATAAAGTTGTTCATTGGCCACAATTATTTTCCTTTAGCTATCAATGTAGCATTCAGTGGGTAGAATGATAAATAATTGTATAACATCGTATACAGTAAAACTACCAAAACACTTTATATACACTAATTTATATTTAGGCCTATTGTCATTTCACTTTTCTTAGGGACAGGTTGAACTTTAGAACCTATAACTCTCAATGACGGAGAGCAGCTACTATATTAGATAATTAGATAAATGGCAAAAACGTTGGGATAGGAATTGTCAACTGACAATGGCTACTGCATATAAGGAAAACCTTCATAAAATGTTTTATAGGTGGCAATTGCCACCGGCAAGGCTAGCAAAAATGTTCAACACCATGTCCGCCAAATGTTGGAAATGCAATCAGACTCTAGGTACTTATTATCATATGTGATGGACAGGTAGGAAAGGAAGAAAATATTGGATGAAAATACAAATATTGGATGGAAAAGATGACTAAGCAGCATATTGATTTAAAACCAGAAATATTTTTGTTAGATATAATACCCAAAAGCTATGACATATTGGAAAAATGAGAACACCCCATCTGATGAAAATATAATTTAGAAAATACTGGATTGTGCAGAGATGGATAGATTGACATTGAAAATCAAAGATAAAGGAGATTCAGAGTATTATTTCATGTGACATAGGTTTTTCTCAATGGTTAGAGATGAGAGGTGGACATTAGATGAAGAAAGAACATTACTATATTCAAGTAAAATATGAATGTGGTTTATAGCTATAAGTATGCTAATATCAATAGATAACCTGGCATGAAGAATTTCCATGCATGGCGATTTCAATTAAACTGTAAACAAAATTTCTACTGCAAATGAATGGCAATGTAGGATATTTTGCTTCAATCTTGTCCTCTCAGGAACCTTATTAATTGGTAGTACATTTTCAATTGAAAATGGTTGCTTCAAGTTTACTAAGAATTGAGAACATAAGAGGACCACAAAAGTTCACTCTTTTGCATTACTCACAATTGTTTCCCAGAAACTCAGGAATATAATTTGTTTTTCTTTGGGTATAGGCTATGCACCGAGCTGAAATTTTTCCTTAGGCTCTCCGGCACTTGAGAAATCATTAAATAATGATCCGAAGATGTGAAAAACTGAACTCAGTACCCTCTGCATGAAAATATGCTCTGCCACTTCTTTTCTTAAATGGAGCCTGCAGAACCTCTGAAGGCAAATCATTCCACTGGTAAATAGTCCTAGCTGTTAGGAAGTTTCTCCTTAGTTCTAGGTTCCCCGCCCTCCTTGATTAGTTTCCATCCATTGTTCCTTGTCTTGAAGGGCTGCCACAGAGAAGAGGGTGTTGATCCTCCAAAGCAGCTGAGGGAAGGACACAGAGCAGCGGATGGAAGCTCATCAGAGAGAGATCCAACCCTGGAAATAAGGAGGAATTTCCTCACACTGACAACCGTTAAGCAGTGGAACAGTTTGTTTCCAAGACTTCTTTGTGCTCCATTGTTGAGATTGTCAAGAAAAAATTGGGCAATCATTTATCTGAGATGGCAGGAGGAGCCCTTCCTTGGGCAGGGACTTAGACTAAAAGTCGCTTCCTCCCTAGGGTGCCATGATTCCCTCTGTGCTTTGTGCCACAATGATGGTGCTTCTACGTTGTTCGTGAACAGACCACTTCCCACATGAAACCCAGAGGCCAAAGGCTCCCGAGGGAGTCAGCCATCAGCCACTCCTAGACGCAGCTGAGCTGCCATTCTGATGTAGGTATAAAAAATGGCTATTGTTTAACTGTTGCCGAAGGAACGAATTGCCCTGAAAAACCACCAGCCACTGCACAGCTGCTCATTCTCCCTTCGTGCAGTGATCGTACAAGCACTTCGTTGGTCATGGCTGTGAGAAGGTTTTTGAGGGTAAGTGTGGCCATCTCAGCTGCCAGGAAACTGGTAGCGGGGGAGAAAGGCAACTCAGTTCTGACTGACAGGTGTCTATTTCTCTTCTCTTTACAGAACATCTGAAAAAGGTGCGAACACCTTTTCTGTTGCCGGAAGAGCAACACGGAAGACCTTCCTGTGCCTCCTGACAGGTACCACCCTCTTCTCCTTAAACCCTGGGTATGGTGGGGCAACACGGATGGGCTGCAGAGTTTCAGGGGCAAAAAGATGGGCAGGCTTACTGGCTAGGTTGAGAAAGGAGAGGGTCAGCTAGATGTATCTTCTTTGACATGTCACCTTCTTCTTCTTTTGGTCAGGACCGAAGAGGCACAGGAAGCGGATGACCAGCAGGGAGAATGGGAGACACATTTTCATGTGTCTGATGGAGACGTCTCTTCCTTGCCTGGGGTAAGGATGCTTCAGCAACGTGGGCAGTGGGGGTTCATTCTTCAAACCCGGGCAGGTTAAGGGAAGAATTCCCCCTTGGTGGGAACCTGGCCAGCCGAGAAAACTGAAGAAGATCGCCTTGTTTCATACCTTCAATGAATGAATGGTTAATTGCAGGTTGTGATGGGTGGTCCTGCCACCGCCCGGAGTCCCAGGAAGGAAGATATCCGGCCCGTTCTCATTTCAAGGAGGTTAGTGTTCTCAGCTGAGGGATTCTGAGGAGAAGGGCTAGAAGAAAGGTTTGGAGAGGGGAAGCATCACTCCCCTCTGCCCGTACTTTTACTAAAAGAAGACTGACTCAAGCCCTTCGTTCTCTCCCCAGAAATGAGAGGACACCGAAGTGGACACCGCGGCTGACTACAATTTGGGAGACCTGCACTGAGTCGGTAAGGCCAGAGCAGCTCCTCCCTCTGGTAATGGCAGATGCCCTGTCTCTGTGCATTTGTTATCATGCCAATAGACCGAATACTTGCATTCTTATTTCAGGATCCATCGGGCGTAGAGGAGGGAGGTGCAGGAGGAGACAGTGCCTGTCTTTCAGGGTAGGTAACACTTTCGAGGGTGAAACTTTAGCAGAAGGGAGGCATCTTTGCCTCTGCCTCTGCTAAAGGAAGAAGGACTCGGCAATTTCACCGCCAGGCCAAGCCCCTTAGCAGGCCAGCTGGAAGGGTTCTTAGAGCCTCCACATGACCCCTCTTTCAAAAGGGCCATGGCTACTTTTGATCTTTGGCCTCTTCGTTTTCTCCCCCCAGAGAGGAAAGGCAAGAGCACTGGAGGTCGCGGCTGTCCACCAGTTTGGAGGCCTGCACTGAGTTGGTAAGTCCTGGACAGATCTTCCCCATCTGAAAAGAAGTCCTGTCTCTGTGGATTTCTTGGTATGCCAAGAGACGGCATCTTTGGCTTTTGATTTCAGGAACCACAAGACCAACCGGTGCAGGCGGAGATCTCTCCTGAGCTTTTTGAGACGTCTTCAGAGGTAAGAAAGTTTTGGCTATGGGAAGTGGGAGAAATTGGGCTATAGAGCCTTCTAAGCTTAAGGCTTGGAAAGGCTCTCTTGCTGTTGGCCCATAGAGCCATAGGAATCTCATTGGGACACAGAAAGTTTAGCAACCCTCCTGTCATTTGCAGGATTCGCTGACAGTCCTGGCGGGCTCCAGGACCAGCAGCCTCTGGGACGTGGACTCCCTCGCTGACCTTCTGGAGGAGGAATCTGAGGACAGCTGGGACCAGGATGCGGAGGCTTCTTCCAGTCCATGGGTAAGAAAGACAAAGGGTTTTCGATTGGGAGGTCTGGTGGGATGGCTTCCTTTGCTACAAAGTAGCAGAGACTGGTGTCCTAAATGGGAAATGGGATCCCCATTCAATAGGCCCTCTTTTAGGAATTCTGTTTTTTTTTTCCTCTGATGGCTAAAGAGGAATGACTGTCATTCACAGGATTCTCCAGAGGAAGGGGAAGACACCCTGGAGGATCTCAGTAGCCTGGAAGAGGACATCCTGGACACCCTGGAACGTCTTCTTCAATGAGAAGAGGTATCTATTTTACCTTCTTCACGGGTCAATGCCTTGCCTTGCGAAGCTCAAAGAAGCAATGAGCTATGCTGTGCAGGGCCAGTTAGGTCAGATAGGTCATAGTCGAGGGTGCTTACACAACATGGCCAGCACCCTCGAAGGAAATGGCAACCCTCTCCGGTATCCTTAGTAAGAAAACCCCAGGAAAAATATCTAAGGGCTACGATGCCAGAAGATGAGCCCCTCAGATTGGAAGAGTGGAGGGCAATTACAAGTAGCTCCAGAAAGAGCAAAGTGGACCTAACGATAGCTTTTGATTCCTCACTCAGATGCTTCCTCAGATTCGTCTCCAGAGGTCAGCTTGAAGGTGGAGGAGGAACCAGCACCAGCCACCTCAGGAGGTGAGTTGGTCAATAGCTCTGAGTAGCCTGCTGAGAGTGATTTGGCTGAAATAACAGCTGGAAGGTGATGCTGGGAACGTGTTCATGGGAAGGGGGTTGGACTAGAAGACCTCCAAGGTCCCTTCAAACTCTATTATTCTGTCTGCCTATAGGATGGCTTCAGCAACGTAGAGTATTGGTGTCGTCCGCCACCAACCTGCGGAGCTGGCAGCGGAGTCCGACAGTGAGGAGGCTGAGGAAGAACACGGGCCAGTCCAGGAGGCTGGGGAAAGCCCGGATCTTTACAACTGCTTCGCAACGGGATCGCCAAGAAGTGACGAGGACAATCGGCGCCGGGGCCTGCCCCAAGACCACAGATAACGTGGTCGGGAAATGCCCTGAGCCCTATCTAGGGGAGACCCTGGGTCAGGTGCGCAACAACACGAGGGGACGTGGAGCCCCAACCCTCCTGCCACTTAACCTTGGCGGCAAAAGTATTCTTGTCAATAGTCTGCAGGGGACTCCGGCTTACACATTGGTTGACTCTGGAGCTACAACTAACTTTATGGACATGGGGTTTGCAGTCACTCAGTGTCCAGTGCATCCTACCGTGTTTGTGGAGACCATTGATGGCCTGGTGCTTCTGTCTGGGCCTATTAACGGCCACACTCACCCTTGTACCTGACCATCGGGTCTCATGAGGACGCTATTCAGTTTTATTTTACCTCCGGCCTACATTTTCTCGTGGTTTTGGGCTTGGCTTGGCTCAGGAAATACGACTCACAGATTTATTGGTCCCAGAACTTCATCTCTTTTCTGAGCTGGCAATGGGTGGACCTCATCTGCCAAGTCTGCGCAGGCCAGGTGCTGGGTCCAACTGGGGTGTCCTTGCCTTCCAACCTCAAGGACTTTGAGGATGTTTTCAGCGAGCAGGACCAATTGCCCCCGCACCAACCATAAGACTACCCCATTGTTTTGATTCTGGATGCTCCATTCCCAGTGTGGCGTTTGTATTCAATGTTGGAACCTGAATTGGCTGCATCATGGGACTTTATGGACAAAAACCTTTTATCTGGCCCTCATCGTTGCCACTGTCCGCCCCAGTCCTGTTCGTGAAAAAGAAGACTGGAGACTTGTGGCTTTGTTGCAACTACCGCAAGTTAAATGCCATCACAATGTGCACCCAGTATCCTCTGCTCCTTATTCCTGAACTCTTGGAACGGCTTTTAGAGGCTGCTGTGTTCACTAAATTGGACTTGCGAGGAGTTTATAATCTTGTTTGGATCGTCCCAGGGATGAATGGAAGACGGCGTTTGGCACTCATTCTGGACATTTTGAGCATACGGTCATGCCGTTTGGGCTGACCAATGCTCCTGCCACCTTCCAACATTTCATGAATGACATTTTTAGGGACCTCTTGGACAAATTTGTTGTAATTTATTTAGATCATCTACTCTCCTTCCCGGGAGAACCACCAACAGCATCTCCCCCTGCTCCTGCAACATCTTCGGGAGTATCATCTGTATGCTAAACTAGAGAAATGCCAGTTTTTCCAGTCCACTGTTGAGTTCCTGGGCATTGAATCCCTCCCGAGGGCATTGCCATGGAGTCGAGCAAGCTGGAGTCTTTGCGTAGTTGGCAAGCGCCTTGGTGAGTGAAGGATATCCAGTGGCTCCTCGGGTTCGCCAACTACTATTGGACCTTTATCTCCGGCTTTGCTGCCTGGACCACGCCCATCACTCGGCTTCTGCAGAAAAAGGCCCCGTTCCGGGAGGTTACCCCCGAGCAGCAGGCATTCCAGGCCTTGAAACAGGCCTTCATGAAGGAGCCTATCTTGAAGCATCCATACCACCACTGTCTGTTTGGGGTAGAAGCAGATGCATCGGGTGTTGCTATTGCTGCGGTGTTGCTACAGGCTCGCACCGCAGGCGGTACCCTCTTCCCTTGCGCATATTTTTCACGGAAGCTCAACCCTTCCAAGTACAATTACACCATCTGGGAGAAGGTGGTACTGGCCATTAAGATGACGTTTGAGATCTGGAGACATCTTCTGGAGAGGGCCTGGCATCAAATGGAAGTCCGGACAGACCATAAAAACTTGGACTTACTACAGACCGCCCGGAAACTGAACTAACAGTAGATTCGGTGGTCCCTCTTCCTTGCCAGGTTCAATTTCTGCATTACCTACATCCTTAGTGGTCGCAACCAAAGGGTGGATGCGCTCTAGTGGAAACCAGAGTAGTCCCACATCAAAAACCTGCTTCTGCTCCTGACAGTGTTGCCTGTAGAGTCTTTCTCTGTGGTTTAGGAACCAGTGGATTTATGGGGTCAGATACGGGAAGCGCAGCGTCATGGTGCCCATGTGAAGAATGGAAGGAAGGGGTAGGGCCCGCCTCTCCAAGGACGTTTTATGCGGAACGCTTGCGGTACCGAGACAGGCTCTACGTGCTGGTGGGGCCGCTCTGGGGACTTATCTTGCCGCAGTGCCATGTTAATCCTGTGACGGGGCACTTTGGCCTCTTTAAGACACTGAATCTAGTTTCTCGCACTTTTGGTGGCCCCGATTGAGACACGATGTCCAGGCTTATGTCACATCTTGTGTTCACTGCTGACAGGCCAGGTCGGCAACCAGAGCCCCTTCAGGGCTCTTCCAGCCATTGCCAACACCAGAGAGAACCTAGGGTGCCATTTCCATGGACTTCTTGACAGAATTACCTCCGTCTTCCGGATTCATGACCGTGTTCGTGGTGGGCAACGTGCTGACGAAGATGGCACATTTCAATCCATGTTGGGGTTTACCAACGGCTCACGTCACCGCCCACATGTTTATCCAACATGCCTTCCGGCTGCACGGCCTACTGATATGGTCGTTTGGGATAGAGATGCTCAATTTACTGCCCAGTTCTGGAAAGGGCTGATGACAGCCTTTGACGTGAAAATGTGCCTGTCATCGGCACATCATCCGGATACCGACGTTGGGTCTGAGAAAGTTATTGACATTCTGGAACAATACCTGCGCTGCTTCGTGAAAAAGCAACAAGATAATTGAGAGAGCAGAGTTCACGTTTAACAATTCGCAGCACATGCGCGACCCCTCCACACTCCCCCCAGTTTTGGCACGTGATGGCAAAAACGTTCCTCATCACTGCTGTAGGATATCTTGCTTGAGTCGGGGGCTGGACTAGAAGACCTCCAAGCTCCAAGTTGTTTTGAGAACCTGGCTTCTCCATTACTTTTGCTTGCCAGAAGGACGCAAAAGCTCATCACATGACCCTGGGAGACTGCAACCGTCATAAAGATGAGTCAGTTGCAAGTGTCTGAATATAGATCACGTGACCGTGGGGATGATGCAATGGTCATTAAATATGAAAAACAGTCATAAGTCCATTTTTTCAATGGTGTTCTAACTTTGAACTGTTGTAACTCGAGAATCACCTGTACTTTCTGCAGATCTGTCCTTGGAACATCGTGATGGTAGGCACAGTAAGCAAGTAGAACTGCTAGGCTGGCATAAACTTTGTATTCTACCGGAAAGGAGTTTTACAGACCAGTACTCAGCTTACAGTATCTAACAGGCTATAATTTTATGCACGTGATGCTAAGTTTTTGCTACAATACATACGCCAGCATAATACTGTATATAATAAGATACACAAATGAGACAACTAAAATGGCAGGGAAAGTGCATGTCTTAACCTGGCACGAAGAATATCCATGCATGGCCATTTCAATTGAACTGTAAACAAAAAATTTACCACAAGTGAATGGCAATATAGCATACCTTGCTTGGATACGTCACGAGTAAATGCCCTTCCTGGGCAGACCCTAACTTCCAAACTGGTAACTCAGGGGTTAACTACCCTAGGCAAGCCCACCTCCCCTTCTTTTGTTCTCCCCTTACCTGTAGTTCCACCTCCAGGGTACTTAAGGCGGCCTCACGTAGACACCGGCCTTGTTCCTGAAGATACCTGTAAGAAAGCAGACAAGCATTAAAAAAGATATCCTTGATGAACCAATCCATGTGTCTTCATAAGTTATTGGGCCCAAACTCGATCCAAGGTAACAGGATATTGTGCTCTCAGGAATCTTGTTAATTGGTACATTTTCAATTGAAAAGGAAAAGTTGATTTACGTTTACTAAGAATTGAGAATATAAGAGGACCATGAAAGTTCATTCTTCTGCTTTACTCACAATAGTTTCTCAGAAACTCAAAATTGTCTCCACTCTTCTTTGTTCCTCAGGATCACCATCTAAATGGGAAAGAAATTCCTATTTAATTCCTCCGTCTGATGGTCCACCAGACTGACCTTCTCTATTAGGAATCATAAACCCATCTGTTGAAATAGCGCCCCCCCAAAATGGCCACATAAAAAGAGATTGCCCCAGGAACAGCAGGGATGGGAGACGCACTGAACACAGAGGGGGACGATCACCCAAGCGCAGGTACTCAAGGGAGAGAGGGAGAGGGTGGTCCCCCAACCCTAGAAAGCAACACGGACGGAGGGACAGCTCTAGGGACGGTAGCCCGGGCCCCACATACGGATTTAGACCTGGCCACTCCAACTCCATGCACGAGATGGACCAAAACACATGGCTCCTAGATTCAGGAGCCTCACATCACACTACACACAACTCAACACTCGTAGAACCACTCAGCAAGACCAATCTCGAACTCAAGGTGGCCAATCAAAACAGGGTTCAAGCACAGGGAAAGGGAGACACTCACATACCACACATAGGGAAAATAGAGGGGGTATTATACGTACCCGAAATACCCCTTAACGTACTAGCTGTCAACAGACAAACCCAAGACACAGACCTAGAGGTAACGTTCAAGAACGGGAAAGCTCATATAATCAAACAAGGGAAAGAAATAGGGAGCGTACACAACCAAGGGGGGCTATCATACTTTACACCAAACGCAAGGGAGGAAGGAAACATGTACGCAAACATCAACCCAGGGGAAGAAGGAGACACAAGTGTTGAGGGGGAACAACAGGAAATAAAGCAAGGCAAGCAAGGTGTAAACAGCTCTGTATCATTGGGAAAACCCTTGCATGATAATTGCACCCACCTCCTTCACAGGAGGCTGGGGCACATCAGTTTCCCTACTATTAAGAAAATGTCTGAGTGTACTGAAGGACTTAAAGTAAAGAAATGTGATAATTATTTGGAGTGTTCCATATGTATGCGGTCAAAGGTTAAGGTCAAGGCCATACCCCGAAAATCCAAACGAATCACAGAATACCCATTTCAGTTGGTACACATGGACTTAGTAGGGCCTTTCAAACCATCTATCAAACATAGAAAGAGATTCTTTCTCACCATTGTCGATGATTTCACAAGGTATGGGTATGTCTATTCCCTCAAACGCAAAAATGAAACATTCCAGAGGTTTAAGGAGTTTCACAGAAAGATAGAACTACAACACAACATGAAAATAAGACAAATTATGACAGACAGAGGTTCAGAGTTTATGGCCAGAGAATTCACCGGTTGGTTGAGGGGGCAGGGCATCACACACTACAAATCTTCACCATTCTCGCCATTCCAGAATCCGGTGGCGGAGAGAAGGAATGGGGTGCTACAGACAATGATGAGGTGCGCACTAGAGGATGCAGGGATGGGGCAACATTTTTGGTCAGAAGCACTGCACTACTCCAATTACACCCTAAATAGACTGTGGTCAAGCTCCATCAACATGACCCCATACGAAATGCTCTATAATAGAAAACCCAATATATCCCACTTGCACATATTTGGCGCACCAGCTGATGTACACATACCCAGGCAGCTGAGGAGAAAGGGGGAGAAAATATCAAGAAAACTGAGGATTGTGGGCTACGAGCCGGGCACTAAGGGCTACAGATTCATTGATAACAACAACAGATTCGTAGTGTCTCGATCTGCCAACTTCCACGAACACTTGAACTGGTCAAGGGTCCACTCCAACGAGACACTCACCCACAGGAACGCACCCAAAAACAACCAAGAGGGGGAAAGAATAGAGACACCCAAAGCCAGCCTCGACAAAATAAACACAAAGGGGTGGAAAGAGGGGCACCCATCTCTAAAGCTAGACCGCCTCTCGAACAAAGAGGCAGACCACATGCAAGAGACCGAACCACCCCCCAGCAGGCCAATCAGAGAGAGCAGAAACAAGCCACCCAAAAGATTAGAGGACTACGTCCTAACCATCCACGATAACCTCACCACACCCAACTCATATGAGGACATCCTTAAGCTCCCCAAGGAAGAAAAGGAAAGATGGGTATCCGCCATGGAGAAGGAAATGGAGAGCCTGAAAGAACTAAAGGTATACACACCCGCTCAGGCCCCTGAGGACAAAAAACCAATAGGTACCAAATGGGTGTTCAGGGTCAAGACTTTAGAAAACAACAAGAACCTATACAAGGCGAGACTGGTCGCCCAAGGCTTCGCTCAGAGGTACCCTGAAGACTACACAGACACGTACTCGCCCACCGTCAGGGCTGAAAGTGTCAAATGCGCACTGGTGGTGGCCACCATCCTGGGGCTTGATGTCTTCCAGTTCGATGTACAGACTGCCTACTTACACGCAGAACTGGATAAAGAGATCTATGTTAAGGCCCCACCAGGGTATGACCAAGGTGAGAGCAAAACCTGGCTGCTCAACAAAAGCCTGTATGGGCTCAAGCAATCAGGCAAAAGGTGGTATGACTGCCTAGCCAAAGCCCTGAAATCCATGGGTTTTGAGGCCACCTCAGCAGACAAGTGCCTATTTACAAGGAGAGAAGGTAACCTGTTCGAAGGGGTGCTCGTCTACGTGGATGACATCCTATACGTTGGCAAGCACAAGAGCAGATGCGATAGATTTGCCACAGAACTGGGCAAACACTTCTCATTAAAGTCACTTGGCAGAATCGACAGATACTTAGGGGTGCATGTGACAAAGACCAGCAAGGGGTTCAGACTCTCCCAAAAGGACAAAATCACTGAACTGCTGTCCAAGTGCAACATGACAGAGGCAAAGCCCAGCGAGACACCAATGCAGCCAGAATTCCTGAAAAGCATGTACAAGGAATCGGAATCCTTCACCGACAATAGATTGTACAGATCTACCATCGGGTCGCTGCTATACATCGCTAACTGGACCAGGCCCGACATCGCCCTAGCCGTCAACCTCCTATCCAGACACGTAACCAACCCCAAGGTGTCCCATTGGAATGCCATCAAAAGACTGCTCAGGTACCTAAAATTCAGCATGGATGCACAACTCTGTTTGGAACCAGAAATAACAGATAAGCCGAAATTATCATGCTACGCTGATGCAGACTGGGCAGGAGACATCAAGAGCAGGAAAAGCACCTCCGGCTATGTGATGCTACTCAACAACTCCCCCATTCACTGGTACACTGGAAAGCAAAGACTCGTTGCCACCTCGACCACCGAAGCCGAATTCGTCTGCCTATCCATGGCCGCGAACAATTTAGTGTGGTTCGATGATCTACTCAATGCCATATGGACTGAACCCTTGTACCCCATAATCATACACGAGGACAACAAGGCCGCAATAGAAATTTCAAAGGCTGATGCCATTGGGCAAAGGTCTAGGCACATAGATATCAAATGGAAACATGTCAGGCAGTTTTCAGAGATAGGGTTCATTGAGGCAGTGCACTGCGACACTAAGGAACAGACCGCAGATATTCTTACAAAACCCTTACCCGCCAAACAACACGCCTACCTAATATCAAAAATATGCGTTTGTGTATGACCTCTATATGTATATATATGTATAAATGTATGATTATGTATACCTATGTAAACGAAGCATACCTGTACCCAGTTAGACATTTAGAGGGGGTTTTGTCAGAGTAAATGCCTAACTGTGCCTATACCTTCAAACCCAGCCCTTTAAGGGTTAATACAGTATGTACACCCCCACCTGACCCCTGGCCACTCCTTACCTTCTGGCCACTCCTCCCTTGTATATAAACACTCTCCACGTGCTTGTCCAGCAGTTCCAGATGTTCACCTAGAAGAGAGGAGATCAGAGGTCAGTGACCTATGATGCCTAGGGCCTAGGAAGCTTCCAGGCCTGCAATAAACACTGATTAAAGAAACAGCTTGTCTCGTGAGTAATTGGCCTAAATCCATCGCATAAAATATGCATTTACAGTACTTATGAAGGAAAGGTTCTATATTGACCATATAATCACAGACTGGAAGGTCAAATCCTGAAGAGACATTTATCAGAGGCCATTAATGTCATCTAGAAGCTGAATTTAACAGAATAACAGAGTTGGAAGGGACCTTGGAGGTCTTCTAGCCCAACTTCCTGGTCAAGCAGGAGACCATGGACCATTTCAGACAAATGGCTGTCCAATCTCTTCTTTAAAACCTCACTGATAGAACAGCCATCCATTCTGCAGAAAACCTGTTCCAGTGGTTAATTGTTCTTCCGATCGGGAAATGTCTCCTTCGTTCTAGGTTGATCCTCTCCTTCATCACTTTCCACCTGTTACAGCCACTTCTCTGTGACAGCCCCTCCGATGTTGGAAGACTGCTATCATGTCACCCATAGACTTTATCTTTCTTAGACATAGCCAGTTCCTGCAACCCTTCATCATATGTTTTAGTCTCCAGCCCCCTAATCATCTTGATTGTTCTTCTCTGCACCCTTTCTATAGACTCAGCATCTTTGTTGTATTGGGCTGGCCAAAACTGGAGATAATATTCCAAAATATGCTCTTATTAAAGCAATGTGGTATGTATCTTCTTCCATTTCCTGATCTCTACACCACCACCACCACCACCACTACCACCACCACTAAGGCATTAAAACGTGGCTGTTTTCCCTCCCCTTGGGGCAGGATGTTTTTCAGTGGACGTAGTTTTTCATCTGAACGTGTAAGCTTCCTCTGGTGTGATGCGTTTTTTTGGTTGTTGATGATGCCGATAATATTGCTTACTACCCAAAGTCATATGTCACATGGGTGGCTAGATACATTGAAATAAATAAAATTGTCTTGATTATCTAGTGATAACTTCCAAGTTATTCGCATTTTTCAAGTTTCCCATATCTCAGCTGCCACTCAAGCACTCCTCTAGGCCATGGACCACAGTAACCGACCTACTCAAATATTCTATACGAAGGATGTGTTGTCAAAATGAAATAGAAGAATGCAAGAATGAATCCTCCTGGGAATGCATCAATACAGAAGAGATATTAGATTTTTAAGAGACACCAATTATTTTAATCAGTGCAATCTGCTGTTCCTATTGCCATATAATCAGAACAGCAAAAGCAAGAGTTCAATAGGTCTCTCACTAACCAATTATGGAAAACGTGCTACTTGCCATTTCCACAATTCTTCTCAAAAAGTCCATTCACTGGGTAAATCCACTGCATCTGACGACAGAGCTGCAACTGTTTTACCATAATGTCCTGCAAAACAGAGAAAGGCACAATAAAAAGGAAAGTCCAAGAGGTCCTTTAAAATGATGAGATAATTAAATGAACTGCTAATGTCTTTAGCTCTTTCCTGCCTTCATTAAGCTGTTGTTTTAGTAGAGAGTATTAAGAGGAAACTAAAAACCTAGCAAAATTATCTATATCAGACTATATCGTGGGAAGTGCTGAAAGCCTCGCTTAGGGAACATTACCAGCAACTACCGGTAGATGGCGCTACCGTGGAGGCACAGACTGTAGTAACTCACAAAGGTGCCTTCAAATGTACCAGGCTGCATTTTGGAGTCAGCATAGCCCCCGGACTATTCCAAAGTACCATGGAGCGTCTGTTACAAGGACTGCCAGGGGTGGTGCCTTATTTTGATGATGTCCTCATGAAAGGAAGGAAGGGAAGAGAAATTAGAGTAGGAGTGAGGGTAAGAGAGGGAGGAAGAGAGGAGGAGAAGGAGAAAGGAAGAGGAAGTAGGGAGTAGAAGAAGGGGGGGAGAGAAAGTAAGAAGGAAAGAAAAAAGAGAAGAGATAGGTTTGAGGAGAAAGATTGCTGTGCAATAAAAAAGATGAAAGGGAAGAAAGCCAACCCCAAACAAATATAAAGATATTAAGATAAAGAATGAATTGTTAAACTTTAAAGAATGAAAGAGAACAAATATGAATAAATAGCAATAATTAGAAACACACATACAAACATACAATGTATTTTCTTTGAACAGAGTATTTGGCCGGTTCACAAATTTAAACAGTGTTTAGTCATTTCAATTAAATTTACAATTTCTGTATTTCCTTTTTGCCATACTTATTCCTCTCCTATTTTTTTAAAAAAACCAATATTACCCTTCATCCTCATCTCTAATCTTCATCAAATTCAATTTTCCCTTCTATTCTATATTATACCCTTCCCATTGTCATCTATTTTTATATCCATCCTCACATTGGTTAATTATGTAATATTCCAGTTGTTGAATACAAATTCAACATTTTAATATAAATCAATTAGTTATATAATGATCTTTTTTGTATATTAATCAATATGAACATGAATATTCCAATTATTTCCATGCAATCCAAATTCTTACAAATGAATTCATTATATTTACCAGTAATAACCAAATAATTTCCCCCATATATTCCTCCAAACCACAACCATTGCTGCTTTCAATGCAATATACAATTAATAGTATCTCAATTATTACAACTCCCTAGTTAAATAGAGCTTTTTTTCTTTTGTGTTTTAAAATCTTGAACTCTTCTCTTTTGTCCTAATTTTCACATTGTTTGCAGTTTTGCACCTACCTCTTTTGGTGAGGAAAAAGAAAAAGAAATCACTCTCTGCCTCATTTTGTCACGTTGCAACAAAGACCCTGCTTTACTTTCAGTTTCGCTTTTTCAGCATAGCTAGGGGTAAAAAACTGCTCCAGCACTGTTTGCACCTGGCAAAAGACCCCTGCGCAAAACAGGTGAGAGCAAATCAGCTGAGAGATGGGAGACCAATCTAATCAATTTGTGGTAATTAACCTATGCTAAAGCTGACAGAGGCTGTTTTTTTTAATTTTGCAGGCACCGGTCTACTCATTTCTTTTCTTTTAACACGCATCAGCTGTAGGGCGGCCCTTTGAAGCCCCGCGGCAAGAGTTTAAACCGTTTTTTTTCCCTTTAGACATCAGCTGGGACTCAGGAGTTCCTTAAACTTCTCACCTTCTACCTCTGGACAAGACTCTAACGGGAGAAGACCAGGACACAGAAGAAGAGCTCTCTCCCAACGGGGAGAAAACACCTTCCTCAGAGATAAGATTTTGGCAATGGGGCCGAAGGAGGCTATGCCATAAATCCTGATGGTGGAGGGAAGAAATTGTGTAATATTTCACCTTAACCTTAAGGCTTCCAAAGGTCCTCTTGCTATCGGCACATAGGGGGGTTGTATGCACCCTATGCTTTAGCCATCTTATTGAGGTGCAGAGACCTTTGGATTTAGCCTCCATACTGTCATTTGCAGGACTCCATGACAGTCCTGGTGGGCTCCAGAATCAGCAGCCTGGAGGATGTGGACTTCCTATCTGACCTTCCGATTGAGGAGTCTGAGGGAAGCTGGGAGGATGCTGCAGCGGTTTCTGATGCTAGCGATTCCTCCAGTCCATGGGTAAGAAAGACAAAGTGTTTTCTGATGGGGGGGGATGGAGGTCCTCTATTCACTTCTCCTAAACTGAGTGAACTGTGCTGGAGCACTCTGGGAAGTGGAGCTAGGTGACACCTGGCCCTTGGGACAACATACGTAGGCTAACTATATGCACCCATGTGCATATAGTTTGGTGCCATTGGTTCCTTTGCCAAAAATCAACAGGGAGGGTACATGGCAGTGTACCAAATGAATGTGACCCACCCTGATTAGGCCTTTCCTTTTTGTGTGTCATCCTTTCCAGCACTTCATGCAGGGCTTTAACAGGCAAAGAGTAGAGAGCCTGCTTTTCTGCAGTAGAGCTGGGCTGGAAGTGAGGATTGCTTTTTAAATCCAGAGATTATGCAGCAGGAGAAGCATTGTTTTGATCAGGGATCCCTGTTAGGATATGGTGTGAGCCTAACAGGTTGTCCAGGCAATATATGTGTTCTGTGACTTTAACATGAATATGTATAATATGACTTTAAATTTTACTGCTGTATCATTGTAATGCTGAGTCATGCTGTAATTAGATAATCACAACTTGTAAACATATTTAAGAAGGGAACTGTAATGTAGTCAGTTGATGACATGCTACCATTGTGGGTAGATTTGCTACCATTGTGCTATCATCGTTGATGGATCTGCTACCATCGTGGTTTGTTACCAGAGTGAACTTGTTATTCTAACCAACTACTGTTTGTATTGTAAGAAGATTTTGGTACCACTTGACTGATTTAACTGGCAAGGTCTTGGATCGTTGAAAAACTATGAGATTGTTTTTTCACTATAAGGTAAACTTTTGATAAATCAGTTTGCACGTATCTTATTCATTGCTCTCAGAAACGTTTTCTCTGTGTTCTATACTCTGCTGGTTGGTAACACGACAATATCCTTAACAATCCCCATTCAATAGGCCCTCTTTTAGGAATGCTGAGTTTCTTTTGCCCCGATGCCTAAAGAGGAACCATTGTCATTCACGGGATTCTCCCAAAGAAGCGCAAGTCACCCTAGAAGGTCTCAGCAGGCTGGAAGAGGACTCCCTGGACTCCACTCTCTAATTCAAAGAGGTATCTGTTTCAGATTCTTCATGGATCACCGCATTGTCATGTCGAAAAGTCTTGTGCAGTTCAATGACGCAGTGAGCCATGCTCTGCAGGGTTACTCAAGGCAGACAGTTCATAGTGGAGGGTCCTAACACAAGGTGACCCAGTGGAGAAGCAAGTGGCAACCCTCTCCAGTATCCTTACTAAGAAAAACCAATGAAAGGTATCAAAAGGATACACGCCATGATGCCAGAAAACGACGGTCTCAGATTGGAAGGTGCCTAATCCGCTAACTGGGAAGACCAGAGGGGAATTATAAGAAACTCCAGAAAGAGCCGAATTCTGCAATTATCTGAGCACAGGTAGGGCAGGGAGAAGGCGGGAGCAGTGAAGTTCAGTCCGATTACTTGTGAGACGTAAATCTCGCCCTTCTTGATGGGCTGCACCAGAAGTTGGCTATTTAGCACAACAGACAGACGGGGCAGATGCTGTGAACGTGCTCATGAGCAGGGGGTGGACTAGAAGACCTCCACGGTCCCCTCCAACTCTGTTATTCTGTCTGCCTATAGGACGGCTTTAGCAAGGGAGGTATGGAGATGGAGGGCAGAATCACCCCCACCTACAAAGCCCTGCACGGAGCTTCTTTTCCCTGGATGGGGATGGATGGATGTCTTTTTGTTGTTTTTCTTCTTGTTATTGTTGCTGCTGATCTTGTTCTTGTTCTGAGATTTTTTCAATTTGTTATCATTTTATCTATATTGTTAATGCTAAAAGATAAAAGCAACACTTAAATAAAGTTGTTCATTGGCCACAATTATTTTCCTTTAGCTATCAATGTAGCATTCAGTGGGTAGAATGATAAATAATTGTATAACATCGTATACAGTAAAACTACCAAAACACTTTATATACACTAATTTATATTTAGGCCTATTGTCATTTCACTTTTCTTAGGGACAGGTTGAACTTTAGAACCTATAACTCTCAATGACGGAGAGCAGCTACTATATTAGATAATTAGATAAATGGCAAAAACGTTGGGATAGGAATTGTCAACTGACAATGGCTACTGCATATAAGGAAAACCTTTATAAAATGTTTTATAGGTGGCAATTGCCACCGGCAAGGCTAGCAAAAATGTTCAACACCATGTCCGCCAAATGTTGGAAATGCAATCAGACTCTAGGTACTTATTATCATATGTGGTGGACAGGTAGGAAAGGAAGAAAATATTGGATGAAAATACAAATATTGGATGGAAAAGATGACTAAGCAGCATATTGATTTAAAACCAGAAATATTTTTGTTAGATATAATACCCAAAAGCTATGACATATTCGAAAAATGAGAACACCCCATCTGATGAAAATATAATTTAGAAAATACTGGATTGTGCAGAGATGGATAGATTGACATTGAAAATAAAAGATAAAGGAGATTCAGAGTATTATTTCATGTGAAATAGGTTTTTCTCAATGGTTAGAGATGAGAGGTAGACATTAGATGAAGAAAGAACATTACTATATTCAAGTAAAATATGAATGTGGTTTATAGCTATAAGTATGCTAATATCAATAGATAACCTGGCATGAAGAATTTCCATGCATGGCGATTTCAATTAAACTGTAAACAAAATTTCTACTGCAAATGAATGGCAATGTAGGATATTTTGCTTCAGTCTTGTCCTCTCAGGAACCTTATTAATTGGTAGTACATTTTCAATTGAAAATGTTTGCTTCAAGTTTACTAAGAATTGAGAACATAAGAGGACCACAAAAGTTCACTCTTTTGCATTACTCACAATTGTTTCCCAGAAACTCAGGAATATAATTTGTTTTTCTTTGGGTGTAGGCTATGCACCGAGCTGAAATTTTTTTTTCCTTAGGCTCTCCGGCACTTGAGAAATCATTAAATAATGATCCGAAGATGTGAAAAACCGAACTCAGTACCCTCTGCATGAAAATATGCTCTGCCACTTCTTTTCTTAAATGGAGCCTGCAGAACCTCTGAAGGCAAATCATTCCACTTGTAAATAGTCCTAGCTGTTAGGAAGTTTCTCCTTAGTTCTAGGTTCCCCCCCTCCTTGATTAGTTTCCATCCATTGTTCCTTGTCTTGAAGGGCTGCCACAGAGAAGAGGGTGTTGATCCTCCAAAGCAGCTGAGGGAAGGACACGGAGCAGCGGATGGAAGCTCATCAGAGAGAGATCCAACCCTGGAAATAAGGCGGAATTTCCTCACACTGACAACCGTTAAGCAGTGGAACAGTTTGTTTCCAAGACTTCTTTGTGCTCCATTGTTGAGATTGTCAAGAAAAAATTGGGCAATCATTTATCTGAGATGGCAGGAGGAGCCCTTCCTTGGGCAGGGACTTAGACTAAAAGTCGCTTCCTCCCTAGGGTGCCATGATTCCCTCTGTGCTTTGTGCCACAATGATGGTGCTTCTACGTTGTTCGTGAACAGACCATTTCCCACATGAAACCCAGAGGCCAAAGGCTCCCGAGGGAGTCAGCCATCAGCCACTCCTAGACCCAGCTGAGCTGCCATTCTGATGTAGGTATAAAAAATGGCTATTGTTTAACTGTTGCCGAGGGAACGAATTGCCCTGAAAAACCACCAGCCACTGCACAGCTGCTCATTCTCCCTTCGTGCAGTGATCGTACAAGCACTTCGTTGGTCATGGCTGTGAGAAGGTTTTTGAGGGTAAGTGTGGCCATCTCAGCTGCCAGGAAACTGGTAGCGGGGGAGAAAGTCAACTCAGTGCTGACTGACAGGTGTCTATTTCTCTTCTCTTTACAGAACATCTGGAAAAGGTGCGAACACCTTTTCTGTTGCCGGAAGAGCAACACGGAAGACCTTCCTGTGCCTCCTGACAGGTACCACCCTCTTCTCCTTAAACCCTGGGTATGGTGGGGCAACACGGATGGGCTGCAGAGTTTCAGGGGCAAAAAGATGGGCAGGCTTACTGGCTAGGTTGAGAAAGGAGAGGGTCAGCTAGATGTATCTTCTTTGACATGTCACCTTCTTCTTCTTTTGGTCAGGACCGAAGAGGCACAGGAAGCGGATGACCAGCAGGGAGAATGGGAGACACATTTTCATGTGTCTGATGGAGACGTCTCTTCCTTGCCTGGGGTAAGGATGCTTCAGCAACATGGGCAGTGGGGGTTCATTCTTCAAAACCGGGCAGGTTAAGGGAAGAATTCCCACTTGGTGGGAACCTGGCCAGCCGAGAAAACTGAAGAAGATCGCCTTGTTTCATACCTTCAATGAATGAATTGTTAATTGCAGGTTGTGATGGGTGGTCCTGCCACCGCCCGGAGTCCCAGGAAGGAAGATATCCGGCCCGTTCTCATTTCAAGGAGGTTAGTGTTCTCAGCTGAGGGATTCTGAGGAGAAGGGCTAGAAGAAAGGTTTGGAGAGGGGAAGCATCACTCCCCTCTGCCCGTACTTTTACTAAAAGAAGACTGACTCAAGCCCTTCGTTCTCTCCCCAGAAATGAGAGGACACCGAAGTGGACACCGCGGCTGACTACAATTTGGGAGACCTGCACTGAGTCGGTAAGGCCAGAGTAGCTCCTCCCTCTGGTAATGGCAGATGCCCTGTCTCTGTGCATTTGTTATCATGCCAATAGACCGAATACTTGCATTCTTATTTCAGGATCCATCGGGCGTGGAGGAGGGAGGTGCAGGAGGAGACAGTGCCTGTCTTTCAGGGTAGGTAACACTTTCGAGGGTGAAACTTTAGCAGAAGGGAGGCATCTTTGCCTCTGCCTCTGCTAAAGGAAGAAGGACTCGGCAATTTCACCGCCAGGCCAAGCCCCTTAGCAGGCCAGCTGGAAGGGTTCTTAGAGCCTCCACATGACCCCTCTTTCAAAAGGGCCATGGCTACTTTTGATCTTTGGCCTCTTCGTTTTCTCCCCCCAGAGAGGAAAGGCAAGAGCACTGGAGGTCGCGGCTGTCCACCAGTTTGGAGGCCTGCACTGAGTTGGTAAGTCCTGGACAGATCTTCCCCATCTGAAAAGAAGTCCTGTCTCTGTGGATTTCTTGGTATGCCAAGAGACGGCATCTTTGGCTTTTGATTTCAGGAACCACAAGACCAACCGGTGCAGGCGGAGATCTCTCCCGAGGTTTTTGAGACGTCTTCAGAGGTAAGAAAGTTTTGGCTATGGGAAGTGGGAGAAATTGGGCTATAGAGCCTTCTAAGCTTAAGGCTTGGAAAGGCTCTCTTGCTGTTGGCCCATAGAGCCATGGGAATCTTATTGGGACACAGAAAGTTTAGCAACCCTCCTGTCATTTGCAGGATTCGCTGACAGTCCTGGCGGGCTCCAGGACCAGCAGCCTCTGGGACGTGGACTCCCTCGCTGACCTTCTGGAGGAGGAATCTGAGGACAGCTGGGACCAGGATGCGGAGGCTTCTTCCAGTCCATGGGTAAGAAAGACAAAGGGTTTTCGATTGGGAGGTCTGGTGGGATGGCTTCCTTTGCTACAAAGTAGCAGAGACTGGTGTCCTAAATGGGAAATGGGATCCCCATTCAATAGGCCCTCTTTTAGGAATTCTGTTTTTTTTTCCTCTGATGGCTAAAGAGGAATGACTGTCATTCACAGGATTCTCCAGAGGAAGGGGAAGACACCCTGGAGGATCTCAGTAGCCTGGAAGAGGACATCCTGGACACCCTGGAACGTCTTCTTCAATGAGAAGAGGTATCTATTTTACCTTCTACACGGGTCAATGCCTTGCCTTGCGAAGCTCAAAGAAGCAATGAGCTATGCTGTGCAGGGCCAGTTAGGTCAGATAGGTCATAGTCGAGGGTGCTTACACAACATGGCCAGCACCCTCGAAGGAAATGGCAACCCTCTCCGGTATCCTTCGTAAGAAAACCCCAGGAAAAATATCTAAGGGCTACGATGCCAGAAGATGAGCCCCTCAGATTGGAAGAGTGGAGGGCAATTACAAGTAGCTCCAGAAAGAGCAAAGTGGACCTAACGATAGCCTTTGATTCCTCACTCAGATGCTTCCTCAGATTCGTCTCCAGAGGTCAGCTTGAAGGTGGAGGAGGAACCAGCACCAGCCACCTCAGGAGGTGAGTTGGTCAATAGCTCTGAGTAGCCTGCTGAGAGTGATTTGGCTGAAATAACAGCTGGAAGGTGATGCTGGGAACGTGTTCATGGGAAGGGGGTTGGACTAGAAGACCTCCAAGGTCCCTTCAAACTCTATTATTCTGTCTGCCTATAGGATGGCTTCAGCAACGTAGGGTATTGGTGTCGTCCGCCACCAATCTGCGGAGTTGGCAGCGTAGTCCGACAGTGAGGAGGCTGAGGAAGAACATGGGCCAGTCCAGGAGGCTGGGGAAAGCCCGGATCTTTACAACTGCTTCGCAACGAGATCGCCAAGAAGTGACGAGGACAATCGGCGCCGGGGCCTGCCCCAAGACCACAGAAAACGTGGTCGGGAAACGCCCTGAGCCCTATCTAGGGGAGACCCTGGGTCAGGTGCGCAACAACACGAGGGGACGTAGAGCCCCAACCCTCCTGCCACTTAACCTTGGCGGCAAAAGTATTCTTGTCAATAGTCTGCAGGGGACTCCGGCTTACACATTGGTTGACTCTGAAGCTACAACTAACTTTATGGACATGGGGTTTGCAGTCACTCAGTGTCCAGTGCATCCTACTGTGTTTGTGGAGACCATTGATGGCCTGGTGCTTCTGTCTGGGCCTATTAACGGCCACACTCACCCTTGTACCTGACCATCGGGTCTCATGAGGACGCTATTCAGTTTTATTTTACCTCCGGCCTACATTTTCTCGTGGTTTTGGGCTTGGCTTGGCTCAGGAAATACGACTCACAGATCTATTGGTCCCAGAACTTCATCTCTTTTCTGAGCTGGCAATGGGTGGACCTCATCTGCCAAGTCTGCGCAGGCCAGGTGCTGGGTCCAACTCGGGTGTCCTTGCCTTCCGACCTCAAGGACTTTGAGGATGTTTTCAGCGAGCAGGACCAATTGTCCCCGCACCAACCATAAGACTATCCCATTGTTTTGATTCTGGATGCTCCATTCCCAGTGTGGCGTTTGTATTCAATGTTGGAACCTGAATTGGCTGCATCATGGGACTTTATGGACAAAAACCTTTTATCTGGCCCTCATCGTTGCCACTGTCCGCCCCAGTCCTGTTCGTGAAAAAGAAGACTGGAGACTTGTGGCTTTGTTGCAACTACCGCAAGTTAAATGCCATCCCAATGCGCACCCAGTATCCTCTGCTCCTTATTCCTGAACTCTTGGAACGGCTTTTAGAGGCTGCTGTGTTCACTAAATTGGACTTGCGAGGAGTTTATAATCTTGTTTGGATCGTCCCAAGGATGAATGGGAGACGGCGTTTGGCACTCATTCTGGACATTTTGAGCATACGGTCATGCCTTTTGGGCTGACCAATGCTCCTGCCACCTTCCAACATTTCATGAATGACATTTTTAGGGACCTCTTGGACAAGTTTGTTGTAATTTATTTAGATCATCTACTCTCCTTCCCGGGAGAACCACCAACAGCATCTCCCCCTGCTCCTGCAACATCTTCGGGAGTATCATCTGTATGCTAAACTAGAGAAATGCCAGTTTTTCCAGTCCACTGTTGAGTTCCTGGGCATTGAATCCCTCCCGAGGGCATTGCCATGGAGTCGAGCAAGCTGGAGTCTTTGCGTAGTTGGCAAGCGCCTTGGTGAGTGAAGGATATCCAGTGGCTCCTCGGGTTCGCCAACTACTATTGGACCTTTATCCCCGGCTTTGCTGCCTGGACCACGCCCATCACTCGGCTTCTGCAGAAAAAGGCCCCGTTCCGGGAGGTTACCCCCGAGCAGCAGGCATTCCAGGCCTTGAAACAGGCCTTCATGAAGGAGCCTATCTTGAAGCATCCTGACCACCACTGTCTGTTTGGGGTAGAAGCAGATGCATCGGGTGTTGCTATTGCTGCGGTGTTGCTACAGGCTCGCACTGTAGGCGGTACCCTCTTCCCTTGCGCATATTTTTCACGGAAGCTCAACCCTTCCAAGTACAATTACACCATCTGGGAGAAGGTGGTACTGGCCATTAAGATGACGTTTGAGGTCTGGAGACATCTTCTGGAGAGGGCCTGGCATCAAATGGAAGTCCGGACAGACCATAAAAACTTGTACTTACTACAGACCGCCCGGAAACTGAACCAACAGTAGATTCGGTGGTCCCTCTTCCTTGCCAGGTTCAATTTCTGCATTGCCTACATCCTTAGTGGTCGCAACCAAAGGGTGGATGCGCTCTAGTGGAAACCAGAGTAGTCCCACATCAAAAACCTGCTTCTGCTCCTGACAGTGTTGCCTGTAGAGTCTTTCTCTGTGGTTTAGGAACCAGTGGATTTATGGGGTCAGATACGGGAAGCGCAGCGTCATGATGCCCACGTGAAGAATGGAAGGAAGGGGTAGGGCCCGCCTCTCCAAGGACGTTTTATGAGGAACGCTTGCGGTACCGAGACAGGCTCTACGTGCTGGTGGGGCCGCTCTGGGGACTTATCTTGCCGCAGTGCCATGTTAATCCTGTGACGGGGCACTTTGGCCTCTTTAAGACACTGAATCTAGTTTCTCGCACTTTTGGTGGCCCCGATTGAGACACGATGTCCAGGCTTATGTCACATCTTGTGTTCACTGCTGACAGGCCAGGTCGGCAACCAGAGCCCCTTCAGGGCTGTTCCAGCCATTGCCAACACCAGAGAGAACCTAGGGTGCCATTTCCATGGACTTCTTGACAGAATTACCTCCGTCTTCCGGATTCATGACCGTGTTCGTGGTGGGCGACGTGCTGACGAAGATGGCACATTTCAATCCATGTTGGGGTTTACCAACGGCTCACGTCACCGCCCACATGTTTATCCAACATGCCTTCCGGCTGCACGGTCTACCTGATATGGTCGTTTGGGATAGAGATGCTCAATTTACTGCCCAGTTTTGGAAAGGGCTGATGACAGCCTTTGACGTGAAAATGTGCCTGTCATCGGCACATCATCCGGATACCGACGTTGGGTCTGAGAAAGTTATTGATATTCTGGAACAATACCTGCGCTGCTTCGTGAAAAAGCAACAAGATAATTGAGAGAGCAGAGTTCACGTTTAACAATTCGCAGCACACGCGCGACCCCTCCACACTCCCCCCAGTTTTGGCACGTGATGGCAAAAACGTTCCTCATCACTGCTGTAGGATATCTTGCTTGAGTCGGGGGCTGGACTAGAAGACCTCCAAGCTCCAAGTTGTTTTGAGAACCTGGCTTCTCCATTACTTTTGCTTGCCAGAAGGACGCAAAAGCTCATCACATGACCCTGGGAGACTGCAACCGTCATAAAGATGAGTCAGTTGCCAAGTGTCTGAATATAGATCACGTGACCGTGGGGATGATGCGATGGTCATTAAATATGAAAAACGGTCATAAGTCCATTTTTTCAATGGTGTTCTAACTTTGAACTGTTGTAACTCGAGAATCACCTGTACTTTCTGCAGCATCAAGCGGTGTATTGTCAATAAGAGGTGGAATTTTGTTCAGCGACTTCAGGCAGATCTGTCCTTGGAACATGGTGATGGTAGGCACAGAAAGCAAGTAGAACTGCTAGGCTGGCATAAACTTTGTATTCTACCGGAAAGGAGTTTTACACACCAGTACTCAGGTTACAGTATCTAACAGGCTATAATTTCATGCACGTGATGCTAAGTTTTTGCTACAATACATACGCCAGCATAATACTGTATAGAATAAGATACACAAATGAGACAACTAAAATGGCAGGGAAAGTGCATGTCTTAACCTGGCACGAAGAATTTCCATGCATGGCCATTTCAATTGAACTGTAAACAAAAAATTTACCACAAGTGAATGGCAATGTAGCATACCTTGCTTCGATACGTCACGAGTAAATGCCCTTCCTGGGCAGACCCTAACTTCCAAACTGGTAACTCAGGGGTTAACTACCCTAGACAAGCCCACCTCCCCTTCTTTTGTTCTCCCCTTACCTGTAGTTCCACCTCCAGGGTACTTAAGGCCTCCTCACGTAGACACCAGCCTTGTTCCTGAAGATACCTGTAAGAAAGCAGACAAGCATTATTAAAGATATCCTTGATGAACCAATCCAGGTGTCTTCATAAGTTATTGGGCCCAAACGCGATCCAAGGTAACAAAATGGTAGCAGTCGATGGTTGGGCAACCCAATAACCAGAAGATATGCCAGAAAAGAATCGCAAGACAGAGGAGAGAAAAAAGCCACAAACAAGATCAGAAACAAAGAGGCTGGAAAAACAACAGCCCGCACTCGAAGACATGGCAGCAAAAACGACGTCGGAAGACGAAAGAGAAAATAGCCCCGAAATCTACTCATCGGACAATGAGCAGGGGCCAGATGACCTGAGCGGGGAAGAGCCCGAACGAGCAGACATCAGCAGGCTCAGACGCGAAATGCTGAGCCTACTGGAAACCTCCGCCACAGATGAAGACCTCGTGGTCGGCATCAGCAACCTCATCCGAAGCCGGGACGAGGCCAGAAGGAGCCAGGGACACAAAGCGGGACAGCCGGACACAACCCCGGTAAACCCTCCCCCTGAACAATTGCTACCTGAAAAGCCAGGGAGGCGCTGCCGCACCAATCCTGGAGTGGTGGCCATCTTTAAACACGTGGCCAAAAAAGATGGCGACCTCCAAAACATTAAATTTGAATATGCAAAATGGCTGGCCAATGAGATGCCGGAACCCCAAAAACTACAATATGGGGGCGATTCCACGGACAAAAGTGAGGAATCAGCCCCCGAAGACACCCCTACCGAGCGGCAGGTGGAAAAAGCGATAAAAACGCTCACCGCCGCCTTTGGGCCTAAAATGATAATTCTAAAGGGGCCCCCCAAGACGCCCAAAAAACCCAAGGGGGAAGGGAGAAGACCCCCCAACTTCCTACCGAGGGACGCGGACGCCGCTGGGGACCCACCGACGCCGCAGCGCCACCCGGCCGCGGTACGACACCCCACTCCCAAGCCACGCCTGCCCAAAAGGACCGAATGGAGAGGATACTCACCGCCACCGTCAGGACCGCCGCAGACGGGAACCAGGGGTCAGCCGGCAGAGAGAGCAGCCCTCCCGGACACCGCTGGACATCTGGAGCCAGAGCAGAGGCCTACCCATCCTGGAGAAGTGGCCTCACCGGAACAGTGACGAGAGGATCCTTCCCGACGAAGCCACGACAGGAATGGACTCCGCGCATGCGCAGAAGATCCTGTGGACCAAGAAAGAAAAAAAAATGCAAGGAGGGATTTTTAAATTACCTACCAGCGTTCCTGAGCCATTCTGCTGCTATCAGCACGTCAAACACCATGGACAGCAACAGCCAGCTGTGAGTAACACACAAAATAACACAGGGAACTTACCAAATGGGTTCCCTACACTAAAAATGGAGGGATCAAACCTAATGGAGTGGTATCAACAATTCCAAATCATCCTCTTAAAGGAAAATATGATGTTTTTCATCACTGATCCACCAGATAGACCCTGGACTTTTGAAATGGACTGCATGCACCACAAAGCGTTTTATCTGCTGATTTCCAGCATATCACCCACCATCTATTATAGTATTGAAAATGACTTAACTGTATTTGATATTGTTCAAAAAAAGTTTGGTTACTTTTATAGTGACAGTGTAGCCACCACCACAAAAATCTCCAAAGACTTCTACTCAGCCAGAATCAAACCTGGGGTGTCAATGGGGGAACATTTGATGGAATTAAATGCAGCTAGGGCAGAACTACAACTGAGGGGGGAAATTGTCTCCGAACAAACAATGAAAAGCATTATACTTAACTCACTAGACCCTTCCTGGCAAACATTCCTCACACATCTAAACATCCTCAGCCTAGAGCACATGACAGTAGATAGCCTCTCCAACCTCCTGATTGCAGAAGACAATCACAGAAAAGGCCAACAAATAACTCACAGAGAACACAGACAGACACGGAGGGTAGCCTTTACAGACAACTCTTGAGATTCCACAGAATGTTACAACTGCGGATTAAGGAGACACTACAGACGAGACTGCACCAAGGGCAACAGAGATCGAAGTAAACACGAACAATGCAGTAGACACCCAGAAAGGCGCCACCACGACAACAGAATAAAGCGCAGAGACTCACCTAGGCCCTGGGAGAGAAAGGGGAACAGGGACAGTTCAAGGGATAGCCGGGACGGGTCGTTGTGCAGGGTAGGGGGGCCCACACACGAAACCCCACAAGACAGCAAACCAGGCGGAGAGGGATCCTGGTGGCTCATCGACTCCGGAGCCACCAACCACACCACATGCGACAGGGAGCTCCTCTCTTCCTTCACAAAGGAAGACTACCTAATTAAAGTAGCAAACCAAAGTGATGTAAGGGTAACAGGGAAAGGCAACGTAGTACTCCCCAACATGGGCAGAATAGAGGGGGTATTACTAGTACCTGCGATACCCCACAACATACTTGCCTCCCTGAAACTCAGCAAGGAAGCAGGGATAGAGATCAGCATCAAGGAGGGAGGAATCACCATGGCCAGGGATAATAAAACCATTGGGAAAATCACAGTCAGAGGGAGGCTGCCTTATTTTCACGCAACCAAAGCTGACTCACATAACGAAGATACCGACACGGGAGGTGAAACAAAAGGGGGCAAACCCAAGGGCAATGAGAAACAAGAAAGAGAGGATGCACACCCTCACAAGGGAGGCACACAAGGCACAGGGAAGATCAATTTAGGGAAGCCCCTCCACGATGAGTTCGCACATCTGCTCCACCGCAGACTAGGGCACGCCAGCTTCCCAGTTATCCAAAAGGTTGCCAGTTGTACTGAGGAATCCAAAATAAAGAACTGTGAAACTTACTTGGACTGCTCTGTATGTAAATGTTCTAAGCTCAAGGTGGCCCCCAGGTCCAAAAAGGCCACACGCTCTACACATTTGAAATGGTACACATGGACCTCGTAGGCCCCCTGAAGCCGTCCATAAAGTATGGCAAGAGGTTCTTCCTAACCATAGTTGACGATTACAGTCGTTACGGCTTCATATATACACTAAAACACAAAAACGAGACTTACCAGAAATTCAAAGAATTCTATAGACGGGTAGAAATACAACACGACACAAAAATAAAGAAAATAATGACAGATAGAGGATCAGAATTCCTATCTGGAGACTTCTCACATTGGTTGAAGTCAAAGGGTGTTCTGCATTTTACATCTTCGCCTTTCTCAGCTTTTCAGAATCGGGGGGCAGAACGAAAATATTCCACCCTGCAGACAATGATGAGATGCGTCCTCGAGGATGCTGGACTAGGCCAACACTACTGGACCGAAGCCCTAGTCTCCTCTAACTACACCATCAACAGGCTCTGGTCAGTGTACTAGACAAGACACCTTATGAAGTCACGTACAACAAAAAACCACAGATATCTCACCTGCACATTTTTGGGGTCACTGCAGACGTACACATACCAAAATAACTACGCAGAAAGGGAGACAAGGTATCTAAACGACTCAGATTCATGGGCTATGAGCCAAGCACAAAGGGATTCAGGTTCATAGATAGTAATAATAGATTCATCATCTCCAGAACTACCACATTCCACGAACAGGCAAACTGGTCAAGAATATACCTGAATGAACTACAACACCAGATAGAAGCCAATCACAACAAGCAAGGCAAAAGTGATCACCCCGACACAGACTACACACACACACAAGGGAAGAGAAATCAGAACAACAGGGAGGCAAAAACACAACACAGAAGTCAAGCCAAAATAAACAGAAGGTAGACTCACTCACCAACAGAGAAGCGAGGTACATACACGACATGGAGACCCTACCAGGTAGGCCAGTCAGGGCCAATAGAAACCAAATGCCCAAGAGACTCAATGACTACGTCATGCACCTACAATCCAGCCCCATCACCCCCGAAACATACGATGATGCCGACTGGGCCGGTGACACAAAGAGCAGGAAAAGTACCTCAGGGTACATCTTCTTCCTGAATGACTGTCCCGTATACTGGTACACCGGTGAGCAGAATCTCGTGGCCACATCCACCACTGAGGCTGAATACATATGCTTATCCAAGGCCATAACCAGCCTCATATGGTTCGACGAGCTACTCACCAATATCTGGGCAGAACCCACACACCCCATTCACATATTTGAGGATAACAAGGCAGCCATAGAAATATCCACCTCAGATGCTATAGGTCATAGGTCTAGGCATATAGACATCAAACATAAACACGTGAGACAATTCCATAAGTCAGGATTCATCACCATCATACACTGTGACACAGAACACCAGACAGCAGACATACTCACAAAGCCTCTACAACACAAGCAACATTCATACCTTACATCTAGGCTTTGTGTCACACCCGTAAACCCACATCAATCAGGGCCAATCAACCCCAGGGGTGGGCATTTAGAGGGGGATTTGTCACGAGTAAATGCCCTCCCTGGGCAGACCCTAACTTCCAAACTGGTAACTCAGGGGTTAACTACCCTAGGCAAGCCCACCTCCCCTTCTTTTGTTCTCCCCTTACCTATAGCTCCACCTCCAGGGTACTTAAGGCCTCCTCACGTAGACACCGGCCTTGTTCCTGAAGATACCTGTAAGAAAGCAGACAAGCATTAAAAAAGATATCGCTTCTATCTAGCTAGGGCAATTCTGAGGCCAATTTATACCTTTTTTCTTCCCCACTTCCTAATTAAAAGCAATTTGGGGGATTATTTATTACATATTCAAGGTGCAATGATGATGTTTTTCTATAAATTCTTAAACAAAATAACTAACCTGGATCCTTTTTTGGAATATGCATTTACAGTACGTATGAAAGAAAGGTTCTATATTGACCATATAATCACAGACTGGAAGGTCAAATCCTGAAGAGACATTTAACAGAGGCCATTAATGTCATCTAGAAGCTGAATTTAACAGAATAACAGAGTTGGAAGGGACCTTGGAGGTCTTCTAGCCCAACTCCCTGGTCAAGCAGGAGACCATGGACCATTTCAGACAAATGGCTGTCCAATCTCTTCTTTAAAACCTCACTGATAGAACAGCCATCCATTCTGCAGAAAACCTGTTCCAGTGGTTAATTGTTCTTCCGATCGGGAAGTTTCTCCTTCGTTCTAGGTTGATCCTCTCCTTCATTACTTTCCACCTGTTACTAAGGCAGCACAAATTCTGATATTGGATTGAACCCCAAATATTAGGGACTTAACATTTTGGCCCTGGCTAACTTTCCTCTCCCGAGCCATAAAAGGTTGCTGGCTTGACCAAGGTATTTGACAAAGGTCCTTATCTGTAAAGGGTGTCTTGACCCAAAACAAATGTATCCTGTGATTTACTGTTTATTGCACCCCAAATGTCATGTATATGCCCAGATAACAACTGATGTTTCCTTTATTGCCCTAGAGGCGTCTTCCTGTCCCTAATCTTCTTATGTTTTGTCTTAAGACACTTCCCAGATAACATGAATGTGTCAGGGGGTGTTTATTATTTCCTTTCCTCTTTGATCTGTGCAAATTGATGAAGGTTAGTTTCTACGTGTTAGAAGCAAAGTTCTCTGATATGTATATGTAGTTGAAATGATATAAATACTAGTCCCGAGGAACTCTTCGGGGTTCAGACTTTTGTTTGCCTTAGGGCGGTTTGAACCGTGCACAATAAACTCTTTCCTGCATTGAAGAGCTTGGCCTGGTCTCTATCTTTTTGCTGCAACAGCTGGTGACTCTGGTGGGACCAGGCATGAGGCGATGTTTCGCTGAGGACCGTTCAACCCCTCGGGACCATCGGGAAGTCGCTCCCGAACATTCTCCAGGCGCCAAGGGGGTATCTCTCCGGGAGACGGCAGCGGCAGCCCTGTGGGACCGACGGTGCTCAGATCGAGTCCAAGAACCCTGCAGTGCAGGAAAGGTGGTCTGAACAAATTCCTGGCCAGGAAGGGGAGGAGTAGAAACGTCTCAGGCAAGTATATAGTAAAAGTATTGTACCTGTCTCATTTGTAGAGAGAAGAAGGGATCTGATCCATCCCTTGGACTCGGGGCAGTGACCCTAACGAAGTCCGTGTCAGGTTGTGTGGGTTGGGTAAGCCGCCGCAGTTCTCATCAGTCACTGTGAGTTCCGGGGCTCTGAGTCGACGGCAGTGTGACAGGATGGGGGGGACTCAAAGCGTGCCCAACACTCCGTTGGCATGCATGTTAAAAGGTTTTGATAATTATTTCAGCAATCCCTCATACCCGAAAGGGTCAAAAGACCGATTAAAATTTCTATGTAGAAATGTGTGGCCACTAATGGGGATTGGCTGGCCCCCTCAAGGATCTTTTAGGAAAGGATTAGTGGATAAACTGTGGGGGGTGATAGTAGTGAATCAGGATAAATATCCTGACCAATTTCCCTATATCGATCAATGGGCGAGAGCTTTAACGGAGAAAGCTGATGATTTGTTGCAATGCCAAGCAGAGATGGTTAGGTTGTGCGTATCTAGAACAAGCAGGAAAAGTAGGGGGTTGCGGTGTAAGCAAGGAAGGATACCGGGAGATGAAAAGGAGGAATATACCACCCATCGAAAGGTATTAGCAGAAGAGCCAGAGGATTTGGTTAGACCGCCCCCTTACGCCCCAGCGTGGCCGCCCGCACAACAACAGCAGCCCGGGGCTCAGCAACAGCAGGGTGCTGTTGGGGGAAGCGGAGGGGGAAATCAGAGGCGTATGAGCGATCCTGGGGCGAAGCCTAAAGTTAAGAAGAGTCATTCGCCTAGAGATAGTAGTAAGAGTGAGGGAGAGGATGATGATGATGACTTGGGGGCCGTGGGAGGAGAAGACCAGGGGGGCATGAAAACTCGTGCGGCTACAGCTAAGTTGAAGTCTGCTAAGCAGGATTTTGTGGCACCTCTACGTCAGGTGGATCAGATAGTAATGAATCAACAGGGACAGGAGGGATACAGGCCCCTTTTTCAGTACGTGCCATTTACCACTACTGATCTTCTAAATTGGAAACAGCATTATGGGCCATTAACTACCAAGCCTACTGAGATGGCAGATCTGTTTCAAACTATTATGCAGACACATAATCCAACGTGGCAGGATATACAACAGCTATTGAATACGTTGCTGTCTCCAGAAGAGAGAGAGAGGTGGAAGGCATCTGTTAGAAAGTGTGTGAGAGCAAGTCTTCCCAATGAGGATGATATTCAACCAGAGGTAGCATGAAGATCCCCGGAGGCAGATCCGGGATGGAATCCCAGAGAACCAGATGACATGACTAAATTGAAGCAGTACCAGAACCTGGTAGTCCAAGCTCTTAGACAGGCAGGAAAACTCCCATTGAACATGTCAAAACCGTCTCTGGTCATTCAAAAAGCAGATGAGAGTCCGGAGAGTTTCCTCCAGAGACTAATTGAGGCATATGAGTTGTATACTCAAGTGAATCCTAGAGAAGGTGATAATGTGAGGATGTTGAATGAAAGATTTATTGCGCAGAGCTATGAGGATATCAGGAGAAAGTTGCAAAAGTTAGAAGGTGCGTTGGGAAAGAACACGAGTGAATTGTTGGAGATCGCAAGGAAGGTATATGCAAATAGGGATAAGGTGGAGAAGAAAGAGCAGGAAGCACGAATGAATAAGAAGGCTGAGTTGTTGGCAGTAGCGTTGCAAAGGGGGATGCCAGGGGGTGCGTCTCAGAGTTTTCCCCTGGGTCCTAACCAATGTGCCTACTGTAAAGGGGAAGGACATTGGCAGAGAGAATGCCCGAGGCGGATGGTGAGAGGTAGAGGGATGAGAAGACCGGATTTTGGGTCAGGAATGCAGGGACAGTTCTCTGGGAGAAGGGGAGAGAGAGGACAGAGAGGAGGTTTGAGTAGAGGATTTGGACAGATGAGATCAGGTCGAGGGTTTGGTAGAGGATTTAGAGAGGGCGTGAGACAGCAAGAAGCAGAAAGTATTGGATTGGCAGATATGAATTGGTCGGATTGACGGGGACCAGGCTTGGAAGATCCCCCGCCTGAGCCGTTGGTTACATTAAAAATAGGGGGTCAGCAAACCACGTTCTTGGTAGATACAGGAGCAGGGAGGTCCGTGGTCAATAAGCAGATTGCAGCCCCGGGAGCCCATAAAATTCAAGTCCAGGGGGTATCAGGACAAGTCTTGGGGCGACAAATCTTAAAACCAGTGATATGTGATTTCAAGGGAGCTGAAATACAGCATGAATTCTTGTATATTCCTGAATGTCCCGTTCCATTGTTAGGTAGGGATCTGCTTAGCAAATTAGGGGCAACCATTTCATTCGATGAGGGTCGCCAAAGAGTGACTATAAGACACTTTCCGTAGGAGACTTGGAGGTTGATGGTAGGGAGGCATGTTGAAGAGAGGGAAAACGATGAGAGGTGGAAGTTGTTTGAAGTGCCGGGATTATGGGCTGAGGATAACCCGCCAGGTTTTGCAGCTCACCACCCCCCGGTGGTGGTGGAACTAAAACCTGGAGCGATGCCTGTGAGTATAAGGCAGCGTCCCGTTTCTTGGGAAGCAATTTGCGCTATTTATGAAAGCATTCAGAGATATTTGGAAGCGGGGGTTTTAATACCTATTCAGTCCCCCTGGAATACTCCAATAATCCCAATTAAAAAGTCAGATGGGTCTTATAGACCAGCCCAGGATCTGAGAATTGTGAATGACCGGACGGTCACCTTACACCCAGCTGTGTCCAATCCATACACTCTGCTGAGTTTAATTCCACCGCGGGCTGAATGGTTTTCCGTTATTGATTTAAAGGATGCCTTCTTTACGATTCCTATTCACCCCGTAAGTCAGCCATTGTTTGCTTTTGAGTGGGAAAATCCTCATACTGGAACAAAAATGCAATATACCTGGACTCGGCTGCCTCAGGGATTTAAGAACTCCCCCACATTGTTTGGGACAGCGTTAGCAAAAGACTTACAGTATTATGTTCCTCGACAACCTGGAGATACTATATTACAGTATGTAGATGATGTTTTGATCACAGGATTGACAGAGGATTTATGTTGGGACAATACTAAGATGTTGTTAGAGTTGTTATTAGAATGTGGTTATCGAGTATCACGAAAGAAAGCTCAATTGGTGCAGAGGAAGGTTCGATATCTGGGATATGATATTGAGAAGGGTAGGCGAGCTTTAGGACCAGAGCGGAAAAGGGCGGTCCTGATGCTGGCAGAACCCCGGACAAAAAGACAATTGAGGAGCTTTTTAGGATTAGCCGGGTTTTGCCGTATCTGGATCCCCAATTTTGCTTTGATGGCAGCACCCTTGTATGCAGCCACCAGAGGAGCTAATGTTGAACCCCTTGAGTGGGGAGGGGAGCAGAAGAAGGCTTTTAAGGACATCAAACTGGCACTGACTCGGGCCCCAGTTTTGGCTCTACCTAATTTAAGGAAACCTTTTAACCTGTATGTGGACACTTGTAGAAACATTGCTTTGGGAGTCCTCACTCAGCCTTTGGGAAATTGGCAACAACCTGTAGCTTACTTGTCAAAACAGTTAGATGGCGTGGCCAAGGGCTGGCCTCATTGTTTGAAGGTATTGGCTGCAATTGCAGAATTAATTCAAGATTGTAATAAACTCACTTTTTCTTGTCCTATTGTTGTGCATTCCCCCCATGCGGTTCAGTCTATATTGGATACTAAGGGACACTTATGGATTAGTGGACAAAGGTTGGCAAAATATCAGGCTATTATGATTGAAAATCCACAGGTACGTTTGGTAGTATCTAACCGGTTAAATCCCGCAACTTTGTTGCCCACGGAAATTGTCTCTGAGCATGATTGTTTACAAGTATTGGAGAAAGTTTATTCCACACGACCCGATTTAACAGATATTCCGTTGCCCAATGCACAACTTAATTGGTATACGGATGGGTCAAGTTATGTTATAAATGGGAGACGGGTAGCAGGTTATGCTATTGTAGATGATGAAAAAGTGGTGGAAAGTGGTCCATTAGGGGGTGGACATAGCGCTCAGGTAGCTGAACTATGGGCATTGATACGGGCTTTAGAAAGGGCCAAGGGAAAGACACTAAACGTTTGGACGGATAGCAAATATGCCTTTCTTACATTGCATGCACATGGAGCTGTATATAAAGAAAGAGGGTTTAGAGATTCAGCAGGGAAATATATTTTGCATGGACATCTCATCAGTCGTTTAATTGAGGCTGTTAACGGTCCCAAGGCAGTAGCAGTTATGCATTGTAAGGGACATCAAAGGGGCGAGGATAAGGTGGCATTGGGGAATAGAGCAGCCGACGTAGAGGCTAGGGAAGCAGCAAAACGGGATGAGCCCTTGCCGGACTTATCTATTTGTGTCGCCATGGACTTGCCCTCCGAGCTGAAACCAACATATTCACAGCAGGAAAGTATAAAAGCAGTGACTGATCTGAAAGCCCAAATTAAAGATGGGTGGTATGTGTTACCAGATGGAAGGATTTTTGTACCGTCTTCTATAGCATGGACATTGGCTCAGTCAGCCCATGAAACTACACATATGGGAAAAACAGCTCTGGAGCAGGCCCTAGGCAGGGATTACTACATCAATGGATTGGTGGGGATTGTAACAGGAACGGTTGCAAGATGCGTTACTTGTGCAAAGGTTAATCCAAGACAAGGACCGCTGCTGCCCCCTGGTGCCATACCACGATCATACATCCCCATGGAATATATTATGATAGATTTTACTGATATGCCTAGATGTGGTTTGTTCAAGGCTATGTTGGTTATAATAGATATGTATACGGGGTGGCCGGAAGCCTTTCCAACTAAGACTAAGCAAGCTCGGGAAGTAGCCCGAGTGTTACTAAAGGAGATTATCCCCAGGTTTGGAATCCCCAGTCGTATATCTTCAGACAATGGGCCTGAATTTATTCATCATATTAATCAGGCAGTAGCCACCGCAGTGGGGATAAAATGGAGGTTTCACAGTTCGTTCCATCCTGAGTCGGCTGCGCAGGTAGAGAGATTTAACCGCACCCTAAAAGAAAGGATAACTAAGATTTGTATAGATAGTCATTTAAAATGGCCAGATGCTTTACCACTGGCCTTATATGCGATCAGAAATTCGCCTAGAGGCCAACATAAATTATCCCCATATGAGTTAATGTTTGGCCGTCCGCCCGGACTGCTGCGAAGGAATTTGGCCGGATGGCCTGACTTGGGACATAAAGGGGGGGTTTGGAATATGGAAATGGTACAGGAACTTAATAAGCAAGTTGAGAAGATCCAACGATATGTGATGGAACAAGTACCCCCCAGACTAGTCACTCATTGTCATCCATTTAAACCTGGGGACCAAGTGTGGGTAAAGCACTGGAAGAAAGAGCTGCTAGAAGGAAGATGGAAAGGACCTTTCGTTGTTATTATGACTTCTCCACTTGCTATTAAGATTGCAGAGTCAAAATCATGGATCCATTGGACGCGAGTCAAGGCAGCAGCGGAAACAAGCTGGAAAGTGTCCATGGACAAGCAACATCCAACAAAGTTGACATTTAAACGTGCTTAAAGCAAGCCTTTCTATTCCCCACAATAGGTTACTCTGCTGTGTATCTGCTGCGGGGATCCACTGCAAGCCAACTAACAGAAGATATGCAACCCTGCTTTGTTCCAGAATCCTGGTTCCAATAGGAAATTGAAGACTGCTGCGGGCCTATGTGGGAAGAACCGTGGGCGTGGGCACTGTGGGTGATTGTGGGATTAGCTCTACTGATTATTGTGTTTTACAGATATAAGCAGAAACTTTGGGGCAAACCAAAGACATTTGAATTTGCAGTCGCTCTACTCTCTAACCCATCGGGCGGATTAGCGTGAATCCCTCGCAGACAAAAGGAGTTCAGACGCGCTGAAAGCTGCCTGTCGGTCCACCGGAACAGAACAAGGGACTCTCCTTCAATGTGCTGGTTTTGTAACTGTGGGTGTGAGTGTTGTTGTTGTTCTCACTGTATAGATTGTGTTTTATGTATAGGCTGTACGATAGAGTGTGACATTCAAATTATCGAAGACGTGTTAGTACACTACCTGGTGATAGATACAGAGGGGTTCTATTATACCCTTAAACCTAGCCCCACGATCGAAGTTATATCAAGGGAACGCTGGTATAGGGACCAAAGGGACCGGGAAGATGCCAAGAATGAAGATTGTTGGATTTGGGTGGATGTGGATGAGTGTGTGGATGATAGGAGTTCAGAGTGATTTTGGAATTCCAGCAATGCCGTCTACAAGTCAGGAGGACTGTAGTCCATGTATCCACACAACATTACAGGGAATGAGGGTCTCAAAAACTTTGGTCTATCATACTCAAAAACCGGAGGGGTGCCAGGAACATGTCCCTACAACATGCCAGGTAAATGACACCATATACCACATGTGTAAGTTAAATAACAAGGTACAATGTTATAACCCGGCGGAGGCCAAACAGATTACTACTTATGAGATGGCAATATACACAACAGTATGTGGGAGGGAGGAGTTAGTGAATAGAACAGAATTTAGGACGTTAGGTAATCCAGTCGAATTGTCATTTGATGCTTGTTTTGCTATCAATCGCAATTGTGAGGTGTGGAAGCCGACGTGTGGAACTTTAGAATGGGAAAGGAGTTATATGTTAGAAAAGAAGTATATGTGTCGAAAACAGGGGGAATGTAATGATAGGGATACATATAGTTACTACCCGTACTGGTCTTGTGCGGTCATATGGTCTGGAGATCCACCAGGAGGTACACAGAAATGTAGACTGGAAAATGGGGTAGCGAGTAGCGATTGTCAACAGAATAAATGTAATCCTATAAAAATCATCTGCAACCCCACCCGAACATGGAGGGAGGAGTATGGACTAGGAATATATGCCAAAGGAAGAGATCCCCTGGTGACCCTTAGATGGCAGGTTACCAAGATCACGAGGGCAACCAAAGATACGAAAGGACTGTTTTGGTCGTATTATCTGGAAATGGAAAAATTAAATATACCCGAAATTCCTAGCCATGTAACAAATACCTTTGTCAAATTGGCAGAAGACATAGCCCATACTCTGAATGTATCAAATTGTTTTGTATGCGGAGGTACTAACATGGGAGAAAAATGGCCATGGGAAGCCCAGGAGTTAAATTATTCCACAGTATTAGAGATGGATCGGCAAGGTAACCTATCCTACAATAAAGGAAAAGATGGAGACTGGACACTCACCACAAGCTTAGTAGGAAATGTATGTTTCCAAAGGAAGGCTCAACCTGGATGTAAACAGGTAGGAAACCTCATATGCACAGGAAAATGGGAGAGTAAGATATGGTGGTCAGGAAGTAATGCCACAGAGGGTATTGACGAAACAGCTCTGTTCGAAGTAAACGGATTAACCTTTCTCAAGGATCCGGACAACCAAACCCTTGGATGGCTGGCTCCTGACGGGCTATATTGGATTTGTGGTAAGATGGCATATGGGTATCTACCTAAGAATTGGTGTGGAGCCTGTGTCCTGGGGATCATCAGACCAGGATTCTTTTTACTTCCCCTTAAAACACGACAGGTTTTAGGCGTGCCAGTATACGATGAGGTGGGGAATCAACGAAGAAAACGACATGTGGATACATCAGCTATAAGTAAAGTTAGAGTAGGAGGTAATCACCGTTGGGATAACGAAGAATGGCCTGCAGAACGAATTATAGAAGTTTACGGACCGGCTACATGGGCGGAAGATGGCATGTTTGGCTATCGTACCCCCGTGTACATGCTGAATCGTCTAATTCGTTTACAGGCAGTAGTTGAGATTATCACCAATGAAACTGTAAAAGGGCTTACTCAATTAGCCAGGGAGAGTGTGAAATCAAGGACATATATCATGCAGAATAGACTAGCTCTGGACTACCTATTGGCCAAAGAAGGGGGGGTATGTGGAAAGTTTAATTTGACTAATTGTTGTATAGAGATAGATGACAACGGAAGGATTATTAAGGAAATCACAGACAAAATGGTCAAAATAGCTCATGTACCCGTCCAAACCTGGAAGGGTCCGCATTGGGGAGATATGTTTTCAGGTTGGTGGCCAAAACTACCAGGTCTTCAAGCCATCATGGGCCTTATTGGATTAATAGCTGCAGGGTGTATTTTTGTCCCATGTATATTGCCTCTTTTTGTTAAAACTATCTCTCGAAGTCTATCCTTGCTGGTGGAGCGAAAGACAACTGCTCAGGTAATGGCTTTATGGGAATATGAACGGCTCCAGCCGGGAGAGGAACCTGAGTGTGTGACTCTTCTGGATAAATCAGATGAGTCACAAAGGGGGGATATAAGGCAGCACAAATTCTGATATTGGATTGAACCCCAAATATTAGGGACTTAACATTTTGGCCCTGGGTAACTTTCCTCTCCCGAGCCATAAAAGGTTGCTGGCTTGACCAAGGTATTTGACAAAGGTCCTTATCTGTAAAGGGTGTCTTGACCCAAAACAAATGTATCCTGTGATTTACTGTTTATTGCACCCCAAATGTCACGTATATGCCCAGATAACAACTGATGTTTCCTTTATTGCCCTAGAGGCGTCTTCCTGTCCCTAATCTTCTTATGTTTTGTCTTAAGACACTTCCCAGATAACATGAATGTGTCAGGGGGTGTTTATTATTTCCTTTCCTCTTTGATCTGTGCAAATTGATGAAGGTTAGTTTCTACGTGTTAGAAGCAAAGTTCTCTGATATGTATATGTAGTTGAAATGATATAAATACTAGTCCCGAGGAACTCTTCGGGGTTCAGACTTTTGTTTGCCTTAGGGCGGTTTGAACCGTGCACAATAAACTCTTTCCTGCATTGAAGAGCTTGGCCTGGTCTCTATCTTTTTGCTGCAACATTACAGCCACTTCTCTGTGACAGCCCCTCCGATGTTGGAAGACTGCTATCATGTCACCCATAGTCTTTATCTTTCTTAGATATAGCCAGTTCCTGCAACCCTTCATCATATGTTTTAGTCTCCAGCCCCCTAATCATCTTGATTGTTCTTCTCTGCACCCTTTCTAGAGACTCAGCATCTTTGTTGTATTGGGCTGGCCAAAACTGGAGATAATATTCCAAAATATGCTCTTATTAAAGCAATGTGGTATGTATCTTCTCCCATTTCCTAATCTCTACACCACCACCACCACCACCACCACCACCACCATCGCCACCAAGGCATTAAAACGTGGCTGTTTTCCCTCCCCTTGGGGCAGGATGTTTTTCAGTGGACGTAGTTTTTCATCTGAACGTGTAAGCTTCCTCTGGTGTGATGCGTTTTTTTGGTTGTTGATGATGCCGATAATATTGCTTACTACCCAAAGTCATATGTCATATGGGTGGCTAGATACATTGAAATAAATAAAATTGTCTTGATTATCTAGTGATAACTTCCAAGTTATTCGCATTTTTCAAGTTTCCCATATCTCAGCTGCCACTCAAGCACTCCTCTAGGCCATGGACCACAGTAACCGACCTACTCAAATATTCTATACGAAGGATGTGTTGTCCAAATGAAATACAAGAATGCAAGAATGAATCCTCCTGGGAATGCATCAATACAGAAGAGATATTAGATTTTTAAGAGACACCAATTATTTTAATCAGTGCAATCTGCTGTTCCTATTGCCATATGATCAGAACAGCAAAAGCAAGAGTTCAATAGGTCTCTCACTAACCAATTATGGAAAACGTGCTACTTGCCATTTCCACAATTCTTCTCAAAAAGTCCGTTCACTGGGTAAATCCACTGCATCTGACGACAGAGCTGCAACTGTTTTACCATAATGTCCTGCAAAACAGAGAAAGGCACAATAAAAAGGAAAGTCCAAGAGGTCCTTTAATATGATGAGATAATTAAATGAAGTGCTAATGTCTTTAGCTCTTTCCTGCCTTCATTAAGCTGTTGTTTTAGTAGAGTGTATTAAGAGGAAACTAAAAACCTAGCAAAATTATACTGTGTGTGTTATGTATATAACTTTGGCGGGAAATTTAAACAACAATAGGTCATTTGTGATTGGTCAGCTCCCGGCCCATCAAGGTATATAAAGGGAGCTGTTTGACTGTACCTCCAGCTGAAGTCTCACTCTAAATTCAAGAGCTGTTGTTACGCACTAGTTGCTCCTGCCTCTTCATTCCCACGACTCAACGTTGGCGACGAAGGTAGGATTGAGGCAATGAGAAGCAAGCCGGAAAAGAGCTAACAACAGTGGATTCAGCCAGGCTGACGAGCCCCGTACATGGCAGGACTACCACGATGTCTGCCTATGTACCACCAAAGCCTTTCCACCCAGCCAGAGAGAAGTGGGGGTCGTATATGACTCGGTTTGAGTGTTCCCTGGAAGTCAGCGACATGCAGGGCCTCCCCGACAACCGGAACAAAGCCCTATTCCTCAGCCACTGCGGACCGGAGGTCTTCGACATGGCTGAATCACTTTTGGAACCGACTCCGGTTCAGACTATATTGTGGGAAGCCTCGCTTAGGGTTTACCAACATTACCAATATTACCAACAACAACCGGTAGATGGCGCTACCGTGGAGGCACAGACTGTAGTAACTCACAAAGGTGCCTTCAAATGTACCAGGCTGCATTTTGGAGTCAGCATAGCCCCCGGACTATTCCAAAGTACCATGGAGCGTCTGTTACAAGGACTGCCAGGGGTGGTGCCTTATTTTGATGATGTCCTCATCAAAGGAAGGAAGATAAATTAGAGTAGGAGTGAGGGTAAAAGAGGGAGGAAGAGAGGAGGAGGAGGAGAAAGGAAAGGAAGTAGGGAGGAGAAGGAGGGGGGGAGAGAAAGTAAGAAGGAAAGAAAAAGGAGAAGAGGTAGGTTTGAGGAGAAAGATTGCTGTGCAATAAAAAAGATGAAAGGGAAGAAAGCCAACCCCAAACAAATATAAAGATATTAAGATAAAGAATGAATTGTTAAACTTTAAAGAATGAAAGAGAACAAATATGAATAAATAGCAATAATTAGAAACACACATACAAACATACAATGTATTTTCTTTGAACAGAGTATTTGGCCGGTTCACAAATTTAAACAGTGTTTAGTCATTTCAATTAAATTTACAATTTCTCTATTTCCTTTTTGCCATACTTATTCCTCTCCTATTTTTTTTAAAAAACCAATATTACCCTTCATCCTCATCTCTAATCTTCATCAAATTCAATTTTCCCTTCTATTCTATATTATACCCCTTCCCATTGTCATCTATTTTTATATCCATCCTCACATTGGTTAATTATGTAACATTCCAGTTGTTGAATACAAATTCAACATTTTAATATAAATCAATTAGTTATATAATGATCTTTTTTGTATATTAATCAATATGAACATGAATATTCCAATTATTTCCATGCAATCCAAATTCTTACAAATCAATTCATTATATTTACCAATAATAACCAAATAATTTCCCCCATATATTCCTCCAAACCACAACCATTGCTGCTTTCAACGCAATATACAATTAATAGTATCTCAATTATTACAACTCCCTAGTTAAACAGAGCTTTTTTTCTTTTGTTTTTTAAAATCTTGAACTCTCCTCTTTTGCCCTAATTTTCCCATTGTTTGCAGTTTTGCACCTACCTCTTTTGGTGAGGAAAAAGAAAAAGAAATCACTCTCTGCCTCATTTTGTCACGTTGCAACAAAGACCCTGCTTTACTTTCAGTTTCGCTTTTTCAGCATAGCTAGGGGTAAAAAACTGCTCCAACACTGTTTGCACCTGGCAAAAGACCCCTGCGCAAAACAGGTGAGAGCAAATCAGCTGAGGGTTGGGAGACCAATCTAATCAATTTGTGGTAATTAACCTATGCTAAAGCTGACAGAGGCTGTTTTTTTATTTTTGCAGGCACCGGTCTACTCATTTCTTTTCTTTTAACACGCATCAGCTGTAGGGCGGCCCTTTGAAGCCCCGCGGCAAGAGTTTAAACCGTTTTTTTCCCTCTAGACATCAGCTGAGACTCAGAAGGCAGCAATAGATTGGCAGTGGGCAGGGTAAGCGACCGGAGACCTCCTGGGAACCGGTTTGAGGGCGTGGCCAGCCAATCTCATTACCGCTTCTTCGAACTATTAAATATTTTTATTACCAGTTCTTGCGATCTGCTGCGAACCGGGAGCAACCCACCACTGCCATGGATTGGGACCCCCTAACAGGTGAGCAAGAGATTCTAGGTTGTACTGGCCCAAAGGATCAAGGAAGGTCAAATCGCCCAAGAGGCCAGCAAAGAAGCAGGTTGGGTTCCAGGTCTCCATTAGGAGAAGAATGAGGAGAGACATAAGAGCAGTCTTCTAATACTTGCAGGAAAGCCTCAGGGAAGGAGGTGTTGATTCTTCGTAGTAGCTGAAGGAAGGACATGAAGCAGCAGGTGGAAGCTAATCAGAGAGAAATCCAACCCTGGAAATAAGGAGGAATTTTCTTCCGTGGAGTAAGACTCCCTTCCGCTGTAGAATTCTATGCTTTTCTCTGTGCTTTCTGCCACAATGATTGTGCTTCTCTGTTGTTCATGAACAGAAAACTTCCCACATGAAGCAGAGGCCAAAGGCCACCAAGAAAGTCAGTGACCGGCCATTCCTAGTCCAAGATCAGCTGCCTTCCTTGAGTAGGTTTCTAATGTGGCCATTGTTTACTTGGTTGCTAATGAGGTTGTTAGTTTGCCCGAAAAACCACTAGCCTACAGCTGCCTAATTTTCTGTCATGCAGTAAATATTTAATTTGGCCATGGCTGTCAGAAGGCTTTTCAGAGTAAGTGTGGCTATCAGCAGCCAAGAAATTGGCGGTAAAGTCATGCTTCTGAACTCTTCTGAGTGGCTCACATCTATTTTTCTTCTCTTCACAGAACATCTGGAAAAGATGCTCAGTGGTTTCCTGTTGCATTAAGGGAGACGTTGAGGACTTTCCTGTGCCTCCTGACAGGTACCACAGCCTTCTCCTTAAATCCTGGGCATGTTGAAGCACCATTGATGGACTGTAAGAGAATCTGTAAGAGCCTCTCCCCAAGATGGCTTCCTGTCCCAAAGGGCTTGTGTGGGCAAAAGATGAGCAGGCTGACTGGCCGGTCTTAGAAAGGGGCGGCTAAGCTAAATGTTCTTTGACATGTCACCTTCTTTTTTTGCTCAGGTCTGACCAGGCACAGGAACATGGTGAGCAGCACGGCTGCTCCTCTCATGGAGACACATTTTCATCTAGAGGGGCCAGGACAATTTTGGAATATGGCCAGTGGGGATCCATGCCTCAAAACTGGATGAGGGAACCTGATCAGCCTAACAAATTCAAGAAGAGCCCGTTGGATTCATGGGGATATGTTGCAGAGAACTCTGATTTATACATTCAAATGAACGATTATTACTTTCAGGTTTTGATAGGTGTTTGTGTCACCATCAGGAGCCCCAGGAAGGAAGATGTGATGCCTGTTCACAATTAATGGAGGTATCTGGTCTCTCCTACCTCCACAGAGGGCGCGCTTCTGCACAATTATGGAGAACTCCACTGAATTGGTAAGGCCTGAACATCTCCTCACCATGCTAATGGCCCTGTCTCTATGGATTTGTTAATATGCCTATAAAAAGAATATTTGCTATTTTAGGATCCATTGGAGGAATCCCTTCCAGCAGAAAGCCGGGACAGCCTCCCAGGAGAGAGAGAGAGGTGGAGATTCCCTATCTATGCAGGTAGGTAACACGTTGAAGGGAGAAGGTCCCGCTGGTTCACAAGGGGCTTTGGTGGAAAAGATGGACAGGGTGAGTGACTCATCTTGGAAAGGGGAAGCTGAGCAAGCTTGATTCCTTAAACTTCTCACCTTCTACCTCTGGACAAGACTCTAACGGGAGAAGACCAGGACACAGAAGAAGAGCTCTCTCCCAATGGGGAGAAAACACCTTCCTCAGAGATAAGATTTTGGCAATGGGGCCGAAGGAGGCTATGCCATAAATCCTGATGGTGGAGGGAAGAAATTGTGTAATATTTCACCTTAACCTTAAGGCTTCCAAAGGTCCTCTTGCTGTCGGCACATAGGGGTTGTATGCACCCTATGCTTTAGCCATCTTATTGAGGTGCAGAGACCTTTGGATTTAGCCTCCATACTGTCATTTGCAGGACTCCATGACAGTCCTGGTGGGCTCCAGAATCAGCAGCCTGGAGGATGTGGACTTCCTATCTGACCTTCCGGTTGAGGAGTCTGAGGGAAGCTGGGAGGATGCTGCAGCGGTTTCTGATGCTAGCAATTCCTCCAGTCCATGGGTAAGAAAGACAAAGTGTTTTCTGATGGGGGGGGGGGGATGGAGGTCCTCTATTCACTTCTCCTAAACTGAGTGAACTGTGCTGGAGCACTCTGGGAAGTGGAGCTAGGTGACACCTGGCCCTTGGGACAACATACGTAGGCTAACTATATGCACCCACGTGCATATAGTTTGGTGCCATTGGTTCCTTTGCCAAAAATCAACAGGGAGGGTACATGGCAGTGTACCAAATGAATGTGACCCACCCTGATTAGGCCTTTCCTTTTTGTGTGTCATCCTTTCCAGCACTTCATGCAGGGCTTTAACAGGCAAAGAGTAGAGAGCCTGCTTTTCTGCAGTCGAGCTGGGCTGGAAGTGAGGATTGCTTTTTAAATCCAGAGATTATGCAGCAGGAGAAGCATTGTTTTGATCAGGGATCCCTGTTAGGATATGGGGTGAGCCTAACAGGTTGTCCAGGCAATATATGTGTTCTGTGACTTTAACATGAATATGTATAATATGACTTTAAATTTTACTGCTGTATCATTGTAATGCTGAGTCATGCTGTAATTAGATAATCACAACTTGTAAACATATTTAAGAAGGGAACTGTAATGTAGTCAGTTGATGACATGCTACCATTGTGGGTAGATTTGCTACCATTGTGCTATCATCGTTGATGGATCTGCTACCATCGTGGTTTGTTACCAGAGTGAACTTGTTATTCTAACCAACTACTGTTTGTATTGTAAGAAGATTTTTGTACCACTTGACTGATTTAACTGGCAAAGTCTTGGATCGTTGAAAAACTATGAGATTGTTTTTTCACTATAAGGTAAACTTTTGATAAATCAGTTTGCACGTATCTTATTCATTGCTCTCAGAAACGTTTTCTCTGTGTTCTATACTCTGCTGGTTGGTAACACGACAATATCCTTAACAATCCCCATTCAATAGGCCCTCTTTTAGGAATGCTGAGTTTCTTTTGCCCCGATGCCTAAAGAGGAACCATTGTCATTCACGGGATTCTCCCAAAGAAGCGCAAGTCACCCTAGAAGGTCTCAGCAGCCTGGAAGAGGACTCCCTGGACTCCACTCTCTAATTCAAAGAGGTATCTGTTTCAGATTCTTCATGGATCACCGCATTGTCATGTCGAAAAGTCTTGTGCAGTTCAATGACGCAGTGAGCCATGCTCTGCAGGGTTACTCAAGGCAGACAGTTCATAGTGGAGAGTCCTAACACAAGGTGACCCAGTGGAGAAGCAGGTGGCAACCCTCTCCAGTATCCTTACTAAGAAAACCCAATGAAAGGTATCAAAAGGATACAAGCCATGATGCCAGAAAACGACGGTCTCAGATTGGAAGGTGCCTAATCCGCTAACTGGGAAGACCAGAGGGGAATTATAAGAAACTCCAGAAAGAGCCGAATTCTGCAATTATCTGAGCACAGGTAGGGCAGGGAGAAGGCGGGAGCAGTGAAGTTCAGTCCGATTACTTGTGAGACGTAAATCTCGCCCTTCTTGATGGGCTGCACCAGAAGTTGGCTATTTAGCACAACAGACAGACGGGGCAGATGCTGTGAACGTGCTCATGAGCAGGGGGTGGACTAGAAGACCTCCACGGTCCCCTCCAACTCTGTTATTCTGTCTGCCTATAGGACGGCTTCAGCAAGGGAAGTATGGAGATGGAGGGCAGAATCACCCCCACCTACAAAGCCCTGCACGGAGCTTCTTTTCCCTGGATGGGGATGGATGGATGTCTTTTTGTTGTTTTTCTTCTTGTTATTGTTGCTGCTGATCTTGTTCTTGTTCTGAGATTTTTTCCATTTGTTATCATTTTATCTATATTGTTAATGCTAAAAAATAAAAGGAACACTTAAAGTTGTTCATTGGCCACAATTATTTTCCTTTAGCTATCAATGTAGCATTCAGTGGGTAGAATGATAAATAATTGTATAACATCGTATACAGTAAAACTACCAAAACACTTTATATACACTAATTTATATTTAGGCCTATTGTCATTTCACTTTTCTTAGGGACAGGTTGAACTTTAGAACCTATAACTCTCAATGACGGAGAGCAGCTACTATATTAGATAATTAGATAAATGGCAAAAACGTTGGGATAGGAATTGTCAACTGACAATGGCTACTGCATATAAGGAAAACCTTTATAAAATGTTTTATAGGTGGCAATTGCCACCGGCAAGGCTAGCAAAAATGTTCAACACCATGTCCGCCAAATGTTGGAAATGCAATCAGACTCTAGGTACTTATTATCATATGTGGTGGACAGGTAGGAAAGGAAGAAAATATTGGATGAAAATACATATATGGTTGGAAAAGATGACTAAGCAGCATATTGATTTAAAACCAGAAATACTTTTGTTAGATATAATACCCAAAAGCTATGACATATTGGAAAAATGAGAACACCCCATCTGATGAAAATATAATTTAGAAAATACTGGATTGTGCAGAGATGGATAGATTGACATTGAAAATAAAAGATAAAGGAGATTCAGAGTATTATTTCATGTGAAATAGGTTTTTCTCAATAGTTAGAGATGAGAGGTAGACATTAGATGAAGAAAGAACATTACTATATTCAAGTAAAATATGAATGTGGTTTATAGCTATAAGAATGCTAATATCAATAGATAACTTGGCATGAAGAATTTCCATGCATGGCGATTTCAATTAAACTGTAAACAAAATTTCTACTGCAAATGAATGGCAATGTAGGATATTTTGCTTCAATCTTGTCCTCTCAGGAACCTTATTAATTGGTAGTACATTTTCAATTGAAAATGGTTGCTTCAAGTTTACTAAGAATTGAGAACATAAGAGGACCACAAAAGTTCACTCTTTTGCATTACTCACAATTGTTTCCCAGAAACTCAGGAATATAATTTGTTTTTCTTTGGGTGTAGGCTATGCACCGAGCTGAAATTCTTTTTTCCTTAGGCTCTCCGGCACTTGAGAAATCATTAAATAATGATCCGAAGATGTGAAAAACTGAACTCAGTACCCTCTGAATGAAAATATGCTCTGCCACTTCTTTTCTTAAATGGAGCCTGCAGAACTTCTGAAGGCAAATCATTCCACTGGTAAATAGTCCTAGCTGTTAGGAAGTTTCTCCTTAGTTCTAGGTTCCCCCCCTCCTTGATTAGTTTCCATCCATTGTTCCTTGTCTTGAAGGGCTGCCACAGAGAAGAGGGTGTTGATCCTCCAAAGCAGCTGAGGGAAGGACACGGAGCAGCGGATGGAAGCTCATCAGAGATAGATCCAACCCTGGAAATAAGGAGGAATTTCCTCACACTGACAACCGTTAAGCAGTGGAACAGTTTGTTTCCAAGACTTCTTTGTGCTCCATTGTTGAGATTTTCAAGAAAAAATGGGCAATCATTTATCTGAGATGGCAGGTGGAGCCCTTCCTTGGGCAGGGACTTAGACTAAAAGTCGCTTCCTCCCTAGGGTGCCATGATTCCCTCTGTGCTTTGTGCCACAATGATGGTGCTTCTACGTTGTTCGTGAACAGACCACTTCCCACATGAAACCCAGAGGCCAAAGGCTCCCGAGGGAGTCAGCCATCAGCCACACCTAGACCCAGCTGAGCTGCCATTCTGATGTAGGTATAAAAAATGGCTATTGTTTAACTGTTGCCGAGGGAACGAATTGCCCTGAAAAACCACCAGCCACTGCACAGCTGCTCATTCTCCCTTCGTGCAGTGATCGTACAAGCACTTCGTTGGTCATGGCTGTGAGAAGGTTTTTGAGGGTAAGTGTGGCCATCTCAGCTGCCAGGAAACTGGTAGCGGGGGAGAAAGTCAACTCAGTTCTGACTGACAGGTGTCTATTTCTCTTCTCTTTACAGAACATCTGGAAAAGGTGCGAACACCTTTTCTGTTGCCGAAAGAGCAACACGGAAGACCTTCCTGTGCCTCCTGACAGGTACCACCCTCTTCTCCTTAAACCTTGGGTATGGTGGGGCAACACGGATGGGCTGCAGAGTCTGTAAGAGGCTCTTCCAGTCCAGAAGCGGTTTCAGGGGCAAAAAGATGGGCAGGCTTACTGGCTAGGTTGAGAAAGGAGAGGGTCAGCTAGATGTATCTTCTTTGACATGTCACCTTCTTCTTCTTTTGGTCAGGACCGAAGAGGCACAGGAAGCGGATGACCAGCAGGGAGAATGGGAGACACATTTTCATGTGTCTGATGGAGACGTCTCTTCCTTGCCTGGGGTAAGGATGCTTCAGCAACATGGGCAGTGGGGGTTCATTCTTCAAAACCGGGCAGGTTAAGGGAAGAATTCCCCCTTGGAGGGAACCTGGCCAGCCAAGAAAACTGAAGAAGATCGCCTTGTTTCATACCTTCAATGAATGAATTGTTAATTGCAGGTTGTGATGGGTGGTCCTGCCACCGCCCGGAGTCCCAGGAAGGAAGATATCCGGCCCGTTCTCATTTCAAGGAGGTTAGTGTTCTCAGCTGAGGGATTCTGAGGAGAAGGGCTAGAAGAAAGGTTTGGAGAGGGGAAGCATCACTCCCCTCTGCCCGTACTTTTACTAAAAGAAGACTGACTCAAGCCCTTCGTTCTCTCCCCAGAAATGAGAGGACACCGAAGTGGACACCGCGGCTGACTACAATTTGGGAGACCTGCACTGAGTCGGTAAGGCCAGAGCAGCTCCTCCCTCTGGTAATGGCAGATGCCCTGTCTCTGTGCATTTGTTATCATGCCAATAGACCGAATACTTGCATTCTTATTTCAGGATCCATCGGGCGTGGAGGAGGGAGGTGCAGGAGGAGACAGTGCCTGTCTTTCAGGGTAGGTAACACTTTTGAGGGTGAAACTTTAGAAGAAGGGAGGCATCTTTGCCTCTGCCTCTGCTAAAGGAAGAAGGACTCGGCAATTTCACCGCCAGGCCAAGCCCCTTAGCAGGCCAGCTGGAAGGGTTCTTAGAGCCTCCACATGACCCCTCTTTCAAAAGGGCCATGGCTACTTTTGATCTTTGGCCTCTTCGTTTTCTCCCCCCAGAGAGGAAAGGCAAGAGCACTGGAGGTCGCGGCTGTCCACCAGTTTGGAGGCCTGCACTGAGTTGGTAAGTCCTGGACAGATCTTCCCCATCTGAAAAGAAGTCCTGTCTCTGTGGATTTCTTGGTATGCCAAGAGACGGCATCTTTGGCTTTTGATTTCAGGAACCACAAGACCAACCGGTGCAGGCGGAGATCTCTCCTGAGCTTTTTGAGACGTCTTCAGAGGTAAGAAAGTTTTGGCTATGGGAAGTGGGAGAAATTGGGCTATAGAGCCTTCTAAGCTTAAGGCTTGGAAAGGCTCTCTTGCTGTTGGCCCATAGAGCCATAGGAATCTTATTGGGACACAGAAAGTTTAGCAACCCTCCTGTCATTTGCAGGATTCGCTGACAGTCCTGGCGGGCTCCAGGACCAGCAGCCTCTGGGACGTGGACTCCCTCGCTGACCTTCTGGAGGAGGAATCTGAGGACAGCTGGGACCAGGATGCGGAGGCTTCTTCCAGTCCATGGGTAAGAAAGACAAAGGGTTTTCGATTGGGAGGTCTGGTGGGATGGCTTCCTTTGCTACAAAGTAGCAGAGACTGGTGTCCTAAATAGGAAATGGGATCCCCATTCAATAGGCCCTCTTTTTAGGAATTCTGTTTTTTTTTCCTCTGATGGCTAAAGAGGAATGACTGTCATTCACAGGATTCTCCAGAGGAAGGGGAAGACACCCTGGAGGATCTCAGTAGCCTGGAAGAGGACATCCTGGACACCCTGGAACGTCTTCTTCAATGAGAAGAGGTATCTATTTTACCTTCTACACGGGTCAATGCCTTGCCTTGCGAAGCTCAAAGAAGCAATGAGCTATGCTGTGCAGGGCCAGTTAGGTCAGATAGGTCATAGTCGAGGGTGCTTACACAAGATGGCCAGCACCCTCGAAGGAAATGGCAACCCTCTCCGGTATCCTTAGTAAGAAAACCCCAGGAAAAATATCTAAGGGCTACGATGCCAGAAGATGAGCCCCTCAGATTGGAAGAGTGGAGGGCAACTACAAGTAGCTCCAGAAAGAGCAAAGTGACCTAACGATAGCCTTTGATTCCTCACTCAGATGCTTCCTCAGATTCGTCTCCAGAGGTCAGCTTGAAGGTGGAGGAGGAACCAGCACCAGCCACCTCAGGAGGTGAGTTGGTCAATAGCTCTGAGTAGCCTGCTGAGAGTGATTTGGCTGAAATAACAGCTGGAAGGTGATGCTGGGAACGTGTTCATGGGAAGGGGGTTGGACTAGAAGACCTCCAAGGTCCCTTCAAACTCTATTATTCTGTCTGCCTATAGGATGGCTTCAACAACGTAGGGTATTGGTGTCGTCCGCCACCAATCTGCAGACCTGGCAGCGGAGTCCGACAGTGAGGAGGCTGAGGAAGAACATGGGCCAGTCCAGGAGGCTGGGGAAAGCCCGGATCTTTACAACTGCTTCGCAACGGGATCGCCAAGAAGTGACGAGGACAATCGGCGCCAAGACCACAGAAAACGTGGTCGGGAAACGCCCTGAGCCCTATCTAGGGGAGACCCTGGGTCAGGTGCGCAACAACACGAGGGGACGTGGAGCCCCAACCCTCCTGCCACTTAACCTTGGCGGCAAAAGTATTCTTGTCAATAGTCTGCAGGGGACTCCGGCTTACACATTCTGGACTCTGGAGCTACAACTAACTTTATGGACATGGGGTTTGCAGTCACTCAGTGTCCAGTGCATCCTACCGTGTTTGTGGAGACCATTGACGCTATTCAGTTTTATTTTACCTCCGGCCTACATTTTCTCGTGGTTTTGGGCTTGGCTTGGCTCAGGAAATACGACTCACAGATCTATTGGTCCCAGAACTTCATCTCTTTTCTGAGCTGGCAATGGGTGGACCTCATCTGCCAAGTCTGCGCAGGCCAGGTGCTGGGTCCAACTGGGGTGTCCTTGCCTTCCGACCTCAAGGACTTTGAGGATGTTTTCAGCGAGCAGGACCAATTGCCCCCGCACCAACCATAAGACTACCCCATTGTTTTGATTCTGGATGCTCCACTCCCAGTGTGGCATTTGTATTCAATGTTGGAACCTGAATTGGCTGCATCATGGGACTTTATGGACAAAAACCTTGCTAGGGGTTTTATCTGGCCCTCATCGTTGCCACTATCCGCCCCAGTCCTGTTCGTGAAAAAGAAGACTGGAGACTTGTGGCTTTGTTGCAACTACCGCAAGTTAAATGCCATCCCAATGCGCACCCAGTATCCTCTGCTCCTTATTCCTGAACTCTTGGAAGGGCTTTTAGAGGCTGCTGTGTTCACTAAATTGGACTTGCGAGGAGTTTATAATCTTGTTTGGATCGTCCCAGGGATGAATGGAAGACGGCGTTTGGCACTCATTCTGGACATTTTGAGCATACGGTCATGCCGTTTGGGCTGACCAATGCTCCTGCCACCTTCCAAAATTTCATGAATGACATTTTTAGGGACGTCTTGGACAAGTTTGTTGTAATTTATTTAGATCATCTACTCTCCTTCCCAGGAGAACCACCAACAGCATCCCCCCTGCTCCTGCAACATCTTCGGGAGTATCATCTGTATGCTAAACTAGAGAAATGCCAGTTTTTCCAGTCCACTGTTGAGTTCCTGGGCATTGAATCCCTCCCGAGGGCATTGCCATGGAGTCGAGCAAGCTGGAGTCTTTGTGTAGTTGGCAAGCGCCTTGGTGAGTGAAGGATATCCAGTGGCTCCTCGGGTTCGCCAACTACTATTGGACCTTTATCCCCGGCTTTGCTGCCTGGACTCGGCTTCTGCAGAAAAAGGCCCCGTTCCGGGAGGTTACCCCCGAGCAGCAGGCATTCCAGGCCTTGAAAGAGGCCTTCATGAAGGAGCCTATCTTGAAGCATCCTGACCACCACTGTCTGTTTGGGGTAGAAGCAGATGCATCGGGTGTTGCTATTGCTGTGGTGTTGCTACAGGCTTGCACCGCAGGCGGTACCCTCTTCCCTTGCGCATATTTTTCACGGAAGCTCAACCCTTCCAAGTACAACTACACCATCTGGGAGAAGGTGGTACTGGCCATTAAGATGACGTTTGAGATCTGGAGACATCTTCTGGAGAGGGCCTGGCATCAAATGGAAGTCCGGACAGACCATAAAAACTTGTACTTACTACAGACCGCCCGGAAACTGAACCAACAGTAGATTCGGTGGTCCCTCTTCCTTGCCAGGTTCAATTTCTGCATTACCTACATCCTTAGTGGTCGCAACCAAAGGGTGGATGCGCTCTAGTGGAAACCAGAGTAGTCCCACATCAAAAACCTGATGCCCATGTGAAGAATGGAAGGAAGGGGTAGGGCCCGCCTCTCCAAGGACATTTTATGAGGAACGCTTGCGGTACCGAGACAGGCTCTACGTGCTGGTGGGGCCGCTCTGGGGACTTATCTTGCCGCAGTGCCATGTTAATCCTGTGACGGGGCACTTTGGCCTCTTGAAGACACTGAATCTAGTTTCTCGCACTTTTGGTGGCCCCGATTGAGACACGATGTCCAGGCTTATGTCACATCTTGTGTTCACTGCTGACAGGCCAGGTCGGCAACCAGAGCCCCTTCAGGGCTGTTCCAGCCATTGCCAACACCAGAGAGAACCTAGGGTGCCATTTCCATGGACTTCTTGACAGAATTACCTCCGTCTTCCGGATTCATGATGGTGTTCGTGGTGGGCGACGTGCTGACGAAGATGGCACATTTCAATCCATGTTGGGGTTTACCAACGGCTCACGTCACCGCCCACATGTTTATCCAACATGCCTTCCGGCTGCACGGCCTACCTGATATGGTCTTTTGGGATAGAGATGCTCAATTTACTGCCCAGTTCTGGAAAGGGCTGATGACAGCCTTTGACGTGAAAATGTGCCTGTCATCGGCACATCATCCGGATACCGACGTTGGGTCTGAGAAAGTTATTGACATTCTGGAACAATACCTGCGCTGCTTCGTGAAAAAGCAACAAGATAATTGAGAGAGCAGAGTTCACGTTTAACAATTCGCAGCACACGCGCGACCCCTCCACACTCCCCCCAGTTTTGGCACGTGATGGCAAAAACGTTCCTCATCACTGCTGTAGGATATCTTGCTTGAGTCGGGGGCTGGACTAGAAGACCTCCAAGCTCCAAGTTGTTTTGAGAACCTGGCTTCTCCATTACTTTTGCTTGCCAGAAGGACGCAAAAGCTCATCACATGACCCTGGGAGACTGCAACCGTCATAAAAATGAGTCAGTTGCCAAGTGTCTGAATATAGATCACGTGACCGTGGGGATGATGCGATGGTCATTAAATATGAAAAACGGTCATAAGTCCATTTTTTCAATGGTGTTCTAACTTTGAACTGTTGTAACTCGAGAATCACCTGTACTTTCTGCAGCATCAAGCGGTGTATTGTCAATAAGAGGTGGAATTTTGTTCAGCGACTTCAGGCAGATCTGTCCTTGGAACATGGTGATGGTAGGCACAGAAAGCAAGTAGAACTGCTAGGCTGGCATAAACTTTGTATTCTACCGGAAAGGAGTTTTACACACCAGTACTCAGGTTACAGTATCTAACAGGCTATAATTTCATGCACGTGATGCTAAGTTTTTGCTACAATACATACGCCAGCATAATACTGTATAGAATAAGATACACAAATGAGACAACTAAAATGGCAGGGAAAGTGCATGTCTTAACCTGGCACGAAGAATTTCCATGCATGGCCATTTCAATTGAACTGTAAACAAAAAATTTACCACAAGTGAATGGCAATGTAGCATACCTTGCTTCGATACGTCACGAGTAAATGCCCTTCCTGGGCAGACCCTAACTTCCAAACTGGTAACTCAGGGGTTAACTACCCTAGACAAGCCCACCTCCCCTTCTTTTGTTCTCCCCTTACCTGTAGTTCCACCTCCAGGGTACTTAAGGCCTCCTCACGTAGACACCAGCCTTGTTCCTGAAGATACCTGTAAGAAAGCAGACAAGCATTAATAAAGATATCCTTGATGAACCAATCCAGGTGTCTTCATAAGTTATTGGGCCCAAACGCGATCCAAGGTAACAAAATGGTAGCAGTCGATGGTTGGGCAACCCAATAACCAGAAGATATGCCAGAAAAGAATCGCAAGACAGAGGAGAGAAAAAAGCCACAAACAAGATCAGAAACAAAGAGGCTGGAAAAACAACAGCCCGCACTCGAAGACATGGCAGCAAAAACGACGTCGGAAGACGAAAGAGAAAATAGCCCCGAAATCTACTCATCGGACAATGAGCAGGGGCCAGATGACCTGAGCGGGGAAGAGCCCGAACGAGCAGACATCAGCAGGCTCAGACGCGAAATGCTGAGCCTACTGGAAACCTCCGCCACAGATGAAGACCTCGTGGTCGGCATCAGCAACCTCATCCGAAGCCGGGACGAGGCCAGAAGGAGCCAGGGACACAAAGCGGGACAGCCGGACACAACCCCGGTAAACCCTCCCCCTGAACAATTGCTACCTGAAAAGCCAGGGAGGCGCTGCCGCACCAATCCTGGAGTGGTGGCCATCTTTAAACACGTGGCCAAAAAAGATGGCGACCTCCAAAACATTAAATTTGAATATGCAAAATGGCTGGCCAATGAGATGCCGGAACCCCAAAAACTACAATATGGGGGTGATTCCACGGACGAAAGTGAGGAATCACCCCCCGAAGACACCCCTACCGAGCGGCAGGTGGAAAAAGCGATAAAAACGCTCACCGCCGCCTTTGGGCCTAAAATGATAATTCTAAAGGGGCCCCCCAAGACGCCCAAAAAACCCAAGGGGGAAGGGAGAAGACCCCCCAACTTCCTACCGAGGGACGCGGACGCCGCTGGGGACCCACCGACGCCGCAGCGCCACCCGGCCGCGGTACGACACCCCACTCCCAAGCCACGCCTGCCCAAAAGGACCGAATGGAGAGGATACTCACCGCCACCGTCAGGACCGCCGCAGACGGGAACCAGGGGTCAGCCAGCAGAGAGAGCAGCCCTCCCGGACCACCGCTGGACATCTGGAGCCGGAGCAGAGGCCTACCCATCCTGGAGAAGCGGCCTCACCGGAGCAGTGACGAGAGGATCCTTCCCCAACGAAGCCACGACAGGAATGGACTCCGCGCATGCGCAGAAAATCCTGTGGACCAAGAAAGAAAAAAAAATGGAAGGAGGGATTTTTAAATTACCTACCAGCGTTCCTGAGCCATTCTGCTGCTATCAGCACGTCAAACACCATGGACAGCAACAGCCAGCTGTGAGTAACACACAAAATAACACAGGGAACTTACCAAATGGGTTCCCTACACTAAAAATGGAGGGATCAAACCTAATGGAGTGGTATCAACAATTCCAAGTCATCCTCTTAAAGGAAAATATGATGTTTTTCATCACTGATCCACCAGATAGACCCTGGACTTTTGAAATGGACTGCATGCACCACAAAGCGTTTTATCTGCTGATTTCCAGCATATCACCCACCATCTATTATAGTATTGAAAATGACTTAACTGTATTTGATATTGTTCAAAAAATGTTTGGTTACTTTTATAGTGACAGTGTAGCCACCACCACAAAAATCTCCAAAGACTTCTACTCAGCCAGAATCAAACCTGGGGTGTCAATGGGGGAACATTTGATGGAATTAAATGCAGCTAGGGCAGAACTACAACTGAGGGGGGAAATTGTCTCCGAACAAACAATGAAAAGCATTATACTTAACTCACTAGACCCTTCCTGGCAAACATTCCTCACACATCTAAACATCCTCAGCCTAGAGCACATGACAGTAGATAGCCTCTCCAACCTCCTGATTGCAGAAGACAATCACAGAAAAGGCCAACAAATAACTCACAGAGAACACAGACAGACACGGAGGGTAGCCTTTACAGACAACTCTTGAGATTCCACAGAATGTTACAACTGCGGATTAAGGAGACACTACAGACGAGACTGCACCAAGGGCAACAGAGATCGAAGTAAACACGAACAATGCAGTAGACACCCAGAAAGGCGCCACCACGACAACAGAATAAAGCGCAGAGACTCACCTAGGCCCTGGGAGAGAAAGGGGAACAGGGACAGTTCAAGGGATAGCCGGGACGGGTCGTTCTGCAGGGTAGGGGGGCCCACACACGAAACCCCACAAGACAGCAAACCAGGCGGAGAGGGATCCTGGTGGCTCATCGACTCCGGAGCCACCAACCACACCACATGCGACAGGGAGCTCCTTTCTTCCTTCACAAAGGAAGATTACCTAATTAAAGTAGCAAACCAAAGTGATGTAAGGGTAACAGAGAAAGGCAACGTAGTACTCCCCAACATAGGCAGAATAGAGGGGATATTACTAGTACCTGAGATACCCCACAACATACTTGCCTCCCTGAAACTCAGCAAGGAAGCAGGGATAGAGATCAGCATCAAGGAGGGAGGAATCACCATGGCCAGGGATAATAAAACCATTGGGAAAATCACAGTCAGAGGGAGGCTGCCTTATTTTCACGCAACCAAAGCTGACTCACATAATGAAGATACCGACACGGGAGGTGAAACAAAAGGGGGCAAACCCAAGGGCAATGAGAAACAAGAAAGAGAGGATGCACACCCTCACAAGGGAGGCACACAAGGCACAGGGAAGATCAATTTAGGGAAGCCCCTCCACGATGAGTTCGCACATCTGCTCCACCGCAGACTAGGGCACGCCAGCTTCCCAGTTATCCAAAAGGTTGCCAGTTGTACTGAGGAATCCAAAATAAAGAACTGTGAAACTTACTTGGACTGCTCTGTATGTAAATGCTCTAAGCTCCAGGTGGCCCCCAGGTCCAAAAAGGCCACACGCTCTACCAACCACACATTTGAAATGGTACACATGGACCTCGTAGGCCCCCTAAAGCCGTCCATAAAGTATGGCAAGAGGTTCTTCCTAACCATAGTGGACGATTACAGTCGTTACGGCTTCGTATATACACTAAGACACAAAAACGAGACTTACCAGAAATTCAAAGAATTCTATAAACGGGTAGAAATACAACACGACACAAAAATAAAGAAAATAATGACAGATAGAGGATCAGAATTCCTATCTGGAGACTTCTCACATTGGTTGAAGTCAAAGGGTGTTCTGCATTTTACATCTTCGCCTTTCTCAGCTTTTCAGAATCGGGGGGCAGAACGAAAAAATTCCACCCTGCAGACAATGATGAGATGCGTCCTCGAGGACGCTGGACTAGGCCAACACTACTGGACCGAAGCCCTAGTCTACTCTAACTACACCATCAACAGGCTCTGGTCCAGTGTACTAGACAAGACACCTTATGAAGTCACGTACAACAAAAAACCACAGATATCTCACCTGCACATTTTTGGGGTCACTGCAGTCGTACACATACCAAAATAACTACGCAGAAAGGGAGGCAAGGTATCTAAATGACTCAGATTCATGGGCTATGAGCCAAGCACAAAGGGATTCAGGTTCATAGATAGTAATAATAGATTCATCATCTCCAGAACTGCCACATTCCACAAACAGGCAAACTGGTCAAGAATATACCTGAATGAATTACAACACCAGATAGAAGCCAATCACAACAAGCAAGGCAAAAGTGATCACCCCGACACAGACTACACACACACAGGGGAAGAGAAATCAGAACAACAGGGAGGCAAAAACACAACACAGAAGTCAAGCCAAAATAAACAGAAGGTAGACTCACTCACCAACAGAGAAGCGAGGTACATGCACGACATGGAGACCCTACCAGGTAGGCCACTCAGGGCCAATAGAAACCAAATGCCCAAGAGACTCAATGACTACGTCATGCACCTACAATCCAGCCCCATCACCCCCGAAACATACAATGACGCCGACTGGGCCGGTGACACAAAGAGCAGGAAAAGTACCTCAGGGTACATCTTCTTCCTGAATGACTGTCCCGTATACTGGTACACCGGTAAGCAGAATCTCGTGGCCACATCCACCACTGAGGCTGAATACATATGCTTATCCAAGGCCATAACCAGCCTCATATGGTTCGACGAGCTACTCACCAATATCTGGGCAGAACCCACACACCCCATTCACATATTTGAGGATAACAAGGCAGCCATAGAAATATCCACCTCAGATGCTATAGGTCATAGGTCTAGGCATATAGACATCAAACATAAACACGTGAGACAATTCCATAAGTCAGGATTCATCACCATCATACACTGTGACACAGAACACCAGACAGCAGACATACTCACAAAGCCTCTACAACACAAGCAACATTCATACCTTAAATCTAGGCTTTGTGTCGCACCCGTAAACCCACATCAATCAGGGCCAATCAACCCCAGGAGTGGGCATTTAGAGGGGGATTTGTCACGAGTAAATGCCCTCCCTGGGCAGACCCTAACTTCCAAACTGGTAACTCAGGGGTTAACTACCCTAGGCAAGCCCACCTCCCCTTCTTTTGTTCTCCCCTTACCTGTAGCTCCACCTCCAGGGTACTTAAGGCCTCCTCACGTAGACACCGGCCTTGTTCCTGAAGATACCTGTAAGAAAGCAGACAAGCATTAATAAAGATATCCTTGATGAACCAATCCATGTGTCTTCATAAGTTATTGGGCCCAAACTTGATCCAAGGTAACAGGATATTGTGCTCTCAGGAATCTTTTTAATTGGTACATTTTCAATTGAAAAGGAAAAGTTGATTTACGTTTACTAAGAATTGAGAATATAAGAGGACCATGAAAGTTCATTCTTCTGCTTTACTCACAATAGTTTCTCAGAAACTCAAAATTGTCTCCACTCTTCTTTGTTCCTCAGGATCACCATCTAAATGGGAAAGAAATTCCTATTTAATTCCTCGGTCTGATGGTCCACCAGACTGACCATCTCTATTAGGAATCATAAACCCATCTGTTGAAATAGCGCCCCCCCAAAATGTTATTGGCACATGCTCACTATAAATCGCTTCTATCTAGCTAGGGCAATTCTGAGGCCAATTCATACCTTTTTTTCTTCCCCACTTCCTAATTAGAAGCAATTTGGGGGATTATTTATTATATATTCAAGGAGCAATGATGATGTTTTTCAATAAATGTCTTAAACAAAATAACTAACCTGGATCCTTTCTTGGAATATGCTGTCAGAGTAAATGCCTAACTGTGCCTATACCTTCAAACCCAGCCCCTTATGGGTTAATACAGTATGTACACCCCCACCTGACCCCTGGCCACTTCTTACCTTCTGGCCACTCCTCCCTTGTATATAAACACTCTCCACGTGCTTGTCCAGCAGTTCCAGATGTTCACCTAGAAGAGAGGAGATCAGAGGTCAGTGACCTATGATGCCTAGGGCCTAGGAAGCTTCCAGGCCTGCAATAAATACTGATTAAAGAAACAGCTTGTCTCGTGAGTAATTGGGCTAAATCCATCGCATAACAAATGGTAGCCGAGGATGGTTTGCCCATAACTCACTGGTGATGCCCCAACCAAGCAACCTACCCAAGGAAACAGATAGAGTACAAACGAGGGCACTCACCAAGAAGATGGCTGAGCTTCAAGCGTCCAAGGATCCTAGAGCAGAGGAGAATCCAGCAGACATCGAGCTGTACTCCAGCGAAGGCTCCTACTCTGATGAGGAGAGGTCACCAGAGAAAGGTACCAACCTAGGAAGAAAAACAGCACAAAGAGTAAATAAATTCAAGCTATCCATCCTGAAGCTGATGGAAACAAATGACAACGAGAGAAGCCTCATCGCGAACCTGCAAAGCCTCTTCGAGCAGCAAGGCGCAGCAATCGAGGCCCCAGAGACAACAAAGGAGGAGGTGGCACGAGGAAGAGGTAGGCCAGCCCAGCCAGATGACCACGCGGTGGCCGAATCCTCTTTCGCGCCCTTTCACCGGCGGCCATCTTGGAATGACCACCAGCCAATGGGGAGCCAGGATTCAAACTCTCTGGCGCGAAAAGGCCCCGATCCAGAAAAAGGCCGGGAACAACCAGAGAGCAACCCAAAAAGAAAAACAAACGCAGAAGAGAGATCGCCTACCGATCTCGAGATCCAAAACGCCATCAAAATGCTGACCGCGGCTTTTGGCTCCGCTTTCGAGCCCCCCGCGGCAGCCAGAGAACAAAAGAAAAAATCCTGCACCCAAGAGAGCACCAGAGCCAGCCTCGATGAGCTGGCTGACCCTCAACCACCCGAGGAAGCCACCCACACCGAACGCGAACGCCGAGACTAGTTCGCCTGCAAAAATTATAAACCGCAGGATTCGAACCCAGGACCTGCCGCACCAAGGACGCGAGGACGAGGGGCAAGGAGAAGGACCGACTACTCACCTCCTCCATGATCTCCGCCTGTCTTCTCCACCCGACCCAGGACCCAGGACCATGGGCAGAGGACCGGACCCGCCGCCATCGCCGCCACAGCCGCCGCGCTGCCGGAGACGAGGAATCCTCGACTTACGACCGCCGCGCCGCCGATCGCCGACCGTCCTCCACCCACGACCGCTTCGCCTCCTCACCTTCTTCCCTTCTTTTCCGGAGATTCATCCGTCCAGCAGTGGTATCCGCCACCCAGAGGGAGCACCGGACTCTCCAGGGGTGAGTCCAGCCCTCCACCGGTAGGCCTAGGCCTAGGCCCAGGAGCAGCAGCAGCAGGAACCTACCTCCATGGCTTCCAGCGCGAAATGGCCTTCGCGCATGCTCAGTCGCAGCCTGCAGCAAGAGAAAGAAAAAACATAGAGATAGGTCAGTACAGACTCGCAACAGACGTTCCAAAGCCATATTGCGAGTTCAGTCATGACCTGGACCATGGACAGCAATCCACTGTAAGTAATAACAGTGGACATGTGGGGACTGCTTGTACAAATATGCCAAAGCTACAGTTAGATGGGGGTAATATTATAGATTGGAGCCAGCATCTACAGATTGCCTTTATGAGGGAAAATGCCTTATTTTTAATTCAGAGACCACCACAAAAGCCTTGGTCTCTGGAGATTGATAACCTACACCACAAGGCATTCTGCATCATGATAGCCACCATTCCCCCCACAATGTACCCTAGCATTAATGATGACCTCACAGTGTCTGAAATTTTACAACTGTTATATGGTATGTTTTACAGCCAGTGCAGGGCTACCACCACAAAGATATCTAGAGAGTTCCATTCTGCCAGGCACAGACAAGGGGTACCCATGAGTGAGCATATACTCAAATTAAACGCAGCCAGGGCAGAACTCATGCAAAGGGGGGAAATTATCACCGAAGAGAGCATGAAGAGCGTCATAATAAATTCACTAGACAGCAGCTGGGACCACTTCGTGCTACAACTAGACAGCCTTTACCTACCTCACCTCACGCTAGGCGCACTAACCAACAAACTCATAGCTGAAGACAACCTAAGAAGGGACAGAAACGCTGTCAGAGGGGAACATAGACCAATCAGAAAAGTAGAGTTCCAAGACAGAGCAGGGAACGCCCCAGGGTGCTACTCCTGCGGGTCCAAGAACCACATAAAAAGGGATTGCCCCAGGAGCAGCAGGGATAGGAGGCGCACTGAACACAGAGGGGGGCGATCACCTGAGCGCAGATACTCAAGGGAGAGGGTGGACCCCCAACCCTAGAAAGCAACACGGACGAAAGGACAGCTCTAGGGACGGTAGCCCAGGCCCCACATACGGCTTTAGACCTGGCCACTCCAACTCCATGCACGAGGTGGACCAAAACACATGGCTCCTAGACTCAGGAGCCTCACATCACACTACACACAACTCAACACTCGTAGAACCACTCAGCAAGACCAATCTCGAACTCAAGGTGGTCAATCAAAACAGGGTTCAAGCATAGGGAAAGGGAGACACTCACATACCACACATAGGGAAAATAGAGGGGGTATTATACGTAGCCGAAATACCCCTTAACGTACTAGCTGTCAACAGACTAACCCAAGACACAGACCTAGAGGTAACACAATCCCTGGACTCCACTCTCTAATTCAAAGAGGTATCTGTTTCAGATTCTTCATGGATCACCGCATTGTCATGTCGAAAAGTCTTGTGCAGTTCAATGACGCAGTGAGCCATGCTCTGCAGGGTTACTCAAGGCAGACAGTTCATAGTGGAGGGTCCTAACACAAGGTGACCCAGTGGAGAAGCAAGTGGCAACCCTCTCCAGTATCCTTACTAAGAAAACCCAATGAAAGGTATCAGAAGGATACAAGCCATGATGCCAGAAAACGACGGTCTCAGATTGGAAGGTGCCTAATCCGCTAACTGGGAAGACCAGAGGGGAATTATAAGAAACTCCAGAAAGAGCCGAATTCTGCAATTATCTGAGCACAGTTGGGCAGGGAGAAGGCGGGAGCAGTGAAGTTCAGTCCGATTACTTGTGAGACGTAAATCTCGCCCTTCTTGATGGGCTGCACCAGAAGTTGGCTACTTAGCACAACAGACAGACGGGGCAGATGCTGTGAACCTGCTCCTGAGCAGGGGGTGGACTAGAAGACCTCCACGGTCCCCTCCAACTCTGTTATTCTGTCTGCCTATAGGACGGCTTCAGCAAGGGAGGTATGGAGGGCAGAATCACCCCCACCTACAAAGCCCTGCACGGAGCTTCTTTTCCCTGGATGGGGATGGATGGATGTCTTTTTGTTGTTTTTCTTCTTGTTATTGTTGCTGCTGATCTTGTTGTTGTTCTGAGATTTTTTCAATTAGTTATCATTTTATCTATATTGTTAATGCTAAAAGATAAAAGCAACACTTAAATAAAGTTGTTCATTGGCCACAATTATTTTCCTTTAGCTATCAATGTAGCATTCAGTGGGTGGAATGATAAATAATTGTATAACATCGTATACAGTAAAACTACCAAAACACTTTATATACACTAATTTATATTTAGGCCTATTGTCATTTCACTTTTCTTAGGGACAGGTTGAACTTTAGAACCTATAACTCTCAATGACGGAGAGCAGCTACTATATTAGATAATTAGATAAATGGCAAAAACGTTGGGATAGGAATTGTCAACTGACAATGGCTACTGCATATAAGGAAAACCTTTATAAAATGTTTTATAGGTGGCAATTGCCACCGGCAAGGCTAGCAAAAATGTTCAACACCATGTCCGCCAAATGTTGGAAATGCAATCAGACTCTAGGCCCTTATTATCATATGTGGTGGACAGGTAGGAAAGGAAGAAAATATTGGATGAAAATACATATACGGTTGGAAAAGATGACTAAGCAGCATATTGATTTAAAACCAGAAATATTTTTGTTAGATATAATACCCAAAAGCTATGACATATTGGAAAAATGAGAACACCCCATCTGATGAAAATATAATTTAGAAAATACTGGATTGTGCAGAGATGGATAGATTGACACTGAAAATCAAAGATAAAGGAGATTCAGAGTATTATTTCATGTGAAATAGGTTTTTCTCAATGGTTAGAGATGAGAGGTAGACATTAGATGAAGAAAGAACATTACTATATTCAAGTAAAATATGAATGTGGTTTATAGCTATAAGTATGCTAATATCAATAGATAACCTGGCATGAAGAATTTCCATGCATGGCGATTTCAATTAAACTGTAAACAAAATTTCTACTGCAAATGAATGGCAATGTAGGATATTTTGCTTCAATCTTGTCCTCTCACGAACCTTATTAATTGGTAGTACATTTTCAATTGAAAATGGTTGCTTCAAGTTTACTAAGAATTGAGAACATAAGAGGACCACAAAAGTTCACTCTTTTGCATTACTCACAATTGTTTCCCAGAAACTCAGGAATATAATTTGTTTTTCTTTGGGTGTAGGCTATGCACCGAGCTGACATTTTTTTTTCCTTAGGCTCTCCGGCACTTGAGAAATCATTAAATAATGATCCGAAGATGTGAAAAACTGAACTCAGTACCCTCTGCATGAAAATATGCTCTGCCACTTCTTTTCTTAAATGGAGCCTGCAGAACCTCTGAAGGCAAATCATTCCACTGGTAAATAGTCCTAGCTGTTAGGAAGTTTCTCCTTAGTTCTAGGTTCCCCCCCTCCTTGATTAGTTTCCATCCATTGTTCCTTGTCTTGAAGGGCTGCCACAGAGAAGAGGGTGTTGATCCTCCAAAGCAGCTGAGGGAAGGACACGGAGCAGCGGATGGAAGCTCATCAGAGAGAGATCCAACCCTGGAAATAAGGAGGAATTTCCTCACACTGACAACCGTTAAGCAGTGGAACAGTTTGTTTCCAAGACTTCTTTGTGCTCCATTGTTGAGATTGTCAAGAAAAAATTGGGCAATCATTTATCTGAGATGGCAGGAGGAGCCCTTCCTTGGGTAGGGACTTAGACTAAAAGTCGCTTCCTCCCTAGGGTGCCATGACCCTCTGTGTTTTGTGCCACAATGATGGTGCTTCTACGTTGTTCGTGAACAGACCATTTCCCACATGAAACCCAGAGGCCAAAGGCTCCCGAGGGAGTCAGCCATCAGCCACTCCTAGACCCAGCTGAGCTGCCATTCTGATGTAGGTATAAAAAATGGCTATTGTTTAACTGTTGCCGAGGGAACGAATTGCCCTGAAAAACCACCAGCCACTGCACAGCTGCTCATTCTCCCTTCGTGCAGTGATCGTACAAGCACTTCGTTGGTCATGGCTGTGAGAAGGTTTTTGAGGGTAAGTGTGGCCATGTCAGCTGCCAGGAAACTGGTAGCGGGGGAGAAAGGCAACTCAGTTCTGACTGACAGCTGTCTATTTCTCTTCTCTTTACAGAACATCTGGAAAAGGTGCGAACACCTTTTCTGTTGCCGGAAGAGCAACACGGAAGACCTTCCTGTGCCTCCTGACAGGTACCACCCTCTTCTCCTTAAACCCTGGGTATGGTGGGGCAACACGGATGGGCTGCAGAGTCTGTAAGAGGCTCTTCCAGTCCAGAAGGGGTTTCAGGGGCAAAAAGATGGGCAGGCTTACTGGCTAGGTTGAGAAAGGAGAGGGTCAGCTAGATGTATCTTCTTTGACATGTCACCTTCTTCTTCTTTTGGTCAGGACCGAAGAGGCACAGGAAGCGGATGACCAGCAGGGAGAATGGGAGACACATTTTCATGTGTCTGATGGAGACGTCTCTTCCTTGCCTGGGGTAAGGATGCTTCAGCAACATGGGCAGTGGGGGTTCATTCTTCAAAACCGGGCAGGTTAAGGGAAGAATTCCCCCTTGGTGGGAACCTGGCCAGCCGAGAAAACTGAAGAAGATCGCCTTGTTTCATACCTTCAATGAATGAATGGTTAATTGCAGGTTGTGATGGGTGGTCCTGCCACCGCCCGGAGTCCCAGGAAGGAAGATATCCGGCCCGTTCTCATTTCAAGGAGGTTAGTGTTCTCAGCTGAGGGATTCTGAGGAGAAGGGCTAGAAGAAAGGTTTGGAGAGGGGAAGCATCACTCCCCTCTGCCCGTACTTTTACTAAAAGAAGACTGACTTAAGCCCTTCGTTCTCTCCCCAGAAATGAGAGGACACCGAAGTGGACACCGCGGCTGACTACAATTTGGGAGACCTGCACTGAGTCGGTAAGGCCAGAGTAGCTCCTCCCTCTGGTAATGGCAGATGCCCTGTCTCTGTGCATTTGTTATCATGCCAATAGACCGAATACTTGCATTCTTATTTCAGGATCCATCGGGCGTGGAGGAGGGAGGTGCAGGAGGAGACAGTGCCTGTCTTTCAGGGTAGGTAACACTTTCGAGGGTGAAACTTTAGCAGAAGGGAGGCATCTCTGCCTCTGCCTCTGCTAAAGGAAGAAGGACTCGGCAATTTCACCGCCAGGCCAAGCCCCTTAGCAGGCCAGCTGGAAGGGTTCTTAGAGCCTCCACATGACCCCTCTTTCAAAAGGGCCATGGCTACTTTTGATCTTTGGTCTCTTCGTTTTCTCCCCCCAGAGAGGAAAGGCAAGAGCACTGGAGGTCGCGGCTGTCCACCAGTTTGGAGGCCTGCACTGAGTTGGTAAGTCCTGGACAGATCTTCCCCATCTGAAAAGAAGTCCTGTCTCTGTGGATTTCTTGGTATGCCAAGAGACGGCATCTTTGGCTTTTGATTTCAGGAACCACAAGACCAACCGGTGCAGGCGGAGATCTCTCCTGAGCTTTTTGAGACGTCTTCAGAGGTAAGAAAGTTTTGGCTATGGGAAGTGGGAGAAATTGGGCTATAGAGCCTTCTAGGCTTAAGGCTTGGAAAGGCTCTCTTGCTGTTGGCCCATAGAGCCATAGGAATCTTATTGGGACACAGAAAGTTTAGCAACCCTCCTGTCATTTGCAGGATTCGCTGACAGTCCTGGCGGGCTCCAGGACCAGCAGCCTCTGGGACGTGGACTCCCTCGCTGACCTTCTGGAGGAGGAATCTGAGGACAGCTGGGACCAGGATGCGGAGGCTTCTTCCAGTCCATGGGTAAGAAAGACAAAGGGTTTTCGATTGGGAGGTCTGGTGGGATGGCTTCCTTTGCTACAAAGTAGCAGAGACTGGTGTCCTAAATGGGAAATGGGATCCCCATTCAATAGGCCCTCTTTTAGGAATTCTGTTTTTTTTTTCCTCTGATGGCTAAAGAGGAATGACTGTCATTCACAGGATTCTCCAGAGGAAGGGGAAGACACCCTGGAGGATCTCAGTAGCCTGGAAGAGGACATCCTGGACACCCTGGAACGTCTTCTTCAATGAGAAGAGGTATCTATTTTACCCTCTGCACGGGTCAATGCCTTGCCTTGCGAAGCTCAAAGAAGCAATGAGCTATGCTGTGCAGGGCCAGTTAGGTCAGATAGGTCATAGTCGAGGGTGCTTACACAACATGGCCAGCACCCTCGAAGGAAATGGCAACCCTCTCCGGTATCCTTAGTAAGAAAACCCCAGGAAAAATATCTAAGGGCTACGATGCCAGAAGATGAGCCCCTCAGATTGGAAGAGTGGAGGGCAATTACAAGTAGCTCCAGAAAGAGCAAAGTGGACCTAACGATAGCCTTTGATTCCTCACTCAGATGCTTCCTCAGATTCGTCTCCAGAGGTCAGCTTGAAGGTGGAGGAGGAACCAGCACCAGCCACCTCAGGAGGTGAGTTGGTCAATAGCTCTGAGTAGCCAGCTGAGAGTGATATGGCTGAAATAACAGCTGGAAGGTGATGCTGGGAACGTGTTCATGGGAAGGGGGTTGGACTAGAAGACCTCCAAGGTCCCTTCAAACTCTATTATTCTGTCTGCCTATAGGATGGCTTCAGCAACGTAGGGTATTGGTGTCGTCCGCCACCAACCTGCGGAGCTGGCAGCGGAGTCCGACAGTGAGGAGGCTGAGGAAGAACACGGGCCAGTCCAGGAGGCTGGGGAAAGCCCGGATCTTTATAACTGCTTCGCAACGGGATCGCCAAGAAGTGACGAGGACAATCGGCGCCGGGGCCTGCCCCAAGACCACAGAAAACGTGGTCGGGAAACGCCCTGAGCCCTATCTAGGGGAGACCCTGGGTCAGGTGCGCAACAACACGAGGGGACGTGGAGCCCCAACCCTCCTGCCACTTAACCTTGGCGGCAAAAGTATTCTTGTCAATAGTCTGCAGGGGACTCCGGCTTACACATTGGTTGACTCTGGAGCTACAACTAACTTTATGGACATGGGGTTTGCAGGCACTCAGTGTCCAGTGCATCCTACCGTGTTTGTGGAGACCACTGATGGCCTGGTGCTTCTGTCTGGGCCTATTAACGGCCACACTCACCCTTGTACCTGACCATCGGGTCTCATGAGGACGCTATTCAGTTTTATTTTACCTCCGGCCTACATTTTCTCGTGGTTTTGGGCTTGGCTTGGCTCAGGAAATACGACTCACAGATCTATTGGTCCCAGAACTTCATCTCTTTTCTGAGCTGGCAATGGGTGGACCTCATCTGCCAAGTCTGCGCAGGCCAGGTGCTGGGTCCAACTGGGGTGTCCTTGCCTTCCGACCTCAAGGACTTTGAGGATGTTTTCAGTGAGCAGGACCAATTGCCCCCGCACCAACCATAAGACTACCCCATTGTTTCGATTCTGGATGCTCCATTCCCAGTGTGGCGTTTGTATTCAATGTTGGAACCTGAATTGGCTGCATCATGGGACTTTATGGACAAAAACCTTTTATCTGGCCCTCATCGTTGCTACTGTCCGCCCCAGTCCTGTTCGTGAAAAAGAAGACTGGAGACTTGTGGCTTTGTTGCAACTACCGCAAGTTAAATGCCATCACAATGTGCACCCAGTATCCTCTGCTCCTTATTCCTGAACTCTTGGAACGGCTTTTAGAGGCTGCTGTGTTCACTAAATTGGACTTGCGAGGAGTTTATAATCTTGTTTGGATCGTCCCAGGGATGAATGGAAGACGTTGTTTGGCACTCATTCTGGACATTTTGAGCATACGGTCATGCCGTTTGGGCTGACCAATGCTCCTGCCACCTTCCAACATTTCATGAATGACATTTTTAGGGACCTCTTGGACAAGTTTGTTGTAATTTATTTAGATCATCTACTCTCCTTCCCGGGAGAACCACCAACAGCATCTCCCCCTGCTCCTGCAACATCTTCGGGAGTATCATCTGTATGCTAAACTAGAGAAATGCCAGTTTTCCCAGTCCACTGTTGAGTTCCTGGGCATTGAATCCCTCCCGAGGGCATTGCCATGGAGTCGAGCAAGCTGGAGTCTTTGCGTAGTTGGCAAGCGCCTTGGTGAGTGAAGGATATCCAGTGGCTCCTCGGGTTCGCCAACTACTATTGGACCTTTATCCCCGGCTTTGCTGCCTGGACCACGCCCATCACTCGGCTTCTGCAGAAAAAGGCCCCGTTCCGGGAGGTTACCCCCGAGCAGCAGGCATTCCAGGCCTGGAAACAGGCCTTCATGAAGGAGCCTATCTTGAAGCATCCTGACCACCACTGTCTGTTTGGGGTAGAAGCAGATGCATCGGGTGTTGCTATTGCTGCGGTGTTGCTACAGGCTCGCACCGCAGGCGGTACCCTCTTCCCTTGCGCATATTTTTCACGGAAGCTCAACCCTTCCAAGTACAATTACACCATCTGGGAGAAGGTGGTACTGGCCATTAAGATGACGTTTGAGATCTGGAGACATCTTCTGGAGAGGGCCTGGCATCAAATGGAAGTCCGGACAGACCATAAAAACTTGGACTTACTACAGACCGCCCGGAAACTGAACCAACAGTAGATTCGGTGGTCCCTCTTCCTTGCCAGGTTCAATTTCTGCATTACCTACATCCTTAGTGGTCGCAACCAAAGGGTGGATGCGCTCTAGTAGAAACCAGAGTAGTCCGACATCAAAAACCTGCTTCTGCTCCTGACAGTGTTGCCTGTAGAGTCTTTCTCTGTGGTTTAGCAACCAGTGGATTTATGGGGTCAGATACGGGAAGCGCAGCGTCATGATGCCCACGTGAAGAATGGAAGGAAGGGGTAGGGCCCGCCTCTCCAACGACGTTTGATGAGGAACGCTTGCGGTACCGAGACAGGCTCTACGTGCTGGTGGGGCCGCTCTGGGGACTTATCTTGCCGCAGTGCCATGTTAATCCTGTGACGGGGCACTTTGGCCTCTTTAAGACACTGAATCTAGTTTCTCGCCCTTTTGGTGGCCCCGATTGAGACACGATGTCCAAGCTTATGTCACATCTTGTGTTCACTGCTGACAGGCCAGGTCGGCAACCAGAGCCCCTTCAGGGCTCTTCCAGCCATTGCCAACACCAGAGAGAACCTAGGGTGCCATTTCCATGGACTTCTTGACAGAATTACCTCCGTCTTCCGGATTCATGACGGTGTTCGTGGTGGGCGACGTGCTGACGAAGATGGCACATTTCAATCCATGTTGGGGTTTACCAACGGCTCACGTCACCGCCCACATGTTTATCCAACATGCCTTCCGGCTGCACGGCCTACCTGATATGGTCGTTTGGGATAGAGATGCTCAATTTACTGCCCAGTTTTGGAAAGGGCTGATGACAGCCTTTGATGTGAAAATGTGCCTGTCATCGGCACATCATCCGGATACCGACGTTGGGTCTGAGAAAGTTATTGACATTCTGGAACAATACCTGCGCTGCTTCGTGAAAAAGCAACAAGATAATTGAGAGAGCAGAGTTCACGTTTAACAATTCGCAGCACACGCGCGACCCCTCCACACTCCCCCCAGTTTTGGCACGTGATGGCAAAAACGTTCCTCATCACTGCTGTAGGATATCTTGCTTGAGTCGGGGGCTGGACTAGAAGACCTCCAAGCTCCAAGTTGTTTTGAGAACCTGGCTTCTCCATTACTTTTGCTTGCCAGAAGGACGCAAAAGCTCATCACATGACCCTGGGAGAGTGCAACCGTCATAAAGATGAGTCAGTTGCCAAGTGTCTGAATATAGATCACGGGACCGTGGGGATGATGCGATGGTCATTAAATATGAAAAACGGTCATAAGTCCATTTTTTCAATGGTGTTCTAATTTTGAACTGTTGTAACTCGAGAATCACCTGTACTTTCTGCAGCATCAAGCGGTATATTGTCAATAAGAGGTGGAATTTTGTTCAGCGACTTCAGGCAGATCTGTCCTTGGAACATCCTGATGGTAGGCACAGAAAGCAAGTAGAACTGCTAGGCTGGCATAAACTTTGTATTCTACCGGAAAGGAGTTTTACAGACCAATACTCAGCTTACAGTATCTAACAGGCTATAATTTCATGCACGTGATGCTAAGTTTTTGCTACAATACATACGCCAGCATAATACTGTATATAATAACATACACAAATGAGACAACTAAAATGGCAGGGAAAGTGCATGTCTTAACCTGGCACGAAGAATTTCCATGCATGGCCATTTCAATTGAACTGTAAACAAAAAATTTACCACAAGTGAATGGCAACGTAGCATACCTTGCTTGGATATGTCATGAGTTCCTGGGCAGACCCTAACTTCCAAACTGGTAACTCAGGGGTTACCTACCCTAGGCAAGCCCACCTCCCCTTCTTTTGTTCTCCCCTTACCTGTAGTTCCACCTCCAGGGTACTTAAGGCCTCCTCACGTAGACACCGGCCTTGTTCCTGAAGATACCTGTAAGAAAGCAGACAAGCATTAATAAAGATATCCTTGATGAACCAATCCATGTGTCTTCATAAGTTATTGGGCCCAAACGCGATCCAAGATAACAAAATGGTAGCAGTCGATGGTTGGGCAACCCAATAACGAGAAGATATGCCAGAAAAGAATCACAAGACAGAGGAGAGAAAAAAGCCACAAACAAGATCAGAAACAAAGAGGCTGGAAAAACAACAGCCCGCACTCGAAGACATGGCAGCAAAAACGACGTCGGAAGACGAAAGAGAAAATAGCCCCGAAATCTACTCATCGGACAATGAGCAGGGGCCGGATGACCTGAGCGGGGAAGAGCCCGAACGAGCAGACATCAGCAGGCTCAGACGCGAAATGCTGAGCTTACTGGAAACCCCCGCCACAGATGAAGACCTCGTGGCCGGCATCAGCAACCTCATCTGAAGCCGGGACGAGGCGAGAAGGAGCCAAAGCGGGACGGCCGGACACAAGCCCGGTAAACCCCCCCCCCTGAACAATTGCTACCTGAAAAGCGAGGGAGGCGCTGCCGCACCAATCCTGGAGTGGTGCCCATCTTTAAACACGTGGCCAAAAAAGACGGCCGACCTCCAAAACATTAAATTTGAATATGCAAAATGGCTGGCCAATGAGATGCCGGAACCCCAAAAACTACAATATGGGGGCGATTCCACGGACGAAAGTGAGGAATCACCCCCCGAAGACACCTCTACCGAGCGGCAGGTGGAAAAAGCGATAAAAATGCTCACCGCCGCCTTTGGGCCTAAAATGAGAATTCTAAAGGGGCCCCCCAAGACGCCCAAAAAACCCAAGGGGGAAGGGAGAAGACCCCCCAACTTCCTACCGAGGGACACGGACGCCGCTGGGGACCCACCGATGCCGCAGCGCCACCCGGCCGTGGTACGACACCCCACTCCCAAGCCACGCCTGCCGGAAAGGGTCGAATGGAGAGGATACTCACCGCCACCATCAGGACCGCCGCAGACGGGAACCAGGGGTCAGCCAGCAGAGAGAGCAGCCCTCCCAGACCACCGCTGGACATCTGGAGCCGGAGCAGAGGCCTACCCATCCTGGAGAAGCGGCCTCACCGGAGCAGTGACGAGAGGATCCTTCCCCGACGAAGCCACGACAGGAATGGACTCTGCGCATGCGCAGAAGACCCTGTGGACCAAGAAAGAAAAAAAAAATGCAAGGAGGGATTTTTAAATTACCTACCAGCGTTCCTGAGCCATTCTGCTGCTATCAGCACGTCAAACACTATGGACAGCAACAGCCAGCTGTGAGTAACACACAAAATAACACAGGGAACTTACCAAATGGGTTCCCTACACTAAAAATGGAGGGATCAAACCTAATGGAGTGGTATCAACAATTCCAAGTCATCCTCTTAAAGGAAAATATGATGTTTTTCATCACTAATCCACCAGACAGACCCTGGACTTTTGAAATGGACTGCATGCACCACAAAGCGTTTTATCTGCTGACTTCCAGCATATCACTCACCATCTATTATAGTATTGAAAATGACTTAACTGTATTTGATATTGTTCAAAAAATGTTTGGTTACTTTTATAGTGACAGTGTAGCCACCACCACAAAAATCTCCAAAGACTTCTACTCAGCCAGAATCAAACCTGGGGTGTCAATGGGGGAAGATTTGATGGAATTATATGCAGCTAGGGCAGAAAGGCGCAACAGAATAAAGCGCAGAGACTCACCTAGGCCCTGGGAGAGAAAGGGGAAGAGGGACAGTTCAAGGGATAGCCGGGACGGGTCGTTGTGCAGGGTAGGGGGGCCCACACACGAAACCCCACAAGACAGCAAACCAGGCGGAGAGGGATCCTGGTAGCTCATCGACTCCGGAGCCACCAACCACACCACATGCGACAGGGAGCTCCTCTCTTCCTTCACAAAGGAAGACTACCTAATTAAAGTAGCAAACCAAAGTGATGTAAGGGTAACAGGGAAAGGCAACGTAGTACTCCCCAACATGGGCAGAATAGAGGGGGTATTACTAGTACCTGAGATACCCCACAACATACTTGCCTCCCTGAAACTCAGCAAGGAAGCAGGGATAGAGATCAGAATCAAGGAGGGAGGAATCACCATGGCCAGGGATAATAAAACCATTGGGAAAATCACAGTCAGAGGGGGGCTGCCTTATTTTCAACCAACCAAAGCTGACTCACATAACGAAGACACCGACACGGGAGGTGAAACAAAAGGGGGCAAACCCAAAAGCAATGAGAAACAAGAAAGAGAGGATGCACACCCTCACAAGGGAGGCACACAAGGCACAGGGAAGATCAATTTAGGGAAGCCCCTCCACGATGAGTTCGCACATCTGCTCCACCGCAGACTAGGGCACGCCAGCTTCCCAGTTATCCAAAAGGTTGCCAGTTGTACTGAGGAATCCAAAATAAAGAACTGTGAAACTTACTTGGACTGCTCTGTATGTAAATGCTCTAAGCTCCAGGTGGCCCCCAGGTCCAAAAAGGCCACACGCTCTACCAACCACACATTTGAAATGGTACACATGGACCTCGTAGGCCCCCTAAAGCCGTCCATAAAGTATGGCAAGAGGTTCTTCCTAACCATAGTGGACGATTACAGTCGTTACAGCTTCGTATATACACTAAGACACAAAAACGAGACTTACCAGAAATTCAAAGAATTCTATAAACGGGTAGAAATACAACACGACACAAAAATAAAGAAAATAATGACAGATAGAGGATCAGAATTTCTATCTGGAGACTTCTCACATTGGTTGAAGTCAAAGGGTGTTCTGCATTTTACATCTTCGCCTTTCTCAGCTTTTCAGAATCGGGGGGGCAGAACGAAAAAATTCCACCCTGCAGACAATGATGAGATGCGTCCTCGAGGACGCTGGACTAGGCCAACAGTACTGGACCGAAGCCCTAGTCTACTCTAACTACACCATCAACAGGCTCTGGTCCAGTGTACTAGACAAGACACCTTATGAAGTCACGTACAACAAAAAACCACAGATATCTCACCTGCACATTTTTGGGGTCACTGCAGATGTACACATACCAAAATAACTACGCAGAAAGGGAGACAAGATATCTAAACGACTCAGATTCATGGGCTATGAGCCAAGCACAAAGGGATTCAGGTTCATAGATAGTAATAATAGATTCATCATCTCCAGAACTACCACATTCCACGAACAGGCAAACTGGTCAAGAATATACCTGAATGAACTACAACACCAGATAGAAGCCAATCACAACAAGCAAGGCAAAAGTGATCACCCCGACACAGACTACACACACACAAGGGAAGAGAAATCAGAACAACAGGGAGGCAAAAACACAACACAGAAGTCAAGCCAAAATAAACAGAAGGTAGACTCACTCACCAACAGAGAAGCGAGGTACATGCACGACATGGAGACCCTACCAGGTAGGCCAGTCAGGGCCAATAGAAACCAAATGCCCAAGAGACTCAATGACTACGTCATGCACCTACAATCCAGCCCCATCACCCCCGAAACATACGATGACGCCGACTGGGCCGGTGACACAAAGAGCAGGAAAAGTACCTCAGGGTACATCTTCTTCCTGAATGACTGTCCCGTATACTGGTACACCGGTAAGCAGAATCTCGTGGCCACATCCACCACTGAGGCTGAATACATATGCTTATCCAAGGCCATAACCAGCCTCATATGGTTCGACGAGCTACTCACCAATATCTGGGCAGAACCCACACACCCCATTCACATATTTGAGGATAACAAGGCAGCCATAGAAATATCCACCTCAGATGCTATAGGTCATAGGTCTAGGCATATAGACATCAAACATAAACACGTGAGACAATTCCATAAGTCAGGATTCATCACCATCATACACTGTGACACAGAACACCAGACAGCAGACATACTCACAAAGCCTCTACAACATAAGCAACATTCATACCTTACATCTAGGCTTTGTGTCACACCCGTAAACCCACATCAATCAGGGCCAATCAACCCCAGGGGTGGGCATTTAGAGGGGGATTTGTCACGAGTAAATGCCCTCCCTGGGCAGACCCTAACTTCCAAACTGGTAACTCAGGGGTTAACTACCCTAGGCAAGCCCACCTCCCCTTCTTTTGTTCTCCCCTTACCTGTAGCTCCACCTCCAGGGTACTTAAGGCCTCCTCACGTAGACACCGGCCTTGTTCCTGAAGATACCTGTAAGAAAGCAGACAAGCATTAATAAAGATATCCTTGATGAACCAATCCATGTGTCTTCATAAGTTATTGGGCCCAAACTCGATCCAAGGTAACAGGATATTGTGCTCTCAGGAATCTTGTTAATTGGTACATTTTCAATTGAAAAGGAAAAGTTGATTTACGTTTACTAAGAATTGAGAATATAAGAGGACCATGAAAGTTCATTCTTCTGCTTTACTCACAATAGTTTCTCAGAAACTCAAAATTGTCTCCACTCTTCTTTGTTCCTCAGGATCACCATCTAAATGGGAAAGAAATTCCTATTTAATTCCTCGGTCTGATGGTCCACCAGACTGACCTTCTCTATTAGGAATCATAAACCCATCTGTTGAAATAGCGCCCCCCCAAAATGTTATTGGCACATGCTCACTATAAATCGCTTCTATCTAGCTAGGGCAATTCTGAGGCCAATTCATACCTTTTTTTCTTCCCCACTTCCTAATTAAAAGCAATTTGGGGGATTATTTATTATATATTCAAGGAGCAATGATGATGTTTTTCAATAAATGTCTTAAACAAAATAACTAACCTGGATCCTTTCTTGGAATATGCTGTCAGAGTAAATGCCTATACCTTCAAACCCAGCCCCTTATGGGTTAATACAGTATGTACACCCCCACCTGACCCCTGGCCACTTCTTACCTTCTGGCCACTCCTCCCTTGTATATAAACACTCTCCACGTGCTTGTCCAGCAGTTCCAGATGTTCACCTAGAAGAGAGGAGATCAGAGGTCAGTGACCTATGATGCCTAGGGCCTAGGAAGCTTCCAGGCCTGCAATAAATACTGATTAAAGAAACAGCTTGTCTCATGAGTAATTGGGCTAAATCCATCGCATAACAAATGGTAGCCGAGGATGGTTTGCCCATAACTCACTGGTGATGCCCCAACCAAGCAACCTACCCAAGGAAACAGATAGAGTACAAACGAGGGCACTCACCAAGAAGATGGCTGAGCTTCAAGCGTCCAAGGATCCTACAGCAGAGGAGAATCCAGCAGACATCGAGCTGTACTCCAGCGAAGGCTCCTACTCTGATGAGGAGAGGTCACCAGAGAAAGGTACCAACCTAGGAAGAAAAACAGCACAAAGAGTAAATAAATTCAAGCTATCCATCCTGAAGCTGATGGAAACAAATGACAACGAGAGAAGCCTCATCGCGAACCTGCAAAGCCTCTTCGAGCAGCAAGGCGCAGCAATCAAGGCCCCAGAGACAACAAACGAGGAGGTGGCACGAGAAAGAGGTAGGCCAGCCCAGCCAGATGACCACGAGGTGGCCGAATCCTCTTTCGCGCACTTTCACCGGTGGCCATCTTGGAATGACCACCAGCCAATGGGGAGCCAGGATTCAAACTCTCTGGCACGAAAAGGCCCCGATCCAGAAAAAGGCCGGGAACAACCAGAGAGCAACCCAAAAAGAAAAACAAATGCAGAAGAGAGATCGCCTACCGATCTCGAGATCCAAAACGCCATCAAAACGCTGACCGCGGCTTTTGGCTCCGCTTTCGAGCCCCCCGCGGCAGCCAGAAAACAAAAGAAAAAATCCTGCACCCAAGAGAGCACCAGAGCCAGCCTCGATGAGCTGGCTGACCCTCAACCACCCGAGGAAGCCACCCACACCGAACGCGAACGCCGAGACTAGTTCGCCTGCAAAAATTATAAACCGCAGGATTCGAAACCAGGACCTGCCGCACCAAGGACGCGAGGACGAGGGGCAAGGAGAAGGACCGACTACTCACCTCCTCCACGATCTCCGCCTGGCTTCTCCACCCGACCAAGGACCCAGGACCATGGGCAGAGGACCGGACCCGCCGCCATTGCCGCCACAGCCGCCGCGCCGCCGGAGACGAGGAATCCTCAACTTACGACCGCCGCGCCGCCGATCGCCGACCGTCCTCCACCCACGACCGCTTCGCCTCCTCACCTTGTTCCCTTCTTTTCCGGAGATTCATCCGTCCAGCAGTGGTGTCCGCCGCCCAGAGGGAGCACCGGACTCTCCAGGGGTGAGTCCAGCCCTCCACCGGTAGGCCTAGGCCTAGGCCCAGGAGCAGCAGCAGCAGGAACCTTCCTCCATGGCTTCCAGCGCGAAATGGCCTTCGCGCATGCTCAGTCGCAGCCTGCAGCAAGAGAAAGAAGAAACATAGAGATAGGTCAGTACAGACTCGCAACAGACGTTCCAAAGCCATATTGCGAGTTCAGTCATGACCTGGACCATGGACAGCAATCCACTGTAAGTAATAACAGTGGACATGTGGGGACTGCTTGTACAAATATGCCAAAGCTACAGTTAGATGGGGGTAATATTATAGATTGGAGCCAGCATCTACAGATTGCCTTTATGAGGGAAAATGCCTTATTTTTAATTCAGAGACCACCTCAAAAGCCTTGGTCTCTGGAGATTGATAACCTACACCACAAGGCATTCTGCATCATGATAGCCACCATTCCCCCCCACAATGTACCCTAGCATTAATGATGACCTCACAGTGTCTGAAATTTTACAACTGTTATATGGTATGTTTTACAGCCAGTGCAGGGCTACCACCACAAAGATATCTAGAGAGTTCCATTCTGCCAGGCACAGACAAGGTGTACCCATGAGTGAGCATATACTCAAATTAAACACAGCCAGGGCAGAACTCATGCAAAGGGGGGAAATTATCACCGAAGAGAGCATGAAGAGCGTCATAATAAATTCACTAGACAGCAGCTGGGACCACTTCGTGCTACAACTAGACAGCCTTTACCTACCTCACCTCACGCTAGGCGCACTAACCAACAAACTCATAGCCGAAGACAACCTAAGAAGGGACAGACACGCTGTCAGAGGGGAACATAGACCAATCAGAAAAGTAGAGTTCCAAGACAGAGCAGGGAACGCCCCAGGGTGCTACTCCTGCAGGTCCAAGAACCACATAAAAAGGGATTGCCCCAGGAGCAGCAGGGATAGGAGGCGCACTGAACACAGAGGGGGGCGATCACCTGAGCGCAGATACTCAAGGGAGAGGGTGGACCCCCAACCCTAGAAAGCAACACGGACGAAGGGACAGCTCTAGGGACGGTAGCCCAGGCCCCACATACGGATTTAGACCTGGCCACTCCAACTCCATGCACGAGATGGACCAAAACACATGGCTCCTAGACTCAGGAGCCTCACATCACACTACACACAACTCAACACTCGTAGAACCACTCAGCAAGACCAATCTCGAACTCAAGGTGGCCAATCAAAACAGGGTTCAAGCACAGGGAAAGGGAGACACTCACATACCACACATAGGGAAAATAGAGGGGGTATTATACGTACCCGAAATACCCCTTAACGTACTAGCTGTCAACAGACTAACGCAAGACACAGACCTAGAGGTAACACAATCCCTGGACTGCACTCTCTAATTCAAAGAGGTATCTGTTTCAGATTCTTCATGGATCACCGCATTGTCATGTCGAAAAGTCTTGTGCAGTTCAATGACGCAGTGAGCCATGCTCTGCAGGGTTACTCAAGGCAGACAGTTCATAGTGGAGGGTCCTAACACAAGGTGACCCAGTGGAGAAGCAAGTGGCAACCCTCTCCAGTATCCTTACTAAGAAAACCCAATGAAAGGTATCAGAAGGATACAAGCCATGATGCCAGAAAACGACGGTCTCAGATTGGAAGGTGCCTAATCCGCTAACTGGGAAGACCAGAGGGGAATTATAAGAAACTCCAGAAAGAGCCGAATTCTGCAATTATCTGAGCACAGGTAGGGCAGGGAGAAGGCGGGAGCAGTGAAGTTCAGTCCGATTACTTGTGAGACGTAAATCTCGCCCTTCTTGATGGGCTGCACCAGAAGTTGGCTACTTAGCACAACAGACAGACGGGGCAGATGCTGTGAACCTGCTCCTGAGCAGGGGGTGGACTAGAAGACCTCCACGGTCCCCTCCAACTCTGTTATTCTGTCTGCCTATAGGACGGCTTCAGCAAGGGAGGTATGGAGATGGAGGGCAGAATCACCCGCACCTACAAAGCCCTGCACGGAGCTTCTTTTCCCTGGATGGGGATGGATGGATGTCTTTTTGTTGTTTTTCTTCTTGTTATTGTTGCTGCTGATCTTGTTCTTGTTCTGAGATTTTTTCAATTTGTTATCATTTTATCTATATTGTTAATGCTAAAAGATAAAAGCAACACTTAAATAAAGTTGTTCATTGGCCACAATTACTTTCCTTTAGCTATCAATGTAGCATTCAGTGGGTGGAATGATAAATAATTGTATAACATCGTATACAGTAAAACTACCAAAACACTTTATATACACTAATTTATATTTAGGCCTATTGTCATTTCACTTTTCTTAGGGACAGGTTGAACTTTAGAACCTATAACTCTCAATGACGGAGAGCAGCTACTATATTAGATAATTAGATAAATGGCAAAAACGTTGGGATAGGAATTGTCAACTGACAATGGCTACTGCATATAAGGAAAACATTTATAAAATGTTTTATAGGTGGCAATTGCCACCGGCAAGGCTAGCAAAAATGTTCAACACCATGTCCGCCAAATGTTGGAAATGCAATCAGACTCTAGACCCTTATTATCATATGTGGTGGACAGGTAGTAAAGGAAGAAAATATTGGATGAAAATACATATACAGTTGGAAAAGATGACTAAGCAGCATATTGATTTAAAACGAGAAATATTTTTGTTAGATATAATACCCAAAAGCTATGACATATTGGAAAAATGAGAACACCCCATCTGATGAAAATATAATTTAGAAAATACTGGATTGTGCAGAGATGGATAGATTGACATTGAAAATCAAAGATAAAGGAGATTCAGAGTATTATTTCATGTGAAATAGGTTTTTCTCAATGGTTAGAGATGAGAGGTAGACATTAGATGAAGAAAGAACATTACTATATTCAAGTAAAATATGAATGTGGTTTATAGCTATAAGTAAGCTAATATCAATAGATAACCTGGCATGAAGAATTTCCATGCATGGCGATTTCAATTAAACTGTAAACAAAATTTCTACTGCAAATGAATGGCAATGTAGGATATTTTGCTTCAATCTTGTCCTCTCAGGAACCTTATTAATTGGTAGTACATTTTCAATTGAAAATGGTTGCTTCAAGTTTACTAAGAATTGAGAACATAAGAGGACCACAAAAGTTCACTCTTTTGCATTACTCACAATTGTTTCCCAGAAACTCAGGAATATAATTTGTTTTTCTTTGGGTGTAGGCTATGCACCGAGCTGAAATTTTTTTTTCCTTAGGCTCTCCGGCACTTGAGAAATCATTAAATAATGATCCGAAGATGTGAAAAACTGAACTCAGTACCCTCTGCATGAAAATATGCTCTGCCACTTCTTTTCTTAAATGGAGCCTGCAGAATCTCTGAAGGCAAATCATTCCACTGGTAAATAGTCCTAGCTGTTAGGAAGTTTCTCCTTAGTTCTAGGTTCCCCCCCTCCTTGATTAGTTTCCATCCATTGTTCCTTGTCTTGAAGGGCTGCCACAGAGAAGAGGGTGTTGATCCTCCAAAGCAGCTGAGGGAAGGACACGGAGCAGCGGATGGAAGCTCATCAAAGAGAGATCCAACCCTTGCATTCTTATTTCAGGATCCATCGGGCGTGGAGGAGGGAGGTGCAGGAGGAGACAGTGCCTGTCTTTCAGGGTAGGTAACACTTTCGAGGGTGACACTTTAGCAGAAGGGAGGCATCTTTGCCTCTGCCTCTGCTAAAGGAAGAAGGACTCGGCAATTTCACCGCCAGGCCAAGCCCCTTAGCAGGCCAGCTGGAAGGGTTCTTAGAGCCTCCACATGACCCCTCTTTCAAAAGGGCCATGGCTACTTTTGATCTTTGGCCTCTTCGTTTTCTCCCCCCAGAGAGGAAAGGCAAGAGCACTGGAGGTCGCGGCTGTCCACCAGTTTGGAGGCCTGCACTGAGTTGGTAAGTCCTGGACAGATCTTCCCCATCTGAAAAGAAGTCCTGTCTCTGTGGATTTCTTGGTATGCCAAGAGACGGCATCTTTGGCTTTTGATTTCAGGAACCACAAGACCAACCGGTGCAGGCGGAGATCTCTCCTGAGCTTTTTGAGACGTCTTCAGAGGTAAGAAAGTTTTGGCTATGGGAAGTGGGAGAAATTGGGCTATAGAGCCTTCTAAGCTTAAGGCTTGGAAAGGCTCTCTTGCTGTTGGCCCATAGAGCCATAGGAATCTTATTGGGACACAGAAAGTTTAGCAACCCTCCTGTCATTTGCAGGATTCGCTGACAGTCCTGGCGGGCTCCAGGACCAGCAGCCTCTGGGACGTGGACTCCCTCGCTGACCTTCTGGAGGAGGAATCTGAGGACAGCTGGGACCAGGATGCGGAGGCTTCTTCCAGTCCATGGGTAAGAAAGACAAAGGGTTTTCGATTGGGAGGTCTGGTGGGATGGCTTCCTTTGCTACAAAGTAGCAGAGACTGGTGTCCTAAATGGGAAATGGGATCCCCATTCAATAGGCCCTCTTTTAGGAATTCTGTTTTTTTTTCCTCTGATGGCTAAAGAGGAATGACTGTCATTCACAGGATTCTCCAGAGGAAGGGGAAGACACCCTGGAGGATCTCAGTAGCCTGGAAGAGGACATCCTGGACACCCTGGAACGTCTTCTTCAATGAGAAGAGGTATCTATTTTACCTTCTACACGGGTCAATGCCTTGCCTTGCGAAGCTCAAAGAAGCAATGAGCTATGCTGTGCAGGGCCAGTTAGGTCAGATAGGTCATAGTCGAGGGTGCTTACACAACATGGCCAGCACCCTCGAAGGAAATGGCAACCCTCTCCGGTATCCTTAGTAAGAAAACCCCAGGAAAAATATCTAAGGGCTACGATGCCAGAAGATGAGCCCCTCAGATTGGAAGAGTGGAGGGCAATTACAAGTAGCTCCAGAAAGAGCAAAGTGGACCTAACGATAGCCTTTGATTCCTCACTCAGATGCTTCCTCAGATTCGTCTCCAGAGGTCAGCTTGAAGGTGGAGGAGGAACCAGCACCAGCCACCTCAGGAGGTGAGTTGGTCAATAGCTCTGAGTAGCCTGCTGAGAGTGATTTGGCTGAAATAACAGCTGGAAGGTGATGCTGGGAACGTGTTCATGGGAAGGGGGTTGGACTAGAAGACCTCCAAGGTCCCTTCAAACTCTATTATTCTGTCTGCCTATAGGATGGCTTCAGCAACGTAGGGTATTGGTGTCGTCCGCCACCAACCTGCAGAGCTGGCAGCGGAGTCCGACAGTGAGGAGGCTGAGGAAGAACACGGGCCAGTCCAGGAGGCTGGGGAAAGCCCGGATCTTTACAACTGCTTCGCAACGGGATCGCCAAGAAGTGACGAGGACAATCGGCGCCGGGGCCTGCCCCAAGACCACAGAAAACGTGGTCGGGAAACGCCCTGAGCCCTATCTAGGGGAGACCCTGGGTCAGGTGCGCAACAACACGAGGGGACGTGGAGCCCCAACCCTCCTGCCACTTAACCTTGGCGGCAAAAGTATTCTTGTCAATAGTCTGCAGGGGACTCCGGCTTACACATTGGTTGACTCTGGAGCTACAACTAACTTTATGGACATGGGGTTTGCAGTCATTCAGTGTCCAGTGCATCCTACCGTGTTTGTGGAGGCCATTGATGGCCTGGTGCTTCTGTCTGGGCCTATTAACGGCCACACTCACCCTTGTACCTGACCATCGGGTCTCATGAGGACGCTATTCAGTTTTATTTTACCTCCGGCCTACATTTTCTCGTGGTTTTGGGCTTGGCTTGGCTCAGGAAATACGACTCACAGATCTATTGGTCCCAGAACTTCATCTCTTTTCTGAGCTGGCAATGGGTGGACCTCATCTGCCAAGTCTGCGCAGGCCAGGTGCTGGGTCCAACTCGGGTGTCCTTGCCTTCCGACCTCAAGGACTTTGAGGATGTTTTCAGCGAGCAGGACCAATTGCCCCCGCACCAACCATAAGACTACCCCATTGTTTTGATTCTGGATGCTCCATTCCCAGTGTGGCGTTTGTATTCAATGTTGGAACCTGAATTGGCTGCATCATGGGACTTTATGGACAAAAACCTTTTTTCTGGCCCTCATCGTTGCCACTGTCCGCCCCAGTCCTGTTCATGAAAAAGAAGACTGGAGACTTGTGGCTTTGTTGCAACTACCGCAAGTTAAATGCCATCACAATGTGCACCCAGTATCCTCTGCTCCTTATTCCTGAACTCTTGGAACGGCTTTTAGAGGCTGCTGTGTTCACTAAATTGGACTTGCGAGGAGTTTATAATCTTGTTTGGATCGTCCCAGGGATGAATGGAAGACGGCGTTTGGCACTCATTCTGGACATTTTGAGCATACGGTCATGCCGTTTGGGCTGACCAATGCTCCTGCCACCTTCCAACATTTCATGAATGACATTTTTAGGGACCTCTTGGACAAGTTTGTTGTAATTTATTTAGATCATCTACTCTCCTTCCCGGGAGAACCACCAATAGCATCTCCCCCTGCTCCTGCAACATCTTCGGGAGTATCATCTGTATGCTAAACTAGAGAAATGTCAGTTTTTCCAGTCCACTGTTGAGTTCCTGGGCATTGAATCCCTCCCGAGGGCATTGCCATGGAGTCGAGCAAGCTGGAGTCTTTGCATAGTTGGCAAGCGCCTTGGTGAGTGAAGGATATCCATTGGCTCCTCGGGTTCGCCAACTACTATTGGACCTTTATCCCCGGCTTTGCTGCCTGGACCACGCCCATCACTCGGCTTCTGCAGAAAAAGGCCCCGTTCCGGGAGGTTACCCCCGAGCAGCAGGCATTCCAGGCCTTGAAACAGGCCTTCATGAAGGAGCCTATCTTGAAGCATCCTGACCACCACTGTCTGTTTGGGGTAGAAGCAGATGCATCGGGTGTTGCTATTGCTGCGGTGTTGCTACAGGCTCGCACCACAGGCGGTACCCTCTTCCCTTGCGCATATTTTTCACGGAAGCTCAACCCTTCCAAGTACAATTACACCATCTGGGAGAAGGTGGTACTGGCCATTAAGATGATGTTTGAGATCTGGAGACATCTTCTGGAGAGGGCCTGGCATCAAATGGAAGTCCGGACAGACCATAAAAACTTGGACTTACTACAGACCGCCCGGAAACTGAACCAACAGTAGATTCGGTGGTCCCTCTTCCTTGCCAGGTTCAATTTCTGCATTACCTACATCCTTAGTGGTCGCAACCAAAGGGTGGATGCGCTCTAGTGGAAACCAGAGTAGTCCCACATCAAAAACCTGCTTCTGCTCCTGACAGTGTTGCCTGTAGAGTCTTTCTCTGTGGTTTAGGAACCAGTGGATTTATGGGGTCAGATACGGGAAGCGCAGCGTCATGATGCCCACGTGAAGAATGGAAGGAAGGGGTAGGGCCCGCCTCTCCAAGGACGTTTGATGAGGAACGCTTGCGGTACCGAGACAGGCTCTACGTGCTGGTGGGGCCGCTCTGGGGACTTATCTTGCCGCAGTGCCATGTTAATCCTGTGACGGGGCACTTTGGCCTCTTTAAGACACTGAATCTAGTTTCTCGCCCTTTTAGTGGCCCCGATTGAGACACGATGTCCAGGCTTATGTCACATCTTGTGTTCACTGCTGACAGGCCAGGTCAGCAACCAGAGCCCCTTCAGGGCTGTTCCAGCCATTGCCAACACCAGAGAGAACCTAGAGTGCCATTTCCATGGACTTCTTGACAGAATTACCTCTGTCTTCCGGATTCATGACCGTGTTCGTGGTGGGCGACGTGCTGACGAAGATGGCACATTTCAATCCATGTTGGGGTTTACCAACGGCTCACGTCACCACCCACATGTTTATCCAACATGCCTTCCGGCTGCACGGCCTACCTGATATGGTCGTTTGGGATAGAGATGCTCAATTTACTGCCCACTTTTGGAAAGGGCTGATGACAGCCTTCGACGTGAAAATGTGCCTGTCATCGGCACATCATCCGGATACCGACGTTGGGTCTGAGAAAGTTATTGACATTCTGGAACAATACCTGCGCTGCTTCGTGAAAAAGCAACAAGATAATTGAGAGAGCAGAGTTCACGTTTAACAATTCGCAGCACACGCGCGACCCCTCCACACTCCCCCCAGTTTTGGCATGTGATGGCAAAAACGTTCCTCATCACTGCTGTAGGATATCTTGCTTGAGTCGGGGGCTGGACTAGAAGACCTCCAAGCTCCAAGTTTTTTTGAGAACCTGGCTTCTCCATTACTTTTGCTTGCCAGAAGGACGCAAAAGCTCATCACATGACCCTGGGAGACTGCAACCGTCATAAAGATGAGTCAGTTGCAAGTGTCTGAATATAGATCACGTGACCATGGGGATGATGCGATGGTCATTAAATATGAAAAACGGTCATAAGTCCATTTTTTCAATGGTGTTCTAACTTTGAACTGTTGTAACTCGAGAATCACCTGTACTTTCTGCAGCATCAAGCGGTGTATTCTCAATAAGAGGTGGAATTTTGTTCAGCGACTTCAGGCAGATCTGTCCTTGGAACATCGTGATGGTAGGCACAGAAAGCAAGTAGAACTGCTAGGCTGGCATAAACTTTGTATTCTACCGGAAAGGAGTTTTACAGACCAGTACTCAGGTTACAGTATCTAACAGGCTATACTTTCATGCACGTGATGCTACGTTTTTGCTACAATACATACGCCAGCATAATACTGTATAGAATAAGATACACAAATGAGACAACTAAAATGGCAGGGAAAGTGCATGTCTTAACCTGGCACGAAGAATTCCCATGCATGGCCATTTCAATTGAACTGTAAACAAATATTTACCACAAGTGAATGGCAATGTAGCATACCTTGCTTGGATACGTCACGAGTAAATGCCCTTCCTGGGCAGACCCTAACTTCCAAACTGGTAACTCAGGGGTTAACTACCCTAGACAAGCCCACCTCCCCTTCTTTTGTTCTCCCCTTACCTGTAGTTCCACCTCCAGGGTACTTAAGGCCTCCTCACGTAGACACCAGCCTTGTTCCTGAAGATACCTGTAAGAAAGCAGACAAGCATTAATAAAGATATCCTTGATGAACCAATCCAGGTGTCTTCATAAGTTATTGGGCCCAAACGCGATCCAAGGTAACAAAATGGTAGCAGTCGATGGTTGGGCAACCCAATAACCAGAAGATATGCCAGAAAAGAATCGCAAGACAGAGGAGAGAAAAAAGCCACAAACAAGATCAGAAACAAAGAGGCTGGAAAAACAACAGCCCGCACTCGAAGACATGGCAGCAAAAACGACGTCGGAAGACGAAAGAGAAAATAGCCCCGAAATCTACTCATCGGACAATGAGCAGGGACCGGATGACCTGAGCGGGGAAGAGCCCGAACGAGCAGACATCAGCAGGCTCAGACGCGAAATGCTGAGCCTACTGGAAACCCCCGCCACAGATGAAGACCTCGTGGCCGGCATCAGCAACCTCATCCGAAGCTGGGACGAGGCCAGAAGGAGCCAGGGACACAAAGCGGGACAGCCGGACACAAGCCCGGTAAACCCCCCCCCCTGAACAATTGCTACCTGAAAAGCAAGGGAGGCGCTGCCGCACCAATCCTGGAGTGTTGGCCATCTTTAAACACGTGGCCAAAAAAGATGGCCGACCTCCAAAACATTAAATTTGAATATGCAAAATGGCTGGCCAATGAGATGCCGGAACCCCAAAAACTACAATATGGGGGTGAATTCCACGGACGAAAGTGAGGAATCACCCCCCGAAGACACCCCTACCGAGCGGCAGGTGGAAAAAGCGATAAAAACGCTCACCGCCGCCTTTGGGCCTAAAATGAGAATTCTAAAGGGGCCCCCCAAGAGGCCCAAAAAACCCAAGGGGGAAGGGAGAAGACCCCCCAACTTCCTACCGAGGGACGCGGACGCCGCTGGGTACCCACCGATGCCGCAGCGCCACCCGGCCGCGGTACGACACCCCACTCCCAAGCCACACGTGCCGGAAAGGGCCGAATGGAGAGGATACTCACCGCCACCGTCAGGACCGCCGCAGACGGGAACCAGGGGTCAGCCAGCAGAGAGAGCAGCCCTCCCGGACCACCGCTGGAAATCTGGAGCCGGAACAGAGGCCTACCCATCCTGGAGAAGCGGCCTCACCGGAGCAGTGATGAGAGGATCCTTCCCCGACGAAGCCACGACAGGAATGGACTCTGCGCATGCGCAGAAGATCCTGTGGACCAAGAAAGAAAAAAAAATGCAAGGAGGGATTTTTAAATTACCTACCAGCGTTCCTGAGCCATTCTGCTGCTATCAGCACGTCAAACACCATGGACAGCAACAGCCAGCTGTGAGTAACACACAAAATAACACAGGGAACTTACCAAATGGGTTCCCTACACTAAAAATGGAGGGATCAAAACTAACGGAGTGGTATCAACAATTCCAAGTCATCCTCTTAAAGGAAAATATGATGTTTTTCATCACAGATCCACCAGATAGACCCTGGACTTTTGAAATGGACTGCATGCACCACAAAGCGTTTTATCTGCTGATTTCCAGCATATCACCCACCATCTATTATAGTATTGAAAATGACTTAACTGTATTTGATATTGTTCAAAAAATGTTTGGGTACTTTTATAGTGACAGTGTAGCCACCACCACAAAAATCTCCAAAGACTTCTACTCAGCCAGAATCAAACCTGGGGTGTCAATGGGGGAACATTTGATGGAATTAAATGCAGCTAGGGCAGAACTACAACTGAGGGGGGAAATTGTCTCCGAACAAACAATGAAAAGCATTATACTTAACTCACTAGACCCTTCCTGGCAAACATTCCTCACACATCTAAACATCCTCAGCCTAGGGCACATGACAGTAGATAGCCTCTCCAACCTCCTGATTGCAGAAGACAATCACAGAAAAGGCCAACAAATAACTCACAGAGAACACAGACAGACACGGAGGGTAGCCTTTACAGACAACTCTTCAGATTCCACAGAATGTTACAACTGTGGATTAAGGAGACACTACAGACGAGACTGCACCAAGGGCAACAGAGATCGAAGTAAACACAAACAATGCAGTAGACACCCAGAAAGGCGCCACCACGACAACAGAATAAAGTGCAGAGACTCACCTAGGCCCTGGGAGAGAAAGGGACAGGTCGTTGTGCAGGGTAGGGGGGCCCACACACGAAACCCCACACGAGAGCAAACCAGGCAGAGAGGGATCCTGGTGGCTCATCTACTCTGGAGCCACCAACCACACCACATGCGACAGGGAGCTCCTCTCTTCCTTCACAAAGGAAGACAACCTAATTAAAGTAGCAAACCAAAGTGATGTAAGGGTAACAGGGAAAAGCAACGTAGTACTCCCCAACATACGCAGACTAGAGGGGGTATTACTAGTACCTGAGATACCCCACAACATACTTGCCTCCCTGAAACTCAGCAAGGAAGCAGGGATAGAGATCAGCATCAAGGAGGGAGGAATCACCATGGCCAGGGATAATAAAACCATTGGGAAAATCACAGTCAGAGGGGGGCTGCCTTATTTTCAACCAACCAAAGCTGACTCACATAACGAAGATACCGACACGGGAGGTGAAACAAAAGGGGGCAAACCCAAGGGCAATGAGAAACAAGAAAGAGAGGATGCACACCCTCACAAGGGAGGCACACAAGGCACAGGGAAGATCAATTTAGGGAAGCCCCTCCACGATGAGTTCGCACATCTGCTCCACCGCAGACTAGGGCACGCCAGCTTCCCAGTTATCCAAAAGGTTGCCAGTTGTACTGAGGAATCCAAAATAAAGAACTGTGAAACTTACTTGGACTGCTCTGTATGTAAATGTTCTAAGCTCAAGGTGGCCCCCACGTCCAAAAAGGCCACACGCTCTACACATTTGAAATGGTACACATGGACCTCGTAGGCCCCCTAAAGCTGTCCATAAAGTATGGCAAGAGGTTCTTCCTAACCATAGTGAACGATTACAGTCGTTACGGCTTCGTATATACACTAAGACACAAAAACGAGACTTACCAGAAATTCAAAGAATTCTATAAACGGGTAGAAATTCAACACAACACAAAAATAAAGAAAATAATGACAGATAGAGGATCAGAATTCCTATCTGGAGACTTCTCACATTGGTTGAAGTCAAAGGGTGTTCTGCATTTTACATCTTCGCCTTTCTCAGCTTTTCAGAATCGGGGGGCAGAACGAAAAAATTCCACCCTGCAGACAATGATGAGATGCGTCCTCGAGGACGCTGGACTAGGCCAACACTACTGGACCGAAGCCCTAGTCTACTCTAACTACACCATCAACAGGCTCTGGTCCAGTGTACTAGACAAGACACCTTATGAAGTCACGTACAACAAAAAAACCACAGATATCTCACCTGCACATTTTTGGGGTCACTGCAGACGTACACATACCAAAATAACTACGCAGAAAGGGAGACAAGGTATCTAAACGACTCAGATTCATGGGCTATGAGCCAAGCACAAAGGGATTCAGGTTCATAGATAGTAATAATAGATTCATCATCTCCAGAACTACCACATTCCACAAACAGGCAAACTGGTCAAGAATATACCTGAATAAACTACAACACCAGATAGAAGCCAATCACAACAAGCAAGGCAAAAGTGATCACCCCGACACAGACTACACACACACAAGGGAAGAGAAATCAGAACAACAGGGAGGCAAAAACACAACACAGAAGTCAAGCCAAAATAAACAGAAGGTAGACTCACTCACCAACAGAGAAGCGAGGTACATGCACGACATGGAGACCCTACCAGGTAGGCCAGTCAGGGCCAATAGAAACCAAATGCCCAAGAGACTCAATGACTACGTCATGCACCTACAATCCAGCCCCATCACCCCCGAAACATACGATGACGCCGACTGGGCCGGTGACACAAAGAGCAGGAAAAGTACCTCAGGGTACATCTTCTTCCTGAATGACTGTCCCGTATACTGGTACACCGGTAAGCAGAATCTCGTGGCCACATCCACCACTGAGGCTGAATACATATGCTTATCCAAGGCCATAACCAGCCTCATATGGTTCGACGAGCTACTCACCAATATCTGGGCAGAACCCACACACCCCATTCACATATTTGAGGATAACAAGGCAGCCATAGAAATATCCACCTCAGATGCTATTGGTCATAGGTCTAGGCATATAGACATCAAACATAAACACGTGAGACAATTCCATAAGTCAGGATTCATCACCATCATACACTGTGACACAGAACACCAGACAGCAGACATACTCACAAAGCCTCTACAACACAAGCAACATTCATACCTTACATCTAGGCTTTGTGTCACACCCGTAAACCCACATCAATCAGGGCCAATCAACCTCAGGGGTGGGCATTTAGAGGGGGATTTGTCACGCGTAAATGCCCTCCCTGGGCAGACCCTAACTTCCAAACTGGTAACTCAGGGGTTAACTACCCTAGGCAAGCCCACCTCCCCTTCTTTTGTTCTCCCCTTACCTGTAGCTCCACCTCCAGGGTACTTAAGGCCTCCTCACGTAGACACCGGCCTTGTTCCTGAAGATACCTCTAAGAAAGCAGACAAGCATTAAAAAAGATATCCTTGATGAACCAATCCATGTGTCTTCATAAGTTATTGGGCCCAAACTCGATCCAAGGTAACAGGATATTGTGCTCTCAGGAATCTTGTTAATTGGTACATTTTCAATTGAAAAGGAAAAGTTGATTTACGTTTACTAAGAATTGAGAATATAAGAGGACCATGAAAGTTCATTCTTCTGCTTTACTCACAATAGTTTCTCAGAAACTCAAAATAGTCTCCACTCTTCTTTGTTCCTCAGGATCACCATCTAAATGGGAAAGAAATTCCTATTTAATTCCTCGGTCTGATGGTCAACCAGACTGACCTTCTCTATTAGGAATCATAAACCCATCTGTTGAAATAGCGCCCCCCAAAATGTTATTGGCACATGCTCGGTTCTATCTAGCTAGGGCAATTCTGAGGCCAATTTATACCTTTTTTTCTTCCCCACTTCCTAATTAAAAGCAATTTGGGGGATTATTTATTATATATTCAAGGAGCACTGATGATGTTTTTCGATAAATGTCTTAAACAAAATAACTAACCTGGATCCTTTCTTGGAATATGCATTTACAGTACTTATGAAAGAAAGGTTCTATATTGACCATATAATCACAGACTGGAAGGTCAAATCCTGAAGAGACATTTATCAGAGGCCATTAATGTCATCTAGAAGCTGAATTTAACAGAATAACAGAGTTGGAAGGGACCTTGGAGGTCTCCTAGCCCAACTCCCTGGTCAAGCAGGAGACCATGGACCATTTCAGACAAATGGCTGTCCAATCTCTTCTTTAAAACCTCACTGATAGAACAGCCATCCATTCTGCAGAAAACCTGTTCCAGTGGTTAATTGTTCTTCCGATCGGGAAGTTTCTCCTTCGTTCTAGGTTGATCCTCTCCTTCATCACTTTTCACCTGTTACAGCCACTTCTCTGTGACAGCCCCTCCGATGTTGGAAGACTGCTATCATGTCACCCATAGTCTTTATCTTTCTTAGATATAGCCAGTTCCTGCAACCCTTCATCATATGTTTTAGTCTCCAGCCCCCTAATCATCTTCTCTGTTCTTCTCTGCACCCTTTCTATAGACTCAGCATCTTTGTTGTATTGGGCTGGCCAAAACTGGAGATAATATTCCAAAATATGCTCTTATTAAAGCAATGTGGTATGTATCTTCTTCCATTTCCTGATCTCTACACCACCACCACCACCACCAAGGCATTAAAAAGTGGCTGTTTTCCCTCCCCTTGGGGCAGGATGTTTTTCAGTGGACGTAGTTTTTCATCTGAACGTGTAAGCTTCCTCTGGTGTGATGCGTTTTTTTGGTTGTTGATGATGCCGATAATATTGCTTACTACCCAAAGTCATATGTCACATGGGTGGCTAGATACATTGAAATAAATAAAATTGTCTTGATTATCTAGTGATAACTTCCAAGTTATTCGCATTTTTCAAGTTTCCCATATCTCAGCTGCCACTCAAGCACTCCTCTAGGCCATGGACCACAGTAACCGACCTAGTCAAATATTCTATACGAAGGATGTGTTGTCCAAATGAAATAGAAGAATGCAAGAATGAATCCTCCTGGGAATGCATCAATACAGAAGAGATATTAGATTTTTAAGAGACACCAATTATTTTAATCAGTGCAATCTGCTGTTCCTATTGCCATATGATCAAAACAGCAAAAGCAAGAGTTCAATAGGTCTCTCACTAACCAATTATGGAAAACGTGCTACTTGCCATTTCCACAATTCTTCTCAAAAAGTCCGTTCACTGGGTAAATCCACTGCATCTGACGACAGAGCTGCAACTGTTTTACCATAATGTCCTGCAAAACAGAGAAAGGCACAATAAAAAGGAAAGTCCAAGAGGTCCTTTAATATGATGAGATAATTAAATGAAGTGCTAATGTCTTTAGCTCTTTCCTGCCTTCATTAAGCTGTTGTTTTAGTAGAGTGTATTAAGAGGAAACTAAAAACCTAGCAAAATTATACTGTGTGTGTTATGTATATAACGTTGGCGGGAAATTTAAACAACAATAGGTCATTTGTGATTGGTCAGCTCCCGGCCCATCAAGGTATATAAAGGGAGCTGTTTGACTGTACCTCCAGCTGAAGTCTCACTCTAAATTCAAGAGCTGTTGTTACGCACTAGTTGCTCCTGCCTCTTCATTCCCACGACTCAACGTTGGCGACGAAGGTAGGATTGAGGCAATGAGAAGCAAGCCGGAAAAGAGCTAACAACAGCGGATTCAGCCAGGCTGACGAGCCCCGTACATGGCAGGACTACCACGATGTCTGCCTATGTACCACCAAAGCCTTTCGACCCAGCCAGAGAGAAGTGGGGGTCGTATATGACTCGGTTTGAGTGTTCCCTGGAAGTCAGCGACATGCAGGGCCTCCCCGACAACCGGAACAGAGGCCTATTCCTCAGCCACTGCGGACCGGAGGTCTTCGACATGGCTGAATCACTTTCGGAACCGACTCCGGTTCAGACTATATTGTGGGAAGCCTCGCTTAGGGCATATTACCAACAACTACGGGTAGATGGCGCTACCGTGGAGGCACAGACTGTAGTAACTCACAAAGGTGCCTTCAAATGTACCAGGCTGCATTTTGGAGTCAGCATAGCCCCCGGACTATTCCAAAGTACCATGGAGCGTCTGTTACAAGGACTGCCAGGGGTGGTGCCTTATTTTGATGATGTCCTCATCAAAGGAAGGAAGGGAAGATAAATTAGAGTAGGACTGAGGGTATGAGAGGGAGGAAGAGAGGAGGAGGAGGAGAAAGGAAAGGAAGTAGGGAGGAGAAGAAGGGGGGGGGAGAGAAAGTAAGAAGGAAAGAAAAAAGAGAAGAGGTAGGTTTGAGGAGAAAGATTGCTGTGCAATAAAAAAGATGAAAGGGAAGAAAGCCAACCCCAAACAAATATAAAAATATTAAGATAAAGAATGACTTGTTAAACTTTAAAGAATGAAAGAGAACAAATATGAATAAATAGCAATAATTAGAAACACACATAGAAACATACAATGTATTTTCTTTGAACAGGGTATTTGGCCGGTTCACAAATTTAAACAGTGTTTAGTCATTTCAATTAAATTTACAATTTCTCTATTTCCTTTTTGCCATACTTATTCCTCTCCTATTTTTTTAAAAAAACCAATATTACCCTTCATCCTCATCTCTAATCTTCATCAAATTCAATTTTCCCTTCTATTCTATATTATACCCCTTCCCATTGTCATCTATTTTTATATCCATCCTCACATTGGTTAATTATGTAATATTCCAGTTGTTGAATACAAATTCAACATTTTAATATAAATCAATTAGTTATATAATGATCTTTTTTGTATATTAATCAATATGAACATGAATATTCCAATTATTTCCATGCAATCCAAATTCTTACAAATCAATTCATTATATTTACCAATAATAACCAAATAATTTCCCCATATAATCCTCCAAACCACAACCATTGCTGCTTTCAATGCAATATACAATTAATAGTATCTCAATTATTACAACTCCCTAGTTAAACAGAGCTTTTTTTCTTTTGTGTTTTAAAATCTTGAACTCTCCTCTTTTGCCCTAATTTTCCCATTGTTTGCAGTTTTGCACTTACCTCTTTTGGTGAGGAAAAAGAAAAAGACATCACTCTCTGCCTCATTTTGTCACGTTGCAACAAAGACCCTGCTTTACTTTCAGTTTCGCTTTTTCAGCATAGCTAGGGGTAAAAAACTGCTCCAACACTGTTTGCACCTGGCAAAAGACCCCTGCGCAAAACAGGTGAGAGCAAATCAGCTGAGAGTTGGGAGACCAATCTAATCAATTTGTGGTAATTAACCTATGCTAAAGCTGACAGAGGCTGTTTTTTTTATTTTTGCAGGCACCGGTCTACTCATTTCTTTTCTTTTAACACGCATCAGCTGTAGGGCGGCCCTTTGAAGCCCCGCGGCAAGAGTTTAAACCGTTTTTTTCCCTCTAGACATCAGCTGAGACTCAGAAGGCAGCAATAGATTGGCAGTGGGCAGGGTAAGCGACCGGCGACCTCCTGGGAACCGGTTTGGGGGCGTGGCCAGCCAATCTCATTACCGCTTCTTCGAACTATTAAATATTTTTATTACCAGTTCTTGCGATCTGCTGCGAACCGGGAGCAACCCACCACTGCCATGGATTGGGACCCCCTAACAGGTGAGCAAGAGATTCTAGGCTGTACTGGCCCAAAGGATCAAGGAAGGTCAAATCGCCCAAGAGGCCAGCAAAGAAGCAGGTTGAGTTCCAGGTCTCCATTAGGAGAAGAATGAGGAGAGACATAAGAGCAGTCTTCTAATACTTGCAGGAAAGCCTCAGGGAAGGAGGTGTTGATTCTTCGTAGTACCTGAAGGAAGGACATGAAGCAGCAGGTGGAAGCTAATCAGAGAGAAATCCAACCCTGGAAATAAGGAGGAATTTTCTTCCGTGGAGTAAGACTCCCTTCCGCTGTAGAATTCTATGCTTTTCTCTGTGCTTTCTGCCACAATGATTTTGCTTCTCTGTTGTTCATGAACAGACAATTTCCCACATGAAGCAGAGGCCAAAGGCCACCAAGAAAGTCAGTGACCGGCCATTCCTAGTCCAAGATCAGCTGCCTTCCTTGAGTAGGTTTCTAATGTGGCCATTGTTTACTTGGTTGCTAATGAGGTTGTTAGTTTGCCCGAAAAACCACTAGCCTACAGCTGCCTAATTTTCTGTCATGCAGTAAATATTTAATTTGGCCATGGCTGTCAGAAAGCTTTTCAGAGTAAGTGTGGCTATCAGCAGCCAAGAAATTGGCGGTAAAGTCATGCTTCTGAACTCTTCTGAGTGGCTCACATCTATTTTTCTTCTCTTCACAGAACATCTGGAAAAGATGCTCAGTGGTTTCCTGTTGCATTAAGGGAGACGTTGAGGACTTTCCTGTGCCTCCTGACAGGTACCACAGCCTTCTCCTTAAATCCTGGGCATGTTGAAGCACCATTGATGGACTGTAAGAGAATCTGTAAGAGCCTCTCCCCAAGATGGCTTCCTGTCCCAAAGGGCTTGTGTGGGCAAAAGATGAGCAGGCTGACTGGCCGGTCTTAGAAAGGGGAGGCTAAGGTAAATGTTCTTTGACATGTCACCTTCTTTTTTTGCTCAGGTCTGACCAGGCACAGGAACATGGTGAGCAGCACGGCTGCTCCTCTCATGGAGACACATTTTCATCTAGAGGGGCAAGGACAATTTTGGAACATGGCCAGTGGGGATCCATGCCTCAAAACTGGATGAGGGAGCCTAACAAATTCAAGAAGAGCCCGTTGGATTCATGGGGATATATTGCAGAGAACTTTGATTTATACATTCAAAGGAACCATTATTACTTTCAGGTTTTGATAGGTGTTTGTGTCACCATCAGGAGCCCCAGGAAGGAAGATGTGATGCCTGTTCACAATTAATGGAGGTATCTGGTCTCTCATACCTCCACGGAGGGTGCGCTTCTGCACAATTATGGAGAACTCCACTGAATCGGTAAGGCCTGAACATCTCCTCACCATGCTAATGGCCCTGTCTCTGTGGATTTGTTAATATGCCTATAAAAAGAATATTTGCACTGCTATTTTAGGATCCATTGGAGGAATCCCTTCCAGCAGAAAGCCTGGACAGCCTCCCAGGAGAGAGAGAGAGGTGGAGATTCCCTATCTATGCAGGTAGGTAACACGTTGAAGGGAGAAGGTCCCGCTGGTTCACAAGGGGCTTTGGTGGAAAAGATGGACAGGGTGAGTGACTCATCTTGGAAAGGGGAAGCTGAGCAAGCTTGATTCCTTAAACTTCTCACCTTCTACCTCTGGACAAGACTCTAACGGGAGAAGACCAGGACACAGAAGAAGAGCTCTCTCCCAACGGGGAGAAAACACCTTCCTCAGAGATAAGATTTTGGCAACGGGGCCGAAGGAGGCTATGCCATAAATCCTGATGGTGGAGGGAAGAAATTGTGTAATATTTCACCTTAACCTTAAGGCTTCCAAAGGTCCTCTTGCTGTCGGCACATAGGGGTTGTATGCACCCTATGCTTTAGCCATCTTATTGAGGTGCAGAGACCTTTGGATTTAGCCTCCATACTGTCATTTGCAGGACTCCATGACAGTCCTGGTGGGCTCCAGAATCAGCAGCCTGGAGGATGTGGACTTCCTATCTGACCTTCCGGTTGAGGAGTCTGAGGGAAGCTGGGAGGATGCTGCAGCGGCTTCTGATGCTAGCGATTCCTCCAGTCCATGGGTAAGAAAGACAAAGTGTTTTCTGATGGGGAGGGATGGAGGTCCTCTATTCACTTCTCCTAAAGTGAGTGAACTGTGGTGGAGGACTCTGGGAAGTGGAGCTAGGTGACACCTGGCCCTTGGGACAACATACGTAGGCTAACTATATGCACCCACGTGCATATAGTTTGGTGCCATTGTTTCCTTTGCCAAAAATCAACAGGGAGGGTACATGGCAGTGTACCAAATGAATGTGACCCACCCTGATTAGGCCTTTCCTTTTTGTGTGTCATCCTTTCCAGCACTTCATGCAGGGCTTTAACAGGCAAAGAGTAGAGAGCCTGCTTTTCTGCAGTCGAGCTGGGCTGGAAGTGAGGATTGCTTTTTAAATCCAGAGATTATGCAGCAGGAGAAGCATTGTTTTGATCAGGGATCCCTGTTAGGATATGGGGTGAGCCTAACAGGTTGTCCAGGCAATATATGTGTTCTGTGACTTTAACATGAATATGTATAATATGACTTTAAATTTTACTGCTGTATCATTGTAATGCTGAGTCATGCTGTAATTAGATAATCACAACTTGTAAACATATTTAAGAAGGGAACTGTAATGTAGTCAGTTGATGACATGCTACTATTGTGGGTAGATTTGCTACCATTGTGCTATCATCGTTGATGGATCTGCTACCATCGTGGTTTGTTACCAGAGTGGACTTGTTATTCTAACCAACTACTGTTTGTATTGTAAGAAGATTTTTGTAAAACTTGACTGATTTAACTGGCAAAGTCTTGGATCGTTGAAAAACTATGAGATTGTTTTTTCACTATAAGGTAAACTTTTGATAAATCAGTTTGCACGTATCTTATTCATTGCTCTCAGAAACGTTTTCTCTGTGTTCTATACTCTGCTGGTTGGTAACACGACAATATCCTTAACAATCCCCATTCAATAGGCCCTCTTTTAGGAATGCTGAGTTTCTTTTGCCCCGATGCCTAAAGAGGAACCATTGTCATTCACGGGATTCTCCCAAAGAAGCGGAAGTCACCCTAGAAGGTCTCAGCAGCCTGGAAGAGGACTCCCTGGACTCCACTCTCTAATTCAAAGAGGTATCTGTTTCAGATTCTTCATGGATCACCGCATTGTCATGTCGAAAAGTCTTGTGCAGTTCAATGACGCAGTGAGCCATGCTCTGCAGGGTTACTCAAGGCAGACAGTTCATAGTGGAGGGTCCTAACACAAGGTGACCCAGTGGAGAAGCAGGTGGCAACCCTCTCCAGTATCCTTACTAAGAAAACCCAATGAAAGGTAACAAAAGGATACAAGCCATGATGCCAGAAAACGACGGTCTCAGATTGGAAGGTGCCTAATCCGCTAACTGGGAAGACCAGAGGGGAATTATAAGAAACTCCAGAAAGAGCCGAATTCTGCAATTATCTGAGCACAGGTAGGGCAGGGAGAAGGCGGGAGCAGTGAAGTTCAGTCCGATTACTTGTGAGACGTAAATCTCGCCCTTCTTGATGGGCTGCACCAGAAGTTGGCTACTTAGCACAACAGACAGACGGGGCAGATGCTGTGAACCTGCTCCTGAGCAGGGGGTGGACTAGAAGACCTCCACGGTCCCCTCCAACTCTGTTATTCTGTCTGCCTATAGGACGGCTTCAGCAAGGGAGGTATGGAGATGGAGGGCAGAATCACCCCCACCTACAAAGCCCTGCACGGAGCTTCTTTTCCCTGGATGGGGATGGATGGATGTCTTTTTGTTGTTTTTCTTCTTGTTATTGTTGCTGCTGATCTTGTTCTTGTTCTGAGATTTTTTCAATTTGTTATCATTTGATCTATATTGTTAATGCTAAAAGATAAAAGCAACACTTAAATAAAGTTGTTCATTGGCCACAATTATTTTCCTTTAGCTATCAATATAGCATTCAGTGGGTAGAATGATAAATACTTGTATAACATCGTATACAGTAAAACTACCAAAACACTTTATATACACTAATTTATATTTAGGCCTATTGTCATTTCACTTTTCTTAGGGACAGGTTGAACTTTAGAACCTATAACTCTCAATGACGGAGAGCAGCTACTATATTAGATAATTAGATAAATGGCAAAAACGTTGGGATAGGAATTGCAAACTGACAATGGCTACTGCATATAAGGAAAACCTTTATAAAATGTTTTATAGGTGGCAATTGCCACCGGCAAGGCTAGCAAAAATGTTCAACACCATGTCCGCCAAATGTTGGAAATGCAATCAGACTCTAGGTACTTATTATCATATGTGGTGGACAGGTAGGAAAGGAAGAAAATATTGGATGAAAATACATATATGGTTGGAAAAGATGACTAAGCAGCATATTGATTTAAAACAATATTTTTGTTAGATATAATACCCAAAAGCTATGACATATTGGAAAAATGAGAACACCCCATCTGATGAAAATATAATTTAGAAAATACTGGATTGTGCAGAGATGGATAGATTGACATTGAAAATAAAAGATAAAGGAGATTCAGAGTATTATTTCATGTGAAATAGGTTTTTCTCAATGGTTAGAGATGAGAGGTTGACATTAGATGAAGAAAGAACATTACTATATTCAAGTAAAATATGAATGTGGTTTATAGCTATAAGTATGCTAATATCAATAGATAACCTGGCATGAAGAATTTCCATGCATGGCGATTTCAATTAAACTGTAAACAAAATTTCTACTGCAAATGAATGGCAATGTAGGATATTTTGCTTCAATCTTGTCCTCTCAGGAACCTTATTAATTGGTAGTACATTTTCAATTGAAAATGGTTGCTTCAAGTTTACTAAGAATTGAGAACATAAGAGGACCACAAAAGTTCACTCTTTTGCATTACTCACAATTGTTTCCCAGAAACTCAGGAATATAATTTGTTTTTCTTTGGGTGTAGGCTATGCACCGAGCTGAAATTCTTTTTTCCTTAGGCTCTCCGGCACTTGAGAAATCATTAAATAATGATCCGAAGATGTGAAAAACTGAACTCAGTACCCTCTGAATGAAAATATGCTCTGCCACTTCTTTTCTTAAATGGAGCCTGCAGAACTTCTGAAGGCAAATCATTCCACTGGTAAATAGTCCTAGCTGTTAGGAAGTTTCTCCTTAGTTCTAGGTTCCCCCCCTCCTTGATTAGTTTCCATCCATTGTTCCTTGTCTTGAAGGGCTGCCACAGAGAAGAGGCTGTTGATCCTCCAAAGCAGCTGAGGGAAGGACACGGAGCAGCGGATGGAAGCTCATCAGAGAGAGATCCAACCCTGGAAATAAGGAGGAATTTCCTCACACTGACAACCGCTAAGCAGTGGAACAGTTTGTTTCCAAGACTTCTTTGTGCTCCATTGTTGAGATTGTCAAGAAAAAATTGGGCAATCATTTATCTGAGATGGCAGGAGGAGCCCTTCCTTGGGCAGGGACTTAGACTAAAAGTCGCTTCCTCCCTAGGGTGCCATGATTCCCTCTGTGCTTTGTGCCACAATGATGGTGCTTCTACGTTGTTCGTGAACAGACCACTTCCCACATGAAACCCAGAGGCCAAAGGCTCCCGAGGGAGTCAGCCATCAGCCACTCCTAGACCCAGCTGAGCTGCCATTCTGATGTAGGTATAAAAAATGGCTATTGTTTAACTGTTGCCCAGGGAACGAATTGCCCTGAAAAACCACCAGCCACTGCACAGCTGCTCATTCTCCCTTCGTGCAGTGATCGTACAAGCACTTCGTTGGTCATGGCTGTGAGAAGGTTTTTGAGGGTAAGTGTGGCCATCTCAGCTGCCAGGAAACTGGTAGCGGGGGAGAAAGTCAACTCAGTTCTGACTGACAGCTGTCTATTTCTCTTCTCTTTACAGAACATCTGGAAAAGGTGCGAACACCTTTTCTGTTGCCGGAAGAGCAACACGGAAGACCTTCCTGTGCCTCCTGACAGGTACCACCCTCTTCTCCTTAAACCCTGGGTATGGTGGGGCAACACGGATGGGCTGCAGAGTCTGTAAGAGGCTCTTCCAGTCCAGAAGGGGTTTCAGGGGCAAAAAGATGGGCAGGCTTACTGGCTAGGTTGAGAAAGGAGAGGGTCAGCTAGATGTATCTTCTTTGACATGTCACCTTCTTCTTCTTTTGGTCAGGACCGAAGAGGCACAGGAAGCGGATGACCAGCAGGGAGAATGGGAGACACATTTTCATGTGTCTGATGGAGACGTCTCTTCCTTGCCTGGGGTAAGGATGCTTCAGCAACATGGGCAGTGGGGGTTCATTCTTCAAAACCGGGCAGGTTAAGGGAAGAATTCCCCCTTGGTGGGAACCTGGCCAGCCGAGAAAACTGAAGAAGATCACCTTGTTTCATACCTTCAATGAATGAATGGTTAATTGCAGGTTGTGATGGGTGGTCCTGCCACCGCCCGGAGTCCCAGGAAGGAAGATATCCGGCCCGTTCTCATTTCAAGGAGGTTAGTGTTCTCAGCTGAGGGATTCTTAGGAGAAGGGCTAGAAGATAGGTTTGGAGAGGGGAAGCATCACTCCCCTCTGCCCGTACTTTTACTAAAAGAAGACTGACTCAAGCCCTTCGTTCTCTCCCCAGAAATGAGAGGACACCGAAGTGGACACCGCGGCTGACTACAATTTGGGAGACCTGCACTGAGTCGGTAAGGCCAGAGCAGCTCCTCCCTCTGGTAATGGCAGATGCCCTGTCTCTGTGCATTCGTTATCATGCCAATAGACCGAATACTTGCATTCTTATTTCAGGATCCATCGGGCGTGGAGGAGGGAGGTGCAGGAGGAGACAGTGCCTGTCTTTCAGGGTAGGTAACACTTTCGAGGGTGAAACTTTAGCAGAAGGGAGGCATCTTTGCCTCTGCCTCTGCTAAAAGAAGAAGGACTCGGCAATTTCACCGCCAGGCCAAGCCCCTTAGCAGGCCAGCTGGAAGGGTTCTTAGAGCCTCCACATGACCCCTCTTTCAAAAGGGCCATGGCTACTTTTGATCTTTGGCCTCTTCGTTTTCTCCCCCCAGAGAGGAAAGGCAAGAGCACTGGAGGTCGCGGCTGTCCACCAGTTTGGAGGCCTGCACTGAGTTGGTAAGTCCTGGACAGATCTTCCCCATCTGAAAAGAAGTCCTGTCTCTGTGGATTTCTTGGTATGCCAAGAGACGGCATCTTTGGCTTTTGATTTCAGGAACCACAAGACCAACCGGTGCAGGCGGAGATCTCTCCTGAGCTTTTTGAGACGTCTTCAGAGGTAAGAAAGTTTTGGCTATGGGAAGTGGGAGAAATTGGGCTATAGAGCCTTCTAAGCTTAAGGCTTGGAAAGGCTCTCTTGCTGTTGGCCCATAGAGCCATAGGAATCTTATTGGGACACAGAAAGTTTAGCAACCCTCCTGTCATTTGCAGGATTCGCTGACAGTCCTGGCGGGCTCCAGGACCAGCAGCCTCTGGGACGTGGACTCCCTCGCTGACCTTCTGGAGGAGGAATCTGAGGACAGCTGGGACCAGGATGCGGAGGCTTCTTCCAGTCCATGGGTAAGAAAGACAAAGGGTTTTCGATTGGGAGGTCTGGTGGGATGGCTTCCTTTGCTACAAAGTAGCAGAGACTGGTGTCCTAAATGGGAAATGGGATCCCCATTCAATAGGCCCTCTTTTAGGAATTCTGTTTTTTTTTCCTCTGATGGCTAAAGAGGAATGACTGTCATTCACAGGATTCTCCAGAGGAAGGGGAAGACACCCTGGAGGATCTCAGTAGCTTGGAAGAGGACATCCTGGACACCCTGGAACGTCTTCTTCAATGAGAAGAGGTATCTATTTTACCTTCTACACGGGTCAATGCCTTGCCTTGCGAAGCTCAAAGAAGCAATGAGCTATGCTGTGCAGGGCCAGTTAGGGCAGATAGGTCATAGTCGAGGGTGCTTACACAACATGGCCAGCACCCTCGAAGGAAATGGCAACCCTCTCCGGTATCCTTAGTAAGAAAACCCCAGGAAAAATATCTAAGGGCTACGATGCCAGAAGATGAGCCCCTCAGATTGGAAGAGTGGAGGGCAATTACAAGTAGCTCCAGAAAGAGCAAAGTGGACCTAACGATAGCCTTTGATTCCTCACTCAGATGCTTCCTCAGATTCGTCTCCAGAGGTCAGCTTGAAGGTGGAGGAGGAACCAGCACCAGCCACATTCAGGAGGTGAGTTGGTCAATAGCTCTGAGTAGTCTGCTGAGAGTGATTTGGCTGAAATAACAGCTGGAAGGTGATGCTCGGAACGTGTTCATGGGAAGGGGGTTGAACTAGAAGACCTCCAAGGTCCCTTCAAACTCTGTTATTCTGTCTGCCTATAGGATGGCTTCAGCAACGTAGGGTATTGGTGTCGTCCGCCACCAACCTGCGGAGCTGGCAGCGGAGTCCGACAGTGAGGAGGCTGAGGAAGAACACGGGCCAGTCCAGGAGGCTGGGGAAAGCCCGGATCTTTACAACTGCTTCGCAACGGGATCGCCAAGAAGTGACGAGGACAATCGGCGCCGGGGCCTGCCCCAAGACCACAGAAAACGTGGTCGGGAAACGCCCTGAGCCCTATCTAGGGGAGACCCTGGGTCAGGTGCGCAACAACACGAGGGGACGTGGAGCCCCAACCCTCCTGCCACTTAACCTTGGCGGCAAAAGTATTCTTGTCAATAGTCTTCAGGGGACTCCGGTTTACACGTTGGTTGACTCTGGAGCTACAACTAACTTTATGGACATGGGGTTTGCAGTCACTCAGTGTCCAGTGCATCCTACCGTGTTTGTGGAGGCCATTGATGGCCTGGTGCTTCTGTCTGGGCCTATTAACGGCCACATTCACCCTTGTACCTGACCATCGGGTCTCATGAGGACGCTATTCAGTTTTATTTTACCTCCGGCCTACATTTTCTCGTGGTTTTGGGCTTGGCTTGGCTCAGGAAATACGACTCACAGATCTATTGGTCCCAGAACTTCATCTCTTTTCTGAGCTGGCAATGGGTGGACCTCGTCTGCCAAGTCTGCGCAGGCCAGGTGCTGGGTCCAACTCGGGTGTCCTTGCCTTCCGACCTCAAGGACTTTGAGGATGTTTTCAGCGAGCAGGACCAATTGCCCCCGCACCAACCATAAGACTACCCCATTGTTTTGATTCTGGACGCTCCATTCCCAGTGTGGCGTTTGTATTCAATGTTGGAACCTGAATTGGCTGCATCATGGGACTTTATGGACAAAAACCTTTTATCTGGCCCTCATCGTTGCCACTGTCCGCCCCAGTCCTGTTCGTGAAAAAGAAGACTGGAGACTTGTGGCTTTGTTGCAACTACCGCAAGTTAAATGCCATCACAATGTGCACCCAGTATCCTCTGCTCCTTATTCCTGAACTCTTGGAACGGCTTTTAGAGGCTGCTGTGTTCACTAAATTGGACTTGCGAGGAGTTTATAATCTTGTTTGGATCGTCCCAGGGATGAATGGAAGACGGCGTTTGGCACTCATTCTGGACATTTTGAGCATACGGTCATGCCGTTTGGGCTGACCAATGCTCCTGCCACCTTCCAACATTTCATGAATGACATTTTTAGGGACCTCTTGGACAAGTTTGTTGTAATTTATTTAGATCATCTACTCTCCTTCCCGGGAGAACCACCAGCAGCATCTCCCCCTGCTCCTGCAACATCTTCGGGAGTATCATCTGTATGCTAAACTAGAGAAATGCCAGTTTTTCCAGTCCACTGTTGAGTTCCTGGGCATTGAATGCCTCCCGAGGGCATTGCCATGGAGTCGAGCAAGCTGGAGTCTTTGCGTAGTTGGCAAGCGCCTTGGTGAGTGAAGTATATCCAGTGGCTCCTCGGGTTCGCCAACTACTATTGGACCTTTATCCCCGGCTTTGCTGCCTGGACCACGCCCATCACTCGGCTTCTGCAGAAAAAGGCCCCATTCTGGGAGGTTACCCCCGAGCAGCAGGCATTCCAGGCCTTGAAACAGGCCTTCATGAAGGAGCCTATCTTGAAGCATCCTGACCACCACTGTCTGTTTGGGGTAGAAGCAGATGCATCGGGTGTTGCTATTGCTGCGGTGTTGCTACAGGCTCGCACCGCAGGCGGTACCCTCTTCCCTTGCGCATATTTTTCACGGAAGCTCAACCCTTCCAAGTACAATTACACCATCTGGGAGAAGGTGGTACTGGCCATTAAGATGACGTTTGAGATCTGGAGACATCTTCTGGAGAGGGCCTGGCATCAAATGGAAGTCCGGACAGACCATAAAAACTTGGACTTACTACAGACCGCCCGGAAACTGAACCAACAGTAGATTCGGTGGTCCCTCTTCCTTGCCAGGTTCAATTTCTGCATTACCTACATCCTTAGTGGTCGCAACCAAAGGGTGGATGCGCTCTAGTGGAAACCAGAGTAGTCCCACATCAAAAACCTGCTTCTGCTCCTGACAGTGTTGCCTGTAGAGTCTTTCTCTGTGGTTTAGGAACCAGTGGATTTATGGGGTCAGATACGGGAAGCGCAGCGTCATGATGCCCACGTGAAGAATGGAAGGAAGGGGTAGGGCCCGCCTCTCCAAGGACGTTTGATGAGGAACGCTTGCGGTACCGAGACAGGCTCTACGTGCTGGTGGGGCCGCTCTGGGGACTTATCTTGCCGCAGTGCCATGTTAATCCTGTGACGGGGCACTTTGGCCTCTTTAAGACACTGAATCTAGTTTCTCGCACTTTTGGTGGCCCCGATTGAGACACGATGTCCAGGCTTATGTCACATCTTGTGTTCACTGCTGACAGGCCAGGTCGGCAACCAGAGCCCCTTCAGGGCTGTTCCAGCCATTGCCAACACCAGAGAGAACCTAGGGTGCCATTTCCATGGACTTCTTGACAGAATTACCTCCGTCTTCCGGATTCATGACGGTGTTCATGGTGGGCGACGTGCTGACGAAGATGGCACATTTCAATCCATGTTGGGGTTTACCAACGGCTCACGTCACCACCCACATGTTTATCCAACATGCCTTCCGGCTGCACGGCCTACCTGATATGGTCGTTTGGGATAGAGATGCTCAATTTACTGCCCAGTTTTGGAAAGGGCTGATGACAGCCTTTGACGTGAAAATGTGCCTGTCATCGGCACATCATCCGGATACCGACGTTGGGTCTGAGAAAGTTATTGACATTCTGGAACAATACCTGCGCTGCTTCGTGAAAAAGCAACAAGATAATTGAGAGAGCAGAGTTCACGTTTAACAATTCACAGCACACGCGTGACCGCTCCACACTCCCCCCAGTTTTGGCACGTGATGGCAAAAACGTTCCTCATCACTGCTGTAGGATATCTTGCTTGAGTCGGGGGCTGGACTAGAAGACCTCCAAGCTCCAAGTTGTTTTGAGAACCTGGCTTCTCCATTACTTTTGCTTGCCAGAAGGACGCAAAAGCTCATCACATGACCCTGGGAGACTGCAACGGTCATAAAGATGAGTCAGTTGCCAAGTGTCTGAATATAGATCACGTGACTGTGGGGATGATGCGATGGTCATTAAATATGAAAAACGGTCATAAGTCCATTTTTTCAATGGTGTTCTAACTTTGAACTGTTGTAACTCAAGAATCACCTGTACTTTCTGCAGCATCAAGCGGTGTATTGTCAATAAGAGGTGGAATTTTGTTCAGTGACTTCAGGCAGATCTGTCCTTGGAACATTGTGATGGTAGGCACAGAAAGCAAGTAGAACTGCTAGGCTGGCATAAACTTTGTATTCTACCGGAAAGGAGTTTTACAGACCAGTACTCAGGTTACATTATCTAACAGGTTATTATTTCATGCACGTGATGCTAAGTTTTTGCTACAATACATACGCCAGCATAATACTGTATACAATAAGATACACAAATGAGACAACTAAAATGGCAGGGAAAGTGCATGTCTTAACCTGGCACGAAGAATTTCCATGCATGGCCATTTCAATTGAACTGTAAACAAAAAATTTACCACAAGTGAATGGCAATGTAGCATACCTTGCTTGGATATGTCACGAGTAAATGCCCTTCCTGGGCAGACCCTAACTTCCAAACTGGTAACTCAGGGGTTAACTACCCTAGGCAAGCCCACCTCCCCTTCTTTTGTTCTCCCCTTACCTGTAGTTCCACCTCCAGGGTACTTAAGGCCTCCTCACGTAGACACCGGCCTTGTTCCTGAAGATACCTGTAAGAAAGCAGACAAGCATTAATAAAGATATCCTTGATGAACCAATCCAGGTGTCTTCATAAGTTATTGGGCCCAAACGCGATCCAAGGTAACAAAATGGTAGCAATCGATGGTTGGGCAACCCAATAACCAGAAGATATGCCAGAAAAGAATTGCAAGACAGAGGAGAGAAAAAAGCCACAAACAAGATCAGAAACAAAGAGGCTGGAAAAACAACAGCCCGCACTCGAAGACATGGCAGCAAAAACGACGTCGGAAGACGAAAGAGAAAATAGCCCCGAAATCTACTCATCGGACAATGAGCAGGGGCCGGATGACCTGAGCGGGGAAGAGCCCGAACGATTAGACATCAGCAGGCTCAGACGCGAAATGCTGAGCCTACTGGAAACCCCCGCCACAGATGAAGACCTCGTGGCCAGCATCAGCAACCTCATCCGAAGCCGGGACGAGGCCAGAAGGAGCCAGGGACACAAAGCGGGGCAGCCGGACACAAACCCGGTAAGAAACCCCCCCTGAACAATTGCTACCTGAAAAGCCAGGGAGGCGCTGCCGCACCAATCCTGGAGTGGCGGCCATCTTTAAACATGTGGCCAAAAACGATGGCCGACCTCCAAAACGTTAAATTTGAATATGCAAAATGGCCAGCCAATGAGATGCCGGAACCCCAAAAACTACAATATGGGGGCGATTCCACGGACGAAAGTGAGGAATCACCCCCCGAAGACACCCCTACCGAGCGGCAGGTGGAAAAAGCGATAAAAACGCTCACCGCCGCCTTTGGGCCTAAAATGAGAATTCTAAAGGGGCCCCCCAAGACGCCCAAAAAACCCAAGGGGGAAGGGAGAAGACCCCCCAACTTCCTACCGAGGGACGCGGATGCCACTGGGGACCCACCGACGCCGCAGCGCCACCCGGCCGCGGTACGACACCCCACTCCCAAGCCACGCCTGCCGGAAAGGGCCGAATGGAGAGGATACTCACCGCCACCGTCAGGACCACCGCAGACGGGAACCAGGGGTCAGCCAGCAGAGAGAGCAGCCCTCCCGGACCACCGCTGGACATCTGGAGCCGGAGCAGAGGCCTACCCATCCTGGAGAAGCGGCCTCACCGGAGCAGTGACGAGAGGATCCTTCCCCGATGAAGCCACGACAGGAATGGACTCTGCGCATGCGCAGAAGATCCTGTGGACCAAGAAAGAAAAAAAAATGCAAGGAGGGATTTTTAAATTACCTACCAGCGTTCCTGAGCCATTCTGCTGCTATCAGCACGTCAAACACCATGGACAGCAACAGCCAGCTGTGAGTAACACACAAAATAACACAGGGAACTTACCAAATGGGTTCCTTGCACTAAAAATGGAGGGATCAAACCTAATGGAGTGGTATCAACAATTCCAAGTCATCCTCTTAAAGGAAAAGATGATGTTTTTCATCACAGATCCACCAGATAGACCCTGGACTTTTGAAATGGACTGCATGCACCACAAAGCGTTTTATCTGCTGATTTCCAGCATATCACCCACCATCTATTATAGTATTGAAAATGACTTAACTGTATTTGATATTGTTCAAAAAATGTTCGGTTACTTTTATAGTGACAGTGTAGCCACCACCACAAAAATCTCCAAAGACTTCTACTCAGCCAGAATCAAACCTGGGGTGTCAATGGGGGAACATTTGATGGAATTAAATGCAGCTAGGGCAGAACTACAACTGAGGGGGGAAATTGTCTCTGAAGAAACAATGAAAAGCATTCTACTTAACTCACTAGACCCTTCCTGGCAAACATTCCTCACACATCTAAACATCCTCAGCCTAGAGCACATGACAGTAGATAGCCTCTCCAACCTCCTGATTGCAGAAGACAATCACAGAAAAGGCCAACAAATAACTCACAGAGAACACAGACAGATACGGAGGGTAGCCTTTACAGACAACTCTTGAGATTCCACAGAATGTTACAACTGTGGATTAAGGAGACACTACAGACGAGACTGCACCAAGGGCAACAGAGATCGAAGTAAACACAAACAATGCAGTAGACACCCAGAAAGGCGCCACCACGACAACAGAATAAAGCGCAGAGACTCACCTAGGCCCTGGGAGAGAAAGGGGAACAGGGACAGTTCAAGGGATAGCCGGGACGGGTCGTTGTGCAGGGTAGGGGGGCCCACACACGAAACCCCACAAGACAGCAAACCAGGCGTAGAGGGATCCTGGTGGCTCATCGACTCCGGAGCCACCAACCACACCACATGCGACAGGGAGCTCCTCTCTTCCTTCACAAAGGAAGACTACCTAATTAAAGTAGCAAACCAAAGTGATGTAAGGGTAACAGAGAAAGGCAATGTAGTACTCCCCAACATAGGCAGAATAGAGGGGGTATTACTAGTACCTGAGATACGCCACAACATACTTGCCTCCCTGAAACTCAGCAAGGAAGCAGGGATAGAGATCAGCATCAAGGAGGGAGGAATCACCATGGCCAGGGATAATAAAACCATTGGGAAAATCACAGTCAGAGGGAGGCTGCCTTATTTTCACGCAACCAAAGCTGACTCACATAACGAAGATACCAACACGGGAGGTGAAACAAAAGGGGGCAAACCCAAGGGCAATGAGAAACAAGAAAGAGAGGATGCACACCCTCACAAGGGAGGCACACAAGGCACAGGGAAGATCAATTTAGGGAAGTCCCTCCACGATGAGTTCGCACATCTGCTCCACCGCAGACTAGGGCACGCCAGCTTCCCAGTTATCCAAAAGGTTGCCAGTTGTACTGAGGAATCCAAAATAAAGAACTGTGAAACTTACTTGGACTGCTCTGCATGTAATTGCTCTAAGCTCAAGGTGGCCCCCAGGTCCAAAAAGGCCACACGCTCTACACATTTGAAATGGTACACATAGACCTCGTAGGCCCCCTGAAGCCGTCCATAAAGTATGGCAAGAGGTTCTTCCTAACCATAGTGGACGATTACAGTCATTACGGCTTCGTATATACACTAAGACACAAAAACGAGACTTACCAGAAATTCAAAGAATTCTATAAACGGGTAGAAATACAACACGACACAAAAATAAAGAAAATAATGACAGATAGAGGATCAGAATTCCTATCTGGAGACTTCTCACATTGGTTGAAGTCAAAGGGTGTTCTGCATTTTACATCTTCGCCTTTCTCAGCTTTTCAGAATCGGGGGGCAGAACGAAAAAATTCCACTCTGCAGACAATGATGAGATGCGTCCTCGAGGACGCTGGACTAGGCCAACACTACTGGACCGAAGCCCTAGTCTACTCTAACTACACCATCAACAGGCTCTGGTCCAGTGTACTAGACAAGACACCTTATGAAGTCACGTACAACAAAAAACCACAGATATCTCACCTGCACATTTTTGGGGTCACTGCAGACGTACACATACCAAAATAACTACGCAGAAAGGAAGACAAGGTATCTAAACGACTCAGATTCATGGGCTATGAGCCAAGCACAAAGGGATTCAGGTTCATAGATAGTAATAATAGATTCATCATCTCCAGAACTGCCACATTCCACAAACAGGCAAACTGGTCAAGAATATACCTGAATGAACTACAACACCAGATAGAAGCCAATCACAACAAGCAAGGCAAAAGTGATCACCCCGACACAGACTACACACACACAAGGGAAGAGAAATCAGAACAACAGGGAGGCAAAAACACAACACAGAAGTCAAGCCAAAATAAACAGAAGGTAGACTCACTCACCAACAGAGAAGCGAGGTACATGCACGACATGGAGACCCTACCAGGTAGGCCAGTCAGGGCCAATAGAAACCAAATGCCCAAGAGACTCAATGACTACGTCATGCACCTACAACCCAGCCCCATCACCCCCGAAACATACGATGACGCCGACTGGGCTGGTGACACAAAGAGCAGGAAAAGTACCTCAGGGTACATCTTCTTCCTGAATGACTGTCCTGTATACTGGTACACCGGTAAGCAGAATCTCGTGGCCACATCCACCACTGAGGCTGAATACATGTGCTTATCCAAGGCCATAACCAGCCTCATATGGTTCGACGAGCTACTCACCAATATCTGGGCAGAACCCACACACCCCATTCACATATTTGAGGATAACAAGGCAGCCATAGAAATATCCACCTCAGATGCTATAGGTCATAGGTCTAGGCATATAGACATCAAACATAAACACGTGAGACAATTCCATAAGTCAGGATTCATCACCATCATACACTGTGACACAGAACACCAGACAGCAGACATACTCACAAAGCCTCTACAACACAAGCAACATTCATACCTTACATCTAGGCTTTGTGTCACACCCGTAAACCCACATCAATCAGGGCCAATCAACCCCAGGGGTGGGCATTTAGAGGGGGATTTGTCACAAGTAAATGCCCTCCCTGGGCAGACCCTAACTTCCAAACTGGTAACTCAGGGGTTAACTACCCTAGGCAAGCCCACCTCCCCTTCTTTTGTTCTCCCCTTACCTGTAGCTCCACCTCCAGGGTACTTAAGGCCTCCTCACGTAGACACCGGCCTTGTTCCTGAAGATACCTGTAAGAAAGCAGACAAGCATTAATAAAGATATCCTTGATGAACCAATCCATGTGTCTTCATAAGTTATTGGGCCCAAACTCGATCCAAGGTAACAGGATATTGTGCTCTCAGGAATCTTGTTAATTGGTACATTTTCAATTGAAAAGGAAAAGTTGATTTACGTTTACTAAGAATTGAGAATATAAGAGGACCATGAAAGTTCATTCTTCTGCTTTACTCACAATAGTTTCTCAGAAACTCAAAATTGTCTCCACTCTTCTTTGTTCCTCAGGATCACCATCTAAATGGGAAAGAAATTCCTATTTAATTCCTCGGTCTGATGGTCCACCAGACTGACCTTCTCTATTAGGAATCATAAACCCATCTGTTGAAATAGCGCCCCCCCAAAATGTTATTGGCACATGCTCACTATAAATCGCTTCTATCTAGCTAGGGCAATTCTGAGGCCAATTCATACCTTTTTTTCTTCCCCACTTCCTAATTAAAAGCAATTTGGGGGATTACTTATTATATATTCAAGGAGCAATGATGATGTTTTTCAATAAATGTCTTAAACAAAATAACTAACCTGGATCCTTTCTTGGAATATGCTGTCAGAGTAAATGCCTAACTGTGCCTATACCTTCAAACCCAGCCCCTTATGGGTTAATACAGTATGTACACCCCCACCTGACCCCTGGCCACTTCTTACCTTCTGGCCACTCCTCCCTTGTATATAAACACTCTCCACGTGCTTGTCCAGCAGTTCCAGATGTTCACCTAGAAGAGAGGAGATCAGAGGTCAGTGACCTATGATGCCTAGGGCCTAGGAAGCTTCCAGGCCTGCAATAAATACTGATTAAAGAAACAGCTTGTCTCGTGAGTAATTGGGCTAAATCCATCGCATAACAAATGGTAGCCGAGGATGGTTTGCCCATAACTCACTGGTGATGCCCCAACCAAGCAACCTACCCAAGGAAACAGATAGAATACAAACGAGGGCACTCACCAAGAAGATGGCTGAGCTTCAAGCGTCCAAGGATCCTACAGCAGAGGAGAATCCAGCAGACATCGAGCTGTACTCCAGCGAAGGCTCCCTCTCTGATGAGGAGAGGTCACCAGAGAAAGGTACCAACCTAGGAAGAAAAACAGCACAAAGAGTAAATAAATTCAAGCTATCCATCCTGAAGCTGATGGAAACAAATGACAACGAGAGAAGCCTCATCGCGAACCTGCAAAGCCTCTTCGAGCAGCAAGGCACAGCAATCGAGGCCCCAGAGACAACAAACGAGGAGGTGGCACGAGGAAGAGGTAGGCCAGCCCAGCCAGATGACCACGAGGTGGCCGAATCCTCTTTCGCGCACTTTCACCGGTGGCCATCTTGGAATGACCACCAGCCAATGGGGAGCCAGGATTCAAACTCTCTGGCGCGAAAAGGCCCCGATCCAGAAAAAGGCCGGGAACAACCAGAGAGCAACCCAAAAAGAAAAACAAACGCAGAAGAGAGATCGCCTACCGATCTCGAGATCCAAAACGCCATCAAAACGCTGACCGCGGCTTTTGGCTCCGCTTTCGAGCCCCCCGCGGCAGCCAGAAAACAAAAGAAAAAATCCTGCACCCAAGAGAGCACCAGAGCCAGCCTCGATGAGCTGGCTGACCCTCAACCACCCGAGGAAGCCACCCACACCGAACGCGAACGCCGAGACTGGTTCGCCTGCAAAAATTACAAACCGCAGGATTCGAACCCAGGACCCGCCGCACCAACGACGCGAGGACGAGGGGCAAGGAGAAGGACCGGCTACTCACCTCCTCCACGATCTCCGCCTGGCTTCTCCACCCGACCAAGGACCCAGGACCATGGGCAGAGGACCGGACCCGCCGCCATCGCCGCCACAGCCGCCGCGCCGCCGGAGACAAGGAATCCTTGACTTACGACCGCCGCGCCGCCGATCGCCGACCGTCCTCCACCTACGACCGCTTCGCCTCCTCACCTTGTTCCCTTCTTTTCCGGAGATCCAGCCGTCCAGCAGTGGTATCCGCCGCCCAGAGGGAGCACCGGACTCTCCAGGGGTGAGTCCAGCCCTCCACCGGTAGGCCTAGGCCTAGGCCCAGGAGCAGCAGCAGCAGGAACCTTCCTCCATGGCTTCCAGCGCGAAATGGCCTTCGCGCATGCTCAGTCGCAGCCTGCAGCAAGAGAAAGAAGAAACATAGAGATAGGTCAGTACAGACTCGCAACAGACGTTCCAAAGCCATATTGCGAGTTCAGTCATGACCTGGACCATGGACAGCAATCCACTGTAAGTAATAACAGTGGACATGTGGGGACTGCTTGTACAAATATGCCAAAGCTACAGTTAGATGGGGGTAATATTATAGATTGGAGCCAGCATCTACAGATTGCCTTTATGAGGGAAAATGCCTTATTTTAAATTCAGAGACCACCTCAAAAACCTTGGTCTCTGGAGATTGATAACCTACACCACAAGGCATTCTGCATCATGATAGCCACCATTCCCCCCACAATGTACCCTAGCATTAATGATAACCTCACAGTGTCTGAAATTTTACAAATGTTATATGTTATGTTTTACAGCCAGTGCAGGACTACCACCACAAAGATATCTAGAGAGTTCCATTCTGCCAGGCACAGACAAGGGGTACCCATGAGTGAGCATATACTCAAATTAAACGCAGCCAGGGCAGAACTCATGCAAAGGGGGGAAATTATCACCGAAGAGAGCATGAAGAGCATCATAATAAATTCATTAGACAGCAGCTGGGACCACTTCGTGCTACAACTAGACAGCCTTTACCTACCTCACCTCACGCTAGGCGCACTAACCAACAAACTCATAGCCGAAGACAACCTAAGAAGGGACAGACACACTGTCAGAGGGGAACATAGACCAATCAGAAAGGTAGAGTTCCAAGACAGAGCAGGGAACGCCCAGGGTGCTACTCCTGCGGGTCCAAGAACCACATAAAAAGGGATTGCCCCAGGAGCAGCAGGGATAGGAGGCGCACTGAACACAGAGGGGGGCGATCACCCGAGCGCAGGTACTCAAGGGAGAGAGGGAGAGGGTGGTCCCCCAACCCTAGAAAGCAACACGGACGGAGGGACAGCTCTAGGGACGGTAGCCCGGGCCCCACATACGGATTTAGACCTGGCCACTCCAACTCCATGCACGAGATGGACCAAAACACATGGCTCCTAGATTCAGGAGCCTCACATCACACTACACACAACTCAACACTCGTAGAACCACTAAGCAAGACCAATCTCGAACTCAAGGTGGCCAATCAAAACAGGGTTCAAGCACAGGGAAAGGGAGACACTCACATACCACACATAGGGAAAATAGAGGGGGTATTATACGTACCCGAAATACCCCTTAACGTACTAGCTGTCAACAGACAAACCCAAGACACAGACCTAGAGGTAACGTTCAAGAACGGGAAAGCTCATATAATCAAACAAGGGAAAGAAATAGGGAGCGTACACAACCAAGGGGGGCTATCATACTTTACACCAAACGCAAGGGAGGAAGGAAACATGTACGCAAACACCAACCCAGGGGAAGAAGGAGACACAAGAGTTGAGGGGGAACAACAGGAAATAAAGCAAAGCAAGCAAGGTGTAAACAGCTCTGTATCATTGGGAAAACCCTTGCATGATAATTGCGCCCACCTCCTTCACAGGAGGCTGGGGCGCATCAGTTTCCCTATTGTTAAGAAAATGTCTGAGTGTACTGAAGGACTTAAAGTAAAGAAATGTGATAATTATTTGGAGTGTTCCATATGTATGCGGTCAAAGGTTAAGGTCAAGGCCATACCCCGAAAATCCAAACGAATCACAGAATACCCATTTCAATTGGTACACATGGACTTAGTAGGGCCTTTCAAACCATCTATCAAACATAGAAAGAGATTCTTTCTCACCATTGTCGATGATTTCACAAGGTATGGGTATGTCTATTCCCTCAAACGCAAAAATGAAACATTCCAGAGGTTTAAGGAGTTTCACAGAAAGATAGAACTACAACACAACATGAAAATAAGACAAATTATGACAGACAGAGGTTCAGAGTTTATGGCCAGAGAATTCACCGGTTGGTTGAGGGGGCAGGGCATCACACACTACAAATCTTCACCATTCTCGCCATTCCAGAATCCGGTGGCGGAGAGAAGGAATGGGGTGCTACAGACAATGATGAGGTGCGCACTAGAGGATGCAGCGATGGGGCAACATTTTTGGTCAGAAGCACTGCACTACTCCAATTACACCCTAAATAGACTGTGGTCAAGCTCCATCAACATGACCCCATACGAAATGCTCTATAAAAGAAAACCCAATATATCCCACTTGCACATATTTGGCGCACCAGCTGATGTACACATACCCAGGCAGCTGAGGAGAAAGGGGGAGAAAATATCAAAAAGACTGAGGATTGTGGGCTACGAGCCGGGCACTAAGGGCTACAGATTCATTGATAACAACAACAGATTCGTAGTGTCTCGATCTGCCAACTTCCACGAACACTTGAACTGGTCAAGGGTCCACTCCAACGAGACACTCACCCACAGGAACGCACCCAAAAACAACCAAGAGGGGGAAAGAATAGAGACACCCAAAGCCAGCCTCGACAAAATAAACACAAAGGGGTGGAAAGAGGGGCACCCATCTCTAAAGCTAGACCGCCTCTCGAACAAAGAGGCAGACCACATGCAAGAGACCGAACCACCCCCCAGCAGGCCAATCAGAGAGAGCAGAAACAAGCCACCCAAAAGATTAGAGGACTACGTCCTAACCATCCACGATAACCTCACCACACCCAACTCATATGAGGACATCCTTAAGCCCCCCAAGGAAGAAAAGGAAAGATGGGTATCCGCCATGGACAAGGAAATGGAGAGCCTGAAAGAACTAAAGGTATACACACCCTCTCAGGCCCCTGAGGACAAAAAAACAATAGGTACCAAATGGGTGTTCAGGGTCAAGACTTTAGAAAACAACAAGAACCTATACAAGGCGAGACTGGTCGCCCAAGGCTTCGCTCAGAGGTACCCTGAAGACTACACAGACACGTACTCGCCCACCGTCAGGGCTGAAAGTGTCAAATGCGCACTGGTGGTGGCCACCATCCTGGGGCTTGATGTCTTCCAGTTCGATGTACAGACTGCCTACTTACACGCAGAACTGGATAAAGAGATCTATGTTAAGGCCCCACCAGGGTATGACCAAGGTGAGAGCAAAACCTGGCTGCTCAACAAAAGCCTGTATGGGCTCAAGCAATCAGGCAAAAGGTGGTATGACTGCCTAGCCAAAGCCCTGAAATCCATGGGTTTTGAGGCCACCTCAGCAGACAAGTGCCTATTTACAAGGAGAGAAGGTAACCTGTTCGAAGGGGTGCTCGTCTACGTGGATGACATCCTATACGTTGGCAAGCACAAGAGCAGATGCGATAGATTTGCCACAGAACTGGGCAAACACTTCTCATTAAAGTCATTTGGCAGAATCGACAAATACTTAGGGGTGCACGTGACAAAGACCAGCAAGGGGTTCAGACTCTCCCAAAAGGACAAAATCACTGAACTGCTGTCCAAGTGCAACATGACAGAGGCAAAGCCCAGCGAGACACCAATGCAGCCAGAATTCCTGAAAAGCATGTACGAGGAATCGGAATCCTTCACCGACAATAGATTGTACAGATCTACCATCGGGTCGCTGCTATACATCGCTAACTGGACCAGGCCCGACATCGCCCTAGCCGTCAACCTCCTATCCAGACACGTAACCAACCCCAAGGTGTCCCATTGGAATGCCATCAAAAGACTGCTCAGGTACCTAAAATTCAGCATGGATGCACAACTCTGTTTGGAACCAGAAATAACAGATAAGCCGAAATTATCATGCTACGCTGATGCAGACTGGGCAGGAGACATCAAGAGCAGGAAAAGCACCTCCGGCTATGTGATGCTACTCAACAACTCCCCCATTCACTGGTACACTGGAAAGCAAAGACTCGTTGCCACCTCGACCACCGAAGCCGAATTCGTCTGCCTATCCAAGGCCGCGAACAATTTAGTGTGGTTCGATGATCTACTCAACGCCATATGGACTGAACCCTTGTACCTCATAATCATACACGAGGACAACAAGGCCGCAATAGAAATTTCAAAGGCTGATGCCATTGGGCAAAGGTCTAGGCACATAGATATCAAATGCAAACATGTCAGACAGTTTTCAGAGATAGGGTTCATTGAGGCAGTGCACTGCGACACTGAGGAACAGACCGCAGATATTCTTACAAAACCCTTACCCGCCAAACAACATGCCTACCTAATGTCAAAAATATGCGTTTGTGTATGACCTGTATATGTATATATATGTATAAATGTATGATTATGTATACCTATGTAAACGAAGCATACCTGTACCCAGTTAGACATTTAGAGGGGGTTTTGTCAGAGTAAATGCCTAACTGTGCCTATACCTTCAAACCCAGCCCCTTATGGGTTAATACAGTATGTACACCCCCACCTGACCCCTGGCCACTCCTTACCTTCTGGCCACTCCTCCCTTGTATATAAACACTCTCCAGGTGCTTGTCCAGCAGTTCCAGATGTTCACCTAGAAGAGAGGAGATCAGAGGTCAGTGACCTATGATGCCTAGGGCCTAGGAAGCTTCCAGGCCTGCAATAAACACTGATTAAAGAAACAGCTTGTCTCGTGAGTAATTGGGCTTAATCCATCGCATAACATATGCATTTACAGTACTTATGAAAGAAAGGTTCTATATTGACCATATAATCACAGACTGGAAGGTCAAATCCTGAAGAGACATTTATCAGAGGCCATTAATGTCATCTAGAAGCTGAATTTAACAGAATAACAGAGTTGGAAGGGACCTTGGAGGTCTTCTAGCCCAACTCCCTGGTCAAGCAGGAGACCATGGACCATTTCAGACAAATGGCTGTCCAATCTCTTCTTTAAAACCTCACTGATAGAACAGCCATCCATTCTGCAGAAAACCTGTTCCAGTGGTTAATTGTTCTTCCGATCGGGAAATTTCTCCTTCATTCTAGGTTGATCCTCTCCTTCATCACTTTCCACCTGTTACAGCCACTTCTCTGTGACAGCCCCTCCGATGTTGGAAGACTGCTATCATGTCACCCATAGACTTTATCTTTCTTAGACATAGCCAGTTCCTGCAACCCTTCATCATATGTTTTAGTCTCCAGCCCCCTAATCATCTTGATTGTTCTTCTCTGCACCCTTTCTAGAGACTCAGCATCTTTGTTGTATTGGGCTGGCCAAAACTGGAGATAATATTCCAAAATATGCTCTTATTAAAGCAATGTGGTATGTATCTTCTTTCATTTCCTGATCTCTACACCACCACCACCACCACCACTACCACCACCACTAAGGCATTAAAACGTGGCTGTTTTCCCTCCCCTTGGGGCAGGATGTTTTTCAGTGGACGTAGTTTTTCATCTGAACGTGTAAGCTTCCTCTGGTGTGATGCGTTTTTTTGGTTGTTGATGATGCCGATAATATTGCTTACTACCCAAAGTCATATGTCACATGGGTGGCTAGATACATTGAAATAAATAAAATTGTCTTGATTATCTAGTGATAACTTCCAAGTTATTCGCATTTTTCAAGTTTCCCATATCTCAGCTGCCACTCAAGCACTCCTCTAGGCCATGGACCACAGTAACCGACCTAGTCAAATATTCTATACGAAAGATGTGTTGTCCAAATGAAATAGAAGAATGCAAGAATGAATCCTCCTGGGAATGCATCAATACAGAAGAGATATTAGATTTTTAAGAGACACCAATTATTTTAATCAGTGCAATCTGCTGTTCCTATTGCCAAAACTGCTCCAGCACTGTTTGCACCTGGCAAAAGACCCCTGCGCAAAACAGGTGAGAGCAAATCAGCTGAGAGATGGGAGACCAATCTAATCAATTTGTGGTAATTAACCTATGCTAAAGCTGACAGAGGCTGTTTTTTTAATTTTTGCAGGCAACGGTCTACTCATTTCTTTTCTTTTAACATGCATCAGCTGTAGGGCGGCCCTTTGAAGCCCCGCGGCAAGATTTTAAACCTTTTTTTTCCCTTTAGACATCAGCTGGGACTCAGGAGGCAGCAATAGATTGGCAGTGGGCAGGGTAAGCGACCGGCGACCTCCTGGGAACGGTTTGGGGGCGTGGCCAGCCAATCTCATTACCGCTTCTTCGAACTATTAAATATTTTTATTACCAGTTCTTGCGATCTGCTGCGAACCGGGAGCAACCCACCACTGCCATGGATTGGGACCCCCTAACAGGTGAGCAAGAGATTCTAGGTTGTACTGGCCCAAAGGATCAAGGAAGGTCAAATCGCCCAAGAGGCCAGCAAAGAAGCAGGTTGGGTTCCAGGTCTCCATTAGGAGAAGAATGAGGAGAGACATAAGAGCAGTCTTCTGATACTTGCAGGAAAGCCTCAGGGAAGGAGGTGTTGATTCTTCGTAGTAGCTGAAGGAAGGACATGAAGCAGCAGGTGGAAGCTAATCAGAGAGAAATCCAACCCTGGAAATAAGGAGGAATTTTCTTCCGTGGAGTAAGACTCCCTTCCGCTGTAGAATTCTATGCTTTTCTCTGTGCTTTCTGCCACAATGATTGTGCTTCTCTGTTGTTCATGAACAGACAACTTCCCACATGAAGCAGAGGCCAAAGGCCACCAAGAAAGTCAGTGACCGGCCATTCCTAGTCCAAGATCAGCTGCCTTCCTTGAGTAGGTTTCTAATGTGGCCATTGTTTACTTGGTTGCTAATGAGGTTGTTAGTTTGCCCGAAAAACCACTAGCCTACAGTTGCCTAATTTTCTGTCATGCAGTAAATATTTAATTTGGCCATGGCTGTCAGAAGGCTTTTCAGAGTAAGTGTGGCTATCAGCAGCCAAGAAATTGGCGGTAAAGTCATGCTTCTGAACTCTTCTGAGTGGCTCACATCTATTTTTCTTCTCTTCACAGAACATCTGGAAAAGATGCTCAGTGGTTTCCTGTTGCATTACGGGAGACGTTGAGGACTTTCCTGTGCCTCCTGACAGGTACCACAGCCTTCTCCTTAAATCCTGGGCATGTTGAAGCACCATTGATGGACTGTAAGAGAATCTGTAAGAGCCTCTCCCCAAGATGGCTTCCTGTCCCAAAGGGCTTGTGTGGGCAAAAGATGAGCAGGCTGACTGGCCGGTCTTAGAAAGGGGCGGCTAAGGTAAATGTTCTTTGACATGTCACCTTCTTTTTTTGCTCAGGTCTGACCAGGCACAGGAACATGGTGAGCAGCACGGCTGCTCCTCTCATGGAGACACATTTTCATCTAGAGGGGCAAGGACAATTTTGGAATATGGCCAGTGGGGATCCATGCCTCAAAACTGGATGAGGGAACCTGATCAGCCTAACAAATTCAAGAAGAGCCCGTTGGATTCATGGGGATATGTTGCAGAGAACTCTGATTTATACATTCAAACGAACCATTATTACTTTCAGGTTTTGATAGGTGTTTGTGTCACCATCAGGAGCCCCAGGAAGGAAGATGTGATGCCTGTTCACAATTAATGGAGGTATCTGGTCTCTCCTACCTCCACAGAGGGCGCGCTTCTGCACAATTATGGAGAACTCCACTGAATCGGTAAGGCCTGAACATCTCCTCATCATGCTAATGGCCCTGTCTCTGTGGATTTGTTAATATCCCTATAAAAAGAATATTTGCACTGCTATTTTAGGATCCATTGGAGGAATCCCTTCCAGCAGAAAGCCGGGACAGCCTCCCAGGAGAGAGAGAGAGGTGGAGATTCCCTATCTATGCAGGTAGGTAACACGTTGAAGGGAGAAGGTCCCGCTGGTTCACAAGGGGCTTTGGTGGAAAAGATGGACAGGGTGAGTGACTCATCTTGGAAAGGGGAAGCTGAGCAAGCTTGATTCCTTAAACTTCTCACCTTCTACCTCTGGACAAGACTCTAACGGGAGAAGACCAGGACACAGAAGAAGAGCTCTCTCCCAACGGGGAGAAAACACCTTCCTCAGAGATAAGATTTTGGCAATGGGGCCGAAGGAGGCTATGCCATAAATCCTGATGGTGGAGGGAAGAAGTTGTGTAATATTTCACCTTAACCTTAAGGCTTCCAAAGGTCCTCTTGCTGTCGGCACATAGGGGTTGTAGGCACCCTATGCTTTAGCCATCTTATTGAGGTGCAGAGACCTTTGGATTTAGCCTCCATACTGTCATTTGCAGGACTCCATGACAGTCCTGGTGGGCTCCAGAATCAGCAGCCTGGAGGATGTGGACTTCCTATCTGACCTTCCGGTTGAGGAGTCTGAGGGAAGCTGGGAGGATGCTGCAGCGGTTTCTGATGCTAGCGATTCCTCCAGTCCATGGGTAAGAAAGACAAAGTGTTTTCTGATGGGGGGGGGGGGGGATGGAGGTCCTCTATTCACTTCTCCTAAACTGAGTGAACTGTGGTGGAGGACTCTGGGAAGTGGAGCTAGGTGACACCTGGCCCTTGGGACAACATACGTAGGCTAACTATATGCACCCACGTGCATATAGTTTGGTGCCATTGGTTCCTTTGCCAAAAATCAACAGGGAGGGTACATGGCAGTGTACCAAATGAATGTGACCCACCCTGATTAGGCCTTTCCTTTTTGTGTGTCATCCTTTCCAGCACTTCATGCAGGGCTTTAACAGGCAAAGAGTAGAGAGCCTGCTTTTCTGCAGTAGAGCTGGGCTGGAAGTGAGGATTGCTTTTTAAATCCAGAGATTATGCAGCAGGAGAAGCATTGTTTTGATCAGGGATCCCTGTTAGGATATGGGGTGAGCCTAACAGGTTGTCCAGGCAATATATGTGTTCTGTGACTTTAACATGAATATGTATAATATGACTTTAAATTTTACTGCTGTATCATTGTAATGCTGAGTCATGCTGTAATTAGATAATCACAACTTGTAAACATATTTAAGAAGGGAACTGTAATGTAGTCAGTTGATGACATGCTACCATTGTGGGTAGATTTGCTACCATTGTGCTATCATCGTTGATGGATCTGCTACCATCGTGGTTTGTTACCAGAGTGAACTTGTTATTCTAACCAACTACTGTTTGTATTGTAAGAAGATTTTTGTACCACTTGACTGATTTAACTGGCAAAGTCTTGGATCGTTGAAAAACTATGGGATTGTTTTTTCACTATAAGGTAAACTTTTGATAAATCAGTTTGCACGTATCTTATTCATTGCTCTCAGAAACGTTTTCTCTGTGTTCTATACTCTGCTGGTTGGTAACACGACAATATCCTTAACAATCCCCATTCAATAGGCCCTCTTTTAGGAATGCTGAGTTTCTTTTGCCCCGATGCCTAAAGAGGAACCATTGTCATTCACGGGATTCTCCCAAAGAAGCGGAAGTCACCCTAGAAGGTCTCAGCAGCCTGAAAGAGGACTCCCTGGACTCCACTCTCTAATTCAAAGAGGTATCTGTTTCAGATTCTTCATGGATCACCGCATTGTCATGTCGAAAAGTCTTGTGCAGTTCAATGACGCAGTGAGCCATGCTCTGCAGGGTTACTCAAGGCAGACAGTTCACAGTGGAGGGTCCTAACACAAGGTGACCCAGTGGAGAAGCAGGTGGCAACCCTCTCCAGTATCCTTACTAAGAAAACCCAATGAAAGGTATCAAAAGGATACAAGCCATGATGCCAGAAAACGACGGTCTCAGATTGGAAGGTGCCTAATCCGCTAACTGGGAAGACCAGAGGGGAATTATAAGAAACTCCAGAAAGAGCCGAATTCTGCAATTATCTGAGCACAGGTAGGGCAGGGAGAAGGCGGGAGCAGTGAAGTTCAGTCCGATTACTTGTGAGACGTAAATCTCGCCCTTCTTGATGGGCTGCACCAGAAGTTGGCTATTTAGCACAACAGACAGACGGGGCAGATGCTGTGAACGTGCTCATGAGCAGGGGGTGGACTAGAAGACCTCCACGGTCCCCTCCAACTCTGTTATTCTGTCTGCCTATAGGACGGCTTCAGCAAGGGAGCTATGGAGATGGAGGGCAGAATCACCCCCACCTACAAAGCCCTGCACGGAGCTTCTTTTCCCTGGATGGGGATGGATGGATGTCTTTTTGTTGTTTTTCTTCTTGTTATTGTTGCTGCTGATCTTGTTCTTGTTCTGAGATTTTTTCAATTTGTTATCATTTGATCTATATTGTTAATGCTAAAAGATAAAAGCAACACTTAAATAAAGTTGTTCATTGGCCACAATTATTTTCCTTTAGCTATCAATATAGCATTCAGTGGGTAGAATGATAAATACTTGTATAACATCGTATACAGTAAAACTACCAAAACACTTTATATACACTAATTTATATTTAGGCCTATTGTCATTTCACTTTTCTTAGGGACAGGTTGAACTTTAGAACCTATAACTCTCAATGACGGAGAGCAGCTACTATATTAGATAATTAGATAAATGGCAAAAACGTTGGGATAGGAATTGCAAACTGACAATGGCTACTGCATATAAGGAAAACCTTTATAAAATGTTTTATAGGTGGCAATTGCCACCGGCAAGGCTAGCAAAAATGTTCAACACCATGTCCGCCAAATGTTGGAAATGCAATCAGACTCTAGGTACTTATTATCATATGTGGTGGACAGGTAGGAAAGGAAGAAAATATTGGATGAAAATACATATATGGTTGGAAAAGATGACTAAGCAGCATATTGATTTAAAACAATATTTTTGTTAGATATAATACCCAAAAGCTATGACATATTGGAAAAATGAGAACACCCCATCTGATGAAAATATAATTTAGAAAATACTGGATTGTGCAGAGATGGATAGATTGACATTGAAAATAAAAGATAAAGGAGATTCAGAGTATTATTTCATGTGAAATAGGTTTTTCTCAATGGTTAGAGATGAGAGGTTGACATTAGATGAAGAAAGAACATTACTATATTCAAGTAAAATATGAATGTGGTTTATAGCTATAAGTATGCTAATATCAATAGATAACCTGGCATGAAGAATATCCATGCATGGCGATTTCAATTAAACTGTAAACAAAATTTCTACTGCAAATGAATGGCAATGTAGGATATTTTGCTTCAATCTTGTCCTCTCAGGAACCTTATTAATTGGTAGTACATTTTCAATTGAAAATGGTTGCTTCAAGTTTACTAAGAATTGAGAACATAAGAGGACCACAAAAGTTCACTCTTTTGCATTACTCACAATTGTTTCCCAGAAACTCAGGAATATAATTTGTTTTTCTTTGGGTGTAGGCTATGCACCGAGCTGAAATTTTTTTTTCCTTAGGCTCTCCGGCACTTGAGAAATCATTAAATAATGATCCGAAGATGTGAAAAACTGAACTCAGTACCCTCTGAATGAAAATATGCTCTGCCACTTCTTTTCTTAAATGGAGCCTGCAGAACTTCTGAAGGCAAATCATTCCACTGGTAAATAGTCCTAGCTGTTAGGAAGTTTCTCCTTAGTTCTAGGTTCCCCCCCTCCTTGATTAGTTTCCATCCATTGTTCCTTGTCTTGAAGGGCTGCCACAGAGAAGAGGGTGTTGATCCTCCAAAGCAGCTGAGGGAAGGACACGGAGCAGCGGATGGAAGCTCATCAAAGAGAGATCCAACCCTGGAAATAAGGAGGAATTTCCTCACACTGACAACCGTTAAGCAGTGGAACAGTTTGTTTCCAAGACTTCTTTGTGCTCCATTGTTGAGATTTTCAAGAAAAAATTGGGCAATCATTTATCTGAGATGGCAGGAGGAGCCCTTCCTTGGGCAGGGACTTAGACTAAAAGTCGCTTCCTCCCTAGGGTGCCATGATTCCCTCTGTGCTTTGTGCCACAATGATGGTGCTTCTACGTTGTTCGTGAACAGACCACTTCCCACATGAAACCCAGAGGCCAAAGGCTCCCGAGGGAGTCAGCCATCAGCCACTCCTAGACCCAGCTGAGCTGCCATTCTGATGTAGGTATAAAAAATGGCTATTGTTTAACTGTTGCCGAGGGAACGAATTGCCCTGAAAAACCACCAGCCACTGCACAGCTGCTCATTCTCCCTTCGTGCAGTGATCGTACAAGCACTTCGTTGGTCATGGCTGTGAGAAGGTTTTTGAGGGTAAGTGTGGCCATCTCAGCTGCCAGGAAACTGGTAGCGGGGGAGAAAGTCAACTCAGTTCTGACTGACAGCTGTCTATTTCTCTTCTCTTTACAGAACATCTGGAAAAGGTGCGAACACCTTTTCTGTTGCCGGAAGAGCAACACGGAAGACCTTCCTGTGCCTCCTGACAGGTACCACCCTCTTCTCCTTAAACCCTGGGTATGGTGGGGCAACACGGATGGGCTGCAGAGTTTCAGGGGCAAAAAGATGGGCAGGCTTACTGGCTAGGTTGAGAAAGGAGAGGGTCAGCTAGATGTATCTTCTTTGACATGTCACCTTCTTCTTCTTTTGGTCAGGACCGAAGAGGCACAGGAAGCGGATGACCAGCAGGGAGAATGGGAGACACATTTTCATGTGTCTGATGGAGACGTCTCTTCCTTGCCTGGGGTAAGGATGCTTCAGCAACATGGGCAGTGGGGGTTCATTCTTCAAAACCGGGCAGGTTAAGGGAAGAATTCCCCCTTGGTGGGAACCTGGCCAGCCGAGAAAACTGAAGAAGATCGCCTTGTTTCATACCTTCAATGAATGAATTGTTAATTGCAGGTTGTGATGGGTGGTCCTGCCACCGCCCGGAGTCCCAGGAAGGAAGATATCCGGCCCGTTCTCATTTCAAGGAGGTTAGTGTTCTCAGCTGAGGGATTCTGAGGAGAAGGGCTAGAAGAAAGGTTTGTAGAGGGGAAGCATCACTCCCCTCTGCCCGTACTTTTACTAAAAGAAGACTGACTCAAGCCCTTCGTTCTCTCCCCAGAAATGAGAGGACACCGAAGTGGACACCGCGGCTGACTACAATTTGGGAGACCTGCACTGAGTCGGTAAGGCCAGAGCAGCTCCTCCCTCTGGTAATGGCAGATGCCCTGTTTCTGTGCATTTGTTATCATGCCAATAGACCGAATACTTGCATTCTTATTTCAGGATCCATCGGGCGTGGAGGAGGGAGGTGCAGGAGGAGACAGTGCCTGTCTTTCAGGGTAGGTAACACTTTCGAGGGTGAAACTTTAGCAGAAGGGAGGCATCTTTGCCTCTGCCTCTGCTAAAGGAAGAAGGACTCGGCAATTTCACCGCCAGGCCAAGCCCCTTAGCAGGCCAGCTGGAAGGGTTCTTAGAGCCTCCACATGACCCCTCTTTCAAAAGGGCCATGGCTACTTTTGATCTTTGGCCTCTTCGTTTTCTCCCCCCAGAGAGGAAAGGCAAGAGCACTGGAGGTCGCGGCTGTCCACCAGTTTGGAGGCCTGCACTGAGTTGGTAAGTCCTGGACAGATCTTCCCCATCTGAAAAGAAGTCCTGTCTCTGTGGATTTCTTGGTATGCCAAGAGACGGCATCTTTGGCTTTTGATTTCAGGAACCACAAGACCAACCGGTGCAGGCGGAGATCTCTCCTGAGCTTTTTGAGACGTCTTCAGAGGTAAGAAAGTTTTGGCTATGGGAAGTGGGAGAAATTGGGCTATAGAGCCTTCTAAGCTTAAGGCTTGGAAAGGCTCTCTTGCTGTTGGCCCATAGAGCCATAGGAATCTTATTGGGACACAGAAAGTTTAGCAACCCTCCTGTCATTTGCAGGATTCGCTGACAGTCCTGGCGGGCTCCAGGACCAGCAGCCTCTGGGACGTGGACTCCCTCGCTGACCTTCTGGAGGAGGAATCTGAGGACAGCTGGGACCAGGATGCGGAGGCTTCTTCCAGTCCATGGGTAAGAAAGACAAAGGGTTTTCGATTGGGAGGTCTGGTGGGATGGCTTCCTTTGCTACAAAGTAGCAGAGACTGGTGTCCTAAATGGGAAATGGGATCCCCATTCAACAGGCCCTCTTTTAGGAATTCTGTTTTTTTTTCCTCTGATGGCTAAAGAGGAATGACTGTCATTCACAGGATTCTCCAGAGGAAGGGGAAGACACCCTGGAGGATCTCAGTAGCCTGGAAGAGGACATCCTGGACACCCTGGAACGTCTTCTTCAATGAGAAGAGGTATCTATTTTACCTTCTACACGGGTCAATGCCTTGCCTTGCGAAGCTCAAAGAAGCAATGAGCTATGCTGTGCAGGGCCAGTTAGGTCAGATAGGTCATAGTCGAGGGTGCTTACACAACATGGCCAGCACCCTCGAAGGAAATGGCAACCCTCTCCGGTATCCTTAGTAAGAAAACCCCAGGAAAAATATCTAAGGGCTACGATGCCAGAAGATGAGCCCCTCAGATTGGAAGAGTGGAGGGCAATTACAAGGAGCTCCAGAAAGAGCAAAGTGGACCTAACGATAGCCTTTGATTCCTCACTCAGATGCTTCCTCAGATTCGTCTCCAGAGGTCAGCTTGAAGGTGGAGGAGGAACCAGCACCAGCCACCTCAGGAGGTGAGTTGGTCAATAGCTCTGAGTAGCCTGCTGAGAGTCATTTGGCTGAAATAACAGCTGGAAGGTGATGCTGGGAACGTGTTCATGGGAAGGGGGTTGGACTAGAAGACCTCCAAGGTCCCTTCAAACTCTATTATTCTGTCTGCCTATAGGATGGCTTCAGCAACGTAGGGTATTGGTGTCGTCCGCCACCAATCTGCGGAGCTGGCAGCGTAGTCCGACAGTGAGGAGGCTGAGGAAGAACATGGGCCAGTCCAGGAGGCTGGGGAAAGCCCGGATCTTTACAACTGCTTCGCAACGAGATCGCCAAGAAGTGACGAGGACAATCGGCGCCGGGGCCTGCCCCAAGACCACAGAAAACGTGGTCGGGAAACGCCCTGAGCCCTATCTAGGGGAGACCCTGGGTCAGGTGCGCAACAACACGAGGGGACGTGGAGCCCCAACCCTCCTGCCACTTAACCTTGGCGGCAAAAGTATTCTTGTCAATAGTCTGCAGGGGACTCCGGCTTACACATTCTGGACTCTGGAGCTACAACTAACTTTATGGACATGGGGTTTGCAGTCACTCAGTGTCCAGTGCATCCTACCATGTTTGTGGAGACCATTGATGGCCTGGTGCTTCTGTCTGGGCCTATTAACGGCCACACTCACCCTTGTACCTGACCATCGGGTCTCATGAGGACGCTATTCAGTTTTATTTTACCTCCGGCCTACATTTTCTCATGGTTTTGGGCTTGGCTTGGCTCAGGAAATACGACTCACAGATCTATTGGTCCCAGAACTTCATCTCTTTTCTGAGCTGGCAATGGGTGGACCTCATCTGCCAAGTCTGCGCAGGCCAGGTGCTGGGTCCAACTGGGGTGTCCTTGCCTTCCGACCTCAAGGACTTTGAGGATGTTTTCAGCGAGCAGGACCAATTGCCCCCGCACCAACCATAAGACTACCCCATTGTTTTGATTCTGGATGCTCCATTCCCAGTGTGGCATTTGTATTCAATGTTGGAACCTGAATTGGCTGCATCATGGGACTTTATGGACAAAAACCTTGCTAGGGGTTTTATCTGGCCCTCATCGTTGCCACTGTCCGCCCCAGTCCTGTTGGTGAAAAAGAAGACTGGAGACTTGTGGCTTTGTTGCAACTACCGCAAGTTAAATGCCATCCCAATGCGCACCCAGTATCCTCTGCTCCTTATTCCTGAACTCTTGGAACGGCTTTTAGAGGCTGCTTTGTTCACTAAATTGGACTTGCGAGGAGTTTATAATCTTGTTTGGATCGTCCCAAGGATGAATGGAAGACGGCGTTTGGCACTCATTCTGGACATTTTGAGCATACGGTCATGCCTTTTGGGCTGACCAATGCTCCTGCCACCTTCCAACATTTCATGAATGACATTTTTAGGGACCTCTTGGACAAGTTTGTTGTAATTTATTTAGATCATCTACTCTCCTTCCCGGGAGAACCACCAACAGCATCTCCCCCTGCTCCTGCAACATCTTCGGGAGTATCATCTGTATGCTAAACTAGAGAAATGCCAGTTTTTCCAATCCACTGTTGAGTTCCTGGGCATTGAATCCCTCCCGAGGGCATTGCCATGGAGTCGAGCAAGCTGGAGTCTTTGCGTAGTTGGCAAGCGCCTTGGTGAGGGAAGGATATCCAGTGGCTCCTCGGGTTCGCCAACTACTATTGGACCTTTATCCCCGGCTTTGCTGCCTGGACTCGGCTTCTGCAGAAAAAGGCCCCGTTCCGGGAGGTTACCCCCGAGCAGCAGGCATTCCAGGCCTTGAAAGAGGCCTTCATGAAGGAGCCTATCTTGAAGCATCCTGACCACCACTGTCTGTTTGGGGTAGAAGCAGATGCATCGGGTGTTGCTATTGCTGCGGTGTTGCTACAGGCTCGCACCGCAGGCGGTACCCTCTTCCCTCGTCATGATGCCCACGTGAAGAATGGAAGGAAGGGGTAGGGCCCGCCTCTCCAAGGACGTTTTATGAGGAACACTTGCGGTACCAAGACAGGCTCTACGTGCTGGTGGGGCCGCTCTGGGGACTTATCTTGCCGCAGTGCCATGTTAATCCTGTGACGGGGCACTTTGGCCTCTTTAAGACACTGAATCTAGTTTCTCGCACTTTTGGTGGCCCCGATTGAGACACGATGTCCAGGCTTATGTCACATCTTGTGTTCACTGCTGACAGGCCAGGTCGGCAACCAGAGCCCCTTCAGGGCTGTTCCAGCCATTGCCAACACCAGAGAGAACCTAGGGTGCCATTTCCATGGACTTCTTGACAGAATTACCTCCGTCTTCCGGATTCATGACCGTGTTCGTGGTGGGCGACGTGCTGACGAAGATGGCACATTTCAATCCATGTTGGGGTTTACCAACGGCTCACGTCACCGCCCACATGTTTATCCAACATGCCTTCCGGCTGCACGGTCTACCTGATATGGTCGTTTGGGATAGAGATGCTCAATTTACTGCCCAGTTTTGGAAAGGGCTGATGACAGCCTTTGACGTGAAAATGTGCCTGTCATCGGCAAATCATCCGGATACCGACGTTGGGTCTGAGAAAGTTATTGATATTCTGGAACAATACCTGCGCTGCTTCGTGAAAAAGCAACAAGATAATTGAGAGAGCAGAGTTCACGTTTAACAATTCGCAGCACACGCGCGACCCCTCCACACTCCCCCCAGTTTTGGCACGTGATGGCAAAAACGTTCCTCATCACTGCTGTAGGATATCTTGCTTGAGTCGGGGGCTGGACTAGAAGACCTCCAAGCTCCAAGTTGTTTTGAGAACCTGGCTTCTCCATTACTTTTGCTTGCCAGAAGGACGCAAAAGCTCATCACATGACCCTGGGAGACTGCAACCGTCATAAAGATGAGTCAGTTGCCAAGTGTCTGAATATAGATCACGTGACCGTGGGGATGATGCGATGGTCATTAAATATGAAAAACGGTCATAAGTCCATTTTTTCAATGGTGTTCTAACTTTGAACTGTTGTAACTCGAGAATCACCTGTACTTTCTGCAGCATCAAGCGGTGTATTCTCAATAAGAGGTGGAATTTTGTTCAGCGACTTCAGGCAGATCTGTCCTTGGAACATCGTGATGGTAGGCACAGAAAGCAAGTAGAACTGCTAGGCTGGCATAAACTTTGTATTCTACCGGAAAGGAGTTTTACAGACCAGTACTCAGGTTACAGTATCTAACAGGCTATAATTTCATGCACGTGATGCTAAGTTTTTGCTACAATACATACGCCAGCATAATACTGTATAGAATAAGATACACAAATGAGACAACTAAAATGGCAGGGAAAGTGCATGTCTTAACCTGGCACGAAGAATTTCCATGCATGGCCATTTCAATTGAACTGTAAACAAAAAATTTACCACAAGTGAATGGCAATGTAGCATACCTTGCTTTGATATGTCACGAGTAAATGCCCTTCCTGGGCAGACCCTAACTTCCAAACTGGTAACTCAGGGGTTAACTACCCTAGGCAAGCCCACCTCCCCTTCTTTTGTTCTCCCCTTACCTGTAGTTCCACCTCCAGGGTACTTAAGGCCTCCTCACGTAGACACCGGCCTTGTTCCTGAAGATACCTGTAAGAAAGCAGACAAGCATTAATAAAGATATCCTTGATGAACCAATCCATGTGTCTTCATAAGTTATTGGGCCCAAACGCGATCCAAGGTAACAAAATGGTAGCAGTCGATGGTTGGGCAACCCAATAACCAGAAGATATGCCAGAAAAGAATTGCAAGACAGAGGAGAGAAAAAAGCCACAAACAAGATCAGAAACAAAGAGGCTGGAAAAACAACAGCCCGCACTCGAAGACATGGCAGCAAAAACGACGTCGGAAGACGAAAGAGAAAATAGCCCCGAAATCTACTCATCGGACAATGAGCAGGGGCCGGATGACCTGAGCGGGGAAGAGCCCGAACGATTAGACATCAGCAGGCTCAGACGCGAAATGCTGAGCCTACTGGAAACCCCCGCCACAGATGAAGACCTCGTGGCCAGCATCAGCAACCTCATCCGAAGCCAGGACGAGGCCAGAAGGAGCCAGGGACACAAAGCGGGGCAGCCGGACACAAGCCCGGTAAGAAACCCCCCCTGAACAATTGCTACCTGAAAAGCCAGGGAGGCGCTGCCGCACCAATCCTGGAGTGGCGGCCATCTTTAAACATGTGGCCAAAAACGATGGCCGACCTCCAAAACGTTAAATTTAAATATGCAAAATGGCCAGCCAATGAGATGCCGGAACCCCAAAAACTACAATATGGGGGCGATTCCACGGACGAAAGTGAGGAATCACCCCCCGAAGACACCCCTACCGAGCGGCAGGTGGAAAAAGCGATAAAAACGCTCACCGCCGCCTTTGGGCCTAAAATGAGAATTCTAAAGGGGCCCCCCAAGATGCCCAAAAAACCCAAGGGGGAAGGGAGAAGACCCCCCAACTTCCTACCGAGGGACGCGGATGCCACTGGGGACCCACCGACGCCGCAGCGCCACCCGGCCGCGGTATGACACCCCACTCCCAAGCCACGCCTGCAGGAAAGGGCCGAATGGAGAGGATACTCACCGCCACCGTCAGGATCACCGCAGACGGGAACCAGGGGTCAGCCAGCAGAGAGAGCAGCCCTCCCGGACCACCGCTGGACATCTGGAGCCGGAGCAGAGGCCTACCCATCCTGGAGAAGCGGCCTCACCGGAGCAGTGACGAGAGGATCCTTCCCCGACAAAGCCACGACAGGAATGGACTCCGCGTATGAGCAGAAGATCCTGTGGACCAAGAAAGAAAAAAAAATGCAAGGAGGGATTTTTAAATTACCTACCAGCGTTCCTGAGCCATTCTGCTGCTATCAGCACGTCAAACACCATGGACAGCAACAGCCAGCAGTGAGTAACACACAAAATAACACAGGGAACTTACCAAATGGGTTCCCTACACTAAAAATGGAGGGATCAAACCTAATGGAGTGGTATCAACAATTCCAAGTCATCCTCTTAAAGGAAAATATGATGTTTTTCATCACTGATCCACTAGATAGACCCTGGACTTTTGAAATGGACTGCATGCACCACAAAGCGTTTTATCTGCTGATTTCCAGCATATCACCCACCATCTATTATAGTATTGAAAATGACTTAACTGTATTTGATATTGTTCAAAAAATGTTTGGTTACTTTTATAGTGACAGTGTAGCCACCACCACAAAAATCTCCAAAGACTTCTACTCAGCCAGAATCAAACCTAGGGTGTCAATGGGGGAACATTTGACGGAATGAAATGCAGCTAGGGCAGAACTACAACTGAGGGGGGAAATTGTCTCCGAACAAACAATGAAAAGCATTATACTTAACTCACTAGACCCTTCCTGGCAAACATTCCTCACACATCTAAACATCCTCAGCCTAGGGCACATGACAGTAGATAGCCTCTCCAACCTCCTGATTGCAGAAGACAATCACAGAAAAGGCCAACAAATAACTCACAGAGAACACAGACAGACACGGAGGGTAGCCTTTACAGACAACTCTTCAGATTCCACAGAATGTTACAACTGTGGATTAAGGAGACACTACAGACGAGACTGCACCAAGGGCAACAGAGATCGAAGTAAACACAAACAATGCAGTAGACACCCAGAAAGGCGCCACCACGACAACAGAATAAAGCGCAGAGACTCACCTAGGCCCTGGGAGAGAAAGGGGAACAGGGACAGTTCAAGGGATAGCCGGGACGGGTCGTTGTGCAGGGTAGGGGGGCCCACACACGAAACCCCACAAGACAGCAAACCAGGCGGAGAGGGATCCTGGTGGCTCATCGACTCCGGAGCCACCAACCACACCACATGCGACAGGGAGCTCCTCTCTTCCTTCACAAAGGAAGACTACCTAATTAAAGTAGCAAACCAAAGTGATGTAAGGGTAACAGGGAAAGGCAACGTAGTACTCCCCAACATAGGCAGAATAGAGAGGGTATTACTAGTACCTGAGATACCCCACAACATACTTGCCTCCCTGAAACTCAGCAAGGAAGCAGGGATAGAGATCAGCATCAAGGAGGGAGGAATCGCCATGGCCAGGGATAATAAAACCATTGGGAAAATCACAGTCAGAGGGGGGCTGCCTTATTTTCACGCAACCAAAGCTGACTCACATAACGAAGACACCGACACGGGAGGTGAAACAAAAGGGGGCAAACCCAAGGGCAATGAGAAACAAGAAAGAGAGGATGCACACCCTCACAAGGGAGGCACACAAGGCACAGGGAAGATCAATTTAGGGAAGCCCCTCCACGATGAGTTCGTACATCTGCTCCACCGCAGACTAGGGCATGCCAGCTTCCCAGTTATCCAAAAGGTTGCCAGTTGTACTGAGGAATCCAAAATAAAGAACTGTGAAACTTACTTGGACTGCTCTGCAGGTAATTGCTCTAAGCTCAAGGTGGCCCCCAGGTCCAAAAAGGCCACACGCTCTACACATTTGAAATGGTACACATGGACCTCGTAGGCCCCCTGAAGCCGTCCATAAAGTATAGCAAGAGGTTCTTCCTAACCATAGTGGACGATTACAGTCATTACGGCTTCGTATATACACTAAGACACAAAAACGAGACTTAGCAGAAATTCAAAGAATTCTATAAACTGGTAGAAATACAACACGACACAAAAATAAAGAAAATAATGACAGATAGAGGATCAGAATTCCTATCTGGAGACTTCTCACATTGGTTGAAGTCAAAGGGTGTTCTGCATTTTACATCTTCGCCTTTCTCAGCTTTTCAGAATCGGGGGGGCAGAACGAAAAAATTCCACCCTGCAGACAATGATGAGATGCGTCCTCGAGGACGCTGGACTAGACCAACACTACTGGACCGAAGCCCTAGTCTACTCTAACTACACCATCAACAGGCTCTGGTCCAGTGTACTAGACAAGACACCTTATGAAGTCACGTACAACAAAAAACCACAGATATCTCACCTGCACATTTTTGGGGTCACTGCAGACGTACACATACCAAAATAACTACGCAGAAAGGGAGACAAGGTATCTAAACGACTCAGATTCATGGGCTATGAGCCAAGCACAAAGGGATTCAGGTTCATAGATAGTAAGAACAGAGAAGCGAGGTACATGCACGACATGGAGACCCTACCAGGTAGGCCAGTCAGGGCCAATAGAAACCAAATGCCCAAGAGACTCAATGACTACGTCATGCACCTACAACCCAGCCCCATCACCCCCGAAACATACGATGACGCCGACTGGGCCGGTGACACAAAGAGCAGGAAAAGTACCTCAGGGTACATCTTCTTCCTGAATGACTGTCCTGTATACTGGTACACCGGTAAGCAGAATCTCGTGGCCACATCCACCACTGAGGCTGAATACATATGCTTATCCAAGGCCATAACCAGCCTCATATGGTTCGACGAGCTACTCACCAATATCTGGGCAGAACCCACACACCCCATTCACATATTTGAGGATAACAAGGCAGCCATAGAAATATCCACCTCAGATGCTATAGGTCATAGGTCTAGGCATATAGACATCAAACATAAACACGTGAGACAATTCCATAAGTCAGGATTCATCACCATCATACACTGTGACACAGAGCACCAGACAGCAGACATACTCACAAAGCCTCTACAACACAAGCAACGTTCATACCTTACATCTAGGCTTTGTGTCACACCCGTAAACCCACATCAATCAGGGCCAATCAACCCCAGGGGTGGGCATTTAGAGGGGGATTTGTCACGAGTAAATGCCCTCCCTGGGCAGACCCTAACTTCCAAACTGGTAACTCAGGGGTTAACTACCCTAGGCAAGCCCACCTCCCCTTCTTTTGTTCTCCCCTTACCTGTAGCTCCACCTCCAGGGTACTTAAGGCCTCCTCACGTAGACACCGGCCTTGTTCCTGAAGATACCTGTAAGAAAGCAGACAACCATTAATAAAGATATCCTTGATGAACCAATCCATGTGTCTTCATAAGTTATTGGGCCCAAACTCGATCCAAGGTAACAGGATATTGTGCTCTCAGGAATCTTGTTAATTGGTACATTTTCAATTGAAAAGGAAAAGTTGATTTACGTTTACTAAGAATTGAGAATATAAGAGGACCATGAAAGTTCATTCTTCTGCTTTACTCACAATAGTTTCTCAGAAACTCAAAATTGTCTCCACTCTTCTTTGTTCCTCAGGATCACCATCTAAATGGGAAAGAAATTCCTATTTAATTGCTCGGTCTGATGGTCCACCAGACTGACCATCTCTATTAGGAATCATAAACCCATCTGTTGAAATAGCGCCCCCCCAAAATGTTATTGGCACATGCTCACTATAAATCGCTTCTAGCTAGCTAGGGCAATTCTGAGGCCAATTCATACCTTTTTTTCTTCCCCTCCTCACCTTGTTCCCTTCTTTTCCGGAGATCCAGCCGTCCAGCAGTGGTATCCGCCGCCCAGAGGGAGCACCGGACTCTCCAGGGGTGAGTCCAGCCCTCCACCGGTAGGCCTAGGCCTAGGCCCAGGAGCAGCAGCAGCAGGAACCTTCCTCCATGGCTTCCAGCGCGAAATGGCCTTCGCGCATGCTCAGTCGCAGCCTGCAGCAAGAGAAAGAAGAAACATAGAGATAGGTCAGTACAGACTCGCAACAGACGTTCCAAAGCCATATTGCGAGTTCAGTCATGACCTGGACCATGGACAGCAATCCACTGTAAGTAATAACAGTGGACATGTGGGGACTGCTTGTACAAATATGCCAAAGCTACAGTTAGATGGGGGTAATATTATAGATTGGAGCCAGCATCTACAGATTGCCTTTATGAGGGAAAATGCCTTATTTTAAATTCAGAGACCACCTCAAAAACCTTGGTCTCTGGAGATTGATAACCTACACCACAAGGCATTCTGCATCATGATAGCCACCATTCCCCCCACAATGTACCCTAGCATTAATGATAACCTCACAGTGTCTGAAATTTTACAAATGTTATATGGTATGTTTTACAGCCAGTGCAGGGCTACCACCACAAAGATATCTAGAGAGTTCCATTCTGCCAGGCACAGACAAGGGGTACCCATGAGTGAGCATATACTCAAATTAAACGCAGCCAGGGCAGAACTCATGCAAAGGGGGGAAATTATCACCGAAGAGAGCATGAAGAGCATCATAATAAATTCATTAGACAGCAGCTGGGACCACTTCGTGCTACAACTAGACAGCCTTTACCTACCTCACCTCACGCTAGGCGCACTAACCAACAAACTCATAGCAGAAGACAACCTAAGAAGGGACAGACACACTGTCAGAGGGGAACATAGACCAATCAGAAAAGTAGAGTTCCAAGACAGAGCAGGGAACGCCCAGGGTGCTACTCCTGCGGGTCCAAGAACCACATAAAAAGGGATTGCCCCAGGAGCAGCAGGGATAGGAGGCGCACTGAACACAGAGGGGGGCGATCACCCGAGCGCAGGTACTCAAGGGAGAGAGGGAGAGGGTGGTCCCCCAACCCTAGAAAGCAACACGGACGGAGGGACAGCTCTAGGGACGGTAGCCCGGGCCCCACATACGGATTTAGACCTGGCCACTCCAACTCCATGCACGAGATGGACCAAAACACATGGCTCCTAGATTCAGGAGCCTCACATCACACTACACACAACTCAACACTCGTAGAACCACTAAGCAAGACCAATCTCGAACTCAAGGTGGCCAATCAAAACAGGGTTCAAGCACAGGGAAAGGGAGACACTCACATACCACACATAGGGAAAATAGAGGGGGTATTATACGTACCCGAAATACCCCTTAACGTACTAGCTGTCAACAGACAAACCCAAGACACAGACCTAGAGGTAACGTTCAAGAACGGGAAAGCTCATATAATCAAACAAGGGAAAGAAATAGGGAGCGTACACAACCAAGGGGGGCTATCATACTTTACACCAAACGCAAGGGAGGAAGGAAACATGTACGCAAACATCAACCCAGGGGAAGAAGGAGACACAAGAGTTGAGGGGGAACAACAGGAAATAAAGCAAGGCAAGCAAGGTGTAAACAGCTCTGTATCATTGGGAAAACCCTTGCATGATAATTGCACCCACCTCCTTCACAGGAGGCTGGGGCACATCAGTTTCCCTATTGTTAAGAAAATGTCTGAGTGTACTGAAGGACTTAAAGTAAAGAAATGTGATAATTATTTGGAGTGTTCCATATGTATGCGGTCAAAGGTTAAGGTCAAGGCCATACCCCGAAAATCCAAACGAATCACAGAATACCCATTTCAATTGGTACACATGGACTTAGTAGGGCCTTTCAAACCATCTATCAAACATAGAAAGAGATTCTTTCTCACCATTGTCGATGATTTCACAAGGTATGGGTATGTCTATTCCCTCAAACGCAAAAATGAAACATTCCAGAGGTTTAAGGAGTTTCACAGAAAAATAGAACTACAACACAACATGAAAATAAGACAAATTATGACAGACAGAGGTTCAGAGTTTATGGCCAGAGAATTCACTGGTTGGTTGAGGGGGCAGGGCATCACACACTACAAATCTTCACCATTCTCGCCATTCCAGAATCCGGTGGCAGAGAGAAGGAATGGGGTGCTACAGACAATGATGAGGTGCGCACTAGAGGATGCAGGGATGGGGCAACATTTTTGGTCAGAAGCACTGCACTACTCCAATTACACCCTAAATAGACTGTGGTCAAGCTCCATCAACATGACCCCATACGAAATGCTCTATAAAAGAAAACCCAATATATCCCACTTGCACATATTTGGCGCACCAGCTGATGTACACATACCCAGGCAGCTGAGGAGAAAGGGGGAGAAAATATCAAAAAGACTGAGGATTGTGGGCTACGAGCCGGGCACTAAGGGCTACAGATTCATTGATAACAACAACAGATTCGTAGTGTCTCGATCTGCCAACTTCCACGAACACTTGAACTGGTCAAGGGTCCACTCCAACGAGACACTCACCCACAGGAACGCACCCAAAAACAACCAAGAGGGGGAAAGAATAGAGACACCCAAAGCCAGCCTCGACAAAATAAACACAAAGGGGTGGAAAGAGGGGCACCCATCTCTAAAGCTGGACCGCCTCTCGAACAAAGAGGCAGACCACATGCAAGAGACCGAACCACCCCCCAGCAGGCCAATCAGAGAGAGCAGAAACAAGCCACCCAAAAGATTAGAGGACTACGTCCTAACCATCCACGATAACCTCACCACACCCAACTCATATGAGGACATCCTTAAGCTCCCCAAGGAAGAAAAGGAAAGATGGGTATCCGCCATGGACAAGGAAATGGAGAGCCTGAAAGAACTAAAGGTATACACACCCACTCAGGCCCCTGAGGACAAAAAAACAATAGGTACCAAATGGGTGTTCAGGGTCAAGACTTTAGAAAACAACAAGAACCTATACAAGGCGAGACTGGTCGCCCAAGGCTTCGCTCAGAGGTACCCTGAAGACTACACAGACACGTACTCGCCCACCGTCAGGGCTGAAAGTGTCAAATGCGCACTGGCGGTGGCCACCATCCTGGGGCTTGATGTCTTCCAGTTCGATGTACAGACTGCCTACTTACACGCAGAACTGGATAAAGAGATCTATGTTAAGGCCCCACCAGGGTATGACCAAGGTGAGAGCAAAACCTGGCTGCTCAACAAAAGCCTGTATGGGCTCAAGCAATCAGGCAAAAGGTGGTATGACTGCCTAGCCAAAGCCCTGAAATCCATGGGTTTTGAGGCCACCTCAGCAGACAAGTGCCTATTTACAAGGAGAGAAGGTAACCTGTTCGAAGGGGTGCTCGTCTACGTGGATGACATCCTATACGTTGGCAAGCACAAGAGCAGATGCGATAGATTTGCCACAGAACTGGGCAAACACTTCTCATTAAAGTCATTTGGCAGAATCGACAAATACTTAGGGGTGCACGTGACAAAGAACAGCAAGGGGTTCAGACTCTCCCAAAAGGACAAAATCACTGAACTGCTGTCCAAGTGCAACATGACAGAGGCAAAGCCCAGCGAGACACCAATGCAGCCAGAATTCCTGAAAAGCATGTACGAGGAATCGGAATCCTTCACCGACAATAGATTGTACAGATCTACCATCGGGTCGCTGCTATACATCGCTAACTGGACCAGGGCCGACATCGCCCTAGCCGTCAACCTCCTATCCAGACACGTAACCAACCCCAAGGTGTCCCATTGGAATGCCATCAAAAGACTGCTCAGGTACCTAAAATTCAGCATGGATGCACAACTCTGTTTGGAACCAGAAATAACAGATAAGCCGAAATTATCATGCTACGCTGATGCAGACTGGGCAGGAGACATCAAGAGCAGGAAAAGCACCTCCGGCTATGTGATGCTACTCAACAACTCCCCCATTCACTGGTACACTGGAAAGCAAAGACTCGTTGCCACCTCGACCACCGAAGCCGAATTCGTCTGCCTATCCAAGGCCGCGAACAATTTAGTGTGGTTCGATGATCTACTCAACGCCATATGGACTGAACCCTTGTACCCCATAATCATACACGAGGACAACAAGGCCGCAATAGAAATTTCAAAGGCTGATGCCATTGGGCAAAGGTCTAGGCACATAGATATCAAATGCAAACATGTCAGACAGTTTTCAGAGATAGGGTTCATTGAGGCAGTGCACTGCGACACTGAGGAACAGACCGCAGATATTCTTACAAAACCCTTACCCGCCAAACAACATGCCTACCTAATGTCAAAAATATGCGTTTGTGTATGACCTGTATATGTATATATATGTATAAATGTATGATTATGTATACCTATGTAAACGAAGCATACCTGTACCCAGTTAGACATTTAGAGGGGGTTTTGTCAGAGTAAATGCCTAACTGTGCCTATACCTTCAAACCCAGCCCCTTATGGGTTAATACAGTATGTACACCCCCACCTGACCCCTGGCCACTCCTTACCTTCTGGCCACTCCTCCCTTGTATATAAACACTCTCCAGGTGCTTGTCCAGCAGTTCCAGATGTTCACCTAGAAGAGAGGAGATCAGAGGTCAGTGACCTATGATGCCTAGGGCCTAGGAAGCTTCCAGGCCTGCAATAAACACTGATTAAAGAAACAGCTTGTCTCGTGAGTAATTGGGCTTAATCCATCGCATAACATATGCATTTACAGTACTTATGAAAGAAAGGTTCTATATTGACCATATAATCACAGACTGGAAGGTCAAATCCTGAAGAGACATTTATCAGAGGCCATTAATGTCATCTAGAAGCTGAATTTAACAGAATAACAGAGTTGGAAGGGACCTTGGAGGTCTTCTAGCCCAACTCCCTGGTCAAGCAGGAGACCATGGACCATTTCAGACAAATGGCTGTCCAATCTCTTCTTTAAAACCTCACTGATAGAACAGCCATCCATTCTGCAGAAAACCTGTTCCAGTGGTTAATTGTTCTTCCGATCGGGAAATTTCTCCTTCATTCTAGGTTGATCCTCTCCTTCATCACTTTCCACCTGTTACAGCCACTTCTCTGTGACAGCCCCTCCGATGTTGGAAGACTGCTATCATGTCACCCATAGACTTTATCTTTCTTAGACATAGCCAGTTCCTGCAACCCTTCATCATATGTTTTAGTCTCCAGCCCCCTAATCATCTTGATTGTTCTTCTCTGCACCCTTTCTAGAGACTCAGCATCTTTGTTGTATTGGGCTGGCCAAAACTGGAGATAATATTCCAAAATATGCTCTTATTAAAGCAATGTGGTATGTATCTTCTTTCATTTCCTGATCTCTACACCACCACCACCACCACCACTACCACCACCACTAAGGCATTAAAACGTGGCTGTTTTCCCTCCCCTTGGGGCAGGATGTTTTTCAGTGGACGTAGTTTTTCATCTGAACGTGTAAGCTTCCTCTGGTGTGATGCGTTTTTTTGGTTGTTGATGATGCCGATAATATTGCTTACTACCCAAAGTCATATGTCACATGGGTGGCTAGATACATTGAAATAAATAAAATTGTCTTGATTATCTAGTGATAACTTCCAAGTTATTCGCATTTTTCAAGTTTCCCATATCTCAGCTGCCACTCAAGCACTCCTCTAGGCCATGGACCACAGTAACCGACCTAGTCAAATATTCTATACGAAAGATGTGTTGTCCAAATGAAATAGAAGAATGCAAGAATGAATCCTCCTGGGAATGCATCAATACAGAAGAGATATTAGATTTTTAAGAGACACCAATTATTTTAATCAGTGCAATCTGCTGTTCCTATTGCCATATGATCAGAACAGCAAAAGCAAGAGTTCAATAGGTCTCTCACTAACCAATTATGGAAAACGTGCTACTTGCCATTTCCACAATTCTTCTCAAAAAGTCCGTTCACTGGGTAAATCCACTGCATCTGACGACAGAGCTGCAACTGTTTTACCATAATGTCCTGCAAAACAGAGAAAGGCACAATAAAAAGGAAAGTCCAAGAGGTCCTTTAATATGATGAGATAATTAAATGAAGTGCTAATGTCTTTAGCTCTTTCCTGCCTTCATTAAGCTGTTGTTTTAGTAGAGTGTATTAAGAGGAAACTAAAAACCTAGCAAAATTATACTGTGTGTGTTATGTATATAACTTTGGCGGGAAATTTAAACAACAATAGGTCATTTGTGATTGGTCAGCTCCCGGCCCATCAAGGTATATAAAGGGAGCTGTTTGACTGTACCTCCAGCTGAAGTCTCACTCTAAATTAAAGAGCTGTTGTTACGCACTAGTTGCTCCTGCCTCTTCATTCCCACGACTCAACGTTGGCGACGAAGGTAGGATTGAGGCAATGAGAAGCAAGCCGGAAAAGAGCTAACAACAGCGGATTCAGCCAGGCTGACGAGCCCCGTAGATGGCAGGACTACCACGATGTCTGCCTATGTACCACCAAAGCCTTTCGACCCAGCCAGAGAGAAGTGGGGGTCGTATATGACTCGGTTTGAGTGTTCCCTGGAAGTCAGCGACATGCAGGGCCTCCCCGACAACCGGAACAGAGCCCTATTCCTCAGCCACTGCGGACCGGAGGTCTTTGACATGGATGAATCACTTTCGGAACCGACTCCGGTTCAGACTATATTTTGGGAAGCCTCACTTAGGGCACATTACCAACAACTACCGGTAGATGGCGCTACCGTGGAGGCACAGACTGTAGTAACTCACAAAGCTGCCTTCAAATGTACCAGGCTGCATTTTGGAGTCAGCATAGCCCCCGGACTATTCCAAAGTACCATGGAGCGTCTGTTACAAGGACTGCCAGGGGTGGTGCCTTATTTTGATGATGTCCTCATCAAAGGAAGGAAGATAAATTAGAGTAGGAGTGAGGGTAAAAGAGGGAGGAAGAGAGGAGGAGGAGGAGAAAGGAAAGGAAGTAGGGAGGAGAAGGAGGGGGGGAGAGAAAGTAAGAAGGAAAGAAAAAGGAGAAGAGGTAGGTTTGAGGAGAAAGATTGCTGTGCAATAAAAAAGATGAAAGGGAAGAAAGCCAACCCCAAACAAATATAAAGATATTACGATAAAGAATGAATTGTTAAACTTTAAAGAATGAAAGAGAACAAATATGAATAAATAGCAATAATTAGAAACACACATACAAACATACAATGTATTTTCTTTGAACAGAGTATTTGGCCGGTTCACAAATTTAAACAGTGTTTAGTCATTTCAATTAAATTTACAATTTCTCTATTTCCTTTTTGCCATACTTATTCCTCTCCTATTTTTTTAAAAAAAACCAATATTACCCTTCATCCTCATCTCTAATCTTCATCAAATTCAATTTTCCCTTCTATTCTATATTATACCCCTTCCCATTGTCATCTATTTTTATATCCATCCTCACATTGGTTAATTATGTAATATTCCAGTTGTTGAATACAAATTCAACATTTTAATATAAATCAATTAGTTATATAATGATCTTTTTTGTATATTAATCAATATGAACATGAATATTCCAATTATTTCCATGCAATCCAAATTCTTACAAATCAATTCATTATATTTACCAATAATAACCAAATAATTTCCCCCATATATTCCTCCAAACCACAACCATTGCTGCTTTCAACCCAATATACAATTAATAGTATCTCAATTATTACAACTCCCTAGTTAAACAGAGCTTTTTTTCTTTTGTTTTTTAAAATCTTGAACTCTCCTCTTTTGCCCTAATTTTCCCATTGTTTGCAGTTTTGCACCTACCTCTTTTGGTGAGGAAAAAGAAAAAGAAATCACTCTCTGCCTCATTTTGTCACGTTGCAACAAAGACCCTGCTTTACTTTCAGTTTCGCTTTTTCAGCATAGCTAGGGGTAAAAAACTGCTCCAACACTGTTTGCACCTGGCAAAAGACCCCTGCGCAAAACAGGTGAGAGCAAATCAGCTGAGGGTTGGGAGACAAATCTAATCAATTTGTGGTAATTAACCTATGCTAAAGCTGACAGAGGCTGTTTTTTTATTTTTGCAGGCACCGGTCTACTCATTTCTTTTCTTTTAACACGCATCAGCTGTAGGGCGGCCCTTTGAAGCCCCGCGGCAAGAGTTTAAACCGTTTTTTTCCCTCTAGACATCAGCTGAGACTCAGAAGGCAGCAATAGATTGGCAGTGGGCAGGGTAAGCGACCGGCGACCTCCTGGGAACCGGTTTGGGGGCGTGGCCAGCCAATCTCATTACCGCTTCTTCGAACTATTAAATATTTTTATTACCAGTTCTTGCGATCTGCTGCGAACCGGGAGCAACCCACCACTGCCATGGATTGGGACCCCCTAACAGGTGAGCAAGAGATTCTAGGTTGTACTGGCCCAAAGGATCAAGGAAGGTCAAATCGCCCAAGAGGCCAGCAAAGAAGCAGGTTGAGTTCCAGGTCTCCATTAGGAGAAGAATGAGGAGAGACATAAGAGCAGTCTTCTAATACTTGCAGGAAAGCCTCAGGGAAGGAGGTGTTGATTCTTCGTAGTAGCTGAAGGAAGGACATGAAGCAGCAGGTGGAAGCTAATCAGAGAGAAATCCAACCCTGGAAATAAGGAGGAATTTTCTTCCGTGGAGTAAGACTCCCTTCCGCTGTAGAATTCTATGCTTTTCTCTGTGCTTTCTGCCACAATGATTGTGCTTCTCTGTTGTTCATGAACAGAAAACTTCCCACATGAAGCAGAGGCCAAAGGCCACCAAGAAAGTCAGTGACGGGCCATTCCTAGTCCAAGATCAGCTGCCTTCCTTGAGTAGGTTTCTAATGTGGCCATTGTTTACTTGGTTGCTAATGAGGTTGTTAGTTTGCCCGAAAAACCACTAGCCTACAGTTGCCTAATTTTCTGTCATGCAGTAAATATTTAATTTGGCCATGGCTGTCAGAAGGCTTTTCAGAGTAAGTGTGGCTATCAGCAGCCAAGAAATTGGCGGTAAAGTCATGCTTCTGAACTCTTCTGAGTGGCTCACATCTATTTTTCTTCTCTTCACAGAACATCTGGAAAAGATGCTCAGTGGTTTCCTGTTGCATTACGGGAGACGTTGAGGACTTTCCTGTGCCTCCTGACAGGTACCACAGCCTTCTCCTTAAATCCTGGGCATGTTGAAGCACCATTGATGGACTGTAAGAGAATCTGTAAGAGCCTCTCCCCAAGATGGCTTCCTGTCCCAAAGGGCTTGTGTGGGCAAAAGATGAGCAGGCTGACTGGCCGGTCTTAGAAAGGGGCGGCTAAGCTAAATGTTCTTTGACATGTCACCTTCTTTTTTTGCTCAGGTCTGACCAGGCACAGGAACATGGTGAGCAGCACGGCTGCTCCTCTCATGGAGACACATTTTCATCTAGAGGGGCAAGGACAATTTTGGAACATGGCCAGTGGGGATCCATGCCTCAAAACTGGATGAGGGAACCTGATCAGCCTAACAAATTCAAGAAGAGCCCGTTGGATTCATGGGGATATGTTGCAGAGAACTTTGATTTATACATTCAAATGAACCATTATTACTTTCAGGTTTTGATAGGTGTTTGTGTCACCATCAGGAGCCCCAGGAAGGAAGATGTGATGCCTGTTCACAATTAATGGAGGTATCTGGTCTCTCATACCTCCACAGAGGGCGCGCTTCTGCACAATTATGGAGAACTCCACTGAATTGGTAAGGCCTGAACATCTCCTCACCATGCTAATGGCCCTGTCTCTGTGGATTTGTTAATATCCCTATAAAAAGAATATTTGCACTGCTATTTTAGGATCCATTGGAGGAATCCCTTCCAGCAGAAAGCCGGGACAGCCTCCCAGGAGAGAGAGAGAGGTGGAGATTCCCTATCTATGCAGGTAGGTAACACGTTGAAGGGAGAAGGTCCCGCTGGTTCACAAGGGGCTTTGGTGGAAAAGATGGACAGGGTGAGTGACTCATCTTGGAAAGGGGAAGCTGAGCAAGCTTGATTCCTTAAACTTCTCACCTTCTACCTCTGGACAAGACTCTAACGGGAGAAGACCAGGACACAGAAGAAGAGCTCTCTCCCAACGGGGAGAAAACACCTTCCTCAGAGATAAGATTTTGGCAATGGGGCCGAAGGAGGCTATGCCATAAATCCTGATGGTGGAGGGAAGAAATTGTGTAATATTTCACCTTAACCTTAAGGCTTCCAAAGGTCCTCTTGCTATCGGCACATAGGGGGGTTGTATGCACCCTATGCTTTAGCCATCTTATTGAGGTGCAGAGACCTTTGGATTTAGCCTCCATACTGTCATTTGCAGGACTCCATGACAGTCCTGGTGGGCTCCAGAATCAGCAGCCTGGAGGATGTGGACTTCCTATCTGACCTTCCGGTTGAGGAGTCTGAGGGAAGCTGGGAGGATGCTGCAGCGGTTTCTGATGCTAGCGATTCCTCCAGTCCATGGGTAAGAAAGACAAAGTGTTTTCTGATGGGGGGGGGGATGGAGGTCCTCTATTCACTTCTCCTAAACTGAGTGAACTGTGGTGGAGGACTCTGGGAAGTGGAGCTAGGTGACACCTGGCCCTTGGGACAACATACGTAGGCTAACTATATGCACCCATGTGCATATAGTTTGGTGCCATTGGTTCCTTTGCCAAAAATCAACAGGGAGGGTACATGGCAGTGTACCAAATGAATGTGACCCACCCTGATTAGGCCTTTCCTTTTTGTGTGTCATCCTTTCCAGCACTTCATGCAGGGCTTTAACAGGCAAAGAGTAGAGAGCCTGCTTTTCTGCAGTAGAGCTGGGCTGGAAGTGAGGATTGCTTTTTAAATCCAGAGATTATGCAGCAGGAGAAGCATTGTTTTGATCAGGGATCCCTGTTAGGATATGGGGTGAGCCTAACAGGTTGTCCAGGCAATATATGTGTTCTGTGACTTTAACATGAATATGTATAATATGACTTTAAATTTTACTGCTGTATCATTGTAATGCTGAGTCATGCTGTAATTAGATAATCACAACTTGTAAACATATTTAAGAAGGGAACTGTAATGTAGTCAGTTGATGACATGCTACCATTGTGGGTAGATTTGCTACCATTGTGCTATCATCGTTGATGGATCTGCTACCATCGTGGTTTGTTACCAGAGTGAACTTGTTATTCTAACCAACTACTGTTTGTATTGTAAGAAGATTTTTGTACCACTTGACTGATTTAACTGGCAAAGTCTTGGATCGTTGAAAAACTATGAGATTGTTTTTTCACTATAAGGTAAACTTTTGATAAATCAGTTTGCACGTATCTTATTCATTGCTCTCAGAAACGTTTTCTCTGTGTTCTATACTCTGCTGGTTGGTAACACGACAATATCCTTAACAATCCCCATTCAATAGGCCCTCTTTTAGGAATGCTGAGTTTCTTTTGCCCCGATGCCTAAAGAGGAACCATTGTCATTCACGGGATTCTCCCAAAGAAGCGCAAGTCACCCTAGAAGGTCTCAGCAGCCTGGAAGAGGACTCCCTGGACTCCACTCTCTAATTCAAAGAGGTATCTGTTTCAGATTCTTCATGGATCACCGCATTGTCATGTCGAAAAGTCTTGTGCAGTTCAATGACGCAGTGAGCCATGCTCTGCAGGGTTACTCAAGGCAGACAGTTCATAGTGGAGGGTCCTAACACAAGGTGACCCAGTGGAGAAGCAAGTGGCAACCCTCTCCAGTATCCTTACTAAGAAAACCCAATGAAAGGTATCAAAAGGATACACGCCATGATGCCAGAAAACGACGGTCTCAGATTGGAAGGTGCCTAATCCGCTAACTGGGAAGACCAGAGGGGAATTATAAGAAACTCCAGAAAGAGCCAAATTCTGCAATTATCTGAGCACAGGTAGGGCAGGGAGAAGGCGGGAGCAGTGAAGTTCAGTCCGATTACTTGTGAGACGTAAATCTCGCCCTTCTTGATGGGCTGCACCAGAAGTTGGCTATTTAGCACAACAGACAGACGGGGCAGATGCTGTGAACGTGCTCATGAGCAGGGGGTGGACTAGAAGACCTCCACGGTCCCCTCCAACTCTGTTATTCTGTCTGCCTATAGGACGGCTTCAGCAAGGGAGGTATGGAGATGGAGGGCAGAATCACCCCCACCTACAAAGCCCTGCACGGAGCTTCTTTTCCCTGGATGGGGATGGATGGATGTCTTTTTGTTGTTTTTCTTCTTGTTATTGTTGCTGCTGATCTTGTTCTTGTTCTGAGATTTTTTCAATTTGTTATCATTTTATCTATATTATTAATGCTAAAAGATAAAAGCAACACTTAAATAAAGTTGTTCATTGGCCACAATTATTTTCCTTTAGCTATCAATGTAGCATTCAGTGGGTAGAATGATAAATAATTGTATAACATCGTATACAGTAAAACTACCAAAACACTTTATATACACTAATTTATATTTAGGCCTATTGTCATTTCACTTTTCTTAGGGACAGGTTGAACTTTAGAACCTATAACTCTCAATGACGGAGAGCAGCTACTATATTAGATAATTAGATAAATGGCAAAAACGTTGGGATAGGAATTGTCAACTGACAATGGCTACTGCATATAAGGAAAACCTTTATAAAATGTTTTATAGGTGGCAATTGCCACCGGCAAGGCTAGCAAAAATGTTCAACACCATGTCCGCCAAATGTTGGAAATGCAATCAGACTCTAGGTACTTATTATCATATGTGGTGGACAGGTAGGAAAGGAAGAAAATATTGGATGAAAATACAAATATTGGATGGAAAAGATGACTAAGCAGCATATTGATTTAAAACCAGAAATATTTTTGTTAGATATAATACCCAAAAGCTATGACATATTGGAAAAATGAGAACACCCCATCTGATGAAAATATAATTTAGAAAATACTGGATTGTGCAGAGATGGATAGATTGACATTGAAAATAAAAGATAAAGGAGATTCAGAGTATTATTTCATGTGAAATAGGTTTTTCTCAATGGTTAGAGATGAGAGGTAGACATTAGATGAAGAAAGAACATTACTATATTCAAGTAAAATATGAATGTGGTTTATAGCTATAAGTATGCTAATATCAATAGATAACCTGGCATGAAGAATTTCCATGCATGGCGATTTCAATTAAACTGTAAACAAAATTTCTACTGCAAATGAATGGCAATGTAGGATATTTTGCTTCAGTCTTGTCCTCTCAGGAACCTTATTAATTGGTAGTACATTTTCAATTGAAAATGTTTGCTTCAAGTTTACTAAGAATTGAGAACATAAGAGGACCACAAAAGTTCACTCTTTTGCATTACTCACAATTGTTTCCCAGAAACTCAGGAATATAATTTGTTTTTCTTTGGGTGTAGGCTATGCACCGAGCTGAAATTTTTTTTTCCTTAGGCTCTCCGGCACTTGAGAAATCATTAAATAATGATCCGAAGATGTGAAAAACTGAACTCAGTACCCTCTGCATGAAAATATGCTCTGCCACTTCTTTTCTTAAATGGAGCCTGCAGAACCTCTGAAGGCAAATCATTCCACTGGTAAATAGTCCTAGCTGTTAGGAAGTTTCTCCTTAGTTCTAGGTTCCCCCCCTCCTTGATTAGTTTCCATCCATTGTTCCTTGTCTTGAAGGGCTGCCACAGAGAAGAGGGTGTTGATCCTCCAAAGCAGCTGAGGGAAGGACACGGAGCAGCGGATGGAAGCTCATCAGAGAGAGATCCAACCCTGGAAATAAGGAGGAATTTCCTCACACTGACAACCGTTAAGCAGTGGAACAGTTTGTTTCCAAGACTTCTTTGTGCTCCATTGTTGAGATTTTCAAGAAAAAATTGGGCAATCATTTATCTGAGATGGCAGGAGGAGCCCTTCCTTGGGCAGGGACTTAGACTAAAAGTCGCTTCCTCCCTAGGGTGCCATGATTCCCTCTGTGCTTTGTGCCACAATGATGGTGCTTCTACGTTGTTCGTGAACAGACCACTTCCCACATGAAACCCAGAGGCCAAAGGCTCCCGAGGGAGTCAGCCATCAGCCACTCCTAGACCCAGCTGAGCTGCCATTCTGATGTAGGTATAAAAAATGGCTATTGTTTAACTGTTGCCGAGGGAACGAATTGCCCTGAAAAACCACCAGCCACTGCACAGCTGCTCATTCTCCCTTCGTGCAGTGATCGTACAAGCACTTCGTTGGTCATGGCTGTGAGAAGGTTTTTGAGGGTAAGTGTGGCCATCTAAGCTGCCAGGAAACTGGTAGCGGGGGAGAAAGTCAACTCAGTTCTGACTGACAGCTGTCTATTTCTCTTCTCTTTACAGAACATCTGGAAAAGGTGCGAACACCTTTTCTGCTGCCGGAAGAGCAACACGGAAGACCTTCCTGTGCCTCCTGACAGGTACCACCCTCTTCTCCTTAAACCCTGGGTATGGTGGGGCAACACGGATGGGCTGCAGAGTCTGTAAGAGGCTCTTCCAGTCCAGAAGGGGTTTCAGGGGCAAAAAGATGGGCAGGCTTACTGGCTAGGTTGAGAAAGGAGAGGGTCAGCTAGATGTATCTTCTTTGACATGTCACCTTCTTCTTCTTTTGGTCAGGACCGAAGAGGCACAGGAAGCGGATGACCAGCAGGGAGAATGGGAGACACATTTTCATGTGTCTGATGGAGACGTCTCTTCCTTGCCTGGGGTAAGGATGCTTCAGCAACATGGGCAGTGGGGGTTCATTCTTCAAAACCGGGCAGGTTAAGCGAAGAATTCCCCCTTGGTGGGAACCTGGCCAGCCGAGAAAACTGAAGAAGATCGCCTTGTTTCATACCTTCAATGAATGAATTGTTAATTGCAGGTTGTGATGGGTGGTCCTGCCACCGCCCGGAGTCCCAGGAAGGAAGATATCCGGCCCGTTCTCATTTCAAGGAGGTTAGTGTTCTCAGCTGAGGGATTCTGAGGAGAAGGGCTAGAAGAAAGGTTTGGAGAGGGGAAGCATCACTCCCCTCTGCCCGTACTTTTACTAAAAGAAGACTGACTCAAGCCCTTCGTTCTCTCCCCAGAAATGAGAGGACACCGAAGTGGACACCGCGGCTGACTACAATTTGGGAGACCTGCACTGAGTCGGTAAGGCCAGAGCAGCTCCTCCCTCTGGTAATGGCAGATGCCCTGTCTCTGTGCATTTGTTATCATGCCAATAGACCGAATACTTGCATTCTTATTTCAGGATCCATCGGGCGTGGAGGAGGGAGGTGCAGGAGGAGACAGTGCCTGTCTTTCAGGGTAGGTAACACTTTCGAGGGTGAAACTTTAGCAGAAGGGAGGCATCTTTGCCTCTGCCTCTGCTAAAGGAAGAAGGACTCGGCAATTTCACCGCCAGGCCAAGCCCCTTAGCAGGCCAGCTGGAAGGGTTCTTAGAGCCTCCACATGACCCCTCTTTCAAAAGGGCCATGGCTACTTTTGATCTTTGGCCTCTTCGTTTTCTCCCCCCAGAGAGGAAAGGCAAGAGCACTGGAGGTCGCGGCTGTCCACCAGTTTGGAGGCCTGCACTGAGTTGGTAAGTCCTGGACAGATCTTCCCCATCTGAAAAGAAGTCCTGTCTCTGTGGATTTCTTGGTATGCCAAGAGACGGCATCTTTGGCTTTTGATTTCAGGAACCACAAGACCAACCGGTGCAGGCGGAGATCTCTCCTGAGCTTTTTGAGACGTCTTCAGAGGTAAGAAAGTTTTGGCTATGGGAAGTGGGAGAAATTGGGCTATAGAGCCTTCTAAGCTTAAGGCTTGGAAAGGCTCTCTTGCTGTTGGCCCATAGAGCCATAGGAATCTTATTGGGACACAGAAAGTTTAGCAACCCTCCTGTCATTTGCAGGATTCGCTGACAGTCCTGGCGGGCTCCAGGACCAGCAGCCTCTGGGACGTGGACTCCCTCGCTGACCTTCTGGAGGAGGAATCTGAGGACAGCTGGGACCAGGATGCGGAGGCTTCTTCCAGTCCATGGGTAAGAAAGACAAAGGGTTTTCGATTGGGAGGTCTGGTGGGATGGCTTCCTTTGCTACAAAGTAGCAGAGACTGGTGTCCTAAATGGGAAATGGGATCCCCATTCAATAGGCCCTCTTTTAGGAATTCTGTTTTTTTTTCCTCTGATGGCTAAAGAGGAATGACTGTCATTCACAGGATTCTCCAGAGGAAGGGGAAGACACCCTGGAGGATCTCAGTAGCCTGGAAGAGGACATCCTGGACACCCTGGAACGTCTTCTTCAATGAGAAGAGGTATCTATTTTACCTTCTACACGGGTCAATGCCTTGCCTTGCGAAGCTCAAAGAAGCAATGAGCTATGCTGTGCAGGGCCAGTTAGGTCAGATAGGTCATAGTCGAGGGTGCTTACACAACATGGCCAGCACCCTCGAAGGAAATGGCAACCCTCTCCGGTATCCTTAGTAAGAAAACCCCAGGAAAAATATCTAAGGGCTACGATGCCAGAAGATGAGCCCCTCAGATTGGAAGAGTGGAGGGCAATTACAAGTAGCTCCAGAAAGAGCAAAGTGGACCTAACGATAGCCTTTGATTCCTCACTCAGATGCTTCCTCAGATTCGTCTCCAGAGGTCAGCTTGAAGGTGGAGGAGGAACCAGCACCAGCCACCTCAGGAGGTGAGTTGGTCAATAGCTCTGAGTAGCCTGCTGAGAGTGATTTGGCTGAAATAACAGCTGGAAGGTGATGCTGGGAACGTGTTCATGGGAAGGGGGTTGGACTAGAAGACCTCCAAGGTCCCTTCAAACTCTATTATTCTGTCTGCCTATAGGATGGCTTCAGCAACGTAGGGTATTGGTGTCGTCCGCCACCAATCTGCGGAGTTGGCAGCGTAGTCCGACAGTGAGGAGGCTGAGGAAGAACATGGGCCAGTCCAGGAGGCTGGGGAAAGCCCGGATCTTTACAACTGCTTCGCAACGAGATCGCCAAGAAGTGACGAGGACAATCGGCGCCGGGGCCTGCCCCAAGACCACAGAAAACGTGGTCGGGAAACGCCCTGAGCCCTATCTAGGGGAGACCCTGGGTCAGGTGCGCAACAACACGAGGGGACGTGGAGCCCCAACCCTCCTGCCACTTAACCTTGGCGGCAAAAGTATTCTTGTCAATAGTCTGCAGGGGACTCCGGCTTACACATTGGTTGACTCTGAAGCTACAACTAACTTTATGGACATGGGGTTTGCAGTCACTCAGTGTCCAGTGCATCCTACTGTGTTTGTGGAGACCATTGATGGCCTGGTGCTTCTGTCTGGGCCTATTAACGGCCACACTCACCCTTGTACCTGACCATCGGGTCTCATGAGGACGCTATTCAGTTTTATTTTACCTCCGGCCTACATTTTCTCGTGGTTTTGGGCTTGGCTTGGCTCAGGAAATACGACTCACAGATCTATTGGTCCCAGAACTTCATCTCTTTTCTGAGCTGGCAATGGGTGGACCTCATCTGCCAAGTCTGCGCAGGCCAGGTGCTGGGTCCAACTGGGGTGTCCTTGCCTTCCGACCTCAAGGACTTTGAGGATGTTTTCAGCGAGCAGGACCAATTGTCCCCGCACCAACCATAAGACTATCCCATTGTTTTGATTCTGGATGCTCCATTCCCAGTGTGGCGTTTGTATTCAATGTTGGAACCTGAATTGGCTGCATCATGGGACTTTATGGACAAAAACCTTTTATCTGGCCCTCATCGTTGCCACTGTCCGCCCCAGTCCTGTTCGTGAAAAAGAAGACTGGAGACTTGTGGCTTTGTTGCAACTACCGCAAGTTAAATGCCATCCCAATGCGCACCCAGTATCCTCTGCTCCTTATTCCTGAACTCTTGGAACGGCTTTTAGAGGCTGCTGTGTTCACTAAATTGGACTTGCGAGGAGTTTATAATCTTGTTTGGATCGTCCCAAGGATGAATGGAAGACGGCGTTTGGCACTCATTCTGGACATTTTGAGCATACGGTCATGCCTTTTGGGCTGACCAATGCTCCTGCCACCTTCCAACATTTCATGAATGACATTTTTAGGGACCTCTTGGACAAGTTTGTTGTAATTTATTTAGATCATCTACTCTCCTTCCCGGGAGAACCACCAACAGCATCTCCCCCTGCTCCTGCAACATCTTCGGAAGTATCATCTGTATGCTAAACTAGAGAAATGCCAGTTTTTCCAGTCCACTGTTGAGTTCCTGGGCATTGAATCCCTCCCGAGGGCATTGCCATGGAGTCGAGCAAGCTGGAGTCTTTGCGTAGTTGGCAAGCGCCTTGGTGAGTGAAGGATATCCAGTGGCTCCTCGGGTTCGCCAACTACTATTGGACCTTTATCCCCGGCTTTGCTGCCTGGACCACACCCATCACTCGGCTTCTGCAGAAAAAGGCCCCGTTCCGGGAGGTTACCTCAGAGCAGCAGGCATTCCAGGCCTTGAAACAGGCCTTCATGAAGGAGCCTATCTTGAAGCATCCTGACCACCACTGTCTATTTGGGGTAGAAGCAGATGCATCGGGTGTTGCTATTGCTGCGGTGTTGCTACAGGCTCGCACCGCAGGCGGTACCCTCTTCCCTTGCGCATATTTTTCACGGAAGCTCAACCCTTCCAAGTACAATTACACCATCTGGGAGAAGGTGGTACTGGCCATTAAGATGACGTTTGAGATCTGGAGACATCTTCTGGAGAGGGCCTGGCATCAAATGGAAGTCCGGACAGACCATAAAAACTTGGACTTACTACAGACCGCCCGGAAACTGAACCAACAGTAGATTCGGTGGTCCCTCTTCCTTGCCAGGTTCAATTTCTGCATTACCTACATCCTTAGTGGTCGCAACCAAAGGGTGGATGCGCTCTAGTGGAAACCAGAGTAGTCCCACATCAAAAACCTGCTTCTGCTCCTGACAGTGTTGCCTGTAGAGTCTTTCTCTGTGGTTTAGGAACCAGTGGATTTATGGGGTCAGATACGGGAAGCGCAGCGTCATGATGCCCACGTGAAGAATGGAAGGAAGGGGTAGGGCCCGCCTCTCCAAGGACGTTTTATGAGGAACGCTTGCGGTACCGAGACAGGCTCTACGTGCTGGTGGGGCCGCTCTGGGGACTTATCTTGCCGCAGTGCCATGTTAATCCTGTGACGGGGCACTTTGGCCTCTTTAAGACACTGAATCTAGTTTCTCACACTTTTGGTGGCCCCGATTGAGACACGATGTCCAGGCTTATGTCACATCTTGTGTTCACTGCTGACAGGCCAGGTCGGCAACCAGAGCCCCTTCAGGGCTGTTCCAGCCATTGCCAACACCAGAGAGAACCTAGGGTGCCATTTCCATGGACTTCTTGACAGAATTACCTCCGTCTTCCGGATTCATGACCGTGTTCGTGGTGGGCGACGTGCTGACGAAGATGGCACATTTCAATCCATGTTGGGGTTTACCAACGGCTCACGTCACCGCCCACATGTTTATCCAACATGCCTTCCGGCTGCACGGTCTACCTGATATGGTCATTTGGGATAGAGATGCTCAATTTACTGCCCAGTTTTGGAAAGGGCTGATGACAGCCTTTGACGTGAAAATGTGCCTGTCATTGGCACATCATCCGGATACCGACGTTGGGTCTGAGAAAGTTATTGATATTCTGGAACAATACCTGCGCTGCTTCGTGAAAAAGCAACAAGATAATTGAGAGAGCAGAGTTCACGTTTAACAATTCGCAGCACACGCGCGACCCCTCCACACTCCCCCCAGTTTTGGCACGTGATGGCAAAAACGTTCCTCATCACTGCTGTAGGATATCTTGCTTGAGTCGGGGGCTGGACTAGAAGACCTCCAAGCTCCAAGTTGTTTTGAGAACCTGGCTTCTCCATTACTTTTGCTTGCCAGAAGGACGCAAAAGCTCATCACATGACCCTGGGAGACTGCAACCGTCATAAAGATGAGTCAGTTGCCAAGTGTCTGAATATAGATCACGTGACCGTGGGGATGATGCGATGGTTATTAAATATGAAAAACGGTCATAAGTCCATTTTTTCAATGGTGTTCTAACTTTGAACTGTTGTAACTCGAGAATCACCTGTACTTTCTGCAGCATCAAGCGGTGTATTCTCAATAAGAGGTGGAATTTTGTTCAGCGACTTCAGGCAGATCTGTCCTTGGAACATCGTGATGGTAGGCACAGAAAGCAAGTAGAACTGCTAGGCTGGCATAAACTTTGTATTCTACCGGAAAGGAGTTTTACAGACCAGTACTCAGGTTACAGTATCTAACAGGCTATAATTTCATGCACGTGATGCTAAGTTTTTGCTACAATACATACGCCAGCATAATACTGTATAGAATAAGATACACAAATGAGACAACTAAAATGGCAGGGAAAGTGCATGTCTTAACCTGGCACGAAGAATTTCCATGCATGGCCATTTCAATTGAACTGTAAACAAAAAAATTACCACAAGTGAATGGCAATGTAGCATACCTTGCTTGGATATGTCACGAGTAAATGCCCTTCCTGGGCAGACCCTAACTTCCAAACTGGTAACTCAGGGGTTAACTACCCTAGGCAAGCCCACCTCCCCTTCTTTTGTTCTCCCCTTACCTGTAGTTCCACCTCCAGGGTACTTAAGGCCTCCTCACGTAGACACCGGCCTTGTTCCTGAAGATACCTGTAAGAAAGCAGACAAGCATTAATAAAGATATCCTTGATGAACCAATCCATGTGTCTTCATAAGTTATTGGGCCCAAACGCGATCCAAGGTAACAAAATGGTAGCAGTCGATGGTTGGGCAACCCAATAACCAGAAGATATGCCAGAAAAGAATTGCAAGACAGAGGAGAGAAAAAAGCCACAAACAAGATCAGAAACAAAGAGGCTGGAAAAACAACAGCCCGCACTCGAAGACATGGCAGCAAAAACGACGTCGGAAGACGAAAGAGAAAATAGCCCCGAAATCTACTCATCGGACAATGAGCAGGGGCCGGATGACCTGAGCGGGGAAGAGCCCGAACGATTAGACATCAGCAGGCTCAGACGCGAAATGCTGAGCCTACTGGAAACCCCCGCCACAGATGAAGACCTCGTGGCCTGCATCAGCAACCTCATCCGAAGCCAGGACGAGGCCAGAAGGAGCCAGGGACACAAAGCGGGGCAGCCGGACACAAGCCCGGTAAGAAACCCCCCCTGAACAATTGCTACCTGAAAAGCCAGGGAGGCGCTGCCGCACCAATCCTGGAGTGGCGGCCATCTTTAAACATGTGGCCAAAAACGATGGCCGACCTCCAAAACGTTAAATTTGAATATGCAAAATGGCCAGCCAATGAGATGCCGGAACCCCAAAAACTACAATATGGGGGCGATTCCACGGACGAAAGTGAGGAATCACCCCCCGAAGACACCCCTACCGAGCGGCAGGTGGAAAAAGCGATAAAAACGCTCACCGCCGCCTTTGGGCCTAAAATGAGAATTCTAAAGGGGCCCCCCAAGATGCCCAAAAAACCCAAGGGGGAAGGGAGAAGACCCCCCAACTTCCTACCGAGGGACGCGGATGCCACTGGGGACCCACCGACGCCGCAGCGCCACCCGGCCGCGGTACGACACCCCACTCCCAAGCCACGCCTGCAGGAAAGGGCCGAATGGAGAGGATACTCACCGCCACTGTCAGGACCACCGCAGACGGGAACCAGGGGTCAGCCAGCAGAGAGAGCAGCCCTCCCGGACCACCGCTGGACATCTGGAGCCGGAGCAGAGGCCTACCCATCCTGGAGAAGCGGCCTCACCGGAGCAGTGACGAGAGGATCCTTCCCCGACGAAGCCACGACAGGAATGGACTTCGCGCATGCGCAGAAGATCCTGTGGACCAAGAAAGAAAAAAAAATGCAAGGAGGGATTTTTAAATTACCTACCAGCGTTCCTGAGCCATTCTGCTGCTATCAGCACGTCAAACACCATGGACAGCAACAGCCAGCAGTGAGTAACACACAAAATAACACAGGGAACTTACCAAATGGGTTCCCTACACTAAAAATGGAGGGATCAAACCTAATGGAGTGGTATCAACAATTCCAAGTCATCCTCTTAAAGGAAAATATGATGTTTTTCATCACTGATCCACCAGATAGACCCTGGACTTTTGAAATGGACTGCATGCACCACAAAGCGTTTTATCTGCTGATTTCCAGCATATCACCCACCATCTATTATAGTATTGAAAATGACTTAACTGTATTTGATATTGTTCAAAAAATGTTTGGTTACTTTTATAGTGACAGTGTAGCCACCACCACAAAAATCTCCAAAGACTTCTACTCAGCCAGAATCAAACCTAGGGTGTCAATGGGGGAACATTTGACGGAATGAAATGCAGCTAGGGCAGAACTACAACTGAGGGGGGAAATTGTCTCCGAACAAACAATGAAAAGCATTATACTTAACTCACTAGACCCTTCCTGGCAAACATTCCTCACACATCTAAACATCCTCAGCCTAGGGCACATGACAGTAGATAGCCTCTCCAACCTCCTGATTGCAGAAGACAATCACAGAAAAGGCCAACAAATAACTCACAGAGAACACAGACAGACACGGAGGGTAGCCTTTACAGACAACTCTTCAGATTCCACAGAATGTTACAACTGTGGATTAAGGAGACACTACAGACGAGACTGCACCAAGGGCAACAGAGATCGAAGTAAACACAAACAATGCAGTAGACACCCAGAAAGGCGCCACCACGACAACAGAATAAAGCGCAGAGACTCACCTAGGCCCTGGGAGAGAAAGGGGAACAGGGACAGTTCAAGGGATAGCCGGGACGGGTCGTTGTGCAGGGTAGGGGGGCCCACACACGAAACCCCACAAGACAGCAAACCAGGCGGAGAGGGATCCTGGTGGCTCATCGACTCCGGAGCCACCAACCACACCACATGCGACAGGGAGCTCCTCTCTTCCTTCACAAAGGAAGACTACCTAATTAAAGTAGCAAACCAAAGTGATGTAAGGGTAACAGGGAAAGGCAACGTAGTACTCCCCAACATAGGCAGAATAGAGAGGGTATTACTAGTACCTGAGATACCCCACAACATACTTGCCTCCCTGAAACTCAGCAAGGAAGCAGGGATATAGATCAGCATCAAGGAGGGAGGAATCACCATGGCCAGGGATAATAAAACCATTGGGAAAATCACAGTCAGAGGGGGGCTGCCTTATTTTCACGCAACCAAAGCTGACTCACATAACGAAGACACCGACACGGGAGGTGAAACAAAAGGGGGCAAACCCAAGGGCAATGAGAAACAAGAAAGAGAGGATGCACACCCTCACAAGGGAGGCACACAAGGCACAGGGAAGATCAATTTAGGGAAGCCCCTCCACGATGAGTTCGTACATCTGCTCCACCGCAGACTAGGGCACGCCAGCTTCCCAGTTATCCAAAAGGTTGCCAGTTGTACTGAGGAATCCAAAATAAAGAACTGTGAAACTTACTTGGACTGCTCTGCATGTAATTGCTCTAAGCTCAAGGTGGCCCCCAGGTCCAAAAAGGCCACACGCTCTACACATTTGAAATGGTACACATAGACCTCGTAGGCCCCCTGAAGCCGTCCATAAAGTATAGCAAGAGGTTCTTCCTAACCATAGTGGACGATTACAGTCATTACGGCTTCGTATATACACTAAGACACAAAAACGAGACTTACCAGAAATTCAAAGAATTCTATAAACTGGTAGAAATACAACACGACACAAAAATAAAGAAAATAATGACAGATAGAGGATCAGAATTCCTATCTGGAGACTTCTCACATTGGTTGAAGTCAAAGGGTGTTCTGCATTTTACATCTTCGCCTTTCTCAGCTTTTCAGAATCGGGGGGCAGAACGAAAAAATTCCACCCTGCAGACAATGATGAGATGCGTCCTCGAGGATGCTGGACTAGACCAACACTACTGGACCGAAGCCCTAGTCTACTCTAACTACACCATCAACAGGCTCTGGTCCAGTGTACTAGACAAGACATCTTATGAAGTCACGTACAACAAAAAACCACAGATATCTCACCTGCACATTTTTGGGGTCACTGCAGACGTACACATACCAAAATAACTACGCAGAAAGGGAGACAAGGTATCTAAACGACTCAGATTCATGGGCTATGAGCCAAGCACAAAGGGATTCAGGTTCATAGATAGTAATAATAGATTCATCATCTCCAGAACTACCACATTCCACGAACAGGCAAACTGGTCAAGAATATACCTGAATGAACTACAACACCAGATAGAAGCCAATCACAAAAAGCAAGGCAAAAGTGATCACCCCGACACAGACTACACACACACAAGGGAAGAGAAATCAGAACAACAGGGAGGCAAAAACACAACACAGAAGTCAAGCCAAAATAAACAGAAGGTAGACTCACTCACCAACAGAGAAGCGAGGTACATGCACGACATGGAGACCCTACCAGGTAGCCCAGTCAGGGCCAATAGAAACCAAATGCCCAAGAGACTCAATGACTACGTCATGCACCTACAACCCAGCCCCATCACCCCCGAAACATACGATGACGCCGACTGGGCCGGTGACACAAAGAGCAGGAAAAGTACCTCAGGGTACATCTTCTTCCTGAATGACTGTCCTGTATACTGGTACACCGGTAAGCAGAATCTCGTGGCCACATCCACCACTGAGGCTGAATACATGTGCTTATCCAAGGCCATAACCAGCCTCATATGGTTCGACGAGCTACTCACCAATATCTGGGCAGAACCCACACACCCCATTCACATATTTGAGGATAACAAGGCAGCCATAGAAATATCCACCTCAGATGCTATAGGTCATAGGTCTAGGCATATAGACATCAAACATAAACACGTGAGACAATTCCATAAGTCAGGATTCATCACCATCATACACTGTGACACAGAGCACCAGACAGCAGACATACTCACAAAGCCTCTACAACACAAGCAACATTCATACCTTACATCTAGGCTTTGTGTCACACCCGTAAACCCACATCAATCAGGGCCAATCAACCCCAGGGGTGGGCATTTAGAGGGGGATTTGTCACGAGTAAATGCCCTCCCTGGGCAGACCCTAACTTCCAAACTGGTAACTCAGGGGTTAACTACCCTAGGCAAGCCCACCTCCCCTTCTTTTGTTCTCCCCTTACCTGTAGCTCCACCTCCAGGGTACTTAAGGCCTCCTCACGTAGACACCGGCCTTGTTCCTGAAGATACCTGTAAGAAAGCAGACAACCATTAATAAAGATATCCTTGATGAACCAATCCATGTGTCTTCATAAGTTATTGGGCCCAAACTCGATCCAAGGTAACAGGATATTGTGCTCTCAGGAATCTTGTTAATTGGTACATTTTCAATTGAAAAGGAAAAGTTGATTTACGTTTACTAAGAATTGAGAATATAAGAGGACCATGAAAGTTCATTCTTCTGCTTTACTCACAATAGTTTCTCAGAAACTCAAAATTGTCTCCACTCTTCTTTGTTCCTCAGGATCACCATCTAAATGGGAAAGAAATTCCTATTTAATTGCTCGGTCTGATGGTCCACCAGACTGACCATCTCTATTAGGAATCATAAACCCATCTGTTGAAATAGCGCCCCCCCAAAATGTTATTGGCACATGCTCACTATAAATCGCTTCTAGCTAGCTAGGGCAATTCTGAGGCCAATTCATACCTTTTTTTCTTCCCCACTTCCTAATTAAAAGCAATTTGGGGGATTATTTATTATATATTCAAGGAGCAATGATGATGTTTTTCAATAAATGTCTTAAACAAAATAACTAACCTGGATCCTTTCTTGGAATATGCTGTCAGAGTAAATGCCTAACTGTGCCTATACCTTCAAACCCAGCCCCTTATGGGTTAATACAGTATGTACACCCCCACCTGACCCCTGGCCACTTCTTACCTTCTGGCCACTCCTCCCTTGTATATAAACACTCTCCACGTGCTTGTCCAGCAGTTCCAGATGTTCACCTAGAAGAGAGGAGATCAGAGGTCAGTGACCTATGATGCCTAGGGCCTAGGAAGCTTCCAGGCCTGCAATAAACACTGATTAAAGAAACAGCTTGTCTCGTGAGTAATTGGGCTAAATCCATCGCATAACAAATGGTAGCCGAGGATGGTTTGCCCATAACTCACTGGTGATGCCCCAACCAAGCAACCTACCCAAGGAAACAGATAGAGTACAAACGAGGGCACTCACCAAGAAGATGGCTGAGCTTCAAGCGTCCAAGGATCCTACAGCAGAGGAGAATCCAGCAGACATCGAGCTGTACTCCAGCGAAGGCTCCTACTCTGATGAGGAGAGGTCACCAGAGAAAGGTACCAACCTAGGAAGAAAAACAGCACAAAGAGTAAATAAATTCAAGCTATCCATCCTGAAGCTGATGGAAACAAATGACAACGAGAGAAGCCTCATCGCGAACCTGCAAAGCCTCTTCGAGCAGCAAGGCGCAGCAATCGAGGCCCCAGAGACAACAAACGAGGAGGTGGCACGAGGAAGAGGTAGGCCAGCCCAGCCAGATGACCACGAGGTGGCCGAATCCTCTTTCGCGCACTTTCACCGGTGGCCATCTTGGAATGACCATCAGCCAATGGGGAGCCAGGATTCAAACTCTCTGGCACGAAAAGGCCCCGATCCAGAAAAAGGCCGGGAACAACCAGAGAGCAACCCAAAAAGAAAAACAAACGCAGAAGAGAGATCGCCTACCGATCTCGAGATCCAAAACGCCATCAAAACGCTGACCGCGGCTTTTGGCTCCGCTTTCGAGCCCCCCGCGGCAGCCAGAAAACAAAAGAAAAAATCCTGCACCCAAGAGAGCACCAGAGCCAGCCTCGATGAGCTGGCTGACCCTCAACCACCCGAGGAAGCCACCCACACCGAACGCGAACGCCGAGACTGGTTCGCCTGCAAAAATTACAAACCGCAGGATTCGAACCCAGGACCCGCCGCACCAACGACGCGAGGACGAGGGGCAAGGAGAAGGACCGACTACTCACCTCCTCCACGATCTCCGCCTGGCTTCTCCACCCGACCAAGGACCCAGGACCATGGGCAGAGGACCGGACCCGCCGCCATCGCCGCCACAGCCGCCGCGCCGCCGGAGACAAGGAATTCTTGACTTACGACCGCCGCGCCGCCGATCGCCGACCGTCCTCCACCTACGACCGCTTCGCCTCCTCACCTTGTTCCCTTCTTTTCCGGAGATCCAGCCGTCCAGCAGTGGTATCCGCCGCCCAGAGGGAGCACCGGACTCTCCAGGGGTGAGTCCAGCCCTCCACCGGTAGGCCTAGGCCTAGGCCCAGGAGCAGCAGCAGCAGGAACCTTCCTCCATGGCTTCCAGCGCGAAATGGCCTTCGCGCATGCTCAGTCGCAGCCTGCAGCAAGAGAAAGAAGAAACATAGAGATAGGTCAGTACAGACTCGCAACAGACGTTCCAAAGCCATATTGCGAGTTCAGTCATGACCTGGACCATGGACAGCAATCCACTGTAAGTAATAACAGTGGACATGTGGGGACTGCTTGTACAAATATGCCAAAGCTACAGTTAGATGGGGGTAATATTATAGATTGGAGCCAGCATCTACAGATTGCCTTTATGAGGGAAAATGCCTTATTTTAAATTCAGAGACCACCTCAAAAACCTTGGTCTCTGGAGATTGATAACCTACACCACAAGGCATTCTGCATCATGATAGCCACCATTCCCCCCACAATGTACCCTAGCATTAATGATAACCTCACAGTGTCTGAAATTTTACAAATGTTATATGGTATGTTTTACAGCCAGTGCAGGGCTACCACCACAAAGATATCTAGAGAGTTCCATTCTGCCAGGCACAGACAAGGGGTACCCATGAGTGAGCATATACTCAAATTAAACGCAGCCAGGGCAGAACTCATGCAAAGGGGGGAAATTATCACCGAAGAGAGCATGAAGAGCATCATAATAAATTCATTAGACAGCAGCTGGGACCACTTCGTGCTACAACTACACAGCCTTTACCTACCTCACCTCACGCTAGGCGCACTAACCAACAAACTCATAGCCGAAGACAACCTAAGAAGGGACAGACACACTGTCAGAGGGGAACATAGACCAATCAGAAAAGTAGAGTTCCAAGACAGAGCAGGGAACGCCCAGGGTGCTACTCCTGCGGGTCCAAGAACCACATAAAAAGGGATTGCCCCAGGAGCAGCAGGGATAGGAGGCGCACTGAACACAGAGGGGGGCGATCACCCGAGCGCAGGTACTCAAGGGAGAGAGGGAGAGGGTGGTCCCCCAACCCTAGAAAGCAACACGGACGGAGGGACAGCTCTAGGGACGGTAGCCCGGGCCCCACATACGGATTTAGACCTGGCCACTCCAACTCCATGCACGAGATGGACCAAAACACATGGCTCCTAGATTCAGGAGCCTCACATCACACTACACACAACTCAACACTCGTAGAACCACTAAGCAAGACCAATCTCGAACTCAAGGTGGCCAATCAAAACAGGGTTCAAGCACAGGGAAAGGGAGACACTCACATACCACACATAGGGAAAATAGAGGGGGTATTATACGTACCCGAAATACCCCTTAACGTACTAGCTGTCAACAGACAAACCCAAGACACAGACCTAGAGGTAACGTTCAAGAACGGGAAAGCTCATATAATCAAACAAGGGAAAGAAATAGGGAGCGTACACAACCAAGGGGGGCTATCATACTTTACACCAAACGCAAGGGAGGAAGGAAACATGTACGCAAACATCAACCCAGGGGAAGAAGGAGACACAAGAGTTGAGGGGGAACAACAGGAAATAAAGCAAGGCAAGCAAGGTGTAAACAGCTCTGTATCATTGGGAAAACCCTTGCATGATAATTGCACCCACCTCCTTCACAGGAGGCTGGGGCACATCAGTTTCCCTATTGTTAAGAAAATGTCTGAGTGTACTGAAGGACTTAAAGTAAAGAAATGTGATAATTATTTGGAGTGTTCCATATGTATGCGGTCAAAGGTTAAGGTCAAGGCCATACCCCGAAAATCCAAACGAATCACAGAATACCCATTTCAATTGGTACACATGGACTTAGTAGGGCCTTTCAAACCATCTATCAAACATAGAAAGAGATTCTTTCTCACCATTGTCGATGATTTCACAAGGTATGGGTATGTCTATTCCCTCAAACGCAAAAATGAAACATTCCAGAGGTTTAAGGAGTTTCACAGAAAAATAGAACTACAACACAACATGAAAATAAGACAAATTATGACAGACAGAGGTTCAGAGTTTATGGCCAGAGAATTCACTGGTTGGTTGAGGGGGCAGGGCATCACACACTACAAATCTTCACCATTCTCGCCATTCCAGAATCCGGTGGCGGAGAGAAGGAATGGGGTGCTACAGACAATGATGAGGTGCGCACTAGAGGATGCAGGGATGGGGCAACATTTTTGGTCAGAAGCACTGCACTACTCCAATTACACCCTAAATAGACTGTGGTCAAGCTCCATCAACATGACCCCATACGAAATGCTCTATAAAAGAAAACCCAATATATCCCACTTGCACATATTTGGCGCACCAGCTGATGTACACATACCCAGGCAGCTGAGGAGAAAGGGGGAGAAAATATCAAAAAGACTGAGGATTGTGGGCTACGAGCCGGGCACTAAGGGCTACAGATTCATTGATAACAACAACAGATTCGTAGTGTCTCGATCTGCCAACTTCCACGAACACTTGAACTGGTCAAGGGTCCACTCCAACGAGACACTCACCCACAGGAACGCACCCAAAAACAACCAAGAGGGGGAAAGAATAGAGACACCCAAAGCCAGCCTCGACAAAATAAACACAAAGGGGTGGAAAGAGGGGCACCCATCTCTAAAGCTGGACCGCCTCTCGAACAAAGAGGCAGACCACATGCAAGAGACCGAACCACCCCCCAGCAGGCCAATCAGAGAGAGCAGAAACAAGCCACCCAAAAGATTAGAGGACTACGTCCTAACCATCCACGATAACCTCACCACACCCAACTCATATGAGGACATCCTTAAGCTCCCCAAGGAAGAAAAGGAAAGATGGGTATCCGCCATGGACAAGGAAATGGAGAGCCTGAAAGAACTAAAGGTATACACACCCACTCAGGCCCCTGAGGACAAAAAAACAATAGGTACCAAATGGGTGTTCATGGTCAAGACTTTAGAAAACAACAAGAACCTATACAAGGCGAGACTGGTCGCCCAAGGCTTCGCTCAGAGGTACCCTGAAGACTACACAGACACGTACTCGCCCACCGTCAGGGCTGAAAGTGTCAAATGCGCACTGGTGGTGGCCACCATCCTGGGGCTTGATGTCTTCCAGTTCGATGTACAGACTGCCTACTTACACGCAGAACTGGATAAAGAGATCTATGTTAAGGCCCCACCAGGGTATGACCAAGGTGAGAGCAAAACCTGGCTGCTCAACAAAAGCCTGTATGGGCTCAAGCAATCAGGCAAAAGGTGGTATGACTGCCTAGCCAAAGCCCTGAAATCCATGGGTTTTGAGGCCACCTCAGCAGACAAGTGCCTATTTACAAGGAGAGAAGGTAACCTGTTCGAAGGGGTGCTCGTCTACGTGGATGACATCCTATACGTTGGCAAGCACAAGAGCAGATGCGATAGATTTGCCACAGAACTGGGCAAACACTTCTCATTAAAGTTATTTGGCAGAATCGACAAATACTTAGGGGTGCACGTGACAAAGACCAGCAAGGGGTTCAGACTCTCCCAAAAGGACAAAATCACTGAACTGCTGTCCAAGTGCAACATGACAGAGGCAAAGCCCAGCGAGACACCAATGCAGCCAGAATTCCTGAAAAGCATGTACGAGGAATCGGAATCCTTCACCGACAATAGATTGTACAGATCTACCATCGGGTCGCTGCTATACATCGCTAACTGGACCAGGGCCGACATCGCCCTAGCCGTCAACCTCCTATCCAGACACGTAACCAACCCCAAGGTGTCCCATTGGAATGCCATCAAAAGACTGCTCAGGTACCTAAAATTCAGCATGGATGCACAACTCTGTTTGGAACCAGAAATAACAGATAAGCCGAAATTATCATGCTACGCTGATGCAGACTGGGCAGGAGACATCAAGAGCAGGAAAAGCACCTCCGGCTATGTGATGCTACTCAGCAACTCCCCCATTCACTGGTACACTGGAAAGCAAAGACTCGTTGCCACCTCGACCACCGAAGCCGAATTCGTCTGCCTATCCAAGGCCGCGAACAATTTAGTGTGGTTCGATGATCTACTCAACGCCATATGGACTGAACCCTTGTACCCCATAATCATACACGAGGACAACAAGGCCGCAATAGAAATTTCAAAGGCTGATGCCATTGGGCAAAGGTCTAGGCACATAGATATCAAATGCAAACATGTCAGACAGTTTTCAGAGATAGGGTTCATTGAGGCAGTGCACTGCGACACTGAGGAACAGACCGCAGATATTCTTACAAAACCCTTACCCGCCAAACAACATGCCTACCTAATGTCAAAAATATGCGTTTGTGTATGACCTCTATATGTATATATATGTATAAATGTATGATTATGTATACCTATGTAAACGAAGCATACCTGTACCCAGTTAGACATTTAGAGGGGGTTTTGTCAGAGTAAATGCCTAACTGTGCCTATACCTTCAAACCCAGCCCCTTATGGGTTAATACAGTATGTACACCCCCACCTGACCCCTGGCCACTCCTTACTTTCTGGCCACTCCTCCCTTGTATATAAACACTCTCCAGGTGCTTGTCCAGCAGTTCCAGATGTTCACCTAGAAGAGAGGAGATCAGAGGTCAGTGACCTATGATGCCTAGGGCCTAGGAAGCTTCCAGGCCTGCAATAAACACTGATTAAAGAAACAGCTTGTCTCGTGAGTAATTGGGCTTAATCCATCGCATAACATATGCATTTACAGTACTTATGAAAGAAAGGTTCTATATTGACCATATAATCACAGACTGGAAGGTCAAATCCTGAAGAGACATTTATCAGAGGCCATTAATGTCATCTAGAAGCTGAATTTAACAGAATAACAGAGTTGGAAGGGACCTTGGAGGTCTTCTAGCCCAACTCCCTGGTCAAGCAGGAGACCATGGACCATTTCAGACAAATGGCTGTCCAATCTCTTCTTTAAAACCTCACTGATAGAACAGCCATCCATTCTGCAGAAAACCTGTTCCAGTGGTTAATTGTTCTTCCGATCGGGAAATTTCTCCTTCATTCTAGGTTGATCCTCTCCTTCATCACTTTCCACCTGTTACAGCCACTTCTCTGTGACAGCCCCTCCGATGTTGGAAGACTGCTATCATGTCACCCATAGACTTTATCTTTCTTAGACATAGCCAGTTCCTGCAACCCTTCATCATATGTTTTAGTCTCCAGCCCCCTAATCATCTTGATTGTTCTTCTCTGCACCCTTTCTATAGACTCAGCATCTTTGTTGTATTGGGCTGGCCAAAACTGGAGATAATATTCCAAAATATGCTCTTATTAAAGCAATGTGGTATGTATCTTCTTTCATTTCCTGATCTCTACACCACCACCACCACCACCACTACCACCACCACTAAGGCATTAAAACGTGGCTGTTTTCCCTCCCCTTGGGGCAGGATGTTTTTCAGTGGACGTAGTTTTTCATCTGAACGTGTAAGCTTCCTCTGGTGTGATGCGTTTTTTTGGTTGTTGATGATGCCGATAATATTGCTTACTACCCAAAGTCATATGTCACATGGGTGGCTAGATACATTGAAATAAATAAAATTGTCTTGATTATCTAGTGATAACTTCCAAGTTATTCGCATTTTTCAAGTTTCCCATATCTCAGCTGCCACTCAAGCACTCCTCTAGGCCATGGACCACAGTAACCGACCTAGTCAAATATTCTATACGAAAGATGTGTTGTCCAAATGAAATAGAAGAATGCAAGAATGAATCCTCCTGGGAATGCATCAATACAGAAGAGATATTAGATTTTTAAGAGACACCAATTATTTTAATCAGTGCAATCTGCTGTTCCTATTGCCATATGATCAGAACAGCAAAAGCAAGAGTTCAATAGGTCTCTCACTAACCAATTATGGAAAACGTGCTACTTGCCATTTCCACAATTCTTCTCAAAAAGTCCATTCACTGGGTAAATCCACTGCATCTGAGGACAGAGCTGCAACTGTTTTACCATAATGTCCTGCAAAACAGAGAAAGGCACAATAAAAAGGAAAGTCCAAGAGGTCCTTTAAAATGATGAGATAATTAAATGAAGTGCTAATGTCTTTAGCTCTTTCCTGCCTTCATTAAGCTGTTGTTTTAGTAGAGAGTATTAAGAGGAAACTAAAAACCTAGCAAAATTATCTATATCAGACTATATTGTGGGAAGTGCTGAAAGCCTCGCTTAGGGAACATTACCAGCAACTACCGGTAGATGGCGCTACCGTGGAGGCACAGACCGGAGTAACTCACAAAGGTGCCTTCAAATGTACCAGGCTGCCTTTTGGAGTCAGCATAGCCCCCGGACTATTCCAAAGTACCATGGAGCGTCTGTTACAAGGACTGCCAGGGGTGGTGCCTTATTTTGATGATGTCCTCATCAAAGGAAGGAAGGGAAGATAAATTAGAGTAGGAGTGAGGATAAGAGAGGGAGGAAGAGAGGAGGAGGAGGAGAAAGGAAGAGGAAGTAGGGAGGAGAAGAAGGGGGGGAGAGAAAGTAAGAAGGAAAGAAAAAAGAGAAGAGGTAGGTTTGAGGAGAAAGATTGCTGTGCAATAAAAAAGATGAAAGGGAAGAAAGCCAACCCCAAACAAATATAAAGATATTAAGATAAAGAATGAATTGTTAAACTTTAAAGAATGAAAGAGAACAAATATGAATAAATAGCAATAATTAGAAACACACATACAAACATACAATGTATTTTCTTTGAACAGAGTATTTGGCCGGTTCACAAATTTAAACAGTGTTTAGTCATTTCAATTAAATTTACAATTTCTGTATTTCCTTTTTGCCATACTTATTCCTCTCCTATTTTTTTAAAAAAACCAATATTACCCTTCATCCTCATCTATAATCTTCATCAAATTCAATTTTCCCTTCTATTCTATATTATACCCCTTCCCATTGTCATCTATTTTTATATCCATCCTCACATTGGTTAATTATGTAATATTCCAGTTGTTGAATACAAATTCAACATTTTAATATAAATCAATTAGTTATATAATGATCTTTTTTGTATATTAATCAATATGAACATGAATATTCCAATTATTTCCATGCAATCCAAATTCTTACAAATCAATTCATTATATTTACCAATAATAACCAAATAATTTCCCCCATATATTCCTCCAAACCACAACCATTGCTGCTTTCAATGCAATATACAATTAATAGTATCTCAATTATTACAACTCCCTAGTTAAATAGAGCTTTTTTTCTTTTGTGTTTTAAAATCTTGAACTCTCCTCTTTTGTCCTAATTTTCCCATTCTTTGCAGTTTTGCACCTACCTCTTTTGGTGAGGAAAAAGAAAAAGAAATCACTCTCTGCCTCATTTTGTCACGTTGCAACAAAGACCCTGCTTTACTTTCAGTTTCGCTTTTTTAGCATAGCTAGGGGTAAAAAACTGCTCCAGCACTGTTTGCACCTGGCAAAAGACCCCTGCGCAAAACAGGTGAGAGCAAATCAGCTGAGAGATGGGAGACCAATCTAATCAATTTGTGGTAATTAACCTATGCTAAAGCTGACAGAGGCTGTTTTTTTTATTTTTGCAGGCAACGGTCTACTCATTTCTTTTCTTTTAACATGCATCAGCTGTAGGGCGGCCCTTTGAAGCCCCGCGGCAAGATTTTAAACCGGTTTTTTTCCCTTTAGACATCAGCTGAGACTCAGAAGGCAGCAATAGATTGGCAGTGGGCAGGGTAAGCGACCGGCGACCTCCTGGGAACGGTTTGGGGGCGTGGCCAGCCAATCTCATTACCGCTTCTTCGAACTATTAAATATTTTTATTACCAGTTCTTGCGATCTGCTGCGAACCGGGAGCAACCCACCACTGCCATGGATTGGGACCCCCTAACAGGTGAGCAAGAGATTCTAGGTTGTACTGGCCCAAAGGATCAAGGAAGGTCAAATCGCCCAAGAGGCCAGCAAAGAAGCAGGTTGGGTTCCAGGTCTCCATTAGGAGAAGAATGAGGAGAGACATAAGAGCAGTCTTCTGATACTTGCAGGAAAGCCTCAGGGAAGGAGGTGTTGATTCTTCGTAGTAGCTGAAGGAAGGACATGAAGCAGCAGGTGGAAGCTAATCAGAGAGAAATCCAACCCTGGAAATAAGGAGGAATTTTCTTCCGTGGAGTAAGACTCCCTTCCGCTGTAGAATTCTATGCTTTTCTCTGTGCTTTCTGCCACAATGATTGTGCTTCTCTGTTGTTCATGAACAGACAACTTCCCACATGAAGCAGAGGCCAAAGGCCACCAAGAAAGTCAGTGACCGGCCATTCCTAGTCCAAGATCAGCTGCCTTCCTTGAGTAGGTTTCTAATGTGGCCATTGTTTACTTGGTTGCTAATGAGGTTGTTAGTTTGCCCGAAAAACCACTAGCCTACAGTTGCCTAATTTTCTGTCATGCAGTAAATATTTAATTTGGCCATGGCTGTCAGAAGGCTTTTCAGAGTAAGTGTGGCTATCAGCAGCCAAGAAATTGGCGGTAAAGTCATGCTTCTGAACTCTTCTGAGTGGCTCACATCTATTTTTCTTCTCTTCACAGAACATCTGGAAAAGATGCTCAGTGGTTTCCTGTTGCATTACGGGAGACGTTGAGGACTTTCCTGTGCCTCCTGACAGGTACCACAGCCTTCTCCTTAAATCCTGGGCATGTTGAAGCACCATTGATGGACTGTAAGAGAATCTGTAAGAGCCTCTCCCCAAGATGGCTTCCTGTCCCAAAGGGCTTGTGTGGGCAAAAGATGAGCAGGCTGACTGGCCGGTCTTAGAAAGGGGCGGCTAAGGTAAATGTTCTTTGACATGTCACCTTCTTTTTTTGCTCAGGTCTGACCAGGCACAGGAACATGGTGAGCAGCACGGCTGCTCCTCTCATGGAGACACATTTTCATCTAGAGGGGCAAGGACAATTTTGGAATATGGCCAGTGGGGATCCATGCCTCAAAACTGGATGAGGGAACCTGATCAGCCTAACAAATTCAAGAAGAGCCCGTTGGATTCATGGGGATATGTTGCAGAGAACTCTGATTTATACATTCAAATGAACCATTATTACTTTCAGGTTTTGATAGGTGTTTGTGTCACCATCAGGAGCCCCAGGAAGGAAGATGTGATGCCTGTTCACAATTAATGGAGGTATCTGGTCTCTCCTACCTCCACAGAGGGCGCGCTTCTGCACAATTATGGAGAACTCCACTGAATCGGTAAGGCCTGAACATCTCCTCACCATGCTAATGGCCCTGTCTCTGTGGATTTGTTAATATCCCTATAAAAAGAATATTTGCACTGCTATTTTAGGATCCATTGGAGGAATCCCTTCCAGCAGAAAGCCGGGACAGCCTCCCAGGAGAGAGAGAGAGGTGGAGATTCCCTATCTATGCAGGTAGGTAACACGTTGAAGGGAGAAGGTCCCGCTGGTTCACAAGGGGCTTTGGTGGAAAAGATGGACAGGGTGAGTGACTCATCTTGGAAAGGGGAAGCTGAGCAAGCTTGATTCCTTAAACTTCTCACCTTCTACCTCTGGACAAGACTCTAACGGGAGAAGACCAGGACACAGAAGAAGAGCTCTCTCCCAACGGGGAGAAAACACCTTCCTCAGAGATAAGATTTTGGCAATGGGGCCAAAGGAGGCTATGCCATAAATCCTGATGGTGGAGGGAAGAAATTGTGTAATATTTCACCTTAACCTTAAGGCTTCCAAAGGTCCTCTTGCTGTCGGCACATAGGGGTTGTAGGCACCCTATGCTTTAGCCATCTTATTGAGGTGCAGAGACCTTTGGATTTAGCCTCCATACTGTCATTTGCAGGACTCCATGACAGTCCTGGTGGGCTCCAGAATCAGCAGCCTGGAGGATGTGGACTTCCTATCTGACCTTCCGGTTGAGGAGTCTGAGGGAAGCTGGGAGGATGCTGCAGCGGTTTCTGATGCTAGCGATTCCTCCAGTCCATGGGTAAGAAAGACAAAGTGTTTTCTGATGGGGGGGGGATGGAGGTCCTCTATTCACTTCTCCTAAACTGAGTGAACTGTGGTGGAGGACTCTGGGAAGTGGAGCTAGGTGACACCTGGCCCTTGGGACAACATACGTAGGCTAACTATATGCACCCATGTGCATATAGTTTGGTGCCATTGGTTCCTTTGCCAAAAATCAACAGGGAGGGTACATGGCAGTGTACCAAATGAATGTGACCCACCCTGATTAGGCCTTTCCTTTTTGTGTGTCATCCTTTCCAGCACTTCATGCAGGGCTTTAACAGGCAAAGAGTAGAGAGCCTGCTTTTCTGCAGTAGAGCTGGGCTGGAAGTGAGGATTGCTTTTTAAATCCAGAGATTATGCAGCAGGAGAAGCATTGTTTTGATCAGGGATCCCTGTTAGGATATGGGGTGAGCCTAACAGGTTGTCCAGGCAATATATGTGTTCTGTGACTTTAACATGAATATGTATAATATGACTTTAAATTTTACTGCTGTATCATTGTAATGCTGAGTCATGCTGTAATTAGATAATCACAACTTGTAAACATATTTAAGAAGGGAACTGTAATGTAGTCAGTTGATGACATGCTACCATTGTGGGTAGATTTGCTACCATTGTGCTATCATCGTTGATGGATCTGCTACCATCGTGGTTTGTTACCAGAGTGAACTTGTTATTCTAACCAACTACTGTTTGTATTGTAAGAAGATTTTTGTACCACTTGACTGATTTAACTGGCAAAGTCTTGGATCGTTGAAAAACTATGAGATTGTTTTTTCACTATAAGGTAAACTTTTGATAAATCAGTTTGCACGTATCTTATTCATTGCTCTCAGAAACGTTTTCTCTGTGTTCTATACTCTGCTGGTTGGTAACACGACAATATCCTTAACAATCCCCATTCAATAGGCCCTCTTTTAGGAATGCTGAGTTTCTTTTGCCCCGATGCCTAAAGAGGAACCATTGTCATTCACGGGATTCTCCCAAAGAAGCGGAAGTCACCCTAGAAGGTCTCAGCAGCCTGAAAGAGGACTCCCTGGACTCCACTCTCTAATTCAAAGAGGTATCTGTTTCAGATTCTTCATGGATCACCGCATTGTCATGTCGAAAAGTCTTGTGCAGTTCAATGACGCAGTGAGCCATGCTCTGCAGGGTTACTCAAGGCAGACAGTTCACAGTGGAGGGTCCTAACACAAGGTGACCCAGTGGAGAAGCAGGTGGCAACCCTCTCCAGTATCCTTACTAAGAAAACCCAATGAAAGGTATCAAAAGGATACAAGCCATGATGCCAGAAAACGACGGTCTCAGATTGGAAGGTGCCTAATCCGCTAACTGGGAAGACCAGAGGGGAATTATAAGAAACTCCAGAAAGAGCCGAATTCTGCAATTATCTGAGCACAGGTAGGGCAGGGAGAAGGCGGGAGCAGTGAAGTTCAGTCCGATTACTTGTGAGACGTAAATCTCGCCCTTCTTGATGGGCTGCACCAGAAGTTGGCTATTTAGCACAACAGACAGACGGGGCAGATGCTGTGAACGTGCTCATGAGCAGGGGGTGGACTAGAAGACCTCCACGGTCCCCTCCAACTCTGTTATTCTGTCTGCCTATAGGACGGCTTCAGCAAGGGAGGTATGGAGATGGAGGGCAGAATCACCCCCACCTACAAAGCCCTGCTTCTTTTCCCTGGATGGGGATGGATGGATGTCTTTTAGTTGTTTTTCTTCTTGTTATTGTTGCTGCTGATCTTGTTCTTGTTCTGAGATTTTTTCAATTTGTTATCATTTGATCTATATTGTTAATGCTAAAAGATAAAAGCAACACTTAAATAAAGTTGTTCATTGGCCACAATTATTTTCCTTTAGCTATCAATATAGCATTCAGTGGGTAGAATGATAAATACTTGTATAACATCGTATACAGTAAAACTACCAAAACACTTTATATACACTAATTTATATTTAGGCCTATTGTCATTTCACTTTTCTTAGGGACAGGTTGAACTTTAGAACCTATAACTCTCAATGACGGAGAGCAGCTACTATATTAGATAATTAGATAAATGGCAAAAACGTTGGGATAGGAATTGCAAACTGACAATGGCTACTGCATATAAGGAAAACCTTTATAAAATGTTTTATAGGTGGCAATTGCCACCGGCAAGGCTAGCAAAAATGTTCAACACCATGTCCGCCAAATGTTGGAAATGCAATCAGACTCTAGGTACTTATTATCATATGTGGTGGACAGGTAGGAAAGGAAGAAAATATTGGATGAAAATACATATATGGTTGGAAAAGATGACTAAGCAGCATATTGATTTAAAACAATATTTTTGTTAGATATAATACCCAAAAGCTATGACATATTGGAAAAATGAGAACACCCCATCTGATGAAAATATAATTTAGAAAATACTGGATTGTGCAGAGATGGATAGATTGACATTGAAAATAAAAGATAAAGGAGATTCAGAGTATTATTTCATGTGAAATAGGTTTTTCTCAATGGTTAGAGATGAGAGGTTGACATTAGATGAAGAAAGAACATTACTATATTCAAGTAAAATATGAATGTGGTTTATAGCTATAAGTATGCTAATATCAATAGATAACCTGGCATGAAGAATATCCATGCATGGCGATTTCAATTAAACTGTAAACAAAATTTCTACTGCAAATGAATGGCAATGTAGGATATTTTGCTTCAATCTTGTCCTCTCAGGAACCTTATTAATTGGTAGTACATTTTCAATTGAAAATGGTTGCTTCAAGTTTACTAAGAATTGAGAACATAAGAGGACCACAAAAGTTCACTCTTTTGCATTACTCACAATTGTTTCCCAGAAACTCAGGAATATAATTTGTTTTTCTTTGGGTGTAGGCTATGCACCGAGCTGAAATTTTTTTTTCCTTAGGCTCTCCGGCACTTGAGAAATCATTAAATAATGATCCGAAGATGTGAAAAACTGAACTCAGTACCCTCTGAATGAAAATATGCTCTGCCACTTCTTTTCTTAAATGGAGCCTGCAGAACTTCTGAAGGCAAATCATTCCACTGGTAAATAGTCCTAGCTGTTAGGAAGTTTCTCCTTAGTTCTAGGTTCCCCCCCTCCTTGATTAGTTTCCATCCATTGTTCCTTGTCTTGAAGGGCTGCCACAGAGAAGAGGGTGTTGATCCTCCAAAGCAGCTGAGGGAAGGACACGGAGCAGCGGATGGAAGCTCATCAAAGAGAGATCCAACCCTGGAAATAAGGAGGAATTTCCTCACACTGACAACCGTTAAGCAGTGGAACAGTTTGTTTCCAAGACTTCTTTGTGCTCCATTGTTGAGATTGTCAAGAAAAAATTGGGCAATCATTTATCTGAGATGGCAGGAGGAGCCCTTCCTTGGGCAGGGACTTAGACTAAAAGTCGCTTCCTCCCTAGGGTGCCATGATTCCCTCTGTGCTTTGTGCCACAATGATGGTGCTTCTACGTTGTTCGTGAACAGACCACTTCCCACATGAAACCCAGAGGCCAAAGGCTCCCGAGGGAGTCAGCCATCAGCCACTCCTAGACCCAGCTGAGCTGCCATTCTGATGTAGGTATAAAAAATGGCTATTGTTTAACTGTTGCCGAGGGAACGAATTGCCCTGAAAAACCACCAGCCACTGCACAGCTGCTCATTCTCCCTTCGTGCAGTGATCGTACAAGCACTTCGTTGGTCATGGCTGTGAGAAGGTTTTTGAGGGTAAGTGTGGCCATCTCAGCTGCCAGGAAACTGGTAGCGGGGGAGAAAGTCAACTCAGTTCTGACTGACAGCTGTCTATTTCTCTTCTCTTTACAGAACATCTGGAAAAGGTGCGAACACCTTTTCTGTTGCCGGAAGAGCAACACGGAAGACCTTCCTGTGCCTCCTGACAGGTCCACCCTCTTCTCCTTAAACCCTGGGTATGGTGGGGCAACACGGATGGGCTGCAGAGTCTGTAAGAGGCTCTTCCAGTCCAGAAGGGGTTTCAGGGGCAAAGAGACGGGCAGGCTTACTGGTTAGGTTGAGAAAGGAGAGGGTCAGCTAGATGTATCTTCTTTGACATGTCACCTTCTTCTTCTTTTGGTCAGGACCGAAGAGGCACAGGAAGCGGATGACCAGCAGGGAGAATGGGAGACACATTTTCATGTGTCTGATGGAGACGTCTCTTCCTTGCCTGGGGTAAGGATGCTTCAGCAACATGGGCAGTGGGGGTTCATTCTTCAAAACCGGGCAGGTTAAGGGAAGAATTCCCCCTTGGTGGGAACCTGGCCAGCCGAGAAAACTGAAGAAGATCGCCTTGTTTCATACCTTCAATGAATGAATGGTTAATTGCAGGTTGTGATGGGTGGTCCTGCCACCGCCCGGAGTCCCAGGAAGGAAGATATCCGGCCCGCTCTCATTTCAAGGAGGTTAGTGTTCTCAGCTGAGGGATTCTGAGGAGAAGGGCTAGAAGAAAGGTTTGTAGAGGGGAAGCATCACTCCCCTCTGCCCGTACTTTTACTAAAAGAAGACTGACTCAAGCCCTTCGTTCTCTCCCCAGAAATGAGAGGACACCGAAGTGGACACCGCGGCTGACTACAATTTGGGAGACCTGCACTGAGTCGGTAAGGCCAGAGCAGCTCCTCCCTCTGGTAATGGCAGATGCCCTGTTTCTGTGCATTTGTTATCATGCCAATAGACCGAATACTTGCATTCTTATTTCAGGATCCATCGGGCGTGGAGGAGGGAGGTGCAGGAGGAGACAGTGCCTGTCTTTCAGGGTAGGTAACACTTTCGAGGGTGAAACTTTAGCAGAAGGGAGGCATCTTTGCCTCTGCCTCTGCTAAAGGAAGAAGGACTCGGCAATTTCACCGCCAGGCCAAGCCCCTTAGCAGGCCAGCTGGAAGGGTTCTTAGAGCCTCCACATGACCCCTCTTTCAAAAGGGCCATGGCTACTTTTGATCTTTGGCCTCTTCGTTTTCTCCCCCCAGAGAGGAAAGGCAAGAGCACTGGAGGTTGCGGCTGTCCACCAGTTTGGAGGCCTGCACTGAGTTGGTAAGTCCTGGACAGATCTTCCCCATCTGAAAAGAAGTCCTGTCTCTGTGGATTTCTTGGTATGCCAAGAGACGGCATCTTTGGCTTTTGATTTCAGGAACCACAAGACCAACCGGTGCAGGCGGAGATCTCTCCTGAGCTTTTTGAGACGTCTTCAGAGGTAAGAAAGTTTTGGCTATGGGAAGTGGGAGAAATTGGGCTATAGAGCCTTCTAAGCTTAAGGCTTGGAAAGGCTCTCTTGCTGTTGGCCCATAGAGCCATAGGAATCTTATTGGGACACAGAAAGTTTAGCAACCCTCCTGTCATTTGCAGGATTCGCTGACAGTCCTGGCGGGCTCCAGGACCAGCAGCCTCTGGGACGTGGACTCCCTCGCTGACCTTCTGGAGGAGGAATCTGAGGACAGCTGGGACCAGGATGCGGAGGCTTCTTCCAGTCCATGGGTAAGAAAGACAAAGGGTTTTCGATTGGGAGGTCTGGTGGGATGGCTTCCTTTGCTACAAAGTAGCAGAGACTGGTGTCCTAAATGGGAAATGGGATCCCCATTCAATAGGCCCTCTTTTTAGGAATTCTGTTTTTTTTTCCTCTGATGGCTAAAGAGGAATGACTGTCATTCACAGGATTCTCCAGAGGAAGGGGAAGACACCCTGGAGGATCTCAGTAGCCTGGAAGAGGACATCCTGGACACCCTGGAACGTCTTCTTCAATGAGAAGAGGTATCTATTTTACCTTCTACACGGGTCAATGCCTTGCCTTGCGAAGCTCAAAGAAGCAATGAGCTATGCTGTGCAGGGCCGGTTAGGGCAGATAGGTCATAGTCGAGGGTGCTTACACAACATGGCCAGCACCCTCGAAGGAAATGGCAACCCTCTCCGGTATCCTTAGTAAGAAAACCCCAGGAAAAATATCAAAGGGCCACGATGCCAGAAGATGAGCCCCTCAGATTGGAAGAGTGGAGGGCAATTACAAGGAGCTCCAGAAAGAGCAAAGTGGACCTAACGATAGCCTTTGATTCCTCACTCAGATGCTTCCTCAGATTCGTCTCCAGAGGTCAGCTTGAAGGTGGAGGAGGAACCAGCACCAGCCACCTCAGGAGGTGAGTTGGTCAATAGCTCTGAGTAGCCTGCTGAGAGTGATTTGGCTGAAATAACAGCTGGAAGGTGATGCTGGGAACGTGTTCATGGGAAGGGGGTTGGACTAGAAGACCTCCAAGGTCCCTTCAAACTCTATTATTCTGTCTGCCTATAGGTTGGCTTCAGCAACATAGGGTATTGGTGTCGTCCGCCACCAACCTGCGGAGCTGGCAGCGGAGTCCGACAGTGAGGAGGCTGAGGAAGAACACGGGCCAGTCCAGGAGGCTGGGGAAAGCCCGGATCTTTACAACTGCTTCGCAATGGGATCGCCAAGAAGTGACGAGGACAATCGGCGCCAGGGCCTGCCCCAAGACCACAGAAAACGTGGTCGGGAAACGCCCTGAGCCCTATCTAGGGGAGACCCTGGGTCAGGTGCGCAACAACACGAGGGGACGTGGAGCCCCAACCCTCCTGCCACTTAACCTTGGCGGCAAAAGTATTCTTGTCAATAATCTGCAGGGGACTCCGGCTTACACATTGGTTGACTCTGGAGCTACAACTAACTTTATGGACATGGGGTTTGCAGTCACTCAGTGTCCAGTGCATCCTACCGTTTTTGTGGAGACCATTGATGGCCTGGTGCTTCTGTCTGGGCCTATTAACGGCCACACTCACCCTTGTACCTGACCATCGGGTCTCATGAGGACGCTATTCAGTTTTATTTTACCTCCGGCCTACATTTTCTCGTGGTTTTGGGCTTGGCTTGGCTCAGGAAATACGACTCACAGATCTATTGGTCCCAGAACTTCATCTCTTTTCTGAGCTGGCAATGGGTGGACCTCATCTGCCAAGTCTGCGCAGGCCAGGTGCTGGGTCCAACTGGGGTGTCCTTGCCTTCCGACCTCAAGGACTTTGAGGATGTTTTCAGCGAGCAGGACCAATTGCCCCCGCACCAACCATAAGACTACCCCATTGTTTTGATTCTGGATGCTCCATTCCCAGTGTGGCGTTTGTATTCAATGTTGGAACCTGAATTGGCTGCATCATGGGACTTTATGGACAAAAACCTTTTATCTGGCCCTCATCGTTGCCACTGTCCGCCCCAGTCCTGTTCGTGAAAAAGAAGACTGGAGACTTGTGGCTTTGTTGCAACTACCGCAAGTTAAATGCCATCCCAATGCGCACCCAGTATCCTCTGCTCCTTATTCCTGAACTCTTGGAACGGCTTTTAGAGGCTGCTGTGTTCACTAAATTGGACTTGCGAGGAGTTTATAATCTTGTTTGGATCGTCCCAAGGATGAATGGAAGACGGCGTTTGGCACTCATTCTGGACATTTTGAGCATACGGTCATGCCTTTTGGGCTGACCAATGCTCCTGCCACCTTCCAACATTTCATGAATGACATTTTTAGGGACCTCTTGGACAAGTTTGTTGTAATTTATTTAGATCATCTACTCTCCTTCCCGGGAGAACCACCAACAGCATCTCCCCCTGCTCCTGCAACATCTTCGGGAGTATCATCTGTATGCTAAACTAGAGAAATGCCAGTTTTTCCAATCCACTGTTGAGTTCCTGGGCATTGAATCCCTCCCGAGGGCATTGCCATGGAGTCGAGCAAGCTGGAGTCTTTGCGTAGTTGGCAAGCGCCTTGGTGAGGGAAGGATATCCAGTGGCTCCTCGGGTTCGCCAACTACTATTGGACCTTTATCCCCGGCTTTGCTGCCTGGACTCGGCTTCTGCAGAAAAAGGCCCCGTTTCGGGAGGTTACCCCCGAGCAGCAGGCATTCCAGGCCTTGAAAGAGGCCTTCATGAAGGAGCCTATCTTGAAGCATCCTGACCACCACTGTCTGTTTGGGGTAGAAGCAGATGCATCGGGTGTTGCTATTGCTGCGGTGTTGCTACAGGCTCGCACCGCAGGCGGTACCCTCTTCCCTTGCGCATATTTTTCACGGAAGCTCAACCCTTCCAAGTACAATTACACCATCTGGGAGAAGGTGGTACTGGCCATTAAGGTGACGTTTGAGATCTGGAGACATCTTCTGGAGAGGGCCTGGCATCAAATGGAAGTCCGGACAGACCATAAAAACTTGGACTTGGACTTACTACAGACCGCCCGGAAACTGAACCAACAGTAGATTCGGTGGTCCCTCTTCCTTGCCAGGTTCAATTTCTGCATTACCTACATCCTTAGTGGTCGCAACCAAAGGGTGGATGCGCTCTAGTGGAAACCAGAGTAGTCCCACATCAAAAACCTGCTTCTGCTCCTGACAGTGTTGCCTGTAGAGTCTTTCTCTGTGGTTTAGGAACCAGTGGATTTATGGGGTCAGATACGGGAAGCGCAGCGTCATGATGCCCACGTGAAGAATGGAAGGAAGGGGTAGGGCCCGCCTCTCCAAGGACGTTTTATGAGGAACACTTGCAGTACCAAGACAGGCTCTACGTGCTGGTGGGGCCGCTCTGGGGACTTATCTTGCCGCAGTGCCATGTTAATCCTGTGACGGGGCACTTTGGCCTCTTTAAGACACTGAATCTAGTTTCTCGCACTTTTGGTGGCCCCGATTGAGACACGATGTCCAGGCTTATGTCACATCTTGTGTTCACTGCTGACAGGCCAGGTCGGCAACCAGAGCCCCTTCAGGGCTGTTCCAGCCATTGCCAACACCAGAGAGAACCTAGGGTGCCATTTCCATGGACTTCTTGACAGAATTACCTCCGTCTTCCGGATTCATGACCGTGTTCGTGGTGGGCGACGTGCTGACGAAGATGGCACATTTCAATCCATGTTGGGGTTTACCAACGGCTCACGTCACCGCCCACATGTTTATCCAACATGCCTTCCGGCTGCACGGTCTACCTGATATGGTCGTTTGGGATAGAGATGCTCAATTTACTGCCCAGTTTTGGAAAGGGCTGATGACAGCCTTTGACGTGAAAATGTGCCTGTCATCGGCACATCATCCGGATACCGACGTTGGGTCTGAGAAAGTTATTGATATTCTGGAACAATACCTGCGCTGCTTCGTGAAAAAGCAACAAGATAATTGAGAGAGCAGAGTTCACGTTTAACAATTCGCAGCACACGCGCGACCCCTCCACACTCCCCCCAGTTTTGGCACGTGATGGCAAAAACGTTCCTCATCACTGCTGTAGGATATCTTGCTTGAGTCGGGGGCTGGACTAGAAGACCTCCAAGCTCCAAGTTGTTTTGAGAACCTGGCTTCTCCATTACTTTTGCTTGCCAGAAGGACGCAAAAGCTCATCACATGACCCTGGGAGACTGCAACCGTCATAAAGATGAGTCAGTTGCCAAGTGTCTGAATATAGATCACGTGACCGTGGGGATGATGCGATGGTCATTAAATATGAAAAACGGTCATAAGTCCATTTTTTCAATGGTGTTCTAACTTTGAACTGTTGTAACTCGAGAATCACCTGTACTTTCTGCAGCATCAAGCGGTGTATTCTCAATAAGAGGTGGAATTTTGTTCAGCGACTTCAGGCAGATCTGTCCTTGGAACATCGTGATGGTAGGCACAGAAAGCAAGTAGAACTGCTAGGCTGGCATAAACTTTGTATTCTACCGGAAAGGAGTTTTACAGACCAGTACTCAGGTTACAGTATCTAACAGGCTATAATTTCATGCACGTGATGCTAAGTTTTTGCTACAATACATACGCCAGCATAATACTGTATAGAATAAGATACACAAATGAGACAACTAAAATGGCAGGGAAAGTGCATGTCTTAACCTGGCACGAAGAATTTCCATGCATGGCCATTTCAATTGAACTGTAAACAAAAAATTTACCACAAGTGAATGGCAATGTAGCATACCTTGCTTGGATATGTCACGAGTAAATGCCCTTCCTGGGCAGACCCTAACTTCCAAACTGGTAACTCAGGGGTTAACTACCCTAGGCAAGCCCACCTCCCCTTCTTTTGTTCTCCCCTTACCTGTAGTTCCACCTCCAGGGTACTTAAGGCCTCCTCACGTAGACACCGGCCTTGTTCCTGAAGATACCTGTAAGAAAGCAGACAAGCATTAATAAAGATATCCTTGATGAACCAATCCATGTGTCTTCATAAGTTATTGGGCCCAAACGCGATCCAAGGTAACAAAATGGTAGCAGTCGATGGTTGGGCAACCCAATAACCAGAAGATATGCCAGAAAAGAATTGCAAGACAGAGGAGAGAAAAAAGCCACAAACAAGATCAGAAACAAAGAGGCTGGAAAAACAACAGCCCGCACTCGAAGACATGGCAGCAAAAACGACGTCGGAAGACGAAAGAGAAAATAGCCCCGAAATCTACTCATCGGACAATGAGCAGGGGCCGGATGACCTGAGCGGGGAAGAGCCCGAACGATTAGACATCAGCAGGCTCAGACGCGAAATGCTGAGCCTACTGGAAACCCCCGCCACAGATGAAGACCTCGTGGCCAGCATCAGCAACCTCATCCGAAGCCAGGACGAGGCCAGAAGGAGCCAGGGACACAAAGCGGGGCAGCCGGACACAAGCCCGGTAAGAAACCCCCCCTGAACAATTGCTACCTGAAAAGCCAGGGAGGCGCTGCCGCACCAATCCTGGAGTGGCGGCCATCTTTAAACATGTGGCCAAAAACGATGGCCGACCTCCAAAACGTTAAATTTGAATATGCAAAATGGCCAGCCAATGAGATGCCGAAACCCCAAAAACTACAATATGGGGGCGATTCCACGGACGAAAGTGAGGAATCACCCCCCGAAGACACCCCTACCGAGCGGCAGGTGGAAAAAGCGATAAAAACGCTCACCGCCGCCTTTGGGCCTAAAATGAGAATTCTAAAGGGGCCCCCCAAGATGCCCAAAAAACCCAAGGGGGAAGGGAGAAGACCCCCCAACTTCCTACCGAGGGACGCGGATGCCACTGGGGACCCACCGACGCCGCAGCGCCACCCGGCCGCGGTATGACACCCCACTCCCAAGCCACGCCTGCAGGAAAGGGCCGAATGGAGAGGATACTCACCGCCACCGTCAGGATCACCGCAGACGGGAACCAGGGGTCAGCCAGCAGAGAGAGCAGCCCTCCCGGACCACCGCTGGACATCTGGAGCCGGAGCAGAGGCCTACCCATCCTGGAGAAGCGGCCTCACCGGAGCAGTGACGAGAGGATCCTTCCTCGACAAAGCCACGACAGGAATGGACTCCGCGTATGAGCAGAAGATCCTGTGGACCAAGAAAGAAAAAAAAATGCAAGGAGGGATTTTTAAATTACCTACCAGCGTTCCTGAGCCATTCTGCTGCTATCAGCACGTCAAACACCATGGACAGCAACAGCCAGCAGTGAGTAACACACAAAATAACACAGGGAACTTACCAAATGGGTTCCCTACACTAAAAATGGAGGGATCAAACCTAATGGAGTGGTATCAACAATTCCAAGTCATCCTCTTAAAGGAAAATATGATGTTTTTCATCACTGATCCACTAGATAGACCCTGGACTTTTGAAATGGACTGCATGCACCACAAAGCGTTTTATCTGCTGATTTCCAGCATATCACCCACCATCTATTATAGTATTGAAAATGACTTAACTGTATTTGATATTGTTCAAAAAATGTTTGGTTACTTTTATAGTGACAGTGTAGCCACCACCACAAAAATCTCCAAAGACTTCTACTCAGCCAGAATCAAACCTAGGGTGTCAATGGGGGAACATTTGACGGAATGAAATGCAGCTAGGGCAGAACTACAACTGAGGGGGGAAATTGTCTCCGAACAAACAATGAAAAGCATTATACTTAACTCACTAGACCCTTCCTGGCAAACATTCCTCACACATCTAAACATCCTCAGCCTAGGGCACATGACAGTAGATAGCCTCTCCAACCTCCTGATTGCAGAAGACAATCACAGAAAAGGCCAACAAATAACTCACAGAGAACACAGACAGACACCGAGGGTAGCCTTTACAGACAACTCTTCAGATTCCACAGAATGTTACAACTGTGGATTAAGGAGACACTACAGACGAGACTGCACCAAGGGCAACAGAGATCGAAGTAAACACAAACAATGCAGTAGACACCCAGAAAGGCGCCACCACGACAACAGAATAAAGCGCAGAGACTCACCTAGGCCCTGGGAGAGAAAGGGGAACAGGGACAGTTCAAGGGATAGCCGGGACGGGTCGTTGTGCAGGGTAGGGGGGCCCACACACGAAACCCCACAAGACAGCAAACCAGGCGGAGAGGGATCCTGGTGGCTCATCGACTCCGGAGCCACCAACCACACCACATGCGACAGGGAGCTCCTCTCTTCCTTCACAAAGGAAGACTACCTAATTAAAGTAGCAAACCAAAGTGATGTAAGGGTAACAGGGAAAGGCAACGTAGTACTCCCCAACATAGGCAGAATAGAGAGGGTATTACTAGTACCTGAGATACCCCACAACATACTTGCCTCCCTGAAACTCAGCAAGGAAGCAGGGATAGAGATCAGCATCAAGGAGGGAGGAATCACCATGGCCAGGGATAATAAAACCACTGGGAAAATCACAGTCAGAGGGGGGCTGCCTTATTTTCACGCAACCAAAGCTGACTCACATAACGAAGACACCGACACGGGAGGTGAAACAAAAGGGGGCAAACCCAAGGGCAATGAGAAACAAGAAAGAGAGGATGCACACCCTCACAAGGGAGGCACACAAGGCACAGGGAAGATCAATTTAGGGAAGCCCCTCCACGATGAGTTCGTACATCTGCTCCACCGCAGACTAGGGCATGCCAGCTTCCCAGTTATCCAAAAGGTTGCCAGTTGTACTGAGGAATCCAAAATAAAGAACTGTGAAACTTACTTGGACTGCTCTGCAGGTAATTGCTCTAAGCTCAAGGTGGCCCCCAGGTCCAAAAAGGCCACACGCTCTACACATTTGAAATGGTACACATAGACCTCGTAGGCCCCCTGAAGCCGTCCATAAAGTATAGCAAGAGGTTCCTCCTAACCATAGTGGACGATTACAGTCGTTACAGCTTCGTATATACACTAAGACACAAAAACGAGACTTAGCAGAAATTCAAAGAATTCTATAAACTGGTAGAAATACAACACGACACAAAAATAAAGAAAATAATGACAGATAGAGGATCAGAATTCCTATCTGGAGACTTCTCACATTGGTTGAAGTCAAAGGGTGTTCTGCATTTTACATCTTCGCCTTTCTCAGCTTTTCAGAATCGGGGGGCAGAACGAAAAAATTCCACCCTGCAGACAATGATGAGATGCGTCCTCGAGGACGCTGGACTAGACCAACACTACTGGACCGAAGCCCTAGTCTACTCTAACTACACCATCAACAGGCTCTGGTCCACTGTACTAGACAAGACACCTTATGAAGTCACGTACAACAAAAAACCACAGATATCTCACCTGCACATTTTTGGGGTCACTGCAGACGTACACATACCAAAATAACTACGCAGAAAGGGAGACAAGGTATCTAAACGACTCAGATTCATGGGCTATGAGCCAAGCACAAAGGGATTCAGGTTCATAGATAGTAATAATAGATTCATCATCTCCAGAACTACCACATTCCACGAACAGGCAAACTGGTCAAGAATATACCTGAATGAACTACAACACCAGATAGAAGCCAATCACAACAAGCAAGGCAAAAGTGATCACCCCGACACAGACTACACACACACAAGGGAAGAGAAATCAGAACAACAGGGAGGCAAAAACACAACACAGAAGTCAAGCCAAAATAAACAGAAGGTAGACTCACTCACCAACAGAGAAGCGAGGTACATGCACGACATGGAGACCCTACCAGGTAGGCCAGTCAGGGCCAATAGAAACCAAATGCCCAAGAGACTCAATGACTACGTCATGCACCCAGCCCCATCACCCCCGAAACATACGATGACGCCGACTGGGCCGGTGACACAAAGAGCAGGAAAAGTACCTCAGGGTACATCTTCTTCCTGAATGACTGTCCTGTATACTGGTACACCGGTAAGCAGAATCTCGTGGCCACATCCACCACTGAGGCTGAATACATATGCTTATCCACGGCCATAACCAGCCTCATATGGTTCGACGAGCTACTCACCAATATCTGGGCAGAACCCACACACCCCATTCACATATTTGAGGATAACAAGGCAGCCATAGAAATATCCACCTCAGATGCTATAGGTCATAGGTCTAGGCATATAGACATCAAACATAAACACGTGAGACAATTCCATAAGTCAGGATTCATCACCATCATACACTGTGACACAGAACACCAGACAGCAGACATACTCACAAAGCCTCTACAACACAAGCAACATTCATACCTTACATCTAGGCTTTGTGTCACACCCGTAAACCCACATCAATCAGGGCCAATCAACCCCAGGGGTGGGCATTTAGAGGGGGATTTGTCACGAGTAAATGCCCTCCCTGGGCAGACCCTAACTTCCAAACTGGTAACTCAGGGGTTAACTACCCTAGGCAAGCCCACCTCCCCTTCTTTTGTTCTCCCCTTACCTGTAGCTCCACCTCCAGGGTACTTAAGGCCTCCTCACGTAGACACCGGCCTTGTTCCTGAAGATACCTGTAAGAAAGCAGACAACCATTAATAAAGATATCCTTGATGAACCAATCCATGTGTCTTCATAAGTTATTGGGCCCAAACTCGATCCAAGGTAACAGGATATTGTGCTCTCAGGAATCTTGTTAATTGGTACATTTTCAATTGAAAAGGAAAAGTTGATTTACGTTTACTAAGAATTGAGAATATAAGAGGACCATGAAAGTTCATTCTTCTGCTTTACTCACAATAGTTTCTCAGAAACTCAAAATTGTCTCCACTCTTCTTTGTTCCTCAGGATCACCATCTAAATGGGAAAGAAATTCCTATTTAATTGCTCGGTCTGATGGTCCACCAGACTGACCATCTCTATTAGGAATCATAAACCCATCTGTTGAAATAGCGCCCCCCCAAAATGTTATTGGCACATGCTCACTATAAATCGCTTCTAGCTAGCTAGGGCAATTCTGAGGCCAATTCATACCTTTTTTTCTTCCCCACTTCCTAATTAAAAGCAATTTGGGGGATTATTTATTATATATTCAAGGAGCAATGATGATGTTTTTCAATAAATGTCTTAAACAAAATAACTAACCTGGATCCTTTCTTGGAATATGCTGTCAGAGTAAATGCCTAACTGTGCCTATACCTTCAAACCCAGCCCCTTATGGGTTAATACAGTATGTACACCCCCACCTGACCCCTGGCCACTTCTTACCTTCTGGCCACTCCTCCCTTGTATATAAACACTCTCCACGTGCTTGTCCAGCAGTTCCAGATGTTCACCTAGAAGAGAGGAGATCAGAGGTCAGTGACCTATGATGCCTAGGGCCTAGGAAGCTTCCAGGCCTGCAATAAACACTGATTAAAGAAACAGCTTGTCTCGTGAGTAATTGGGCTAAATCCATCGCATAACAAATGGTAGCCGAGGATGGTTTGCCCATAACTCACTGGTGATGCCCCAACCAAGCAACCTACCCAAGGAAACAGATAGAGTACAAACGAGGGCACTCACCAAGAAGATGGCTGAGCTTCAAGCGTCCAAGGATCCTACAGCAGAGGAGAATCCAGCAGACATCGAGCTGTACTCCAGCGAAGGCTCCTACTCTGATGAGGAGAGGTCACCAGAGAAAGGTACCAACCTAGGAAGAAAAACAGCACAAAGAGTAAATAAATTCAAGCTATCCATCCTGAAGCTGATGGAAACAAATGACAACGAGAGAAGCCTCATCGCGAACCTGCAAAGCCTCTTCGAGCAGCAAGGCGCAGCAATCGAGGCCCCAGAGACAACAAACGAGGAGGTGGCACGAGGAAGAGGTAGGCCAGCCCAGCCAGATGACCACGAGGTGGCCGAATCCTCTTTCGCGCACTTTCACCGGTGGCCATCTTGGAATGACCATCAGCCAATGGGGAGCCAGGATTCAAACTCTCTGGCACGAAAAGGCCCTGATCCAGAAAAAGGCCGGGAACAACCAGAGAGCAACCCAAAAAGAAAAACAAACGCAGAAGAGAGATCGCCTACCGATCTCGAGATCCAAAACGCCATCAAAACGCTGACCGCGGCTTTTGGCTCCGCTTTCGAGCCCCCCGCGGCAGCCAGAAAACAAAAGAAAAAATCCTGCACCCAAGAGAGCACCAGAGCCAGCCTCGATGAGCTGGCTGACCCTCAACCACCCGAGGAAGCCACCCACACCGAACGCGAACGCCGAGACTGGTTCGCCTGCAAAAATTACAAACCGCAGGATTCGAACCCAGGACCCGCCGCACCAACGACGCGAGGACGAGGGGCAAGGAGAAGGACCGACTACTCACCTCCTCCACGATCTCCGCCTGGCTTCTCCACCCGACCAAGGACCCAGGACCATGGGCAGAGGACCGGACCCGCCGCCATCGCCGCCACAGCCGCCGCGCCGCCGGAGACAAGGAATTCTTGACTTACGACCGCCGCGCCGCCGATCGCCGACCGTCCTCCACCTACGACCGCTTCGCCTCCTCACCTTGTTCCCTTCTTTTCCGGAGATCCAGCCGTCCAGCAGTGGTATCTGCCGCCCAGAGGGAGCACCGGACTCTCCAGGGGTGAGTCCAGCCCTCCACCGGTAGGCCTAGGCCTAGGCCCAGGAGCAGCAGCAGCAGGAACCTTCCTCCATGGCTTCCAGCGCGAAATGGCCTTCGCGCATGCTCAGTCGCAGCCTGCAGCAAGAGAAAGAAGAAACATAGAGATAGGTCAGTACAGACTCGCAACAGACGTTCCAAAGCCATATTGCGAGTTCAGTCATGACCTGGACCATGGACAGCAATCCACTGTAAGTAATAACAGTGGACATGTGGGGACTGCTTGTACAAATATGCCAAAGCTACAGTTAGATGGGGGTAATATTATAGATTGGAGCCAGCATCTACAGATTGCCTTTATGAGGGAAAATGCCTTATTTTAAATTCAGAGACCACCTCAAAAACCTTGGTCTCTGGAGATTGATAACCTACACCACAAGGCATTCTGCATCATGATAGCCACCATTCCCCCCACAATGTACCCTAGCATTAATGATAACCTCACAGTGTCTGAAATTTTACAAATGTTATATGGTATGTTTTACAGCCAGTGCAGGGCTACCACCACAAAGATATCTAGAGAGTTCCATTCTGCCAGGCACAGACAAGGGGTACCCATGAGTGAGCATATACTCAAATTAAACGCAGCCAGGGCAGAACTCATGCAAAGGGGGGAAATTATCACCGAAGAGAGCATGAAGAGCATCATAATAAATTCATTAGACAGCAGCTGGAACCACTTCGTGCTACAACTAGACAGCCTTTACCTACCTCACCTCACGCTAGGCGCACTAACCAACAAACTCATAGCCGAAGACAACCTAAGAAGGGACAGACACACTGTCAGAGGGGAACATAGACCAATCAGAAAAGTAGAGTTCCAAGACAGAGCAGGGAACGCCCAGGGTGCTACTCCTGCGGGTCCAAGAACCACATAAAAAGGGATTGCCCCAGGAGCAGCAGGGATAGGAGGCGCACTGAACACAGAGGGGGGCGATCACCCGAGCGCAGGTACTCAAGGGAGAGAGGGAGAGGGTGGTCCCCCAACCCTAGAAAGCAACACGGACGGAGGGACAGCTCTAGGGACGGTAGCCCGGGCCCCACATACGGATTTAGACCTGGCCACTCCAACTCCATGCACGAGATGGACCAAAACACATGGCTCCTAGATTCAGGAGCCTCACATCACACTACACACAACTCAACACTCGTAGAACCACTAAGCAAGACCAATCTCGAACTCAAGGTGGCCAATCAGAACAGGGTTCAAGCACAGGGAAAGGGAGACACTCACATACCACACATAGGGAAAATAGAGGGGGTATTATACGTACCCGAAATACCCCTTAACGTACTAGCTGTCAACAGACAAACCCAAGACACAGACCTAGAGGTAACGTTCAAGAACGGGAAAGCTCATATAATCAAACAAGGGAAAGAAATAGGGAGCGTACACAACCAAGGGGGGCTATCATACTTTACACCAAACGCAAGGGAGGAAGGAAACATGTACGCAAACATCAACCCAGGGGAAGAAGGAGACACAAGAGTTGAGGGGGAACAACAGGAAATAAAGCAAGGCAAGCAAGGTGTAAACAGCTCTGTATCATTGGGAAAACCCTTGCATGATAATTGCACCCACCTCCTTCACAGGAGGCTGGGGCACATCAGTTTCCCTATTGTTAAGAAAATGTCTGAGTGTACTGAAGGACTTAAAGTAAAGAAATGTGATAATTATTTGGAGTGTTCCATATGTATGCGGTCAAAGGTTAAGGTCAAGGCCATACCCCGAAAATCCAAACGAATCACAGAATACCCATTTCAATTGGTACACATGGACTTAGTAGGGCCTTTCAAACCATCTATCAAACATAGAAAGAGATTCTTTCTCACCATTGTCGATGATTTCACAAGGTATGGGTATGTCTATTCCCTCAAACGCAAAAATGAAACATTCCAGAGGTTTAAGGAGTTTCACAGAAAAATAGAACTACAACACAACATGAAAATAAGACAAATTATGACAGACAGAGGTTCAGAGTTTATGGCCAGAGAATTCACTGGTTGGTTGAGGGGGCAGGGCATCACACACTACAAATCTTCACCATTCTCGCCATTCCAGAATCCGGTGGCAGAGAGAAGGAATGGGGTGCTACAGACAATGATGAGGTGCGCACTAGAGGATGCAGGGATGGGGCAACATTTTTGGTCAGAAGCACTGCACTACTCCAATTACACCCTAAATAGACTGTGGTCAAGCTCCATCAACATGACCCCATACGAAATGCTCTATAAAAGAAAACCCAATATATCCCACTTGCACATATTTGGCGCACCAGCTGATGTACACATACCCAGGCAGCTGAGGAGAAAGGGGGAGAAAATATCAAAAAGACTGAGGATTGTGGGCTACGAGCCGGGCACTAAGGGCTACAGATTCATTGATAACAACAACAGATTCGTAGTGTCTCGATCTGCCAACTTCCACGAACACTTGAACTGGTCAAGGGTCCACTCCAACGAGACACTCACCCACAGGAACGCACCCAAAAACAACCAAGAGGGGGAAAGAATAGAGACACCCAAAGCCAGCCTCGACAAAATAAACACAAAGGGGTGGAAAGAGGGGCACCCATCTCTAAAGCTGGACCGCCTCTCGAACAAAGAGGCAGACCACATGCAAGAGACCGAACCACCCCCCAGCAGGCCAATCAGAGAGAGCAGAAACAAGCCACCCAAAAGATTAGAGGACTACGTCCTAACCATCCACGATAACCTCACCACACCCAACTCATATGAGGACATCCTTAAGCTCCCCAAGGAAGAAAAGGAAAGATGGGTATCCGCCATGGACAAGGAAATGGAGAGCCTGAAAGAACTAAAGGTATACACACCCACTCAGGCCCCTGAGGACAAAAAAACAATAGGTACCAAATGGGTGTTCAGGGTCAAGACTTTAGAAAACAACAAGAACCTATACAAGGCGAGACTGGTCGCCCAAGGCTTCGCTCAGAGGTACCCTGAAGACTACACAGACACGTACTCGCCCACCGTCAGGGCTGAAAGTGTCAAATGCGCACTGGCGGTGGCCACCATCCTGGGGCTTGATGTCTTCCAGTTCGATGTACAGACTGCCTACTTACACGCAGAACTGGATAAAGAGATCTATGTTAAGGCCCCACCAGGGTATGACCAAGGTGAGAGCAAAACCTGGCTGCTCAACAAAAGCCTGTATGGGCTCAAGCAATCAGGCAAAAGGTGGTATGACTGCCTAGCCAAAGCCCTGAAATCCATGGGTTTTGAGGCCACCTCAGCAGACAAGTGCCTATTTACAAGGAGAGAAGGTAACCTGTTCGAAGGGGTGCTCGTCTACGTGGATGACATCCTATACGTTGGCAAGCACAAGAGCAGATGCGATAGATTTGCCACAGAACTGGGCAAACACTTCTCATTAAAGTCATTTGGCAGAATCGACAAATACTTAGGGGTGCACGTGACAAAGAACAGCAAGGGGTTCAGACTCTCCCAAAAGGACAAAATCACTGAACTGCTGTCCAAGTGCAACATGACAGAGGCAAAGCCCAGCGAGACACCAATGCAGCCAGAATTCCTGAAAAGCATGTACGAGGAATCGGAATCCTTCACCGACAATAGATTGTACAGATCTACCATCGGGTCGCTGCTATACATCGCTAACTGGACCAGGGCCGACATCGCCCTAGCCGTCAACCTCCTATCCAGACACGTAACCAACCCCAAGGTGTCCCATTGGAATGCCATCAAAAGACTGCTCAGGTACCTAAAATTCAGCATGGATGCACAACTCTGTTTGGAACCAGAAATAACAGATAAGCCGAAATTATCATGCTACGCTGATGCAGACTGGGCAGGAGACATCAAGAGCAGGAAAAGCACCTCCGGCTATGTGATGCTACTCAACAACTCCCCCATTCACTGGTACACTGGAAAGCAAAGACTCGTTGCCACCTCGACCACCGAAGCCGAATTCGTCTGCCTATCCAAGGCCGCGAACAATTTAGTGTGGTTCGATGATCTACTCAACGCCATATGGACTGAACCCTTGTACCCCATAATCATACACGAGGACAACAAGGCCGCAATAGAAATTTCAAAGGCTGATGCCATTGGGCAAAGGTCTAGGCACATAGATATCAAATGCAAACATGTCAGACAGTTTTCAGAGATAGGGTTCATTGAGGCAGTGCACTGCGACACTGAGGAACAGACCGCAGATATTCTTACAAAACCCTTACCCGCCAAACAACATGCCTACCTAATGTCAAAAATATGCGTTTGTGTATGACCTGTATATGTATATATATGTATAAATGTATGATTATGTATACCTATGTAAACGAAGCATACCTGTACCCAGTTAGACATTTAGAGGGGGTTTTGTCAGAGTAAATGCCTAACTGTGCCTATACCTTCAAACCCAGCCCCTTATGGGTTAATACAGTATGTACACCCCCACCTGACCCCTGGCCACTCCTTACCTTCTGGCCACTCCTCCCTTGTATATAAACACTCTCCAGGTGCTTGTCCAGCAGTTCCAGATGTTCACCTAGAAGAGAGGAGATCAGAGGTCAGTGACCTATGATGCCTAGGGCCTAGGAAGCTTCCAGGCCTGCAATAAACACTGATTAAAGAAACAGCTTGTCTCGTGAGTAATTGGGCTTAATCCATCGCATAACATATGCATTTACAGTACTTATGAAAGAAAGGTTCTATATTGACCATATAATCACAGACTGGAAGGTCAAATCCTGAAGAGACATTTATCAGAGGCCATTAATGTCATCTAGAAGCTGAATTTAACAGAATAACAGAGTTGGAAGGGACCTTGGAGGTCTTCTAGCCCAACTCCCTGGTCAAGCAGGAGACCATGGACCATTTCAGACAAATGGCTGTCCAATCTCTTCTTTAAAACCTCACTGATAGAACAGCCATCCATTCTGCAGAAAACCTGTTCCAGTGGTTAATTGTTCTTCCGATCGGGAAATTTCTCCTTCATTCTAGGTTGATCCTCTCCTTCATCACTTTCCACCTGTTACAGCCACTTCTCTGTGACAGCCCCTCCGATGTTGGAAGACTGCTATCATGTCACCCATAGACTTTATCTTTCTTAGACATAGCCAGTTCCTGCAACCCTTCATCATATGTTTTAGTCTCCAGCCCCCTAATCATCTTGATTGTTCTTCTCTGCACCCTTTCTAGAGACTCAGCATCTTTGTTGTATTGGGCTGGCCAAAACTGGAGATAATATTCCAAAATATGCTCTTATTAAAGCAATGTGGTATGTATCTTCTTTCATTTCCTGATCTCTACACCACCACCACCACCACCACTACCACCACCACTAAGGCATTAAAACGTGGCTGTTTTCCCTCCCCTTGGGGCAGGATGTTTTTCAGTGGACGTAGTTTTTCATCTGAACGTGTAAGCTTCCTCTGGTGTGATGCGTTTTTTTGGTTGTTGATGATGCCGATAATATTGCTTACTACCCAAAGTCATATGTCACATGGGTGGCTAGATACATTGAAATAAATAAAATTGTCTTGATTATCTAGTGATAACTTCCAAGTTATTCGCATTTTTCAAGTTTCCCATATCTCAGCTGCCACTCAAGCACTCCTCTAGGCCATGGACCACAGTAACCGACCTAGTCAAATATTCTATACGAAAGATGTGTTGTCCAAATGAAATAGAAGAATGCAAGAATGAATCCTCCTGGGAATGCATCAATACAGAAGAGATATTAGATTTTTAAGAGACACCAATTATTTTAATCAGTGCAATCTGCTGTTCCTATTGCCAAAACTGCTCCAGCACTGTTTGCACCTGGCAAAAGACCCCTGCGCAAAACAGGTGAGAGCAAATCAGCTGAGAGATGGGAGACCAATCTAATCAATTTGTGGTAATTAACCTATGCTAAAGCTGACAGAGGCTGTTTTTTTTATTTTTGCAGGCAACGGTCTACTCATTTCTTTTCTTTTAACATGCATCAGCTGTAGGGCGGCCCTTTGAAGCCCCGCGGCAAGATTTTAAACCTTTTTTTTCCCTTTAGACATCAGCTGGGACTCAGGAGGCAGCAATAGATTGGCAGTGGGCAGGGTAAGCGACCGGCGACCTCCTGGGAACGGTTTGGGGGCGTGGCCAGCCAATCTCATTACCGCTTCTTCGAACTATTAAATATTTTTATTACCAGTTCTTGCGATCTGCTGCGAACCGGGAGCAACCCACCACTGCCATGGATTGGGACCCCCTAACAGGTGAGCAAGAGATTCTAGGTTGTACTGGCCCAAAGGATCAAGGAAGGTCAAATCGCCCAAGAGGCCAGCAAAGAAGCAGGTTGGGTTCCAGGTCTCCATTAGGAGAAGAATGAGGAGAGACATAAGAGCAGTCTTCTGATACTTGCAGGAAAGCCTCAGGGAAGGAGGTGTTGATTCTTCGTAGTAGCTGAAGGAAGGACATGAAGCAGCAGGTGGAAGCTAATCAGAGAGAAATCCAACCCTGGAAATAAGGAGGAATTTTCTTCCGTGGAGTAAGACTCCCTTCCGCTGTAGAATTCTATGCTTTTCTCTGTGCTTTCTGCCACAATGATTGTGCTTCTCTGTTGTTCATGAACAGACAACTTCCCACATGAAGCAGAGGCCAAAGGCCACCAAGAAAGTCAGTGACCGGCCATTCCTAGTCCAAGATCAGCTGCCTTCCTTGAGTAGGTTTCTAATGTGGCCATTGTTTACTTGGTTGCTAATGAGGTTGTTAGTTTGCCCGAAAAACCACTAGCCTACAGTTGCCTAATTTTCTGTCATGCAGTAAATATTTAATTTGGCCATGGCTGTCAGAAGGCTTTTCAGAGTAAGTGTGGCTATCAGCAGCCAAGAAATTGGCGGTAAAGTCATGCTTCTGAACTCTTCTGAGTGGCTCACATCTATTTTTCTTCTCTTCACAGAACATCTGGAAAAGATGCTCAGTGGTTTCCTGTTGCATTACGGGAGACGTTGAGGACTTTCCTGTGCCTCCTGACAGGTACCACAGCCTTCTCCTTAAATCCTGGGCATGTTGAAGCACCATTGATGGACTGTAAGAGAATCTGTAAGAGCCTCTCCCCAAGATGGCTTCCTGTCCCAAAGGGCTTGTGTGGGCAAAAGATGAGCAGGCTGACTGGCCGGTCTTAGAAAGGGGCGGCTAAGGTAAATGTTCTTTGACATGTCACCTTCTTTTTTTGCTCAGGTCTGACCAGGCACAGGAACATGGTGAGCAGCACGGCTGCTCCTCTCATGGAGACACATTTTCATCTAGAGGGGCAAGGACAATTTTGGAATATGGCCAGTGGGGATCCATGCCTCAAAACTGGATGAGGGAACCTGATCAGCCTAACAAATTCAAGAAGAGCCCGTTGGATTCATGGGGATATGTTGCAGAGAACTCTGATTTATACATTCAAACGAACCATTATTACTTTCAGGTTTTGATAGGTGTTTGTGTCACCATCAGGAGCCCCAGGAAGGAAGATGTGATGCCTGTTCACAATTAATGGAGGTATCTGGTCTCTCCTACCTCCACAGAGGGCGCGCTTCTGCACAATTATGGAGAACTCCACTGAATCGGTAAGGCCTGAACATCTCCTCACCATGCTAATGGCCCTGTCTCTGTGGATTTGTTAATATCCCTATAAAAAGAATATTTGCACTGCTATTTTAGGATCCATTGGAGGAATCCCTTCCAGCAGAAAGCCGGGACAGCCTCCCAGGAGAGAGAGAGAGGTGGAGATTCCCTATCTATGCAGGTAGGTAACACGTTGAAGGGAGAAGGTCCCGCTGGTTCACAAGGGGCTTTGGTGGAAAAGATGGACAGGGTGAGTGACTCATCTTGGAAAGGGGAAGCTGAGCAAGCTTGATTCCTTAAACTTCTCACCTTCTACCTCTGGACAAGACTCTAACGGGAGAAGACCAGGACACAGAAGAAGAGCTCTCTCCCAACGGGGAGAAAACACCTTCCTCAGAGATAAGATTTTGGCAATGGGGCCGAAGGAGGCTATGCCATAAATCCTGATGGTGGAGGGAAGAAGTTGTGTAATATTTCACCTTAACCTTAAGGCTTCCAAAGGTCCTCTTGCTGTCGGCACATAGGGGTTGTAGGCACCCTATGCTTTAGCCATCTTATTGAGGTGCAGAGACCTTTGGATTTAGCCTCCATACTGTCATTTGCAGGACTCCATGACAGTCCTGGTGGGCTCCAGAATCAGCAGCCTGGAGGATGTGGACTTCCTATCTGACCTTCCGGTTGAGGAGTCTGAGGGAAGCTGGGAGGATGCTGCAGCGGTTTCTGATGCTAGCGATTCCTCCAGTCCATGGGTAAGAAAGACAAAGTGTTTTCTGATGGGGGGGGGATGGAGGTCCTCTATTCACTTCTCCTAAACTGAGTGAACTGTGGTGGAGGACTCTGGGAAGTGGAGCTAGGTGACACCTGGCCCTTGGGACAACATACGTAGGCTAACTATATGCACCCACGTGCATATAGTTTGGTGCCATTGGTTCCTTTGCCAAAAATCAACAGGGAGGGTACATGGCAGTGTACCAAATGAATGTGACCCACCCTGATTAGGCCTTTCCTTTTTGTGTGTCATCCTTTCCAGCACTTCATGCAGGGCTTTAACAGGCAAAGAGTAGAGAGCCTGCTTTTCTGCAGTAGAGCTGGGCTGGAAGTGAGGATTGCTTTTTAAATCCAGAGATTATGCAGCAGGAGAAGCATTGTTTTGATCAGGGATCCCTGTTAGGATATGGGGTGAGCCTAACAGGTTGTCCAGGCAATATATGTGTTCTGTGACTTTAACATGAATATGTATAATATGACTTTAAATTTTACTGCTGTATCATTGTAATGCTGAGTCATGCTGTAATTAGATAATCACAACTTGTAAACATATTTAAGAAGGGAACTGTAATGTAGTCAGTTGATGACATGCTACCATTGTGGGTAGATTTGCTACCATTGTGCTATCATCGTTGATGGATCTGCTACCATCGTGGTTTGTTACCAGAGTGAACTTGTTATTCTAACCAACTACTGTTTGTATTGTAAGAAGATTTTTGTACCACTTGACTGATTTAACTGGCAAAGTCTTGGATCGTTGAAAAACTATGGGATTGTTTTTTCACTATAAGGTAAACTTTTGATAAATCAGTTTGCACGTATCTTATTCATTGCTCTCAGAAACGTTTTCTCTGTGTTCTATACTCTGCTGGTTGGTAACACGACAATATCCTTAACAATCCCCATTCAATAGGCCCTCTTTTAGGAATGCTGAGTTTCTTTTGCCCCGATGCCTAAAGAGGAACCATTGTCATTCACGGGATTCTCCCAAAGAAGCGGAAGTCACCCTAGAAGGTCTCAGCAGCCTGAAAGAGGACTCCCTGGACTCCACTCTCTAATTCAAAGAGGTATCTGTTTCAGATTCTTCATGGATCACCGCATTGTCATGTCGAAAAGTCTTGTGCAGTTCAATGACGCAGTGAGCCATGCTCTGCAGGGTTACTCAAGGCAGACAGTTCATAGTGGAGGGTCCTAACACAAGGTGACCCAGTGGAGAAGCAGGTGGCAACCCTCTCCAGTATCCTTACTAAGAAAACCCAATGAAAGGTATCAAAAGGATACAAGCCATGATGCCAGAAAACGACGGTCTCAGATTGGAAGGTGCCTAATCCGCTAACTGGGAAGACCAGAGGGGAATTATAAGAAACTCCAGAAAGAGCCGAATTCTGCAATTATCTGAGCACAGGTAGGGCAGGGAGAAGGCGGGAGCAGTGAAGTTCAGTCCGATTACTTGTGAGACGTAAATCTCGCCCTTCTTGATGGGCTGCACCAGAAGTTGGCTATTTAGCACAACAGACAGACGGGGCAGATGCTGTGAACGTGCTCATGAGCAGGGGGTGGACTAGAAGACCTCCACGGTCCCCTCCAACTCTGTTATTCTGTCTGCCTATAGGACGGCTTCAGCAAGGGAGCTATGGAGATGGAGGGCAGAATCACCCCCACCTACAAAGCCCTGCACGGAGCTTCTTTTCCCTGGATGGGGATGGATGGATGTCTTTTTGTTGTTTTTCTTCTTGTTATTGTTGCTGCTGATCTTGTTCTTGTTCTGAGATTTTTTCAATTTGTTATCATTTGATCTATATTGTTAATGCTAAAAGATAAAAGCAACACTTAAATAAAGTTGTTCATTGGCCACAATTATTTTCCTTTAGCTATCAATATAGCATTCAGTGGGTAGAATGATAAATACTTGTATAACATCGTATACAGTAAAACTACCAAAACACTTTATATACACTAATTTATATTTAGGCCTATTGTCATTTCACTTTTCTTAGGGACAGGTTGAACTTTAGAACCTATAACTCTCAATGACGGAGAGCAGCTACTATATTAGATAATTAGATAAATGGCAAAAACGTTGGGATAGGAATTGCAAACTGACAATGGCTACTGCATATAAGGAAAACCTTTATAAAATGTTTTATAGGTGGCAATTGCCACCGGCAAGGCTAGCAAAAATGTTCAACACCATGTCCGCCAAATGTTGGAAATGCAATCAGACTCTAGGTACTTATTATCATATGTGGTGGACAGGTAGGAAAGGAAGAAAATATTGGATGAAAATACATATATGGTTGGAAAAGATGACTAAGCAGCATATTGATTTAAAACAATATTTTTGTTAGATATAATACCCAAAAGCTATGACATATTGGAAAAATGAGAACACCCCATCTGATGAAAATATAATTTAGAAAATACTGGATTGTGCAGAGATGGATAGATTGACATTGAAAATAAAAGATAAAGGAGATTCAGAGTATTATTTCATGTGAAATAGGTTTTTCTCAATGGTTAGAGATGAGAGGTTGACATTAGATGAAGAAAGAACATTACTATATTCAAGTAAAATATGAATGTGGTTTATAGCTATAAGTATGCTAATATCAATAGATAACCTGGCATGAAGAATATCCATGCATGGCGATTTCAATTAAACTGTAAACAAAATTTCTACTGCAAATGAATGGCAATGTAGGATATTTTGCTTCAATCTTGTCCTCTCAGGAACCTTATTAATTGGTAGTACATTTTCAATTGAAAATGGTTGCTTCAAGTTTACTAAGAATTGAGAACATAAGAGGACCACAAAAGTTCACTCTTTTGCATTACTCACAATTGTTTCCCAGAAACTCAGGAATATAATTTGTTTTTCTTTGGGTGTAGGCTATGCACCGAGCTGAAATTTTTTTTTCCTTAGGCTCTCCGGCACTTGAGAAATCATTAAATAATGATCCGAAGATGTGAAAAACTGAACTCAGTACCCTCTGAATGAAAATATGCTCTGCCACTTCTTTTCTTAAATGGAGCCTGCAGAACTTCTGAAGGCAAATCATTCCACTGGTAAATAGTCCTAGCTGTTAGGAAGTTTCTCCTTAGTTCTAGGTTCCCCCCCTCCTTGATTAGTTTCCATCCATTGTTCCTTGTCTTGAAGGGCTGCCACAGAGAAGAGGGTGTTGATCCTCCAAAGCAGCTGAGGGAAGGACACGGAGCAGCGGATGGAAGCTCATCAAAGAGAGATCCAACCCTGGAAATAAGGAGGAATTTCCTCACACTGACAACCGTTAAGCAGTGGAACAGTTTGTTTCCAAGACTTCTTTGTGCTCCATTGTTGAGATTTTCAAGAAAAAATTGGGCAATCATTTATCTGAGATGGCAGGAGGAGCCCTTCCTTGGGCAGGGACTTAGACTAAAAGTCGCTTCCTCCCTAGGGTGCCATGATTCCCTCTGTGCTTTGTGCCACAATGATGGTGCTTCTACGTTGTTCGTGAACAGACCACTTCCCACATGAAACCCAGAGGCCAAAGGCTCCCGAGGGAGTCAGCCATCAGCCACTCCTAGACCCAGCTGAGCTGCCATTCTGATGTAGGTATAAAAAATGGCTATTGTTTAACTGTTGCCGAGGGAACGAATTGCCCTGAAAAACCACCAGCCACTGCACAGCTGCTCATTCTCCCTTCGTGCAGTGATCGTACAAGCACTTCGTTGGTCATGGCTGTGAGAAGGTTTTTGAGGGTAAGTGTGGCCATCTCAGCTGCCAGGAAACTGGTAGCGGGGGAGAAAGTCAACTCAGTTCTGACTGACAGCTGTCTATTTCTCTTCTCTTTACAGAACATCTGGAAAAGGTGCGAACACCTTTTCTGTTGCCGGAAGAGCAACACGGAAGACCTTCCTGTGCCTCCTGACAGGTACCACCCTCTTCTCCTTAAACCCTGGGTATGGTGGGGCAACACGGATGGGCTGCAGAGTTTCAGGGGCAAAAAGATGGGCAGGCTTACTGGCTAGGTTGAGAAAGGAGAGGGTCAGCTAGATGTATCTTCTTTGACATGTCACCTTCTTCTTCTTTTGGTCAGGACCGAAGAGGCACAGGAAGCGGATGACCAGCAGGGAGAATGGGAGACACATTTTCATGTGTCTGATGGAGACGTCTCTTCCTTGCCTGGGGTAAGGATGCTTCAGCAACATGGGCAGTGGGGGTTCATTCTTCAAAACCGGGCAGGTTAAGGGAAGAATTCCCCCTTGGTGGGAACCTGGCCAGCCGAGAAAACTGAAGAAGATCGCCTTGTTTCATACCTTCAATGAATGAATTGTTAATTGCAGGTTGTGATGGGTGGTCCTGCCACCGCCCGGAGTCCCAGGAAGGAAGATATCCGGCCCGTTCTCATTTCAAGGAGGTTAGTGTTCTCAGCTGAGGGATTCTGAGGAGAAGGGCTAGAAGAAAGGTTTGTAGAGGGGAAGCATCACTCCCCTCTGCCCGTACTTTTACTAAAAGAAGACTGACTCAAGCCCTTCGTTCTCTCCCCAGAAATGAGAGGACACCGAAGTGGACACCGCGGCTGACTACAATTTGGGAGACCTGCACTGAGTCGGTAAGGCCAGAGCAGCTCCTTCCTCTGGTAATGGCAGATGCCCTGTCTCTGTGCATTCGTTATCATGCCAATAGACCGAATACTTGCATTCTTATTTCAGGATCCATCGGGCGTGGAGGAGGGAGGTGCAGGAGGAGACAGTGCCTGTCTTTCAGGGTAGGTAACACTTTCGAGGGTGAAACTTTAGCAGAAGGGAGGCATCTTTGCCTCTGCCTCTGCTAAAGGAAGAAGGACTCGGCAATTTCACCGCCAGGCCAAGCCCCTTAGCAGGCCAGCTGGAAGGGTTCTTAGAGCCTCCACATGACCCCTCTTTCAAAAGGGCCATGGCTACTTTTGATCTTTGGCCTCTTCGTTTTCTCCCCCCAGAGAGGAAAGGCAAGAGCACTGGAGGTCGCGGCTGTCCACCAGTTTGGAGGCCTGCACTGAGTTGGTAAGTCCTGGACAGATCTTCCCAATCTGAAAAGAAGTCCTGTCTCTGTGGATTTCTTGGTATGCCAAGAGACGGCATCTTTGGCTTTTGATTTCAGGAACCACAAGACCAACCGGTGCAGGCGGAGATCTCTCCTGAGCTTTTTGAGACGTCTTCAGAGGTAAGAAAGTTTTGGCTATGGGAAGTGGGAGAAATTGGGCTATAGAGCCTTCTAAGCTTAAGGCTTGGAAAGGCTCTCTTGCTGTTGGCCCATAGAGCCATAGGAATCTTATTGGGACACAGAAAGTTTAGCAACCCTCCTGTCATTTGCAGGATTCGCTGACAGTCCTGGCGGGCTCCAGGACCAGCAGCCTCTGGGACGTGGACTCCCTCGCTGACCTTCTGGAGGAGGAATCTGAGGACAGCTGGGACCAGGATGCGGAGGCTTCTTCCAGTCCATGGGTAAGAAAGACAAAGGGTTTTCGATTGGGAGGTCTGGTGGGATGGCTTCCTTTGCTACAAAGTAGCAGAGACTGGTGTCCTAAATGGGAAATGGGATCCCCATTCAACAGGCCCTCTTTTAGGAATTCTGTTTTTTTTTCCTCTGATGGCTAAAGAGGAATGACTGTCATTCACAGGATTCTCCAGAGGAAGGGGAAGACACCCTGGAGGATCTCAGTAGCCTGGAAGAGGACATCCTGGACACCCTGGAACGTCTTCTTCAATGAGAAGAGGTATCTATTTTACCTTCTACACGGGTCAATGCCTTGCCTTGCGAAGCTCAAAGAAGCAATGAGCTATGCTGTGCAGGGCCAGTTAGGTCAGATAGGTCATAGTCGAGGGTGCTTACACAACATGGCCAGCACCCTCGAAGGAAATGGCAACCCTCTCCGGTATCCTTAGTAAGAAAACCCCAGGAAAAATATCTAAGGGCTACGATGCCAGAAGATGAGCCCCTCAGATTGGAAGAGTGGAGGGCAATTACAAGGAGCTCCAGAAAGAGCAAAGTGGACCTAACGATAGCCTTTGATTCCTCACTCAGATGCTTCCTCAGATTCGTCTCCAGAGGTCAGCTTGAAGGTGGAGGAGGAACCAGCACCAGCCACCTCAGGAGGTGAGTTGGTCAATAGCTCTGAGTAGCCTGCTGAGAGTCATTTGGCTGAAATAACAGCTGGAAGGTGATGCTGGGAACGTGTTCATGGGAAGGGGGTTGGACTAGAAGACCTCCAAGGTCCCTTCAAACTCTATTATTCTGTCTGCCTATAGGATGGCTTCAGCAACGTAGGGTATTGGTGTCGTCCGCCACCAATCTGCGGAGCTGGCAGCGTAGTCCGACAGTGAGGAGGCTGAGGAAGAACATGGGCCAGTCCAGGAGGCTGGGGAAAGCCCGGATCTTTACAACTGCTTCGCAACGAGATCGCCAAGAAGTGACGAGGACAATCGGCGCCGGGGCCTGCCCCAAGACCACAGAAAACGTGGTCGGGAAACGCCCTGAGCCCTATCTAGGGGAGACCCTGGGTCAGGTGCGCAACAACACGAGGGGACGTGGAGCCCCAACCCTCCTGCCACTTAACCTTGGCGGCAAAAGTATTCTTGTCAATAGTCTGCAGGGGACTCCGGCTTACACATTCTGGACTCTGGAGCTACAACTAACTTTATGGACATGGGGTTTGCAGTCACTCAGTGTCCAGTGCATCCTACCATGTTTGTGGAGACCATTGATGGCCTGGTGCTTCTGTCTGGGCCTATTAACGGCCACACTCACCCTTGTACCTGACCATCGGGTCTCATGAGGACGCTATTCAGTTTTATTTTACCTCCGGCCTACATTTTCTCATGGTTTTGGGCTTGGCTTGGCTCAGGAAATACGACTCACAGATCTATTGGTCCCAGAACTTCATCTCTTTTCTGAGCTGGCAATGGGTGGACCTCATCTGCCAAGTCTGCGCAGGCCAGGTGCTGGGTCCAACTGGGGTGTCCTTGCCTTCCGACCTCAAGGACTTTGAGGATGTTTTCAGCGAGCAGGACCAATTGCCCCCGCACCAACCATAAGACTACCCCATTGTTTTGATTCTGGATGCTCCATTCCCAGTGTGGCATTTGTATTCAATGTTGGAACCTGAATTGGCTGCATCATGGGACTTTATGGACAAAAACCTTGCTAGGGGTTTTATCTGGCCCTCATCGTTGCCACTGTCCGCCCCAGTCCTGTTGGTGAAAAAGAAGACTGGAGACTTGTGGCTTTGTTGCAACTACCGCAAGTTAAATGCCATCCCAATGCGCACCCAGTATCCTCTGCTCCTTATTCCTGAACTCTTGGAACGGCTTTTAGAGGCTGCTTTGTTCACTAAATTGGACTTGCGAGGAGTTTATAATCTTGTTTGGATCGTCCCAAGGATGAATGGAAGACGGCGTTTGGCACTCATTCTGGACATTTTGAGCATACGGTCATGCCTTTTGGGCTGACCAATGCTCCTGCCACCTTCCAACATTTCATGAATGACATTTTTAGGGACCTCTTGGACAAGTTTGTTGTAATTTATTTAGATCATCTACTCTCCTTCCCGGGAGAACCACCAACAGCATCTCCCCCTGCTCCTGCAACATCTTCGGGAGTATCATCTGTATGCTAAACTAGAGAAATGCCAGTTTTTCCAATCCACTGTTGAGTTCCTGGGCATTGAATCCCTCCCGAGGGCATTGCCATGGAGTCGAGCAAGCTGGAGTCTTTGCGTAGTTGGCAAGCGCCTTGGTGAGGGAAGGATATCCAGTGGCTCCTCGGGTTCGCCAACTACTATTGGACCTTTATCCCCGGCTTTGCTGCCTGGACTCGGCTTCTGCAGAAAAAGGCCCCGTTCCGGGAGGTTACCCCCGAGCAGCAGGCATTCCAGGCCTTGAAAGAGGCCTTCATGAAGGAGCCTATCTTGAAGCATCCTGACCACCACTGTCTGTTTGGGGTAGAAGCAGATGCATCGGGTGTTGCTATTGCTGCGGTGTTGCTACAGGCTCGCACCGCAGGCGGTACCCTCTTCCCTCGTCATGATGCCCACGTGAAGAATGGAAGGAAGGGGTAGGGCCCGCCTCTCCAAGGACGTTTTATGAGGAACACTTGCGGTACCAAGACAGGCTCTACGTGCTGGTGGGGCCGCTCTGGGGACTTATCTTGCCGCAGTGCCATGTTAATCCTGTGACGGGGCACTTTGGCCTCTTTAAGACACTGAATCTAGTTTCTCGCACTTTTGGTGGCCCCGATTGAGACACGATGTCCAGGCTTATGTCACATCTTGTGTTCACTGCTGACAGGCCAGGTCGGCAACCAGAGCCCCTTCAGGGCTGTTCCAGCCATTGCCAACACCAGAGAGAACCTAGGGTGCCATTTCCATGGACTTCTTGACAGAATTACCTCCGTCTTCCGGATTCATGACCGTGTTCGTGGTGGGCGACGTGCTGACGAAGATGGCACATTTCAATCCATGTTGGGGTTTACCAACGGCTCACGTCACCGCCCACATGTTTATCCAACATGCCTTCCGGCTGCACGGTCTACCTGATATGGTCGTTTGGGATAGAGATGCTCAATTTACTGCCCAGTTTTGGAAAGGGCTGATGACAGCCTTTGACGTGAAAATGTGCCTGTCATCGGCAAATCATCCGGATACCGACGTTGGGTCTGAGAAAGTTATTGATATTCTGGAACAATACCTGCGCTGCTTCGTGAAAAAGCAACAAGATAATTGAGAGAGCAGAGTTCACGTTTAACAATTCGCAGCACACGCGCGACCCCTCCACACTCCCCCCAGTTTTGGCACGTGATGGCAAAAACGTTCCTCATCACTGCTGTAGGATATCTTGCTTGAGTCGGGGGCTGGACTAGAAGACCTCCAAGCTCCAAGTTGTTTTGAGAACCTGGCTTCTCCATTACTTTTGCTTGCCAGAAGGACGCAAAAGCTCATCACATGACCCTGGGAGACTGCAACCGTCATAAAGATGAGTCAGTTGCCAAGTGTCTGAATATAGATCACGTGACCGTGGGGATGATGCGATGGTCATTAAATATGAAAAACGGTCATAAGTCCATTTTTTCAATGGTGTTCTAACTTTGAACTGTTGTAACTCGAGAATCACCTGTACTTTCTGCAGCATCAAGCGGTGTATTCTCAATAAGAGGTGGAATTTTGTTCAGCGACTTCAGGCAGATCTGTCCTTGGAACATCGTGATGGTAGGCACAGAAAGCAAGTAGAACTGCTAGGCTGGCATAAACTTTGTATTCTACCGGAAAGGAGTTTTACAGACCAGTACTCAGGTTACAGTATCTAACAGGCTATAATTTCATGCACGTGATGCTAAGTTTTTGCTACAATACATACGCCAGCATAATACTGTATAGAATAAGATACACAAATGAGACAACTAAAATGGCAGGGAAAGTGCATGTCTTAACCTGGCACGAAGAATTTCCATGCATGGCCATTTCAATTGAACTGTAAACAAAAAATTTACCACAAGTGAATGGCAATGTAGCATACCTTGCTTGGATATGTCACGAGTAAATGCCCTTCCTGGGCAGACCCTAACTTCCAAACTGGTAACTCAGGGGTTAACTACCCTAGGCAAGCCCACCTCCCCTTCTTTTGTTCTCCCCTTACCTGTAGTTCCACCTCCAGGGTACTTAAGGCCTCCTCACGTAGACACCGGCCTTGTTCCTGAAGATACCTGTAAGAAAGCAGACAAGCATTAATAAAGATATCCTTGATGAACCAATCCATGTGTCTTCATAAGTTATTGGGCCCAAACGCGATCCAAGGTAACAAAATGGTAGCAGTCGATGGTTGGGCAACCCAATAACCAGAAGATATGCCAGAAAAGAATTGCAAGACAGAGGAGAGAAAAAAGCCACAAACAAGATCAGAAACAAAGAGGCTGGAAAAACAACAGCCCGCACTCGAAGACATGGCAGCAAAAACGACGTCGGAAGACGAAAGAGAAAATAGCCCCGAAATCTACTCATCGGACAATGAGCAGGGGCCGGATGACCTGAGCGGGGAAGAGCCCGAACGATTAGACATCAGCAGGCTCAGACGCGAAATGCTGAGCCTACTGGAAACCCCCGCCACAGATGAAGACCTCGTGGCCAGCATCAGCAACCTCATCCGAAGCCAGGACGAGGCCAGAAGGAGCCAGGGACACAAAGCGGGGCAGCCGGACACAAGCCCGGTAAGAAACCCCCCCTGAACAATTGCTACCTGAAAAGCCAGGGAGGCGCTGCCGCACCAATCCTGGAGTGGCGGCCATCTTTAAACATGTGGCCAAAAACGATGGCCGACCTCCAAAACGTTAAATTTAAATATGCAAAATGGCCAGCCAATGAGATGCCGGAACCCCAAAAACTACAATATGGGGGCGATTCCACGGACGAAAGTGAGGAATCACCCCCCGAAGACACCCCTACCGAGCGGCAGGTGGAAAAAGCGATAAAAACGCTCACCGCCGCCTTTGGGCCTAAAATGAGAATTCTAAAGGGGCCCCCCAAGATGCCCAAAAAACCCAAGGGGGAAGGGAGAAGACCCCCCAACTTCCTACCGAGGGACGCGGATGCCACTGGGGACCCACCGACGCCGCAGCGCCACCCGGCCGCGGTATGACACCCCACTCCCAAGCCACGCCTGCAGGAAAGGGCCGAATGGAGAGGATACTCACCGCCACCGTCAGGATCACCGCAGACGGGAACCAGGGGTCAGCCAGCAGAGAGAGCAGCCCTCCCGGACCACCGCTGGACATCTGGAGCCGGAGCAGAGGCCTACCCATCCTGGAGAAGCGGCCTCACCGGAGCAGTGACGAGAGGATCCTTCCCCGACAAAGCCACGACAGGAATGGACTCCGCGTATGAGCAGAAGATCCTGTGGACCAAGAAAGAAAAAAAAATGCAAGGAGGGATTTTTAAATTACCTACCAGCGTTCCTGAGCCATTCTGCTGCTATCAGCACGTCAAACACCATGGACAGCAACAGCCAGCAGTGAGTAACACACAAAATAACACAGGGAACTTACCAAATGGGTTCCCTACACTAAAAATGGAGGGATCAAACCTAATGGAGTGGTATCAACAATTCCAAGTCATCCTCTTAAAGGAAAATATGATGTTTTTCATCACTGATCCACTAGATAGACCCTGGACTTTTGAAATGGACTGCATGCACCACAAAGCGTTTTATCTGCTGATTTCCAGCATATCACCCACCATCTATTATAGTATTGAAAATGACTTAACTGTATTTGATATTGTTCAAAAAATGTTTGGTTACTTTTATAGTGACAGTGTAGCCACCACCACAAAAATCTCCAAAGACTTCTACTCAGCCAGAATCAAACCTAGGGTGTCAATGGGGGAACATTTGACGGAATGAAATGCAGCTAGGGCAGAACTACAACTGAGGGGGGAAATTGTCTCCGAACAAACAATGAAAAGCATTATACTTAACTCACTAGACCCTTCCTGGCAAACATTCCTCACACATCTAAACATCCTCAGCCTAGGGCACATGACAGTAGATAGCCTCTCCAACCTCCTGATTGCAGAAGACAATCACAGAAAAGGCCAACAAATAACTCACAGAGAACACAGACAGACACGGAGGGTAGCCTTTACAGACAACTCTTCAGATTCCACAGAATGTTACAACTGTGGATTAAGGAGACACTACAGACGAGACTGCACCAAGGGCAACAGAGATCGAAGTAAACACAAACAATGCAGTAGACACCCAGAAAGGCGCCACCACGACAACAGAATAAAGCGCAGAGACTCACCTAGGCCCTGGGAGAGAAAGGGGAACAGGGACAGTTCAAGGGATAGCCGGGACGGGTCGTTGTGCAGGGTAGGGGGGCCCACACACGAAACCCCACAAGACAGCAAACCAGGCGGAGAGGGATCCTGGTGGCTCATCGACTCCGGAGCCACCAACCACACCACATGCGACAGGGAGCTCCTCTCTTCCTTCACAAAGGAAGACTACCTAATTAAAGTAGCAAACCAAAGTGATGTAAGGGTAACAGGGAAAGGCAACGTAGTACTCCCCAACATAGGCAGAATAGAGAGGGTATTACTAGTACCTGAGATACCCCACAACATACTTGCCTCCCTGAAACTCAGCAAGGAAGCAGGGATAGAGATCAGCATCAAGGAGGGAGGAATCACCATGGCCAGGGATAATAAAACCATTGGGAAAATCACAGTCAGAGGGGGGCTGCCTTATTTTCACGCAACCAAAGCTGACTCACATAACGAAGACACCGACACGGGAGGTGAAACAAAAGGGGGCAAACCCAAGGGCAATGAGAAACAAGAAAGAGAGGATGCACACCCTCACAAGGGAGGCACACAAGGCACAGGGAAGATCAATTTAGGGAAGCCCCTCCACGATGAGTTCGTACATCTGCTCCACCGCAGACTAGGGCATGCCAGCTTCCCAGTTATCCAAAAGGTTGCCAGTTGTACTGAGGAATCCAAAATAAAGAACTGTGAAACTTACTTGGACTGCTCTGCAGGTAATTGCTCTAAGCTCAAGGTGGCCCCCAGGTCCAAAAAGGCCACACGCTCTACACATTTGAAATGGTACACATAGACCTCGTAGGCCCCCTGAAGCCGTCCATAAAGTATAGCAAGAGGTTCTTCCTAACCATAGTGGACGATTACAGTCATTACGGCTTCGTATATACACTAAGACACAAAAACGAGACTTAGCAGAAATTCAAAGAATTCTATAAACTGGTAGAAATACAACACGACACAAAAATAAAGAAAATAATGACAGATAGAGGATCAGAATTCCTATCTGGAGACTTCTCACATTGGTTGAAGTCAAAGGGTGTTCTGCATTTTACATCTTCGCCTTTCTCAGCTTTTCAGAATCGGGGGGGCAGAACGAAAAAATTCCACCCTGCAGACAATGATGAGATGCGTCCTCGAGGACGCTGGACTAGACCAACACTACTGGACCGAAGCCCTAGTCTACTCTAACTACACCATCAACAGGCTCTGGTCCAGTGTACTAGACAAGACACCTTATGAAGTCACGTACAACAAAAAACCACAGATATCTCACCTGCACATTTTTGGGGTCACTGCAGACGTACACATACCAAAATAACTACGCAGAAAGGGAGACAAGGTATCTAAACGACTCAGATTCATGGGCTATGAGCCAAGCACAAAGGGATTCAGGTTCATAGATAGTAAGAACAGAGAAGCGAGGTACATGCACGACATGGAGACCCTACCAGGTAGGCCAGTCAGGGCCAATAGAAACCAAATGCCCAAGAGACTCAATGACTACGTCATGCACCTACAACCCAGCCCCATCACCCCCGAAACATACGATGACGCCGACTGGGCCGGTGACACAAAGAGCAGGAAAAGTACCTCAGGGTACATCTTCTTCCTGAATGACTGTCCTGTATACTGGTACACCGGTAAGCAGAATCTCGTGGCCACATCCACCACTGAGGCTGAATACATATGCTTATCCAAGGCCATAACCAGCCTCATATGGTTCGACGAGCTACTCACCAATATCTGGGCAGAACCCACACACCCCATTCACATATTTGAGGATAACAAGGCAGCCATAGAAATATCCACCTCAGATGCTATAGGTCATAGGTCTAGGCATATAGACATCAAACATAAACACGTGAGACAATTCCATAAGTCAGGATTCATCACCATCATACACTGTGACACAGAGCACCAGACAGCAGACATACTCACAAAGCCTCTACAACACAAGCAACGTTCATACCTTACATCTAGGCTTTGTGTCACACCCGTAAACCCACATCAATCAGGGCCAATCAACCCCAGGGGTGGGCATTTAGAGGGGGATTTGTCACGAGTAAATGCCCTCCCTGGGCAGACCCTAACTTCCAAACTGGTAACTCAGGGGTTAACTACCCTAGGCAAGCCCACCTCCCCTTCTTTTGTTCTCCCCTTACCTGTAGCTCCACCTCCAGGGTACTTAAGGCCTCCTCACGTAGACACCGGCCTTGTTCCTGAAGATACCTGTAAGAAAGCAGACAACCATTAATAAAGATATCCTTGATGAACCAATCCATGTGTCTTCATAAGTTATTGGGCCCAAACTCGATCCAAGGTAACAGGATATTGTGCTCTCAGGAATCTTGTTAATTGGTACATTTTCAATTGAAAAGGAAAAGTTGATTTACGTTTACTAAGAATTGAGAATATAAGAGGACCATGAAAGTTCATTCTTCTGCTTTACTCACAATAGTTTCTCAGAAACTCAAAATTGTCTCCACTCTTCTTTGTTCCTCAGGATCACCATCTAAATGGGAAAGAAATTCCTATTTAATTGCTCGGTCTGATGGTCCACCAGACTGACCATCTCTATTAGGAATCATAAACCCATCTGTTGAAATAGCGCCCCCCCAAAATGTTATTGGCACATGCTCACTATAAATCGCTTCTAGCTAGCTAGGGCAATTCTGAGGCCAATTCATACCTTTTTTTCTTCCCCACTTCCTAATTAAAAGCAATTTGGGGGATTATTTATTATATATTCAAGGAGCAATGATGATGTTTTTCAATAAATGTCTTAAACAAAATAACTAACCTGGATCCTTTCTTGGAATATGCTGTCAGAGTAAATGCCTAACTGTGCCTATACCTTCGAACCCAGCCCCTTATGGGTTAATACAGTATGTACACCCCCACCTGACCCCTGGCCACTTCTTACCTTCTGGCCACTCCTCCCTTGTATATAAACACTCTCCACGTGCTTGTCCAGCAGTTCCAGATGTTCACCTAGAAGAGAGGAGATCAGAGGTCAGTGACCTATGATGCCTAGGGCCTAGGAAGCTTCCAGGCCTGCAATAAACACTGATTAAAGAAACAGCTTGTCTCGTGAGTAATTGGGCTAAATCCATCGCATAACAAATGGTAGCCGAGGATGGTTTGCCCATAACTCACTGGTGATGCCCCAACCAAGCAACCTACCCAAGGAAACAGATAGAGTACAAACGAGGGCACTCACCAAGAAGATGGCTGAGCTTCAAGCGTCCAAGGATCCTACAGCAGAGGAGAATCCAGCAGACATCGAGCTGTACTCCAGCGAAGGCTCCTACTCTGATGAGGAGAGGTCACCAGAGAAAGGTACCAACCTAGGAAGAAAAAGAGCACAAAGAGTAAATAAATTCAAGCTATCCATCCTGAAGCTGATGGAAACAAATGACAACGAGAGAAGCCTCATCGCGAACCTGCAAAGCCTCTTCGAGCAGCAAGGCGCCCTTTCACCGGCGGCCATCTTGGAATGACCACCAGCCAATGGGGAGCCAGGATTCAAACTCTCTGGCGCGAAAAGGCCCCGATCCAGAAAAAGGCCGGGAACAACCAGAGAGCAACCCAAAAAGAAAAACAAACGCAGAAGAGAGATCGCCTACCGATCTCGAGATCCAAAACGCCATCAAAACGCTGACCGCGGCTTTTGGCTCCGCTTTCGAGCCCCCCGCGGCAGCCAGAAAACAAAAGAAAAAATCCTGCACCCAACAGAGCACCAGAGCCAGCCTCGATGAGCTGGCTGACCCTCAACCACCCGAGGAAGCCACCCACACCGAACGCGAACGCCGAGACTGGTTCGCCTGCAAAAATTACAAACCGCAGGATTCGAACCCAGGACCCGCCGCACCAACGACGCGAGGACGAGGGGCAAGGAGAAGGACCGACTACTCACCTCCTCCACGATCTCCGCCTGGCTTCTCCACCCGACCAAGGACCCAGGACCATGGGCAGAGGACCGGACCCGCCGCCATCGCCGCCACAGCCGCCGCGCCGCCGGAGACAAGGAATTCTTGACTTACGACCGCCGCACCGCCGATCGCCGACCGTCCTCCACCTACGACCGCTTCGCCTCCTCACCTTGTTCCCTTCTTTTCCGGAGATCCAGCCGTCCAGCAGTGGTATCCGCCGCCCAGAGGGAGCACCGGACTCTCCAGGGGTGAGTCCAGCCCTCCACCGGTAGGCCTAGGCCTAGGCCCAGGAGCAGCAGCAGCAGGAACCTTCCTCCATGGCTTCCAGCGCGAAATGGCCTTCGCGCATGCTCAGTCGCAGCCTGCAGCAAGAGAAAGAAGAAACATAGAGATAGGTCAGTACAGACTCGCAACAGACGTTCCAAAGCCATATTGCGAGTTCAGTCATGACCTGGACCATGGACAGCAATCCACTGTAAGTAATAACAGTGGACATGTGGGGACTGCTTGTACAAATATGCCAAAGCTACAGTTAGATGGGGGTAATATTATAGATTGGAGCCAGCATCTACAGATTGCCTTTATGAGGGAAAATGCCTTATTTTAAATTCAGAGACCACCTCAAAAACCTTGGTCTCTGGAGATTGATAACCTACACCACAAGGCATTCTGCATCATGATAGCCACCATTCCCCCCACAATGTACCCTAGCATTAATGATAACCTCACAGTGTCTGAAATTTTACAAATGTTATATGGTATGTTTTACAGCCAGTGCAGGGCTACCACCACAAAGATATCTAGAGAGTTCCATTCTGCCAGGCACAGACAAGGGGTACCCATGAGTGAGCATATACTCAAATTAAACGCAGCCAGGGCAGAACTCATGCAAAGGGGGGAAATTATCACCGAAGAGAGCATGAAGAGCATCATAATAAATTCATTAGACAGCAGCTGGGACCACTTCGTGCTACAACTAGACAGCCTTTACCTACCTCACCTCACGCTAGGCGCACTAACCAACAAACTCATAGCAGAAGACAACCTAAGAAGGGACAGACACACTGTCAGAGGGGAACATAGACCAATCAGAAAAGTAGAGTTCCAAGACAGAGCAGGGAACGCCCAGGGTGCTACTCCTGCGGGTCCAAGAACCACATAAAAAGGGATTGCCCCAGGAGCAGCAGGGATAGGAGGCGCACTGAACACAGAGGGGGGCGATCACCCGAGCGCAGGTACTCAAGGGAGAGAGGGAGAGGGTGGTCCCCCAACCCTAGAAAGCAACACGGACGGAGGGACAGCTCTAGGGACGGTAGCCCGGGCCCCACATACGGATTTAGACCTGGCCACTCCAACTCCATGCACGAGATGGACCAAAACACATGGCTCCTAGATTCAGGAGCCTCACATCACACTACACACAACTCAACACTCGTAGAACCACTAAGCAAGACCAATCTCGAACTCAAGGTGGCCAATCAAAACAGGGTTCAAGCACAGGGAAAGGGAGACACTCACATACCACACATAGGGAAAATAGAGGGGGTATTATACGTACCCGAAATACCCCTTAACGTACTAGCTGTCAACAGACAAACCCAAGACACAGACCTAGAGGTAACGTTCAAGAACGGGAAAGCTCATATAATCAAACAAGGGAAAGAAATAGGGAGCGTACACAACCAAGGGGGGCTATCATACTTTACACCAAACGCAAGGGAGGAAGGAAACATGTACGCAAACATCAACCCAGGGGAAGAAGGAGACACAAGAGTTGAGGGGGAACAACAGGAAATAAAGCAAGGCAAGCAAGGTGTAAACAGCTCTGTATCATTGGGAAAACCCTTGCATGATAATTGCACCCACCTCCTTCACAGGAGGCTGGGGCACATCAGTTTCCCTATTGTTAAGAAAATGTCTGAGTGTACTGAAGGACTTAAAGTAAAGAAATGTGATAATTATTTGGAGTGTTCCATATGTATGCGGTCAAAGGTTAAGGTCAAGGCCATACCCCGAAAATCCAAACGAATCACAGAATACCCATTTCAATTGGTACACATGGACTTAGTAGGGCCTTTCAAACCATCTATCAAACATAGAAAGAGATTCTTTCTCACCATTGTCGATGATTTCACAAGGTATGGGTATGTCTATTCCCTCAAACGCAAAAATGAAACATTCCAGAGGTTTAAGGAGTTTCACAGAAAAATAGAACTACAACACAACATGAAAATAAGACAAATTATGACAGACAGAGGTTCAGAGTTTATGGCCAGAGAATTCACTGGTTGGTTGAGGGGGCAGGGCATCACACACTACAAATCTTCACCATTCTCGCCATTCCAGAATCCGGTGGCAGAGAGAAGGAATGGGGTGCTACAGACAATGATGAGGTGCGCACTAGAGGATGCAGGGATGGGGCAACATTTTTGGTCAGAAGCACTGCACTACTCCAATTACACCCTAAATAGACTGTGGTCAAGCTCCATCAACATGACCCCATACGAAATGCTCTATAAAAGAAAACCCAATATATCCCACTTGCACATATTTGGCGCACCAGCTGATGTACACATACCCAGGCAGCTGAGGAGAAAGGGGGAGAAAATATCAAAAAGACTGAGGATTGTGGGCTACGAGCCGGGCACTAAGGGCTACAGATTCATTGATAACAACAACAGATTCGTAGTGTCTCGATCTGCCAACTTCCACGAACACTTGAACTGGTCAAGGGTCCACTCCAACGAGACACTCACCCACAGGAACGCACCCAAAAACAACCAAGAGGGGGAAAGAATAGAGACACCCAAAGCCAGCCTCGACAAAATAAACACAAAGGGGTGGAAAGAGGGGCACCCATCTCTAAAGCTGGACCGCCTCTCGAACAAAGAGGCAGACCACATGCAAGAGACCGAACCACCCCCCAGCAGGCCAATCAGAGAGAGCAGAAACAAGCCACCCAAAAGATTAGAGGACTACGTCCTAACCATCCACGATAACCTCACCACACCCAACTCATATGAGGACATCCTTAAGCTCCCCAAGGAAGAAAAGGAAAGATGGGTATCCGCCATGGACAAGGAAATGGAGAGCCTGAAAGAACTAAAGGTATACACACCCACTCAGGCCCCTGAGGACAAAAAAACAATAGGTACCAAATGGGTGTTCAGGGTCAAGACTTTAGAAAACAACAAGAACCTATACAAGGCGAGACTGGTCGCCCAAGGCTTCGCTCAGAGGTACCCTGAAGACTACACAGACACGTACTCGCCCACCGTCAGGGCTGAAAGTGTCAAATGCGCACTGGCGGTGGCCACCATCCTGGGGCTTGATGTCTTCCAGTTCGATGTACAGACTGCCTACTTACACGCAGAACTGGATAAAGAGATCTATGTTAAGGCCCCACCAGGGTATGACCAAGGTGAGAGCAAAACCTGGCTGCTCAACAAAAGCCTGTATGGGCTCAAGCAATCAGGCAAAAGGTGGTATGACTGCCTAGCCAAAGCCCTGAAATCCATGGGTTTTGAGGCCACCTCAGCAGACAAGTGCCTATTTACAAGGAGAGAAGGTAACCTGTTCGAAGGGGTGCTCGTCTACGTGGATGACATCCTATACGTTGGCAAGCACAAGAGCAGATGCGATAGATTTGCCACAGAACTGGGCAAACACTTCTCATTAAAGTCATTTGGCAGAATCGACAAATACTTAGGGGTGCACGTGACAAAGAACAGCAAGGGGTTCAGACTCTCCCAAAAGGACAAAATCACTGAACTGCTGTCCAAGTGCAACATGACAGAGGCAAAGCCCAGCGAGACACCAATGCAGCCAGAATTCCTGAAAAGCATGTACGAGGAATCGGAATCCTTCACCGACAATAGATTGTACAGATCTACCATCGGGTCGCTGCTATACATCGCTAACTGGACCAGGGCCGACATCGCCCTAGCCGTCAACCTCCTATCCAGACACGTAACCAACCCCAAGGTGTCCCATTGGAATGCCATCAAAAGACTGCTCAGGTACCTAAAATTCAGCATGGATGCACAACTCTGTTTGGAACCAGAAATAACAGATAAGCCGAAATTATCATGCTACGCTGATGCAGACTGGGCAGGAGACATCAAGAGCAGGAAAAGCACCTCCGGCTATGTGATGCTACTCAACAACTCCCCCATTCACTGGTACACTGGAAAGCAAAGACTCGTTGCCACCTCGACCACCGAAGCCGAATTCGTCTGCCTATCCAAGGCCGCGAACAATTTAGTGTGGTTCGATGATCTACTCAACGCCATATGGACTGAACCCTTGTACCCCATAATCATACACGAGGACAACAAGGCCGCAATAGAAATTTCAAAGGCTGATGCCATTGGGCAAAGGTCTAGGCACATAGATATCAAATGCAAACATGTCAGACAGTTTTCAGAGATAGGGTTCATTGAGGCAGTGCACTGCGACACTGAGGAACAGACCGCAGATATTCTTACAAAACCCTTACCCGCCAAACAACACGCCTACCTAATGTCAAAAATATGCGTTTGTGTATGACCTCTATATGTATATATATGTATAAATGTATGATTATGTATACCTATGTAAACGAAGCATACCTGTACCCAGTTAGACATTTAGAGGGGGTTTTGTCAGAGTAAATGCCTAACTGTGCCTATACCTTCAAACCCAGCCCCTTATGGGTTAATACAGTATGTACACCCCCACCTGACCCCTGGCCACTCCTTACCTTCTGGCCACTCCTCCCTTGTATATAAACACTCTCCAGGTGCTTGTCCAGCAGTTCCAGATGTTCACCTAGAAGAGAGGAGATCAGAGGTCAGTGACCTATGATGCCTAGGGCCTAGGAAGCTTCCAGGCCTGCAATAAACACTGATTAAAGAAACAGCTTGTCTCGTGAGTAATTGGGCTTAATCCATCGCATAACATATGCATTTACAGTACTTATGAAAGAAAGGTTCTATATTGACCATATAATCACAGACTGGAAGGTCAAATCCTGAAGAGACATTTATCAGAGGCCATTAATGTCATCTAGAAGCTGAATTTAACAGAATAACAGAGTTGGAAGGGACCTTGGAGGTCTTCTAGCCCAACTCCCTGGTCAAGCAGGAGACCATGGACCATTTCAGACAAATGGCTGTCCAATCTCTTCTTTAAAACCTCACTGATAGAACAGCCATCCATTCTGCAGAAAACCTGTTCCAGTGGTTAATTGTTCTTCCGATCGGGAAATTTCTCCTTCATTCTAGGTTGATCCTCTCCTTCATCACTTTCCACCTGTTACAGCCACTTCTCTGTGACAGCCCCTCCGATGTTGGAAGACTGCTATCATGTCACCCATAGACTTTATCTTTCTTAGACATAGCCAGTTCCTGCAACCCTTCATCATATGTTTTAGTCTCCAGCCCCCTAATCATCTTGATTGTTCTTCTCTGCACCCTTTCTATAGACTCAGCATCTTTGTTGTATTGGGCTGGCCAAAACTGGAGATAATATTCCAAAATATGCTCTTATTAAAGCAATGTGGTATGTATCTTCTTTCATTTCCTGATCTCTACACCACCACCACCACCACCACTACCACCACCACTAAGGCATTAAAACGTGGCTGTTTTCCCTCCCCTTGGGGCAGGATGTTTTTCAGTGGACGTAGTTTTTCATCTGAACGTGTAAGCTTCCTCTGGTGTGATGCGTTTTTTTGGTTGTTGATGATGCCGATAATATTGCTTACTACCCAAAGTCATATGTCACATGGGTGGCTAGATACATTGAAATAAATAAAATTGTCTTGATTATCTAGTGATAACTTCCAAGTTATTCGCATTTTTCAAGTTTCCCATATCTCAGCTGCCACTCAAGCACTCCGCTAGGCCATGGACCACAGTAACCGACCTAGTCAAATATTCTATACGAAAGATGTGTTGTCCAAATGAAATAGAAGAATGCAAGAATGAATCCTCCTGGGAATGCATCAATACAGAAGAGATATTAGATTTTTAAGAGACACCAATTATTTTAATCAGTGCAATCTGCTGTTCCTATTGCCATATGATCAGAACAGCAAAAGCAAGAGTTCAATAGGTCTCTCACTAACAAATTATGGAAAACGTGCTACTTGCCATTTCCACAATTCTTCTCAAAAAGTCCGTTCACTGGGTAAATCTACTGCATCTGACGACAGAGCTGCAACTGTTTTACCATAATGTCCTGCAAAACAGAGAAAGGCACAATAAAAAGGAAAGTCCAAGAGGTCCTTTAAAATGATGAGATAATTAAATGAAGTGCTAATGTCTTTAGCTCTTTCCTGCCTTCATTAAGCTGTTGTTTTAGTAGAGAGTATTAAGAGGAAACTAAAAACCTAGCAAAATTATCTATATCAGACTATATTGTGGGAAGTGCTGAAAGCCTCGCTTAGGGAACATTACCAGCAACTACCGGTAGATGGCGCTACCGTGGAGGCACAGACCGTAGTAACTCACAAAGGTGCCTTCAAATGTACCAGGCTGCCTTTTGGAGTCAGCATAGCCCCCGGACTATTCCAAAGTACCATGGAGCGTCTGTTACAAGGACTGCCAGGGGTGGTGCCTTATTTTGATGATGTCCTCATGAAAGGAAGGAAGGGAAGAGAAATTAGAGTAGGAGTGAGGATAAGAGAGGGAGGAAGAGAGGAGGAGGAGGAGAAAGGAAAGGAAGTAGGGAGGAGAAGAAGGGGGGGGGAGAGAAAGTAAGAAGGAAAGAAAAAAGAGAAGAGGTAGGTTTGAGGAGAAAGATTGCTGTGCAATAAAAAAGATGAAAGGGAAGAAAGCCAACCCCAAACAAATATAAAGATATTAAGATAAAGAATGAATTGTTAAACTTTAAAGAATGAAAGAGAACAAATATGAATAAATAGCAATAATTAGAAACACACATACAAACATACAATGTATTTTCTTTGAACAGAGTATTTGGCCGGTTCACAAATTTAAACAGTGTTTAGTCATTTCAATTAAATTTACAATTTCTGTATTTCCTTTTTGCCATACTTATTCCTCTCCTATTTTTTTTAAAAAAACCAATATTACCCTTCATCCTCATCTCTAATCTTCATCAAATTCAATTTTCCCTTCTATTCTATATTATACCCTTCCCATTGTCATCTATTTTTATATCCATCCTCACATTGGTTAATTATGTAATATTCCAGTTGTTGAATACAAATTCAACATTTTAATATAAATCAATTAGTTATATAATGCTCTTTTTTGTATATTAATCAATATGAACATGAATATTCCAATTATTTCCATGCAATCCAAATTCTTACAAATCAATTCATTATATTTACCAATAATAACCAAATAATTTCCCCCATATATTCCTCCAAACCACAACCATTGCTGCTTTCAATGCAATATACAATTAATAGTATCTCAATTATTACAACTCCCTAGTTAAATAGAGCTTTTTTTCTTTTGTGTTTTAAAATCTTGAACTCTCCTCTTTTGTCCTAATTTTCCCATTGTTTGCAGTTTTGCACCTACCTCTTTTGGTGAGGAAAAAGAAAAAGAAATCACTCTCTGCCTCATTTTGTCACGTTGCAACAAAGACCCTGCTTTACTTTCAGTTTCGCTTTTTCAGCATAGCTAGGGGTAAAAAACTGCTCCAGCACTGTTTGCACCTGGCAAAAGACCCCTGCGCAAAACAGGTGAGAGCAAATCAGCTGAGAGATGGGAGACCAATCTAATCAATTTGTGGTAATTAACCTATGCTAAAGCTGACAGAGGCTGTTTTTTTTATTTTTGCAGGCAACGGTCTACTCATTTCTTTTCTTTTAACATGCATCAGCTGTAGGGCGGCCCTTTGAAGCCCCGCGGCAAGAGTTTAAACTGTTTTTTTTCCCTTTAGACATCAGCTGGGACTCAGGAGGCAGCAATAGATTGGCAGTGGGCAGGGTAAGCGACCGGCGACCTCCTGGGAACGGTTTGGGGGCGTGGCCAGCCAATCTCATTACCGCTTCTTCGAACTATTAAATATTTTTATTACCAGTTCTTGCGATCTGCTGCGAACCGGGAGCAACCCACCACTGCCATGGATTGGGACCCCCTAACAGGTGAGCAAGAGATTCTAGGTTGTACTGGCCCAAAGGATCAAGGAAGGTCAAATCGCCCAAGAGGCCAGCAAAGAAGCAGGTTGGGTTCCAGGTCTCCATTAGGAGAAGAATGAGGAGAGACATAAGAGCAGTCTTCTGATACTTGCAGGAAAGCCTCAGGGAAGGAGGTGTTGATTCTTCCTAGTAGCTGAAGGAAGGACATGAAGCAGCAGGTGGAAGCTAATCAGAGAGAAATCCAACCCTGGAAATAAGGAGGAATTTTCTTCCGTGGAGTAAGACTCCCTTCCGCTGTAGAATTCTATGCTTTTCTCTGTGCTTTCTGCCACAATGATTGTGCTTCTCTGTTGTTCATGAACAGACAACTTCCCACATGAAGCAGAGGCCAAAGGCCACCAAGAAAGTCAGTGACCGGCCATTCCTAGTCCAAGATCAGCTGCCTTCCTTGAGTAGGTTTCTAATGTGGCCATTGTTTACTTGGTTGCTAATGAGGTTGTTAGTTTGCCCGAAAAACCACTAGCCTACAGCTGCCTAATTTTCTGTCATGCAGTAAATATTTAATTTGGCCATGGCTGTCAGAAGGCTTTTTAGAGTAAGTGTGGCTATCAGCAGCCAAGAAATTGGCGGTAAAGTCATGCTTCTGAACTCTTCTGAGTGGCTCACATCTATTTTTCTTCTCTTCACAGAACATCTGGAAAAGATGCTCAGTGGTTTCCTGTTGCATTAAGGGAGACGTTGAGGACTTTCCTGTGCCTCCTGACAGGTACCACAGCCTTCTCCTTAAATCCTGGGCATGTTGAAGCACCATTGATGGACTGTAAGAGAATCTGTAAGAGCCTCTCCCCAAGATGGCTTCCTGTCCCAAAGGGCTTGTGTGGGCAAAAGATGAGCAGGCTGACTGGCCGGTCTTAGAAAGGGGCGGCTAAGCTAAATGTTCTTTGACATGTCACCTTCTTTTTTTGCTCAGGTCTGACCAGGCACAGGAACATGGTGAGCAGCACGGCTGCTCCTCTCATGGAGACACATTTTCATCTAGAGGGGCAAGGACAATTTTGGAACATGGCCAGTGGGGATCCATGCCTCAAAACTGGATGAGGGAACCTGATCAGCCTAACAAATTCAAGAAGAGCCCGTTGGATTCATGGGGATATGTTGCAGAGAACTCTGATTTATACATTCAAATGAACCATTATTACTTTCAGGTTTTGATAGGTGTTTGTGTCACCATCAGGAGCCCCAGGAAGGAAGATGTGATGCCTGTTCACAATTAATGGAGGTATCTGGTCTCTCATACCTCCACGGAGGGCGCGCTTCTGCACAATTATGGAGAACTCCACTGAATCGGTAAGGCCTGAACATCTCCTCACCATGCTAATGGCCCTGTCTCTGTGGATTTGTTAATATCCCTATAAAAAGAATATTTGCACTGCTATTTTAGGATCCATTGGAGGAATCCCTTCCAGCAGAAAGCCGGGACAGCCTCCCAGGAGAGAGAGAGAGGTGGAGATTCCCTATCTATGCAGGTAGGTAACACGTTGAAGGGAGAAGGTCCCGCTGGTTCACAAGGGGCTTTGGTGGAAAAGATGGACAGGGTGAGTGACTCATCTTGGAAAGGGGAAGCTGAGCAAGCTTGATTCCTTAAACTTCTCACCTTCTACCTCTGGACAAGACTCTAACGGGAGAAGACCAGGACACAGAAGAAGAGCTCTCTCCCAACGGGGAGAAAACACCTTCCTCAGAGATAAGATTTTGGCAATGGGGCCGAAGGAGGCTATGCCATAAATCCTGATGGTGGAGGGAAGAAATTGTGTAATATTTCACCTTAACCTTAAGGCTTCCAAAGGTCCTCTTGCTGTCGGCACATAGGGGTTGTATGCACCCTATGCTTTAGCCATCTTATTGAGGTGCAGAGACCTTTGGATTTAGCCTCCATACTGTCATTTGCAGGACTCCATGACAGTCCTGGTGGGCTCCAGAATCAGCAGCCTGGAGGATGTGGACTTCCTATCTGACCTTCCGGTTGAGGAGTCTGAGGGAAGCTGGGAGGATGCTGCAGCGGTTTCTGATGCTAGCGATTCCTCCAGTCCATGGGTAAGAAAGACAAAGTGTTTTCTGATGGGGGGGGGGATGGAGGTCCTCTATTCACTTCTCCTAAACTGAGTGAACTGTGGTGGAGGACTCTGGGAAGTGGAGCTAGGTGACACCTGGCCCTTGGGACAACATACGTAGGCTAACTATATGCACCCACGTGCATATAGTTTGGTGCCATTGGTTCCTTTGCCAAAAATCAACAGGGAGGGTACATGGCAGTGTACCAAATGAATGTGACCCACCCTGATTAGGCCTTTCCTTTTTGTGTGTCATCCTTTCCAGCACTTCATGCAGGGCTTTAACAGGCAAAGAGTAGAGAGCCTGCTTTTCTGCAGTAGAGCTGGGCTGGAAGTGAGGATTGCTTTTTAAATCCAGAGATTATGCAGCAGGAGAAGCATTGTTTTGATCAGGGATCCCTGTTAGGATATGGGGTGAGCCTAACAGGTTGTCCAGGCAATATATGTGTTCTGTGACTTTAACATGAATATGTATAATATGACTTTAAATTTTACTGCTGTATCATTGTAATGCTGAGTCATGCTGTAATTAGATAATCACAACTTGTAAACATATTTAAGAAGGGAACTGTAATGTAGTCAGTTGATGACATGCTACCATTGTGGGTAGATTTGCTACCATTGTGCTATCATCGTTGATGGATCTGCTACCATCGTGGTTTGTTACCAGAGTGAACTTGTTATTCTAACCAACTACTGTTTGTATTGTAAGAAGATTTTTGTACCACTTGACTGATTTAACTGGCAAAGTCTTGGATCGTTGAAAAACTATGAGATTGTTTTTTCACTATAAGGTAAACTTTTGATAAATCAGTTTGCACGTATCTTATTCATTGCTCTCAGAAACGTTTTCTCTGTGTTCTATACTCTGCTGGTTGGTAACACGACAATATCCTTAACAATCCCCATTCAATAGGCCCTCTTTTAGGAATGCTGAGTTTCTTTTGCCCCGATGCCTAAAGAGGAACCATTGTCATTCACGGGATTCTCCCAAAGAAGCGGAAGTCACCCTAGAAGGTCTCAGCAGCCTGAAAGAGGACTCCCTGGACTCCACTCTCTAATTCAAAGAGGTATCTGTTTCAGATTCTTCATGGATCACCGCATTGTCATGTCGAAAAGTCTTGTGCAGTTCAATGACGCAGTGAGCCATGCTCTGCAGGGTTACTCAAGGCAGACAGTTCATAGTGGAGGGTCCTAACACAAGGTGACCCAGTGGAGAAGCAAGTGGCAATCCTCTCCAGTATCCTTACTAAGAAAACCCAATGAAAGGTAACAAAAGGATACAAGCCATGATGCCAGAAAACGACGGTCTCAGATTGGAAGGTGCCTAATCCGCTAACTGGGAAGACCAGAGGGGAATTATAAGAAACTCCAGAAAGAGCCGAATTCTGCAATTATCTGAGCACAGGTAGGGCAGGGAGAAGGCGGGAGCAGTGAAGTTCAGTCCGATTACTTGTGAGACGTAAATCTCGCCCTTCTTGATGGGCTGCACCAGAAGTTGGCTATTTAGCACAACAGACAGACGGGGCAGATGCTGTGAACGTGCTCATGAGCAGGGGGTGGACTAGAAGACCTCCACGGTCCCCTCCAACTCTGTTATTCTGTCTGCCTATAGGACGGCTTCAGCAAGGGAGGTATGGAGATGGAGGGCAGAATCACCCCCACCTACAAAGCCCTGCACGGAGCTTCTTTTCCCTGGATGGGGATGGATGGATGTCTTTTTGTTGTTTTTCTTCTTGTTATTGTTGCTGCTGATCTTGTTCTTGTTCTGAGATTTTTTCAATTTGTTATCATTTGATCTATATTGTTAATGCTAAAAGATAAAAGCAACACTTAAATAAAGTTGTTCATTGGCCACAATTATTTTCCTTTAGCTATCAATGTAGCATTCAGTGGGTAGAATGATAAATAATTGTATAACATCGTATACAGTAAAACTACCAAAACACTTTATATACACTAATTTATATTTAGGCCTATTGTCATTTCACTTTTCTTAGGGACAGGTTGAACTTTAGAACCTATAACTCTCAATGATTGAGAGCAGCTACTATATTAGATAATTAGATAAATGGCAAAAACGTTGGGATAGGAATTGCAAACTGACAATGGCTACTGCATATAAGGAAAACCTTTATAAAATGTTTTATAGGTGGCAATTGCCACCGGCAAGGCTAGCAAAAATGTTCAACACCATGTCCGCCAAATGTTGGAAATGCAATCAGACTCTAGGTACTTATTATCATATGTGGTGGACAGGTAGGAAAGGAAGAAAATATTGGATGAAAATACATATATGGTTGGAAAAGATGACTAAGCAGCATATTGATTTAAAACAATATTTTTGTTAGATATAATACCCAAAAGCTATGACATATTGGAAAAATGAGAACACCCCATCTGATGAAAATATAATTTAGAAAATACTGGATTGTGCAGAGATGGATAGATTGACATTGAAAATAAAAGATAAGGGAGATTCAGAGTATTATTTCATGTGAAATAGGTTTTTCTCAATGGTTAGAGATGAGAGGTTGACATTAGATGAAGAAAGAACATTACTATATTCAAGTAAAATATGAATGTGGTTTATAGCTATAAGTATGCTAATATCAATAGATAACCTGGCATGAAGAATTTCCATGCATGGCGATTTCAATTAAACTGTAAACAAAATTTCTACTGCAAATGAATGGCAATGTAGGATATTTTGCTTCAATCTTGTCCTCTCAGGAACCTTATTAATTGGTAGTACATTTTCAATTGAAAATGGTTGCTTCAAGTTTACTAAGAATTGAGAACATAAGAGGACCACAAAAGTTCACTCTTTTGCATTACTCACAATTGTTTCCCAGAAACTCAGGAATATAATTTGTTTTTCTTTGGGTGTAGGCTATGCACCGAGCTGAAATTTTTTTTTCCTTAGGCTCTCCGGCACTTGAGAAATCATTAAATAATGATCCGAAGATGTGAAAAACTGAACTCAGTACCCTCTGCATGAAAATATGCTCTGCCACTTCTTTTCTTAAATGGAGCCTGCAGAACTTCTGAAGGCAAATCATTCCACTGGTAAATAGTCCTAGCTGTTAGGAAGTTTCTCCTTAGTTCTAGGTTCCCCCCCTCCTTGATTAGTTTCCATCCATTGTTCCTTGTCTTGAAGGGCTGCCACAGAGAAGAGGGTGTTGATCCTCCAAAGCAGCTGAGGGAAGGACACGGAGCAGCGGATGGAAGCTCATCAAAGAGAGATCCAACCCTGGAAATAAGGAGGAATTTCCTCACACTGACAACCGTTAAGCAGTGGAACAGTTTGTTTCCAAGACTTCTTTGTGCTCCATTGTTGAGATTGTCAAGAAAAAATTGGGCAATCATTTATCTGAGATGGCAGGAGGAGCCCTTCCTTGGGCAGGGACTTAGACTAAAAGTCGCTTCCTCCCTAGGGTGCCATGATTCCCTCTGTGCTTTGTGCCACAATGATGGTGCTTCTACGTTGTTCGTGAACAGACCACTTCCCACATGAAACCCAGAGGCCAAAGGCTCCCGAGGGAGTCAGCCATCAGCCACTCCTAGACCCAGCTGAGCTGCCATTCTGATGTAGGTATAAAAAATGGCTATTGTTTAACTGTTGCCGAGGGAACGAATTGCCCTGAAAAACCACCAGCCACTGCACAGCTGCTCATTCTCCCTTCGTGCAGTGATCGTACAAGCACTTCGTTGGTCATGGCTGTGAGAAGGTTTTTGAGGGTAAGTGTGGCCATCTCAGCTGCCAGGAAACTGGTAGCGGGGGAGAAAGTCAACTCAGTTCTGACTGACAGGTGTCTATTTCTCTTCTCTTTACAGAACATCTGGAAAAGGTGCGAACACCTTTTCTGTTGCCGGAAGAGCAACACGGAAGACCTTCCTGTGCCTCCTGACAGGTACCACCCTCTTCTCCTTAAACCCTGGGTATGGTGGGGCAACACGGATGGGCTGCAGAGTCTGTAAGAGGCTCTTCCAGTCCAGAAGGGGTTTCAGGGGCAAAAAGATGGGCAGGCTTACTGGCTAGGTTGAGAAAGGAGAGGGTCAGCTAGATGTATCTTCTTTGACATGTCACCTTCTTCTTCTTTTGGTCAGGACCGAAGAGGCACAGGAAGCGGATGACCAGCAGGGAGAATGGGAGACACATTTTCATGTGTCTGATGGAGACGTCTCTTCCTTGCCTGGGGTAAGGATGCTTCAGCAACATGGGCAGTGGGGGTTCATTCTTCAAAACCGGGCAGGTTAAGGGAAGAATTCCCCCTTGGTGGGAACCTGGCCAGCCGAGAAAACTGAAGAAGATCGCCTTGTTTCATACCTTCAATGAATGAATGGTTAATTGCAGGTTGTGATGGGTGGTCCTGCCACCGCCCGGAGTCCCAGGAAGGAAGATATCCGGCCCGTTCTCATTTCAAGGAGGTTAGTGTTCTCAGCTGAGGGATTCTGAGGAGAAGGGCTAGAAGAAAGGTTTGTAGAGGGGAAGCATCACTCCCCTCTGCCCGTACTTTTACTAAAAGAAGACTGACTCAAGCCCTTCGTTCTCTCCCCAGAAATGAGAGGACACCGAAGTGGACACCGCGGCTGACTACAATTTGGGAGACCTGCACTGAGTCGGTAAGGCCAGAGCAGCTCCTCCCTCTGGTAATGGCAGATGCCCTGTCTCTGTGCATTTGTTATCATGCCAATAGACCGAATACTTGCATTCTTATTTCAGGATCCATCGGGCGTGGAGGAGGGAGGTGCAGGAGGAGACAGTGCCTGTCTTTCAGGGTAGGTAACACTTTCGAGGGTGAAACTTTAGCAGAAGGGAGGCATCTTTGCCTCTGCCTCTGCTAAAGGAAGAAGGACTCGGCAATTTCACCGCCAGGCCAAGCCCCTTAGCAGGCCAGCTGGAAGGGTTCTTAGAGCCTCCACATGACCCCTCTTTCAAAAGGGCCATGGCTACTTTTGATCTTTGGCCTCTTCGTTTTCTCCCCCCAGAGAGGAAAGGCAAGAGCACTGGAGGTCGCGGCTGTCCACCAGTTTGGAGGCCTGCACTGAGTTGGTAAGTCCTGGACAGATCTTCCCCATCTGAAAAGAAGTCCTGTCTCTGTGGATTTCTTGGTATGCCAAGAGACGGCATCTTTGGCTTTTGATTTCAGGAACCACAAGACCAACCGGTGCAGGCGGAGATCTCTCCTGAGCTTTTTGAGACGTCTTCAGAGGTAAGAAAGTTTTGGCTATGGGAAGTGGGAGAAATTGGGCTATAGAGCCTTCTAAGCTTAAGGCTTGGAAAGGCTCTCTTGCTGTTGGCCCATAGAGCCATAGGAATCTTATTGGGACACAGAAAGTTTAGCAACCCTCCTGTCATTTGCAGGATTCGCTGACAGTCCTGGCGGGCTCCAGGACCAGCAGCCTCTGGGACGTGGACTCCCTCGCTGACCTTCTGGAGGAGGAATCTGAGGACAGCTGGGACCAGGATGCGGAGGCTTCTTCCAGTCCATGGGTAAGAAAGACAAAGGGTTTTCGATTGGGAGGTCTGGTGGATGGCTTCCTTTGCTACAAAGTAGCAGAGACTGGTGTCCTAAATGGGAAATGGGATCCCCATTCAATAGGCCCTCTTTTAGGAATTCTGTTTTTTTTTCCTCTGATGGCTAAAGAGGAATGACTGTCATTCACAGGATTCTCCAGAGGAAGGGGAAGACACCCTGGAGGATCTCAGCAGCCTGGAAGAGGACATCCTGGACACCCTGGAACGTCTTCTTCAATGAGAAGAGGTATCTATTTTACCTTCTACACGGGTCAATGCCTTGCCTTGCGAAGCTCAAAGAAGCAATGAGCTATGCTGTGCAGGGCCAGTTAGGTCAGATAGGTCATAGTCGAGGGTGCTTACACAACATGGCCAGCACCCTCGAAGGAAATGGCAACCCTCTCCGGTATCCTTAGTAAGAAAACCCCAGGAAAAATATCTAAGGGCCACGATGCCAGAAGATGAGCCCCTCAGATTGGAAGAGTGGAGGGCAATTACAAGTAGCTCCAGAAAGAGCAAAGTGGACCTAACGATAGCCTTTGATTCCTCACTCAGATGCTTCCTCAGATTCGTCTCCAGAGGTCAGCTTGAAGGTGGAGGAGGAACCAGCACCAGCCACCACAGGAGGTGAGTTGGTCAATAGATCTGAGTAGCCAGCTGAGAGTGATTTGGCTGAAATAACAGCTGGAAGGTGATGCTGGGAACGTGTTCATGGGAAGGGGGTTGGACTAGAAGACCTCCAAGGTCCCTTCAAACTCTATTATTCTGTCTGCCTATAGGATGGCTTCAGCAATGTAGGGTATTGGTGTCGTCCGCCACCAATCTGCGGAGCTGGCAGCGTAGTCCGACAGTGAGGAGGCTGAGGAAGAACATGGGCCAGTCCAGGAGGCTGGGGAAAGCCCGGATCTTTACAACTGCTTCGCAACGAGATCGCCAAGAAGTGACGAGGACAATCGGCGCCGGGGCCTGCCCCAAGTCCACAGAAAACGTGGTCGGGAAACGCCCTGAGCCCTATCTAGGGGAGACCCTGGGTCAGGTGCGCAACAACACGAGGGGACGTGGAGCCCCAACCCTCCTGCCACTTAACCTTGGCGGCAAAAGTATTCTTGTCAATTGTCTGCAGGGGACTCCGGCTTACACATTCTGGACTCTGGAGCTACAACTAACTTTATGGACATGGGGTTTGCAGTCACTCAGTGTCCAGTGCATCCTACGGTGTTTGTGGAGACCATTGATGGCCTGGTGCTTCTGTCTGGGCCTATTAACGGCCACACTCACCCTTGTACCTGACCATCGGGTCTCATGAGGACGCTATTCAGTTTTATTTTACCTCCGGCCTACATTTTCTCGTGGTTTTGGGCTTGGCTTGGCTCAGGAAATACGACTCACAGATCTATTGGTCCCAGAACTTCATCTCTTTTCTGAGCTGGCAATGGGTGGACCTCATCTGCCAAGTCTGCGCAGGCCAGGTGCTGGGTCCAACTGGGGTGTCCTTGCCTTCCGACCTCAAGGACTTTGAGGATGTTTTCAGCGAGCAGGACCAATTGCCCCCGCACCAACCATAAGACTACCCCATTGTTTTGATTCTGGATGCTCCATTCCCAGTGTGGCGTTTGTATTCAATGTTGGAACCTGAATTGGCTGCATCATGGGACTTTATGGACAAAAACCTTTTATCTGGCCCTCATCGTTGCCACTGTCCGCCCCAGTCCTGTTCATGAAAAAGAAGACTGGAGACTTGTGGCTTTGTTGCAACTACCGCAAGTTAAATGCCATCACAATGTGCACCCAGTATCCTCTGCTCCTTATTCCTGAACTCTTGGAACGGCTTTTAGAGGCTGCTGTGTTCACTAAATTGGACTTGCGAGGAGTTTATAATTTTGTTTGGATCGTCCCAGGGATGAATGGAAGACGGCGTTTGGCACTCATTCTGGACATTTTGAGCATACGGTCATGCCATTTGGGCTGACCAATGCTCCTGCCACCTTCCAACATTTCATGAATGACATTTTTAGGGACCTCTTGGACAAGTTTGTTGTAATTTATTTAGATCATCTACTCTCCTTCCCGGGAGAACCACCAACAGCATCTCCCCCTGCTCCTGCAACATCTTCGGGAGTATCATCTGTATGCTATACTAGAGAAATGCCAGTTTTTCCAGTCCACTGTTGAGTTCCTGGGCATTGAATCCCTCCCGAGGGCATTGCCATGGAGTCGAGCAAGCTGGAGTCTTTGCGTAGTTGGCAAGCGCCTTGGTGAGTGAAGGATATCCAGTGGCTCCTCGGGTTCGCCAACTACTATTGGACCTTTATCTCCGGCTTTGCTGCCTGGACCATGCCCATCACTCGGCTTCTGCAGAAAAAGGCCCCGTTCCGGGAGGTTACCCCCGAGCAGCAGGCATTCCAGGCCTTGAAACAGGCCTTCATGAAGGAGCCTATCTTGAAGCATCCTGACCACCACTGTCTGTTTGGGGTAGAAGCAGATGCATCGGGTGTTGCTATTGCTGCGGTGTTGCTACAGGCTCGCACCGCAGGCGGTACCCTCTTCCCTTGCGCATATTTTTCACGGAAGCTCAACCCTTCCAAGTAAAATTACACCATCTGGGAGAAGGTGGTACTGGCCATTAAGATGACGTTTGAGATCTGGAGACATCTTGTGGAGAGGGCCTGGCATCAAATGGAAGTCCGGACAGATCATAAAAACTTGGACTTACTACAGACCGCCCGGAAACTGAACCAACAGTAGATTCGGTGGTCCCTCTTCCTTGCCAGGTTCAATTTCTGCATTACCTACATCCTTAGTGGTCGCAACCAAAGGGTGGATGCGCTCTAGTGGAAACCAGAGTAGTCCCACATCAAAAACCTGCTTCTGCTCCTGAAAGTGTTGCCTGTAGAGTCTTTCTCTGTGGTTTAGGAACCAGTGGATTTATGGGGTCAGATACGGGAAGCGCAGCGTCATGATGCCCACGTGAAGAATGGAAGGAAGGGGTAGGGCCCGCCTCTCCAAGGACGTTTGATGAGGAACGCTTGCGGTACCGAGACAGGCTCTACGTGCTGGTGGGGCCGCTCTGGGGACTTATCTTGCCGCAGTGCCATGTTAATCCTGTGACGGGGCACTTTGGCCTCTTTAAGACACTGAATCTAGTTTCTCGCCCTTTTGGTGGCCCCGATTGAGACACGATGTCCAGGCTTATGTCACATCTTGTGTTCACTGCTGACAGGCCAGGTCGGCAACCAGAGCCCCTTCAGGGCTCTTCCAGCCATTGCCAACACCAGAGAGAACCTAGGGTGCCATTTCCATGGACTTCTTGACAGAATTACCTCCGTCTTCCGGATTCATGACCGTGTTCGTGGTGGGCGACGTGCTGACGAAGATGGCACATTTCAATCCATGTTGGGGTTTACCAACGGCTCACGTCACCTCCCACATGTTTATCCAACATGCCTTCCGGCTGCACGGCCTACCTGATATGGTCGTTTGGGATGGAGATGCTCAATTTACTGCCCAATTTTGGAAAGGACTGATGACAGCCTTTGATGTGAAAATGTGCCTGTCATCGGCACATCATCCGGATACCGACGTTGGGTCTGAGAAAGTTATTGACATTCTGGAACAATACCTGCGCTGCTTCGTGAAAAAGCAACAAGATAATTGAGAGAGCAGAGTTCACGTTTAACAATTCGCAGCACACGCGCGACCCCTCCACACTCCCCCCAGTTTTGGCACGTGATGGCAAAAACGTTCCTCATCACTGCTGTAGGATATCTTGCTTGAGTCGGGGGCTGGACTAGAAGACCTCCAAGCTCCAAGTTGTTTTGAGAACCTGGCTTCTCCATTACTTTTGCTTGCCAGAAGGACGCAAAAGCTCATCACATGACCCTGGGAGAGTGCAACCGTCATAAAGATGAGTCAGTTGCCAAGTGTCTGAATATAGATCACGTGACCATGGGGATGATGCGATGGTCATTAAATATGAAAAACGGTCATAAGTCCATTTTTTCAATGGTGTTCTAACTTTGAACTGTTGTAACTCGAGAATCACCTGTACTTTCTGCAGCATCAAGCGGTGTATTGTCAATAAGAGGTGGAATTTTGTTCAGCGACTTCAGGCAGATCTGTCCTTGGAACATCCTGATGGTAGGCACAGAAAGCAAGTAGAACTGCTAGGCTGGCATAAACTTTGTATTCTACCGGAAAGGAGTTTTACAGACCAATACTCAGCTTACAGTATCTAACAGGCTATAATTTCATGCACGTGATGCTAAGTTTTTGCTACAATACATACGCCAGCATAATACTGTATATAATAAGATACACAAATGAGACAACTAAAATGGCAGGGAAAGTGCATGTCTTAACCTGGCACGAAGAATTTCCATGCATGGCCATTTCAATTGAACTGTAAACAAAAAATTTACCACAAGTGAATGGCAACGTAGCATACCTTGCTTGGATATGTCATGAGTTCCTGGGCACACCCTAACTTCCAAACTGGTAACTCAGGGGTTACCTACCCTAGGCAAGCCCACCTCCCCTTCTTTTGTTCTCCCCTTACCTGTAGTTCCACCTCCAGGGTACTTAAGGCCTCCTCACGTAGACACCGGCCTTGTTCCTGAAGATACCTGTAAGAAAGCAGACAAGCATTAATAAAGATATCCTTGATGAACCAATCCATGTGTCTTCATAAGTTATTGGGCCCAAACGCGATCCAAGATAACAAAATGGTAGCAGTCGATGGTTGGGCAACCCAATAACGAGAAGATATGCCAGAAAAGAATCGCAAGACAGAGGAGAGAAAAAAGCCACAAACAAGATCAGAAACAAAGAGGCTGGAAAAACAACAGCCCGCACTCGAAGACATGGCAGCAAAAACGACGTCGGAAGACGAAAGAGAAAATAGCCCCGAAATCTACTCATCGGACAATGAGCAGGGGCCGGATGACCTGAGCGGGGAAGAGCCCGAACGAGCAGACATCAGCAGGCTCAGACGCGAAATGCTGAGCCTACTGGAAACCCCCGCCACAGATGAAGACCTCGTGGCCGGCATCAGCAACCTCATCCGAAGCCAGGACGAGGCCAGAAGGAGCCAGGGACACAAAGCGGGACGGCCGGACACAAGCCCGGTAAACCCCCCCCCCTGAACAATTGCTACCTGAAAAGCCAGGGAGGCGATGCCGCACCAATCCTGGAGTGGTGGCCATCTTTAAACACGTGGCCAAAAAAGACGGCCGACCTCCAAAACATTAAATTTGAATATGCAAAATGGCTGGCCAATGAGATGCCGGAACCCCAAAAACTACAATATGGGGGCGATTCCACGGATGAAAGTGAGGAATCACCCCCCGAAGACACCCCTACCGAGCGGCAGGTGGAAAAAGCGATAAAAACGCTCACCGCCGCCTTTGGGCCTAAAATGAGAATTCTAAAGGGGCCCCCCAAGACGCCCAAAAAACCCAAAGGGGAAGGGAGAAGACCCCCCAACTTCCTACCGAGGGACGCGGACGCCGCTGGGGACCCACCGATGCCGCAGCGCCACCCGGCCGCGGTACGACACCCCACTCCCAAGCCACGCCTGCCGGAAAGGGCCGAATGGAGAGGATACTCACCGCCACCGTCAGGACCGCCGCAGACGGGAACCAGGGGTCAGCCAGCAGAGAGAGCAGCCCTCCCGGACCACCGCTGGACATCTGGAGCCGGAGCAGAGGCCTACCCATCCTGGAGAAGCGGCCTCACCGGAGCAGTGACGAGAGGATCCTTCCCCGACGAAGCCACGACAGGAATGGACTCCGCGCATGCGCAGAAGATCCTGTGGACCAAGAAAGAAAAAAAAATGCAAGGAGGGATTTTTAAATTACCTACCAGCGTTCCTGAGCCATTCTGCTGCTATCAGCACGTCAAACACCATGGACAGCAACAGCCAGCTGTGAGTAACACACAAAATAACACAGGGAACTTACCAAATGGGTTCCCTACACTAAAAATGGAGGGATCAAACCTAATGGAGTGGTATCAACAATTCCAAGTCATCCTCTTCAAGGAAAATATGATGTTTTTCATCACTGATCCACCAGATAGACCCTGGACTTTTGAAATGGACTGCATGCACCACAAAGCGTTTTATCTGCTGATTTCCAGCATATCACCCACCATCTATTATAGTATTGAAAATGACTTAACTGTATTTGATATTGTTCAAAAAATGTTTGGTTACTTTTATAGTGACAGTGTAGCCACCACCACAAAAATCTCCAAAGACTTCTACTCAGCCAGAATCAAACCTGGGGTGTCAATGGGGGAACATTTGATGGAATTAAATGCAGCTAGGGCAGAACTACAACTGAGGGAGGAAATTGTCTCCGAACAAACAATGAAAAGCATTATACTTAACTCACTAGACCCTTCCTGGCAAACATTCCTCACACATCTAAACATCCTCAGCCTAGAGCACATGACAGTAGATAGCCTCTCCAACCTCCTGATTGCAGAAGACAATCACAGAAAAGGCCAACAAATAACTCACAGAGAACACAGACAGACACGGAGGGTAGCCTTTACAGACAACTCTTGAGATTCCACAGAATGTTACAACTGTGGATTAAGGAGACACTACAGACGAGACTGCACCAAGGGCAACAGAGATCGAAGTAAACACGAACAATGCAGTAGACACCCAGAAAGGCGCCACCACGACAACAGAATAAAGCGCAGAGACTCACCTAGGCCCTGGGAGAGAAAGGGGAACAGGGACAGTTCAAGGGATAGCCGGGACGGGTCGTTGTGCAGGGTAGGGGGGCCCACACACGAAACCCCGCAAGACAGCAAACCAGGCGGAGAGGGATCCTGGTGGCTCATCGACTCTGGAGCCACCAACCACACCACATGCGACAGGGAGCTCCTCTCTTCCTTCACAAAGGAAGACTACCTAATTAAAGTAGCAAACCAAAGTGATGTAAGGGTAACAGGGAAAGGCAACGTAGTACTCCCCAACATAGGCAGAATAGAGGGGGTATTACTAGTACCTGAGATACCCCACAACATACTTGCCTCCCTGAAACTCAGCAAGGAAGCAGGGATAGAGATCAGCATCAAGGAGGGAGGAATCACCATGGCCAGGGATAATAAAACCATTGGGAAAATCACAGTCAGAGGGAGGCTGCCTTATTTTCACGCAACCAAAGCTGACTCACATAACGAAGATACCGACATGGGAGGTGAAACAAAAGGGGGCAAACCCAAGGGCAATGAGAAACAAGAAAGAGAGGATGCACACCCTCACAAGGGAGGCACACAAGGCACAGGGAAGATCAATTTAGGGAAGCCCCTCCACGATGAGTTCGCACATCTGCTCCAACGCAGACTAGGGCACGCCAGCTTCCCAGTTATCCAAAAGGTTGCCAGTTGTACTGAGGAATCCAAAATAAAGAACTGTGAAACTTACTTGGACTGCTCTGTATGTAAATGTTCTAAGCTCAAGGTGGCCCCCACGTCCAAAAAGGCCACACGCTCTACACATTTGAAATGGTACACATGGACCTCGTAGGCCCCCTGAAGCCGTCCATAAAGTATGGCAAGAGGTTCTTCCTAACCATAGTGGACGATTACAGTCGTTACGGCTTCGTATATACACTAAGACACAAAAACGAGACTTACCAGAAATTCAAAGAATTCTATAGACGGGTAGAAATACAACACGACACAAAAATAAAGAAAATAATGACAGATAGAGGATCAGAATTCCTATCTGGAGACTTCTCACATTGGTTGAAGTCAAAGGGTGTTCTGCATTTTACATCTTCGCCTTTCTCAGCTTTTCAGAATCGGGGGGCAGAACGAAAAAATTCCACCCTGCAGACAATGATGAGATGCGTCCTCGAGAATGCTGGACTAGGCCAACACTACTGGACCGAAGCCCTAGTCTACTCTAACTACACCATCAACAGGCTCTGGTCCAGTGTACTAGACAAGACATCTTATGAAGTCACGTACAACAAAAAACCACAGATATCTCACCTGCACATTTTTGGGGTCACTGCAGACGTACACATACCAAAATAACTACGCAGAAAGGGAGACAAGGTATCTAAACGACTCAGATTCATGGGCTATGAGCCAAGCACAAAGGGATTCAGGTTCATAGATAGTAATAATAGATTCATCATCTCCAGAACTACCACATTCCACGAACAGGCAAACTGGTCAAGAATATACCTGAATGAACTACAACACCAGATAGAAGCCAATCACAACAAGCAAGGCAAAAGTGATCACCCCGACACAGACTACACACACACAAGGGAAGAGAAATCAGAACAACAGGGAGGCAAAAACACAACACAGAAGTCAAGCCAAAATAAACAGAAGGTAGACTCACTCACCAACAGAGAAGCGAGGTACATGCACGACATGGAGACCCTACCAGGTAGCCCAGTCAGGGCCAATAGAAACCAAATGCCCAACAGACTCAATGACTACGTCATGCACCTAAAATCCAGCCCCATCACCCCCGAAACATACGATGATGCCGACTGGGCCGGTGACACAAAGAGCAGGAAAAGTACCTCAGGGTACATCTTCTTCCTGAATGACTGTCCCGTATACTGGTACACCGGTAAGCAGAATCTCGTGGCCACATCCACCACTGAGGCTGAATACATATGCTTATCCAAGGCCATAACCAGCCTCATATGGTTCGACGAGCTACTCACCAATATCTGGGCAGAACCCACACACCCCATTCACATATTTGAGGATAACAAGGCAGCCATAGAAATATCCACCTCAGATGCTATAGGTCATAGGTCTAGGCATATAGACATCAAACATAAACACGTGAGACAATTCCATAAGTCAGGATTCATCACCATCATACACTGTGACACAGAACACCAGACAGCAGACTTACTCACAAAGCCTCTACAACACAAGCAACATTCATACCTTACATCTAGGCTTTGTGTCACACCCGTAAACCCACATCAATCAGGGCCAATCAACCTCAGGGGTGGGCATTGAGAGGGGGATTTGTCACGAGTAAATGCCCTCCCTGGGCAGACCCTAACTTCCAAACTGGTAACTCAGGGGTTAACTACCCTAGGCAAGCCCACCTCCCCTTCTTTTGTTCTCCCCTTACCTGTAGCTCCACCTCCAGGGTACTTAAGGCCTCCTCACGTAGACACCGGCCTTGTTCCTGAAGATACCTGTAAGAAAGCAGACAAGCATTAAAAAAGATATCCTTGATGAACCAATCCATGTGTCTTCATAAGTTATTGGGCCCAAACTCGATCCAAGGTAACAGGATATTGTGCTCTCAGGAATCTTGTTAATTGGTACATTTTCAATTGAAAAGGAAAAGTTGATTTACGTTTACTAAGAATTGAGAATATAAGAGGACCATGAAAGTTCATTCTTCTGCTTTACTCACAATAGTTTCTCAGAAACTCAAAATTGTCTCCACTCTTCTTTGTTCCTCAGGATCACCATCTAAATGGGAAAGAAATTCCTATTTAATTCCTCCGTCTGATGGTCAACCAGACTGACCTTCTGTATTAGGAATCATAAACCCATCTGTTGAAATAGCGCCCCCCCCCCCAAATGTTATTGGCACATGCTCACTATAAATCGCTTCTATCTAGCTAGGGCAATTCTGAGGCCAATTTATACCTTTTTTCTTCCCCACTTCCTAATTAAAAGCAATTTGGGGGATTATTTATTACATATTCAAGGAGCAATGATGATGTTTTTCTATAAATTCTTAAACAAAATAACTAACCTGGATCCTTTCTTGGAATATGCATTTACAGTACTTATGAAAGAAAGGTTCTATATTGACCATACAATCACAGACTGGAAGGTCAAATCCTGAAGAGACATTTATCAGAGGCCATTCATCTAGAAGCTGAATTTAACAGAATAACAGAGTTGGAAGGGACCTTGGAGGTCTTCTAGCCCAACTCCCTGGTCAAGCAGGAGACCATGGACCATTTCAGACAAATGGCTGTCCAATCTCTTCTTTAAAACCTCACTGATAGAACAGCCATCCATTCTGCAGAAAACCTGTTCCAGTGGTTAATTGTTCTTCCGATCGAGAAGTTTCTCCTTCGTTCTAGGTTGATCCTCTCCTTCATCAATTTCCACCTGTTACAGCCACTTCTCTGTGACAGCCCCTCCGATGTTGGAAGACTGCTATCATGTCACCCATAGTCTTTATCTTTCTTAGATATAGCCAGTTCCTGCAACCCTTCATCATATGTTTTAGTCTCCAGCCCCCTAATCATCTTGATTGTTCTTCTCTGCACCCTTTCTATAGACACAGCATCTTTGTTGTATTGGGCTGGCCAAAACTGGAGATAATATTCCAAAATATGCTCTTATTAAAGCAATGTGGTATGTATCTTCTTCCATTTCCTGATCTCTACACCACCGCCGCCGCCACCAAGGCATTAAAACGTGGCTGTTTTCCCTCCCCTTGGGGCAGGATGTTTTTCAGTGGACGTAGTTTTTCATCTGAACGTGTAAGCTTCCTCTGGTGTGATGCGTTTTTTTGGTTGTTGATGATGCCGATAATATTGCTTACTACCCAAAGTCATATGTCACATGGGTGGCTAGATACATTGAAATAAATAAAATTGTCTTGATTATCTAGTGATAACTTCCAAGTTATTCGCATTTTTCAAGTTTCCCATATCTCAGCTGCCACTCAAGCACTCCTCTAGGCCATGGACCACAGTAACCGACCTACTCAAATATTCTATACGAAGGATGTGTTGTCCAAATGAAATAGAAGAATGCAAGAATGAATCCTCCTGGGAATGCATCAATACAGAAGAGATATTAGATTTTTAAGAGACACCAATTATTTTAATCAGTGCAATCTGCTGTTCCTATTGCCATACGATCAGAACAGCAAAAGCAAGAGTTCAATAGGTCTCTCACTAACCAATTATGGAAAACGTGCTACTTGCCATTTCCACAATTCTTCTCAAAAAGTCCATTCACTGGGTAAATCCACTGCATCTGATGACAGAGCTGCAACTGTTTTACCATAATGTCCTGCAAAACAGAGAAAGGCACAATAAAAAGGAAAGTCCAAGAGGTCCTTTAATATGATGAGATAATTAAATGAAGTGCTAATGTCTTTAGCTCTTTCCTGCCTTCATTAAGCTGTTGTTTTAGTAGAGTGTATTAAGAGGAAACTAAAAACCAAGCAAAATTATACTGTGTGTGTTATGTATATAACTTTGGCAGGAAATTTAAACAACAATAGGTCATTTGTGATTGGTCAGCTCCCGGCCCATCAAGGTATATAAAGGGAGCTGTTTGACTGTACCTCCAGCTGAAGTCTCACTCTAAATTAAACAGCTGTTGTTACGCACTACTTGCTCCTGCCTCTTCATTCCCACGACTCAACGTTGGCGACGAAGGTAGGATTGAGGCAATGAGAAGCAAGCTGGAAAAGAGCTAACAACAGCGGATTCAGCCAGGCTGACGAGCCCCATACATGGCAGGAATACCACGATGTCTGCCTATGTACCACCAAAGCCTTTCGACCCAGCCAGAGAGAAGTGGGGGTCGTATATGACTCGGTTTGAGTGTTCCCTGGAAGTCAGCGACATGCAGGCCCTCCCCGACAACCGGAACAGAGCCCTATTCCTCAGCCACTGCGGACCGGAGGTCTTCGACATGGCTGAATCACTTTCGGAACCGACTCCGGTTCAGACTATATTGTGGGAAGCCTCGCTTAGGGCACATTACCAACAACTACCGGTAGCTGGCGCTACCGTGGAGGCACAGACTGTAGTAACTCACAAAGGTGCCTTCAAATGTACCAGGCTGCATTTTGGAGTCAGCATAGCCCCCGGACTATTCCAAAGTACCATGGAGCGTCTGTTACAAGGACTGCCAGGGGTGGTGCCTTATTTTGATGATGTCCTCATCAAAGGAAGGAAGGGAAGAGAAATTAGAGTAGGAGTGAGGGTAAGAGAGAGAGGAAGAGAGGAGGAGGAGGAGGAGAAAGGAAAGGAAGTAGGGAGGAGAAGAAGGGGGGGAGAGAAAGTAAGAAGGAAAGAAAAAAGAGAAGAGGTAGGTTTGAGGAGAAAGATTGCTGTGCAATAAAAAAGATGAAAGGGAAGAAAGCCAACCCCAAACAAATATAAAGATATTAAGATAAAGAATGAATTGTTAAACTTTAAAGAATGAAAGAGAACAAATATGAATAAATAGCAATAATTAGAAACACACATACAAACATACAATGTATTTTCTTTGAACAGAGTATTTGGCCGGTTCACAAATTTAAACAGTGTTTAGCCATTTCAATTAAATTTACAATTTCTGTATTTCCTTTTTGCCATACTTATTCCTCTCCTATTTTTTTAAAAAAACCAATATTACCCTTCATCCTCATCTCTAATCTTCATCAAATTCAATTTTCCCTTCTATTCTATATTATACCCCTTCCCATTGTCATCTATTTTTATATCCATCCTCACATTGGTTAATTATGTAATATTCCAGTTGTTGAATACAAATTCAACATTTTAATATAAATCAATTAGTTATATAATGATCTTTTTTGTATATTAATCAATATGAACATGAATATTCCAATTATTTCCATGCAATCCAAATTCTTACAAATCAATTCATTATATTTACCAATAATAACCAAATAATTTCCCCCATATATTCCTCCAAACCACAACCATTGCTGCTTTCAACGCAATATACAATTAATAGTATCTCAATTATTACAACTCCCTAGTTAAATAGAGCTTTTTTTCTTTTGTGTTTTAAAATCTTGAACTCTCCTCTTTTGCCCTAATTTTCCCATTGTTTGCAGTTTTGCACCTACCTCTTTTGGTGAGGAAAAAGAAAAAGAAATCACTCTCTGCCTCATTTTGTCACGTTGCAACAAAGACCCTGCTTTACTTTCAGTTTCGCTTTTTCAGCATAGCTAGGGGTAAAAAACTGCTCCAACACTGTTGGCACCTGGCAAAAGACCCCTGCGCAAAACAGGTGAGAGCAAATCAGCTGAGAGTTGGGAGACCAATCTAATCAATTTGTGGTAATTAACCTATGCTAAAGCTGACAGAGGCTGTTTTTTTATTTTTGCAGGCACCGGTCTACTCATTTCTTTTCTTTTAACACGCATCAGCTGTAGGGCGGCCCTTTGAAGCCCCGCGGCAAGAGGTTAAACAATTTCGGAACATGGCCAGTGGGGATCCATGCCTCAAAACTGGATGGGGGAACCTGATCAGCCTAACAAATTCAAGAAGAGCCCGTTGGATTCATGGGGATATGTTGCAGAGAACTTTGATTTATACATTCAAATGAACCATTATTACTTTCAGGTTTTGATAGGTGTTTGTGTCACCATCAGGAGCCCCAGGAAGGAAGATGTGATGCCTGTTCACAATTATGGGAGGTATCTGGTCTCTCATACCTCCATGGAGGGCGCGCTTCTGCACAATTATGGAGAACTCCACTGAATCGGTAAGGCCTGAACATCTCCTCACCATGCTAATGGCCCTGTCTCTGTGGATTTGTTAATATCCCTATAAAAAGAATATTTGCACTGCTATTTTAGGATCCATTGGAGGAATCCCTTCCAGCAGAAAGCCGGGACAGCCTCCCAGGAGAGAGAGAGAGGTGGAGATTCCCTATCTATGCAGGTAGGTAACACGTTGAAGGGAGAAGGTCCCGCTGGTTCACAAGGGGCTTTGGTGGAAAAGATGGACAGGGTGAGTGACTCATCTTGGAAAGGGGAAGCTGAGCAAGCTTGATTCCTTAAACTTCTCACCTTCTACCTCTGGACAAGACTCTAACGGGAGAAGACCAGGACACAGAAGAAGAGCTCTCTCCCAACGGGGAGAAAACACCTTCCTCAGAGATAAGATTTTGGCAATGGGGCCGAAGGAGGCTATGCCATAAATCCTGATGGTGGATGGAAGAAATTGTGTAATATTTCACCTTAACCTTAAGGCTTCCAAAGGTCCTCTTGCTGTCGGCACATAGGGGGGTTGTATGCACCCTATGCTTTAGCCATCTTATTGAGGTGCAGAGACCTTTGGATTTAGCCTCCATACTGTCATTTGCAGGACTCCATGACAGTCCTGGTGGGCTCCAGAATCAGCAGCCTGGGGGATGTGGACTTCCTATCTGACCTTCCGGTTGAGGAGTCTGAGGGAAGCTGGGAGGATGCTGCAGCGGTTTCTGATGCTAGCGATTCCTCCAGTCCATGGGTAAGAAAGACAAAGTGTTTTCTGATGGGGGGGGGATGGAGGTTCTCTATTCACTTCTCCTAAACTGAGTGAACTGTGGTGGAGGACTCTGGGAAGTGGAGCTAGGTGACACCTGGCCCTTGGGACAACATACGTAAGCTAACTATATGCACCCACGTGCATATAGTTTGGTGCCATTGGTTCCTTTGCCAAAAATCAACAGGGAGGGTACATGGCAGTGTACCAAATGAATGTGACCCACCCTGATTAGGCCTTTCCTTTTTGTGTGTCATCCTTTCCAGCACTTCATGCAGGGCTTTAACAGGCAAAGAGTAGAGAGCCTGCTTTTCTGCAGTAGAGCTGGGCTGGAAGTGAGGATTGCTTTTTAAATCCAGAGATTATGCAGCAGGAGAAGCATTGTTTTGATCAGGGATCCCTGTTAGGATATGGGGTGAGCCTAACAGGTTGTCCAGGCAATATATGTGTTCTGTGACTTTAACATGAATATGTATAATATGACTTTAAATTTTACTGCTGTATCATTGTAATGCTGAGTCATGCTGTAATTAGATAATCACAACTTGTAAACATATTTAAGAAGGGAACTGTAATGTAGTCAGTTGATGACATGCTACCATTGTGGGTAGATTTGCTACCATTCTGCTATCATCGTTGATGGATCTGCTACCATCGTGGTTTGTTACCAGAGTGAACTTGTTATTCTAACCAACTACTGTTTGTATTGTAAGAAGATTTTTGTACCACTTGACTGATTTAACTGGCAAAGTCTTGGATCGTTGAAAAACTATGAGATTGTTTTTTCACTATAAGGTAAACTTTTGATAAATCAGTTTGCACGTATCTTATTCATTGCTCTCAGAAACGTTTTCTCTGTGTTCTATACTCTGCTGGTTGGTAACACGACAATATCCTTAACAATCCCCATTCAATAGGCCCTCTTTTAGGAATGCTGAGTTTCTTTTGCCCCGATGCCTAAAGAGGAACCATTGTCATTCACGGGATTCTCCCAAAGAAGCGGAAGTCACCCTAGAAGGTCTCAGCAGCCTGAAAGAGGACTCCCTGGACTCCACTCTCTAATTCAAAGAGGTATCTGTTTCAGATTCTTCATGGATCACCGCATTGTCATGTCGAAAAGTCTTGTGCAGTTCAATGACGCAGTGAGCCATGCTCTGCAGGGTTACTCAAGGCAGACAGTTCATAGTGGAGGGTCCTAACGCAAGATGACCCAGTGGAGAAGCAGGTGGCAACCCTCTCCAGTATCCTTACTAAGAAAACCCAATGAAAGGTATCAAAAGGATACAAGCCATGATGCCAGAAAACGACGGTCTCAGATTGGAAGGTGCCTAATCCGCTAACTGGGAAGACCAGAGGGGAATTATAAGAAACTCCAGAAAGAGCCGAATTCTGCAATTATCTGAGCACAGGTAGGGCAGGGAGAAGGCGGGAGCAGTGAAGTTCAGTCCGATTACTTGTGAGACGTAAATCTCGCCCTTCTTGATGGGCTGCACCAGAAGTTGGCTATTTAGCACAACAGACAGACGGGGCAGATGCTGTGAACGTGCTCATGAGCAGGGGGTGGACTAGAAGACCTCCACGGTCCCCTCCAACTCTGTTATTCTGTCTGCCTATAGGACGGCTTCAGCAAGGGAGGTATGGAGATGGAGGGCAGAATCACCCCCACCTACAAAGCCCTGCACGGAGCTTCTTTTCCCTGGATGGGGATGGATGGATGTCTTTTTGTTGTTTTTCTTCTTGTTATTGTTGCTGCTGATCTTGTTCTTGTTCTGAGATTTTTTCAATTTGTTATCATTTGATCTATATTGTTAATGCTAAAAGATAAAAGCAACACTTAAATAAAGTTGTTCATTGGCCACAATTATTTTCCTTTAGCTATCAATGTAGCATTCAGTGGGTAGAATGATAAATAATTGTATAACATCGTATACAGTAAAACTACCAAAACACTTTATATACACTAATTTATATTTAGGCCTATTGTCATTTCACTTTTCTTAGGGACAGGTTGAACTTTAGAACCTATAACTCTCAATGATTGAGAGCAGCTACTATATTAGATAATTAGATAAATGGCAAAAACGTTGGGATAGGAATTGCAAACTGACAATGGCTACTGCATATAAGGAAAACCTTTATAAAATGTTTTATAGGTGGCAATTGCCACCGGCAAGGCTAGCAAAAATGTTCAACACCATGTCCGCCAAATGTTGGAAATGCAATCAGACTCTAGGTACTTATTATCATATGTGGTGGACAGGTAGGAAAGGAAGAAAATATTGGATGAAAATACATATATGGTTGGAAAAGATGACTAAGCAGCATATTGATTTAAAACAATATTTTTGTTAGATATAATACCCAAAAGCTATGACATATTGGAAAAATGAGAACACCCCATCTGATGAAAATATAATTTAGAAAATACTGGATTGTGCAGAGATGGATAGATTGACATTGAAAATAAAAGATAAGGGAGATTCAGAGTATTATTTCATGTGAAATAGGTTTTTCTCAATGGTTAGAGATGAGAGGTTGACATTAGATGAAGAAAGAACATTACTATATTCAAGTAAAATATGAATGTGGTTTATAGCTATAAGTATGCTAATATCAATAGATAACCTGGCATGAAGAATTTCCATGCATGGCGATTTCAATTAAACTGTAAACAAAATTTCTACTGCAAATGAATGGCAATGTAGGATATTTTGCTTCAATCTTGTCCTCTCAGGAACCTTATTAATTGGTAGTACATTTTCAATTGAAAATGGTTGCTTCAAGTTTACTAAGAATTGAGAACATAAGAGGACCACAAAAGTTCACTCTTTTGCATTACTCACAATTGTTTCCCAGAAACTCAGGAATATAATTTGTTTTTCTTTGGGTGTAGGCTATGCACCGAGCTGAAATTTTTTTTTCCTTAGGCTCTCCGGCACTTGAGAAATCATTAAATAATGATCCGAAGATGTGAAAAACTGAACTCAGTACCCTCTGCATGAAAATATGCTCTGCCACTTCTTTTCTTAAATGGAGCCTGCAGAACTTCTGAAGGCAAATCATTCCACTGGTAAATAGTCCTAGCTGTTAGGAAGTTTCTCCTTAGTTCTAGGTTCCCCCCCTCCTTGATTAGTTTCCATCCATTGTTCCTTGTCTTGAAGGGCTGCCACAGAGAAGAGGGTGTTGATCCTCCAAAGCAGCTGAGGGAAGGACACGGAGCAGCGGATGGAAGCTCATCAAAGAGAGATCCAACCCTGGAAATAAGGAGGAATTTCCTCACACTGACAACCGTTAAGCAGTGGAACAGTTTGTTTCCAAGACTTCTTTGTGCTCCATTGTTGAGATTGTCAAGAAAAAATTGGGCAATCATTTATCTGAGATGGCAGGAGGAGCCCTTCCTTGGGCAGGGACTTAGACTAAAAGTCGCTTCCTCCCTAGGGTGCCATGATTCCCTCTGTGCTTTGTGCCACAATGATGGTGCTTCTACGTTGTTCGTGAACAGACCACTTCCCACATGAAACCCAGAGGCCAAAGGCTCCCGAGGGAGTCAGCCATCAGCCACTCCTAGACCCAGCTGAGCTGCCATTCTGATGTAGGTATAAAAAATGGCTATTGTTTAACTGTTGCCGAGGGAACGAATTGCCCTGAAAAACCACCAGCCACTGCACAGCTGCTCATTCTCCCTTCGTGCAGTGATCGTACAAGCACTTCGTTGGTCATGGCTGTGAGAAGGTTTTTGAGGGTAAGTGTGGCCATCTCAGCTGCCAGGAAACTGGTAGCGGGGGAGAAAGTCAACTCAGTGCTGACTGACAGGTGTCTATTTCTCTTCTCTTTACAGAACATCTGGAAAAGGTGCGAACACCTTTTCTGTTGCCGGAAGAGCAACACGGAAGACCTTCCTGTGCCTCCTGACAGGTACCACCCTCTTCTCCTTAAACCCTGGGTATGGTGGGGCAACACGGATGGGCTGCAGAGTCTGTAAGAGGCTCTTCCAGTCCAGAAGGGGTTTCAGGGGCAAAAAGATGGGCAGGCTTACTGGCTAGGTTGAGAAAGGAGAGGGTCAGCTAGATGTATCTTCTTTGACATGTCACCTTCTTCTTCTTTTGGTCAGGACCGAAGAGGCACAGGAAGCGGATGACCAGCAGGGAGAATGGGAGACACATTTTCATGTGTCTGATGGAGACGTCTCTTCCTTGCCTGGGGTAAGGATGCTTCAGCAACATGGGCAGTGGGGGTTCATTCTTCAAAACCGGGCAGGTTAAGGGAAGAATTCCCCCTTGGTGGGAACCTGGCCAGCCGAGAAAACTGAAGAAGATCGCCTTGTTTCATACCTTCAATGAATGAATGGTTAATTGCAGGTTGTGATGGGTGGTCCTGCCACCGCCCGGAGTCCCAGGAAGGAAGATATCCGGCCCGTTCTCATTTCAAGGAGGTTAGTGTTCTCAGCTGAGGGATTCTGAGGAGAAGGGCTAGAAGAAAGGTTTGTAGAGGGGAAGCATCACTCCCCTCTGCCCGTACTTTTACTAAAAGAAGACTGACTCAAGCCCTTCGTTCTCTCCCCAGAAATGAGAGGACACCGAAGTGGACACCGCGGCTGACTACAATTTGGGAGACCTGCACTGAGTCGGTAAGGCCAGAGCAGCTCCTCCCTCTGGTAATGGCAGATGCCCTGTCTCTGTGCATTTGTTATCATGCCAATAGACCGAATACTTGCATTCTTATTTCAGGATCCATCGGGCGTGGAGGAGGGAGGTGCAGGAGGAGACAGTGCCTGTCTTTCAGGGTAGGTAACACTTTCGAGGGTGAAACTTTAGCAGAAGGGAGGCATCTTTGCCTCTGCCTCTGCTAAAGGAAGAAGGACTCGGCAATTTCACCGCCAGGCCAAGCCCCTTAGCAGGCCAGCTGGAAGGGTTCTTAGAGCCTCCACATGACCCCTCTTTCAAAAGGGCCATGGCTACTTTTGATCTTTGGCCTCTTCGTTTTCTCCCCCCAGAGAGGAAAGGCAAGAGCACTGGAGGTCGCGGCTGTCCACCAGTTTGGAGGCCTGCACTGAGTTGGTAAGTCCTGGACAGATCTTCCCCATCTGAAAAGAAGTCCTGTCTCTGTGGATTTCTTGGTATGCCAAGAGACGGCATCTTTGGCTTTTGATTTCAGGAACCACAAGACCAACCGGTGCAGGCGGAGATCTCTCCTGAGCTTTTTGAGACGTCTTCAGAGGTAAGAAAGTTTTGGCTATGGGAAGTGGGAGAAATTGGGCTATAGAGCCTTCTAAGCTTAAGGCTTGGAAAGGCTCTCTTGCTGTTGGCCCATAGAGCCATAGGAATCTTATTGGGACACAGAAAGTTTAGCAACCCTCCTGTCATTTGCAGAATTCGCTGACAGTCCTGGCGGGCTCCAGGACCAGCAGCCTCTGGGACGTGGACTCCCTCGCTGACCTTCTGGAGGAGGAATCTGAGGACAGCTGGGACCAGGATGCGGAGGCTTCTTCCAGTCCATGGGTAAGAAAGACAAAGGGTTTTCGATTGGGAGGTCTGGTGGGATGGCTTCCTTTGCTACAAAGTAGCAGAGACTGGTGTCCTAAATGGGAAATGGGATCCCCATTCAATAGGCCCTCTTTTAGGAATTCTGTTTTTTTTCCTCTGATGGCTAAAGAGGAATGACTGTCATTCACAGGATTCTCCAGAGGAAGGGGAAGACACCCTGGAGGATCTCAGTAGCCTGGAAGAGGACATCCTGGACACCCTGGAACGTCTTCTTCAATGAGAAGAGGTATCTATTTTACCTTCTACACAGGTCAATGCCTTGCCTTGCGAAGCTCAAAGAAGCAATGAGCTATGCTGCGCAGGGCCAGTTAGGTCAGATAGGTCATAGTCGAGGGTGCTTACACAACATGGCCAGCACCCTCGAAGGAAATGGCAACCCTCTCCGGTATCCTTAGTAAGAAAACCCCAGGAAAAATATCTAAGGGCTACGATGCCAGAAGATGAGCCCCTCAGATTGGAAGAGTGGAGGGCAATTACAAGTAGCTCCAGAAAGAGCAAAGTGGACCTAACGATAGCCTTTGATTCCTCACTCAGATGCTTCCTCAGATTCGTCTCCAGAGGTCAGCTTGAAGGTGGAGGAGGAACCAGCACCAGCCACCACAGGAGGTGAGTTGGTCAATAGCTCTGAGTAGCCAGCTGAGAGTGATTTGGCTGAAATAACAGCTGGAAGGTGATGCTGGGAACGTGTTCATGGGAAGGGGGTTGGACTAGAAGACCTCCAAGGTCCCTTCAAACTCTATTATTCTGTCTGCCTATAGGATGGCTTCAGCAATGTAGGGTATTGGTGTCGTCCGCCACCAATCTGCGGAGCTGGCAGCGTAGTCCGACAGTGAGGAGGCTGAGGAAGAACATGGGCCAGTCCAGGAGGCTGGGGAAAGCCCGGATCTTTACAACTGCTTCGCAACGAGATCGCCAAGAAGTGACGAGGACAATCGGCGCCGGGGCCTGCCCCAAGTCCACAGAAAACGTGGTCGGGAAACGCCCTGAGCCCTATCTAGGGGAGACCCTGGGTCAGGTGCGCAACAACACGAGGGGACGTGGAGCCCCAACCCTCCTGCCACTTAACCTTGGCGGCAAAAGTATTCTTGTCAATTGTCTGCAGGGGACTCCGGCTTACACATTCTGGACTCTGGAGCTACAACTAACTTTATGGACATGGGGTTTGCAGTCACTCAGTGTCCAGTGCATCCTACGGTGTTTGTGGAGACCATTGATGGCCTGGTGCTTCTGTCTGGGCCTATTAACGGCCACACTCACCCTTGTACCTGACCATCGGGTCTCATGAGGACGCTATTCAGTTTTATTTTACCTCCGGCCTACATTTTCTCGTGGTTTTGGGCTTGGCTTGGCTCAGGAAATACGACTCACAGATCTATTGGTCCCAGAACTTCATCTCTTTTCTGAGCTGGCAATGGGTGGACCTCATCTGCCAAGTCTGCGCAGGCCAGGTGCTGGGTCCAACTGGGGTGTCCTTGCCTTCCGACCTCAAGGACTTTGAGGATGTTTTCAGCGAGCAGGACCAATTGCCCCCGCACCAACCATAAGACTACCCCATTGTTTTGATTCTGGATGCTCCATTCCCAGTGTGGCATTTGTATTCAATGTTGGAACCTGAATTGGCTGCATCATGGGACTTTATGGACAAAAACCTTGCTAGGGGTTTTATCTGGCCCTCATCGTTGCCACTGTCCGCCCCAGTCCTGTTGGTGAAAAAGAAGACTGGAGACTTGTGGCTTTGTTGCAACTACCGCAAGTTAAATGCCATCCCAATGCGCACCCAGTATCCTCTGCTCCTTATTCCTGAACTCTTGGAACGGCTTTTAGAGGCTGCTGTGTTCACTAAATTGGACTTGCGAGGAGTTTATAATCTTGTTTGGAGATCCAGTGGCTCCTCGGGTTCGCCAACTACTATTGGACCTTTATCCCCGGCTTTGCTGCCTGGACTCGGCTTCTGCAGAAAAAGGCCCCGTTCCGGGAGGTTACCCCCGAGCAGCAGGCATTCCAGGCCTTGAAAGAGGCCTTCATGAAGGAGCCTATCTTGAAGCATCCTGACCACCACTGTCTGTTTGGGGTAGAAGCAGATGCATCGGGTGTTGCTATTGCTGCGGTGTTGCTACAGGCTCGCACAGCAGGCGGTACCCTCTTCCCTTGCGCATATTTTTCACGGAAGCTCAACCCTTCCAAGTACAATTACACCATCTGGGAGAAGGTGGTACTGGCCATTAAGATGACGTTTGAGATCAGGAGACATCTTCTGGAGAGGGCCTGGCATCAAATGGAAGTCCGGACAGACCATAAAAACTTGGACTTACTACAGACAGCCCGGAAACTGAACCAACAGTAGATTCGGTGGTCCCTCTTCCTTGCCAGGTTCAATTTCTGCATTACCTACATCCTTAGTGGTCGCAACCAAAGGGTGGATGCGCTCTAGTGGAAACCAGAGTAGTCCCACATCAAAAACCTGCTTCTGCTCCTGACAGTGTTGCCTGTAGAGTCTTTCTCTGTGGTTTAGGAACCAGTGGATTTATGGGGTCAGATACGGGAAGCGCAGCGTCATGATGCCCACGTGAAGAATGGAAGGAAGGGGTAGGGCCCGCCTCTCCAAGGACGTTTTATGAGGAACGCTTGCGGTACCGAGACAGGCTCTACGTGCTGGTGGGGCCGCTCTGGGGACTTATCTTGCCGCAGTGCCATGTTAATCCTGTGACGGGGCACTTTGGCCTCTTTAAGACACTGAATCTAGTTTCTCGCACTTTTGGTGGCCCCGATTGAGACACGATGTCCAGGCTTATGTCACATCTTGTGTTCACTGCTGACAGGCCAGGTCGGCAACCAGAGCCCCTTCAGGGCTGTTCCAGCCATTGCCAACACCAGAGAGAACCTAGGGTGCCATTTCCATGGACTTCTTGACAGAATTACCTCCGTCTTCCGGATTCATGACCGTGTTCGTGGTGGGCGACGTGCTGACGAAGATGGCACATTTCAATCCATGTTGGGGTTTACCAACGGCTCACGTCACCGCCCACATGTTTATCCAACATGCCTTCCGGCTGCACGGTCTACCTGATATGGTCGTTTGGGATAGAGATGCTCAATTTACTGCCCAGTTTTGGAAAGGGCTGATGACAGCCTTTGACGTGAAAATGTGCCTGTCATCGGCACATCATCCGGATACCGACGTTGGGTCTGAGAAAGTTATTGATATTCTGGAACAATACCTGCGCTGCTTCGTGAAAAAGCAACAAGATAATTGAGAGAGCAGAGTTCACGTTTAACAATTCGCAGCACACGCGTGACCCCTCCACACTCCCCCCAGTTTTGGCACGTGATGGCAAAAACGTTCCTCATCACTGCTGTAGGATATCTTGCTTGAGTCGGGGGCTGGACTAGAAGACCTCCAAGCTCCAAGTTGTTTTGAGAACCTGGCTTCTCCATTACTTTTGCTTGCCAGAAGGACGCAAAAGCTCATCACATGACCCTGGGAGACTGCAACCGTCATAAAGATGAGTCAGTTGCCAAGTGTCTGAATATAGATCACGTGACCGTGGGGATGAAGCGATGGTCATTAAATATGAAAAACGGTCATAAGTCCATTTTTTCAATGGTGTTCTAACTTTGAACTGTTGTAACTCGAGAATCACCTGTACTTTCTGCAGCATCAAGCGGTGTATTCTCAATAAGAGGTGGAATTTTGTTCAGCGACTTTAGGCAGATCTGTCCTTGGAACATCGTGATGGTAGGCACAGAAAGCAAGTAGAACTGCTAGGCTGGCATAAACTTTGTATTCTACCGGAAAGGAGTTTTACAGACCAGTACTCAGGTTACAGTATCTAACAGGCTATAATTTCATGCACGTGATGCTAAGTTTTTGCTACAATACATACGCCAGCATAATACTGTATAGAATAAGATACACAAATGAGACAACTAAAATGGCAGGGAAAGTGCATGTCTTAACCTGGCACGAAGAATTTCCATGCATGGCCATTTCAATTGAACTGTAAACAAAAAATTTACCACAAGTGAATGACAATGTAGCATACCTTGCTTGGATATGTCACGAGTAAATGCCCTTCCTGGGCAGACCCTAACTTCCAAACTGGTAACTCAGGGGTTAACTACCCTAGGCAAACCCACCTCCCCTTCTTTTGTTCTCCCCTTACCTGTAGTTCCACCTCCAGGTTACTTAAGGCCTCCTCACGTAGACACCGGCCTTGTTCCTGAAGATACCTGTAAGAAAGCAGACAAGCATTAATAAAGATATCCTTGATGAACCAATCCATGTGTCTTCATAAGTTATTGGGCCCAAACGCGATCCAAGGTAACAAAATGGTAGCAGTCGATGGTTGGGCAATCCAATAACCAGAAGATATGCCAGAAAAGAATTGCAAGACAGAGGAGAGAAAAAAGCCACAAACAAGATCAGAAACAAAGAGGCTGGAAAAACAACAGCCCGCACTCGAAGACATGGCAGCAAAAACGACGTCGGAAGACGAAAGAGAAAATAGCCCCAAAATCTACTCATCGGACAATGAGCAGGGGCTGGATGACCTGAGCGGGGAAGAGCCCGAACGATTAGACATCAGCAGGCTCAGACGCGAAATGCTGAGCCTACTGGAAACCCCCGCCACAGATGAAGACCTCGTGGCCAGCATCAGCAACCTCATCCGAAGCCGGGACGAGGCCAGAAGGAGCCAGGGACACAAAGCGGGGCAGCCGGACACAAGCCCGGTAAGAAACCCCCCCTGAACAATTGCTACCTGAAAAGCGAGGGAGGCGCTGCCGCACCAATACTGGAGTGGCGGCCATCTTTAAACATGTGGCCAAAAACGATGGCCGACCTCCAAAACGTTAAATTTGAATATGCAAAATGCCCAGCCAATGAGATGCCGGAACCCCAAAAACTACAATATGGGGGCGATTCCACGGACGAAAGTGAGGAATCACCCCCCGAAGACACCCCTACCGAGCGGCAGGTGGAAAAAGCGATAAAAATGCTCACCGCCGCCTTTGGGCCTAAAATGAGAATTCTAAAGGGGCCCCCCAAGACGCCCAAAAAACCCAAGGGGGAAGGGAGAAGACCCCCCAACTTCCTACCGAGGGACGCGGATGCCACTGGGGACCCACGGACGCCGCAGCGCCACCCGGCCGCGGTATGACACCCCACTCCCAAGCCACGCCTGCAGGAAAGGGCCGAATGGAGAGGATACTCACCGCCACCGTCAGGACCACCGCAGACGGGAACCAGGGGTCAGCCAGCAGAGAGAGCAGCCCTCCCGGACCACCGCTGGACATCTGGAGCCGGAGCAGAGGCCTACCCATCCTGGAGAAGCGGCCTCACCGGAGCAGTGACGAGAGGATCCTTCCCCGACGAAGCCACGACAGGAATGGACTTCGCGCATGCGCAGAAGATCCTGTGGACCAAGAAAGAAAAAAAAATGCAAGGAGGGATTTTTAAATTACCTACCAGCGTTCCTGAGCCATTCTGCTGCTATCAGCATGTCAAACACCATGGACAGCAACAGCCAGCTGTGAGTAACACACAAAATAACACAGGGAACTTACCAAATGGGTTCCCTACACTAAAAATGGAGGGATCAAACCTAATGGAGTGGTATCAACAATTCCAAGTCATCCTCTTAAAGGAAAATATGATGTTTTTCATCACTGATCCACCAGATAGACCCTGGACTTTTGAAATGGACTGCATACACCACAAAGCGTTTTATCTGCTGATTTCCAGCATATCACCCACCATCTATTATAGTATTGAAAATGACTTAACTGTATTTGATATTGTTCAAAAAATGTTTGGTTACTTTTATAGTGACAGTGTAGCCACCACCACAAAAATCTCCAAAGACTTCTACTCAGCCAGAATCAAACCTTGGGTGTCAATGGGGGAACATTTGACGGAATGAAATGCAGCTAGGGCAGAACTACAACTGAGGGGGGAAATTGTCTCCGAACAAACAATGAAAAGCATTATACTTAACTCACTAGACCCTTCCTGGCAAACATTCCTCACACATCTAAACATCCTCAGCCTAGGGCACATGACAGTAGATAGCCTCTCCAACCTCCTGATTGCAGAAGACAATCACAGAAAAGGCCAACAAATAACTCACAGAGAACACAGACAGACACGGAGGGTAGCCTTTACAGACAACTCTTCAGATTCCACAGAATGTTACAACTGTGGATTAAGGAGACACTACAGACGAGACTGCACCAAGGGCAACAGAGATCGAAGTAAACACAAACAATGCAGTAGACACCCAGAAAGGCGCCACCACGACAACAGAATAAAGCGCAGAGACTCACCTAGGCCCTGGGAGAGAAAGGGGAACAGGGACAGTTCAAGGGATAGCCGGGACGGGTCGTTGTGCAGGGTAGGGGGGCCCACACACGAAACCCCACAAGACAGCAAACCAAGCGGAGAGGGATCCTGGTGGCTCATCGACTCCGGAGCCACCAACCACACCACATGCGACAGGGAGCTCCTCTCTTCCTTCACAAAGGAAGACTACCTAATTAAAGTAGCAAACCAAAGTGATGTAAGGGTAACAGGGAAAGACAACGTAGTACTCCCCAACATAGGCAGAATAGAGAGGGTATTACTAGTACCTGAGATACCCCACAACATACTTGCCTCCCTGAAACTCAGCAAGGAAGCAGGGATAGAGATCAGCATCAAGGAGGGAGGAATCACCATGGCCAGGGATAATAAAACCATTGGGAAAATCACAGTCAGAGGGGGGCTGCCTTATTTTCACGCAACCAAAGCTGACTCACATAACAAAGACACCGACACGGGAGGTGAAACAAAAGGGGGCAAACCCAAGGGCAATGAGAAACAAGAAAGAGAGGATGCACACCCTCACAAGGGAGGCACACAAGGCACAGGGAAGATCAATTTAGGGAAGCCCCTCCACGATGAGTTCGTACATCTGCTCCACCGCAGACTAGGGCACGCCAGCTTCCCAGTTATCCAAAAGGTTGCCGGTAGTACTGAGGAATCCAAAATAAAGAACTGTGAAACTTACTTGGACTGCTCTGCATGTAATTGCTCTAAGCTCAAGGTGGCCCCCAGGTCCAAAAAGGCCACACGCTCTACACATTTGAAATGGTACACATGGACCTCGTAGGCCCCCTGAAGACGTCCATAAAGTATACCAAGAGGTTCTTCCTAACCATAGTGGACGATTACAGTCATTACGGCTTCGTATATACACTAAGACACAAAAACGAGACTTACCAGAAATTCAAAGAATTCTATAAACTGGTAGAAATACAACACGACACAAAAATAAAGAAAATAATGACAGATAGAGGATCAGAATTCCTATCTGGAGACTTCTCACATTGGTTGAAGTCAAAGGGTGTTCTGCATTTTACATCTTCGCCTTTCTCAGCTTTTCAGAATCGGGGGGCAGAACGAAAAAATTCCACCCTGCAGACATTGATGAGATGCGTCCTCGAGGACGCTGGACTAGACCAACACTACTGGACCGAAGCCCTAGTCTACTCTAACTACACCATCAACAGGCTCTGGTCCAGTGTACTAGACAAGACACCTTATGAAGTCACGTACAACAAAAAACCACAGATATCTCACCTGCACATTTTTGGGGTCACTGCAGATGTACACATACCAAAATAACTACGCAGAAAGGGAGACAAGGTATCTAAACGACTCAGATTCATGGGCTATGAGCCAAGCACAAAGGGATTCAGGTTCATAGATAGTAATAATAGATTCATCATCTCCAGAACTACCACATTCCACGAACAGGCAAACTGGTCAAGAATATACCTGAATGAACTACAACACCAGATAGAAGCCAATCACAACAAGCAAGGCAAAAGTGATCACCCCGACACAGACTACACACACACAAGGGAAGAGAAATCAGAACAACAGGGAGGCAAAAACACAACACAGAAGTCAAGCCAAAATAAACAGAAGGTAGACTCACTCACCAACAGAGAAGCGAGGTACATGCACGACATGGAGACCCTACCAGGTAGGCCAGTCAGGGCCAATAGAAACCAAATGCCCAAGAGACTCAATGACTACGTCATGCACCTACAACCCAGCCCCATCACCCCCGAAACATACGATGACGCCGACTGGGCCGGTGACACAAAGAGCAGGAAAACTACCTCAGGGTACATCTTCTTCCTGAATGACTGTCCTGTATACTGGTACACCGGTAAGCAGAATCTCGTGGCCACATCCACCACTGAGGCTGAATACATGTGCTTATCCAAGGCCATAACCAGCCTCATATGGTTCGACGAGCTACTCACCAATATCTGGGCAGAACCCACATACCCCATTCACATATTTGAGGATAACAAGGCAGCATAGAAATATCCACCTCAGATACTATAGGTCATAGGTCTAGGCATATAGACATCAAACATAAACACGTGAGACAATTCCATAAGTCAGGATTCATCACCATCATACACTGTGACACAGAACACCAGACAGCAGACATACTCACAAAGCCTCTACAACACAAGCAACATTCATACCTTACATCTAGGCTTTGTGTCACACCCGTAAACCCACATCAATCAGGGCCAATCAACCCCAGGGGTGGGCATTTAGAGGAGGATTTGTCACGAGTAAATGCCCTCCCTGGGCAGACCCTAACTTCCAAACTGGTAACTCAGGGGTTAACTACCCTAGGCAAGCCCACCTCCCCTTCTTTTGTTCTCCCCTTACCTGTAGCTCCACCTCCAGGGTACTTAAGGCCTCCTCACGTAGACACCGGCCTTGTTCCTGAAGATACCTGTAAGAAAGCAGACAACCATTAATAAAGATATCCTTGATGAACCAATCCATGTGTCTTCATAAGTTATTGGGCCCAAACTCGATCCAAGGTAACAGGATATTGTGCTCTCAGGAATCTTGTTAATTGGTACATTTTCAATTGAAAAGGAAAAGTTGATTTACGTTTACTAAGAATTGAGAATATAAGAGGACCATGAAAGTTCATTCTTCTGCTTTACTCACAATAGTTTCTCAGAAACTCAAAATTGTCTCCACTCTTCTTTGTTCCTCAGGATCACCATCTAAATGGGAAAGAAATTCCTATTTAATTCCTCCGTCTGATGGTCCACCAGACTGACCATCTCTATTAGGAATCATAAACCCATCTGTTGAAATAGCGCCCCCCCAAAATGTTATTGGCACATGCTCACTATAAATCGCTTCTAGCTAGCTAGGGCAATTCTGAGGCCAATTCATACCTTTTTTTCTTCCCCACTTCCTAATTAAAAGCAATTTGGGGGATTATTTATTATATATTCAAGGAGCACTGATGATGTTTTTCAATAAATGTCTTAAACAAAATAACTAACCTGGATCCTTTCTTGGAATATGCTGTCAGAGTAAATGCCTAACTGTGCCTATACCTTCAAACCCAGCCCCTTATGGGTTAATACAGTATGTACACCCCCACCTGACCCCTGGCCACTTCTTACCTCCTCGCCACTCCTCCCTTGTATATAAACACTCTCCACGTGCTTGTCCAGCAGTTCCAGATGTTCACCTAGAAGAGAGGAGATCAGAGGTCAGTGACCTATGATGCCTAGGGCCTAGGAAGCTTCCAGGCCTGCAATAAACACTGATTAAAGAAACAGCTTGTCTCGTGAGTAATTGGGCTAAATCCATCGCATAACAAATGGTAGCCGAGGATGGTTTGCCCATAACTCACTGGTGATGCCCCAACCAAGCAACCTACCCAAGGAAACAGATAGAGTACAAACGAGGGCACTCACCAAGAAGATGGCTGAGCTTCAAGCGTCCAAGGATCCTACAGCAGAGGAGAATCCAGCAGACATCGAGCTGTACTCCAGCGAAGGCTCCTACTCTGATGAGGAGAGGTCACCAGAGAAAGGTACCAACCTAGGAAGAAAAACAGCACAAAGAGTAAATAAATTCAAGCTATCCATCCTGAAGCTGATGGAAACAAATGACAATGAGAGAAGCCTCATCGCGAACCTGCAAAGCCTCTTCGAGCAGCAAGGCGCAGCAATCGAGGCCCCAGAGACAACAAACGAGGAGGTGGCACGAGGAAGAGGTAGGCCAGCCCAGCCAGATGACCACGAGGTGGCCGAATCCTCTTTCGCGCACTTTCACCGGTGGCCATCTTGGAATGACCACCAGCCAATGGGGAGCCAGGATTCAAACTCTCTGGCGCGAAAAGGCCCCGATCCAGAAAAAGGCCGGGAACAACCAGAGAGCAACCCAAAAAGAAAAACAAACGCAGAAGAGAGATCGCCTACCGATCTCGAGATCCAAAACACCATCAAAACGCTGACCGCGGCTTTTGGCTCCGCTTTCGAGCCCCCCGCGGCAGCCAGAAAACAAAAGAAAAAATCCTGCACCCAAGAGAGCACCAGAGCCAGCCTCGATGAGCTGGCTGACCCTCAACCACCCGAGGAAGCCACCCACACCGAACGCGAACGCCGAGACTGGTTCGCCTGCAAAAATTACAAACTGCAGGATTCGAACCCAGGACCCGCCGCACCAACGACGCGAGGACGAGGGGCAAGGAGAAGGACCGACTACTCACCTCCTCCACGATCTCCGCCTGGCTTCTCCACCCGACCAAGGACCCAGGACCATGGGCAGAGGACCGGACCCGCCGCCATCGCCGCCACAGCCGCCGTGCCGCCGGAGACAAGGAATCCTTGACTTATGACCGCTGCGCCGCCGATCGCCGACCGTCCTCCACCTACGACCGCTTCGCCTCCTCACCTTGTTCCCTTCTTTTCCGGAGATCCAGCCGTCCAGCAGTGGTATCCGCCGCCCAGAGGGAGCACCGGACTCTCCAGGGGTGAGTCCAGCCCTCCACTGGTAGGCCTAGGCCTAGGCCCAGGAGCAGCAGCAGCAGGAACCTTCCTCCATGGCTTCCAGCGCGAAATGGCCTTCGCACATGCTCAGTCGCAGCCTGCAGCAAGAGAAAGAAGAAACATAGAGATAGGTCAGTACAGACTCGCAACAGACGTTCCAAAGCCATATTGCGAGTTCAGTCATGACCTGGACCATGGACAGCAATCCACTGTAAGTAATAACAGTGGACATGTGGGGACTGCTTGTACAAATATGCCAAAGCTACAGTTAGATGGGGGTAATATTATAGATTGGAGCCAGCATCTACAGATTGCCTTTATGAGGGAAAATGCCTTATTTTAAATTCAGACACCACCTCAAAAACCTTGGTCTCTGGAGATTGATAACCTACACCACAAGGCATTCTGCATCATGATAGCCACCATTCCCCCCACAATGTACCCTAGCATTAATGATAACCTCACAGTGTCTGAAATTTTACAAATGTTATATGGTATGTTTTACAGCCAGTGCAGGGCTACCACCACAAAGATATCTAGAGAGTTCCATTCTGCCAGGCACAGACAAGGGGTACCCATGAGTGAGCATATACTCAAATTAAACGCAGCCAGGGCAGAACTCATGCAAAGGGGGGAAATTATCACCGAAGAGAGCATGAAGAGCGTCATAATAAATTCATTAGACAGCAGCTGGGACCACTTCGTGCTACAACTAGACAGCCTTTACCTACCTCACCTCATGCTAGGCGCACTAACCAACAAACTCATAGCCGAAGACAACCTAAGAAGGGACAGACACACTGTCAGAGGGGAACATAGACCAATCAGAAAAGTAGAGTTCCAAGACAGAGCAGGGAACGCCCAGGGTGCTACTCCTGCGGGTCCAAGAACCACATAAAAAGGGATTGCCCCAGGAGCAGCAGGGATAGGAGGCGCACTGAACACAGAGGGGGCGATCACCCGAGCGCAGGTACTCAAGGGAGAGAGGGAGAGGGTGGTCCCCCAATCCTAGAAAGCAACACGGACGGAGGGACAGCTCTAGGGACGGTAGCCCGGGCCCCACATACGGATTTAGACCTGTCCACTCCAACTCCATGCACGAGATGGACCAAAACACATGGCTCCTAGATTCAGGAGCCTCACATCACACTACACACAACTCAACACTCGTAGAACCACTAAGCAAGACCATTCTCGAACTCAAGGTGGCCAATCAAAACAGGGTTCAAGCACAGGGAAAGGGAGACACTCACATACCACACATAGGGAAAATAGAGGGGGTATTATACGTACCCGAAATACCCCTTAACGTACTAGCTGTCAACAGACAAACCCAAGACACAGACCTAGAGGTAACGTTCAAGAACGGGAAAGCTCATATAATCAAACAAGGGAAAGAAATAGGGAGCGTACACAACCAAGGGGGGCTATCATACTTTACACCAAACGCAAGGGAGGAAGGAAACATGTACGCAAACACCAACCCAGGGGAAGAAGGAGACACAAGAGTTGAGGGGGAACAACAGGAAATAAAGCAAAGCAAGCAAGGTGTAAATAGCTCTCTATCATTGGGAAAACCCTTGCATGATAATTGCGCCCACCTCCTTCACAGGAGGCTGGGGCGCATCAGTTTCCCTATTGTTAAGAAAATGTCTGAGTGTACTGAAGGACTTAAAGTAAAGAAATGTGATAATTATTTGGAGTGTTCCATATGTATGCGGTCAAAGGTTAAGGTCAAGGCCATACCCCGAAAATCCAAACGAATCACAGAATACCCATTTCAGTTGGTACACATGGACTTAGTAGGGCCTTTCAAACCATCTATCAAACATAGAAAGAGATTCTTTCTCACCATTGTCGATGATTTCACAAGGTATGGGTAGGTCTATTCCCTCAAACGCAAAAATGAAACATTCCAGAGGTTTAAGGAGTTTCACAGAAAGATAGAACTACAACACAACATGAAAATAAGACAAATTATGACAGACAGAGGTTCAGAGTTTATGGGCAGAGAATTCACTGGTTGGTTGAGGGGGCAGGGCATCACACACTACAAATCTTCACCATTCTCGCCATTCCAGAATCCGGTGGCGGAGAGAAGGAATGGGGTGCTACAGACAATGATGAGGTGCGCACTAGAGGATGCAGGGATGGGGAAACATTTTTGGTCAGAAGCACTGCACTACTCCAATTACACCCTAAATAGACTGTGGTCAAGCTCCATCAACATGACCCCATACGAAATGCTCTATAAAAGAAAACCCAATATATCCCACTTGCACATATTTGGCGCACCAGCTGATGTACACATACCCAGGCAGCTGAGGAGAAAGGGGGAGAAAATATCAAAAAGACTGAGGTTTGTGGGCTACGAGCCGGGCACTAAGGGCTACAGATTCATTGATAACAACAACAGATTCGTAGTGTCTCGATCTGCCAACTTCCACGAACACTCGAACTGGTCAAGGGTCCACTCCAACGAGACACTCACCCACAGGAACGCACCCAAAAACAACCAAGAGGGGGAAAGAATAGAGACACCCAAAGCCAGCCTCGACAAAATAAACACAAAGGGGTGGAAAGAGGGGCACCCATCTCTAAAGCTGGACCGCCTCTCGAACAAAGAGGCAGACCACATGCAAGAGACCGAACCACCCCCCAGCAGGCCAATCAGAGAGAGCAGAAACAAGCCACCCAAAAGATTAGAGGACTACGTCCTAACCATCCACGATAACCTCACCACACCCAACTCATATGAGGACATCCTTAAGCTCCCCAAGGAAGAAAAGGAAAGATGGGTATCCGCCATGGACAAGGAAATGGAGAGCCTGAAAGAACTAAAGGTATACACACCCGCTCAGGCCCCTGAGGACAAAAAAACAATAGGTACCAAATGGGTGTTCAGGGTCAAGACTTTAGAAAACAACAAGAACCTATACAAGGCGAGACTGGTCGCCCAAGGCTTCGCTCAGAGGTACCCTGAAGACTACACAGACACGTACTCGCCCACCGTCAGGGCTGAAAGTGTCAAATGCGCACTGGTGGTGGCCACCATCCTGGGGCTTGATGTCTTCCAGTTCGATGTACAGACTGCCTACTTACACGCAGAACTGGATAAAGAGATCTATGTTAAGGCCCCACCAGGGTATGACCAAGGTGAGAGCAAAACCTGGCTGCTCAACAAAAGCCTGTATGGGCTCAAGCAATCAGGCAAAAGGTGGTATGACTGCCTAGCCAAAGCCCTGAAATCCATGGGTTTTGAGGCCACCTCAGCAGACAAGTGCCTATTTACAAGGAGAGAAGGTAACCTGTTCGAAGGGGTGCTCGTCTACGTGGATGACATCCTATACGTTGGCAAGCACAAGAGCAGATGCGATAGATTTGCCACAGAACTGGGCAAACACTTCTCATTAAAGTCATTTGGCAGAATCGACAAATACTTAGGGGTGCACGTGACAAAGACCAGCAAGGGGTTCAGACTCTCCCAAAAGGACAAAATCACTGAACTGCTGTCCAAGTGCAACATGACAGAGGCAAAGCCCAGCGAGACACCAATGCAGCCAGAATTCCTGAAAAGCATGTACGAGGAATCGGAATCCTTCACCGACAATAGATTGTACAGATCTACCATCGGGTCGCTGCTATACATCGCTAACTGGACCAGGCCCGACATCGCCCTAGCCGTCAACCTCCTATCCAGACACGTAACCAACCCCAAGGTGTCCCATTGGAATGCCATCAAAAGACTGCTCAGGTACCTAAAATTCAGCATGGATGCACAACTCTGTTTGGAACCAGAAATAACAGATAAGCCGAAATTATCATGCTACGCTGATGCAGACTGGGCAGGAGACATCAAGAGCAGGAAAAGCACCTCCGGCTATGTGATGCTACTCAACAACTCCCCCATTCACTGGTACACTGGAAAGCAAAGACTCGTTGCCACCTCGACCACCGAAGCCGAATTCGTCTGCCTATCCAAGGCCGCGAACAATTTAGTGTGGTTCGATGATCTACTCAACGCCATATGGACTGAACCCTTGTACCCCATAATCATACACGAGGACAACAAGGCCGCAATAGAAATTTCAAAGGCTGATGCCATTGGGCAAAGGTCTAGGCACATAGATATCAAATGCAAACATGTCAGACAGTTTTCAGAGATAGGGTTCATTGAGGCAGTGCACTGCGACACTGAGGAACAGACCACAGATATTCTTACAAAACCCTTACCCGCCAAACAACACGCCTACCTAATGTCAAAAATATGCGTTTGTGTATGACCTCTATATGTATATATATGTATAAATGTATGATTATGTATACCTATGTAAACGAAGCATACCTGTATCCAGTTAGACATTTAGAGGGGGTTTTGTCAGAGTAAATGCCTAACTGTGCCTATACCTTCAAACCCAGCCCCTTATGGGTTAATACAGTATGTACACCCCCACCTGACCCCTGGCCACTCCTTACCTTCTGGCCACTCCTCCCTTGTATATAAACACTCTCCAGGTGCTTGTCCAGCAGTTCCAGATGTTCACCTAGAAGAGAGGAGATCAGAGGTCAGTGACCTATGATGCCTACGGCCTAGGAAGCTTCCAGGCCTGCAATAAACACTGATTAAAGAAACAGCTTGTCTCGTGAGTAATTGGGCTTAATCCATCGCATAACATATGCATTTACAGTACTTATGAAAGAAAGGTTCTATATTGACCATATAATCACAGACTGGAAGGTCAAATCCTGAAGAGACATTTATCAGAGGCCATTAATGTCATCTAGAAGCTGAATTTAACAGAATAACAGAGTTGGAAGGGACCTTGGAGGTCTTCTAGCCCAACTCCCTGGTCAAGCAGGAGACCATGGACCATTTCAGACAAATGGCTGTCCAATCTCTTCTTTAAAACCTCACTGATAGAACAGCCATCCATTCTGCAGAAAACCTGTTCCAGTGGTTAATTGTTCTTCCGATCGGGAAGTTTCTCCTTCCTTCTAGGTTGATCCTCTCCTTCATCACTTTCCACCTGTTACAGCCACTTCTCTGTGACAGCCCCTCCGATGTTGGAAGACTGCTATCATGTCACCCATAGACTTTATCTTTCTTAGACATAGCCAGTTCCTGCAACCCTTCATCATATGTTTTAGTCTCCAGCCCCCTAATCATCTTGATTGTTCTTCTCTGCACCCTTTCTATAGACTCAGCATCTTTGTTGTATTGGGCTGGCCAAAACTGGAGATAATATTCCAAAATATGCTCTTATTAAAGCAATGTGGTATGTATCTTCTTCCATTTCCTGATCTCTACACCACCACCACCACCACCACTACCACCACCACTAAGGCATTAAAACGTGGCTGTTTTCCCTCCCCTTGGGGCAGGATGTTTTTCAGTGGACGTAGTTTTTCATCTGAACGTGTAAGCTTCCTCTGGTGTGATGCGTTTTTTTGGTTGTTGATGATGCCGATAATATTGCTTACTACCCAAAGTCATATGTCACATGGGTGGCTAGATACATTGAAATAAATAAAATTGTCTTGATTATCTAGTGATAACTTCCAAGTTATTCGCATTTTTCAAGTTTCCCATATCTCAGCTGCCACTCAAGCACTCCTCTAGGCCATGGACCACAGTAACCGACCTACTCAAATATTCTATACGAAGGATGTGTTGTCCAAATGAAATAGAAGAATGCAAGAATGAATCCTCCTGGGAATGCATCAATACAGAAGAGATATTAGATTTTTAAGAGACACCAATTATTTTAATCAGTGCAATCTGCTGTTCCTATTGCCATATGATCAGAACAGCAAAAGCAAGAGTTCAATAGGTCTCTCACTAACCAATTATGGAAAACGTGTTACTTGCCATTTCCACAATTCTTCTCAAAAAGTCCATTCACTGGGTAAATCCACTGCATCTGACGACAGAGCTGCAACTGTTTTACCATAATGTCCTGCAAAACAGAGAAAGGCACAATAAAAAGGAAAGTCCAAGAGGTCCTTTAAAATGATGAGATAATTAAATGAAGTGCTAATGTCTTTAGCTCTTTCCTGCCTTCATTAAGCTGTTGTTTTAGTAGAGAGTATTAAGAGGAAACTAAAAACCTAGCAAAATTATCTATATCAGACTATATTGTGGGAAGTGCTGAAAGCCTCGCTTAGGGAACATTACCAGCAACTACCGGTAGATGGCGCTACCGTGGAGGCACAGACCGTAGTAACTCACAAAGGTGCCTTCAAATGTACCAGGCTGCCTTTTGGAGTCAGCATAGCCCCCGGACTATTCCAAAGTACCATGGAGCGTCTGTTACAAGGACTGCCAGGGGTGGTGCCTTATTTTGATGATGTCCTCATCAAAGGAAGGAAGGGAAGAGAAATTAGAGTAGGAGTGAGGGTAAGAGAGTGAGGAAGAGAGGAGGAGGAGGAGAAAGGAAGAGGAAGTAGGGAGGAGGAGAAGGGGGGGAGAGAAAGTAAGAAGGAAAGAAAAAAGAGAAGAGGTAGGTTTGAGGAGAAAGATTGCTGTGCAATAAAAAAGATGAAAGGGAAGAAAGCCAACCCCAAACAAATATAAAGATATTAAGATAAAGAATGAATTGTTAAACTTTAAAGAATGAAAGAGAACAAATATGAATAAATAGCAATAATTAGAAACACACATACAAACATACAATGTATTTTCTTTGAACAGAGTATTTGGCCGGTTCACAAATTTAAACAGTGTTTAGTCATTTCAATTAAATTTACAATTTCTGTATTTCCTTTTTGCCATACTTATTCCTCTCCTATTTTTTTTAAAAAACCAATATTACCCTTCATCCTCATCTCTAATCTTCATCAAATTCAATTTTCCCTTCTATTCTATATTATACCCCTTCCCATTGTCATCTATTTTTATATCCATCCTCACATTGGTTAATTATGTAATATTCCAGTTGTTGAATACAAATTCAACATTTTAATATAAATCAATTAGTTATATAGTGATCTTTTTTGTATATTAATCAATATGAACATGAATATTCCAATTATTTCCATGCAATCCAAATTCTTACAAATCAATTGTGGTAATTAACCTATGCTAAAGCTGACAGAGGCTGTTTTTTTTATTTTTGCAGGCAACGGTCTACTCATTTCTTTTCTTTTAACATGCATCAGCTGTAGGGCGGCCCTTTGAAGCCCCGCGGCAAGAGTTTAAACTGTTTTTTTTCCCTTTAGACATCAGCTGGGACTCAGGAGGCAGCAATAGATTGGCAGTGGGCAGGGTAAGCGACCGGCGACCTCCTGGGAACGGTTTGGGGGCGTGGCCAGCCAATCTCATTACCGCTTCTTCGAACTATTAAATATTTTTATTACCAGTTCTTGCGATCTGCTGCGAACCGGGAGCAACCCACCACTGCCATGGATTGGGACCCCCTAACAGGTGAGCAAGAGATTCTAGGTTGTACTGGCCCAAAGGATCAAGGAAGGTCAAATCGCCCAAGAGGCCAGCAAAGAAGCAGGTTGGGTTCCAGGTCTCCATTAGGAGAAGAATGAGGAGAGACATAAGAGCAGTCTTCTGATACTTGCAGGAAAGCCTCAGGGAAGGAGGTGTTGATTCTTCCTAGTAGCTGAAGGAAGGACATGAAGCAGCAGGTGGAAGCTAATCAGAGAGAAATCCAACCCTGGAAATAAGGAGGAATTTTCTTCCGTGGAGTAAGACTCCCTTCCGCTGTAGAATTCTATGCTTTTCTCTGTGCTTCTCTGCCACAATGATTGTGCTTCTCTGTTGTTCATGAACAGACAACTTCCCACATGAAGCAGAGGCCAAAGGCCACCAAGAAAGTCAGTGACCGGCCATTCCTAGTCCAAGATCAGCTGCCTTCCTTGAGTAGGTTTCTAATGTGGCCATTGTTTACTTGGTTGCTAATGAGGTTGTTAGTTTGCCCGAAAAACCACTAGCCTACAGCTGCCTAATTTTCTGTCATGCAGTAAATATTTAATTTGGCCATGGCTGTCAGAAGGCTTTTCAGAGTAAGTGTGGCTATCAGCAGCCAAGAAATTGGCGGTAAAGTCATGCTTCTGAACTCTTCTGAGTGGCTCACATCTATTTTTCTTCTCTTCACAGAACATCTGGAAAAGATGCTCAGTGGTTTCCTGTTGCATTAAGGGAGACGTTGAGGACTTTCCTGTGCCTCCTGACAGGTACCACAGCCTTCTCCTTAAATCCTGGGCATGTTGAAGCACCATTGATGGACTGTAAGAGAATCTGTAAGAGCCTCTCCCCAAGATGGCTTCCTGTCCCAAAGGGCTTGTGTGGGCAAAAGATGAGCAGGCTGACTGGCCGGTCTTAGAAAGGGGCGGCTAAGCTAAATGTTCTTTGACATGTCACCTTCTTTTTTTGCTCAGGTCTGACCAGGCACAGGAACATGGTGAGCAGCACGGCTGCTCCTCTCATGGAGACACATTTTCATCTAGAGGGGCAAGGACAATTTTGGAACATGGCCAGTGGGGATCCATGCCTCAAAACTGGATGAGGGAACCTGATCAGCCTAACAAATTCAAGAAGAGCCCGTTGGATTCATGGGGATATGTTGCAGAGAACTCTGATTTATACATTCAAATGAACCATTATTACTTTCAGGTTTTGATAGGTGTTTGTGTCACCATCAGGAGCCCCAGGAAGGAAGATGTGATGCTTGTTCACAATTAATGGAGGTATCTGGTCTCTCCTACCTCCACAGAGGGCGCGCTTCTGCACAATTATGGAGAACTCCACTGAATCGGTAAGGCCTGAACATCTCCTCACCATGCTAATGGCCCTGTCTCTGTGGATTTGTTAATATCCCTATAAAAAGAATATTTGCACTGCTATTTTAGGATCCATTGGAGGAATCCCTTCCAGCAGAAAGCCGGGACAGCCTCCCAGGAGAGAGAGAGAGGTGGAGATTCCCTATCTATGCAGGTAGGTAACACGTTGAAGGGAGAAGGTCCCGCTGGTTCACAAGGGGCTTTGGTGGAAAAGATGGACAGGGTGAGTGACTCATCTTGGAAAGGGGAAGCTGAGCAAGCTTGATTCCTTAAACTTCTCACCTTCTACCTCTGGACAAGACTCTAACGGGAGAAGACCAGGACACAGAAGAAGAGCTCTCTCCCAATGGGGAAAAAACACCTTCCTCAGAGATAAGATTTTGGCAATGGGGCCAAAGGAGGCTATGCCATAAATCCTGATGGTGGAGAGAAGAAATTGTGTAATATTTCACCTTAACCTTAAGGCTTCCAAAGGTCCTCTTGCTGTCGGCACATAGGGGTTGTATGCACCCTATGCTTTAGCCATCTTATTGAGGTGCAGAGACCTTTGGATTTAGCCTCCATACTGTCATTTGCAGGACTCCATGACAGTCCTGGTGGGCTCCAGAATCAGCAGCCTGGAGGATGTGGACTTCCTATCTGACCTTCCGGTTGAGGAGTCTGAGGGAAGCTGGGAGGATGCTGCAGCGGTTTCTGATGCTAGCGATTCCTCCAGTCCATGGGTAAGAAAGACAAAGTGTTTTCTGATGGGGGGGGGGATGGAGGTCCTCTATTCACTTCTCCTAAACTGAGTGAACTGTGGTGGAGGACTCTGGGAAGTGGAGCTAGGTGACACCTGGCCCTTGGGACAACATACGTAGGCTAACTATATGCACCCACGTGCATATAGTTTGGTGCCATTGGTTCCTTTGCCAAAAATCAACAGGGAGGGTACATGGCAGTGTACCAAATGAATGTGACCCACCCTGATTAGGCCTTTCCTTTTTGTGTGTCATCCTTTCCAGCACTTCATGCAGGGCTTTAACAGGCAAAGAGTAGAGAGCCTGCTTTTCTGCAGTAGAGCTGGGCTGGAAGTGAGGATTGCTTTTTAAATCCAGAGATTATGCAGCAGGAGAAGCATTGTTTTGATCAGGGATCCCTGTTAGGATATGGGGTGAGCCTAACAGGTTGTCCAGGCAATATATGTGTTCTGTGACTTTAACATGAATATGTATAATATGACTTTAAATTTTACTGCTGTATCATTGTAATGCTGAGTCATGCTGTAATTAGATAATCACAACTTGTAAACATATTTAAGAAGGGAACTGTAATGTAGTCAGTTGATGACATGCTACCATTGTGGGTAGATTTGCTACCATTGTGCTATCATCGTTGATGGATCTGCTACCATCGTGGTTTGTTACCAGAGTGAACTTGTTATTCTAACCAACTACTGTTTGTATTGTAAGAAGATTTTTGTACCACTTGACTGATTTAACTGGCAAAGTCTTGGATCGTTGAAAAACTATGAGATTGTTTTTTCACTATAAGGTAAACTTTTGATAAATCAGTTTGCACGTATCTTATTCATTGCTCTCAGAAACGTTTTCTCTGTGTTCTATACTCTATACTCTATACTCTGGTTGGTAACACGACAATATCCTTAACAATCCCCATTCAATAGGCCCTCTTTTAGGAATGCTGAGTTTCTTTTGCCCCGATGCCTAAAGAGGAACCATTGTCATTCACGGGATTCTCCCAAAGAAGCGGAAGTCACCCTAGAAGGTCTCCGCAGCTTGAAAGAGGACTCCCTGGACTCCACTCTCTAATTCAAAGAGGTATCTGTTTCAGATTCTTCATGGATCACCGCATTGTCATGTCGAAAAGTCTTGTGCAGTTCAATGACGCAGTGAGCCATGCTCTGCAGGGTTACTCAAGGCAGACAGTTCATAGTGGAGGGTCCTAACACAAGGTGACCCAGTGGAGAAGCAGGTGGCAACCCTCTCCAGTATCCTTACTAAGAAAACCCAATGAAAGGTATCAAAAGGATACAAGCCATGATGCCAGAAAACGACGGTCTCAGATTGGAAGGTGCCTAATCCGCTAACTGGGAAGACCAGAGGGGAATTATAAGAAACTCCAGAAAGAGCCGAATTCTGCAATTATCTGAGCACAGGTAGGGCAGGGAGAAGGCGGGAGCAGTGAAGTTCAGTCCGATTACTTGTGAGACGTAAATCTCGCCCTTCTTGATGGGCTGCACCAGAAGTTGGCTATTTAGCACAACAGACAGACGGGGCAGATGCTGTGAACGTGCTCATGAGCAGGGGGTGGACTAGAAGACCTCCACGGTCCCCTCCAACTCTGTTATTCTGTCTGCCTATAGGACGGCTTCAGCAAGGGAGGTATGGAGATGGAGGGCAGAATCACCCCCACCTACAAAGCCCTGCACGGAGCTTCTTTTCCCTGGATGGGGATGGATGGATGTCTTTTTGTTGTTTTTCTTCTTGTTATTGTTGCTGCTGATCTTGTTCTTGTTCTGAGATTTTTTCAATTTGTTATCATTTGATCTATATTGTTAATGCTAAAAGATAAAAGCAACACTTAAATAAAGTTGTTCATTGGCCACAATTATTTTCCTTTAGCTATCAATGTAGCATTCAGTGGGTAGAATGATAAATAATTGTATAACATCGTATACAGTAAAACTACCAAAACACTTTATATACACTAATTTATATTTAGGCCTATTGTCATTTCACTTTTCTTAGGGACAGGTTGAACTTTAGAACCTATAACTCTCAATGACGGAGAGCAGCTACTATATTAGATAATTAGATAAATGGCAAAAACGTTGGGATAGGAATTGCAAACTGACAATGGCTACTGCATATAAGGAAAACCTTTATAAAATGTTTTATAGGTGGCAATTGCCACCGGCAAGGCTAGCAAAAATGTTCAACACCATGTCCGCCAAATGTTGGAAATGCAATCAGACTCTAGGTACTTATTATCATATGTGATGGACAGGTAGGAAAGGAAGAAAATATTGGATGAAAATACATATATGGTTGGAAAAGATGACTAAGCAGCATATTGATTTAAAACAATATTTTTGTTAGATATAATACCCAAAAGCTATGACATATTGGAAAAATGAGAACACCCCATCTGATGAAAATATAATTTAGAAAATACTGGATTGTGCAGAGATGGATAGATTGACATTGAAAATAAAAGATAAAGGAGATTCAGAGTATTATTTCATGTGAAATAGGTTTTTCTCAATGGTTAGAGATGAGAGGTAGACATTAGATGAAGAAAGAACATTACTATATTCAAGTAAAATATGAATGTGGTTTATAGCTATAAGTATGCTAATATCAATAGATAACCTGGCATGAAGAATTTCCATGCATGGCGATTTCAATTAAACTGTAAACAAAATTTCTACCGCAAATGAATGGCAATGTAGGATATTTTGCTTCAATCTTATCCTCTCAGGAACCTTATTAATTGGTAGTACATTTTCAATTGAAAATGGTTGCTTCAAGTTTACTAAGAATTGAGAACATAAGAGGACCACAAAAGTTCACTCTTTTGCATTACTCACAATTGTTTCCCAGAAACTCAGGAATATAATTTGTTTTTCTTTGGGTGTAGGCTATGCACCGAGCTGAAATTCTTTTTTCCTTAGGCTCTCCGGCACTTGAGAAATCATTAAATAATGATCCGAAGATGTGAAAAACTGAACTCAGTACCCTCTGAATGAAAATATGCTCTGCCACTTCTTTTCTTAAATGGAGCTGCAGAACTTCTGAAGGCAAATCATTCCACTGGTAAATAGTCCTAGCTGTTAGGAAGTTTCTCCTTAGTTCTAGCTTCCCCCCCTCCTTGATTAGTTTCCTTCTCCTTAAACCCTGGGTATGGTGGGGCAACACGGATGGGCTGCAGAGTCTGTAAGAGGCTCTTCCAGTCCAGAAGGGGTTTCAGGGGCAAAGAGACGGGCAGGCTTACTGGTTAGGTTGAGAAAGGAGAGGGTCAGCTAGATGTATCTTCTTTGACATGTCACCTTCTTCTTCTTTTGGTCAGGACCGAAGAGGCACAGGAAGCGGATGACCAGCAGGGAGAATGGGAGACACATTTTCATGTGTCTGATGGAGACGTCTCTTCCTTGCCTGGGGTAAGGATGCTTCAGCAACATGGGCAGTGGGGGTTCATTCTTCAAAACCGGGCAGGTTAAGGGAAGAATTCCCCCTTGGTGGGAACCTGGCCAGCCGAGAAAACTGAAGAAGATCGCCTTGTTTCATACCTTCAATGAATGAATGGTTAATTGCAGGTTGTGATGGGTGGTCCTGCCACCGCCCGGAGTCCCAGGAAGGAAGATATCCGGCCCGTTCTCATTTCAAGGAGGTTAGTGTTCTCAGCTGAGGGATTCTGAGGAGAAGGGCTAGAAGAAAGGTTTGGAGAGGGGAAGCATCACTCCCCTCTGCCCGTACTTTTACTAAAAGAAGACTGACTCAAGCCCTTCGTTCTCTCCCCAGAAATGAGAGGACACCGAAGTGGACACCGCGGCTGACTACAATTTGGGAGACCTGCACTGAGTCGGTAAGGCCAGAGCAGCTCCTCCCTCTGGTAATGGCAGATGCCCTGTCTCTGTGCATTTGTTATCATGCCAATAGACCGAATACTTGCATTCTTATTTCAGGATCCATCGGGCGTGGAGGGGGGAGGTGCAGGAGGAGACAGTGCCTGTCTTTCAGGGTAGGTAACACTTTCGAGGGTGAAATTTTAGCAGAAGGGAGGCATCTTTGCCTCTGCCTCTGCTAAAGGAAGAAGGACTCGGCAATTTCACCGCCAGGCCAAGCCCCTTAGCAGGCCAGCTGGAAGGGTTCTTAGAGCCTCCACATGACCCCTCTTTCAAAAGGGCCATGGCTACTTTTGATCTTTGGCCTCTTCGTTTTCTCCCCCCAGAGAGGAAAGGCAAGAGCACTGGAGGTCGCGGCTGTCCACCAGTTTGGAGGCCTGCACTGAGTTGGTAAGTCCTGGACAGATCTTCCCCATCTGAAAAGAAGTCCTGTCTCTGTGGATTTCTTGGTATGCCAAGAGACGGCATCTTTGGCTTTTGATTTCAGGAACCACAAGACCAACCGGTGCAGGCGGAGATCTCTCCTGAGCTTTTTGAGACGTCTTCAGAGGTAAGAAAGTTTTGGCTATGGGAAGTGGGAGAAATTGGGCTATAGAGCCTTCTAAGCTTAAGGCTTGGAAAGGCTCTCTTGCTGTTGGCCCATAGAGCCATGGGAATCTTATTGGGACACAGAAAGTTTAGCAACCCTCCTGTCATTTGCAGGATTCGCTGACAGTCCTGGCGGGCTCCAGGACCAGCAGCCTCTGGGACGTGGACTCCCTCGCTGACCTTCTGGAGGAGGAATCTGAGGACAGCTGGGACCAGGATGCGGAGGCTTCTTCCAGTCCATGGGTAAGAAAGACAAAGGGTTTTCGATTGGGAGGTCTGGTGGATGGCTTCCTTTGCTACAAAGTAGCAGAGACTGGTGTCCTAAATGGGAAATGGGATCCCCATTCAATAGGCCCTCTTTTAGGAATTCTGTTTTTTTTTCCTCTGATGGCTAAAGAGGAATGACTGTCATTCACAGGATTCTCCAGAGGAAGGGGAAGACACCCTGGAGGATCTCAGCAGCCTGGAATAGGACATCCTGGACACCCTGGAACGTCTTCTTCAATGAGAAGAGGTATCTATTTTACCTTCTACACGGGTCAATGCCTTGCCTTGCGAAGCTCAAAGAAGCAATGAGCTATGCTGTGCAGGGCCAGTTAGGTCAGATAGGTCATAGTCGAGGGTGCTTACACAACATGGCCAGCACCCTCGAAGGAAATGGCAACCCTCTCCGGTATCCTTAGTAAGAAAACCCCAGGAAAAATATCTAAGGGCCACGATGCCAGAAGATGAGCCCCTCAGATTGGAAGAGTGGAGGGCAATTACAAGTAGCTCCAGAAAGAGCAAAGTGGACCTAACGATAGCCTTTGATTCCTCACTCAGATGCTTCCTCAGATTCGTCTCCAGAGGTCAGCTTGAAGGTGGAGGAGGAACCAGCACCAGCCACCTCAGGAGGTGAGTTGGTCAATAGCTCTGAGTAGCCTGCTGAGAGTGATTTGCCTGAAATAACAGCTGGAAGGTGATGCTGGGAACGTGTTCATGGGAAGGGGGTTGGACTAGAAGACCTCCAAGATCCCTTCAAACTCTATTATTCTGTCTGCCTATAGGATGGCTTCAGCAACGTAGGGTATTGGTGTCGTCCGCCACCAACCTGCGGAGCTGACAGCGGAGTCCGACAGTGAGGAGGCTGAGGAAGAACACGGGCCAGTCCAGGAGGCTGGGGAAAGCCCGGATCTTTACAACTGCTTCGCAACGGGATCGCCAAGAAGTGACGAGGACAATCGGCGCCGGGGCCTGCCCCAAGACCACAGAAAACGTGGTCGGGAAACGCCCTGAGCCCTATCTAGGGGCGACCCTGGGTCAGGTGCGCAACAACACGAGGGGACGTGGAGCACCAACCCTCCTGCCACTTAACCTTGGCGGCAAAAGTATTCTTGTCAATAGTCTGCAGGGGACTCCGGCTTACACATTGGTTGACTCTGGAGCTACAACTAACTTTAGGGACATGGGGTTTGCAGTCACTCAGTGTCCAGTGCATCCTACCGTGTTTGTGGAGACCATTGATGGCCTGGTGCTTCTGTCTGGGCCTATTAACAGCCACACTCACCCTTGTACCTGACCATCGGGTCTCATGAGGACGCTATTCAGTTTTATTTTACCTCCGGCCTACATTTTCTCGTGGTTTTGGGCTTGGCTTGGCTCAGGAAATACGACTCACAGATCTATTGGTCCCAGAACTTCATCTCTTTTCTGAGCTGGCAATGGGTGGACCTCATCTGCCAAGTCTGCGCAGGCCAGGTGCTGGGTCCAACTGGGGTGTCCTTGCCTTCCGACCTCAAGGACTTTGAGGATGTTTTCAGCGAGCAGGACCAATTGCCCCCGCACCAACCATAAGACTACCCCATTGTTTTGATTCTGGTGGCTCCTCGGGTTCACCAACTACTATTGGACCTTTATCCCCGGCTTTGCTGCCTGGACCACGCCCATCACTCGGCTTCTGCAGAAAAAGGCCCCGTTCTGGGAGGTTACCCCCGAGCAGCAGGCATTCCAGGCCTTGAAACGGGCCTTCATGAAGGAGCCTATCTTGAAGCATCCTGACCACCACTGTCTGTTTGGGGTAGAAGCAGATGCATCGGGTGTTGCTATTGCAGCGGTGTTGCTAAAGGCTCGCACCTCAGGCGGTACCCTCTTCCCTTGCGCATATTTTTCACGGAAGCTCAACCCTTCCAAGTACAATTACACCATCTGGGAGAAGGTGGTACTGGCCATTAAGATGATGTTTGAGATCTGGAGACATCTTCTGGAGAGGGCCTGGTATCAAATGGAAGTCCGGACAGACCATAAAAACTTGGACTTACTACAGACCGCCCGGAAACTGAACCAACAGTAGATTCGGTGGTCCCTCTTCCTTGCCAGGTTCAATTTCTGCATTACCTACATCCTTAGTGGTCGCAACCAAAGGGTGGATGCGCTCTAGTGGAAACCAGAGTAGTCCCACATCAAAAACCTGATGCCCATGTGAAGAATGGAAGGAAGGGGTAGGGCCCGCCTCTCCAAGGACGTTTTATGAGGAACGCTTGCGGTACCGAGACAGGCTCTACGTGCTGGTGGGGCCGCTCTGGGGACTTATCTTGCCGCAGTGCCATGTTAATCCTGTGACGGGGCACTTTGGCCTCTTTAAGACACTGAATCTAGTTTCTCGCACTTTTGGTGGCCCCGATTGAGACACGATGTCCAGGCTTATGTCACATCTTGTGTTCACTGCTGACAGGCCAGGTCGGCAACCAGAGCCCCTTCAGGGCTGTTCCAGCCATTGCCAACACCAGAGAGAACCTAGGGTGCCATTTCCATGGACTTCTTGACAGAATTACCTCCGTCTTCCGGATTCATGTCCGTGTTCGTGGTGGGCGACGTGCTGACAAAGATGGCACATTTCAATCCATGTTGGGGTTTACCAACGGCTCACGTCACCGCCCACATGTTTATCCAACATGCCTTCCGGCTGCACGGCCTACCTGATATGGTCGTTTGGGATAGAGATGCTCAATTTACTGCCCAGTTTTGGAAAGGGCTGATGACAGCCTTTGACGTGAAAATGTGCCTGTCATCGGCACATCATCCGGATACCGACGTTGGGTCTGAGAAAGTTATTGACATTCTGGAACAATACCTGCGCTGCTTCGTGAAAAAGCAACAAGATAATTGAGAGAGCAGAGTTCACGTTTAACAATTTGCAGCACACGCGCGACCCCTCCACACTCCCCCCAGTTTTGGCACGTGATGGCAAAAACGTTCCTCATCACTGCTGTAGGATATCTTGCTTGAGTCGGGGGCTGGACTAGAAGACCTCCAAGCTCCAAGTTGTTTTGAGAACCTGGCTTCTCCATTACTTTTGCTTGCCAGAAGGACGCAAAAGCTCATCACATGACCCTGGGAGACTGCAACCGTCATAAAGATGAGTCAGTTGCCAAGTGTCTGAATATAGATCACGTGACCGTGGGGATGATGCGATGGTCATTAAATATGAAAAACGGTCATAAGTCCATTTTTTCAATGGTGTTCTAACTTTGAACTGTTGTAACTCGAGAATCACCTGTACTTTCTGCAGCATCAAGCGGTGTATTGTCAATAAGAGGTGGAATTTTGTTCAGCGACTTCAGGCAAATCTGTCCTTGGAACATCGTGATGGTAGGCACAGAAAGCAAGGAGAACTGCTAGGCTGGCATAACCTTTGTATTCTACCGGAAAGGAGTTTTACAGACTAGTACTCAGGTTACAGTATCTAACAGGCTATAATTTCATGCACGTGATGCTAAGTTTTTGCTACAATACATACGCCAGCATAATACTGTATAGAATAAGATACACAAATGAGACAACTAAAATGGCAGGGAAAGTGCATGTCTTAACCTGGCACGAAGAATTTCCATGCATGGCCATTTCAATTGAACTGTAAACAAAAAATTTACCACAAGTGAATGGCAATGTAGCATACCTTGCTTGGATATGTCACGAGTAAATGCCCTTCCTGGGCAGACCCTAACTTCCAAACTGGTAACTCAGGGGTTAACTACCCTAGGGAAGCCCACCTCCCCTTCTTCTGTTCTCCCGTTACCTGTAGTTCCACCTCCAGAGTACTTAAGGCCTCCTCACGTAGACACCGGCCTTGTTCCTGAAGATACCTGTAAGAAAGCAGACAAGCATTAATAAAGATATCCTTGATGAACCAATCCATGTGTCTTCATAAGTTATTGGGCCCAAACGCGATCCAAGATAACAAAATGGTAGCAGTCGATGGTTGGGCAACCGAATAACCAGAAGATATGCCAGAAAAGAATCGCAAGACAGAGGAGAGAAAAAAGCCACAAACAAGATCAGAAACAAAGAGGCTGGAAAAACAACAGCCCGCACTCGAAGACATGGCAGCAAAAACTACGTCAGAAGACGAAAGAGAAAATAGCCCCGAAATCTACTCATCGGACAATGAGCAGGGGCCGGATGACCTGAGCGGGGAAGAGCCCGAACGAGCAGGCATCAGCAGGCTCAGACGCGAAATGCTAAGCCTACTGGAAATCCCCGCCACAGATGAAGACCTCGTGTCCGGCATCAGCAACCTCATCCGAAGCCGGGACGAGGCCAGAAGGAGCCAGGGACATAAAGTGGGACAGCCAGACACAAGCCCGGTAAGAAACCCCCCCTGAACAATTGCTACCTGAAAAGCGAGGGAGGCGCTGCCACACCAATCCTGGAGTGGTGCCCATCTTTAAACACGTGGCCAAAAAAGACGGCCGACCTCCAAAACATTAAATTTGAATATGCAAAATGGCTGGCCAATGAGATGCCGGAACCCCAAAAACTACAATATGGGGCGATTCCACGGACGAAAGTGAGGAATCACCCCCTGAAGACACCCCTACCGAGCGGCAGGTCGAAAAAGCGATCAAAAAACGCTCACCGCCGCCTTTGGGCCTAAAATGAGAATTCTAAAGGGGCCCCCCAAGACGCCCAAAAAACCCAAGGGGGAAGGGAGAGGACCCCCCAACTTCCTACCGAGGGACACGGACGCCGCTGGGGACCCACCGACGCCGCAGCGCCACCCGGCCGCAGTACGACACCCCACTCCCAAGCCACGCCTGCCGGAAAGGGCCGAATGGAGAGGATACTCACTGCCACTGTCAGGACCGCCGCAGACGGGAACCAGGGGTCAGCCAGCAGAGAGAGCAGCCCTCCCGGACCACCGCTGGACATCTGGAGCCGGAGCAGAGGCCTACCCATCCTGGAGAAGCGGCCTCACCGGAGCAGTGACGAGAGGATCCTTCCCCGACGAAGCCACGACAGGAATGGACTCCGCGCATGCGCAGAAGATCCTGTGGACCAAGAAAGAAAAAAAAATGCAGAGGGATTTTTAAATTACCTACCAGCGTTCCTGAGCCATTCTGCTGCTATCAGCACGTCAAACACCATGGACAGCAACAGCCAGCTGTGAGTAACACACAAAATAACACAGGGAACTTACCAAATGGGTTCCCTACACTAAAAATGGAGGGATCAAACCTAATGGAGTGGTATCAACAATTCCAAGTCATCCTCTTCAAGGAAAATATGATGTTTTTCATCACTGATCCACCAGATAGACCCTGGACTTTTGAAATGGACTGCATGCACCACAAAGCGTTTTATCTGCTGATTTCCAGCATATCACCCACCATCTATTATAGTATTGAAAATGACTTAACTGTATTTGATATTGTTCAAAAAATGTTTGGTTACTTTTATAGTGACAGTGTAGCCACCACCACAAAAATCTCCAAAGACTTCTACTCAGCCAGAATCAAACCTGGGGTGTCAATGGGGGAACATTTGATGGAATTATATGCAGCTAGGGCAGAACTACAACTGAGGGGGGAAATTGTCTCCGAACAAACAATGAAAAGCATTATACTTAACTCACTAGACCCTTCCTGGCAAACATTCCTCACACATCTAAACATCCTCAGCCTAGAGCACATGACAGTAGATAGCCTCTCCAACCTCCTGATTGCAGAAGACAATCACAGAAAAGGCCAACAAATAACTCACAGAGAACACAGACAGACACGGAGGGTAGCTTTTACAGACAACTCTTCAGATTCCACAGAATGTTAAAACTGTGGATTAAGGAGACACTACAGACGAGACTGCACCAAGGGCAACAGAGATCGAAGTAAACACGAACAATGCAGTAGACACCGAGAAAGGCGCCACCACGACAACAGAATAAAGCGCAGAGACTCACCTAGGCCCTGGGAGAGAAAGGGGAAGAGGGACAGTTCAAGGGATAGCCGGGACAGGTCGCTGTGCAGGGTACGGGGGCCCACACACGAAACCCCACAAGACAGCAAACCAGGCGGAGAGGGATCCTGGTAGCTCATCGACTCCGGAGCCACCAACCACACCACATGCGACAGGGAGCTCCTCTCTTACTTCACAAAAGAAGACTACCTAATTAAAGTAGCAAACCAAAGTGATGTAAGGGTAACAGGGAAAGGTAACGTAGTACTCCCCAACATAGGCAGAATAGAGGGGGTATTACTAGTACCTGAGATACCCCACAACATACTTGCCTCCCTGAAACTCAGCAAGGAAGCAGGGATAGAGATCAGCATCAAGGAAGGAGGAATCACCATGGCCAGGGATAATAAAACCATTGGGAAAATCACAGTCAGAGGGAGGCTGCCTTATTTTCACGCAACCAAAGCTGACTCACATAACGAAGATACCGACACGGGAGGTGAAACAAAAGGGGGCAAACCCAAGGGCAATGAGAAACAAGAAAGAGAGGATGCACACCCTCACAAGGGAGGCACACAAGGCACAGGGAAGATCAATTTAGGGAAGCCCCTCCATGATGAGTTCGCACATCTGCTCCACCGCAGACTAGGGCACGCCAGCTTCCCGGTTATCCAAAAGGTTGCCAGTTGTACTGAGGAATCCAAAATAAAGAACTGTGAAACTTACTTGGACTGCTCTGTATGTAAATGTTCTAAGCTCAAGGTGGGCCCCAGGTCCAAAAAGGCCACACGCTCTACACATTTGAAATGGTACACATGGACCTCGTAGGCCCCCTGAAGCTGTCCATAAAGTATGGCAAGAGGTTCTTCCTAACCATAGTGGACGATTACAGTCGTTACGGCTTCGTATATACACTAAGACACAAAAACGAGACTTACCAGAAATTCAAAGAATTCTATAAACGGGTAGAAATACAACACGACACAAAAATAAAGAAAATAATGACAGATAGAGGATCAGAATTCCTATCTGGAGACTTCTCACATTGGTTGTAGTCACAGGGTGTTCTGCATTTTACATCTTCGCCTTTCTCAGCTTTTCAGAATCGGGGGGGCAGAACAAAAAAATTCCACCCTGCAGACAATGATGAGATGCGTCCTCGAGAACGCTGGACTAGGCCAACACTACTGGACCGAAGCCCTAGTCTCCTCTAACTACACCATCAACAGGCTCTGGTCCAGTGTACTAGACAAGACACCTTATGAAGTCACGTACAACAAAAAACCACAGATATCTCACCTGCACATTTTTGGGGTCACTGCAGACGTACACATACCAAAATAACTACGCAGAAAGGGAGACAAGGTATCTAAACGACTCAGATTCATGGGCTATGAGCCAAGCACAAAGGGATTCAGGTTCATAGATAGTAATAATAGATTCATCATCTCCAGAACTGCCACATTCCACGAACAGGCAAACTGGTCAAGAATATACCTGAATGAACCAGAACACCAGATAGAAGCCAATCACAACAAGCAAGGCAAAAGTGATCACCCCGACACAGACTACACACACACAAGGGAAGAGAAATCAGAACAACAGGGAGGCAAAAACACAACACAGAAGTCAAGCCAAAATAAACAGAAGGTAGACTCACTCACCAACAGAGAAGCGAGGTACATGCACGACATGGAGACCCTACCAGGTAGGCCAGTCAGGGCCAATAGAAACCAAATGCCCAACAGACTCAATGACTACGTCATGCACCTACAATCCAGCCCCATCACCCCCGAAACATACGATGATGCCGACTGGGCCGGTGACACAAAGAGCAGGAAAAGTACCTCAGGGTACATCTTCTTCCTGAATGACTGTCCCGTATACTGGTACACCGGTAAGCAGAATCTCGTGGCCACATCCACCACTGAGGCTGAATACATATGCTTATCCAAGGCCATAACCAGCCTCATATGGTTCGACGAGCTACTCACCAATATCTGGGCAGAACCCACACACCCCATTCACATATTTGAGGATAACAAGGCAGCCATAGAAATATCCACCTCAGATGCTATAGGTCATAGGTCTAGGCATATAGACATCAAACATAAACACGTGAGACAATTCCATAAGTCAGGATTCATCACCATCATACACTGTGACACAGAACACCAGACAGCAGACATACTCACAAAGCCTCTACAACACAAGCAACATTCATACCTTACATCTAGGCTTTGTGTCACACCCGTAAACCCACATCAATCAGGGCCAATCAACCTCAGGGGTGGACATTTAGAGGGGGATTTGTCACGAGTAAATGCCCTCCCTGGGCAGACCCTAACTTCCAAACTGGTAACTCAGGGGTTAACTACCCTAGGCAGGCCCACCTCCCCTTCTTTTGTTCTCCCCTTACCTGTAGCTCCACCTCCAGGGTATGCTCACTATAAATCGCTTCTATCTAGCTAGGGCAATTCTGAGGCCAATTTATACCTTTTTTTCTTCCCCACTTCCTAATTAAAAGCAATTTGGGGGATTATTTATTATATATTCAAGGAACACTGATGATGTTTTTCGATAAATGTCTTAAACAAAATAACTAACCTGGATCCTTTCTTGGAATATGCTGTCAGAGTAAATGCCTAACTGTGCCTATACCTTCAAACCCAGCCCCTTATGGGTTAATACAGTATGTACACCCCCACCTGACCCCTGGCCACTCCTTACCTTCTGGCCACTCCTCCCTTGTATATAAACACTCTCCACGTGCTTGTCCAGCAGTTCCAGATGTTCACCTAGAAGAGAGGAGATCAGAGGTCAGTGACCTATGATGCCTAGGGCCTAGGAAGCTTCCAGGCCTGCAATAAACACTGATTAAAGAAACAGCTTGTCTCGTGAGTAATTGGGCTAAATCCATCGCATAACAAATGGTAGCCGAGGATGGTTTGCCATAACTCACTGGTGATGCCCCAACCAAGCAACCTACCCAAGGAAACAGATAGAGTACAAAAAAGGGCACTCACCAAGAAGATGGCTGAGCTTCAAGCATCCAAGGATCCTACAGCAGAGGAGAATCCAGCAGACATCGAGCTGTACTCCAGCGAAGGCTCCTACTCTGATGAGGAGAGGTCACCAGAGAAAGGTACCAACCTAGGAAGGAAAACAGCACAAAGAGTAAATAAATTCAAGCTATCCATCCTGAAGCTGATGGAAACAAATGACAACGAAAGAAGCCTCATCGCGAACCTGCAAAGCCTCTTCGAGCAGCAAGGCGCAACAATCGAGGCCCCAGAGACAACAAACGAGGAAGTGGCACGAGGAAGAGGTAGGCCAGCCCAGCCAGATGACCACGAGGTGGCCGAATCCTCTTTCGCGCACTTTCACCGGTGGCCATCTTGGAATGACCACCAGCCAATGGGGAGCCAGGATTCAAACTCTCTGGCGCGAAAAGGTCCCGATCCAGAAAAAGGCCGGGAACAACCAGAGAGCAACCCAAAAAGAAAAACAAACGCAGAAGAGAGATCGCCTACCGATCTCGAGATCCAAAACGCCATCAAAACGCTGACCGCGGCTTTTGGCTCCGCTTTCGAGCCCCCCGCGGCAGCCAGAAAACAAAAGAAAAAATCCTGCACCCAACAGAGCACCAGAGCCAGCCTCGATGAGCTGGCTGACCCTCAACCACCCGAGGAAGCCACCCACACCGAACGTGAACGCCGAGACTGGTTCGCCTGCAAAAATTACAAACCGCAGGATTCGAACCCAGGACCCACCGCACCAACGACGAGAGGATGAGGGGCAAGGAGAAGGACCGACTACTCACCTCCTCCACGATCTCCGCCTGGCTTCTCCACCCGACCGAGGACCCAGGACCAGGGGCAGAGGACCGGACCCACCGCCATCGCCGCCACAGCCGCCGCGCCGCCAGAGACAAGGAATCCTTGACTTACGACCGCCGCGCCGCCGATCGCCGACCGTCCTCCACCCACGACCGCTTCGCCTCCTCACCTTGTTCCCTTCTTTTCCGGAGATCCAGCCGTCCAGCAGTGGTATCCGCCGCCCAGAGGGAGCACCGGACTCTCCAGGGGTGAGTCCAGCCCTCCACCGGTAGGCCTAGGCCTAGGCCCAGGAGCAGCAGCAGCAGGAACCTTCCTCCATGGCTTCCAGCGCGAAATGGCCTTCGCGCATGCTCAGTCGCAGCCTGCAGCAGGAGAAAGAAGAAACATAGAGATAGGTCAGTATAGACTCGCAACAGACGTTCCAAAGCCATATTGCGAGTTCAGTCATGACCTGGACCATGGACAGCATTCCACTGTAAGTAATAACAGTGGACATGTGGGGACTGCTTGTACAAATATGCCAAAGCTACAGTTAGATGGGGGTAATATTAAAGATTGGAGCCAGCATCTACAGATTGCCTTTATGAGGGAAAATGCCTTATTTTTAATTCAGAGATCACCTCAAAAGCCTTGGTCTCTGGAGATTGATAACCTACACCACAAGGCATTCTGTATCATGATAGCCACCATTCCCCCCACAATGTACCCTAGCATTGATGATAACCTCACAGTGTCTGAAATTTTACAAATGTTATATGGTATGTTTTACAGCCAGTGCAGGGCTACCACCACAAAGATATCTAGAGAGTTCCATTCTGCCAGGCACAGACAAGGGGTACCCATGAGTGAGCATATACTCAAATTAAACGCAGCCAGGGAAGAACTCATGCAAAGGGGGGAAATTATCACCGAAGAGAGCATGAAGAGCGTCATAATAAATTCACTAGACAGCAGCTGGGACCACTTCGTGCTACAACTAGACAGCCTTTACCTACCTCACCTCACGCTAGGCGCACTAACCAACAAACTCATAGCCGAAGACAACCTAAGAAGGGACAGACACACTGTCAGAGGGGAACATAGACCAATCAGAAAGGTAGAGTTCCAAGACAGAGCAGGGAACGCCCCAGGGTGCTACTCCTGCGGGTCCAAGAACCACATAAAAAGGGATTGCCCCAGGAGCAGCAGGGATAGGAGGCGCACTGAACACAGAGGGGGCGATCACCCGAGCGCAGGTACTCAAGGGAGAGAGGGAGAGGGTGGTCCCCCAACCCTAGAAAGCAACACGGACGGAGGGACAGCTCTAGGGACGGTAGCCCGGGCCCCACATACGGATTTAGACCTGTCCACTCCAACTCCATGCACGAGATGGACCAAAACACATGGCTCCTAGATTCAGGAGCCTCACATCACACTACACACAACTCAACACTCGTAGAACCACTAAGCAAGACCAATCTCGAACTCAAGGTGGCCAATCAAAACAGGGTTCAAGCACAGGGAAAGGGAGACACTCACATACCACACATAGGGAAAATAGAGGGGGTATTATACGTACCCGAAATACCCCTTAACGTACTAGCTGTCAACAGACAAACCCAAGACACAGACCTAGAGGTAACGTTCAAGAACGGGAAAGCTCATATAATCAAACAAGGGAAAGAAATAGGGAGCGTACACAACCAAGGGGGGCTATCATACTTTACACCAAACGCAAGGGAGGAAGGAAACATGTACGCAAACACCAACCCAGGGGAAGAAGAAGACACAAGAGTTGAGGGGGAACAACAGGAAATAAAGCAAAGCGAGCAAAATGTAAACAGCTCTGTATCATTGGGAAAACCCTTGCATGATAATTGCGCCCACCTCCTTCACAGGAGGCTGGGGCTCATCGGTTTCCCTATTGTTAAGAAAATGTCTGATTGTACTGAAGGACTTAAAGTAAAGAAATGTGATAATTATTTGGAGTGTTCCATATGTATGCGGTCAAAGGTTAAGGTCAAGGCCATACCCCGAAAATCCAAACGAATCACAGAATACCCATTTCAATTGGTACACATGGACTTAGTAGGGCCTTTCAAACCATCTATCAAACATAGAAAGAGATTCTTTCTCACCATTGTCGATGATTTCACAAGGTATGGGTATGTCTATTCCCTCAAACGCAAAAATGAAACATTCCAGAGGTTTAAGGAGTTTCACAGAAAGATAGAACTACAACACATGAAAATAAGACAAATTATGACAGACAGAGGTTCAGAGTTTATGGCCAGAGAATTCACCGGTTGGTTGAGGGGGCAGGGCATCACACACTACAAATCTTCACCATTCTCGCCATTCCAGAATCCGGTGGCGGAGAGAAGGAATGGGGTGCTACAGACAATGATGAGGTGCGCACTAGAGGATGCAGGGATGGGGAAACATTTTTGGTCAGAAGCACTGCACTACTCCAATTACACCCTAAATAGACTGTGGTCAAGCTCCATCAACATGACCCCATACGAAATGCTCTATAAAAGAAAACCCAATATATCCCACCTGCACATATTTGGCGCACCAGCTGACGTACACATACCCAGCAGCTGAGGAGAAAGGGGGAGAAAATATCAAAAAGACTGAGGTTTGTGGGCTAAAAGCCGGGCACTAAGGGCTACAGATTCATTGATAACAACAACAGATTCGTAGTGTCTCGATCTGCCAACTTCCACGAACACTTGAACTGGTCAAGGGTCCACTCCAACGAGACACTCACACACAGGAACGCACCCAAAAACAACCAAGAGGGGGAAAGAATAGAGACACCCAAAGCCAGCCTCGACAAAATAAACACAAAGGGGTGGAAAGAGGGGCACCCATCTCTAAAGCTAGACCGCCTCTCGAACAAAGAGGCAGACCACATTCAAGAGACCGAACCACCCCCCAGCAGGCCAATCAGAGAGAGCAGAAACAAGCCACCCAAAAGATTAGAGGACTACGTCCTAACCATCCACGATAACCTCACCACACCCAACTCATATGAGGACATCCTTAAGCTCCCCAAGGAAGAAAAGGAAAGATGGGTATCCGCCATGGACAAGGAAATGGAGAGCCTGAAAGAACTAAAGGTATACACACCCGCTCAGGCCCCTGAGGACAAAAAACCAATAGGTACCAAATGGGTGTTCAGGGTCAAGACTTTAGAAAACAACAAGAACCTATACAAGGCGAGACTGGTCGCCCAAGGCTTCGCTCAGAGGTACCCTGAAGACTACACAAACACGTACTCGCCCACTGTCAGGGCTGAAAGTGTCAAATGCGCACTGGTGGTAGCCACCATCCTGGGGCTTGATGTCTTCCAGTTCGATGTACAGACTGCCTACTTACACGCAGAACTGGATAAAGAAATCTATGTTAAGGCTCCACCAGGGTATGATCAAGGTGAGAGCAAAACTTGGCTGCTCAACAAAAGCCTGTATGGGCTCAAGCAATCAGGCAAAAGGTGGTATGACTGCCTAGCCAAAGCCCTGAAATCGATGGGTCTATTTACAAGGAGAGAAGGTAACCTGTTCGAAGGGGTGCTCGTCTACGTGGATGACATCCTGTACGTTGGCAAGCACAAGAGCAGATGCGACAGATTTGCCACAGAACTGGGCAAACACTTCTCATTAAAGTCACTTGGCAGAATCGACAAATACTTAGGGGTGCATGTGACAAAGACCAGCAAGGGGTTCAGATTCTCCCAAAAGGACAAAATCACTGAACTGCTGTCCAAGTGCAACATGACAGAGGCAAAGCCCAGCGAGACACCAATGCAGCCAGAATTCCTGAAAAGCATGTACGAGGAATCGGAATCCTTCACCGACAATAGATTGTACAGATCTACCATCGGGTCGCTGCTATACATCGCTAACTGGACCAGGCCCGACATCGCCCTAGCCGTCAACCTCCTATCCAGACACGTAAGCAACCCCAAGGTGTCCCATTGGAATGCCATCAAAAGACTGCTCAGGTACCTAAAATTCAGCATGGATGCACAACTCTGTTTGGAACCAGAAATAACAGATAAGCCGAAACTATCATGCTACGCTGATTTTTTTTTTTTTTTATTTTTTCCTTAACTAAGGGGAGCAGTTGGGACCAAATTACTTGATATTATTTGATATGAATGTGTAGGTTACACTATTTTGGGGGGATTGAGTTAGGTATATGACTTGTAATGTTAATATTAATGGGTTATATAAAGGCTAGAAATTCTTTAAATTGCTAAATATGATAATGGTTGTTATTTTTGGGTGTTTTTCTTATTATAGTATTGTTAATTTTAGATAAACATTTATTTGTATGGATTTTTTCTTCTCTTTTTCTTTTTCTTTTTTTTTTTCTTAATACTTTTTTAGTTCTTTTTTCTCTTCTCTCTTTCTTTTAATTTAGAATTGAATATAGAATTGAAATATATATTTCTCTTTGTTATAAATTTTTGTTGTTTTTCTTTTTTAAAAAAAAATGTGTAGCGGAAGTCAGGGGGGAGGGGAAGGGAAGGGGTGTGGCTGGGGGGAGGTTGGGGGGGAAGGGGAGGGATGGGCGGGGGAGGGGGAGGGGTGAAAAAGGGGGAAAATTTTGTATTGTAAAACTTTTTCAATAAAAAAAAAAAAAAGCAGGAAAAGCACCTCCGGCTACGTGATGTTACTCAACAACTCCCCCATTCACTGGTACACTGGAAAGCAAAGACTCGTTGCCACCTCGACCACCGAAGCCGTATTCGTCTGCCTATCCAAAGCCGCGATTAATTTAGTGTGGTCGATGACCTACTCAATGCCATATGGCCTGAACCCTTGTACCCCATAATCATACACGAGGACAACAAGGCCGCAATAGAAATTTCAAAGGCTGATGCCATTGGGCAAAGGTCTAGGCACATAGATATTTGAATACAAACATGTCAGACAGTTTTCAGAGATAGGGTTCATTGAGGCAGTGCACTGCGACACTGAGGAACAGACCGCAGATATTCTTACAAAACCCTTACCCGCCAAACAACACCCCTACCTAATGTCAAAAATATGTGTTTGTGTATGACCTGTATATGTATATATATGTATAAATGTATGATTATGTATACCTATGTAAACGAAGCATACCTGTACCCAGTTAGACATTTAGAGGGGGTTTTGTCAGAGTAAATGCCTAACTGTGCCTATACCTTCAAACCCAGTCCCTTATGGGTTAATACAGTATGTACACCCCCACCTGACCCCTGGCCACTCCTTACCTTCTGGCCACTCCTCCCTTGTATATAAACACTCTCCACGTGTTTGTCCAGCAGTTCCAGATGTTCACCTAGAAGAGAGGAGATCAGAGGTCAGTGACCTATGATGCCTAGGGCCTAGGAAGCTTCCAGGCCTGCAATAAACACTGATTAAAGAAACAGCTTGTCTTGTGAGTAATTGGGCTTAATCCATTGCTTAACAATTTTTCTATAAATTCTTAAACAAAATAACTAACCTGGATCCTTTCTTGGAATATGCATTTACAGTACTTATGAAAGAAAGGTTCTATATTGACCATATAATCACAGACTGGAAGGTCAAATCCTGAAGAGACATTTATCAGAGGCCATTAATGTCATCTAGAAGCTGAATTTAACAGAATAACAGAGTTGGAAGGGACCTTGGAGGTCTTCTAGCCCAACTCCCTGGTCAAGCAGGAGACCATGGACCATTTCAGACAAATGGCTGTCCAATCTCTTCTTTAAAACCTCACTGATAGAACAGCCATCCATTCTGCAGAAAACCTGTTCCAGTGGTTAATTGTTCTTCCGATCGGGAAGTTTCTCCTTCATTCTAGGTTGATCCTCTCCTTCATCACTTTCAACCTGTTACAGCCACTTCTCTGTGACAGCCCCTCCGATGTTGGAAGACTGCTATCATGTCACCCATAGTCTTTATCTATCTTAGATATAGCCAGTTCCTGCAACCCTTCATCATATGTTTTAGTCTCCAGCCCCCTAATCATCTTGATTGTTCTTCTCTGCACCCTTTCTATAGACTCAGCATCTTTGTTGTATTGGGCTGGCCAAAACTGGAGATAATATTCCAAAATATGCTCTTATTAAAGCAATGTGGTATGTATCTACTTCCATTTCCTGATCTCTACACCACCACTACCATCACCACCACCACCGCCACCAGGGCATTAAAACGTGGCTGTTTTCCCTCCCCTTGGGGCAGGATGTTTTTCAGTGGACGTAGTTTTTCATCTGAACGTGTAAGCTTCCTCTGGTGTGATGCGTTTTTTTTGGTTGTTGATGATGCCGATAATATTGCTTACTACCCAAAGTCATATGTCATATGGGTGGCTAGATACATTGAAATAAATAAAATTGTCTTGATTATCTAGTGATAACTTCCAAGTTATTCGCATTTTTCAAGTTTCCCATATCTCAGCTGCCACTCAAGCACTCCTCTAGGCCATGGACCACAGTAACCGACCTACTTAAATATTCTATACGAAGGATGTGTTGTCAAAATGAAATAGAAGAATGCAAGAATGAATCCTCCTGGGAGTGCATCAATACAGAAGAGATATTAGATTTTTAAGAGACACCAATTATTTTAATCAGTGCAATCTGCTGTTCCTATTGCCATATGATCAGAACAGCAAAAGCAAGAGTTCAATAGGTCTCTCACTAACCAATTATGGAAAACGTGCTACTTGCCATTTCCACAATTCTTCTCAAAAAGTCCATTCACTGGGTAAATCCACTGCATCTGACGACAGAACTGCAACTGTTTTACCATAATGTCCTGCAAAACAGAGAAAGGCACAATAAAAAGGAAAGTCCAAGAGGTCCTTTAATATGATGAGATAATTAAATGAAGTGCTAATGTCTTTAGCTCTTTCCTGCCTTCATTAAGCTGTTGTTTTAGTAGAGTGTATTAAGAGGAAACTAAAAACCTAGCAAAATTATACTGTGTGTGTTATGTATATAACTTTGGCGGGAAATTTAAACAACAATAGGTCATTTCTGATTGGTCAGCTCCCGGCCCATCAAGGTATATAAAGGGAGCTGTTTGACTGTACCTCCAGCTGAAGTCTAAATTAAAGAGCTGTTGTTATGCACTAGTTGCTCCTGCCTCTTCATTCCCACGACTCAACGTTGGCGACGAAGGTAGGATTGAGGCAATGAGAAGCAAGCCGGAAAAGAGCTAACAACAGCGGATTCAGCCAGGCTGATGAGCCCTGTACATGGCAGGACTACCACGATGTCTGCCTATGTACCACCAAAGCCTTTCGACCCAGCCAGAGAGAAGTGGGGGTCGTATATGACTCGGTTTGAGTGTTCCCTGGAAGTCAGCGACATGCAGGGCCTCCCCGACAACCGGAACAGAGCCCTATTCCTCAGCCACTGCGGACCGGAGGTCTTTGACATGGCTGAATCACTTTCGGAACCGACTCCGGTTCAGACTATATTGTGGGAAGCCTCGCTTAGGGCACATTACCAACAACTACCGGTAGATGGCGCTACCGTGGAGGCACAGACCGTAGTAACTCACAAAGGTGCCCTCAAATGTACCAGGCTGCATTTTGGAGTCAGCATAGCCCCCGGACTATTCCAAAGTACCATGGAGCGTCTGTTACAAGGACTGCCAGGGGTGGTGCCTTATTTTGATGATGTCCTCATCAAAGGAAGGAAGGGAAGATAAATTAGAGTAGGAGTGAGGGTAAGAGAGGGAGGAAGAGAGGAGGAGGAGGAGAAAGGAAAGGAAGTAGGGAGGAGAAGAAGGGGGGGAGAGAAAGTAAGAAGAAAAGAAAAAAGAGAAGAGGTAGGTTTGAGGAGAAAGATTGCTGTGCAATAAAAAAGATGAAAGGGAAGAAAGCCAACCCCAAACAAATATAAAGATATTAAGATAAAGAATGAATTGTTAAACTTTAAAGAATGAAAGAGAACAAATATGAATAAATAGCAATAATTAGAAACACACATACAAACATACAATGTATTTTCTTTGAACAGAGTATTTGGCCGGTTCACAAATTTAAACAGTGTTTAGTCATTTCAATTAAATTTACAATTTCTGTATTTCCTTTTTGCCATACTTATTCCTCTCCTATTTTTTTAAAAAAAACCAATATTACCCTTCATCCTCATCTCTAATCTTCATCAAATTCAATTTTCCCTTCTATTCTATATTATACCCCTTCCCATTGTCATCTATTTTTATATCCATCCTCACATTGGTTAATTATGTAATATTCCAGTTCTTGAATACAAATTCAACATTTTAATATAAATCAATTAGTTATATAATGATCTTTTTTGTATATTAATCAATATGAACATGAATATTCCAATTATTTCCATGCAATCCAAATTCTTACAAATCGATTCATTATATTTACCAATAATAACCAAATAATTTCCCCCATATATTCCTCCAAACCACAACCATTGCTGCTTTCAACGCAATATACAATTAATAGTATCTCAATTATTACAACTCCCTAGTTAAATAGAGCTTTTTTTCTTTTGTGTTTTAAAATCTTGAACTCTCCTCTTTTGCCCTAATTTTCCCATTGTTTGCAGTTTTGCACCTACCTCTTTTGGTGAGGAAAAAGAAAAAGACATCACTCTCTGCCTCATTTTGTCACGTTGCAACAAAGACCCTGCTTTACTTTCAGTTTCGCTTTTTCAGCATAGCTAGGGGTAAAAAACTGCTCCAACACAGTTTGCACCTGGCAAAAGACCCCTGCGCAAAACAGGTGAGAGCAAATCAGCTGAGAGTTGGGAGACCAATCTAATCAATTTGTGGTAATTAACCTATGCTAAAGCTGACAGAGGCTGTTTTTTTTTATTTTTGCAGGCACCGGTCTACTCATTTCTTTTCTTTTAACACGCATCAGCTGTAGGGCGGCCCTTTGAAGCCCCGTGGCAAGAGTTTAAACCGTTTTTTTCCCTCTAGACATCAGCTGAGACTCGGAAGGCAGCAATAGATTGGCAGTGGGCAGGGTAAGCGACCGGTGACCTCCTGGGAACCGGTTTGGGGGCGTGGCCAGCCAATCTCATTACCGCTTCTTCGAACTATTAAATATTTTTATTACCAGTTCTTGCGATCTGCTGCGAACCGGGAGCAACCCACCACTGCCATGGATTGGGACCCCCTAACAGGTGAGCAAGAGATTCTAGGTTGTACTGGCCCAAAGGATCAAGGAAGGTCAAATCGCCCAAGAGGCCAGCAAAGAAGCAGGTTGGGTTCCAGGTCTCCATTAGGAGAAGAATGAGGAGAGACATAAGAGCAGTCTTCTAATACTTGCAGGAAAGCCTCAGGGAAGGAGGTGTTGATTCTTCGTAGTAGCTGAAGGAAGGACATGAAGCAGCAGGTGGAAGCTAATCAGAGAGAAATCCAACCCTGGAAATAAGGAGGAATTTTCTTCCGTGGAGTAAGACTCCCTTCCGCTGTAGAATTCTATGCTTTTCTCTGTGCTTTCTGCCACAATGATTGTGCTTCTCTGTTGTTCATGAACAGACAACTTCCCACATGAAGCAGAGGCCAAAGGCCACCAAGAAAGTCAGTGACCGGCCATTCCTAGTCCAAGATCAGCTGCCTTCCTTGAGTAGGTTTCTAATGTGGCCATTGTTTACTTGGTTGCTAATGAGGTTGTTAGTTTGCCCGAAAAACCACTAGCCTACAGCTGCCTAATTTTCTGTCATGCAGCAAATAGTTAATTTGGCCATGGCTGTCAGAAGGCTTTTCAGAGTAAGTGTGGCTATCAGCAGCCAAGAAATTGGCGGTAAAGTCATGCTTCTGAACTCTTCTGAGTGGCTCACATCTATTTTTCTTCTCTTCACAGAACATCTGGAAAAGATGCTCAGTGGTTTCCTGTTGCATTAAGGGAGACGTTGAGGACTTTCCTGTGCCTCCTGACAGGTACCACAGCCTTCTCCTTAAATCCTGGGCATGTTGAAGCACCATTGATGGACTGTAAGAGAATCTGTAAGAGCCTCTCCCCAAGATGGCTTCCTGTCCCAAAGGGCTTGTGTGGGCAAAAGATGAGCAGGCTGACTGGCCGGTCTTAGAAAGGGGCGGCTAAGCTAAATGTTCTTTGACATGTCACCTTCTTTTTTTGCTCAGGTCTGACCAGCCACAGGAACATGGTGAGCAGCACGGCTGCTCCTCTCATGGAGACACATTTTCATCTAGAGGGGCAAGGACAATTTTGGAACATGGCCAGTGGGGATCCATGCCTCAAAACTGGATGAGGGAACCTGATCAGCCTAACAAGTTCAAGAAGAGCCCGTTGGATTCATGGGGATATGTTGCAGAGAACTTTGATTTATACATTCAAATGAACCATTATTACTTTCAGGTTTTGATAGGTGTTTGTGTCACCATCAGGAGCCCCAGGAAGGAAGATGTGATGCCTGTTCACAATTAATGGAGGTATCTGGTCTCTCATACCTCCACGGAGGGTGCGCTTCTGCACAATTATGGAGAACTCCACTGAATCGGTAAGGCCTGAACATCTCCTCACCATGCTAATGGCCCTGTCTCTGTGGATTTGTTAATATGCCTATAAAAAGAATATTTGCACTGCTATTTTAGGATCCATTGGAGGAATCCCTTCCAGCAGAAAGCCTGGACAGCCTCCCAGGAGAGAGAGAGAGGTGGAGATTCCCTATCTATGCAGGTAGGTAACACGTTGAAGGGAGAAGGTCCCGCTGGTTCACAAGGGGCTTCGGTGGAAAAGATGGACAGGGTGAGTGACTCATCTTGGAAAGGGGAAGCTGAGCAAGCTTGATTCCTTAAACTTCTCACCTTCTACCTCTGGACAAGACTCTAACGGGAGAAGACCAGGACACAGAAGAAGAGCCCTCTCCCAACGGGGAGAAAACACCTTCCTCAGAGATAAGATTTTGGCAATGGGGCCGAAGGAGGCTATGCCATAAATCCTGATGGTGGAGGGAAGAAATTGTGTAATATTTCACCTTAACCTTAAGGCTTCCAAAGGTCCTCTTGCTGTCGGCACATAGGGGGGTTGTATGCACCCTATACTTTAGCCATCTTATTGAGGTGCAGAGACCTTTGGATTTAGCCTCCATACTGTCATTTGCAGGACTCCATGACAGTCCTGGTGGGCTCCAGAATCAGCAGCCTGGAGGATGTGGACTTCCTATCTGACCTTCCGGTTGAGGAGTCTGAGGGAAGCTGGGAGGATGCTGCAGCGGCTTCTGATGCTAGCGATTCCTCCAGTCCATGGGTAAGAAAGACAAAGTGTTTTCTGATGGGGAGGGATGGAGGTCCTCTATTCACTTCTCCTAAACTGAGTGAACTGTGCTGGAGCACTCTGGGAAGTGGAGCTAGGTGACACCTGGCCCTTGGGACAACATACGTAGGCTAACTATATGCACCCACGTGCATATAGTTTGGTGCCATTGGTTCCTTTGCCAAAAATCAACAGGGAGGGTACATGGCAGTGTACCAAATGAATGTGACCCACCCTGATTAGGCCTTTCCTTTTTGTGTGTCATCCTTTCCAGCACTTCATGCAGGGCTTTAACAGGCAAAGAGTAGAGAGCCTGCTTTTCTGCAGTAGAGCTGGGCTGGAAGTGAGGATTGCTTTTTAAATCCAGAGATTATGCAGCAGGAGAAGCATTGTTTTGATCAGGGATCCCTGTTAGGATATGGGGTGAGCCTAACAGGTTGTCCAGGCAATATATGTGTTCTGTGACTTTAACATGAATATGTATAATATGACTTTAAATTTTACTGCTGTATCATTGTAATGCTGAGTCATGCTGTAATTAGATAATCACAACTTGTAAACATATTTAAGAAGGGAACTGTAATGTAGTCAGTTGATGACATGCTACCATTGTGGGTGGATTTGCTACCATTGTGCTATCATCGTTGATGGATCTGTTACCATCGTGGTTTGTTACCAGAGTGAACTTGTTATTCTAACCAACTACTGTTTGTATTGTAAGAAGATTTTTGTACCACTTGACTGATTTAACTGGCAAAGTCTTGGATCGTTGAAAAACTATGAGATTGTTTTTTCACTATAAGGTAAACTTTTGATAAATCAGTTTGCACGTATCTTATTCATTGCTCTCAGAAATGTTTTCTCTGTGTTCTATACTCTGCTGGTTGGTAACACGACAATATCCTTAACAATCCCCATTCAATAGGCCCTCTTTTAGGAATGCTGAGTTTCTTTTGCCCCGATGCCTAAAGAGGAACCATTGTCATTCACGGGATTCTCCCAAAGAAGCGGAAGTCACCCTAGAAGGTCTCAGCAGCCTGGAAGAGGACTCCCTGGACTCCACTCTCTAATTCAAAGAGGTATCTGTTTCAGATTCTTCATGGATCATCGCATTGTCATGTCGAAAAGTCTTGTGCAGTTCAATGACGCAGTGAGCCATGCTCTGCAGGGTTACTCAAGGCAGACAGTTCATAGTGGAGGGTCCTAACACAAGGTGACCCAGTGGAGAAGCAAGTGGCAACCCTCTCCGGTATCCTTACTAAGAAAACCCAATGAAAGGTATCAAAAGGATACAAGCCATGATGCCAGAAAACGACGGTCTCAGATTGGAAGGTGCCTAATCCGCTAACTGGGAAGACCAGAGGGGAATTATAAGAAACTCGAGAAAGAGCCGAATTCTGCAATTGATCTGAGAACAGGTAGGGCAGGGAGAAGGCGGGAGCAGTGAAGTTCAGTCCGATTACTTGTGAGACGTAAATCTCGCCATTCTTGATGGGCTGCACCAGAAGTTGGCTATTTAGCACAACAGACAGACGAGGCAGATGCTGTGAATGTGCTCATGAGCAGGGGGTGGACTAGAAGACCTCCACGGTCCCCTCCAACTCTGTTATTCTGTCTGCCTATAGGACGGCTTCAGCCAGGGAGGTATGGAGATGGAGGGCAGAATCACCCCCACCTACAAAGCCCTGCACGGAGTTTCTTTTTCCTGGATGGGGATGGATGGATGTCTTTTTGTTGTTTTTCTTCTTGTTATTGTTGCTGCTGATCTTGTTCTTGTTCTGAGATTTTTTCAATTTGTTATCATTTTATCTATATTGTTAATGCTAAAAAATAAAAGCAACACTTAAATAAAGTTATTCATTGGCCACAATTATTTTCCTTTAGCTATCAATGTAGCATTCAGTGGGTAGAATGATAAATAATTGTATAACATCGTATACAATAAAACTACCAAAACACTTTATATACACTAATTTATATTTAGGCCTATTGTCATTTCACTTTTCTTAGGGACAGGTTGAACTTTAGAACCTATAACTCTCAATGACGGAGAGCAGCTACTATATTAGATAATTAGATAAATGGCAAAAACGTTGGGATAGGAATTGTCAACTGACAATGGCTACTGCATATAAGGAAAACCTTTATAAAATGTTTTATAGGTGGCAATTGCCACCGGCAAGGCTAGCAAAAATGTTAAACACCATGTCCGCCAAATGTTGGAAATGCAATCAGACTCTAGGTACTTATTATCATATGTGGTGGACAGGTAGGAAAGGAAGAAAATATTGGATGAAAATACATATATGGTTGGAAAAGATGACTAAGCAGCATATTGATTTAAAACCAGAAATATTTTTGTTAGATATAATACCCAAAAGCTATGACATATTGGAAAAATGAGAACATCCCATCTGATGAAAATATAATTTAGAAAATACTGGATTGTGCAGAGATGGATAGATTGACATTGAAGATAAAGGAGATTCAGAGTATTATTTCATGTGAAATAGTTTTTCTCAATGGTTAGAGATGAGAGGTAGACATTAGATGAAGAAAAACATTACTATATTCAAGAAAATATGAATGTGGTTTATAGCTATAAGTATGCTAATATCAATAGATAACTTGGCATGAAGAATTTCCATGCATGGCGATTTCAATTAAACTGTAAACAAAATTTCTACTGCAAATGAATGGCAATGTAGGATATTTTGCTTCAATCTTGTCCTCTCAGGAACCTTATTAATTGGTAGTACATTTTCAATTGAAAATGGTTGCTTCAAGTTTACTAAGAATTGAGAACATAAGAGGACCACAAAAGTTCACTCTTTTGCATTACTCACAATTGTTTCCCAGAAACTCAGGAATATAATTTGTTTTTCTTTGGGTGTAGGCTATGCACCAAGCTGAAATTTTTTTTTCCTTAGGCTCTCCGGCACTTGAGAAATCATTAAATAATGATCCGAAGATGTGAAAGTACCCTCTGAATGAAAATATGCTCTGCCACTTCTTTTCTTAAATGGAGCTGCAGAACTTCTGAAGGCAAATCATTCCACTGGTAAATAGTCCTAGCTGTTAGGAAGTTTCTCCTTAGTTCTAGGTTCCCCCCCTCCTTGATTAGTTTCCATCCATTGTTCCTTGTCTTGAAGGGCTGCCACAGAGAAGAGGGTGTTGATCCTCCAAAGCAGCTGAGGGAAGGACACGGAGCAGCGGATGGAAGCTCATCAGAGAGAGATCCAACCCTGGAAATAAGGAGGAATTTCCTCACACTGACAACCGTTAAGCAGTGGAACAGTTTGTTTCCAAGACTTCTTTGTGCTCCATTGTTGAGATTGTCAAGAAAAAATTGGGCAATCATTTATCTGAGATGGCAGGAGGAGCCCTTCCTTGGGCAGGGACTTAGACTAAAAGTCGCTTCCTCCCTAGGGTGCCATGATTCCCTCTGTGCTTTGTGCCACAATGATGGTGCTTCTACGTTGTTCGTGAACAGACCATTTCCCACATGAAACCCAGAGGCCAAAGGCTCCCGAGGGAGTCAGCCATCAGCCACTCCTAGACCCAGCTGAGCTGCCATTCTGATGTAGGTATAAAAAATGGCTATTGTTTAACTGTTGCCGAGGGAACTAATTGCCCTGAAAAACCACCAGCCACTGCACAGCTGCTCATTCTCCCTTCGTGCAGTGATCGTACAAGCACTTCGTTGGTCATGGCTGTGAGAAGGTTTTTGAGGGTAAGTGTGGCCATCTCAGCTGCCAGGAAACTGGTAGCGGGGGAGAAAGTCAACTCAGTTCTGACTGACAGGTGTCTATTTCTCTTCTCTTTACAGAACATCTGGAAAAGGTGCGAACACCTTTTCTGTTGCCGGAAGAGCAACATGGAAGACCTTCCTGTGCCTCCTGACAGGTACCACCCTCTTCTCCTTAAACCCTGGGTATGGTGGGGCAACACGGATGGGCTGCAGAGTCTGTAAGAGGCTCTTCCAGTCCAGAAGGGGTTTCAGGGGCAAAGAGACGGGCAGGCTTACTGGTTAGGTTGAGAAAGGAGAGGGTCAGCTAGATGTATCTTCTTTGACATGTCACCTTCTTCTTCTTTTGGTCAGGACCGAAGAGGCACAGGAAGCGGATGACCAGCAGGGAGAATGGGAGACACATTTTCATGTGTCTGATGGAGTCGTCTCTTCCTTGCCTGGGGTAAGGATGCTTCAGCAACATGGGCAGTGGGGGTTCATTCTTCAAAACCGGGCAGGTTAAGGGAAGAATTCCCCCTTGGTGGGAACCTGGCCAGCCGAGAAAACTGAAGAAGATCGCCTTGTTTCATACCTTCAATGAATGAATGGTTAATTGCAGGTTGTGATGGGTGGTCCTGCCACCGCCCGGAGTCCCAGGAAGGAAGATATCCGGCCCGTTCTCATTTCAAGGAGGTTAGTGTTCTCAGCTGAGGGATTCTGAGGAGAAGGGCTAGAAGAAAGGTTTGGAGAGGGGAAGCATCACTCCCCTCTGCCCGTACTTTTACTAAAAGAAGACTGACTCAAGCCCTTCGTTCTCTCCCCAGAAATGAGAGGACACCGAAGTGGACACCGCGGCTGACTACAATTTGGGAGACCTGCACTGAGTCGGTAAGGCCAGAGCAGCTCCTCCCTCTGGTAATGGCAGATGCCCTGTCTCTGTGCATTTGTTATCATGCCAATAGACCGAATACTTGCATTCTTATTTCAGGATCCATCGGGCGTGGAGGAGGGAGGTGCAGGAGGAGACAGTGCCTGTCTTTCAGGGTAGGTAACACTTTCGAGGTTGAAACTTTAGCAGAAGGGAGGCATCTTTGCCTCTGCCTCTGCTAAAGGAAGAAGGACTCGGCAATTTCACCGCCAGGCCAAGCCCCTTAGCAGGCCAGCTGGAAGGGTTCTTAGAGCCTCCACATGACCCCTCTTTCAAAAGGGCCATGGCTACTTTTGATCTTTGGCCTCTTCGTTTTCTCCCCCCAGAGAGGAAAGGCAAGAGCACTGGAGGTCGCGGCTGTCCACCAGTTTGGAGGCCTGCACTGAGTTGGTAAGTCCTGGACAGATCTTCCCCATCTGAAAAGAAGTCCTGTCTCTGTGGATTTCTTGGTATGCCAAGAGACGGCATCTTTGGCTTTTGATTTCAGGAACCACAAGACCAACCGGTGCAGGCGGAGATCTCTCCTGAGCTTTTTGAGACGTCTTCAGAGGTAAGAAAGTTTTGGCTATGGGAAGTGGGAGAAATTGGGCTATAGAGCCTTCTAAGCTTAAGGCTTGGAAAGGCTCTCTTGCTGTTGGCCCATAGAGCCATAGGAATCTTATTGGGACACAGAAAGTTTAGCAACCCTCCTGTCATTTGCAGGATTCGCTGACAGTCCTGGCGGGCTCCAGGACCAGCAGCCTCTGGGACGTGGACTCCCTCGCTGACCTTCTGGAGGAGGAATCTGAGGACAGCTGGGACCAGGATGCGGAGGCTTCTTCCAGTCCATGGGTAAGAAAGACAAAGGGTTTTCGATTGGGAGGTCTGGTGGGATCGCTTCCTTTGCTACAAAGTAGCAGAGACTGGTGTCCTAAATGGGAAATGGGATCCCCATTCAATAGGCCCTCTTTTAGGAATTCTGTGTTTTTTTCCTCTGATGGCTAAAGAGGAATGACTGTCATTCACAGGATTCTCCAGAGGAAGGGGAAGACACCCTGGAGGATCTCAGTAGCCTGGAAGAGGACATCCTGGACACCCTGGAACGTCTTCTTCAATGAGAAGAGGTATCTATTTTACCTTCTACACGGGTCAATGCCTTGCCTTGCGAAGCTCAAAGAAGCAATGAGCTATGCTGTGCAGGGCCGGTTAGGTCAGATAGGTCATAGTCGAGGGTGCTTACACAACATGGCCAGCACCCTCGAAGGAAATGGCAACCCTCTCCGGTATCCTTAGTAAGAAAACCCCAGGAAAAATATCTAAGGGCCACGATGCCAGAAGATGAGCCCCTCAGATTGGAAGAGTGGAGGGCAATTACAAGTAGCTCCAGAAAGAGCAAAGTGGACCTAACGATAGCCTTTGATTCCTCACTCAGATGCTTCCTCAGATTCGTCTCCAGAGGTCAGCTTGAAGGTGGAGGAGGAACCAGCACCAGCCACCTCAGGAGGTGAGTTGGTCAATAGCTCTGAGTAGCCTGCTGAGAGTGATTTGGCTGAAATAACAGCTGGAAGGTGATGCTGGGAACGTGTTCATGGGAAGGGGGTTGGACTAGAAGACCTCCAAGGTCCCTTCAAACTCTATTATTCTGTCTGCCTATAGGATGGCTTCAGCAACGTAGGGTATTGGTGTCGTCCGCCACCAACCTGCGGAGCTGGCAGCGGAGTCCGACAGTGAGGAGGCTGAGGAAGAACACGGGCCAGTCCAGGAGGCTGGGGAAAGCCCGGATCTTTACAACTGCTTCGCAATGGGATCGCCAAGAAGTGACGAGGACAATCGGCGCCGGGGCCTGCCCCAAGACCACAGAAAACGTGGTCGGGAAACGCCCTGAGCCCTATCTAGGGGAGACCCTGGGTCAGGTGCGCAACAACACGAGGGGACGTGGAGCCCCAACCCTCCTGCCACTTAACCTTGGCGGCAAAAGTATTCTTGTCAATAATCTGCAGGGGACTCCGGCTTACACATTGGTTGACTCTGGAGCTACAACTAACTTTATGGACATGAGGTTTGCAGTCACTCAGTGTCCAGTGCATCCTACCGTGTTTGTGGAGACCATTGATGGCCTGGTGCTTCTGTCTGGGCCTATTAACGGCCACACTCACCCTTGTACCTGACCATCGGGTCTCATGAGGACGCTATTCAGTTTTATTTTACCTCCGGCCTACATTTTCTCGTGGTTTTGGGCTTGGCTTGGCTCAGGAAATACGACTCACAGATCTATTGGTCCCAGAACTTCATCTCTTTTCTGAGCTGGCAATGGGTGGACCTCATCTGCCAAGTCTGCGCAGGCCAGGTGCTGGGTCCAACTGGGGTGTCCTTGCCTTCCGACCTCAAGGACTTTGAGGATGTTTTCAGCGAGCAGGACCAATTGCCCCCGCACCAACCATAAGACTACCCCATTGTTTTGATTCTGGATGCTCCATTCCCAGTGTGGCGTTTGTATTCAATGTTGGAACCTGAATTGGCTGCATCATGGGACTTTATGGACAAAAACCTTTTATCTGGCCCTCATCGTTGCCACTGTCCGCCCCAGTCCTGTTCGTGAAAAAGAAGACTGGAGACTTGTGGCTTTGTTGCAACTACCGCAAGTTAAATGCCATCACAATGCGCACCCAGTATCCTCTGCTCCTTATTCCTGAACTCTTGGAACGGCTTTTAGAGGCTGCTGTGTTCACTAAATTGGACTTGCGAGGAGTTTATAATCTTGTTTGGATCGTCCCACGGATGAATGGAAGATGGCGTCTGGCACTCATTCTGGACATTTTGAGCATACGGTCATGCCGTTTGGGCTGACCAATGCTCCTGCCACCTTCCAACATTTCATGAATGACATTTTTAGAGACCTCTTGGACAAGTTTGTTTTAATTTATTTAGATCATCTACTCTCCTTCCCGGGAGAACCACCAACAGCATCTCCCCCTGCTCCTGCAACATCTTCGGGAGTATCATCTGTATGCTAAACTAGAGAAATGCCAGTTTTTCCAGTCCACTGTTGAGTTCCTGGGCATTGAATCCCTCCCGAGGGCATTGCCATGGAGTCGAGCAAGCTGGAGTCTTTGCGTAGTTGGCAAGCGCCTTGGTGAGGGAAGGATATCCAGTGGCTCCTCGGGTTCGCCAACTACTATTGGACCTTTATCCCCGGCTTTGCTGCCTGGACCACGCCCATTACTCGGCTTCTGCAGAAAAAGGCCCCGTTCCGGGAGGTTACCCCCGAGCAGCAGGCATTCCAGGCCTTGAAACAGGCCTTCATGAAGGAGCCTATCTTGAAGCATCCTGACCACCACTGTCTGTTTGGGGTAGAAGCAGATGCATCGGGTGTTGCTATTGCTGCGGTGTTGCTACAGGCTCGCACCTCAGGCGGTACTCTCTTCCCTTGCGCATATTTTTCACGGAAGCTCAACCCTTCCAAGTACAATTACACCATCTGGGAGAAGGTGGTACTGGCCATTAAGATGACGTTTGAGATCTGGAGACATCTTCTGGAGAGGGCCTGGCATCAAATGGAAGTCCGGACAGATCATAAAAACTTGGACTTACTACAGACCGCCCGGAAACTGAACCAACAGTAGATTCGGTGGTCCCTCTTCCTTGCCAGGTTCAATTTCTGCATTACCTACATCCTTAGTGGTCGCAACCAAAGGGTGGATGCGCTCTAGTGGAAACCAGAGTAGTCCCACATCAAAAACCTGATGCCCATGTGAAGAATGGAAGGAAGGGGTAGGGCCCGCCTCTCCAAGGGCGTTTTATGAGGAACGCTTGCGGTACCGAGACAGGCTCTACGTGCTGGTGGGGCCGCTCTGGGGACTTATCTTGCCGCAGTGCCATGTTAATCCTGTGACGGGGCACTTTGGCCTCTTTAAGACACTGAATCTAGTTTCTCGCACTTTTGGTGGCCCCGATTGAGACACGATGTCCAGGCTTATGTCACATCTTGTGTTCACTGCTGACAGGCCAGGTCGGCAACCAGAGCCCCTTCAGGGCTGTTCCAGCCATTGCCAACACCAGAGAGAACCTAGGGTGCCATTTCCATGGATTTCTTGACAGAATTACCTCCGTCTTCCGGATTCATGACCGTGTTCGTGGTGGGCGATGTGCTGACGAAGATGGCACATTTCAATCCATGTTGGGGTTTACCAACGGCTCACGTCACCGCCCACATGTTTATCCAACATGCCTTCCGGCTGCACGGCCTACCTGATATGGTCGTTTGGGATAGAGATGCTCAATTTACTGCCCAGTTTTGGAAAGGGCTGATGACAGCCTTTGACGTGAAAATGTGCCTGTCATCGGCACATCATCCGGATACCGACGTTGGGTCTGAGAAAGTTATTGACATTCTGGAACAATATCTGCGCTGCTTCGTGAAAAAGCAACAAGATAATTGAGAGAGCAGAGTTCACGTTTAACAATTCGCAGCACACGCGCGACCCCTCCACACTCCCCCCAGTTTTGGCACGTGATGGCAAAAACGTTCCTCATCACTGCTGTAGGATATCTTGCTTGAGTCGGGGGCTGGACTAGAAGACCTCCAAGCTCCAAGTTGTTTTGAGAACCTGGCTTCTCCATTACTTTTGCTTGCCAGAAGGACGCAAAAGCTCATCACATGACCCTGGGAGACTGCAACCGTCATAAAGATGAGTCAGTTGCCAAGTGTCTGAATATAGATCACATGACCGTGGGGATGATGCGATGGTCATTAAATATGAAAAACGGTCATAAGTCCATTTTTTCAATGGTGTTCTAACTTTGAACAGTTGTAACTCGAGAATCACCTGTACTTTCTGCAGCATCAAGCGGTGTATTGTCAATAAGAGGTGGAATTTTGTTCAGCGACTTCAGGCAGATCTGTCCTTGGAACATCCTGATGGTAGGCACAGAAAGCAAGTAGAACTGCTAGGCTGGCATAAACTTTGTATTCTACCGGAAAGGAGTTTTACAGACCAGTACTCAGGTTACAGTATCTAACAGGCTATAATTTCATGCACGTGATGCTAAGTTTTTGCTACAATACATACGCCAGCATAATACTGTATATAATAAGATACACAAATGAGACAACTAAAATGGCAGGGAAAGTGCATGTCTTAACCTGGCACGAAGAATTTCCTTGCATGGCCATTTCAATTGAACTGTAAACAAAAAATTTACCACAAGTGAATGGCAATGTAGCATACCTTGCTTCGATACGTCACGAGTAAATGCCCTTCCTGGGCAGACCCTAACTTCCAAACTGGTAACTCAGGGGTTAACTACCCTAGGCAAGCCCACCTCCCCTTCTTTTGTTCTCCCCTTACCTCTAGTTCCACCTCCAGGGTACTTAAGGCCTCCTCACGTAGACACCGGCCTTGTTCCTGAAGATACCTGAAAGAACGCAGACAAGCATTAATAAAGATATCCTTGATGAACCAATCCATGTGTCTTCATAAGTTATTGGGCCCAAACGCGATGCAAGGTAACAGAATGGTAGCAGTCGATGGTTGGGCAACCCAATAACCAGAAGATATGCCAGAAAAGAATCGCAAGACAGAGGAGAGAAAAAAGCCACAAACAAGATCAGAAACAAAGAGGCTGGAAAAACAACAGCCCGCACTCGAAGACATGGCAGCAAAAACGACGTCGGAAGACGAAAGAGAAAATAGCCCCGAAATCTACTCATCAGACAATGAGCAGGGGCCGGATGACCTGAGCGGGGAAGAGCCCGAACGAGCAGACATCAGCAGGCTCAGACGCGAAATGCTGAGCCTACTGGAAACCCCCACCACAGATGAAGACCTCGTGGCCGGCATCAGCAACCTCATCCGAAGCCGGGACGAGGCCAGAAGGAGCCAGGGACACAAAGCGGGACAGCCGGACACAAGTCCGGTAAACCCCCCCCCCTGAAAAATTGCTACCTGAAAAGCCAGGGAGGCGCTGCCGCACCAATCCTGGAGTGGTGGCCATCTTTAAACACGTGGCCAAAAAAGATGGCGACCTCCAAAACATTAAATTTGAATATGCAAAATGGCTGGCCAATGAGATGCCGGAACCCCAAAAACTACAATATGGGGGCGATTCCACGGACGAAAGTGAGGAATCACCACCCGAAGACACCCCTACCGAGCGGCAGGTGGAAAAAGCGATAAAAACGCTCACCGCCGCCTTTGGGCCTAAAATGAGAATTCTAAAGGGGCCCCCCAAGACGCCCAAAAAACCCAAGGGGGAAGGGAGAAGACCCCCCAACTTCCTACCGAAGGACGCGGACGCCGCTGGGGACCCACCGACGCCGCAGCGCCACCCGGCCGCGGTACGACACCCCACTCCCAAGCCACGCCTGCCCAAAAGGGCCGAATGGAGAGGATACTCACCGCCACCGTCAGGACCGCCGCAGACGGGAACCAGGGGTCAGCCGGCAGAGAGAGCAGCCCTCCCGGACACTGCTGGACATCTGGAGCCAGAGCAGAGGCCTACCCATCCTGGAGAAGTGGCCTCACCGGAACAGTGACGAGAGGATCCTTCCCCGACGAAGCCACGACAGGAATGGACTCCGCGCATGCGCAGAAGATCCTGTGGACCAAGAAAGAAAAAAAAATGCAAGGAGGGATTTTTAAATTACCTACCAGCGTTCCTGAGCCATTCTGCTGCTATCAGCACGTCAAACACCATGGACAGCAACAGCCAGCTGTGAGTAACACACAAAATAACACAGGGAACTTACCAAATGGGTTCCCTACACTAAAAATGGAGGGATCAAACCTAATGGAGTGGTATCAACAATTCCAAATCATCCTCTTAAAGGAAAATATGATGTTTTTCATCACTGATCCACCAGATAGACCTTGGACTTTTGAAATGGACTGCATGCACCACAAAGCGTTTTATCTGCTGATTTCCAGCATATCACCCACCATCTATTATAGTATTGAAAATGACTTAACTGTATTTGATATTGTTCAAAAAATGTTTGGTTACTTTTATAGTGACAGTGTAGCCACCACCACAAAAATCTCCAAAGACTTCTACTCAGCCAGAATCAAACCTGGGGTGTCAATGGGGGAACATTTGATGGAATTAAATGCAGCTAGGGCAGAACTACAACTGAGGGGGGAAATTGTCTCCGAACAAACAATAAAAAGCATTATACTTAACTCACTAGACCCTTCCTGGCAAACATTCCTCACACATCTAAACATCCTCAGCCTAGGGCACATGACAGTAGATAGCCTCTCCAACCTCCTGATTGCAGAAGACAATCACAGAAAAGGCCAACAAATAACTCACAGAGAACACAGACAGACACGGAGGATAGCCTTTACAGACAACTCTTGAGATTCCACAGAATGTTACAACTGTGGATTAAGGAGACACTACAGACGAGACTGCACCAAGGGCAACAGAGATCGAAGTAAACACGAACAATGCAGTAGACACCCAGAAAGGCGCCATCACGACAACAGAATAAAGCGCAGAGACTCACCTAGGCCCTGGGAGAGAAAGGGGAACAGGGACAGTTCAAGGGATAGCCGGGACGGGTCGTTGTGCAGGGTAGGGGGGCCCACACACGAAACCCCACAAGACAGCAAACCAGGCGGAGAGGGATCCTGGTGGCTCATCGACTCTGGAGCCACTAACCACACCACATGCGACAGGGAGCTCCTCTCTTCCTTCACAAAGGAAGACTACCTAATTAAAGTAGCAAACCAAAGTGATGTAAGGGTAACAGGGAAAGGCAACGTAGTACTCCCCAACATGGGCAGAATAGAGGGGGTATTACTAGTACCTGAGATACCCCACAACATACTTGCCTCCCTGAAACTCAGCAAGGAAGCAGGGATAGAGATCAGCATCAAGGAGGGAGGAATCACCATGGCCAGGGATAATAAAACCATTGGGAAAATCACAGTCAGAGGGAGGCTGCCTTATTTTCACGCAACCAAAGCTGACTCACATAACGAAGATACCGACACGGGAGGTGAAACAAAAGGGGGCAAACCCAAGGGCAATGAGAAACAAGAAAGAGAGGATGCACACCCTCACAAGGGAGGCACACAAGGCACAGGGAAGATCAATTTAGGGAAGCCCCTCCACGATGAGTTCGCACATCTGCTCCACCGCAGACTAGGGCACGCCAGCTTCCCAGTTATCCAAAAGGTTGCCAGTTGTACTGAGGAATCCAAAATAAAGAACTGTGAAACTTACTTGGACTGCTCTGTATGTAAATGTTCTAAGCTCAAGGTGGCCCCCAGGTCCAAAAAGGCCACACGCTCTACACATTTGAAATGGTACACATGGACCTCGTAGGCCCCCTGAAGCCGTCCATAAAGTATGGCAAGAGGTTCTTCCTAACCATAGTGGACGATTACAGTCGTTACGGCTTCGTATATACACTAAGACACAAAAACGAGACTTACCAGAAATTCAAAGAATTCTATAAACGGGTAGAAATACAACACGACACAAAAATAAAGAAAATAATGACAGATAGAGGATCAGAATTCCTATCTGGAGACTTCTCGCATTGGTTGAAGTCAAAGGGTGTTCTGCATTTTACATCTTCGCCTTTCTCAGCTTTTCAGAATCGGGGGGCAGAACGAAAAAATTCCACCCTGCAGACAATGATGAGATGCGTCCTCGAGAACGCTGGACTAGGCCAACACTACTGGACCGAAGCCCTAGTCTACTCTAACTACACCATCAACAGGTTCTGGTCCAGTGTACTAGACAAGACACCTTATGAAGTCACGTACAACAAAAAACCACAGATATCTCACCTGCACATTTTTGGGGTCACTGCAGACGTACACATACCAAAATAACTACGCAGAAAGGGAGACAAGGTATCTAAACGACTCAGATTCATGGGCTATGAGCCAAGCACAAAGGGATTCAGGTTCATAGATAGTAATAATAGATTCATCATCTCCAGAACTGCCACATTCCACGAACAGGCAAACTGGTCAAGAATATACCTGAATGAACTACAACACCAGATAGAAGCCAATCACAACAAGCAAGGCAAAAGTGATCACCCCGACACAGACTACACACACACAAGGGAAGAGAAATCAGAACAACAGGGAGGCAAAAACACAACACAGAAGTCAAGCCAAAATAAACAGAAGGTAGACTCACTCACCAACAGAGAAGCGAGGTACATGCACGACATGGAGACCCTACCAGGTAGGCCAGTCAGGGCCAATAGAAACCAAATGCCCAAGAGACTCAATGACTACGTCATGCACCTACAATCCAGCCCCATCACCCCCGAAACATACGATGACGCCGACTGGGCCGGTGACACAAAGAGCAGGAAAAGTACCTCAGGGTACATCTTCTTCCTGAATGACTGTCCCGTATACTGGTACACCGGTAAGCAGAATCTCGTGGCCACATCCACCACTGAGGCTGAATACATATGCTTATCCAAGGCCATAACCAGCCTCATATGGTTCGACGAGCTACTCACCAATATCTGGGCAGAACCCACACACCCCATTCACATATTTGAGGATAACAAGGCAGCCATAGAAATATCCACCACAGATGCTATCGGTCATAGGTCTAGGCATATAGACATCAAACATAAACACGTGAGACAATTCCATAAGTCAGGATTCATCACCATCATACACTGTGACACAGAACACCAGACAGCAGACATACTCACAAAGCCTCTACAACACAAGCAACATTCATACCTTACATCTAGGCTTTGTGTCACACCCGTAAACCCACATCAATCAGGGCCAATCAACCTCAGGGGTGGGCATTGAGAGGGGGATTTGTCACGAGTAAATGCCCTCCCTGGGCAGACCCTAACTTCCAAACTGGTAACTCAGGGGTTAACTACCCTAGGCAAGCCCACCTCCCCTTCTTTTGTTCTCCCCTTACCTGTAGCTCCACCTCCAGGGTACTTAAGGCCTCCTCACGTAGACACCGGCCTTGTTCCTGAAGATACCTGTAAGAAAGCAGACAAGCATTAAAAAAGATATCCTTGATGAACCAATCCATGTGTCTTCATAAGTTATTGGGCCCAAACTCGATCCAAGGTAACAGGATATTGTGCTCTCAGGAATCTTGTTAATTGGTACATTTTCAATTGAAAAGGAAAAGTTGATTTACGTTTACTAAGAATTGAGAATATAAGAGGACCATGAAAGTTCATTCTTCTGCTTTACTCACAATAGTTTCTCAGAAACTCAAAATTGTCTCCACTCTTCTTTGTTCCTCAGGATCACCATCTAAATGGGAAAGAAATTCCTATTTAATTCCTCCGTCTGATGGTCAACCAGACTGACCTTCTCTATTAGGAATCATAAACCCATCTGTTGAAATAGCGCCCCCCCCCCCCAAATGTTATTGGCACATGCTCACTATAAATCGCTTCTATCTAGCTAGGGCAATTCTGAGGCCAATTTATACCTTTTTTCTTCCCCACTTCCTAATTAAAAGCAATTTGGGGGATTATTTATTACATATTCAAGGAGCAATGATGATGTTTTTCTATAAATTCTTAAACAAAATAACTAACCTGGATCCTTTCTTGGAATATGCATTTACAGTACTTATGAAAGAAAGGTTCTATATTGACCATACAATCACAGACTGGAAGGTCAAATCCTGAAGAGACATTTATCAGAGGCCATTCATCTAGAAGCTGAATTTAACAGAATAACAGAGTTGGAAGGGACCTTGGAGGTCTTCTAGCCCAACTCCCTGGTCAAGCAGGAGACCATGGACCATTTCAGACAAATGGCTGTCCAATCTCTTCTTTAAAACCTCACTGATAGAACAGCCATCCATTCTGCAGAAAACCTGTTCCAGTGGTTAATTGTTCTTCCGATCGAGAAGTTTCTCCTTCGTTCTAGGTTGATCCTCTCCTTCATCAATTTCCACCTGTTACAGCCACTTCTCTGTGACAGCCCCTCCGATGTTGGAAGACTGCTATCATGTCACCCATAGTCTTTATCTTTCTTAGATATAGCCAGTTCCTGCAACCCTTCATCATATGTTTTAGTCTCCAGCCCCCTAATCATCTTGATTGTTCTTCTCTGCACCCTTTCTATAGACACAGCATCTTTGTTGTATTGGGCTGGCCAAAACTGGAGATAATATTCCAAAATATGCTCTTATTAAAGCAATGTGGTATGTATCTTCTTCCATTTCCTGATCTCTACACCACCGCCGCCGCCACCAAGGCATTAAAACGTGGCTGTTTCCCCTCCCCTTGGGGCAGGATGTTTTTCAGTGGACGTAGTTTTTCATCTGAACGTGTAAGCTTCCTCTGGTGTGATGCGTTTTTTTGGTTGTTGATGATGCCGATAATATTGCTTACTACCCAAAGTCATATGTCATATGGGTGGCTAGATACATTGAAATAAATAAAATTGTCTTGATTATCTAGTGATAACTTCCAAGTTATTCGCATTTTTAAAGTTTCCCATATCTCAGCTGCCACTCAAGCACTCCTCTAGGCCATGGACCACAGTAACCGACCTACTCAAATATTCTATACGAAGGATGTGTTGTCAAAATGAAATAGAAGAATGCAAGAATGAATCCTCCTGGGAATGCATCAATACAGAAGAGATATTAGATTTTTAAGAGACACCAATTATTTTAATCAGTGCAATCTGCTGTTCCTATTGCCATATGATCAGAACAGCAAAAGCAAGAGTTCAATAGGTCTCTCACTAACCAATTATGGAAAACGTGCTACTTGCCATTTCCACAATTCTTCTCAAAAAGTCCATTCACTGGGTAAATCCACTGCATCTGATGACAGAGCTGCAACTGTTTTACCATAATGTCCTGCAAAACAGAGAAAGGCACAATAAAAAGGAAAGTCCAAGAGGTCCTTTAATATGATGAGATAATTAAATGAAGTGCTAATGTCTTTAGCTCTTTCCTGCCTTCATTAAGCTGTTGTTTTAGTAGAGTGTATTAAGAGGAAACTAAAAACCAAGCAAAATTATACTGTGTGTGTTATGTATATAACTTTGGCAGGAAATTTAAACAACAATAGGTCATTTGTGATTGGTCAGCTCCCGGCCCATCAAGGTATATAAAGGGAGCTGTTTGACTGTACCTCCAGCTGAAGTCTCACTCTAAATTAAACAGCTGTTGTTACGCACTACTTGCTCCTGCCTCTTCATTCCCACGACTCAACGTTGGCGACGAAGGTAGGATTGAGGCAATGAGAAGCAAGCTGGAAAAGAGCTAACAACAGCGGATTCAGCCAGGCTGACGAGCCCCATACATGGCAGGAATACCACGATGTCTGCCTATGTACCACCAAAGCCTTTCGACCCAGCCAGAGAGAAGTGGGGGTCGTATATGACTCGGTTTGAGTGTTCCCTGGAAGTCAGCGACATGCAGGGCCTCCCCGACAACCGGAACAGAGCCCTATTCCTCAGCCACTGCGGACCGGAGGTCTTCGACATGGCTGAATCACTTTCGGAACCGACTCCGGTTCAGACTATATTGTGGGAAGCCTCGCTTAGGGCACATTACCAACAACTACCGGTAGCTGGCGCTACCGTGGAGGCACAGACTGTAGTAACTCACAAAGGTGCCTTCAAATGTACCAGGCTGCATTTTGGAGTCAGCATAGCCCCCGGACTATTCCAAAGTACCATGGAGCGTCTGTTACAAGGACTGCCAGGGGTGGTGCCTTATTTTGATGATGTCCTCATCAAAGGAAGGAAGGGAAGAGAAATTAGAGTAGGAGTGAGGGTAAGAGAGAGAGGAAGAGAGGAGGAGGAGGAGGAGAAAGGAAAGGAAGTAGGGAGGAGAAGAAGGGGGGGAGAGAAAGTAAGAAGGAAAGAAAAAAGAGAAGAGGTAGGTTTGAGGAGAAAGATTGCTGTGCAATAAAAAAGATGAAAGGGAAGAAAGCCAACCCCAAACAAATATAAAGATATTAAGATAAAGAATGAATTGTTAAACTTTAAAGAATGAAAGAGAACAAATATGAATAAATAGCAATAATTAGAAACACACATAGAAACATACAATGTATTTTCTTTGAACAGAGTATTTGGCCGGTTCACAAATTTAAACAGTGTTTAGTCATTTCAATTAAATTTACAATTTCTGTATTTCCTTTTTGCCATACTTATTCCTCTCCTATTTGTTTAAAAAAACCAATATTACCCTTCATCCACATCTCTAATCTTCATCAAATTCAATTTTCCCTTCTATTCTATATTATACCCCTTCCCATTGTCATCTATTTTTATATCCATCCTCACATTGGTTAATTATGTAATATTCCAGTTGTTGAATACAAATTCAACATTTTAATATAAATCAATTAGTTATATAATGATCTTTTTTGTATATTAATCAATATGAACATGAATATTCCAATTATTTCCATGCAATCCAAATTCTTACAAATCAATTCATTATATTTACCAATAATAACCAAATAATTTCCCCCATATATTCCTCCAAACCACAACCATTGCTGCTTTCAACGCAATATACAATTAATAGTATCTCAATTATTACAACTCCCTAGTTAAATACAGCTTTTTTTCTTTTGTGTTTTAAAATCTTCAACTCTCCTCTTTTGCCCTAATTTTCCCATTGTTTGCAGTTTTGCACCTACCTCTTTTGGTGAGGAAAAAGAAAAAGAAATCACTCTCTGCCTCATTTTGTCACGTTGCAACAAAGACCCTGCTTTACTTTCAGTTTTGCTTTTTCAGCATAGCTAGGGGTAAAAAAATGCTCCAACACTGTTTGCACCTGGCAAAAGACCCCTGCGCAAAACAGGTGAGAGCAAATCAGCTGAGAGTTGGGAGACCAATCTAATCAATTTGTGGTAATTAACCTATACTAAAGCTGACAGGGGCTGTTTTTTTTTAATTTTTGCAGGCACCGGTCTACTCATTTCTTTTCTTTTAACACGCATCAGCTGTAGGGTGGCCCTTTGAAGCCCCGCGGCAAGAGGTTAAACAATTTCGGAACATGGCCAGTGGGGATCCATGCCTCAAAACTGGATGGGGGAACCTGATCAGCCTAACAAATTCAAGAAGAGCCCGTTGGATTCATGGGGATATGTTGCAGAGAACTTTGATTTATACATTCAAATGAACCATTATTACTTTCAGGTTTTGATAGGTGTTTGTGTCACCATCAGGAGCCCCAGGAAGGAAGATGTGATGCCTGTTCACAATTAATGGAGGTATCTGGTCTCTCATACCTCCACGGAGGGTGCGCTTCTGCACAATTATGGAGAACTCCACTGAATCGGTAAGGCCTGAACATCTCCTCACCATGCTAATGGCCCTGTCTCTGTGGATTTGTTAATATCCCTATAAAAAGAATATTTGCACTGCTATTTTAGGATCCATTGGAGGAATCCCTTCCAGCAGAAAGCCGGGACAGCCTCCCAGGAGAGAGAGAGAGGTGGAGATTCCCTATCTATGCAGGTAGATAACACGTTGAAGGGAGAAGGTCCCGCTGGTTCACAAGGGGCTTTGGTGGAAAAGATGGACAGGGTGAGTGACTCATCTTGGAAAGGGGAAGCTGAGCAAGCTTGATTCCTTAAACTTCTCACTTTCTACCTCTGGACAAGACTCTAACGGGAGAAACCAGGACACAGAAGAAGAGCTCTCTCCCAATGGGGAAAAAACACCTTCCTCAGAGATAAGATTTTGGCAATGGGGCCGAAGGAGGCTATGCCATAAATCCTGATGGTGGAGGGAAGAAATTGTGTAATATTTCACCTTAACCTTAAGGCTTCCAAAGGTCCTCTTGCTGTCGGCACATAGGGGGGTTGTATGCACCCTATGCTTTAGACATCTTATTGAGGTGCAGAGACCTTTGGATTTAGCCTCCATACTGTCATTTGCAGGACTCCATGACAGTCCTGGTGGGCTCCAGAATCAGCAGCCTGGAGGATGTGGACTTCCTATCTGACCTTCCGGTTGAGGAGTCTGAGGGAAGCTGGGAGGATGCTGCAGCGGCTTCTGATGCTAGCGATTCCTCCAGTCCATGGGTAAGAAAGACAAAGTGTTTTCTGATGGGGAGGGATGGAGGTCCTCTATTCACTTCTCCTAAACTGAGTGAACTGTGCTGGAGCACTCTGGGAAGTGGAGCTAGGTGACACCTGGCCCTTGGGACAACATACGTAGGCTAACTATATGCACCCACGTGCATATAGTTTGGTGCCATTGGTTCCTTTGCCAAAAATCAACAGGGAGGGTACATGGCAGTGTACCAAATGAATGTGACCCACCCTGATTAGGCCTTTCCTTTTTGTGTGTCATCCTTTCCAGCACTTCATGCAGGGCTTTAACAGGCAAAGAGTAGAGAGCCTGCTTTTCTGCAGTAGAGCTGGGCTGGAAGTGAGGATTGCTTTTTAAATCCAGAGATTATGCAGCAGGAGAAGCATTGTTTTGATCAGGGATCCCTGTTAGGATATGGGGTGAGCCTAACAGGTTGTCCAGGCAATATATGTGTTCTGTGACTTTAACATGAATATGTATAATATGACTTTAAATTTTACTGCTGTATCATTGTAATGCTGAGTCATGCTGTAATTAGATAATCACAACTTGTAAACATATTTAAGAAGGGAACTGTAATGTAGTCAGTTGATGACATGCTACCATTGTGGGTAGATTTGCTACCATTGTGCTATCATCGTTGATGGATCTGCTACCATCGTGGTTTGTTACCAGAGTGAACTTGTTATTCTAACCAACTACTGTTTGTATTGTAAGAAGATTTTGGTACCACTTGACTGATTTAACTGGCAAAGTCTTGGATCGTTGAAAAACTATGAGATTGTTTTTTCACTATAAGGTAAACTTTTGATAAATCAGTTTGCACGTATCTTATTCATTGCTCTCAGAAACGTTTTCTCTGTGTTCTATACTCTGCTGGTTGGTAACACGACAATATCCTTAACAATCCCCATTCAATAGGCCCTCTTTTAGGAATGCTGAGTTTCTTTTGCCCCGATGCCTAAAGAGGAACCATTGTATTCACGGGATTCTCCCAAAGAAGCGGAAGTCACCCTAGAAGGTCTCAGCAGCCTGGAAGAGGACTCCCTGGACTCCACTCTCTAATTCAAAGAGGTATCTGTTTCAGATTCTTCATGGATCACCGCACTGTCATGTCGAAAAGTCTTCTGCAGTTCAATGATCCAGTGAGCCATGCTCTGCAGGGTTACTCAAGGCAAACAGTTCATAGTGGAGGGTCCTAACACAAGGTGACCCAGTGGAGAAGCAAGTGGCAACCCTCTCCAGTATCCTTACTAAGAAAACCCAATGAAAGGTATCAAAAGAATACAAGCCATGATGCCAGAAAACGACCGTCTCAGATTGGAAGGTGCCTAATCCGCTAACTGGGAAGACCAGAGGGGAATTATAAGAAACTCCAGAAAGAGCCGAATTCTGCAATTATCTGAACACAGGTAGGGCAGGGAGAAGGCGGGAGCAATGAAGTTCAGTCCGATTACTTGTGAGACGTAAATCTCGCCCTCCTTGATGGGCTGCACCAGAAGTTGGCTATTTAGCACAACAGACAGACGGGGCAGATGCTGTGAACGTGCTCATGAGCAGGGGGTGGACTAGAAGACCTCCACGGTCCCCTCCAACTCTGTTATTCTGTCTGCCTATAGGACGGCTTCAGCAAGGGAGGTATGGAGATGGAGGGCAGAATCACCCCCACCTACAAAGCCCTGCACGGAGCTTCTTTTCCCTGGATGGGGATGGATGGATGTCTTTTTGTTGTTTTTCTTCTTGTTATTGTTGCTGCTGATCTTGTTCTTGTTCTGAGATTTTTTCAATTTGTTATCATTTTATCTATATTGTTAATACCAAAAGATAAAAGCAACACTTAAATAAAGTTGTTCATTGGCCACAATTATTTTCCTTTAGCTATCAATGTAGCATTCAGTGGGTAGAATGATAAATAATCGTATAACATCGTATACAGTAAAACTACCAAAACACTTTATATACACTAATTTATATTTAGGCCTATTGTCATTTCACTTTTCTTAGGGACAGGTTGAACTTTAGAACCTATAACTCTCAATGACGGAGAGCAGCTACTACATTAGATAATTAGATAAATGGCAAAAACGTTGGGATAGGAATTGTCAACTGACAATAGCTACTGCATATAAGGAAAACCTTTATAAAATGTTTTATAGGTGGCAATTGCCACCGGCAAGGCTAGCAAAAATGTTCAACACCATGTCCGCCAAATGTTGGAAATGCAATCAGACTCTAGGTACTTATTATCATATGTGGTGGACAGGTAGGAAAGGAAGAAAATATTGGATGAAAATACATATATGGTTGGAAAAGATGACTAAGCAGCATATTGATTTAAAACCAGAAATATTTTCGTTAGATATAATACCCAAAAGCTATGACATATTGGAAAAATGAGAACATCCCATCTGATGAAAATATAATTTAGAAAATACTGGATTGTGCAGAGATGGATAGATTGACATTGAAAATAAAAGATAAAGGAGATTCAGAGTATTATTTCATGTGAAATAGGTTTTTCTCAATGGTTAGAGATGAGAGGTAGACATTAGATGAAGAAAGAACATTACTATATTCAAGTAAAATATGAATGTGGTTTATAGCTATAAGTATGCTAATATCAATAGATAACTTGGCATGAAGAATTTCCATGCATGGCGATTTCAATTAAACTGTAAACAAAATTTCTACTGCAAATGAATGGCAATGTAGGATATTTTGCTTCAATCTTGTCCTCTCAGGAACCTTATTAATTGGTAGTACATTTTCAATTGAAAATGGTTGCTTCAAGTTTACTAAGAATTGAGAACATAAGAGGACCACAAAAGTTCACTCTTTTGCATTACTCACAATTGTTTCCCAGAAACTCAGGAATATAATTTGTTTTTCTTTGGGTGTAGGCTATGCACCGAGGTGAAATTCTTTTTTCCTTAGGCTCTCCGGCACTTGAGAAATCATTAAATAATGATCCGAAGATGTGAAAAACTGAACTCAGTACCCTCTGAATGAAAATATGCTCTGCCACTTCTTTTCTTAAATGGAGCCTGCAGAACTTCTGAAGGCAAATCATTCCACTGGTAAATAGTCCTAGCTGTTAGGAAGTTTCTCCTTAGTTCTAGGTTCCCCCCCTCCTTGATTAGTTTCCATCCATTGTTCCTTGTCTTGAAGGTCTGCCACAGAGAAGAGGGTGTTGATCCTCCAAAGCAGCTGAGGGAAGGACACGGAGCAGCGGATGGAAGCTCATCAGAGAGAGATCCAACCCTGGAAATAAGGAGGAATTTCCTCACACTGACAACCGTTAAGCAGTGGAACAGTTTGTTTCCAAGACTTCTTTGTGCTCCATTGTTGAGATTTTCAAGAAAAAATTGGGCAATCGTTTATCTGAGATGGCAGGAGGAGCCCTTCCTTGGGCAGGGACTTAGACTAAAGGTCGCTTCCTCCCGAGGGTGCCATGATTCCCTCTGTGCTTTGTGCCACAATGATGGTGCTTCTACGTTGTTCGTGAACAGACCACTTCCCACATGAAACCCAGAGGCCAAAGGCTCCCGAGGGAGTCAGCCATCAGCCACTCCTAGACCCAGCTGAGCTGCCATTCTGATGTAGGTATAAAAAATGGCTATTGTTTAACTGTTGCCGAGGGAACGAATTGCCCTGAAAAACCACCAGCCACTGCACAGCTGCTCATTCTCCCTTCGTGCAGTGATCGTACAAGCACTTCGTTGGTCATGGCTGTGAGAAGGTTTTTGAGGGTAAGTGTGGCCATCTCAGCTGCCAGGAAACTGGTAGCGGGGGAGAAAGTCAACTCAGTTCTGACTGACAGCTGTCTATTTCTCTTCTCTTTACAGAACATCTGGAAAAGGTGCGAACACCTTTTCTGTTGCCGGAAGAGCAACACGGAAGACCTTCCTGTGCCTCCTGACAGGTACCACCCTCTTCTCCTTTAACCCTGGGTATGGCGGGGCAACACGGATGGGCTGCAGAGTCTGTAAGAGGCTCTTCCAGTCCAGAAGGGGTTTCAGGGGCAAAAAGACGGACAGGCTTACTGGCTAGGTTGAGAAAGGAGAGGGTCAGCTAGATGTATCTTCTTTGACATGTCACCTTCTTCTTCTTTTGGTCAGGACCGAAGAGGCACAGGAAGCGGATGACCAGCAGGGAGAATGGGAGACACATTTTCATGTGTCTGATGGAGACGTCTCTTCCTTGCCTGGGGTAAGGATGCTTCAGCAACATGGGCAGTGGGGGTTCATTCTTCAAAACCGGGCAGGTTAAGGGAAGAATTCCCCCTTGGTGGGAACCTGGCCAGCCGAGAAAACTGAAGAAGATCGCCTTGTTTCCTACCTTCAATGAATGAATGGTTAATTGCAGGTTGTGATGGGTGGTCCTGCCACCGCCCGGAGTCCCAGGAAGGAAGATATCCGGCCCGTTCTCATTTCAAGGAGGTTAGTGTTCTCAGCTGAGGGATTCTGAGGAGAAGGGCTAGAAGAAAGGTTTGGAGAGGGGAAGCATCACTCCCCTCTGCCCGTACTTTTACTAAAAGAAGACTGACTCAAGCCCTTCGTTCTCTCCCCAGAAATGAGAGGACACCGAAGTGGACACCGCGGCTGACTACAATTTGGGAGACCTGCACTGAGTCGGTAAGGCCAGAGCAGCTCCTCCCTCTGGTAATGGCAGATGCCCTGTCTCTGTGCATTTGTTATCATGCCAATAGACCGAATACTTGCATTCTTATTTCAGGATCCATCGGGCGTGGAGGAGGGAGGTGCAGGAGGAGACAGTGCCTGTCTTTCAGGGTAGGTAACACTTTCGAAGGTGAAACTTTAGCAGAAGGGAGGCATCTTTGCCTCTGCCTCTGCTAAAGGAAGAAGGACTCGGCAATTTCACCGCCAGGCCAAGCCCCTTAGCAGGCCAGCTGGAAGGGTTCTTAGAGCCTCCACATGACCCCTCTTTCAAAAGGGCCATGGCTACTTTTGATCTTTGGCCTCTTCGTTTTCTCCCCCCAGAGAGGAAAGGCAAGAGCACTGGAGGTCGCGGCTGTCCACCAGTTTGGAGGCCTGCACTGAGTTGGTAAGTCCTGGACAGATCTTCCCTATCTGAAAAGAAGTCCTGTCTCTGTGGATTTCTTGGTATGCCAAGAGACGGCATCTTTGGCTTTTGATTTCAGGAACCACAAGACCAACCGGTGCAGGCGGAGATCTCTCCTGAGCTTTTTGAGACGTCTTCAGAGGTAAGAAAGTTTTGGCTATGGGAAGTGGGAGAAATTGGGCTATAGAGCCTTCTAAGCTTAAGGCTTGGAAAGGCTCTCTTGCTGTTGGCCCATAGAGCCATAGGAATCTTATTGGGACACAGAAAGTTTAGCAACCCTCCTGTCATTTGCAGGATTCGCTGACAGTCCTGGCGGGCTCCAGGACCAGCAGCCTCTGGGACGTGGACTCCCTCGCTGACCTTCTGGAGGAGGAATCTGAGGACAGCTGGGACCAGGATGCGGAGGCTTCTTCCAGTCCATGGGTAAGAAAGACAAAGGGTTTTCGATTGGGAGGTCTGGTGGGATCGCTTCCTTTGCTACAAAGTAGCAGAGACTGGTGTCCTAAATGGGAAATGGGATCCCCATTCAACAGGCCCTCTTTTAGGAATTCTGTGTTTTTTTCCTCTGATGGCTAAAGAGGAATGACTGTCATTCACAGGATTCTCCAGAGGAAGGGGAAGACACCCTGGAGGATCTCAGTAGCCTGGAAGAGGACATCCTGGACACCCTGGAACGTCTTCTTCAATGAGAAGAGGTATCTATTTTACCTTCTACACGGGTCAATGCCTTGCCTTGCGAAGCTCAAAGAAGCAATGAGCTATGCTGTGCAGGGCCGGTTAGGGCAGATAGGTCATAGTCGAGGGTGCTTACACAACATGGCCAGCACCCTCGAAGGAAATGGCAACCCTCTCCGGTATCCTTAGTAAGAAAACCCCAGGAAAAATATCTAAGGGCTACGATGCCAGAAGATGAGCCCCTCAGATTGGAAGAGTGGAGGGCAATTACAAGTAGCTCCAGAAAGAGCAAAGTGGACCTAACGATAGCCTTTGATTCCTCACTCAGATGCTTCCTCAGATTCGTCTCCAGAGGTCAGCTTGAAGGTGGAGGAGGAACCAGCACCAGCCACCTCAGGAGGTGAGTTGGTCAATAGCTCTGAGTAGCCTGCTGAGAGTGATTTGGCTGAAATAACAGCTGGAAGGTGATGCTGGGAACGTGTTCATGGGAAGGGGGTTGGACTAGAAGACCTCCAAGGTCCCTTCAAACTCTATTATTCTGTCTGCCTATAGGATGGCTTCAGCAACGTAGGGTATTGGTGTCGTCCGCCACCAACCTGCGGAGCTGGCAGCGGAGTCCGACAGTGAGGTGGCTGAGGAAGAACACGGGCCAGTCCAGGAGGCTGGGGAAAGCCCGGATCTTTACAACTGCTTCGCAACGGGATCGCCAAGAAGTGACGAGGACAATCGGCGCGGGGACCTGCCCCAAGACCACAGAAAACGTGGTCGGGAAACGCCCTGAGCCCTATCTAGGGGAGACCCTGGGTCAGGTGCGCAACAACACGAGGGGACGTGGAGCCCCAACCCTCCTGCCACTTAACCTTGGCGGCAAAAGTATTCTTGTCAATAGTCTGCAGGGGACTCCGGCTTACACATTGGTTGACTCTGGAGCTACAACTAACTTTATGGACATGGGGTTTGCAGTCACTCAGTGTCCAGTGCATCCTACCGTGTTTGTGGAGACCATTGATGGCCTGGTGCTTCTGTCTGGGCCTATTAACGGCCACACTCACCCTTGTACCTGACCATCGGGTCTCATGAGGACGCTATTCAGTTTTATTTTACCTCCGGCCTACATTTTCTCGTGGTTTTGGGCTTGGCTTGGCTCAGGAAATACGACTCACAGATCTATTGGTCCCAGAACTTCATCTCTTTTCTGAGCTGGCAATGGGTGGACCTCATCTGCCAAGTCTGCGCAGGCCAGGTGCTGGGTCCAACTGGGGTGTCCTTGCCTTCCGACCTCAAGGACTTTGAGGATGTTTTCAGCGAGCAGGACCAATTGCCCCCGCACCAACCATAAGACTACCCCATTGTTTTGATTCTGAATGCTCCATTCCCAGTGTGGCGTTTGTATTCAATGTTGGAACCTGAATTGGCTGCATCATGGGACTTTATGGACAAAAACCTTTTATCTGGCCCTCATCGTTGCCACTGTCCGCCCCAGTCCTGTTCGTGAAAAAGAAGACTGGAGACTTGTGGCTTTGTTGCAACTACCGCAAGTTAAATGCCATCACAATGTGCACCCAGTATCCTCTGCTCCTTATTCCTGAACTCTTGGAACGGCTTTTAGAGGCTGCTGTGTTCACTAAATTGGACTTGCGAGGAGTTTATAATCTTGTTTGGATCGTCCCAGGGATGAATGGAAGACGGCGTTTGGCACTCATTCTGGACATTTTGAGCATACGGTCATGCCGTTTGGGCTGACCAATGCTCCTGCCACCTTCCAACATTTCATGAATGACATTTTTAGGGACCTCTTGGACAAGTTTGTTGTAATTTATTTAGATCATCTACTCTCCTTCCCGGGAGAACCACCAACAGCATCTCCCCCTGCTCCTGCAACATCTTCGGGAGTATCATCTGTATGCTAAACTAGAGAAATGCCAGTTTTTCCAGTCCACTGTTGAGTTCCTGGGCATTGAATCCCTCCCGAGGGCATTGCCATGGAGTCGAGCAAGCTGGAGTCTTTGCGTAGTTGGCAAGCGCCTTGGTGAGTGAAGGATATCCAGTGGCTCCTCGGGTTCGCCAACTACTATTGGACCTTTATCCCCGGCTTTGCTGCCTGGACCACGCCCATCACTCGGCTTCTGCAGAAAAAGGCCCCGTTCCGGGAGGTTACCCCCGAGCAGCAGGCATTCCAGGCCTTGAAACAGGCCTTCATGAAGGAGCCTATCTTGAAGCATCCTGACCACCACTGTCTGTTTGGGGTAGAAGCAGATGCATCGGGTGTTGCTATTGCTGCGGTGTTGCTACAGGCTCGCACCGTAGGCGGTACCCTCTTCCCTTGCGCATATTTTTCACGGAAGCTCAACCCTTCCAAGTACAATTACACCATCTGGGAGAAGGTGGTACTGGCCATTAAGATGACGTTTGAGATCTGGAGACATCTTCTGGAGAGGGCCTGGCATCAAACGGAAGTCCGGACAGACCATAAAAACTTGGACTTACTACAGACCGCCCGGAAACTGAACCAACAGTAGATTCGGTGGTCCCTCTTCCTTGCCAGGTTCAATTTCTGCATTACCTACATCCTTAGTGGTCGCAACCAAAGGGTGGATGCGCTCTAGTGGAAACCAGAGTAGTCCCACATCAAAAACCTGCTTCTGCTCCTGACAGTGTTGCCTGTAGAGTCTTTCTCTGTGGTTTAGGAACCAGTGGATTTATGGGGTCAGATACGGGAAGCGCAGTGTCATGATGCCCACGCGAAGAATGGAAGGAAGGGGTAGGGCCCGCCTCTCCAAGGACGTTTGATGAGGAACGCTTGCGGTACCGAGACAGGCTCTACGTGCTGGTGGGGCCGCTCTGGGGACTTATCTTGCCGCAGTGCCATGTTAATCCTGTGACGGGGCACTTTGGTCTCTTTAAGACACTGAATCTAGTTTCTCGCACTTTTGGTGGCCCCGATTGAGACACGATGTCCAGGCTTATGTCACATCTTGTGTTCACTGCTGACAGGCCAGGTCAGCAACCAGAGCCCCTTCAGGGCTGTTCCAGCCATTGCCAACACCAGAGAGAACCTAGGGTGCCATTTCCATGGATTTCTTGACAGAATTACCTCCGTCTTCCGGATTCATGACCGTGTTCGTGGTGGGCGACGTGCTGACGAAGATGGCACATTTCAATCCATGTTGGGGTTTACCAACGGCTCACGTCACCGCCCACATGTTTATCCAGCATGCCTTCCGGCTGCACGGCCTACCTGATATGGTCGTTTGGGATAGAGATGCTCAATTTACTGCCCAGTTTTGGAAAGGGCTGATGACAGCCTTTGACGTGAAAATGTGCCTGTCATCGGCACATCATCCGGATACCGACGTTGGGTCTGAGAAAGTTATTGACATTCTGGAACAATACCTGCGCTGCTTCGTGAAAAAGCAACAAGATAATTGAGAGAGCAGAGTTCACGTTTAACAATTCGCAGCACACGCGCGACCCCTCCACACTCCCCCCAGTTTTGGCACGTGATGGCAAAAACGTTCCTCATCACTGCTGTAGGATATCTTGCTTGAGTCGGGGGCTGGACTAGAAGACCTCCAAGCTCCAAGTTGTTTTGAGAACCTGGCTTCTCCATTACTTTTGCTTGCCAGAAGGACGCAAAAGCTCATCACATGACCCTGGGAGACTGCAACCGTCAGAAAGATGAGTCAGTTGCCAAGTGTCTGAATATAGATCACGTGACCGTGGGGATGATGCGATGGTCATTAAATATGAAAAACGGTCATAAGTCCATTTTTTCAATGGTGTTCTAACTTTGAACTGTTGTAACTCGAGAATCACCTGTACTTTCTGCAGCATCAAGCGGTGTATTGTCAATAAGAGGTGGAATTTTGTTCAGCGACTTCAGGCAGATCTGTCCTTGGAACATCGTGATGGTAGGCACAGAAAGCAAGTAGAACTGCTAGGCTGGCATAAACTTTGTATTCTACCGGAAAGGAGTTTTACACACCAGTACTCAGGTTACAGTATCTAACAGGCTATAATTTCATGCACGTGATGCTAAGTTTTTGCTACAATACATACGCCAGCATAATACTGTATAGAATAAGATACACAAATGAGACAACTAAAATGGCAGGGAAAGTGCATGTCTTAACCTGGCACGAAGAATTTCCATGCATGGCCATTTCAATTGAACTGTAAACAAAAAATTTACCACAAGTGAATGGCAACGTAGCATACCTTGCTTGGATATGTCACGAGTTCCTGGACAGACCCTAACTTCCAAACTGGTAACTCAGGGGTTAACTACCCTAGGCAAGCCCACCTCCCCTTCTTTTGTTCTCCCCTTACCTGTAGTTCCACCTCCAGGGTACTTAAGGCCTCCTCACGTAGATACCGGCCTTGTTCCTGAAGATACCTGTAAGAAAGCAGACAACCATTAATAAAGATATCCTTGATGAACCAATCCATGTGTCTTCATAAGTTATTGGGCCCAAACGCGATCCAAGGTAACAAAATGGTAGCAGTCGATGGTTGGGCAACCCAATAACCAGAAGATATGCCAGAAAAGAATCGCAAGACAGAGGAGAGAAAAAAGCCACAAACAAGATCAGAAACAAAGAGGCTGGAAAAACAACAGCCCGCACTCGAAGACATGGCAGCAAAAACGACGTCGGAAGACGAAAGAGAAAATAGCCCCGAAATCTACTCATCGGACAATGAGCAGGGGCCGGATGACCTGAGCGGGGAAGAGCCCGAACGAGCAGACATCAGCAGGCTCAGAAGCGAAATGCTGAGCCTACTGGAAACCCCCGCCACAGATGAAGACCTCGTGGCCGGCATCAGCAACCTCATCCGAAGCCAGGACGAGGCCAGAAGGAGCCAGGGACACAAAGCGGGACAGCCGGACACAAGCCCGGTAAACCCCCCCCCTGAACAATTGCTACCTGAAAAGCCAGGGAGGCGCTGCCCCACCAATCCTGGAGTGGTGGCCATCTTTAAACACGTGGCCAAAAAAGATGGCGACCTCCAAAACATTAAATTTGAATATGCAAAATGGCTGGCCAATGAGATGCCGGAACCCCAAAAACTACAATATGGAGGCGATTCCACGGACGATTCCACGGACACCCCTACCGAGCAGCAGGTCGAAAAAGCGATAAAAACGCTCACCGCCCCCTTTGGGCCTAAAATGAGAATTCTAAAGGGGCCCCCCAAGACGCCCAAAAAACCCAAGGGGGAAGGGAGAAGACCCCCCAACTTCCTACCGAGGGACGCGGACGCCGCTGGGGACCCACCGACGCTGCAGCGCCACCCAGCCGAGGTACGACACCCCACTCCCAAGCCACGCCTGCCGGAAAGGGCCGAATGGAGAGGATACTCACCGCTACCATCAGGACCGCCGCAGACGGGAACCAGGGGCCAGCCAGCAGAGAGAGCAGCCCTCCCGGACCACCGCTGGACATCTGGAGCCGGAGCAGAGGCCTACCCATCCTGGAGAAGTGGCCTCACCAGAACAGTGACGAGAGGATCCTTCCCCGACGAAGCCACGACAGGAATGGACTCCTGTGGACCAAGAAAGAAAAAAAAATGCAAGGAAGGATTTTTAAATTACCTACCAGCGTTCCTGAGCCATTCTGCTGCTATCAGCACGTCAAACACCATGGACAGCAACAGCCAGCTGTGAGTAACACACAAAATAACACAGGGAACTTACCAAATGGGTTCCCTACACTAAAAATGGAGGGATCAAACCTAATGGAGTGGTATCAACAATTCCAAATCATCCTCTTAAAGGAAAATATGATGTTTTTCATCACTGATCCACCAGATAGACCTTGGACTTTTGAAATGGACTGCATGCACCACAAAGCGTTTTATCTGCTGATTTCCAGCATATCACCCACCATCTATTATAGTATTGAAAATGACTTAACTGTATTTGATATTGTTCAAAAAATGTTTGGTTACTTTTATAGTGACAGTGTAGCCACCACCACAAAAATCTCCAAAGACTTCTACTCAGCCAGAATCAAACCTGGGGTGTCAATGGGGGAACATTTGATGGAATTAAATGCAGCTAGGGCAGAACTACAACTGAGGGGGGAAATTGTCTCCGAACAAACAATGAAAAGCATTATACTTAACTCACTAGACCCTTCCTGGCAAACATTCCTCACACATCTAAACATCCTCAGCCTAGGGCACATGACAGTAGATAGCCTCTCCAACCTCCTGATTGCAGAAGACAATCACAGAAAAGGCCAACAAATAACTCACAGAGAACACAGACAGACACGGAGGGTAGCCTTTACAGACAACTCTTGAGATTCCACAGAATGTTACAACTGTGGATTAAGGAGACACTACAGACGAGACTGCACCAAGGGCAACAGAGATCGAAGTAAACACGAACAATGCAGTAGACACCCAGAAAGGCGCCACCACGACAACAGAATAAAGCGCAGAGACTCACCTAGGCCCTGGGAGAGAAAGGGGAACAGGGACAGTTCAAGGGATAGCCGGAACGGGTCGTTGTGCAGGGTAGGGGGGCCCACACACGAAACCCCACAAGACAGCAAACCAGGCGGAGAGAGATCCTGGTGGCTCATCGACCCCGGATCCACCAACCACACCACATGCGACAGGGAGCCCCTCTCTTCCTTCACAAAGGAAGACTACATAATTAAAGTAGCAAACCAAAGTGATGTAAGGGTAACAGGGAAAGGCAACGTAGTACTCCCCAACATAGGCAGAATAGAGGGGGTCTTACTAGTGCCTGAGATACCCCACAACATACTTGCCTCCCTGAAACTCAGCAAGGAAGCAGGGATAGAGATCAGCATCAAGGAGGGAGGAATCACCATGGCCAGGGATAATAAAACCATTGGGAAAATCACAGTCAGAGGGAGGCTGCCTTATTTTCACGCAACCAAAGCTGACTCACATAACGAAGATACCGACACGGGAGGTGAAACAAAAGGGGGCAAACCCAAGGGCAATGAGAAACAAGAAAGAGAGGATGCACACCCTCACAAGGGAGGCACACAAGGCACAGGGAAGATCAATTTAGGGAAGCCCCTCCACGATGAGTTCGCACATCTGCTCCACCGCAGACTAGGGCACGCCAGCTTCCCAGTTATCCAAAAGGTTGCCAGTTGTACTGAGGAATCCAAAATAAAGAACTGTGAAACTTACTTGGACTGCTCTGTATGTAAATGTTCTAAGCTCAAGGTGGCCCCCAGGTCCAAAAAGGCCACACGCTCTACACATTTGAAATGGTACACATGGACCTCGTAGGCCCCCTGAAGCCGTCCATAAAGTATGGCAAGAGGTTCTTCCTAACCATAGTGGACGATTACAGTCGTTACGGCTTCGTATATACACTAAGACACAAAAACGAGACTTACCAGAAATTCAAAGAATTCTATAAACGGGTAGAAATACAACACGACACAAAAATAAAGAAAATAATGACAGATAGAGGATCAGAATTCCTATCTGGAGACTTCTCGCATTGGTTGAAGTCAAAGGGTGTTCTGCATTTTACATCTTCGCCTTTCTCAGCTTTTCAGAATCGGGGGGCAGAACGAAAAAATTCCACCCTGCAGACAATGATGAGATGCGTCCTCGAGAACGCTGGACTAGGCCAACACTACTGGACCGAAGCCCTAGTCTACTCTAACTACACCATCAACAGGCTCTGGTCCACTGTACTAGACAAGACACCTTATGAAATCACGTACAACAAAAAACCACAGATATCTCACCTGCACATTTTTGGGGTCACTGCAGACGTACACATACCAAAATAACTACGCAGAAAGGGAGACAAGATATCTAAACGACTCAGATTCATGGGCTATGAGCCAAGCACAAAGGGATTCAGGTTCATAGATAGTAATAATAGATTCATCATCTCCAGAACTGCCACATTCCACGAACAGGCAAACTGGTCAAGAATATACCTGAATGAACTACAACACCAGATAGAAGCCAATCACAACAAGCAAGGCAAAAGTGATCACCCCGACACAGACTACACACACACAAGGGAAGAGAAATCAGAACAACAGGGAGGCAAAAACACAACACAGAAGTCAAGCCAAAATAAACAGAAGGTAGACTCACTCACCAACAGAGAAGCGAGGTACATGCACGACATGGAGACCCTACCAGGTAGGCCAGTCAGGGCCAATAGAAACCAAATGCCCAAGAGACTCAATGACTACGTCATGCACCTACAATCCAGCCCCATCACCCCCGAAACATACGATGACGCCGACTGGGCCGGTGACACAAAGAGCAGGAAAAGTACCTCAGGGTACATCTTCTTCCTGAATGACTGTCCCGTATACTGGTACACCGGTAAGCAGAATCTCGTGGCCACATCCACCACTGAGGCTGAATACATATGCTTATCCAAGGCCATAACCAGCCTCATATGGTTCGACGAGCTACTCACCAATATCTGGGCAGAACCCACACACCCCATTCACATATTTGAGGATAACAAGGCAGCCATAGAAATATCCACCTCAGATGCTATAGGTCATAGGTCTAGGCATATAGACATCAAACATAAACACGTGAGACAATTCCATAAGTCAGGATTCATCACCATCATACACTGTGACACAGAACACCAGACAGCAGACATACTCACAAAGCCTCTACAACACAAGCAACATTCATACCTTACATCTAGGCTTTGTGTCACACCCGTAAACCCACATCAATCAGGGCCAATCAACCTCAGGGGTGGGCATTTAGAGGGGGATTTGTCACGAGTAAATGCCCTCCCTGGGCAGACACCGGCCTTGTTCCTGAAGATACCTGTAAGAAAGCAGACAAGCATTAAAAAAGATATCCTTGATGAACCAATCCATGTGTCTTCATAAGTTATTGGGCCCAAACTCGATCCAAGGTAACAGGATATTGTGCTCTCAGGAATCTTGTTAATTGGTACATTTTCAATTGAAAAGGAAAAGTTGATTTACGTTTACTAAGAATTGAGAATATAAGAGGACCATGAAAGTTCATTCTTCTGCTTTACTCACAATAGTTTCTCAGAAACTCAAAATTGTCTCCACTCTTCTTTGTTCCTCAGGATCACCATCTAAATGGGAAAGAAATTCCTATTTAATTCCTCTGTCTGATGGTCAACCAGACTGACCTTCTCTATTAGGAATCATAAACCCATCTGTTGAAATAGCGCCCCCCCCAAAAAAGTTATTGGCACATGCTCACTATAAATCGCTTCTATCCAGCTAGGGCAATTCTGAGGCCAATTTGTACCTTTTTTCTTCCCCACTTCCTAATTAAAAGCAATTTGGGGGATTATTTATTACATATTCAAGGAGCAATGATGATGTTTTTCTATAAATTCTTAAACAAAATAACTAACCTGGATCCTTTCTTGGAATATGCATTTACAGTACTTATGAAAGAAAGGTTCTATATTGACCATATAATCACAGACTGGAAGGTCAAATCCTGAAGAGACATTTATCAGTGGCCATTAATGTCATCTAGAAGCTGAATTTAACAGAATAACAGAGTTGGAAGGGACCTTGGAGGTCTTCTAGCCCAACTCCCTGGTCAAGCAGGAGACCATGGACCATTTCAGACAAATGGCTGTCCAATCTCTTCTTTAAAACCTCACTGATAGAACAGCCATCCATTCTGCAGAAAACCTGTTCCAGTGGTTAACTGTTCTTCCGATCGGGAAGTTTCTCCTTCGTTCTAGGTTGATCCTCTCCTTCATCACTTTCCACCTGTTACAGCCACTTCTCTGTGACAGCCCCTCCGATGTTGGAAGACTGCTATCATGTCACCCATAGTCTTTATCTTTCTTAGATATAGCCAGTTCCTGCAACCCTTCATCATATGTTTTAGTCTCCAGCCCCCTAATCATCTTGATTGTTCTTCTCTGCACCCTTTCTATAGACTCAGCATCTTTGTTGTATTGGGCTGGCCCAAACTGGAGATAATATTCCAAAATATGCTCTTATTAAAGCAATGTGGTATGTATCTTCTTCCATTTCCTGATCTCTACACCACCACCACCACCACCAAGGCATTAAAAAGTGGCTGTTTTCCCTCCCCTTGGGGCAGGATGTTTTTCAGTGGACGTAGTTTTTCATCTGAACGTGTAAGCTTCCTCTGGTGTGATGCGTTTTTTTGGTTGTTGATGATGCCGATAATATTGCTTACTACCCAAAGTCATATGTCACATGGGTGGCTAGATACATTGAAATAAATAAAATTGTCTTGATTATCTAGTGATAACTTCCAAGTTATTCGCATTTTTCAAGTTTCCCATATCTCAGCTGCCACTCAAGCACTCCTCTAGGCCATGGACCACAGTAACCGATCTACTCAAATATTCTATACGAAGGATGTGTTGTCCAAATGAAATAGAAGAATGCAAGAATGAATCCTCCTGGGAATGCATCAATACAGAAGAGATATTAGATTTTTAAGAGACACCAATTATTTTAATCAGTGCAATCTGCTGTTCCTATTGCCATATGATCAGAACAGCAAAAGCAAGAGTTCAATAGGTCTCTCACTAACCAATTATGGAAAATGTGCTCCTTGCCATTTCCACAATTCTTCTCAAAAAGTCCGTTCACTGGGTAAATCCACTGCATCTGACGACAGAGCTGCAACTGTTTTACCATAATGTCCTGCAAAACAGAGAAAGGCACAATAAAAAGGAAAGTCCAAGAGGTCCTTTAATATGATGAGATAATTAAATGAAGTGCTAATGTCTTTAGCTCTTTCCTGCCTTCATTAAGCTGTTGTTTTAGTAGAGTGTATTAAGAGGAAACTAAAAACCTAGCAAAATTATACTGTGTGTGTTATGTATATAACTTTGGCGGGAAATTTAAACAACAATAGGTCATTTGTGATTGGTCAGCTCCCGGCCCATCAAGGTATATAAAGGGAGCTGTTTGACTGTACCTCCAGCTGAAGTCTCACTCTAAATTCAAGAGCTGTTGTTACGCACTAGTTGCTCCTGCCTCTTCATTCCCACGACTCAACGTTGGCGACGAAGGTAGGATTGAGGCAATGAGAAGCAAGCCGGAAAAGAGCTAATAACAGCGGATTCAGCCAGGCTGATGAGCCCCGTACATGGCAGGACTACCACGATGTCTGCCTATGTACCACCAAAGCCTTTCGACCCAGCCAGAGAGAAGTGGGGGTCGTATATGACTCGGTTTGAGTGTTCCCTGGAAGTCAGCGACATGCAGGGCCTCCCCGACAACCGGAACAGAGCCCTATTCCTCAGCCACTGCGGACCGGAGGTCTTCGACATGGCTGAATCACTTTCGGAACCGACTCCGGTTCAGACTATATTGTGGGAAGCCTCGCTTAGGGCACATTACCAACAACTACCGGTAGATGGCGCTACCGTGGAGGCACAGACTGTAGTAACTCACAAAGGTGCCTTCAAATGTACCAGGCTGCATTTTGGAGTCAGCATAGCCCCCGGACTATTCCAAAGTACCATGGAGCGTCTGTTACAAGGACTGCCAGGGGTGGTGCCTTATTTTGATGATGTCCTCATCAAAGGAAGGAAGGGAAGAGAAATTAGAGTAGGAGTGAGGGTAAGAGAGGGAGGAAGAGAGGAGGAGGAGGAGAAAGGAAAGGAAGTAGGGAGGAGAAGAAGGGGGGGGAGAGAAAGTAAGAAGGAAAGAAAAAAGAGAAGAGGTAGGTTTGAGGAGAAAGATTGCTGTGCAATAAAAAAGATGAAAGGGAAGAAAGCCAACCCCAAACAAATATAAAAATATTAAGATAAAGAATGACTTGTTAAACTTTAAAGAATGAAAGAGAACAAATATGAATAAATAGCAATAATTAGAAACACACATAGAAACATACAATGTATTTTCTTTGAACAGGGTATTTGGCCGGTTCACAAATTTAAACAGTGTTTAGTCATTTCAATTAAATTTACAATTTCTCTATTTCCTTTTTGCCATACTTATTCCTCTCCTATTTTTTTAAAAAAACCAATATTACCCTTCATCCTCATCTCTAATCTTCATCAAATTCAATTTTCCCTTCTATTCTATATTATACCCCTTCCCATTGTCATCTATTTTTATATCCATCCTCACATTGGTTAATTATGTAATATTCCAGTTGTTGAATACAAATTCAACATTTTAATATAAATCAATTAGTTATATAATGATCTTTTTGGTATATTAATCAATATGAACATGAATATTCCAATTATTTCCATGCAATCCAAATTCTTACAAATCAATTCATTATATTTACCAATAATAACCAAATAATTTCCCCCATATATTCCTCCAAACCACAACCATTGCTGCTTTCAACGCAATATACAATTAATAGTATCTCAATTATTACAACTCCCTAGTTAAATAGAGCTTTTTTTCTTTTGTGTTTTAAAATCTTGAACTCTCCTCTTTTGTCCTAATTTTCCCATTGTTTGCAGTTTTGCACCTACCTCTTTTGGTGAGGAAAAAGAAAAAGAAATCACTCTCTGCCTCATTTTGTCACGTTGCAACAAAGACCCTGCTTTACTTTCAGTTTCGCTTTTTCAGCATAGCTAGGGGTAAAAAAATGCTCCAACACTGTTTGCACCTGGCAAAAGACCCCTGAGCAAAACAGGTGAGATCAAATCAGCTGAGAGATGGGAGACCAATCTAATCAATTTGTGGTAATTAACCTATGCTAAAGCTGACAGAGGCTGGTTTTTTTTATTTTTGCAGGCACCGGTCTACTCATTTCTTTTCTTTTAACACGCATCAGCTGTAGGGCGGCCCTTTGAAGCCCCGCGGCAAGAGTTTAAACCGTTTTTTCCCCTCTAGACATCAGCTGGGACTCAGGAGGCAGCAATAGATTGGCAGTGGGCAGGGTAAGAGACCGGCGACCTCCTGGGAACCGGTTTGGGGGCGTGGCCAGCCAATCTCATTACCGCTTCTTCGAACTATTAAATATTTTTATTACCAGTTCTTGCGATCTGCTGCGAACCGGGAGCAACCCACCACTGCCATGGATTGGGACCCCCTAACAGGTGAGCAAGAGATTCTAGGTTGTACTGGCCCAAAGGATCAAGGAAGGTCAAATCGCCCAAGAGGCCAGCAAAGAAGCAGGTTGGGTTCCAGGTCTCCATTAGGAGAAGAATGAGGAGAGACATAAGAGCAGTCTTCTACTACTTGCAGGAAAGCCTCAGGGAAGGAGGTGTTGATTCTTTGTAGTAGCTGAAGGAAGGACATGAAGCAGCAGGTGGAAGCTAATCAGAGAGAAATCCAACCCTGGAAATAAGGAGGAATTTTCTTCCGTGGAGTAAGATTCCCTTCCGCTGTAGAATTCTATGCTTTTCTCTGTGCTTTCTGCCACAATTATTGTGCTTCTCTGTTGTTCATGAACAGACAACTTCCCACATGAAGCAGAGGCCAAAGGCCACCAAGAAAGTCAGTGACCGGCCATTCCTAGTCCAAGATCAGCTGCCTTCCTTGAGTAGGTTTCTAATGTGGCCATTGTTTACTTGGTTGCTAATGAGGTTGTTAGTTTGCCCGAAAAACCACTAGCCTACAGCTGCCTAATTTTCTGTCATGCAGTAAATATTTAATTTGGCCATGGCTGTCAGAAGGCTTTTCAGAGTAAGTGTGGCTATCAGCAGCCAAGAAATTGGCGGTAAAGTCATGCTTCTGAACTCTTCTGAGTGGCTCACATCTATTTTTCTTCTCTTCACAGAACATCTGGAAAAGATGCTCAGTGGTTTCCTGTTGCATTAAGGGAGACGTTGAGGACTTTCCTGTGCCTCCTGACAGGTACCACAGCCTTCTCCTTAAATCCTGGGCATGTTGAAGCACCATTGATGGACTGTAAGAGAATCTGTAAGAGCCTCTCCCCAAGATGGCTTCCTGTCCCAAAGGGCTTGTGTGGGCAAAAGATGAGCAGGCTGACTGGCCGGTCTTAGAAAGCTAAATGTTCTTTGACATGTCACCTTCTTTTTTTGCTCAGGTCTGACCAGGCACAGGAACATGGTGAGCAGCACGGCTGCTCCTCTCATGGAGACACATTTTCATCTAGAGGGGCAAGGACAATTTTGGAACATGGCCAGTGGGGATCCATGCCTCAAAACTGGATGAGGGAGCCTAACAAATTCAAGAAGAGCCCGTTGGATTCATGGGGATATGTTGCAGAGAACTTTGATTTATACATTCAAATGAACCATTATTACTTTCAGGTTTTGATAGGTGTTTGTGTCACCATCAGGAGCCCCAGGAAGGAAGATGTGATGCCTGTTCACAATTAATGGAGGTATCTGGTCTCTCATACCTCCACGGAGGGCGCGCTTCTGCACAATTATGGAGAACTCCACTGAATCGGTAAGGCCTGAACATCTCCTCACCATGCTAATGGCCCTGTCTCTGTGGATTTGTTAATATCCCTATAAAAAGAATATTTGCACTGCTATTTTAGGATCCATTGGAGGAATCCCTTCCAGCAGAAAGCCTGGACAGCCTCCCAGGAGAGAGAGAGAGGTGGAGATTCCCTATCTATGCAGGTAGGTAACACGTTGAAGGGAGAAGGTCCCGCTGGTTCACAAGGGGCTTTGGTGGAAAAGATGGACAGGGTGAGTGACTCATCTTGGAAAGGGGAAGCTGAGCAGGCTTGATTCCTTAAACTTCTCACCTTCTACCTCTGGACAAGACTCTAACGGGAGAAGACCAGGACGCAGAAGAAGAGCTCTCTCCCAATGGGGAGAAAACACCTTCCTCAGAGATAAGATTTTGGCAATGGGGCCGAAGGAGGCTATGCCATAAATCCTGATGGTGGAGGGAAGAAATTGTGTAATATTTCACCTTAACCTTAAGGCTTCCAAAGGTCCTCTTGCTGTCGGCACATAGGGGGGTTGTATGCACCCTATGCTTTAGCCATCTTATTGAGGTGCAGAGACCTTTGGATTTAGCCTCCATACTGTCATTTTCAGGACTCCATGACAGTCCTGGTGGGCTCCAGAATCAGCAGCCTGGAGGATGTGGACTTCCTATCTGACCTTCCGGTTGAGGAGTCTGAGGGAAGCTGGGAGGATGCTGCAGCAGTTTCTGATGCTAGCGATTCCTCCAGTCCATGGGTAAGAAAGACAAAGTGTTTTCTGATGGGGAGGGATGGAGGTCCTCTATTCACTTCTCCTAAACTGAGTGAACTGTGCTGGAGCACTCTGGGAAGTGGAGCTAGGTGACACCTGGCCCTTGGGACAACATACGTAGGCTAACTATATGCACCCACGTGCATATAGATTGGTGCCATTGTTTCCTTTGCCAAAAATCAACAGGGAGGGTACATGGCAGTGTACCAAATGAATGTGACCCACCCTGATTAGGCCTTTCCTTTTTGTGTGTCATCCTTTCCAGCACTTCATGCAGGGCTTTAACAGGCAAAGAGTAGAGAGCCTGCTTTTCTGCAGTCGAGCTGGGCTGGAAGTGAAGATTGCTTTTTAAATCCAGAGATTATGCAGCAGGAGAAGCATTGTTTTGATCAGGGATCCCTGTTAGGATATGGTGTGAGCCTAACAGGTTGTCCAGGCAATATATGTGTTCTGTGACTTTAACATGAATATGTATAATATGACTTTAAATTTTACTGCTGTATCATTGTAATGCTGAGTCATGCTGTAATTAGATAATCACAACTTGTAAACATATTTAAGAAGGGAACTGTAATGTAGTCAGTTGATGACATGCTACCATTGTGGGTAGATTTGCTACCATTGTGCTATCATCGTTGATGGATCTGCTACCATCGTGGTTTGTTACCAGAGTGGACTTGTTATTCTAACCAACTACTGTTTGTATTGTAAGAAGATTTTTGTAAAACTTGACTGATTTAACTGGCAAAGTCTTGGATCGTTGAAAAACTATGAGATTGTTTTTTCACTATAAGGTAAACTTTTGATAAATCAGTTTGCACGTATCTTATTCATTGCTCTCAGAAACGTTTTCTCTGTGTTCTATACTCTGCTGGTTGGTAACACGACAATATCCTTAACAATCCCCATTCAATAGGCCCTCTTTTAGGAATGCTGAGTTTCTTTCGCCCCGATGCCTAAAGAGGAACCATTGTCATTCACGGGATTCTCCCAAAGAAGCGCAAGTCACCCTAGAAGGTCTCAGCAGCCTGGAAGAGGACTCCCTGGACTCCACTCTCTAATTCAAAGAGGTATCTGTTTCAGATTCTTCATGGATCACCGCATTGTCATGTCGAAAAGTCTTGTGCAGTTCAATGACGCAGTGAGCCATGCTCTGCAGGGTTACTCAAGGCAGACAGTTCATAGTGGAGGGTCCTAACACAAGGTGACCCAGTGGAGAAGCAAGTGGCAACCCTCTCCAGTATCCTTACTAAGAAAACCCAATGAAAGGTAACAAAAGGATACAAGCCATGATGCCAGAAAACGACGGTCTCAGATTGGAAGGTGCCTAATCCGCTAACTGGGAAGACCAGAGGGGAATTATAAGAAACTCCAGAAAGAGCCGAATTCTGCAATTATCTGAGCACAGGTAGGGCAGGGAGAAGGCGGGAGCAGTGAAGTTCAGTCCGATTACTTGTGAGACGTAAATCTCGCCCTTCTTGATGGGCTGCACCAGAAGTTGGCTACTTAGCACAACAGACAGACGGGGCAGATGCTGTGAACCTGCTCCTGAGCAGGGGGTGGACTAGAAGACCTCCACGGTCCCCTCCAACTCTGTTATTCTGTCTGCCTATAGGACGGCTTCAGCAAGGGAGGTATGGAGATGGAGGGCAGAATCACCCCCACCTACAAAGCCCTGCACGGAGCTTCTTTTCCCTGGATGGGGATGGATGGATGTCTTTTTGTTGTTTTTCTTCTTGTTATTGTTGCTGCTGATCTTGTTCTTGTTCTGAGATTTTTTCAATTTGTTATCATTTGATCTATATTGTTAATGCTAAAAGATAAAAGCAACACTTAAATAAAGTTGTTCATTGGCCACAATTATTTTCCTTTAGCTATCAATGTAGCATTCAGTGGGTGGAATGATAAATAATTGTATAACATCGTATACAGTAAAACTACCAAAACACTTTATATACACTAATTTATATTTAGGCCTATTGTCATTTCACTTTTCTTAGGGACAGGTTGAACTTTAGAACCTATAACTCTCAATGACGGAGAGCAGCTACTATATTAGATAATTAGATAAATGGCAAAAACTTTGGGATAGGAATTGTCAACTGACAATGGCTACTGCATATAAGGAAAACCTTTATAAAATGTTTTATAGGTGGCAATTGCCACCGGCAAGGCTAGCAAAAATGTTCAACACCATGTCCGCCAAATGTTGGAAATGCAATCAGACTCTAGGTACTTATTATCATATGTGGTGGACAGGTAGGAAAGGAAGAAAATATTGGATGAAAATACATATATGGTTGGAAAAGATGACTAAGCAGCATATTGATTTAAAACCAGAAATATTTTTGTTAGATATAATACCCAAAAGCTATGACATATTGGAAAAATGAGAACATCCCATCTGATGAAAATATAATTTAGAAAATACTGGATTGTGCAGAGATGGATAGATTGACATTGAAAATAAAAGATAAAGGAGATTCAGAGTATTATTTCATGTGAAATAGGTTTTTCTCAATGGTTAGAGATGAGAGGTAGACATTAGATGAAGAAAGAACATTACTATATTCAAGTAATATATGAATGTGGTTTATAGCTATAAGTATGCTAATATCAATAGATAACTTGGCATGAAGAATTTCCATGCATGGCGATTTCAATTAAACTGTAAACAAAATTTCTACTGCAAATGAATGGCAATGTAGGATATTTTGCTTCAATCTTGTCCTCTCAGGAACCTTATTAATTGGTAGTACATTTTCAATTGAAAATGGTTGCTTCAAGTTTACTAAGAATTGAGAACATAAGAGGACCACAAAAGTTCACTCTTTTGCATTACTCACAATTGTTTCCCAGAAACTCAGGAATATAATTTGTTTTTCTTTGGGTGTAGGCTATGCACCGAGCTGAAATTCTTTTTTCCTTAGGCTCTCCGGCACTTGAGAAATCATTAAATAATGATCCGAAGATGTGAAAAACTGAACTCAGTACCCTCTGAATGAAAATATGCTCTGCCACTTCTTTTCTTAAATGGAGCTGCAGAACTTCTGAAGGCAAATCATTCCACTGGTAAATAGTCCTAGCTGTTAGGAAGTTTCTCCTTAGTTCTAGGTTCCCCTCCTCCTTGATTAGTTTCCATCCATTGTTCCTTGTCTTGAAGGGCTGCCACAGAGAAGAGGGTGTTGATCCTCCAAAGCAGCTGAGGGAAGGACACGGAGCAGCGGATGGAAGCTCATCAGAGAGAGATCCAACCCTGGAAATAAGGAGGAATTTCCTCACACTGACAACCGTTAAGCAGTGGAACAGTTTGTTTCCAAGACTTCTTTGTGCTCCATTGTTGAGATTTTCAAGAAAAAATTGGGCAATCGTTTATCTGAGATGGCAGGAGGAGCCCTTCCTTGGGCAGGGACTTAGACTAAAAGTCGCTTCCTCCCTAGGGTGCCATGATTCCCTCTGTGCTTTGTGCCACAATGATGGTGCTTCTACGTTGTTCGTGAACAGACCACTTCCCACATGAAACCCAGAGGCCAAAGGCTCCCGAGGGAGTCAGCCATCAGCCACTCCTAGACCCAGCTGAGCTGCCATTCTGATGTAGGTATAAAAAATGGCTATTGTTTAACTGTTGCCGAGGGAACTAATTGCCCTGAAAAACCACCAGCCACTGCACAGCTGCTCATTCTCCCTTCGTGCAGTGATCGTACAAGCACTTCGTTGGTCATGGCTGTGAGAAGGTTTTTGAGGGTAAGTGTGGCCATCTCAGCTGCCAGGAAACTGGTAGCGGGGGAGAAAGTCAACTCAGTTCTGACTGACAGCTGTCTATTTCTCTTCTCTTTACAGAACATCTGGAAAAGGTGCAAACACCTTTTCTGTTGCCGGAAGAGCAACACGGAAGACCTTCCTGTGCCTCCTGACAGGTACCACCCTCTTCTCCTTAAACCCTGGGTATGGTGGGGCAACACGGATGGGCTGCAGAGTCTGTAAGAGGCTCTTCCAGTCCAGAAGGGGTTTCAGGGGCAAAAAGATGGGCAGGCTTACTGGCTAGGTTGAGAAAGGAGAGGGTCAGCTAGATGTATCTTCTTTGACATGTCACCTTCTTCTTCTTTTGGTCAGGACCGAAGAGGCACAGGAAGCGGATGACCAGCAGGGAGAATGGGAGACACATTTTCATGTGTCTGATGGAGACGTCTCTTCCTTGCCTGGGGTAAGGATGCTTCAGCAACATGGGCAGTGGGGGTTCATTCTTCAAAACCGGGCAGGTTAAGGGAAGAATTCCCCCTTGGTGGGAACCTGGCCAGCCGAGAAAACTGAAGAAGATCGCCTTGTTTCATACCTTCAATGAATGAATGGTTAATTGCAGGTTGTGATGGGTGGTCCTGCCACCGCCCGGAGTCCCAGGAAGGAAGATATCCGGCCCGTTCTCATTTCAAGGAGGTTAGTGTTCTCAGCTGAGGGATTCTGAGGAGAAGGGCTAGAAGAAAGGTTTGGAGAGGGGAAGCATCACTCCCCTCTGCCCGTACTTTTACTAAAAGAAGACTGACTCAAGCCCTTCGTTCTCTCCCCAGAAATGAGAGGACACCGAAGTGGACACCGCGGCTGACTACAATTTGGGAGACCTGCACTGAGTCGGTAAGGCCAGAGCAGCTCCTCCCTCTGGTAATGGCAGATGCCCTGTCTCTGTGCATTTGTTATCATGCCAATAGACCGAATACTTGCATTCTTATTTCAGGATCCATCGGGCGTGGAGGAGGGAGGTGCAGGAGGAGACAGTGCCTGTCTTTCAGGGTAGGTAACACTTTCGAGGTTGAAACTTTAGCAGAAGGGAGGCATCTTTGCCTCTGCCTCTGCTAAAGGAAGAAGGACTCGGCAATTTCACCGCCAGGCCAAGCCCCTTAGCAGGCCAGCTGGAAGGGTTCTTAGAGCCTCCACATGACCCCTCTTTCAAAAGGGCCATGGCTACTTTTGATCTTTGGCCTCTTCGTTTTCTCCCCCCAGAGAGGAAAGGCAAGAGCACTGGAGGTCGCGGCTGTCCACCAGTTTGGAGGCCTGCACTGAGTTGGTAAGTCCTGGACAGAACTTCCCCATCTGAAAAGAAGTCCTGTCTCTGTGGATTTCTTGGTATGCCAAGAGACGGCATCTTTGGCTTTTGATTTCAGGAACCACAAGACCAACCGGTGCAGGCGGAGATCTCTCCTGAGCTTTTTGAGACGTCTTCAGAGGTAAGAAAGTTTTGGCTATGGGAAGTGGGAGAAATTGGGCTATAGAGCCTTCTAAGCTTAAGGCTTGGAAAGGCTCTCTTGCTGTTGGCCCATAGAGCCATAGGAATCTTATTGGGACACAGAAAGTTTAGCAACCCTCCTGTCATTTGCAGGATTCGCTGACAGTCCTGGCGGGCTCCAGGACCAGCAGCCTCTGGGACGTGGACTCCCTCGCTGACCTTCTGGAGGAGGAATCTGAGGACAGCTGGGACCAGGATGCGGAGGCTTCTTCCAGTCCATGGGTAAGAAAGACAAAGGGTTTTCGATTGGGAGGTCTGGTGGGATCGCTTCCTTTGCTACAAAGTAGCAGAGACTGGTGTCCTAAATGGGAAATGGGATCCCCATTCAATAGGCCCTCTTTTAGGAATTCTGTGTTTTTTTCCTCTGATGGCTAAAGAGGAATGACTGTCATTCACAGGATTCTCCAGAGGAAGGGGAAGACACCCTGGAGGATCTCAGTAGCCTGGAAGAGGACATCCTGGACACCCTGGAACGTCTTCTTCAATGAGAAGAGGTATCTATTTTACCTTCTACACGGGTCAATGCCTTGCCTTGCGAAGCTCAAAGAAGCAATGAGCTATGCTGTGCAGGGCCGGTTAGGTCAGATAGGTCATAGTCGAGGGTGCTTACACAACATGGCCAGCACCCTCGAAGGAAATGGCAACCCTCTCCGGTATCCTTAGTAAGAAAACCCCAGGAAAAATATCTAAGGGCTACGATGCCAGAAGATGAGCCCCTCAGATTGGAAGAGTGGAGGGCAATTACAAGTAGCTCCAGAAAGAGCAAAGTGGACCTAACGATAGCCTTTGATTCCTCACTCAGATGCTTCCTCAGATTCGTCTCCAGAGGTCAGCTTGAAGGTGGAGGAGGAACCAGCACCAGCCACCTCAGGAGGTGAGTTGGTCAATAGCTCTGAGTAGCCTGCTGAGAGTGATTTGGCTGAAATAACAGCTGGAAGGTGATGCTGGGAACGTGTTCATGGGAAGGGGGTTGGACTAGAAGACCTCCAAGGTCCCTTCAAACTCTATTATTCTGTCTGCCTATAGGATGGCTTCAGCAACGTAGGGTATTGGTGTCGTCCGCCACCAACCTGCGGAGCTGGCAGCGGAGTCCGACAGTGAGGAGGCTGAGGAAGAACACGGGCCAGTCCAGGAGGCTGGGGAAAGCCCGGATCTTTACAACTGCTTCGCAACGGGATCGCCAAGAAGTGACGAGGACAATCGGCGCCGGGGCCTGCCCCAAGACCACAGAAAACGTGGTCGGGAAACGCCCTGAGCCCTATCTAGGGGAGACCCTGGGTCAGGTGCGCAACAACACGAGGGGACGTGGAGCCCCAACCCTCCTGCCACTTAACCTTGGCGGCAAAAGTATTCTTGTCAATAATCTGCAGGGGACTCCGGCTTACACATTGGTTGACTCTGGAGCTACAACTAACTTTATGGACATGAGGTTTGCAGTCACTCAGTGTCCAGTGCATCCTACCGTGTTTGTGGAGACCATTGATGGCCTGGTGCTTCTGTCTGGGCCTATTAACGGCCACACTCACCCTTGTACCTGACCATCGGGTCTCATGAGGACGCTATTCAGTTTTATTTTACCTCCGGCCTACATTTTCTCGTGGTTTTGGGCTTGGCTTGGCTCAGGAAATACGACTCACAGATCTATTGGTCCCAGAACTTCATCTCTTTTCTGAGCTGGCAATGGGTGGACCTCCTCTGCCAAGTCTGCGCAGGCCAGGTGCTGGGTCCAACTGGGGTGTCCTTGCCTTCCGACCTCAAGGACTTTGAGGATGTTTTCAGCGAGCAGGAGCAATTGCCCCCGCACCAACCATAAGACTACCCCATTGTTTTGATTCTGGATGCTCCATTCCCAGTGTGGCGTTTGTATTCAATGTTGGAACCTGAATTGGCTGCATCATGGGACTTTATGGACAAAAACCTTTTATCTGGCCCTCATCGTTGCCACTGTCCGCCCCAGTCCTGTTCGTGAAAAAGAAGACTGGAGACTTGTGGCTTTGTTGCAACTACCGCAAGTTAAATGCCATCACAATGTGCACCCAGTATCCTCTGCTCCTTATTCCTGAACTCTTGGAACGGCTTTTAGAGGCTGCTGTGTTCACTAAATTGGACTTGCGAGGAGTTTATAATCTTGTTTGGATCGTCCCAGGGATGAATGGAAGACGGCGTTTGGCACTCATTCTGGACATTTTGAGCATACGGTCATGCCGTTTGGGCTGACCAATGCTCCTGCCACCTTCCAACATTTCATGAATGACATTTTTAGGGACCTCTTGGACAAGTTTGTTGTAATTTATTTAGATCATCTACTCTCCTTCCCGGGAGAACCACCAACAGCATCTCCCCCTGCTCCTGCAACATCTTCGGGAGTATCATCTGTATGCTAAACTAGAGAAATGCCAGTTTTTCCAGTCCATTGTTGAGTTCCTGGGCATTGAATCCCTCCCGAGGGCATTGCCATGGAGTCGAGCAAGCTGGAGTCTTTGCGTAGTTGGCAAGCGCCTTGGTGAGTGAAGGATATCCAGTGGCTCCTCGGGTTCGCCAACTACTATTGGACCTTTATCCCCGGCTTTGCTGCCTGGACCACGCCCATCACTCGGCTTCTACAGAAAAAGGCCCCGTTCCGGGAGGTTACCCCCGAGCAGCAGGCATTCCAGGCCTTGAAACAGGCCTTCATGAAGGAGCCTATCTTGAAGCATCCTGACCACCACTGTCTGTTTGGGGTAGAAGCAGATGCATCGGGTGTTGCTATTGCTGCGGTGTTGCTACAGGCTTGCACCGCAGGCGGTACCCTCTTCCCTTGCGCATATTTTTCACGGAAGCTCAACCCTTCCAAGTACAATTACAGCATCTGGGAGAAGATGGTACTGGCCATTAAGGTGACGTTTGAGATCTGGAGACATCTTCTGGAGAGGGCCTGGCATCAAATGGAAGTCCGGACAGACCATAAAAACTTGGACTTACTACAGACAGCCCGGAAACTGAACCAACAGTAGATTCGGTGGTCCCTCTTCCTTGCCAGGTTCAATTTCTGCATTACCTACATCCTTAGTGGTCGCAACCAAACGGTGGATGCGCTCTAGTGGAAACCAGAGTAGTCCCACATCAAAAACCTGTTTCTGCTCCTGACAGTGTTGCCTGTAGAGTCTTTCTCTGTGGTTTAGGAACCAGTGGATTTATGGGGTCAGATACGGGAAGCGCAGCGTCATGATGCCCACGTGAAGAATGGAAGGAAGGGGTAGGGCCCGCCTCTCCAAGGACGTTTTATGTGGAACGCTTGCGGTACCGAGACAGGCTCTACGTGCTGGTGGGGCCGCTCTGGGGACTTATCTTGCCGCAGTGCCATGTTAATCCTGTGACGGGGCACTTTGGCCTCTTTAAGACACTGAATCTAGTTTCTCGCACTTTTGGTGGCCCCGATTGAGACACGATGTCCAGGCTTATGTCACATCTTGTGTTCACTGCTGACAGGCCAGGTCGGCAACCAGAGTCCCTTCAGGGCTGTTCCAGCCATTGCCAACACCAGAGAGAACCTAGGGTGCCATTTCCATGGACTTCTTGACAGAATTACCTCCGTCTTCCGGATTCATGACCGTGTTCGTGGTGGGCGACGTGCTGACGAAGATGGCACATTTCAATCCATGTTGGGGTTTACCAACGGCTCACGTCACCGCCCACATGTTTATCCAACATGCCTTCCGGCTGCACGGCCTACCTGATATGGTCGTTTGGGATAGAGATGCTCAATTTACTGCCCAGTTCTGGAAAGGGCTGATGACAGCCTTTGACGTGAAAATGTGCCTGTCATCGGCACATCATCCGGATACCGACGTTGGGTCTGAGAAAGTTATTGACATTCTGGAACAATACCTGCGCTGCTTCGTGAAAAAGCAACAAGATAATTGAGAGAGCAGAGTTCACGTTTAACAATTCGCAGCACACGCGCGACCCCTCCACACTCCCCCCAGTTTTGGCACGTGATGGCAAAAACGTTCCTCATCACTGCTGTAGGATATCTTGCTTGAGTCGGGGGCTGGACTAGAAGACCTCCAAGCTCCAAGTTGTTTTGAGAACCTGGCTTCTCCATTACTTTTGCTTGCCAGAAGGACGCAAAAGCTCATCACATGACCCTGGGAGACTGCAACCGTCATAAAGATGAGTCAGTTGCCAAGTGTCTGAATATAGATCACGTGACGGTGGGGATGATGCGATGGTCATTAAATATGAAAAACGGTCATAAGTCCATTTTTTCAATGGTGTTCTAACTTTGAACTGTTGTAACTCGAGAATCACCTGTACTTTCTGCAGCATAAAGCGGTGTATTCTCAATAAGAGGTGGAATTTTGTTCAGCGACTTCAGGCAGATCTGTCCTTGGAACATCGTGATGGTAGGCACAGAAAGCAAGTAGAACTGCTAGGCTGGCATAAACTTTGTATTCTACCGGAAAGGAGTTTTACAGACCAGTACTCAGGTTACAGTATCTAACAGGCTATAATTTCATGCACGTGATGCTAAGTTTTTGCTACAATACATACGCCAGCATCATACTGTATAGAATAAGATACACAAATGAGACAACTAAAATGGCAGGGAAAGTGCATGTCTTAACCTGGCACGAAGAATTCCCATGCATGGCCATTTCAATTGAACTGTAAACAAAAAATTTACCACAAGTGAATGGCAATGTAGCATACCTTGCTTGGATACGTCACGAGTAAATGCCCTTCCTGGGCAGACCCTAACTTCCAAACTGGTAACTCAGGGGTTAACTACCCTAGGCAAGCCCACCTCCCCTTCTTTTGTTCTCCCCTTACCTGTAGTTCCACCTCCAGGGTACTTAAGGCCTCCTCACGTAGACACCAGCCTTGTTCCTGAAGATACCTGTAAGAAAGCAGACAAGCATTAATAAAGATATCCTTGATGAACCAATCCAGGTGTCTTCATAAGTTATTGGGCTCAAACGCGATCCAAGGTAACAAAATGGTAGCAGTCGATGGTTGGGCAACCCAATAACCAGAAGATATGCCAGAAAAGAATCGCAAGACAGAGGAGAGAAAAAAGCCACAAACAAGATCAGAAACAAAGAGGCTGGAAAAACAACAGCCCGCACTCGAAGACATGGCAGCAAAAACGACGTCGGAAGACGAAAGAGAAAATAGCCCCGAAATCTACTCATCGGACAATGAGCAGGGACAGGATGACCTGAGCGGGGAAGAGCCCGAACGAGCAGACATCAGCAGGCTCAGACGCGAAATGCTGAGCCTACTGGAAACCCTCGCCACAGATGAAGACCTCGTGCCCGGCATCAGCAACCTCATCCGAAGCTGGGACGAGGCCAGAAGGAGCCAGGGACACAAAGCGGGACAGCCGGACACAAGCCCGGTAACCCCCCCCCCCCCTGAACAATTGCTACCTGAAAAGCAAGGGAGGCGCTGCCGCACCAATCCTGGAGTGGTGGCCATCTTTAAACACGTGGCCAAAAAAGATGGCTGACCTCCAAAACATTAAATTTGAATATGCAAAATGGCTGGCCAATGAGATGCCGGAACCCCAAAAACTACAATATGGGGGTGAATTCCACGGACGAAAGTGAGGAATCACCCCCCGAAGACACCCCTACTGAGCGGCAGGTGGAAAAAGCGATAAAAACGCTCACCGCCGCCTTTGGGCCTAAAATGAGAATTCTAAAGGGGCCCCCCAAGACGCCCAAAAAACCCAAGGGGGAAGGGAGAAGACCCCCCAACTTCCTACCGAGGGACGCGGACGCCGCTGGGTACCCACCGATGCCGCAGCGCCTCCCGGCCGCGGTACGACACCCCACTCCCAAGCCACGCCTGCCGGAAAGGGCCGAATGGAGAGGATACTCACCGCCACCGTCAGGACCGCCGCAGACGGGAACCAGGGGTCAGCCAGCAGAGAGAGCAGCCCTCCCGGACCACCGCTGGACATCTGGAGCCGGAGCAGAGGCCTACCCATCCTGGAGAAGCGGCCTCACCGGAGCAGTGACGAGAGGATCCTTCCCCGACGAAGCCACGACAGGAATGGACTCCGCGCATGCGCAGAAGACCCTGTGGACCAAGAAAGAAAAAAAAATGCAAGGAGGGATTTTTAAATTACCTACCAGCGTTCCTGAGCCATTCTGCTGCTATCAGCACGTCAAACACCATGGACAGCAACAGCCAGCTGTGAGTAACACACAAAATAACACAGGGAACTTACCAAATGGGTTCCCTACACTAAAAATGGAGGGATCAAACCTAATGGAGTGGTATCAACAATTCCAAGTCATCCTCTTAAAGGAAAATATGATGTTTTTCATCACTGATCCACCAGATAGACCCTGGACTTTTGAAATGGACTGCATGCAACACAAAGCGTTTTATCTGCTGATTTCCAGCATATGACCCACCATCTATTATAGTATTGAAAATGACTTAACTGTATTTGATATTGTTCAAAAAATGTTTGGTTTCTTTTATAGTGACAGTGTAGCCACCACCACAAAAATCTCCAAAGACTTCTACTCAGCCAGAATCAAACCTGGGGTGTCAATGGGGGAACATTTGATGGAATTAAATGCAGCTAGGGCAGAACTACAACTGAGGGGGGAAATTGTCTCCGAACAAACAATGAAAAGCATTATACTTAACTCACTAGACCCTTCCTGGCAAACATTCCTCACACATCTAAACATCCTCAGCCTAGGGCACATGACAGTAGATAGCCTCTCCAACCTCCTGATTGCAGAAGACAATCACAGAAAAGGCCAACAAATAACTCACAGAGAACACAGACAGACACGGAGGGTAGCCTTTACAGACAACTCTTGAGATTCCACAGAATGTTACAACTGTGGATTAAGGAGACACTACAGACGAGACTGCACCAAGGGCAACAGAGATCGAAGTAAACACGAACAATGCAGTAGACACCCAGAAAGGCGCCACCACGACAACAGAATAAAGTGCAGAGACTCACCTAGGCCCTGGGAGGAAAGGGACGGGTCGTTGTGCAGGGTAGGGGGGCCCACACACGAAACCCCACAAGAGAGCAAACCAGGCAGAGAGGGATCCTGGTGGCTCATCGACTCTGGAGCCACCAACCACACCACATGCGACAGGGAGCTCCTCTCTTCCTTCACAAAGGAAGACAACCTAATTAAAGTAGCAAACCAAAGTGATGTAAGGATAACAGGGAAAGGCAACGTAGTACTCCCCAACATACGCAGACTAGAGGGGGTATTACTAGTACCTGAGATACCCCACAACATACTTGCCTCCCTGAAACTCAGCAAGGAAGCAGGAATAGAGATCAGCATCAAGGAGGGAGGAATCACCATGGCCAGGGATAATAAAACCATTGGGAAAATCACAGTCAGAGGGGGGCTGCCTTATTTTCATGCAACCAAAGCTGACTCACATAACGAAGACACCGACACGGGAGGTGAAACAAAAGGGGGCAAACCCAAGAGCAATGAGAAACAAGAAAGAGAGGATGCACACCCTCACAAGGGAGGCACACAAGGCACAGGGAAGATCAATTTAGGGAAGCCCCTCCACGATGAGTTCGCACATCTGCTCCACCGCAGACTAGGGCACGCCAGCTTCCCAGTTATCCAAAAGGTTGCCAGTTGTACTGAGGGATCCAAAATAAAGAACTGTGAAACTTACTTGGACTGCTCTGTATGTAAATGCTCTAAGCTCAAGATGGCCCCCAGGTACAAAAAGGCCACACGCTCTACCAACCACACATTTGAAATGGTACACATGGACCTCGTAGGCCCCCTGAAGCCGTCCATAAAGTATGGCAAGAGGTTCTTCCTAACCATAGTGGACGTTACGGCTTCGTATACAACACTAAGACACAAAAACGAGACTTACCAGAAATTCAAAGAATTCTATAAACGGGTAGAAATACAACACGACACAAAAATAAAGAAAATAATGACAGATAGAGGATCAGAATTCCTATCTGGAGACTTCTCACATTGGTTGAAGTCAAAGGGTGTTCTGCATTTTACATCTTCGCCTTTCTCAGCTTTTCAGAATCGGGGGGCAGAACGAAAAAAATTCCACCCTGCAGAAAATGATGAGATGCGTCCTCGAGGACGCTGGACTAGGCCAACACTACTGGACCGAAGCCCTAGTCTACTCTAACTACACCATCAACAGGCTCTGGTCCAGTGTACTAGACAAGACACCTTATGAAGTCACGTACAACAAAAAACCACAGATATCTCACCTGCACATTTTTGGGGTCACTGCAGACGTACACATACCAAAATAACTACGCAGAAAGGGAGACAAGGTATCTAAACGACTCAGATTCATGGGCTATGAGCCAAGCACAAAGGGATTCAGGTTCATAGATAGTAATAATAGATTCATCATCTCCAGAACTGCCACATTCCACGAACAGGCAAACTGGTCAAGAATACACCTGAATGAACTACAACACCAGATAGAAGCCAATCACAACAAGCAAGGCAAAAGTGATCACCCCGACATAGACTACACACACACAAGGGAAGAGAAATCAGAACAACAGGGAGGCAAAAACACAACACAGAAGTCAAGCCAAAATAAACAGAAGGTAGACTCACTCACCAACAGAGAAGCGAGGTACATGCACGACATGGAGACCCTACCAGGTAGGCCAGTCAGGGCCAATAGAAACCAAATGCCCAAGAGACTCAATGACTACGTCATGCACCTACAATCCAGCCCCATCACCCCCGAAACATACGATGACGCCGACTGGGCCGGTGACACAAAGAGCAGGAAAAGTACCTCAGGGTACATCTTCTTCCTGAATGACTGTCCCGTATACTGGTACACCGGTAAGCAGAATCTCATGGCCACATCCACCACTGAGGCTGAATACATATGCTTATCCAAGGCCATAACCAGCCTCATATGGTTCGACGAGCTACTCACCAATATCTGGGCAGAACCCACACACCCCATTCACATATTTGAGGATAACAAGGCAGCCATAGAAATATCCACCTCAGATGCTATAGGTCATAGGTCTAGGCATATAGACATCAAACATAAACACGTGAGACAATTCCATAAGTCAGGATTCATCACCATCATACACTGTGACACAGAACACCAGACAGCAGACATACTCACAAAGCCTCTACAACACAAGCAACATTCATACCTTAAATCTAGACTTTGTGTCACACCCGTAAACCCACATTAATCAGGGCCAATCAATCCCAGGGGTGGGCATTTAGAGGGGGATTTGTCACGAGTAAATGCCCTCCCTGGGCAGACCCTAACTTCCAAACTGGTAATTCAGGGGTTAACTACCCTAGACAAGCCCACCTCCCCTTCTTTTGTTCTCCCCTTACCTGTAGCTCCACCTCCAGGTTACTTAAGGCCTCCTCACGTAGACACCGGCCTTGTTCCTGAAGATACCTGTAAGAAAGCAGACAAGCATTAATAAAGATATCCTTGATGAAACAATCCATGCGTCTTCATAAGTTATTGGGCCCAAACTCGATCCAAGGTAACAGGATATTGTGCTCTCAGGAATCTTGTTAATTGGTACATTTCAATTGAAAAGGAAAAGTTGATTTACGTTTACTAAGAATTGAGAATATAAGAGGACCATGAAAGTTCATTCTTCCGCTTCACTCACAATAGTTTCTCAGAAACTCAAAAATGTCTCCGCTCTTCTTTGTTCCTCAGGATCACCATCTAAATGGGAAAGAAATTCCTATTTAATTCCTCCGTCTGATGGTCAACCAGACTGACCTTCTCTATTAGGAATCATAAACCCATCTGTTGAAATAGCGCCCCCCAAAATGTTATTGGCACATGCTCGGTTCTATCTAGCTAGGGCAATTCTGAGGCCAATTTATACCTTTTTTTCTTCCCCACTTCCTAATTAAAAGCAATTTGGGGGATTATTTATTATATATTCAAGGAGCACTGATGATGTTTTTCGATAAATGTCTTAAACAAAATAACTAACCTGGATCCTTTCTTGGAATATACATTTACAGTACTTATGAAAGAAAGGTTCTATATTGACCATATAATCACAGACTGGAAGGTCAAATCCTGAAGAGACATTTATCAGAGGCCATTAATGTCATCTAGAAGCTGAATTTAACAGAATAACAGAGTTGGAAGGGACCTTGGAGGTCTCCTAGCCCAACTCCCTGGTCAAGCAGGAGACCATGGACCATTTCAGACAAATGGCTGTCCAATCTCTTCTTTAAAACCTCACTGATAGAACAGCCATCCATTCTGCAGAAAACCTGTTCCAGTAGTTAATTGTTCTTCCGATCGGGAAGTTTCTCCTTCGTTCTAGGTTGATCCTCTCCTTCATCACTTTTCACCTGTTACAGCCACTTCTCTGTGACAGCCCCTCCGATGTTGGAAGACTGCTATCATGTCACCCATAGTCTTTATCTTTCTTAGATATAGCCAGTTCCTGCAACCCTTCATCATATGTTTTAGTCTCCAGCCCCCTAATCATCTTGATTGTTCTTCTCTGCACCCTTTCTATAGACTCAGCATCTTTGTTGTATTGGGCTGGCCAAAACTGGAGATAATATTCCAAAATATGCTCTTATTAAAGCAATGTGGTATGTATCTTCTTCCATTTCCTGATCTCTACACCACCACCACCAAGGCATTAAAAAGTGGCTGTTTTCCCTCCCCTTGGGGCAGGATGTTTTTCAGTGGACGTAGTTTTTCATCTGAACGTGTAAGCTTCCTCTGGTGTGATGCGTTTTTTTGGTTGTTGATGATGCCGATAATATTGCTTACTACCCAAAGTCATATGTCACATGGGTGGCTAGATACATTGAAATAAATAAAATTGTCTTGATTATCTAGTGATAACTTCCAAGTTATTCGCATTTTTCAAGTTTCCCATATCTCAGTTGCCACTCAAGCACTCCTCTAGGCCATGGACCACAGTAACCGATCTACTCAAATATTCTATACGAAGGATGTGTTGTCCAAATGAAATAGAAGAATGCAAGAATGAATCCTCCTGGGAATGCATCAATACAGAAGAGATATTAGATTTTTAAGAGACACCAATTATTTTAATCAGTGCAATCTGCTGTTCCTATTGCCATATGATCAGAACAGCAAAAGCAAGAGTTCAATAGGTCTCTCACTAACCAATTATGGAAAATGTGCTCCTTGCCATTTCCACAATTCTTCTCAAAAAGTCCGTTCACTGGGTAAATCCACTGCATCTGACGACAGAGCTGCAACTGTTTTACCATAATGTCCTGCAAAACAGAGAAAGGCACAATAAAAAGGAAAGTCCAAGAGGTCCTTTAATATGATGAGATAATTAAATGAAGTGCTAATGTCTTTAGCTCTTTCCTGCCTTCATTAAGCTGTTGTTTTAGTAGAGTGTATTAAGAGGAAACTAAAAACCTAGCAAAATTATACTGTGTGTGTTATGTATATAACTTTGGCGGGAAATTTAAACAACAATAGGTCATTTGTGATTGGTCAGCTCCCGGCCCATCAAGGTATATAAAGGGAGCTGTTTGACTGTACCTCCAGCTGAAGTCTCACTCTAAATTCAAGAGCTGTTGTTACGCACTAGTTGCTCCTGCCTCTTCATTCCCACGACTCAACGTTGGCGACGAAGGTAGGATTGAGGCAATGAGAAGCAAGCCGGAAAAGAGCTAATAACAGCGGATTCAGCCAGGCTGACGAGCCCCGTACATGGCAGGACTACCACGATGTCTGCCTATGTACCACCAAAGCCTTTCGACCCAGCCAGAGAGAAGTGGGGGTCGTATATGACTCGGTTTGAGTGTTCCCTGGAAGTCAGCGACATGCAGGGCCTCCCCGACAACCGGAACAGAGCCCTATTCCTCAGCCACTGCGGACCGGAGGTCTTCGACATGGCTGAATCACTTTCGGAACCGACTCCGGTTCAGACTATATTGTGGGAAGCCTCGCTTAGGGCACATTACCAACAACTACCGGTAGATGGCGCTACCGTGGAGGCACAGACTGTAGTAACTCACAAAGGTGCCTTCAAATGTACCAGGCTGCATTTTGGAGTCAGCATAGCCCCCGGACTATTCCAAAGTACCATGGAGCGTCTGTTACAAGGACTGCCAGGGGTGGTGCCTTATTTTGATGATGTCCTCATCAAAGGAAGGAAGGGAAGAGAAATTAGAGTAGGAGTGAGGGTAAGAGAGGGAGGAAGAGAGGAGGAGGAGGAGAAAGGAAAGGAAGTAGGGAGGAGAAGAAGGGGGGGGAGAGAAAGTAAGAAGGAAAGAAAAAAGAGAAGAGGTAGGTTTGAGGAGAAAGATTGCTGTGCAATAAAAAAGATGAAAGGGAAGAAAGCCAACCCCAAACAAATATAAAAATATTAAGATAAAGAATGACTTGTTAAACTTTAAAGAATGAAAGAGAACAAATATGAATAAATAGCAATAATTAGAAACACACATAGAAACATACAATGTATTTTCTTTGAACAGGGTATTTGGCCGGTTCACAAATTTAAACAGTGTTTAGTCATTTCAATTAAATTTACAATTTCTCTATTTCCTTTTTGCCATACTTATTCCTCTCCTATTTTTTTAAAAAAACCAATATTACCCTTCATCCTCATCTCTAATCTTCATCAAATTCAATTTTCCCTTCTATTCTATATTATACCCCTTCCCATTGTCATCTATTTTTATATCCATCCTCACATTGGTTAATTATGTAATATTCCAGTTGTTGAATACAAATTCAACATTTTAATATAAATCAATTAGTTATATAATGATCTTTTTGGTATATTAATCAATATGAACATGAATATTCCAATTATTTCCATGCAATCCAAATTCTTACAAATCAATTCATTATATTTACCAATAATAACCAAATAATTTCCCCCATATATTCCTCCAAACCACAACCATTGCTGCTTTCAACGCAATATACAATTAATAGTATCTCAATTATTACAACTCCCTAGTTAAATAGAGCTTTTTTTCTTTTGTGTTTTAAAATCTTGAACTCTCCTCTTTTGTCCTAATTTTCCCATTGTTTGCAGTTTTGCACCTACCTCTTTTGGTGAGGAAAAAGAAAAAGAAATCACTCTCTGCCTCATTTTGTCACGTTGCAACAAAGACCCTGCTTTACTTTCAGTTTCGCTTTTTCAGCATAGCTAGGGGTAAAAAAATGCTCCAACACTGTTTGCACCTGGCAAAAGACCCCTGAGCAAAACAGGTGAGATCAAATCAGCTGAGAGATGGGAGACCAATCTAATCAATTTGTGGTAATTAACCTATGCTAAAGCTGACAGAGGCTGGTTTTTTTTATTTTTGCAGGCACCGGTCTACTCATTTCTTTTCTTTTAACACGCATCAGCTGTAGGGCGGCCCTTTGAAGCCCCGCGGCAAGAGTTTAAACCGTTTTTTCCCCTCTAGACATCAGCTGGGACTCAGGAGGCAGCAATAGATTGGCAGTGGGCAGGGTAAGAGACCGGCGACCTCCTGGGAACCGGTTTGGGGGCGTGGCCAGCCAATCTCATTACCGCTTCTTCGAACTATTAAATATTTTTATTACCAGTTCTTGCGATCTGCTGCGAACCGGGAGCAACCCACCACTGCCATGGATTGGGACCCCCTAACAGGTGAGCAAGAGATTCTAGGTTGTACTGGCCCAAAGGATCAAGGAAGGTCAAATCGCCCAAGAGGCCAGCAAAGAAGCAGGTTGGGTTCCAGGTCTCCATTAGGAGAAGAATGAGGAGAGACATAAGAGCAGTCTTCTACTACTTGCAGGAAAGCCTCAGGGAAGGAGGTGTTGATTCTTTGTAGTAGCTGAAGGAAGGACATGAAGCAGCAGGTGGAAGCTAATCAGAGAGAAATCCAACCCTGGAAATAAGGAGGAATTTTCTTCCGTGGAGTAAGATTCCCTTCCGCTGTAGAATTCTATGCTTTTCTCTGTGCTTTCTGCCACAATTATTGTGCTTCTCTGTTGTTCATGAACAGACAACTTCCCACATGAAGCAGAGGCCAAAGGCCACCAAGAAAGTCAGTGACCGGCCATTCCTAGTCCAAGATCAGCTGCCTTCCTTGAGTAGGTTTCTAATGTGGCCATTGTTTACTTGGTTGCTAATGAGGTTGTTAGTTTGCCCGAAAAACCACTAGCCTACAGCTGCCTAATTTTCTGTCATGCAGTAAATATTTAATTTGGCCATGGCTGTCAGAAGGCTTTTCAGAGTAAGTGTGGCTATCAGCAGCCAAGAAATTGGCGGTAAAGTCATGCTTCTGAACTCTTCTGAGTGGCTCACATCTATTTTTCTTCTCTTCACAGAACATCTGGAAAAGATGCTCAGTGGTTTCCTGTTGCATTAAGGGAGACGTTGAGGACTTTCCTGTGCCTCCTGACAGGTACCACAGCCTTCTCCTTAAATCCTGGGCATGTTGAAGCACCATTGATGGACTGTAAGAGAATCTGTAAGAGCCTCTCCCCAAGATGGCTTCCTGTCCCAAAGGGCTTGTGTGGGCAAAAGATGAGCAGGCTGACTGGCCGGTCTTAGAAAGCTAAATGTTCTTTGACATGTCACCTTCTTTTTTTGCTCAGGTCTGACCAGGCACAGGAACATGGTGAGCAGCACGGCTGCTCCTCTCATGGAGACACATTTTCATCTAGAGGGGCAAGGACAATTTTGGAACATGGCCAGTGGGGATCCATGCCTCAAAACTGGATGAGGGAGCCTAACAAATTCAAGAAGAGCCCGTTGGATTCATGGGGATATGTTGCAGAGAACTTTGATTTATACATTCAAATGAACCATTATTACTTTCAGGTTTTGATAGGTGTTTGTGTCACCATCAGGAGCCCCAGGAAGGAAGATGTGATGCCTGTTCACAATTAATGGAGGTATCTGGTCTCTCATACCTCCACGGAGGGCGCGCTTCTGCACAATTATGGAGAACTCCACTGAATCGGTAAGGCCTGAACATCTCCTCACCATGCTAATGGCCCTGTCTCTGTGGATTTGTTAATATCCCTATAAAAAGAATATTTGCACTGCTATTTTAGGATCCATTGGAGGAATCCCTTCCAGCAGAAAGCCTGGACAGCCTCCCAGGAGAGAGAGAGAGGTGGAGATTCCCTATCTATGCAGGTAGGTAACACGTTGAAGGGAGAAGGTCCCGCTGCTTCACAAGGGGCTTTGGTGGAAAAGATGGACAGGGTGAGTGACTCATCTTGGAAAGGGGAAGCTGAGCAGGCTTGATTCCTTAAACTTCTCACCTTCTACCTCTGGACAAGACTCTAACGGGAGAAGACCAGGACGCAGAAGAAGAGCTCTCTCCCAATGGGGAGAAAACACCTTCCTCAGAGATAAGATTTTGGCAATGGGGCCGAAGGAGGCTATGCCATAAATCCTGATGGTGGAGGGAAGAAATTGTGTAATATTTCACCTTAACCTTAAGGCTTCCAAAGGTCCTCTTGCTGTCGGCACATAGGGGGGTTGTATGCACCCTATGCTTTAGCCATCTTATTGAGGTGCAGAGACCTTTGGATTTAGCCTCCATACTGTCATTTTCAGGACTCCATGACAGTCCTGGTGGGCTCCAGAATCAGCAGCCTGGAGGATGTGGACTTCCTATCTGACCTTCCGGTTGAGGAGTCTGAGGGAAGCTGGGAGGATGCTGCAGCAGTTTCTGATGCTAGCGATTCCTCCAGTCCATGGGTAAGAAAGACAAAGTGTTTTCTGATGGGGAGGGATGGAGGTCCTCTATTCACTTCTCCTAAACTGAGTGAACTGTGCTGGAGCACTCTGGGAAGTGGAGCTAGGTGACACCTGGCCCTTGGGACAACATACGTAGGCTAACTATATGCACCCACGTGCATATAGATTGGTGCCATTGTTTCCTTTGCCAAAAATCAACAGGGAGGGTACATGGCAGTGTACCAAATGAATGTGACCCACCCTGATTAGGCCTTTCCTTTTTGTGTGTCATCCTTTCCAGCACTTCATGCAGGGCTTTAACAGGCAAAGAGTAGAGAGCCTGCTTTTCTGCAGTCGAGCTGGGCTGGAAGTGAAGATTGCTTTTTAAATCCAGAGATTATGCAGCAGGAGAAGCATTGTTTTGATCAGGGATCCCTGTTAGGATATGGTGGCAATATATGTGTTCTGTGACTTTAACATGAATATGTATAATATGACTTTAAATTTTACTGCTGTATCATTGTAATGCTGAGTCATGCTGTAATTAGATAATCACAACTTGTAAACATATTTAAGAAGGGAACTCTAATGTAGTCAGTTGATGACATGCTACCATTGTGGGTAGATTTGCTACCATTGTGCTATCATCGTTGATGGATCTGCTACCATCGTGGTTTGTTACCAGAGTGGACTTGTTATTCTAACCAACTACTGTTTGTATTGTAAGAAGATTTTTGTAAAACTTGACTGATTTAACTGGCAAAGTCTTGGATCGTTGAAAAACTATGAGATTGTTTTTTCACTATAAGGTAAACTTTTGATAAATCAGTTTGCACGTATCTTATTCATTGCTCTCAGAAACGTTTTCTCTGTGTTCTATACTCTGCTGGTTGGTAACACGACAATATCCTTAACAATCCCCATTCAATAGGCCCTCTTTTAGGAATGCTGAGTTTCTTTCGCCCCGATGCCTAAAGAGGAACCATTGTCATTCACGGGATTCTCCCAAAGAAGCGCAAGTCACCCTAGAAGGTCTCAGCAGCCTGGAAGAGGACTCCCTGGACTCCACTCTCTAATTCAAAGAGGTATCTGTTTCAGATTCTTCATGGATCACCGCATTGTCATGTCGAAAAGTCTTGTGCAGTTCAATGACGCAGTGAGCCATGCTCTGCAGGGTTACTCAAGGCAGACAGTTCATAGTGGAGGGTCCTAACACAAGGTGACCCAGTGGAGAAGCAAGTGGCAACCCTCTCCAGTATCCTTACTAAGAAAACCCAATGAAAGGTAACAAAAGGATACAAGCCATGATGCCAGAAAACGACGGTCTCAGATTGGAAGGTGCCTAATCCGCTAACTGGGAAGACCAGAGGGGAATTATAAGAAACTCCAGAAAGAGCCGAATTCTGCAATTATCTGAGCACAGGTAGGGCAGGGAGAAGGCGGGAGCAGTGAAGTTCAGTCCGATTACTTGTGAGACGTAAATCTCGCCCTTCTTGATGGGCTGCACCAGAAGTTGGCTACTTAGCACAACAGACAGACGGGGCAGATGCTGTGAACCTGCTCCTGAGCAGGGGGTGGACTAGAAGACCTCCACGGTCCCCTCCAACTCTGTTATTCTGTCTGCCTATAGGACGGCTTCAGCAAGGGAGGTATGGAGATGGAGGGCAGAATCACCCCCACCTACAAAGCCCTGCACGGAGCTTCTTTTCCCTGGATGGGGATGGATGGATGTCTTTTTGTTGTTTTTCTTCTTGTTATTGTTGCTGCTGATCTTGTTCTTGTTCTGAGATTTTTTCAATTTGTTATCATTTGATCTATATTGTTAATGCTAAAAGATAAAAGCAACACTTAAATAAAGTTGTTCATTGGCCACAATTATTTTCCTTTAGCTATCAATGTAGCATTCAGTGGGTGGAATGATAAATAATTGTATAACATCGTATACAGTAAAACTACCAAAACACTTTATATACACTAATTTATATTTAGGCCTATTGTCATTTCACTTTTCTTAGGGACAGGTTGAACTTTAGAACCTATAACTCTCAATGACGGAGAGCAGCTACTATATTAGATAATTAGATAAATGGCAAAAACTTTGGGATAGGAATTGTCAACTGACAATGGCTACTGCATATAAGGAAAACCTTTATAAAATGTTTTATAGGTGGCAATTGCCACCGGCAAGGCTAGCAAAAATGTTCAACACCATGTCCGCCAAATGTTGGAAATGCAATCAGACTCTAGGTACTTATTATCATATGTGGTGGACAGGTAGGAAAGGAAGAAAATATTGGATGAAAATACATATATGGTTGGAAAAGATGACTAAGCAGCATATTGATTTAAAACCAGAAATATTTTTGTTAGATATAATACCCAAAAGCTATGACATATTGGAAAAATGAGAACATCCCATCTGATGAAAATATAATTTAGAAAATACTGGATTGTGCAGAGATGGATAGATTGACATTGAAAATAAAAGATAAAGGAGATTCAGAGTATTATTTCATGTGAAATAGGTTTTTCTCAATGGTTAGAGATGAGAGGTAGACATTAGATGAAGAAAGAACATTACTATATTCAAGTAATATATGAATGTGGTTTATAGCTATAAGTATGCTAATATCAATAGATAACTTGGCATGAAGAATTTCCATGCATGGCGATTTCAATTAAACTGTAAACAAAATTTCTACTGCAAATGAATGGCAATGTAGGATATTTTGCTTCAATCTTGTCCTCTCAGGAACCTTATTAATTGGTAGTACATTTTCAATTGAAAATGGTTGCTTCAAGTTTACTAAGAATTGAGAACATAAGAGGACCACAAAAGTTCACTCTTTTGCATTACTCACAATTGTTTCCCAGAAACTCAGGAATATAATTTGTTTTTCTTTGGGTGTAGGCTATGCACCGAGCTGAAATTCTTTTTTCCTTAGGCTCTCCGGCACTTGAGAAATCATTAAATAATGATCCGAAGATGTGAAAAACTGAACTCAGTACCCTCTGAATGAAAATATGCTCTGCCACTTCTTTTCTTAAATGGAGCTGCAGAACTTCTGAAGGCAAATCATTCCACTGGTAAATAGTCCTAGCTGTTAGGAAGTTTCTCCTTAGTTCTAGGTTCCCCTCCTCCTTGATTAGTTTCCATCCATTGTTCCTTGTCTTGAAGGGCTGCCACAGAGAAGAGGGTGTTGATCCTCCAAAGCAGCTGAGGGAAGGACACGGAGCAGCGGATGGAAGCTCATCAGAGAGAGATCCAACCCTGGAAATAAGGAGGAATTTCCTCACACTGACAACCGTTAAGCAGTGGAACAGTTTGTTTCCAAGACTTCTTTGTGCTCCATTGTTGAGATTTTCAAGAAAAAATTGGGCAATCGTTTATCTGAGATGGCAGGAGGAGCCCTTCCTTGGGCAGGGACTTAGACTAAAAGTCGCTTCCTCCCTAGGGTGCCATGATTCCCTCTGTGCTTTGTGCCACAATGATGGTGCTTCTACGTTGTTCGTGAACAGACCACTTCCCACATGAAACCCAGAGGCCAAAGGCTCCCGAGGGAGTCAGCCATCAGCCACTCCTAGACCCAGCTGAGCTGCCATTCTGATGTAGGTATAAAAAATGGCTATTGTTTAACTGTTGCCGAGGGAACTAATTGCCCTGAAAAACCACCAGCCACTGCACAGCTGCTCATTCTCCCTTCGTGCAGTGATCGTACAAGCACTTCGTTGGTCATGGCTGTGAGAAGGTTTTTGAGGGTAAGTGTGGCCATCTCAGCTGCCAGGAAACTGGTAGCGGGGGAGAAAGTCAACTCAGTTCTGACTGACAGCTGTCTATTTCTCTTCTCTTTACAGAACATCTGGAAAAGGTGCAAACACCTTTTCTGTTGCCGGAAGAGCAACACGGAAGACCTTCCTGTGCCTCCTGACAGGTACCACCCTCTTCTCCTTAAACCCTGGGTATGGTGGGGCAACACGGATGGGCTGCAGAGTCTGTAAGAGGCTCTTCCAGTCCAGAAGGGGTTTCAGGGGCAAAAAGATGGGCAGGCTTACTGGCTAGGTTGAGAAAGGAGAGGGTCAGCTAGATGTATCTTCTTTGACATGTCACCTTCTTCTTCTTTTGGTCAGGACCGAAGAGGCACAGGAAGCGGATGACCAGCAGGGAGAATGGGAGACACATTTTCATGTGTCTGATGGAGACGTCTCTTCCTTGCCTGGGGTAAGGATGCTTCAGCAACATGGGCAGTGGGGGTTCATTCTTCAAAACCGGGCAGGTTAAGGGAAGAATTCCCCCTTGGTGGGAACCTGGCCAGCCGAGAAAACTGAAGAAGATCGCCTTGTTTCATACCTTCAATGAATGAATGGTTAATTGCAGGTTGTGATGGGTGGTCCTGTCACCGCCCGGAGTCCCAGGAAGGAAGATATCCGGCCCGTTCTCATTTCAAGGAGGTTAGTGTTCTCAGCTGAGGGATTCTGAGGAGAAGGGCTAGAAGAAAGGTTTGGAGAGGGGAAGCATCACTCCCCTCTGCCCGTACTTTTACTAAAAGAAGACTGACTCAAGCCCTTCGTTCTCTCCCCAGAAATGAGAGGACACCGAAGTGGACACCGCGGCTGACTACAATTTGGGAGACCTGCACTGAGTCGGTAAGGCCAGAGCAGCTCCTCCCTCTGGTAATGGCAGATGCCCTGTCTCTGTGCACTTGTTATCATGCCAATAGACCGAATACTTGCATTCTTATTTCAGGATCCATCGGGCGTGGAGGAGGGAGGTGCAGGAGGAGACAGTGCCTGTCTTTCAGGGTAGGTAACACTTTCGAGGGTGAAACTTTAGCAGAAGGGAGGCATCTTTGCCTCTGCCTCTGCTAAAGGAAGAAGGACTCGGCAATTTCACCGCCAGGCCAAGCCCCTTAGCAGGCCAGCTGGAAGGGTTCTTAGAGCCTCCACATGACCCCTCTTTCAAAAGGGCCATGGCTACTTTTGATCTTTGGCCTCTTCGTTTTCTCCCCCCAGAGAGGAAAGGCAAGAGCACTGGAGGTCGCGGCTGTCCACCAGTTTGGAGGCCTGCACTGAGTTGGTAAGTCCTGGACAGATCTTCCCCATCTGAAAAGAAGTCCTGTCTCTGTGGATTTCTTGGTATGCCAAGAGACAGCATCTTTGGCTTTTGATTTCAGGAACCACAAGACCAACTGGTGCAGGCGGAGATCTCTCCTGAGCTTTTTGAGACGTCTTCAGAGGTAAGAAAGTTTTGGCTATGGGAAGTGGGAGAAATTGGGCTATAGAGCCTTCTAAGCTTAAGGCTTGGAAAGGCTCTCTTGCTGTTGGCCCATAGAGCCATAGGAATCTTATTGGGACACAGAAAGTTTAGCAACCCTCCTGTCATTTGCAGGATTCGCTGACAGTCCTGGCGGGCTCCAGGACCAGCAGCCTCTGGGACGTGGACTCCCTCGCTGACCTTCTGGAGGAGGAATCTGAGGACAGCTGGGACCAGGATGCGGAGGCTTCTTCCAGTCCATGGGTAAGAAAGATAAAGGGTTTTCGATTGGGAGGTCTGGTGGGATGGCTTCCTTTGCTACAAAGTAGCAGAGACTGCTGTCCTAAATGGGAAATGGGATCCCCATTCAATAGGCCCTCTTTTAGGAATTCTGTTTTTTTTTCCTCTGATGGCTAAAGAGGAATGACTGTCATTCACAGGATTCTCCAGAGGAAGGGGAAGACACCCTGGAGGATCTCAGTAGCCTGGAAGAGGACATCCTGGACACCCTGGAACGTCTTCTTCAATGAGAAGAGGTATCTATTTTACCTTCTACAGGGGTCAATGCCTTGCCTTGCGAAGCTCAAAGAAGCAATGAGCTATGCTGTGCAAGGCCAGTTAGGTCAGATAGGTCATAGTCGAGGGTGCTTACACAACATGGCCAGCACCCTCGAAGGAAATGGCAACCCTCTCCGGTATCCTTAGTAAGAAAACCCCAGGAAAAATATCTTTTAAGGGCTACGATGCCAGAAGATGAGCCCCTCAGATTGGAAGAGTGGAGGGCAATTACAAGTAGCTCCAGAAAGAGCAAAGTGGACCTAACGATAGCCTTTGATTCCTCACTCAGATGCTTCCTCAGATTCGTCTCCAGAGGTCAGCTTGAAGGTGGAGGAGGAACCAGCACCAGCCACCTCAGGAGGTGAGTTGGTCAATAGCTCTGAGTAGCCTGCTGAGAGTGATTTGGCTGAAATAAAAGCTGGAAGGTGATGCTGGGAACGTGTTCATGGGAAGGGGGTTGGACTAGAAGACCTCCAAGGTCCCTTCAAACTCTATTATTCTGTCTGCCTATAGGATGGCTTCAGCAACGTAGGGTATTGGTGTCGTCCGCCACCAACCTGCGGAGCTGGCAGCGGAGTCCGACAGTGAGGAGGCTGAGGAAGAACACGGGCCAGTCCAGGAGGCTGGGGAAAGCCCGGATCTTTACAACTGCTTCGCAACGGGATCGCCAAGAAGTGACGAGGACAATCGGTGCCGGGGCCTGCCCCAAGACTACACAAAACGTGGTCGGGAAACGCCCTGAGCCCTATCTAGGGGAGACCCTGAGTCAGGTGCGCAACAACACAAGGGGACGTGGAGCCCCAACCCTCCTGCCACTTAACCTTGGCGGCAAAAGTATTCTTGTCAATAGTCTGCAGGGGACTCCGGCTTACACATTGGTTGACTCTGGAGCTACAACTAACTTTATGGACATGGGGTTTGCAGTCACTCAGTGTCCAGTGCATCCTACCGTGTTTGTGGAGACCATTGATGGCCTGGTGCTTCTGTCTGGGCCTATTAACGGCCACACTCACCCTTGTACCTGACCATCGGGTCTCATGAGGACGCTATTCAGTTTTATTTTACCTCCGGCCTACATTTTCTCGTGGTTTTGGGCTTGGCTTGGCTCAGGAAATACGACTCACAGATCTATTGGTCCCAGAACTTCATCTCTTTTCTGAGCTGGCAATGGGTGGACCTCATCTGCCAAGTCTGCGCAGGCCAGGTGCTGGGTCCAACTGGGGTGTCCTTGCCTTCCGACCTCAAGGACTTTGAGGATGTTTTCAGCGAGCAGGACCAATTGCCCCCGCACCAACCATAAGATTACCCCATTGTTTTGATTCTGAATGCTCCATTCCCAGTGTGGCGTTTGTATTCAATGTTGGAACCTGAATTGGCTGCATCATGGGACTTTATGGACAAAAACCTTTTATCTGGCCCTCATCGTTGCCACTGTCCGCCCCAGTCCTGTTCGTGAAAAAGAAGACTGGAGACTTGTGGCTTTGTTGCAACTACCGCAAGTTAAATGCCATCACAATGTGCACCCAGTATCCTCTGCTCCTTATTCCTGAACTCTTGGAACGGCTTTTAGAGGCTGCTGTGTTCACTAAATTGGACTTGCGAGGAGTTTATAATCTTGTTTGGATCGTCCCAGGGATGAATGGAAGACGGCGTTTGGCACTCATTCTTGACATTTTGAGCATACGGTCATGCCGTTTGGGCTGACCAATGCTCCTGCCACCTTCCAACATTTCATGAATGACATTTTTAGGGACCTCTTGGACAAGTTTGTTGTAATTTATTTAGATCATCTACTCTCCTTCCCGGGAGAACCACCAACAGCATCTCCCCCTGCTCCTGCAACATCTTCGGGAGTATCATCTGTATGCTAAACTAGAGAAATGCCAGTTTTTCCAGTCCACTGTTGAGTTCCTGGGCATTGAATCCCTCCCGAGGGCATTGCCATGGAGTCGAGCAAGCTGGAGTCTTTGCGTAGTTGGCAAGCGCCTTGGTGAGTGAAGGATATCCAGTGGCTCCTCGGGTTCGCCAACTACTATTGGACCTTTATCCCCGGCTTTGCTGCCTGGACCACGCCCATCACTCGGCTTCTGCAGAAAAAGGCCCCGTTCCGGGAGGTTACCCCCGAGCAGCAGGCATTCCAGGCCTTGAAACAGGCCTTCATGAAGGAGCCTATCTTGAAGCATCCTGACCACCACTGTCTATTTGGGGTAGAAGCAGATGCATCGGGTGTTGCTATTGCTGCGGTGTTGCTACAGGCTCGCACAGCAGGCGGTACCCTCTTCCCTTGCGCATATTTTTCACGGAAGCTCAACCCTTCCAAGTACAATTACACCATCTGGGAGAAGGTGGTACTGGCCATTAAGATGACGTTTGAGGTCTGGAGACATCTTCTGGAGAGGGCCTGGCATCAAATGGAAGTCCGGATAGACCATAAAAACTTGTACTTACTACAGACCGCCCGGAAACTGAACCAACAGTAGATTCGGTGGTCCCTCTTCCTTGCCAGGTTCAATTTCTGCATTGCCTACATCCTTAGTGGTCGCAACCAAAGGGTGGATGCGCTCTAGTGGAAAACCAGAGTAGTCCCACATCAAAAACCTGCTTCTGCTCCTGACAGTGTTGCCTGTAGAGTCTTTCTCTGTGGTTTAGGAACCAGTGGATTTATGGGGTCAGATACGGGAAGCGCAGCGTCATGATGCCCAGGTGAAGAATGGAAGGAAGGGGTAGGGCCCGCCTCTCCAAGGGCGTTTTATGAGGAACGCTTGCGGTACCGAGACAGGCTCTACGTGCTGGTGGGGCCGCTCTGGGGACTTATCTTGCCGCAGTGCCATGTTAATCCTGTGACGGGGCACTTTGGCCTCTTTAAGACACTGAATCTAGTTTCTGGCACTTTTGGTAGCCCCGATTGAGACACGATGTCCAGGCTTATGTCACATCTTGTGTTCACTGCTGACAGGCCAGGTCGGCAACCAGAGCCCCTTCAGGGCTGTTCCAGCCATTGCCAACACCAGAGAGAACCTAGGGTGCCATTTGCATGGACTTCTTGACAGAATTACCTCCGTCTTCCGGATTCATGACCGTGTTCGTGGTGGGCGACGTGCTGACGAAGATGGCACATTTCAATCCATGTTGGGGTTTACCAACGGCTCACGTCACCGCCCACATGTTTATCCAACATGCCTTCCGGCTGCACGGCCTACCTGATATGGTCGTTTGGGATAGAGATGCTCAATTTACTGCCCAGTTCTGGAAAGGGCTGATGACAGCCTTTGACGTGAAAATGTGCCTGTCATCGGCACATCATCCGGATACCGACGTTGGGTCTGAGAAAGTTATTGACATTCTGGAACAATACCTGCGCTGCTTCGTGAAAAAGCAACAAGATAATTGAGAGAGCAGAGTTCACGTTTAACAATTCGCAGCACACGCGCGACCCCTCCACACTCCCCCCAGTTTTGGCACGTGATGGCAAAAACGTTCCTCATCACTGCTGTAGGATATCTTGCTTGAGTCGGGGGCTGGACTAGAAGACCTCCAAGCTCCAAGTTGTTTTGAGAACCTGGCTTCTCCATTAATTTTGCTTGCCAGAAGGACGCAAAAGCTCATCACATGACCCTGGGAGACTGCAACCGTCATAAAGATGAGTAAGTTGCCAAGTGTCTGAATATAGATCACGTGACCGTGGGGATGATGCGATGGTCATTAAATATGAAAAACGGTCATAAGTCCATTTTTTCAATGGTGTTCTAACTTTGAACTGTTGTAACTCGAGAATCACCTGTACTTTCTGCAGCATCAAGCGGTGTATTGTCAATAAGAGGTGGAATTTTGTTCAGCGACTTCAGGCAGATCTGTCCTTGGAACATGGTGATGGTAGGCACAGAAAGCAAGTAGAACTGCTAGGCTGGCATAAACTTTGTATTCTACCGGAAAGGAGTTTTACACACCAGTACTCAGGTTACAGTATCTAACAGGCTATAATTTCATGCACGTGATGCTAAGTTTTTGCTACAATACATACGCCAGCATAATACTGTATAGAATAAGATACACAAATGAGACAACTAAAATGGCAGGGAAAGTGCATGTCTTAACCTGGCACGAAGAATTTCCATGCATGGCCATTTCAATTGAACTGTAAACAAAAAATTTACCACAAGTGAATGGCAATGTAGCATACCTTGCTTCGATACGTCACGAGTAAATGCCCTTCCTGGGCAGACCCTAACTTCCAAACTGGTAACTCAGGGGTTAACTACCCTAGGCAAGCCCACCTCCCCTTCTTTTGTTCTCCCCTTACCTGTAGTTCCACCTCCAGGGTACTTAAGGCCTCCTCACGTAGACACCGGCCTTGTTCCTGAAGATACCTGTAAGAAAGCAGACAAGCATTAATAAAGATATCCTTGATGAACCAATCCATGTGTCTTCATAAATTATTGGGCCCAAACGCGATCCAAGGTAACAAAATGGTAGCAGTCGATGGTTGGGCAACCCAATAACCAGAAGATATGCCAGAAAAGAATCGCAAGACAGAGGAGAGAAAAAAGCCACAAACAAGATCAGAAACAAAGAGGCTGGAAAAACAACAGCCCGCACTCGAAGACATGGCAGCAAAAACGACGTCGGAAGACGAAAGAGAAAATAGCCCCGAAATCTACTCATCAGACAATGAGCAGGGGCCAGATGACCTGAGCGGGGAAGAGCCCGAATGAGCAGACATCAGCAGGCTCAGACGCGAAATGCTGAGCCTACTGGAAACCTCCGCCACAGATGAAGACCTCGTGGCCGGCATCAGCAACCTCATCCGAAGCCGGGACGAGGCCAGAAGGAGCCAGGGACACAAAGCGGGACAGCCGGACACAACCCCGGTAAACCCTCCCCCTGAACAATTGCTACCTGAAAAGCCAGGGAGGCGCTGCCGCACCAATCCTGGAGTGGTGGCCATCTTTAAACACGTGGCCAAAAAAGATGGCGACCTCCAAAACATTAAATTTGAATATGCAAAATGGCTGGCCAATGAGATGCTGGAACCCCAAAAACTACAATATGGGGGCGATTCCACGGACGAAAGTGGGGAATCACCCCCCGAAGACACCTGTACCGAGCGGCAGGTCGAAAAAGCGATAAAAACGCTCACCGCCGCCTTTGGGCCTAAAATGAGAATTCTAAAGGGGCCCCCCAAGACGCCCAAAAAACCCAAGGGGGAAGGGAGAAGACCCCCCAACTTCCTACCGAGGGACGCGGATGCCGCTGGGGACCCACCGACTCCGCAGCGCCACCCGGCCGCGGTACGACACCCCACTCCCAAGCCACGCCTGCCCAAAAGGGCCGAATGGAGAGGATACTCACCGCCACCGTCAGGACCGCCGCAGACGGGAACCAGGGGTCAGCCGGCAGAGAGAGCAGCCCTCCCGGACACTGCTGGACATCTGGAGCCAGAGCAGAGGCCTACCCATCCTGGAGAAGTGGCCTCACCGGAACAGTGACGAGAGGATCCTTCCCCGACGAAGCCACGACAGGAATGGACTCCGCGCATGCGCAGAAGATCCTGTGGACCAAGAAAGAAAAAAAAATGCAAGGAGGGATTTTTAAATTACCTACCAGCGTTCCTGAGCCATTCTGCTGCTATCAGCACGTCAAACACCATGGACAGCAACAGCCAGCTGTGAGTAACACACAAAATAACACAGGGAACTTACCAAATGGGTTCCCTACACTAAAAATGGAGGGATCAAACCTAATGGAGTGGTATCAACAATTCCAAATCATCCTCTTAAAGGAAAATATGATGTTTTTCATCACTGATCCACCAGATAGACCTTGGACTTTTGAAATGGACTGCATGCACCACAAAGCGTTTTATCTGCTGATTTCCAGCATATCACCCACCATCTATTATAGTATTGAAAATGACTTAACTGTATTTGATATTGTTCAAAAAATGTTTGGTTACTTTTATAGTGACAGTGTAGCCACCACCACAAAAATCTCCAAAGACTTCTACTCAGCCAGAATCAAACCTGGGGTGTCAATGGGGGAACATTTGATGGAATTAAATGCAGCTAGGGCAGAACTACAACTGAGGGGGGAAATTGTCTCCGAACAAACAATAAAAAGCATTATACTTAACTCACTAGACCCTTCCTGGCAAACATTCCTCACACATCTAAACATCCTCAGCCTAGGGCACATGACAGTAGATAGCCTCTCCAACCTCCTGATTGCAGAAGACAATCACAGAAAAGGCCAACAAATAACTCACAGAGAACACAGACAGACACGGAGGATAGCCTTTACAGACAACTCTTGAGATTCCACAGAATGTTACAACTGTGGATTAAGGAGACACTACAGACGAGACTGCACCAAGGGCAACAGAGATCGAAGTAAACACGAACAATGCAGTAGACACCCAGAAAGGCGCCATCACGACAACAGAATAAAGCGCAGAGACTCACCTAGGCCCTGGGAGAGAAAGGGGAACAGGGACAGTTCAAGGGATAGCCGGGACGGGTCGTTGTGCAGGGTAGGGGGGCCCACACACGAAACCCCACAAGACAGCAAACCAGGCGGAGAGGGATCCTGGTGGCTCATCGACTCTGGAGCCACTAACCACACCACATGCGACAGGGAGCTCCTCTCTTCCTTCACAAAGGAAGACTACCTAATTAAAGTAGCAAACCAAAGTGATGTAAGGGTAACAGGGAAAGGCAACGTAGTACTCCCCAACATGGGCAGAATAGAGGGGGTATTACTAGTACCTGAGATACCCCACAACATACTTGCCTCCCTGAAACTCAGCAAGGAAGCAGGGATAGAGATCAGCATCAAGGAGGGAGGAATCACCATGGCCAGGGATAATAAAACCATTGGGAAAATCACAGTCAGAGGGAGGCTGCCTTATTTTCACGCAACCAAAGCTGACTCACATAACGAAGATACCGACACGGGAGGTGAAACAAAAGGGGGCAAACCCAAGGGCAATGAGAAACAAGAAAGAGAGGATGCACACCCTCACAAGGGAGGCACACAAGGCACAGGGAAGATCAATTTAGGGAAGCCCCTCCACGATGAGTTCGCACATCTGCTCCACCGCAGACTAGGGCACGCCAGCTTCCCAGTTATCCAAAAGGTTGCCAGTTGTACTGAGGAATCCAAAATAAAGAACTGTGAAACTTACTTGGACTGCTCTGTATGTAAATGTTCTAAGCTCAAGGTGGCCCCCAGGTCCAAAAAGGCCACACGCTCTACACATTTGAAATGGTACACATGGACCTCGTAGGCCCCCTGAAGCCGTCCATAAAGTATGGCAAGAGGTTCTTCCTAACCATAGTGGACGATTACAGTCGTTACGGCTTCGTATATACACTAAGACACAAAAACGAGACTTACCAGAAATTCAAAGAATTCTATAAACGGGTAGAAATACAACACGACACAAAAATAAAGAAAATAATGACAGATAGAGGATCAGAATTCCTATCTGGAGACTTCTCGCATTGGTTGAAGTCAAAGGGTGTTCTGCATTTTACATCTTCGCCTTTCTCAGCTTTTCAGAATCGGGGGGCAGAACGAAAAAATTCCACCCTGCAGACAATGATGAGATGCGTCCTCGAGAACGCTGGACTAGGCCAACACTACTGGACCGAAGCCCTAGTCTACTCTAACTACACCATCAACAGGTTCTGGTCCAGTGTACTAGACAAGACACCTTATGAAGTCACGTACAACAAAAAACCACAGATATCTCACCTGCACATTTTTGGGGTCACTGCAGACGTACACATACCAAAATAACTACGCAGAAAGGGAGACAAGGTATCTAAACGACTCAGATTCATGGGCTATGAGCCAAGCACAAAGGGATTCAGGTTCATAGATAGTAATAATAGATTCATCATCTCCAGAACTGCCACATTCCACGAACAGGCAAACTGGTCAAGAATATACCTGAATGAACTACAACACCAGATAGAAGCCAATCACAACAAGCAAGGCAAAAGTGATCACCCCGACACAGACTACACACACACAAGGGAAGAGAAATCAGAACAACAGGGAGGCAAAAACACAACACAGAAGTCAAGCCAAAATAAACAGAAGGTAGACTCACTCACCAACAGAGAAGCGAGGTACATGCACGACATGGAGACCCTACCAGGTAGGCCAGTCAGGGCCAATAGAAACCAAATGCCCAAGAGACTCAATGACTACGTCATGCACCTACAATCCAGCCCCATCACCCCCGAAACATACGATGACGCCGACTGGGCCGGTGACACAAAGAGCAGGAAAAGTACCTCAGGGTACATCTTCTTCCTGAATGACTGTCCCGTATACTGGTACACCGGTAAGCAGAATCTCGTGGCCACATCCACCACTGAGGCTGAATACATATGCTTATCCAAGGCCATAACCAGCCTCATATGGTTCGACGAGCTACTCACCAATATCTGGGCAGAACCCACACACCCCATTCACATATTTGAGGATAACAAGGCAGCCATAGAAATATCCACCACAGATGCTATCGGTCATAGGTCTAGGCATATAGACATCAAACATAAACACGTGAGACAATTCCATAAGTCAGGATTCATCACCATCATACACTGTGACACAGAACACCAGACAGCAGACATACTCACAAAGCCTCTACAACACAAGCAACATTCATACCTTACATCTAGGCTTTGTGTCACACCCGTAAACCCACATCAATCAGGGCCAATCAACCTCAGGGGTGGGCATTTAGAGGGGGATTTGTCACGAGTAAATGCCCTCCCTTGGCAGACCCTAACTTCCAAACTGGTAACTCAGGGGTTAACTACCCTAGGCAAGCCCACCTCCCCTTCTTTTGTTCTCCCCTTACCTGTAGCTCCACCTCCAGGGTACTTAAGGCCTCCTCACGTAGACACCGGCCTTGTTCCTGAAGATACCTGTAAGAAAGCAGACAAGCATTAATAAAGATATCCTTGATGAACCAATCCATGTGTCTTCATAAGTTATTGGGCCCAAACTCGATCCAAGGTAACAGGATATTGTGCTCTCAGGAATCTTGTTAATTGGTACATTTTCAATTGAAAAGGAAAAGTTGATTTACGTTTACTAAGAATTGAGAATATAAGAGGACCATGAAAGTTCATTCTTCTGCTTTACTCACAATAGTTTCTCAGAAACTCAAAATTGTCTCCACTCTTCTTTGTTCCTCAGGATCACCATCTAAATGGGAAAGAAATTCCTATTTAATTCCTCCGTCTGATGGTCAACCAGACTGACCTTCTCTATTAGGAATCATAAACCCATCTTTTGAAATAGTGCCCCCCAAAATGTTATTGGCACATGCTCACTATAAATCGCTTCTATCTAGCTAGGGCAATTCTGAGGCCAATTTATACCTTTTTTTCTTCCCCACTTCCTAATTAAAAGCAATTTGGGGGATTATTTATTATATATTCAAGGAGCACTGATGATGTTTTTCGATAAATGTCTTAAACAAAATAACTAACCTGGATCCTTTCTTGGAATATGCTGTCAGAGTAAATACCTAACTGTGCCTATACCTTCAAACCCAGCCCCTTATGGGTTAATACAGTATGTACACCCCCACCTGACCCCTGGCCATTCCTTACCTCCTGGCCACTCCTCCCTTGTATATAAACACTCTCCACGTTCTTGTCCAGCAGTTCCAGATATTCACCTAGAAGAGAGGAGATCAGAGGTCAGTGACCTATGATGCCTAGGGCCTAGGAAGCTTCCAGGCCTGCAATAAACACTGATTAAAGAAACAGCTTGTCTCGTGAGTAATTGGGCTAAATCCATCGCATAACAAATGGTAGCCGAGGATGGTTTGCCATAACTCACTGGTGATTCCCCAACCAAGCAACCTACCCAAGGAAACAGATAGAGTACAAACAAGGGCACTCACCAAGAAGATGGCTGAGCTTCAAGCATCCAAGGATCCTACAGCAGAGGAGAATCCAGCAGACATCGAGCTGTACTCCAGCGAAGGCTCCTACTCTGATGAGGAAAGGTCACCAGAGAAAGGTACCAACCTAGGAAGAAAAACAGCACAAAGAGTAAATAAATTCAAGCTATCCATCCTGAAGCTGATGGAAACAAATGACAACGAGAGAAGCCTCATCGCGAACCTGCAAAGCCTCTTCGAGCAGCAAGGCGCAGCAATCGAGGCCCCAGAGACAACAAACAAGGAGGTGGCACGAGGAAGAGGTAGGCCAGCCCAGCCAGATGACCACGAGGTGGCCGAATCCTCTTTCGCGCACTTTCACCGGCGGCCATCTTGGAATGACCACCAGCCAATGGGGAGCCAGGATTCAAACTCTCTGGCGCGAAAAGGCCCCGATCCAGAAAAAGGCCGGGAACAACCAGAGAGCAACCCAAAAAGAAAAACAAACGCAGAAGAGAGATCGCCTACCGATCTCGAGATCCAAAACGCCATCAAAACGCTGACCGCGGCTTTTGGCTCCACTTTCGAGCCCCCCACGGCAGCCCGAAAACAAAAGAAAAAATCCTGCACCCAAGAGAGCACCAGAGCCAGCCTCGATGAGCTGGCTGACCCTCAACCACCCGAGGAAGCCACCCACACCGAACGTGAACGCCGAGACTGGTTCGCCTGCAAAAATTACAAACCGCAGGGTTCGAACCCAGGACCCGCCGCACCAACGACGCGAGGACGAGGGGCAAGGAGAAGGACCGACTACTCACCTCCTCCACGATCTCCGCCTGGCTTCTCCACCTGACCAAGGACCCAGGACCATGGGCAGAGGACCGGACCCGCCGCCATCGCTGCCACAGCCGCCGCGCCGCCGGAGACAAGGAATCGACTTACGACCGCGGCGCCACCGATCGCCGACCGTCCTCCACCCACGACCGCTTCGCCTCCTCACCTTGTTCCCTTCTTTTCCGGAGATCCAGCCGTCCAGCAGTGGTATCCGCCGCCCAGAGGGAGCACCGGACTCTCCAGGGGTGAGTCCAGCCCTCCACCGGTAGGCCTAGGCCTAGGCCCAGGAGCAGCAGCAGCAGGAACCTTCCTCCATGGCTTCCAGCGCGAAATGGCCTTCGCGCATGCTCAGTCGCAGCCTGCAGCAGGAGAAAGAAGAAACATAGATATAGGTCAGTACAGACGTTCCAAAGCCATATTGCGAGTTCAGTCATGACCTGGACCATGGACAGCAATCCACTGTAAGTAATAACAGTGGACATGTGGGGACTGCTTGTACAAATATGCCAAAGCTACAGTTAGATGGGGGTAATATTATAGATTGGAGCCAGCATCTACAGATTGCCTTTATGAGGGAAAATGCCTTATTTTTAATTCAGAGACCACCTCAAAAACCTTGGTCTCTGGAGATTGATAACCTACACCACAAGGCATTCTGCATCATGATAGCCACCATTCCCCCCACAATGTACCCTAGCATTAATGATAACCTCACAGTGTCTGAAATTTTACAACTGTTATATGGTATGTTTTACAGCCAGTGCAGGGCTACCACCACAAAGATATCTAGAGAGTTCCATTCTGCCAGGCACAGACAAGGGGTACCCATGAGTGAGCATATACTCAAATTAAACGCAGCCAGGGCAGAACTCATGCAAAGGGGGGAAATTATCACCGAAGAGAGCATGAAGAACGTCATAATAAATTCACTAGACAGCAGCTGGGACCACTTCGTGCTACAACTAGACAGCCTTTACCTACCTCACCTCACGCTAGGCGCACTAACCAACAAACTCATAGCCGAAGACAACCTAAGAAGGGACAGACACGCTGTCAGAGGGGAACACAGACCAATCAGAAAGGTAGAGTTCCAAGACAGAGCAGGGAACGCCCAGGGTGCTACTCCTGCGGGTCCAAGAACCACATAAAAAGGGATTGCCCCAGGAGCAGCAGGGATAGGAGGCGCACTGAACACAGAGGGGGGCGATCACCCGAGCGCAGGCACTCAAGAGAGAGAGGGAGAGGGTGGTCCCCCAACCCTAGAAAGCAACACGGACGGAGGGACAGCTCTAGGGACGGTAGCCCGGGCCCCACATACGGATTTAGACCTGGCCACTCCAACTCCATGCACGAGATGGACCAAAACACATGGCTCCTAGACTCAGGAGCCTCACATCACACTACACACAACTCAACACTCGTAGAACCACTCAGCAAGACCAATCTCGAACTCAAGGTGGCCAATCAAAACAGGGTTCAAGCACAGGGAAAGGGAGACACTCACATTCCACACATAGGGAAAATAGAGGGGGTATTATACGTACCCGAAATACCCCTTAACGTACTAGCTGTCAACAGACTAACCCAAGACACAGACCTAGAGGTAACGTTCAAGAACGGGAAAGCTCATATAATCAAACAAGGGAAAGAAATAGGGAGCGTACACAACCAAGGGGGGCTATCATACTTTACACCAAACGCAAGGGAGGAAGGAAACATGTACGCAAACACCAACCCAGGGGAAGAAGAAGACACAAGAGTTGAGGGGGAACAACAGGAAATAAAGCAAAGCGAGCAAAATGTAAACAGCTCTGTATCATTGGGAAAACCCTTGCATGATAATTGCGCCCACCTCCTTCACAGGAGGCTGGGGCACATCAGTTTCCCTATTGTTAAGAAAATGTCTGATTGTACTGAAGGACTTAAAGTAAAGAAATGTGATAATTATTTGGAGTGTTCCATATGTATGCGGTCAAAGGTTAAGGTCAAGGCCATACCCCGAAAATCCAAACGAACCACAGAATACCCATTTCAATTGGTACACATGGACTTAGTAGGGCCTTTCAAACCATCTATCAAACATAGAAAGAGATTCTTTCTCACCATTGTCGATGATTTCACAAGGTATGGGTATGTCTATTCCCTCAAACGCAAAAATGAAACATTCCAGAGGTTTAAGGAGTTTCACAGAAAGATAGAACTACAACACAACATGAAAATAAGACAAATTATGACAGACAGAGGTTCAGAGTTTATGGCCAGTGAATTCACCGGTTGGTTGAGGGGGCAGGGCATCACACACTACAATTCTTCACCATTCTCGCCATTCCAGAATCCGGTGGCGGAGAGAAGGAATGGGGTGCTACAGACAATGATGAGGTGCGCACTAGAGGATGCAGGGATGGGGAAACATTTTTGGTCAGAAGCACTGCACTACTCCAATTACACCCTAAATAGACTGTGGTCAAGCTCCATCAACATGACCCCATACGAAATGCTCTATAAAAGAAGACCCAATATATCCCACCTGCACATATTTGGCGCACCAGCTGACGTACACATACCCAGGCAGCTGAGGAGAAAGGGGGAGAAAATATCAAAAAGACTGAGGATTGTGGGCTACGAGCCGGGCACTAAGGGCTACAGATTCATTGATAACAACAACAGATTCGTAGTGTCTCGATCTGCCAACTTCCACGAACACTCGAACTGGTCAAGGGTCCACTCCAACGAGACACTCACCCACAGGAATGCACCCAAAAACAACCAAGAGGGAGAAAGAATAGAGACACCCAAAGCCAGCCTTGACAAAATAAACACAAAGGGGTGGAAAGAAGGGCACCCATCTCTAAAGCTAGACCGCCTCTCGAACAAAGAGGCAGACCACATGCAAGAGACCGAACCACCCCCCAGCAGGGCATTCAGAGAGAGCAGAAACAAGCCACCCAAAAGGTTAGAGGACTATGTCCTAACCATCCACGATAACCTCACCACACCCAACTCATATGAGGACATCCTTAAGCTCCCCAAGGAAGAAAAGGAAAGATGGGTATCCGCCATGGACAAGGAAATGGAGAGCCTGAAAGAACTAAAGGTATACACAGCCGCTCAGGCCCCTGAGGACAAAAAACCAATAGGTACCAAATGGGTGTTCAGGGTCAAGACTTTAGAAAACAACAAGAACCTATACAAGGCGAGACTGGTCGCCCAAGGCTTCGCTCAGAGGTACCCTGAAGACTACACAGACACGTACTCGCCCACCGTCAGGGCTGAAAGTGTCAAATGCGCACTGGTGGTAGCCACCATCCTGGGGCTTGATGTCTTCCAGTTCGATGTACAGACTGCCTACTTACACGCAGAACTGGATAAAGAGATCTATCTTAAGGCCCCACCAGGGTATGACCAAGGTGAGAGCAAAACCTGGCTGCTCAACAAAAGCCTGTATGGGCTCAAGCAATCAGGCAAAAGGTGGTATGACTGCCTAGCCAAAGCCCTGAAATCCATGGGTTTTAAGGCCACCTCAGCAGACAAGTGCCTATTTATAAGGAGAGAAGGTAACCTGTTCGAAGGGGTGCTCGTCTACGTGGATGACATCCTATACGTTGGCAAGCACAAGAGCAGATGCGATAGATTTGCCACAGAACTGGGCAAACACTTCTCATTAAAGTCACTTGGCAGAATCGACAAATACTTAGGGGTGCACGTGACAAAGACCAGCAAGGGGTTCAGTTCCTCCCAAAAGGAAAAAATCACTGAACTGCTGTCCAAGTGCAACATGACAGAGGCAAAGCCCAGCGAGACACCAATGCAGCCAGAATTCCTGAAAAGCATGTACGAGGAATCGGAATCCTTCACCGACAATAGATTGTACAGATCTACCATCGAGTCGCTGCTATACATCGCTAACTGGACCAGGCCCGACATCGCCCTAGCCGTCAACCTCCTATCCAGACACGTAAGCAACCCCAAGGTGTCCCATTGGAATGCCATCAAAAGACTGCTCAGGTACCTAAAATTCAGCATGGATGCACAACTCTGTTTGGAACCAGAAATAACAGATAAGCCGAAATTATCATGCTACACTGATGCAGACTGGGCAGGAGACATCAAGAGCAGGAAAAGCACCTCCGGCTATGTGATTTTACTCAACAACTCCCCCATTCACTGGTACACTGGAAAGCAAAGACTCGTTGCCACCTCGACCACCGAAGCCGAATTCGTCTGCCTATCCAAGGCCGCGAACAATTTAGTGTGGTTCGATGATCTACTCCACGCCATATGGACTGAACCCTTGTACCCCATAATCATACACGAGGACAACAAGGCCGCAATAGAAATTTCAAAGGCTGATGCCATTGGGCAAAGGTCTAGGCACATAGATATCAAATGCAAACATGTCAGACAGTTTTCAGAGATAGGGTTCATTGAGGCAGTGCACTGCGACACTGAGGAACAGACCGCAGATATTCTTACAAAACCCTTACCCGCCAAACAACACGCCTACCTAATGTCAAAAATATGCGTTTGTGTATGACCTCTATATGTATATATATGTATAAATGTATGATTATGTATACCTATGTAAACGAAGCATACCTGTATCCAGTTAGACATTTAGAGGAGGTTTTGTCAGAGTAAATGCCTAACTGTGCCTATACCTTCAAACCCAGCCCCTTATGGGTTAATACAGTATGTACACCCCCACCTGACCCCTGGCCACTCCTTACCTTCTGGCCACTCCTCCCTTGTATATAAACACTCTCCACGTGCTTGTCCAGCAGTTCCAGATGTTCACCTAGAAGAGAGGAGATCAGAGGTCAGTGACCTATGATGCCTAGGGCCTAGGAAGCTTCCAGGCCTGCAATAAACACTGATTAAAGAAACAGCTTGTCTCGTGAGTAATTGGGCTAAATCCATCGCATAACATATGCATTTACAGTACTTATGAAAGAAAGGTTCTATATTGACCATACAATCACAGACTGGAAGGTCAAATCCTGAAGAGACATTTATCAGAGGCCATTAATGTCATCTAGAAGCTGAATTTAACAGAATAACAGAGTTGGAAGGGACCTTGGAGGTCTCCTAGCCCAACTCCCTGGTCAAGCAGGAGACCATGGACCATTTCAGACAAATGGCTGTCCAATCTCTTCTTTAAAACCTCACTGATAGAACAGCCATCCATTCTGCAGAAAACCTGTTCCAGGGGTTAATTGTTCTTCCGATCGGGAAGTTTCTCCTTCGTTCTAGGTTGATCCTCTCCTTCATCACTTTCCACCTGTTACAGCCACTTCTCTGTGACAGCCCCTCCGATGTTGGAAGACTGCTATCATGTCACCCATAGACTTTATCTTTCTTAGACATAGCCAGTTCCTGCAACCCTTCATCATATGTTTTAGTCTCCAGCCCCCTAATCATCTTGATTGTTCTTCTCTGCACCCTTTCTATAGACTCAGCATCTTTGTTGTATTGGGCTGGCCAAAACTGGAGATAATATTCCAAAATATGCTCTTATTAAAGCAATGTGGTATGTATCTTCTTCCATTTCCTGATCTCTATACCACCACCACCACCACCACTACCACCACCACTAAGGCATTAAAACGTGGCTGTTTTCCCTCCCCTTGGGGCAGGATGTTTTTCAGTGGACGTAGTTTTTCATCTGAACGTGTAAGCTTCCTCTGGTGTGATGCGTTTTTTTGGTTGTTGATGATGCCGATAATATTGCTTACTACCCAAAGTCATATGTCACATGGGTGGCTAGATACATTGAAATAAATAAAATTGTCTTGATTATCTAGTGATAACTTCCAAGTTATTCGCATTTTTCAAGTTTCCCATATCTCAGCTGCCACTCAAGCACTCCTCTAGGCCATGGACCACAGTAACCGACCTACTCAAATATTCTGTACGAAGGATGTGTTGTCAAAATGAAATAGAAGAATTCAAGAATGAATCCTCCTGGGAATGCATCAATACAGAAGAGATATTAGATTTTTAAGAGACACCAATTATTTTAATCAGTGCAATCTGCTGTTCCTATTGCCATATGATCAGAATAGCAAAAGCAAGAGTTCAATAGGTCTCTCACTAACCAATTATGGAAAACGTGCTACTTGCCATTTCCACAATTCTTCTCAAAAAGTCCATTCACTGGGTAAATCCACTGCATCTGACGACAGAGCTGCAACTGTTTTACCATAATGTCCTGCAAAACAGAGGAAGGCACAATAAAAAGAAAAGTCCAAGAGGTCCTTTAATATGATGAGATAATTAAATTAAGTGCTAATGTCTTTAGCTCTTTCCTGCCTTCATTAAGCTGTTGTTTTAGTAGAGTGTATTAAGAGGAAACTAAAAACCTAGCAAAATTATCTATATCAGACTATATCGTGGGAAGTGCTGAAAGCCTCGCTTAGGGAACATTACCAGCAACTACCGGTAGATGGCGCTACCGTGGAGGCACAGACCGTAGTAACTCACAAAGGTGCCCTCAAATGTACCAGGCTGCATTTTGGAGTCAGCATAGCCCCCGGACTATTCCAAAGTACCATGGAGCGTCTGTTACAAGGACTGCCAGGGGTGGTGCCTTATTTTGATGATGTCCTCATCAAAGGAAGGAAGGGAAGATAAATTAGAGTAGGAGTGAGGGTAAGAGAGGGAGGAAGAGAGGAGGAGGAGGAGAAAGGAAGAGGAAGTAGGGAGGAGAAGAAGGGGGGGAGAGAAAGTAAGAAGGAAAGAAAAAAGAGAAGAGGTAGGTTTGAGGAGAAAGATTGCTGTGCAATAAAAAAGATGAAAGGGAAGAAAGCCAACCCCAAACAAATATAAAGATATTAAGATAAAGAATGAATTGTTAAACTTTAAAGAATGAAAGAGAACAAATATGAATAAATAGCAATAATTAGAAACACACATACAAACATACAATGTATTTTCTTTGAACAGAGTATTTGGCCGGTTCACAAATTTAAACAGTGTTTAGTCATTTCAATTAAATTTACAATTTCTGTATTTCCTTTTTGCCATACTTATTCCTCTCCTATTTTTTTAAAAAAACCAATATTACCCTTCATCCTCATCTCTAATCTTCATCAAATTCAATTTTCCCTTCTATTCTATATTATACCCTTCCCATTGTCATCTATTTTTATATCCATCCTCACATTGGTTAATTATGTAATATTCCAGTTGTTGAATACAAATTCAACATTTTAATATAAATCAATTAGTTATATAATGATCTTTTTTGTATATTAATCAATATGAACATGAATATTCCAATTGTTTCCATGCAATCCAAATTCTTACAAATCAATTCATTATATTTACCAATAATAACCAAATAATTTCCCCCATATATTCCTCCAAACCACAACCATTGCTGCTTTCAACGCAATATACAATTAATAGTATCTCAATTATTACAACTCCCTAGTTAAACAGAGCTTTTTTTCTTTTGTGTTTTAAAATCTTGAACTCTCCTCTTTTGTCCTAATTTTCCCATTGTTTGCAGTTTTGCACTTACCTCTTTTGGTGAGGAAAAAGAAAAAGACATCACTCTCTGCCTCATTTTGTCAGGTTGCAACAAAGACCCTGCTTTACTTTCAGTTTCGCTTTTTCAGCATAGCTAGGGGTAAAAAACTGCTCCAACACTGTTTGCACCTGGCAAAAGACCCCTGCGCAAAACAGGTGAGAGCAAATCAGCTGAGAGTTGGGAGACCAATCTAATCAATTTGTGGTAATTAACCTATGCTAAAGCTGACAGAGGCTGTTTTTTTTATTTTTGCAGGCATCGGTCTACTCATTTCTTTTCTTTTAACACGCATCAGCTTTGGGCGGCCCTTTGAAGCCCCGCGGCAAGAGTTTAAACCATTTTTTTCCCTCTAGACATCAGCTGAGACTCAGAAGGCAGCAATAGATTGGCAGTGGGCAGGGTAAGCGACCGGCGACCTCCTGGGAACCGGTTTGGGGGCGTGGCCAGCCAATCTCATTACCGCTTCTTCGAACTATTAAATATTTTTATTACCAGTTCTTGCGATCTGCTGCGAACCGGGAGCAACCCACCACTGCCATGGATTGGGACCCCCTAACAGGTGAGCAAGAGATTCTAGGTTGTACTGGCCCAAAGGATCAAGGAAGGTCAAATCGCCCAAGAGGCCAGCAAAGAAGCAGGTTGAGTTCCAGGTCTTTGATTTACACATTCAAATGAACCATTATTACTTTCAGGTTTAGATAGGTGTTTGTGTCACCATCAGGAGCCCCAGGAAGGAAGATGTGATGCCTGTTCACAATTAATGGAGGTATCTGGTCTCTCATACCTCCACGGAGGGCGCGCTTCTGCACAATTATGGAGAACTCCACTGAATCGGTAAGGCCTGAACATCTCCTCACCATGCTAATGGCCCTGTCTCTGTGGATTTGTTAATATGCCTATAAAAAGAATATTTGCACTGCTATTTTAGGATCCATTGGAGGAATCCCTTCCAGCAGAAAGCCTGGACAGCCTCCCAGGAGAGAGAGAGAGGTGGAGATTCCCTATCTATGCAGGTAGGTAACACGTTGAAGGGAGAAGGTCCCGCTGGTTCACAAGGGGCTTTGGTGGAAAAGATGGACAGGGTGAGTGACTCATCTTGGAAAGGGGAAGCTGAGCAAGCTTGATTCCTTAAACTTCTCACCTTCTACCTCTGGACAAGACTCTAACGGGAGAAGACCAGGACGCAGAAGAAGAGCTCTCTCCCAATGGGGAGAAAACACCTTCCTCAGAGATAAGATTTTGGCAATGGGGCCGAAGGAGGCTATGCCATAAATCCTGATGGTGGAGGGAAGAAATTGTGTAATATTTCACCTTAACCTTAAGGCTTCCAAAGCTCCTCTTGCTGTCGGCACATAGGGGGGTTGTATGCACCCTATGCTTTAGCCATCTTATTGAGGTGCAGAGACCTTTGGATTTAGCCTCCATACTGTCATTTGCAGGACTCCATGACAGTCCTGGTGGGCTCCAGAATCAGCAGCCTGGAGGATGTGGACTTCCTATCTGACCTTCCGGTTGAGGAGTCTGAGGGAAGCTGGGAGGATGCTGCAGCGGCTTCTGATGCTAGCGATTCCTCCAGTCCATGGGTAAGAAAGACAAAGTGTTTTCTGATGGGGGGGGGGGGGGATGGAGGTCCTCTATTCACTTCTCCTAAACTGAGTGAACTGTGGTGGAGGACTCTGGGAAGTGGAGCTAGGTGACACCTGGCCCTTGGGACAACATACGGAGGCTAACTATATGCACCCACATGCATATAGTTTGGTGCCATTGGTTTCTTTGCCAAAAATCAACAGGGAGGGTACATGGCAGTGTACCAAATGAATGTGACCCACCCTGATTAGGCCTTTCCTTTTTGTGTGTCATCCTTTCCAGCACTTCATGCAGGGCTTTAACAGGCAAAGAGTAGAGAGCCTGCTTTTCTGCAGTAGAGCTGGGCTGGAAGTGAGGATTGCTTTTTAAATCCAGAGATTATGCAGCAGGAGAAGCATTGTTTTGATCAGGGATCCCTGTTAGGATATGGTGTGAGCCTAACAGGTTGTCCAGGCAATATATGTGTTCTGTGACTTTAACATGAATATGTATAATATGACTTTAAATTTTACTGCTGTATCATTGTAATGCTGAGTCATGCTGTAATTAGATAATCACAACTTGTAAACATATTTAAGAAGGGAACTGTAATATAGTCAGTTGATGACATGCTACCATTGTGGGTGGATTTGCTACCATTGTGCTATCATCGTTGATGGATCTGCTACCATCGTGGTTTGTTACCAGAGTGAACTTGTTATTCTAACCAACTACTGTTTGCATTGTAAGAAGATTTTTGTACCACTTGACTGATTTAACTGGCAAAGTCTTGGATCGTTGAAAAACTATGAGATTGTTTTTTCACTATAAGGTAAACTTTTGATAAATCAGTTTGCATGTATCTTATTCATTGCTCTCAGAAACGTTTTCTCTGTGTTCTATACTCTGCTGGTTGGTAACACGACAATATCCTTAACAATCCCCATTCAATAGGCCCTCTTTTAGGAATGCTGAGTTTCTTTTGCCCCGATGCCTAAAGAGGAACCATTGTCATTCACGGGATTCTCCCAAAGAAGCGCAAGTCACCCTAGAAGGTCTCAGCAGCCTGGAAGAGGACTCCCTGGACTCCACTCTCTAATTCAAAGAGGTATCTGTTTCAGATTCTTCATGGATCACCGCATTGTCATGTCGAAAAGTCTTGTGCAGTTCAATGACGCAGTGAGCCATGCTCTGCAGGGTTACTCAAGGCAGACAGTTCATAGTGGAGGGTCCTAACACAAGGTGACCCAGTGGAGAAGCAAGTGGCAACCCTCTCCAGTATCCTTACTAAGAAAACCCAATGAAAGGTAACAAAAGGATACAAGCCATGATGCCAGAAAACGACGGTCTCAGATTGGAAGGTGCCTAATCCGCTAACTGGGAAGACCAGAGGGGAATTATAAGAAACTCCAGAAAGAGCCGAATTCTGCAATTATATGAGCACAGGTAGGGCAGGGAGAAGGCGGGAGCAGTGAAGTTCAGTCCGATTACTTGTGAGACGTAAATCTCGCCCTTCTTGATGGGCTGCACCAGAAGTTGGCTACTTAGCACAACAGACAGACGGGGCAGATGCTGTGAACCTGCTCCTGAGCAGGGGGTGGACTAGAAGACCTCCACGGTCCCCTCCAACTCTGTTATTCTGTCTGCCTATAGGACGGCTTCAGCAAGGGAGGTATGGAGATGGAGGGCAGAATCACCCCCACCTACAAAGCCCTGCACGGAGCTTCTTTTCCCTGGATGGGGATGGATGGATGTCTTTTTGTTGTTTTTCTTCTTGTTATTGTTGCTGCTGATCTTGTTCTTGTTCTGAGATTTTTTCAATTTGTTATCATTTTATCTATATTGTTAATGCTAAAAGATAAAAGCAACACTTAAATAAAGTTGTTCATTGGCCACAATTATTTTCCTTTAGCTATCAATGTAGCATTCAGTGGGTGGAATGATAAATAATTGTATAACATCGTATACAGTAAAACTACCAAAACACTTTATATACACTAATTTATATTTAGGCCTATTGTCATTTCACTTTTCTTAGGGACAGGTTGAACTTTAGAACCTATAACTCTCAATGACGGAGAGCAGCTACTATATTAGATAATTAGATAAATGGCAAAAACGTTGGGATAGGAATTGTCAACTGACAATGGCTACTGCATATAAGGAAAACCTTTATAAAATGTTTTATAGGTGGCAATTGCCACCGGCAAGGCTAGCAGAAATGTTCAACACCATGTCCGCCAAATGTTGGAAATGCATTCAGACTCTAGGTACTTATTATCATATGTGGTGGACAGGTAGGAAAGGAAGAAAATATTGGATGAAAATACATATATGGTTGGAAAAGATGACTAAGCAGCATATTGATTTAAAACCAGAAATATTTTTGTTAGATATAATACCCAAAAGCTATGACATATTGGAAAAATGAGAACATCCCATCTGATGAAAATATAATTTAGAAAATACTGGATTGTGCAGAGATGGATAGATTGAATTGAAAATAAAAGATAAAGGAGATTCAGAGTATTATTTCATGTGAAATAGGTTTTTCTCAATGGTTAGAGATGAGAGGTAGACATTAGATGAAGAAAGAACATTACTATATTCAAGTAAAATATGAATGTGGTTTATAGCTATAAGTATGCTAATATCAATAGATAACTTGGCATGAAGAATTTCCATGCATGGTGATTTCAATTAAACTGTAAACAAAATTTCTACTGCAAATGAATGGCAATGTAGGATATTTTGCTTCAATCTTGTCCTCTCAGGAACCTTATTAATTGGTAGTACATTTTCAATTGAAAATGGTTGCTTCACGTTTACTAAGAATTGAGAACATAAGAGGACCACAAAAGTTCACTCTTTTGCATTACTCACAATTGTTTCCCAGAAACTCAGGAATATAATTTGTTTTTCTTTGGGTGTAGGCTATGCACCGAGATGAAATTCTTTTTTCCTTAGGCTCTCCGGCACTTGAGAAATCATTAAATAATGATCCGAAGATGTGAAAAACTGAACTCAGTACCCTCTGAATGAAAATATGCTCTGCCACTTCTTTTCTTAAATGGAGGTGCAGAACTTCTGAAGGCAAATCATGCCACTGGTAAATAGTCCTAGCTGTTAGGAAGTTTCTCCTTAGTTCTAGGTTCCCCCCCTCCTTGATTAGTTTCCATCCATTGTTCCTTGTCTTGAAGGGCTGCCACAGAGAAGAGGGTGTTGATCCTCCAAAGCAGCTGAGGGAAGGACACGGAGCAGCGGATGGAAGCTCATCAGAGAGAGATCCAACCCTGGAAATAAGGAGGAATTTCCTCACACTGACAACCGTTAAGCAGTGGAACAGTTTGTTTCCAAGACTTCTTTGTGCTCCATTGTTGAGATTTTCAAGAAAAAATTGGGCAATCATTTATCTGAGATGGCAGGAGGAGCCCTTCCTTGGGCAGGGACTTAGACTAAAAGTCGCTTCCTCCCTAGGGTGCCATGATTCCCTCTGTGCTTTGTGCCACAATGATGGTGCTTCTACGTTGTTCGTGAACAGACCATTTCCCACATGAAACCCAGAGGCCAAAGGCTCCCGAGGGAGTCAGCCATCAGCCACTCCTAGACCCAGCTGAGCTGCCATTCTGATGTAGGTATAAAAAATGGCTATTGTTTAACTGTTGCCGAGGGAACTAATTGCCCTGAAAAACCACCAGCCACTGCACAGCTGCTCATTCTCCCTTCGTGCAGTGATCGTACAAGCACTTCGTTGGTCATGGCTGTGAGAAGGTTTTTGAGGGTAAGTGTGGCCATCTCAGCTGCAAGGAAACTGGTAGCGGGGGAGAAAGTCAACTCAGTTCTGACTGACAGGTGTCTATTTCTCTTCTCTTTACAGAACATCTGGAAAAGGTGCGAACACCTTTTCTGTTGCCGGAAGAGCAACACGGAAGACCTTCCTGTGCCTCCTGACAGGTACCACCCTCTTCTCCTTAAACCCTGGGTATGGTGGGGCAACACGGATGGGCTGCAGAGTTTCAGGGGCAAAAAGATGGGCAGGCTTACTGGTTAGGTTGAGAAAGGAGAGGGTCAGCTAGATGTATCTTCTTTGACATGTCACCTTCTTCTTCTTTTGGTCAGGACCGAAGAGGCACAGGAAGCGGATGACCAGCAGGGAGAATGGGAGACACATTTTCATGTGTCTGATGGAGACGTCTCTTCCTTGCCTGGGGTAAGGATGCTTCAGCAACATGGGCAGTGGGGGTTCATTCTTCAAAACCGGGCAGGTTAAGGGAAGAATTCCCCCTTGGTGGGAACCTGGCCAGCCGAGAAAACTGAAGAAGATCGCCTTGTTTCATACCTTCAATGAATGAATGGTTAATTGCAGGTTGTGATGGGTGGTCCTGCCACCGCCCGGAGTCCCAGGAAGGAAGATATCCGGCCCGTTCTCATTTCAAGGAGGTTAGTGTTCTCAGCTGAGGGATTCTGAGGAGAAGGGCTAGAAGAAAGGTTTGGAGAGGGGAAGCATCACTCCCCTCTGCCCGTACTTTTACTAAAAGAAGACTGACTCAAGCCCTTCGTTCTCTCCCCAGAAATGAGAGGACACCGAAGTGGACACCGCGGCTGACTACAATTTGGGAGACCTGCACTGAGTCGGTAAGGCCAGAGCAGCTCCTCCCTCTGGTAATGGCAGATGCCCTGTCTCTGTGCATTTGTTATCATGCCAATAGACCGAATACTTGCATTCTTATTTCAGGATCCATCGGGCGTGGAGGAGGGAGGTGCAGGAGGAGACAGTGCCTGTCTTTCAGGGTAGGTAACACTTTCGAGGTTGAAACTTTAGCAGAAGGGAGGCATCTTTGCCTCTGCCTCTGCTAAAGGAAGAAGGACTCGGCAATTTCACCGCCAGGCCAAGCCCCTTAGCAGGCCAGCTGGAAGGGTTCTTAGAGCCTCCACATGACCCCTCTTTCAAAAGGGCCATGGCTACTTTTGATCTTTGGCCTCTTCGTTTTCTCCCCCCAGAGAGGAAAGGCAAGAGCACTGGAGGTCGCGGCTGTCCACCAGTTTGGAGGCCTGCACTGAGTTGGTAAGTCCTGGACAGAACTTCCCCATCTGAAAAGAAGTCCTGTCTCTGTGGATTTCTTGGTATGCCAAGAGACGGCATCTTTGGCTTTTGATTTCAGGAACCACAAGACCAACCGGTGCAGGCGGAGATCTCTCCTGAGCTTTTTGAGACGTCTTCAGAGGTAAGAAAGTTTTGGCTATGGGAAGTGGGAGAAATTGGGCTATAGAGCCTTCTAAGCTTAAGGCTTGGAAAGGCTCTCTTGCTGTTGGCCCATAGAGCCATAGGAATCTTATTGGGACACAGAAAGTTTAGCAACCCTCCTGTCATTTGCAGGATTCGCTGACAGTCCTGGCGGGCTCCAGGACCAGCAGCCTCTGGGACGTGGACTCCCTCGCTGACCTTCTGGAGGAGGAATCTGAGGACAGCTGGGACCAGGATGCGGAGGCTTCTTCCAGTCCATGGGTAAGAAAGACAAAGGGTTTTCGATTGGGAGGTCTGGTGGGATCGCTTCCTTTGCTACAAAGTAGCAGAGACTGGTGTCCTAAATGGGAAATGGGATCCCCATTCAATAGGCCCTCTTTTAGGAATTCTGTGTTTTTTTCCTCTGATGGCTAAAGAGGAATGACTGTCATTCACAGGATTCTCCAGAGGAAGGGGAAGACACCCTGGAGGATCTCAGTAGCCTGGAAGAGGACATCCTGGACACCCTGGAACGTCTTCTTCAATGAGAAGAGGTATCTATTTTACCTTCTACACGGGTCAATGCCTTGCCTTGCGAAGCTCAAAGAAGCAATGAGCTATGCTGTGCAGGGCCGGTTAGGTCAGATAGGTCATAGTCGAGGGTGCTTACACAACATGGCCAGCACCCTCGAAGGAAATGGCAACCCTCTCCGGTATCCTTAGTAAGAAAACCCCAGGAAAAATATCTAAGGGCTACGATGCCAGAAGATGAGCCCCTCAGATTGGAAGAGTGGAGGGCAATTACAAGTAGCTCCAGAAAGAGCAAAGTGGACCTAACGATAGCCTTTGATTCCTCACTCAGATGCTTCCTCAGATTCGTCTCCAGAGGTCAGCTTGAAGGTGGAGGAGGAACCAGCACCAGCCACCTCAGGAGGTGAGTTGGTCAATAGCTCTGAGTAGCCTGCTGAGAGTGATTTGGCTGAAATAACAGCTGGAAGGTGATGCTGGGAACGTGTTCATGGGAAGGGGGTTGGACTAGAAGACCTCCAAGGTCCCTTCAAACTCTATTATTCTGTCTGCCTATAGGATGGCTTCAGCAACGTAGGGTATTGGTGTCGTCCGCCACCAACCTGCGGAGCTGGCAGCGGAGTCCGACAGTGAGGAGGCTGAGGAAGAACACGGGCCAGTCCAGGAGGCTGGGGAAAGCCCGGATCTTTACAACTGCTTCGCAATGGGATCGCCAAGAAGTGACGAGGACAATCGGCGCCGGGGCCTGCCCCAAGACCACAGAAAACGTGGTCGGGAAACGCCCTGAGCCCTATCTAGGGGAGACCCTGGGTCAGGTGCGCAACAACACGAGGGGACGTGGAGCCCCAACCCTCCTGCCACTTAACCTTGGCGGCAAAAGTATTCTTGTCAATAATCTGCAGGGGACTCCGGCTTACACATTGGTTGACTCTGGAGCTACAACTAACTTTATGGACATGAGGTTTGCAGTCACTCAGTGTCCAGTGCATCCTACCGTGTTTGTGGAGACCATTGATGGCCTGGTGCTTCTGTCTGGGCCTATTAACGGCCACACTCACCCTTGTACCTGACCATCGGGTCTCATGAGGACGCTATTCAGTTTTATTTTACCTCCGGCCTACATTTTCTCGTGGTTTTGGGCTTGGCTTGGCTCAGGAAATACGACTCACAGATCTATTGGTCCCAGAACTTCATCTCTTTTCTGAGCTGGCAATGGGTGGACCTCCTCTGCCAAGTCTGCGCAGGCCAGGTGCTGGGTCCAACTGGGGTGTCCTTGCCTTCCGACCTCAAGGACTTTGAGGATGTTTTCAGCGAGCAGGAGCAATTGCCCCCGCACCAACCATAAGACTACCCCATTGTTTTGATTCTGGATGCTCCATTCCCAGTGTGGCGTTTGTATTCAATGTTGGAACCTGAATTGGCTGCATCATGGGACTTTATGGACAAAAACCTTTTATCTGGCCCTCATCGTTGCCACTGTCCGCCCCAGTCCTGTTCGTGAAAAAGAAGACTGGAGACTTGTGGCTTTGTTGCAACTACCGCAAGTTAAATGCCATCACAATGTGCACCCAGTATCCTCTGCTCCTTATTCCTGAACTCTTGGAACGGCTTTTAGAGGCTGCTGTGTTCACTAAATTGGACTTGCGAGGAGTTTATAATCTTGTTTGGATCGTCCCAGGGATGAATGGAAGACGGCGTTTGGCACTCATTCTGGACATTTTGAGCATACGGTCATGCCGTTTGGGCTGACCAATGCTCCTGCCACCTTCCAACATTTCATGAATGACATTTTTAGGGACCTCTTGGACAAGTTTGTTGTAATTTATTTAGATCATCTACTCTCCTTCCCGGGAGAACCACCAACAGCATCTCCCCCTGCTCCTGCAACATCTTCGGGAGTATCATCTGTATGCTAAACTAGAGAAATGCCAGTTTTTCCAGTCCATTGTTGAGTTCCTGGGCATTGAATCCCTCCCGAGGGCATTGCCATGGAGTCGAGCAAGCTGGAGTCTTTGCGTAGTTGGCAAGCGCCTTGGTGAGTGAAGGATATCCAGTGGCTCCTCGGGTTCGCCAACTACTATTGGACCTTTATCCCCGGCTTTGCTGCCTGGACCACGCCCATCACTCGGCTTCTACAGAAAAAGGCCCCGTTCCGGGAGGTTACCCCCGAGCAGCAGGCATTCCAGGCCTTGAAACAGGCCTTCATGAAGGAGCCTATCTTGAAGCATCCTGACCACCACTGTCTGTTTGGGGTAGAAGCAGATGCATCGGGTGTTGCTATTGCTGCGGTGTTGCTACAGGCTTGCACCGCAGGCGGTACCCTCTTCCCTTGCGCATATTTTTCACGGAAGCTCAACCCTTCCAAGTACAATTACAGCATCTGGGAGAAGATGGTACTGGCCATTAAGGTGACGTTTGAGATCTGGAGACATCTTCTGGAGAGGGCCTGGCATCAAATGGAAGTCCGGACAGACCATAAAAACTTGGACTTACTACAGACAGCCCGGAAACTGAACCAACAGTAGATTCGGTGGTCCCTCTTCCTTGCCAGGTTCAATTTCTGCATTACCTACATCCTTAGTGGTCGCAACCAAACGGTGGATGCGCTCTAGTGGAAACCAGAGTAGTCCCACATCAAAAACCTGTTTCTGCTCCTGACAGTGTTGCCTGTAGAGTCTTTCTCTGTGGTTTAGGAACCAGTGGATTTATGGGGTCAGATACGGGAAGCGCAGCGTCATGATGCCCACGTGAAGAATGGAAGGAAGGGGTAGGGCCCGCCTCTCCAAGGACGTTTTATGTGGAACGCTTGCGGTACCGAGACAGGCTCTACGTGCTGGTGGGGCCGCTCTGGGGACTTATCTTGCCGCAGTGCCATGTTAATCCTGTGACGGGGCACTTTGGCCTCTTTAAGACACTGAATCTAGTTTCTCGCACTTTTGGTGGCCCCGATTGAGACACGATGTCCAGGCTTATGTCACATCTTGTGTTCACTGCTGACAGGCCAGGTCGGCAACCAGAGTCCCTTCAGGGCTGTTCCAGCCATTGCCAACACCAGAGAGAACCTAGGGTGCCATTTCCATGGACTTCTTGACAGAATTACCTCCGTCTTCCGGATTCATGACCGTGTTCGTGGTGGGCGACGTGCTGACGAAGATGGCACATTTCAATCCATGTTGGGGTTTACCAACGGCTCACGTCACCGCCCACATGTTTATCCAACATGCCTTCCGGCTGCACGGCCTACCTGATATGGTCGTTTGGGATAGAGATGCTCAATTTACTGCCCAGTTCTGGAAAGGGCTGATGACAGCCTTTGACGTGAAAATGTGCCTGTCATCGGCACATCATCCGGATACCGACGTTGGGTCTGAGAAAGTTATTGACATTCTGGAACAATACCTGCGCTGCTTCGTGAAAAAGCAACAAGATAATTGAGAGAGCAGAGTTCACGTTTAACAATTCGCAGCACACGCGCGACCCCTCCACACTCCCCCCAGTTTTGGCACGTGATGGCAAAAACGTTCCTCATCACTGCTGTAGGATATCTTGCTTGAGTCGGGGGCTGGACTAGAAGACCTCCAAGCTCCAAGTTGTTTTGAGAACCTGGCTTCTCCATTACTTTTGCTTGCCAGAAGGACGCAAAAGCTCATCACATGACCCTGGGAGACTGCAACCGTCATAAAGATGAGTCAGTTGCCAAGTGTCTGAATATAGATCACGTGACGGTGGGGATGATGCGATGGTCATTAAATATGAAAAACGGTCATAAGTCCATTTTTTCAATGGTGTTCTAACTTTGAACTGTTGTAACTCGAGAATCACCTGTACTTTCTGCAGCATAAAGCGGTGTATTCTCAATAAGAGGTGGAATTTTGTTCAGCGACTTCAGGCAGATCTGTCCTTGGAACATCGTGATGGTAGGCACAGAAAGCAAGTAGAACTGCTAGGCTGGCATAAACTTTGTATTCTACCGGAAAGGAGTTTTACAGACCAGTACTCAGGTTACAGTATCTAACAGGCTATAATTTCATGCACGTGATGCTACGTTTTTGCTACAATACATACGCCAGCATCATACTGTATAGAATAAGATACACAAATGAGACAACTAAAATGGCAGGGAAAGTGCATGTCTTAACCTGGCACGAAGAATTCCCATGCATGGCCATTTCAATTGAACTGTAAACAAAAAATTTACCACAAGTGAATGGCAATGTAGCATACCTTGCTTGGATACGTCACGAGTAAATGCCCTTCCTGGGCAGACCCTAACTTCCAAACTGGTAACTCAGGGGTTAACTACCCTAGGCAAGCCCACCTCCCCTTCTTTTGTTCTCCCCTTACCTGTAGTTCCACCTCCAGGGTACTTAAGGCCTCCTCACGTAGACACCAGCCTTGTTCCTGAAGATACCTGTAAGAAAGCAGACAAGCATTAATAAAGATATCCTTGATGAACCAATCCAGGTGTCTTCATAAGTTATTGGGCTCAAACGCGATCCAAGGTAACAAAATGGTAGCAGTCGATGGTTGGGCAACCCAATAACCAGAAGATATGCCAGAAAAGAATCGCAAGACAGAGGAGAGAAAAAAGCCACAAACAAGATCAGAAACAAAGAGGCTGGAAAAACAACAGCCCGCACTCGAAGACATGGCAGCAAAAACGACGTCGGAAGACGAAAGAGAAAATAGCCCCGAAATCTACTCATCGGACAATGAGCAGGGACAGGATGACCTGAGCGGGGAAGAGCCCGAACGAGCAGACATCAGCAGGCTCAGACGCGAAATGCTGAGCCTACTGGAAACCCTCGCCACAGATGAAGACCTCGTGCCCGGCATCAGCAACCTCATCCGAAGCTGGGACGAGGCCAGAAGGAGCCAGGGACACAAAGCGGGACAGCCGGACACAAGCCCGGTAAACCCCCCCCCCCTGAACAATTGCTACCTGAAAAGCAAGGGAGGCGCTGCCGCACCAATCCTGGAGTGGTGGCCATCTTTAAACACGTGGCCAAAAAAGATGGCTGACCTCCAAAACATTAAATTTGAATATGCAAAATGGCTGGCCAATGAGATGCCGGAACCCCAAAAACTACAATATGGGGGTGAATTCCACGGACGAAAGTGAGGAATCACCCCCCGAAGACACCCCTACTGAGCGGCAGGTGGAAAAAGCGATAAAAACGCTCACCGCCGCCTTTGGGCCTAAAATGAGAATTCTAAAGGGGCCCCCCGAGACGCCCAAAAAACCCAAGGGGGAAGGGAGAAGACCCCCCAACTTCCTACCGAGGGACGCGGACGCCGCTGGGTACCCACCGATGCCGCAGCGCCTCCCGGCCGCGGTACGACACCCCACTCCCAAGCCACGCCTGCCGGAAAGGGCCGAATGGAGAGGATACTCACCGCCACCGTCAGGACCGCCGCAGACGGGAACCAGGGGTCAGCCAGCAGAGAGAGCAGCCCTCCCGGACCACCGCTGGACATCTGGAGCCGGAGCAGAGGCCTACCCATCCTGGAGAAGCGGCCTCACCGGAGCAGTGACGAGAGGATCCTTCCCCGACGAAGCCACGACAGGAATGGACTCCGCGCATGCGCAGAAGACCCTGTGGACCAAGAAAGAAAAAAAAATGCAAGGAGGGATTTTTAAATTACCTACCAGCGTTCCTGAGCCATTCTGCTGCTATCAGCACGTCAAACACCATGGACAGCAACAGCCAGCTGTGAGTAACACACAAAATAACACAGGGAACTTACCAAATGGGTTCCCTACACTAAAAATGGAGGGATCAAACCTAATGGAGTGGTATCAACAATTCCAAGTCATCCTCTTAAAGGAAAATATGATGTTTTTCATCACTGATCCACCAGATAGACCCTGGACTTTTGAAATGGACTGCATGCAACACAAAGCGTTTTATCTGCTGATTTCCAGCATATGACCCACCATCTATTATAGTATTGAAAATGACTTAACTGTATTTGATATTGTTCAAAAAATGTTTGGTTTCTTTTATAGTGACAGTGTAGCCACCACCACAAAAATCTCCAAAGACTTCTACTCAGCCAGAATCAAACCTGGGGTGTCAATGGGGGAACATTTGATGGAATTAAATGCAGCTAGGGCAGAACTACAACTGAGGGGGGAAATTGTCTCCGAACAAACAATGAAAAGCATTATACTTAACTCACTAGACCCTTCCTGGCAAACATTCCTCACACATCTAAACATCCTCAGCCTAGGGCACATGACAGTAGATAGCCTCTCCAACCTCCTGATTGCAGAAGACAATCACAGAAAAGGCCAACAAATAACTCACAGAGAACACAGACAGACACGGAGGGTAGCCTTTACAGACAACTCTTGAGATTCCACAGAATGTTACAACTGTGGATTAAGGAGACACTACAGACGAGACTGCACCAAGGGCAACAGAGATCGAAGTAAACACGAACAATGCAGTAGACACCCAGAAAGGCGCCACCACGACAACAGAATAAAGTGCAGAGACTCACCTAGGCCCTGGGAGGAAAGGGACGGGTCGTTGTGCAGGGTAGGGGGGCCCACACACGAAACCCCACAAGAGAGCAAACCAGGCAGAGAGGGATCCTGGTGGCTCATCGACTCTGGAGCCACCAACCACACCACATGCGACAGGGAGCTCCTCTCTTCCTTCACAAAGGAAGACAACCTAATTAAAGTAGCAAACCAAAGTGATGTAAGGATAACAGGGAAAGGCAACGTAGTACTCCCCAACATACGCAGACTAGAGGGGGTATTACTAGTACCTGAGATACCCCACAACATACTTGCCTCCCTGAAACTCAGCAAGGAAGCAGGAATAGAGATCAGCATCAAGGAGGGAGGAATCACCATGGCCAGGGATAATAAAACCATTGGGAAAATCACAGTCAGAGGGGGGCTGCCTTATTTTCATGCAACCAAAGCTGACTCACATAACGAAGACACCGACACGGGAGGTGAAACAAAAGGGGGCAAACCCAAGAGCAATGAGAAACAAGAAAGAGAGGATGCACACCCTCACAAGGGAGGCACACAAGGCACAGGGAAGATCAATTTAGGGAAGCCCCTCCACGATGAGTTCGCACATCTGCTCCACCGCAGACTAGGGCACGCCAGCTTCCCAGTTATCCAAAAGGTTGCCAGTTGTACTGAGGGATCCAAAATAAAGAACTGTGAAACTTACTTGGACTGCTCTGTATGTAAATGCTCTAAGCTCAAGATGGCCCCCAGGTACAAAAAGGCCACACGCTCTACCAACCACACATTTGAAATGGTACACATGGACCTCGTAGGCCCCCTGAAGCCGTCCATAAAGTATGGCAAGAGGTTCTTCCTAACCATAGTGGACGTTACGGCTTCGTATACAACACTAAGACACAAAAACGAGACTTACCAGAAATTCAAAGAATTCTATAAACGGGTAGAAATACAACACGACACAAAAATAAAGAAAATAATGACAGATAGAGGATCAGAATTCCTATCTGGAGACTTCTCACATTGGTTGAAGTCAAAGGGTGTTCTGCATTTTACATCTTCGCCTTTCTCAGCTTTTCAGAATCGGGGGGCAGAACGAAAAAAATTCCACCCTGCAGAAAATGATGAGATGCGTCCTCGAGGACGCTGGACTAGGCCAACACTACTGGACCGAAGCCCTAGTCTACTCTAACTACACCATCAACAGGCTCTGGTCCAGTGTACTAGACAAGACACCTTATGAAGTCACGTACAACAAAAAACCACAGATATCTCACCTGCACATTTTTGGGGTCACTGCAGACGTACACATACCAAAATAACTACGCAGAAAGGGAGACAAGGTATCTAAACGACTCAGATTCATGGGCTATGAGCCAAGCACAAAGGGATTCAGGTTCATAGATAGTAATAATAGATTCATCATCTCCAGAACTGCCACATTCCACGAACAGGCAAACTGGTCAAGAATACACCTGAATGAACTACAACACCAGATAGAAGCCAATCACAACAAGCAAGGCAAAAGTGATCACCCCGACATAGACTACACACACACAAGGGAAGAGAAATCAGAACAACAGGGAGGCAAAAACACAACACAGAAGTCAAGCCAAAATAAACAGAAGGTAGACTCACTCACCAACAGAGAAGCGAGGTACATGCACGACATGGAGACCCTACCAGGTAGGCCAGTCAGGGCCAATAGAAACCAAATGCCCAAGAGACTCAATGACTACGTCATGCACCTACAATCCAGCCCCATCACCCCCGAAACATACGATGACGCCGACTGGGCCGGTGACACAAAGAGCAGGAAAAGTACCTCAGGGTACATCTTCTTCCTGAATGACTGTCCCGTATACTGGTACACCGGTAAGCAGAATCTCATGGCCACATCCACCACTGAGGCTGAATACATATGCTTATCCAAGGCCATAACCAGCCTCATATGGTTCGACGAGCTACTCACCAATATCTGGGCAGAACCCACACACCCCATTCACATATTTGAGGATAACAAGGCAGCCATAGAAATATCCACCTCAGATGCTATAGGTCATAGGTCTAGGCATATAGACATCAAACATAAACACGTGAGACAATTCCATAAGTCAGGATTCATCACCATCATACACTGTGACACAGAACACCAGACAGCAGACATACTCACAAAGCCTCTACAACACAAGCAACATTCATACCTTAAATCTAGACTTTGTGTCACACCCGTAAACCCACATTAATCAGGGCCAATCAATCCCAGGGGTGGGCATTTAGAGGGGGATTTGTCACGAGTAAATGCCCTCCCTGGGCAGACCCTAACTTCCAAACTGGTAATTCAGGGGTTAACTACCCTAGACAAGCCCACCTCCCCGTCTTTTGTTCTCCCCTTACCTGTAGCTCCACCTCCAGGTTACTTAAGGCCTCCTCACGTAGACACCGGCCTTGTTCCTGAAGATACCTGTAAGAAAGCAGACAAGCATTAATAAAGATATCCTTGATGAAACAATCCATGCGTCTTCATAAGTTATTGGGCCCAAACTCGATCCAAGGTAACAGGATATTGTGCTCTCAGGAATCTTGTTAATTGGTACATTTCAATTGAAAAGGAAAAGTTGATTTACGTTTACTAAGAATTGAGAATATAAGAGGACCATGAAAGTTCATTCTTCCGCTTCACTCACAATAGTTTCTCAGAAACTCAAAAATGTCTCCGCTCTTCTTTGTTCCTCAGGATCACCATCTAAATGGGAAAGAAATTCCTATTTAATTCCTCCGTCTGATGGTCAACCAGACTGACCTTCTCTATTAGGAATCATAAACCCATCTGTTGAAATAGCGCCCCCCAAAATGTTATTGGCACATGCTCGGTTCTATCTAGCTAGGGCAATTCTGAGGCCAATTTATACCTTTTTTTCTTCCCCACTTCCTAATTAAAAGCAATTTGGGGGATTATTTATTATATATTCAAGGAGCACTGATGATGTTTTTCGATAAATGTCTTAAACAAAATAACTAACCTGGATCCTTTCTTGGAATATACATTTACAGTACTTATGAAAGAAAGGTTCTATATTGACCATATAATCACAGACTGGAAGGTCAAATCCTGAAGAGACATTTATCAGAGGCCATTAATGTCATCTAGAAGCTGAATTTAACAGAATAACAGAGTTGGAAGGGACCTTGGAGGTCTCCTAGCCCAACTCCCTGGTCAAGCAGGAGACCATGGACCATTTCAGACAAATGGCTGTCCAATCTCTTCTTTAAAACCTCACTGATAGAACAGCCATCCATTCTGCAGAAAACCTGTTCCAGTAGTTAATTGTTCTTCCGATCGGGAAGTTTCTCCTTCGTTCTAGGTTGATCCTCTCCTTCATCACTTTTCACCTGTTACAGCCACTTCTCTGTGACAGCCCCTCCGATGTTGGAAGACTGCTATCATGTCACCCATAGTCTTTATCTTTCTTAGATATAGCCAGTTCCTGCAACCCTTCATCATATGTTTTAGTCTCCAGCCCCCTAATCATCTTGATTGTTCTTCTCTGCACCCTTTCTATAGACTCAGCATCTTTGTTGTATTGGGCTGGCCAAAACTGGAGATAATATTCCAAAATATGCTCTTATTAAAGCAATGTGGTATGTATCTTCTTCCATTTCCTGATCTCTACACCACCACCACCAAGGCATTAAAAAGTGGCTGTTTTCCCTCCCCTTGGGGCAGGATGTTTTTCAGTGGACGTAGTTTTTCATCTGAACGTGTAAGCTTCCTCTGGTGTGATGCGTTTTTTTGGTTGTTGATGATGCCGATAATATTGCTTACTACCCAAAGTCATATGTCACATGGGTGGCTAGATACATTGAAATAAATAAAATTGTCTTGATTATCTAGTGATAACTTCCAAGTTATTCGCATTTTTCAAGTTTCCCATATCTCAGTTGCCACTCAAGCACTCCTCTAGGCCATGGACCACAGTAACCGATCTACTCAAATATTCTATACGAAGGATGTGTTGTCCAAATGAAATAGAAGAATGCAAGAATGAATCCTCCTGGGAATGCATCAATACAGAAGAGATATTAGATTTTTAAGAGACACCAATTATTTTAATCAGTGCAATCTGCTGTTCCTATTGCCATATGATCAGAACAGCAAAAGCAAGAGTTCAATAGGTCTCTCACTAACCAATTATGGAAAATGTGCTCCTTGCCATTTCCACAATTCTTCTCAAAAAGTCCGTTCACTGGGTAAATCCACTGCATCTGACGACAGAGCTGCAACTGTTTTACCATAATGTCCTGCAAAACAGAGAAAGGCACAATAAAAAGGAAAGTCCAAGAGGTCCTTTAATATGATGAGATAATTAAATGAAGTGCTAATGTCTTTAGCTCTTTCCTGCCTTCATTAAGCTGTTGTTTTAGTAGAGTGTATTAAGAGGAAACTAAAAACCTAGCAAAATTATACTGTGTGTGTTATGTATATAACTTTGGCGGGAAATTTAAACAACAATAGGTCATTTGTGATTGGTCAGCTCCCGGCCCATCAAGGTATATAAAGGGAGCTGTTTGACTGTACCTCCAGCTGAAGTCTCACTCTAAATTCAAGAGCTGTTGTTACGCACTAGTTGCTCCTGCCTCTTCATTCCCACGACTCAACGTTGGCGACGAAGGTAGGATCGAGGCAATGAGAAGCAAGCCGGGAAAGAGCTAATAACAGCGGATTCAGCCAGGCTGACGAGCCCCGTACATGGCAGGACTACCACGATGTCTGCCTATGTACCACCAAAGCCTTTCGACCCAGCCAGAGAGAAGTGGGGGTCGTATATGACTCGGTTTGAGTGTTCCCTGGAAGTCAGCGACATGCAGGGCCTCCCCGACAACCGGAACAGAGCCCTATTCCTCAGCCACTGCGGACCGGAGGTCTTCGACATGGCTGAATCACTTTCGGAACCGACTCCGGTTCAGACTATATTGTGGGAAGCCTCGCTTAGGGCACATTACCAACAACTACCGGTAGATGGCGCTACCGTGGAGGCACAGACTGTAGTAACTCACAAAGGTGCCTTCAAATGTACCAGGCTGCATTTTGGAGTCAGCATAGCCCCCGGACTATTCCAAAGTACCATGGAGCGTCTGTTACAAGGACTGCCAGGGGTGGTGCCTTATTTTGATGATGTCCTCATCAAAGGAAGGAAGGGAAGAGAAATTAGAGTAGGAGTGAGGGTAAGAGAGGGAGGAAGAGAGGAGGAGGAGGAGAAAGGAAAGGAAGTAGGGAGGAGAAGAAGGGGGGGGAGAGAAAGTAAGAAGGAAAGAAAAAAGAGAAGAGGTAGGTTTGAGGAGAAAGATTGCTGTGCAATAAAAAAGATGAAAGGGAAGAAAGCCAACCCCAAACAAATATAAAAATATTAAGATAAAGAATGACTTGTTAAACTTTAAAGAATGAAAGAGAACAAATATGAATAAATAGCAATAATTAGAAACACACATAGAAACATACAATGTATTTTCTTTGAACAGGGTATTTGGCCGGTTCACAAATTTAAACAGTGTTTAGTCATTTCAATTAAATTTACAATTTCTCTATTTCCTTTTTGCCATACTTATTCCTCTCCTATTTTTTTAAAAAAACCAATATTACCCTTCATCCTCATCTCTAATCTTCATCAAATTCAATTTTCCCTTCTATTCTATATTATACCCCTTCCCATTGTCATCTATTTTTATATCCATCCTCACATTGGTTAATTATGTAATATTCCAGTTGTTGAATACAAATTCAACATTTTAATATAAATCAATTAGTTATATAATGATCTTTTTGGTATATTAATCAATATGAACATGAATATTCCAATTATTTCCATGCAATCCAAATTCTTACAAATCAATTCATTATATTTACCAATAATAACCAAATAATTTCCCCCATATATTCCTCCAAACCACAACCATTGCTGCTTTCAACGCAATATACAATTAATAGTATCTCAATTATTACAACTCCCTAGTTAAATAGAGCTTTTTTTCTTTTGTGTTTTAAAATCTTGAACTCTCCTCTTTTGTCCTAATTTTCCCATTGTTTGCAGTTTTGCACCTACCTCTTTTGGTGAGGAAAAAGAAAAAGAAATCACTCTCTGCCTCATTTTGTCACGTTGCAACAAAGACCCTGCTTTACTTTCAGTTTCGCTTTTTCAGCATAGCTAGGGGTAAAAAAATGCTCCAACACTGTTTGCACCTGGCAAAAGACCCCTGAGCAAAACAGGTGAGATCAAATCAGCTGAGAGATGGGAGACCAATCTAATCAATTTGTGGTAATTAACCTATGCTAAAGCTGACAGAGGCTGGTTTTTTTTATTTTTGCAGGCACCGGTCTACTCATTTCTTTTCTTTTAACACGCATCAGCTGTAGGGCGGCCCTTTGAAGCCCCGCGGCAAGAGTTTAAACCGTTTTTTCCCCTCTAGACATCAGCTGGGACTCAGGAGGCAGCAATAGATTGGCAGTGGGCAGGGTAAGAGACCGGCGACCTCCTGGGAACCGGTTTGGGGGCGTGGCCAGCCAATCTCATTACCGCTTCTTCGAACTATTAAATATTTTTATTACCAGTTCTTGCGATCTGCTGCGAACCGGGAGCAACCCACCACTGCCATGGATTGGGACCCCCTAACAGGTGAGCAAGAGATTCTAGGTTGTACTGGCCCAAAGGATCAAGGAAGGTCAAATCGCCCAAGAGGCCAGCAAAGAAGCAGGTTGGGTTCCAGGTCTCCATTAGGAGAAGAATGAGGAGAGACATAAGAGCAGTCTTCTACTACTTGCAGGAAAGCCTCAGGGAAGGAGGTGTTGATTCTTTGTAGTAGCTGAAGGAAGGACATGAAGCAGCAGGTGGAAGCTAATCAGAGAGAAATCCAACCCTGGAAATAAGGAGGAATTTTCTTCCGTGGAGTAAGATTCCCTTCCGCTGTAGAATTCTATGCTTTTCTCTGTGCTTTCTGCCACAATTATTGTGCTTCTCTGTTGTTCATGAACAGACAACTTCCCACATGAAGCAGAGGCCAAAGGCCACCAAGAAAGTCAGTGACCGGCCATTCCTAGTCCAAGATCAGCTGCCTTCCTTGAGTAGGTTTCTAATGTGGCCATTGTTTACTTGGTTGCTAATGAGGTTGTTAGTTTGCCCGAAAAACCACTAGCCTACAGCTGCCTAATTTTCTGTCATGCAGTAAATATTTAATTTGGCCATGGCTGTCAGAAGGCTTTTCAGAGTAAGTGTGGCTATCAGCAGCCAAGAAATTGGCGGTAAAGTCATGCTTCTGAACTCTTCTGAGTGGCTCACATCTATTTTTCTTCTCTTCACAGAACATCTGGAAAAGATGCTCAGTGGTTTCCTGTTGCATTAAGGGAGACGTTGAGGACTTTCCTGTGCCTCCTGACAGGTACCACAGCCTTCTCCTTAAATCCTGGGCATGTTGAAGCACCATTGATGGACTGTAAGAGAATCTGTAAGAGCCTCTCCCCAAGATGGCTTCCTGTCCCAAAGGGCTTGTGTGGGCAAAAGATGAGCAGGCTGACTGGCCGGTCTTAGAAAGCTAAATGTTCTTTGACATGTCACCTTCTTTTTTTGCTCAGGTCTGACCAGGCACAGGAACATGGTGAGCAGCACGGCTGCTCCTCTCATGGAGACACATTTTCATCTAGAGGGGCAAGGACAATTTTGGAACATGGCCAGTGGGGATCCATGCCTCAAAACTGGATGAGGGAACCTGATCAGCCTAACAAATTCAAGAAGAGCCCGTTGGATTCATGGGGATATGTTGCAGAGAACTTTGATTTATACATTCAAATGAACCATTATTACTTTCAGGTTTTGATAGGTGTTTGTGTCACCATCAGGAGCCCCAGGAAGGAAGATGTGATGCCTGTTCACAATTAATGGAGGTATCTGGTCTCTCATACCTCCACGGAGGGCGCGCTTCTGCACAATTATGGAGAACTCCACTGAATCGGTAAGGCCTGAACATCTCCTCACCATGCTAATGGCCCTGTCTCTGTGGATTTGTTAATATCCCTATAAAAAGAATATTTGCACTGCTATTTTAGGATCCATTGGAGGAATCCCTTCCAGCAGAAAGCCTGGACAGCCTCCCAGGAGAGAGAGAGAGGTGGAGATTCCCTATCTATGCAGGTAGGTAACACGTTGAAGGGAGAAGGTCCCGCTGCTTCACAAGGGGCTTTGGTGGAAAAGATGGACAGGGTGAGTGACTCATCTTGGAAAGGGGAAGCTGAGCAGGCTTGATTCCTTAAACTTCTCACCTTCTACCTCTGGACAAGACTCTAACGGGAGAAGACCAGGACGCAGAAGAAGAGCTCTCTCCCAATGGGGAGAAAACACCTTCCTCAGAGATAAGATTTTGGCAATGGGGCCGAAGGAGGCTATGCCATAAATCCTGATGGTGGAGGGAAGAAATTGTGTAATATTTCACCTTAACCTTAAGGCTTCCAAAGGTCCTCTTGCTGTCGGCACATAGGGGGGTTGTATGCACCCTATGCTTTAGCCATCTTATTGAGGTGCAGAGACCTTTGGATTTAGCCTCCATACTGTCATTTTCAGGACTCCATGACAGTCCTGGTGGGCTCCAGAATCAGCAGCCTGGAGGATGTGGACTTCCTATCTGACCTTCCGGTTGAGGAGTCTGAGGGAAGCTGGGAGGATGCTGCAGCAGTTTCTGATGCTAGCGATTCCTCCAGTCCATGGGTAAGAAAGACAAAGTGTTTTCTGATGGGGAGGGATGGAGGTCCTCTATTCACTTCTCCTAAACTGAGTGAACTGTGCTGGAGCACTCTGGGAAGTGGAGCTAGGTGACACCTGGCCCTTGGGACAACATACGTAGGCTAACTATATGCACCCACGTGCATATAGATTGGTGCCATTGTTTCCTTTGCCAAAAATCAACAGGGAGGGTACATGGCAGTGTACCAAATGAATGTGACCCACCCTGATTAGGCCTTTCCTTTTTGTGTGTCATCCTTTCCAGCACTTCATGCAGGGCTTTAACAGGCAAAGAGTAGAGAGCCTGCTTTTCTGCAGTCGAGCTGGGCTGGAAGTGAAGATTGCTTTTTAAATCCAGAGATTATGCAGCAGGAGAAGCATTGTTTTGATCAGGGATCCCTGTTAGGATATGGTGTGAGCCTAACAGGTTGTCCAGGCAATATATGTGTTCTGTGACTTTAACATGAATATGTATAATATGACTTTAAATTTTACTGCTGTATCATTGTAATGCTGAGTCATGCTGTAATTAGATAATCACAACTTGTAAACATATTTAAGAAGGGAACTGTAATGTAGTCAGTTGATGACATGCTACCATTGTGGGTAGATTTGCTACCATTGTGCTATCATCGTTGATGGATCTGCTACCATCGTGGTTTGTTACCAGAGTGGACTTGTTATTCTAACCAACTACTGTTTGTATTGTAAGAAGATTTTTGTAAAACTTGACTGATTTAACTGGCAAAGTCTTGGATCGTTGAAAAACTATGAGATTGTTTTTTCACTATAAGGTAAACTTTTGATAAATCAGTTTGCACGTATCTTATTCATTGCTCTCAGAAACGTTTTCTCTGTGTTCTATACTCTGCTGGTTGGTAACACGACAATATCCTTAACAATCCCCATTCAATAGGCCCTCTTTTAGGAATGCTGAGTTTCTTTCGCCCCGATGCCTAAAGAGGAACCATTGTCATTCACGGGATTCTCCCAAAGAAGCGCAAGTCACCCTAGAAGGTCTCAGCAGCCTGGAAGAGGACTCCCTGGACTCCACTCTCTAATTCAAAGAGGTATCTGTTTCAGATTCTTCATGGATCACCGCATTGTCATGTCGAAAAGTCTTGTGCAGTTCAATGACGCAGTGAGCCATGCTCTGCAGGGTTACTCAAGGCAGACAGTTCATAGTGGAGGGTCCTAACACAAGGTGACCCAGTGGAGAAGCAAGTGGCAACCCTCTCCAGTATCCTTACTAAGAAAACCCAATGAAAGGTAACAAAAGGATACAAGCCATGATGCCAGAAAACGACGGTCTCAGATTGGAAGGTGCCTAATCCGCTAACTGGGAAGACCAGAGGGGAATTATAAGAAACTCCAGAAAGAGCCGAATTCTGCAATTATCTGAGCACAGGTAGGGCAGGGAGAAGGCGGGAGCAGTGAAGTTCAGTCCGATTACTTGTGAGACGTAAATCTCGCCCTTCTTGATGGGCTGCACCAGAAGTTGGCTACTTAGCACAACAGACAGACGGGGCAGATGCTGTGAACCTGCTCCTGAGCAGGGGGTGGACTAGAAGACCTCCACGGTCCCCTCCAACTCTGTTATTCTGTCTGCCTATAGGACGGCTTCAGCAAGGGAGGTATGGAGATGGAGGGCAGAATCACCCCCACCTACAAAGCCCTGCACGGAGCTTCTTTTCCCTGGATGGGGATGGATGGATGTCTTTTTGTTGTTTTTCTTCTTGTTATTGTTGCTGCTGATCTTGTTCTTGTTCTGAGATTTTTTCAATTTGTTATCATTTGATCTATATTGTTAATGCTAAAAGATAAAAGCAACACTTAAATAAAGTTGTTCATTGGCCACAATTATTTTCCTTTAGCTATCAATGTAGCATTCAGTGGGTGGAATGATAAATAATTGTATAACATCGTATACAGTAAAACTACCAAAACACTTTATATACACTAATTTATATTTAGGCCTATTGTCATTTCACTTTTCTTAGGGACAGGTTGAACTTTAGAACCTATAACTCTCAATGACGGAGAGCAGCTACTATATTAGATAATTAGATAAATGGCAAAAACTTTGGGATAGGAATTGTCAACTGACAATGGCTACTGCATATAAGGAAAACCTTTATAAAATGTTTTATAGGTGGCAATTGCCACCGGCAAGGCTAGCAAAAATGTTCAACACCATGTCCGCCAAATGTTGGAAATGCAATCAGACTCTAGGTACTTATTATCATATGTGGTGGACAGGTAGGAAAGGAAGAAAATATTGGATGAAAATACATATATGGTTGGAAAAGATGACTAAGCAGCATATTGATTTAAAACCAGAAATATTTTTGTTAGATATAATACCCAAAAGCTATGACATATTGGAAAAATGAGAACATCCCATCTGATGAAAATATAATTTAGAAAATACTGGATTGTGCAGAGATGGATAGATTGACATTGAAAATAAAAGATAAAGGAGATTCAGAGTATTATTTCATGTGAAATAGGTTTTTCTCAATGGTTAGAGATGAGAGGTAGACATTAGATGAAGAAAGAACATTACTATATTCAAGTAATATATGAATGTGGTTTATAGCTATAAGTATGCTAATATCAATAGATAACTTGGCATGAAGAATTTCCATGCATGGCGATTTCAATTAAACTGTAAACAAAATTTCTACTGCAAATGAATGGCAATGTAGGATATTTTGCTTCAATCTTGTCCTCTCAGGAACCTTATTAATTGGTAGTACATTTTCAATTGAAAATGGTTGCTTCAAGTTTACTAAGAATTGAGAACATAAGAGGACCACAAAAGTTCACTCTTTTGCATTACTCACAATTGTTTCCCAGAAACTCAGGAATATAATTTGTTTTTCTTTGGGTGTAGGCTATGCACCGAGCTGAAATTCTTTTTTCCTTAGGCTCTCCGGCACTTGAGAAATCATTAAATAATGATCCGAAGATGTGAAAAACTGAACTCAGTACCCTCTGAATGAAAATATGCTCTGCCACTTCTTTTCTTAAATGGAGCTGCAGAACTTCTGAAGGCAAATCATTCCACTGGTAAATAGTCCTAGCTGTTAGGAAGTTTCTCCTTAGTTCTAGGTTCCCCTCCTCCTTGATTAGTTTCCATCCATTGTTCCTTGTCTTGAAGGGCTGCCACAGAGAAGAGGGTGTTGATCCTCCAAAGCAGCTGAGGGAAGGACACGGAGCAGCGGATGGAAGCTCATCAGAGAGAGATCCAACCCTGGAAATAAGGAGGAATTTCCTCACACTGACAACCGTTAAGCAGTGGAACAGTTTGTTTCCAAGACTTCTTTGTGCTCCATTGTTGAGATTTTCAAGAAAAAATTGGGCAATCGTTTATCTGAGATGGCAGGAGGAGCCCTTCCTTGGGCAGGGACTTAGACTAAAAGTCGCTTCCTCCCTAGGGTGCCATGATTCCCTCTGTGCTTTGTGCCACAATGATGGTGCTTCTACGTTGTTCGTGAACAGACCACTTCCCACATGAAACCCAGAGGCCAAAGGCTCCCGAGGGAGTCAGCCATCAGCCACTCCTAGACCCAGCTGAGCTGCCATTCTGATGTAGGTATAAAAAATGGCTATTGTTTAACTGTTGCCGAGGGAACTAATTGCCCTGAAAAACCACCAGCCACTGCACAGCTGCTCATTCTCCCTTCGTGCAGTGATCGTACAAGCACTTCGTTGGTCATGGCTGTGAGAAGGTTTTTGAGGGTAAGTGTGGCCATCTCAGCTGCCAGGAAACTGGTAGCGGGGGAGAAAGTCAACTCAGTTCTGACTGACAGCTGTCTATTTCTCTTCTCTTTACAGAACATCTGGAAAAGGTGCAAACACCTTTTCTGTTGCCGGAAGAGCAACACGGAAGACCTTCCTGTGCCTCCTGACAGGTACCACCCTCTTCTCCTTAAACCCTGGGTATGGTGGGGCAACACGGATGGGCTGCAGAGTCTGTAAGAGGCTCTTCCAGTCCAGAAGGGGTTTCAGGGGCAAAAAGATGGGCAGGCTTACTGGCTAGGTTGAGAAAGGAGAGGGTCAGCTAGATGTATCTTCTTTGACATGTCACCTTCTTCTTCTTTTGGTCAGGACCGAAGAGGCACAGGAAGCGGATGACCAGCAGGGAGAATGGGAGACACATTTTCATGTGTCTGATGGAGACGTCTCTTCCTTGCCTGGGGTAAGGATGCTTCAGCAACATGGGCAGTGGGGGTTCATTCTTCAAAACCGGGCAGGTTAAGGGAAGAATTCCCCCTTGGTGGGAACCTGGCCAGCCGAGAAAACTGAAGAAGATCGCCTTGTTTCATACCTTCAATGAATGAATGGTTAATTGCAGGTTGTGATGGGTGGTCCTGTCACCGCCCGGAGTCCCAGGAAGGAAGATATCCGGCCCGTTCTCATTTCAAGGAGGTTAGTGTTCTCAGCTGAGGGATTCTGAGGAGAAGGGCTAGAAGAAAGGTTTGGAGAGGGGAAGCATCACTCCCCTCTGCCCGTACTTTTACTAAAAGAAGACTGACTCAAGCCCTTCGTTCTCTCCCCAGAAATGAGAGGACACCGAAGTGGACACCGCGGCTGACTACAATTTGGGAGACCTGCACTGAGTCGGTAAGGCCAGAGCAGCTCCTCCCTCTGGTAATGGCAGATGCCCTGTCTCTGTGCACTTGTTATCATGCCAATAGACCGAATACTTGCATTCTTATTTCAGGATCCATCGGGCGTGGAGGAGGGAGGTGCAGGAGGAGACAGTGCCTGTCTTTCAGGGTAGGTAACACTTTCGAGGGTGAAACTTTAGCAGAAGGGAGGCATCTTTGCCTCTGCCTCTGCTAAAGGAAGAAGGACTCGGCAATTTCACCGCCAGGCCAAGCCCCTTAGCAGGCCAGCTGGAAGGGTTCTTAGAGCCTCCACATGACCCCTCTTTCAAAAGGGCCATGGCTACTTTTGATCTTTGGCCTCTTCGTTTTCTCCCCCCAGAGAGGAAAGGCAAGAGCACTGGAGGTCGCGGCTGTCCACCAGTTTGGAGGCCTGCACTGAGTTGGTAAGTCCTGGACAGATCTTCCCCATCTGAAAAGAAGTCCTGTCTCTGTGGATTTCTTGGTATGCCAAGAGACAGCATCTTTGGCTTTTGATTTCAGGAACCACAAGACCAACTGGTGCAGGCGGAGATCTCTCCTGAGCTTTTTGAGACGTCTTCAGAGGTAAGAAAGTTTTGGCTATGGGAAGTGGGAGAAATTGGGCTATAGAGCCTTCTAAGCTTAAGGCTTGGAAAGGCTCTCTTGCTGTTGGCCCATAGAGCCATAGGAATCTTATTGGGACACAGAAAGTTTAGCAACCCTCCTGTCATTTGCAGGATTCGCTGACAGTCCTGGCGGGCTCCAGGACCAGCAGCCTCTGGGACGTGGACTCCCTCGCTGACCTTCTGGAGGAGGAATCTGAGGACAGCTGGGACCAGGATGCGGAGGCTTCTTCCAGTCCATGGGTAAGAAAGATAAAGGGTTTTCGATTGGGAGGTCTGGTGGGATGGCTTCCTTTGCTACAAAGTAGCAGAGACTGCTGTCCTAAATGGGAAATGGGATCCCCATTCAATAGGCCCTCTTTTAGGAATTCTGTTTTTTTTTCCTCTGATGGCTAAAGAGGAATGACTGTCATTCACAGGATTCTCCAGAGGAAGGGGAAGACACCCTGGAGGATCTCAGTAGCCTGGAAGAGGACATCCTGGACACCCTGGAACGTCTTCTTCAATGAGAAGAGGTATCTATTTTACCTTCTACACGGGTCAATGCCTTGCCTTGCGAAGCTCAAAGAAGCAATGAGCTATGCTGTGCAAGGCCAGTTAGGTCAGATAGGTCATAGTCGAGGGTGCTTACACAACATGGCCAGCACCCTCGAAGGAAATGGCAACCCTCTCCGGTATCCTTAGTAAGAAAACCCCAGGAAAAATATCTTTTAAGGGCTACGATGCCAGAAGATGAGCCCCTCAGATTGGAAGAGTGGAGGGCAATTACAAGTAGCTCCAGAAAGAGCAAAGTGGACCTAACGATAGCCTTTGATTCCTCACTCAGATGCTTCCTCAGATTCGTCTCCAGAGGTCAGCTTGAAGGTGGAGGAGGAACCAGCACCAGCCACCTCAGGAGGTGAGTTGGTCAATAGCTCTGAGTAGCCTGCTGAGAGTGATTTGGCTGAAATAAAAGCTGGAAGGTGATGCTGGGAACGTGTTCATGGGAAGGGGGTTGGACTAGAAGACCTCCAAGGTCCCTTCAAACTCTATTATTCTGTCTGCCTATAGGATGGCTTCAGCAACGTAGGGTATTGGTGTCGTCCGCCACCAACCTGCGGAGCTGGCAGCGGAGTCCGACAGTGAGGAGGCTGAGGAAGAACACGGGCCAGTCCAGGAGGCTGGGGAAAGCCCGGATCTTTACAACTGCTTCGCAACGGGATCGCCAAGAAGTGACGAGGACAATCGGCGCCGGGGCCTGCCCCAAGACTACACAAAACGTGGTCGGGAAACGCCCTGAGCCCTATCTAGGGGAGACCCTGAGTCAGGTGCGCAACAACACAAGGGGACGTGGAGCCCCAACCCTCCTGCCACTTAACCTTGGCGGCAAAAGTATTCTTGTCAATAGTCTGCAGGGGACTCCGGCTTACACATTGGTTGACTCTGGAGCTACAACTAACTTTATGGACATGGGGTTTGCAGTCACTCAGTGTCCAGTGCATCCTACCGTGTTTGTGGAGACCATTGATGGCCTGGTGCTTCTGTCTGGGCCTATTAACGGCCACACTCACCCTTGTACCTGACCATCGGGTCTCATGAGGACGCTATTCAGTTTTATTTTACCTCCGGCCTACATTTTCTCGTGGTTTTGGGCTTGGCTTGGCTCAGGAAATACGACTCACAGATCTATTGGTCCCAGAACTTCATCTCTTTTCTGAGCTGGCAATGGGTGGACCTCATCTGCCAAGTCTGCGCAGGCCAGGTGCTGGGTCCAACTGGGGTGTCCTTGCCTTCCGACCTCAAGGACTTTGAGGATGTTTTCAGCGAGCAGGACCAATTGCCCCCGCACCAACCATAAGATTACCCCATTGTTTTGATTCTGAATGCTCCATTCCCAGTGTGGCGTTTGTATTCAATGTTGGAACCTGAATTGGCTGCATCATGGGACTTTATGGACAAAAACCTTTTATCTGGCCCTCATCGTTGCCACTGTCCGCCCCAGTCCTGTTCGTGAAAAAGAAGACTGGAGACTTGTGGCTTTGTTGCAACTACCGCAAGTTAAATGCCATCACAATGTGCACCCAGTATCCTCTGCTCCTTATTCCTGAACTCTTGGAACGGCTTTTAGAGGCTGCTGTGTTCACTAAATTGGACTTGCGAGGAGTTTATAATCTTGTTTGGATCGTCCCAGGGATGAATGGAAGACGGCGTTTGGCACTCATTCTTGACATTTTGAGCATACGGTCATGCCGTTTGGGCTGACCAATGCTCCTGCCACCTTCCAACATTTCATGAATGACATTTTTAGGGACCTCTTGGACAAGTTTGTTGTAATTTATTTAGATCATCTACTCTCCTTCCCGGGAGAACCACCAACAGCATCTCCCCCTGCTCCTGCAACATCTTCGGGAGTATCATCTGTATGCTAAACTAGAGAAATGCCAGTTTTTCCAGTCCACTGTTGAGTTCCTGGGCATTGAATCCCTCCCGAGGGCATTGCCATGGAGTCGAGCAAGCTGGAGTCTTTGCGTAGTTGGCAAGCGCCTTGGTGAGTGAAGGATATCCAGTGGCTCCTCGGGTTCGCCAACTACTATTGGACCTTTATCCCCGGCTTTGCTGCCTGGACCACGCCCATCACTCGGCTTCTGCAGAAAAAGGCCCCGTTCCGGGAGGTTACCCCCGAGCAGCAGGCATTCCAGGCCTTGAAACAGGCCTTCATGAAGGAGCCTATCTTGAAGCATCCTGACCACCACTGTCTATTTGGGGTAGAAGCAGATGCATCGGGTGTTGCTATTGCTGCGGTGTTGCTACAGGCTCGCACAGCAGGCGGTACCCTCTTCCCTTGCGCATATTTTTCACGGAAGCTCAACCCTTCCAAGTACAATTACACCATCTGGGAGAAGGTGGTACTGGCCATTAAGATGACGTTTGAGGTCTGGAGACATCTTCTGGAGAGGGCCTGGCATCAAATGGAAGTCCGGATAGACCATAAAAACTTGTACTTACTACAGACCGCCCGGAAACTGAACCAACAGTAGATTCGGTGGTCCCTCTTCCTTGCCAGGTTCAATTTCTGCATTGCCTACATCCTTAGTGGTCGCAACCAAAGGGTGGATGCGCTCTAGTGGAAAACCAGAGTAGTCCCACATCAAAAACCTGCTTCTGCTCCTGACAGTGTTGCCTGTAGAGTCTTTCTCTGTGGTTTAGGAACCAGTGGATTTATGGGGTCAGATACGGGAAGCGCAGCGTCATGATGCCCAGGTGAAGAATGGAAGGAAGGGGTAGGGCCCGCCTCTCCAAGGGCGTTTTATGAGGAACGCTTGCGGTACCGAGACAGGCTCTACGTGCTGGTGGGGCCGCTCTGGGGACTTATCTTGCCGCAGTGCCATGTTAATCCTGTGACGGGGCACTTTGGCCTCTTTAAGACACTGAATCTAGTTTCTGGCACTTTTGGTAGCCCCGATTGAGACACGATGTCCAGGCTTATGTCACATCTTGTGTTCACTGCTGACAGGCCAGGTCGGCAACCAGAGCCCCTTCAGGGCTGTTCCAGCCATTGCCAACACCAGAGAGAACCTAGGGTGCCATTTGCATGGACTTCTTGACAGAATTACCTCCGTCTTCCGGATTCATGACCGTGTTCGTGGTGGGCGACGTGCTGACGAAGATGGCACATTTCAATCCATGTTGGGGTTTACCAACGGCTCACGTCACCGCCCACATGTTTATCCAACATGCCTTCCGGCTGCACGGCCTACCTGATATGGTCGTTTGGGATAGAGATGCTCAATTTACTGCCCAGTTCTGGAAAGGGCTGATGACAGCCTTTGACGTGAAAATGTGCCTGTCATCGGCACATCATCCGGATACCGACGTTGGGTCTGAGAAAGTTATTGACATTCTGGAACAATACCTGCGCTGCTTCGTGAAAAAGCAACAAGATAATTGAGAGAGCAGAGTTCACGTTTAACAATTCGCAGCACACGCGCGACCCCTCCACACTCCCCCCAGTTTTGGCACGTGATGGCAAAAACGTTCCTCATCACTGCTGTAGGATATCTTGCTTGAGTCGGGGGCTGGACTAGAAGACCTCCAAGCTCCAAGTTGTTTTGAGAACCTGGCTTCTCCATTAATTTTGCTTGCCAGAAGGACGCAAAAGCTCATCACATGACCCTGGGAGACTGCAACCGTCATAAAGATGAGTAAGTTGCCAAGTGTCTGAATATAGATCACGTGACCGTGGGGATGATGCGATGGTCATTAAATATGAAAAACGGTCATAAGTCCATTTTTTCAATGGTGTTCTAACTTTGAACTGTTGTAACTCGAGAATCACCTGTACTTTCTGCAGCATCAAGCGGTGTATTGTCAATAAGAGGTGGAATTTTGTTCAGCGACTTCAGGCAGATCTGTCCTTGGAACATGGTGATGGTAGGCACAGAAAGCAAGTAGAACTGCTAGGCTGGCATAAACTTTGTATTCTACCGGAAAGGAGTTTTACACACCAGTACTCAGGTTACAGTATCTAACAGGCTATAATTTCATGCACGTGATGCTAAGTTTTTGCTACAATACATACGCCAGCATAATACTGTATAGAATAAGATACACAAATGAGACAACTAAAATGGCAGGGAAAGTGCATGTCTTAACCTGGCACGAAGAATTTCCATGCATGGCCATTTCAATTGAACTGTAAACAAAAAATTTACCACAAGTGAATGGCAATGTAGCATACCTTGCTTCGATACGTCACGAGTAAATGCCCTTCCTGGGCAGACCCTAACTTCCAAACTGGTAACTCAGGGGTTAACTACCCTAGGCAAGCCCACCTCCCCTTCTTTTGTTCTCCCCTTACCTGTAGTTCCACCTCCAGGGTACTTAAGGCCTCCTCACGTAGACACCGGCCTTGTTCCTGAAGATACCTGTAAGAAAGCAGACAAGCATTAATAAAGATATCCTTGATGAACCAATCCATGTGTCTTCATAAATTATTGGGCCCAAACGCGATCCAAGGTAACAAAATGGTAGCAGTCGATGGTTGGGCAACCCAATAACCAGAAGATATGCCAGAAAAGAATCGCAAGACAGAGGAGAGAAAAAAGCCACAAACAAGATCAGAAACAAAGAGGCTGGAAAAACAACAGCCCGCACTCGAAGACATGGCAGCAAAAACGACGTCGGAAGACGAAAGAGAAAATAGCCCCGAAATCTACTCATCAGACAATGAGCAGGGGCCAGATGACCTGAGCGGGGAAGAGCCCGAATGAGCAGACATCAGCAGGCTCAGACGCGAAATGCTGAGCCTACTGGAAACCTCCGCCACAGATGAAGACCTCGTGGCCGGCATCAGCAACCTCATCCGAAGCCGGGACGAGGCCAGAAGGAGCCAGGGACACAAAGCGGGACAGCCGGACACAACCCCGGTAAACCCTCCCCCTGAACAATTGCTACCTGAAAAGCCAGGGAGGCGCTGCCGCACCAATCCTGGAGTGGTGGCCATCTTTAAACACGTGGCCAAAAAAGATGGCGACCTCCAAAACATTAAATTTGAATATGCAAAATGGCTGGCCAATGAGATGCTGGAACCCCAAAAACTACAATATGGGGGCGATTCCACGGACGAAAGTGGGGAATCACCCCCCGAAGACACCTGTACCGAGCGGCAGGTCGAAAAAGCGATAAAAACGCTCACCGCCGCCTTTGGGCCTAAAATGAGAATTCTAAAGGGGCCCCCCAAGACGCCCAAAAAACCCAAGGGGGAAGGGAGAAGACCCCCCAACTTCCTACCGAGGGACGCGGATGCCGCTGGGGACCCACCGACTCCGCAGCGCCACCCGGCCGCGGTACGACACCCCACTCCCAAGCCACGCCTGCCCAAAAGGGCCGAATGGAGAGGATACTCACCGCCACCGTCAGGACCGCCGCAGACGGGAACCAGGGGTCAGCCGGCAGAGAGAGCAGCCCTCCCGGACACTGCTGGACATCTGGAGCCAGAGCAGAGGCCTACCCATCCTGGAGAAGTGGCCTCACCGGAACAGTGACGAGAGGATCCTTCCCCGACGAAGCCACGACAGGAATGGACTCCGCGCATGCGCAGAAGATCCTGTGGACCAAGAAAGAAAAAAAAATGCAAGGAGGGATTTTTAAATTACCTACCAGCGTTCCTGAGCCATTCTGCTGCTATCAGCACGTCAAACACCATGGACAGCAACAGCCAGCTGTGAGTAACACACAAAATAACACAGGGAACTTACCAAATGGGTTCCCTACACTAAAAATGGAGGGATCAAACCTAATGGAGTGGTATCAACAATTCCAAATCATCCTCTTAAAGGAAAATATGATGTTTTTCATCACTGATCCACCAGATAGACCTTGGACTTTTGAAATGGACTGCATGCACCACAAAGCGTTTTATCTGCTGATTTCCAGCATATCACCCACCATCTATTATAGTATTGAAAATGACTTAACTGTATTTGATATTGTTCAAAAAATGTTTGGTTACTTTTATAGTGACAGTGTAGCCACCACCACAAAAATCTCCAAAGACTTCTACTCAGCCAGAATCAAACCTGGGGTGTCAATGGGGGAACATTTGATGGAATTAAATGCAGCTAGGGCAGAACTACAACTGAGGGGGGAAATTGTCTCCGAACAAACAATAAAAAGCATTATACTTAACTCACTAGACCCTTCCTGGCAAACATTCCTCACACATCTAAACATCCTCAGCCTAGGGCACATGACAGTAGATAGCCTCTCCAACCTCCTGATTGCAGAAGACAATCACAGAAAAGGCCAACAAATAACTCACAGAGAACACAGACAGACACGGAGGATAGCCTTTACAGACAACTCTTGAGATTCCACAGAATGTTACAACTGTGGATTAAGGAGACACTACAGACGAGACTGCACCAAGGGCAACAGAGATCGAAGTAAACACGAACAATGCAGTAGACACCCAGAAAGGCGCCATCACGACAACAGAATAAAGCGCAGAGACTCACCTAGGCCCTGGGAGAGAAAGGGGAACAGGGACAGTTCAAGGGATAGCCGGGACGGGTCGTTGTGCAGGGTAGGGGGGCCCACACACGAAACCCCACAAGACAGCAAACCAGGCGGAGAGGGATCCTGGTGGCTCATCGACTCTGGAGCCACTAACCACACCACATGCGACAGGGAGCTCCTCTCTTCCTTCACAAAGGAAGACTACCTAATTAAAGTAGCAAACCAAAGTGATGTAAGGGTAACAGGGAAAGGCAACGTAGTACTCCCCAACATGGGCAGAATAGAGGGGGTATTACTAGTACCTGAGATACCCCACAACATACTTGCCTCCCTGAAACTCAGCAAGGAAGCAGGGATAGAGATCAGCATCAAGGAGGGAGGAATCACCATGGCCAGGGATAATAAAACCATTGGGAAAATCACAGTCAGAGGGAGGCTGCCTTATTTTCACGCAACCAAAGCTGACTCACATAACGAAGATACCGACACGGGAGGTGAAACAAAAGGGGGCAAACCCAAGGGCAATGAGAAACAAGAAAGAGAGGATGCACACCCTCACAAGGGAGGCACACAAGGCACAGGGAAGATCAATTTAGGGAAGCCCCTCCACGATGAGTTCGCACATCTGCTCCACCGCAGACTAGGGCACGCCAGCTTCCCAGTTATCCAAAAGGTTGCCAGTTGTACTGAGGAATCCAAAATAAAGAACTGTGAAACTTACTTGGACTGCTCTGTATGTAAATGTTCTAAGCTCAAGGTGGCCCCCAGGTCCAAAAAGGCCACACGCTCTACACATTTGAAATGGTACACATGGACCTCGTAGGCCCCCTGAAGCCGTCCATAAAGTATGGCAAGAGGTTCTTCCTAACCATAGTGGACGATTACAGTCGTTACGGCTTCGTATATACACTAAGACACAAAAACGAGACTTACCAGAAATTCAAAGAATTCTATAAACGGGTAGAAATACAACACGACACAAAAATAAAGAAAATAATGACAGATAGAGGATCAGAATTCCTATCTGGAGACTTCTCGCATTGGTTGAAGTCAAAGGGTGTTCTGCATTTTACATCTTCGCCTTTCTCAGCTTTTCAGAATCGGGGGGCAGAACGAAAAAATTCCACCCTGCAGACAATGATGAGATGCGTCCTCGAGAACGCTGGACTAGGCCAACACTACTGGACCGAAGCCCTAGTCTACTCTAACTACACCATCAACAGGTTCTGGTCCAGTGTACTAGACAAGACACCTTATGAAGTCACGTACAACAAAAAACCACAGATATCTCACCTGCACATTTTTGGGGTCACTGCAGACGTACACATACCAAAATAACTACGCAGAAAGGGAGACAAGGTATCTAAACGACTCAGATTCATGGGCTATGAGCCAAGCACAAAGGGATTCAGGTTCATAGATAGTAATAATAGATTCATCATCTCCAGAACTGCCACATTCCACGAACAGGCAAACTGGTCAAGAATATACCTGAATGAACTACAACACCAGATAGAAGCCAATCACAACAAGCAAGGCAAAAGTGATCACCCCGACACAGACTACACACACACAAGGGAAGAGAAATCAGAACAACAGGGAGGCAAAAACACAACACAGAAGTCAAGCCAAAATAAACAGAAGGTAGACTCACTCACCAACAGAGAAGCGAGGTACATGCACGACATGGAGACCCTACCAGGTAGGCCAGTCAGGGCCAATAGAAACCAAATGCCCAAGAGACTCAATGACTACGTCATGCACCTACAATCCAGCCCCATCACCCCCGAAACATACGATGACGCCGACTGGGCCGGTGACACAAAGAGCAGGAAAAGTACCTCAGGGTACATCTTCTTCCTGAATGACTGTCCCGTATACTGGTACACCGGTAAGCAGAATCTCGTGGCCACATCCACCACTGAGGCTGAATACATATGCTTATCCAAGGCCATAACCAGCCTCATATGGTTCGACGAGCTACTCACCAATATCTGGGCAGAACCCACACACCCCATTCACATATTTGAGGATAACAAGGCAGCCATAGAAATATCCACCACAGATGCTATCGGTCATAGGTCTAGGCATATAGACATCAAACATAAACACGTGAGACAATTCCATAAGTCAGGATTCATCACCATCATACACTGTGACACAGAACACCAGACAGCAGACATACTCACAAAGCCTCTACAACACAAGCAACATTCATACCTTACATCTAGGCTTTGTGTCACACCCGTAAACCCACATCAATCAGGGCCAATCAACCTCAGGGGTGGGCATTTAGAGGGGGATTTGTCACGAGTAAATGCCCTCCCTTGGCAGACCCTAACTTCCAAACTGGTAACTCAGGGGTTAACTACCCTAGGCAAGCCCACCTCCCCTTCTTTTGTTCTCCCCTTACCTGTAGCTCCACCTCCAGGGTACTTAAGGCCTCCTCACGTAGACACCGGCCTTGTTCCTGAAGATACCTGTAAGAAAGCAGACAAGCATTAATAAAGATATCCTTGATGAACCAATCCATGTGTCTTCATAAGTTATTGGGCCCAAACTCGATCCAAGGTAACAGGATATTGTGCTCTCAGGAATCTTGTTAATTGGTACATTTTCAATTGAAAAGGAAAAGTTGATTTACGTTTACTAAGAATTGAGAATATAAGAGGACCATGAAAGTTCATTCTTCTGCTTTACTCACAATAGTTTCTCAGAAACTCAAAATTGTCTCCACTCTTCTTTGTTCCTCAGGATCACCATCTAAATGGGAAAGAAATTCCTATTTAATTCCTCCGTCTGATGGTCAACCAGACTGACCTTCTCTATTAGGAATCATAAACCCATCTTTTGAAATAGTGCCCCCCAAAATGTTATTGGCACATGCTCACTATAAATCGCTTCTATCTAGCTAGGGCAATTCTGAGGCCAATTTATACCTTTTTTTCTTCCCCACTTCCTAATTAAAAGCAATTTGGGGGATTATTTATTATATATTCAAGGAGCACTGATGATGTTTTTCGATAAATGTCTTAAACAAAATAACTAACCTGGATCCTTTCTTGGAATATGCTGTCAGAGTAAATACCTAACTGTGCCTATACCTTCAAACCCAGCCCCTTATGGGTTAATACAGTATGTACACCCCCACCTGACCCCTGGCCATTCCTTACCTCCTGGCCACTCCTCCCTTGTATATAAACACTCTCCACGTTCTTGTCCAGCAGTTCCAGATATTCACCTAGAAGAGAGGAGATCAGAGGTCAGTGACCTATGATGCCTAGGGCCTAGGAAGCTTCCAGGCCTGCAATAAACACTGATTAAAGAAACAGCTTGTCTCGTGAGTAATTGGGCTAAATCCATCGCATAACAAATGGTAGCCGAGGATGGTTTGCCATAACTCACTGGTGATTCCCCAACCAAGCAACCTACCCAAGGAAACAGATAGAGTACAAACAAGGGCACTCACCAAGAAGATGGCTGAGCTTCAAGCATCCAAGGATCCTACAGCAGAGGAGAATCCAGCAGACATCGAGCTGTACTCCAGCGAAGGCTCCTACTCTGATGAGGAAAGGTCACCAGAGAAAGGTACCAACCTAGGAAGAAAAACAGCACAAAGAGTAAATAAATTCAAGCTATCCATCCTGAAGCTGATGGAAACAAATGACAACGAGAGAAGCCTCATCGCGAACCTGCAAAGCCTCTTCGAGCAGCAAGGCGCAGCAATCGAGGCCCCAGAGACAACAAACAAGGAGGTGGCACGAGGAAGAGGTAGGCCAGCCCAGCCAGATGACCACGAGGTGGCCGAATCCTCTTTCGCGCACTTTCACCGGCGGCCATCTTGGAATGACCACCAGCCAATGGGGAGCCAGGATTCAAACTCTCTGGCGCGAAAAGGCCCCGATCCAGAAAAAGGCCGGGAACAACCAGAGAGCAACCCAAAAAGAAAAACAAACGCAGAAGAGAGATCGCCTACCGATCTCGAGATCCAAAACGCCATCAAAACGCTGACCGCGGCTTTTGGCTCCACTTTCGAGCCCCCCACGGCAGCCCGAAAACAAAAGAAAAAATCCTGCACCCAAGAGAGCACCAGAGCCAGCCTCGATGAGCTGGCTGACCCTCAACCACCCGAGGAAGCCACCCACACCGAACGTGAACGCCGAGACTGGTTCGCCTGCAAAAATTACAAACCGCAGGGTTCGAACCCAGGACCCGCCGCACCAACGACGCGAGGACGAGGGGCAAGGAGAAGGACCGACTACTCACCTCCTCCACGATCTCCGCCTGGCTTCTCCACCTGACCAAGGACCCAGGACCATGGGCAGAGGACCGGACCCGCCGCCATCGCTGCCACAGCCGCCGCGCCGCCGGAGACAAGGAATCGACTTACGACCGCGGCGCCGCCGATCGCCGACCGTCCTCCACCCACGACCGCTTCGCCTCCTCACCTTGTTCCCTTCTTTTCCGGAGATCCAGCCGTCCAGCAGTGGTATCCGCCGCCCAGAGGGAGCACCGGACTCTCCAGGGGTGAGTCCAGCCCTCCACCGGTAGGCCTAGGCCTAGGCCCAGGAGCAGCAGCAGCAGGAACCTTCCTCCATGGCTTCCAGCGCGAAATGGCCTTCGCGCATGCTCAGTCGCAGCCTGCAGCAGGAGAAAGAAGAAACATAGATATAGGTCAGTACAGACGTTCCAAAGCCATATTGCGAGTTCAGTCATGACCTGGACCATGGACAGCAATCCACTGTAAGTAATAACAGTGGACATGTGGGGACTGCTTGTACAAATATGCCAAAGCTACAGTTAGATGGGGGTAATATTATAGATTGGAGCCAGCATCTACAGATTGCCTTTATGAGGGAAAATGCCTTATTTTTAATTCAGAGACCACCTCAAAAACCTTGGTCTCTGGAGATTGATAACCTACACCACAAGGCATTCTGCATCATGATAGCCACCATTCCCCCCACAATGTACCCTAGCATTAATGATAACCTCACAGTGTCTGAAATTTTACAACTGTTATATGGTATGTTTTACAGCCAGTGCAGGGCTACCACCACAAAGATATCTAGAGAGTTCCATTCTGCCAGGCACAGACAAGGGGTACCCATGAGTGAGCATATACTCAAATTAAACGCAGCCAGGGCAGAACTCATGCAAAGGGGGGAAATTATCACCGAAGAGAGCATGAAGAACGTCATAATAAATTCACTAGACAGCAGCTGGGACCACTTCGTGCTACAACTAGACAGCCTTTACCTACCTCACCTCACGCTAGGCGCACTAACCAACAAACTCATAGCCGAAGACAACCTAAGAAGGGACAGACACGCTGTCAGAGGGGAACACAGACCAATCAGAAAGGTAGAGTTCCAAGACAGAGCAGGGAACGCCCAGGGTGCTACTCCTGCGGGTCCAAGAACCACATAAAAAGGGATTGCCCCAGGAGCAGCAGGGATAGGAGGCGCACTGAACACAGAGGGGGGCGATCACCCGAGCGCAGGCACTCAAGAGAGAGAGGGAGAGGGTGGTCCCCCAACCCTAGAAAGCAACACGGACGGAGGGACAGCTCTAGGGACGGTAGCCCGGGCCCCACATACGGATTTAGACCTGGCCACTCCAACTCCATGCACGAGATGGACCAAAACACATGGCTCCTAGACTCAGGAGCCTCACATCACACTACACACAACTCAACACTCGTAGAACCACTCAGCAAGACCAATCTCGAACTCAAGGTGGCCAATCAAAACAGGGTTCAAGCACAGGGAAAGGGAGACACTCACATTCCACACATAGGGAAAATAGAGGGGGTATTATACGTACCCGAAATACCCCTTAACGTACTAGCTGTCAACAGACTAACCCAAGACACAGACCTAGAGGTAACGTTCAAGAACGGGAAAGCTCATATAATCAAACAAGGGAAAGAAATAGGGAGCGTACACAACCAAGGGGGGCTATCATACTTTACACCAAACGCAAGGGAGGAAGGAAACATGTACGCAAACACCAACCCAGGGGAAGAAGAAGACACAAGAGTTGAGGGGGAACAACAGGAAATAAAGCAAAGCGAGCAAAATGTAAACAGCTCTGTATCATTGGGAAAACCCTTGCATGATAATTGCGCCCACCTCCTTCACAGGAGGCTGGGGCACATCAGTTTCCCTATTGTTAAGAAAATGTCTGATTGTACTGAAGGACTTAAAGTAAAGAAATGTGATAATTATTTGGAGTGTTCCATATGTATGCGGTCAAAGGTTAAGGTCAAGGCCATACCCCGAAAATCCAAACGAACCACAGAATACCCATTTCAATTGGTACACATGGACTTAGTAGGGCCTTTCAAACCATCTATCAAACATAGAAAGAGATTCTTTCTCACCATTGTCGATGATTTCACAAGGTATGGGTATGTCTATTCCCTCAAACGCAAAAATGAAACATTCCAGAGGTTTAAGGAGTTTCACAGAAAGATAGAACTACAACACAACATGAAAATAAGACAAATTATGACAGACAGAGGTTCAGAGTTTATGGCCAGTGAATTCACCGGTTGGTTGAGGGGGCAGGGCATCACACACTACAATTCTTCACCATTCTCGCCATTCCAGAATCCGGTGGCGGAGAGAAGGAATGGGGTGCTACAGACAATGATGAGGTGCGCACTAGAGGATGCAGGGATGGGGAAACATTTTTGGTCAGAAGCACTGCACTACTCCAATTACACCCTAAATAGACTGTGGTCAAGCTCCATCAACATGACCCCATACGAAATGCTCTATAAAAGAAGACCCAATATATCCCACCTGCACATATTTGGCGCACCAGCTGACGTACACATACCCAGGCAGCTGAGGAGAAAGGGGGAGAAAATATCAAAAAGACTGAGGATTGTGGGCTACGAGCCGGGCACTAAGGGCTACAGATTCATTGATAACAACAACAGATTCGTAGTGTCTCGATCTGCCAACTTCCACGAACACTCGAACTGGTCAAGGGTCCACTCCAACGAGACACTCACCCACAGGAATGCACCCAAAAACAACCAAGAGGGAGAAAGAATAGAGACACCCAAAGCCAGCCTTGACAAAATAAACACAAAGGGGTGGAAAGAAGGGCACCCATCTCTAAAGCTAGACCGCCTCTCGAACAAAGAGGCAGACCACATGCAAGAGACCGAACCACCCCCCAGCAGGGCATTCAGAGAGAGCAGAAACAAGCCACCCAAAAGGTTAGAGGACTATGTCCTAACCATCCACGATAACCTCACCACACCCAACTCATATGAGGACATCCTTAAGCTCCCCAAGGAAGAAAAGGAAAGATGGGTATCCGCCATGGACAAGGAAATGGAGAGCCTGAAAGAACTAAAGGTATACACAGCCGCTCAGGCCCCTGAGGACAAAAAACCAATAGGTACCAAATGGGTGTTCAGGGTCAAGACTTTAGAAAACAACAAGAACCTATACAAGGCGAGACTGGTCGCCCAAGGCTTCGCTCAGAGGTACCCTGAAGACTACACAGACACGTACTCGCCCACCGTCAGGGCTGAAAGTGTCAAATGCGCACTGGTGGTAGCCACCATCCTGGGGCTTGATGTCTTCCAGTTCGATGTACAGACTGCCTACTTACACGCAGAACTGGATAAAGAGATCTATCTTAAGGCCCCACCAGGGTATGACCAAGGTGAGAGCAAAACCTGGCTGCTCAACAAAAGCCTGTATGGGCTCAAGCAATCAGGCAAAAGGTGGTATGACTGCCTAGCCAAAGCCCTGAAATCCATGGGTTTTAAGGCCACCTCAGCAGACAAGTGCCTATTTATAAGGAGAGAAGGTAACCTGTTCGAAGGGGTGCTCGTCTACGTGGATGACATCCTATACGTTGGCAAGCACAAGAGCAGATGCGATAGATTTGCCACAGAACTGGGCAAACACTTCTCATTAAAGTCACTTGGCAGAATCGACAAATACTTAGGGGTGCACGTGACAAAGACCAGCAAGGGGTTCAGTTCCTCCCAAAAGGAAAAAATCACTGAACTGCTGTCCAAGTGCAACATGACAGAGGCAAAGCCCAGCGAGACACCAATGCAGCCAGAATTCCTGAAAAGCATGTACGAGGAATCGGAATCCTTCACCGACAATAGATTGTACAGATCTACCATCGAGTCGCTGCTATACATCGCTAACTGGACCAGGCCCGACATCGCCCTAGCCGTCAACCTCCTATCCAGACACGTAAGCAACCCCAAGGTGTCCCATTGGAATGCCATCAAAAGACTGCTCAGGTACCTAAAATTCAGCATGGATGCACAACTCTGTTTGGAACCAGAAATAACAGATAAGCCGAAATTATCATGCTACACTGATGCAGACTGGGCAGGAGACATCAAGAGCAGGAAAAGCACCTCCGGCTATGTGATTTTACTCAACAACTCCCCCATTCACTGGTACACTGGAAAGCAAAGACTCGTTGCCACCTCGACCACCGAAGCCGAATTCGTCTGCCTATCCAAGGCCGCGAACAATTTAGTGTGGTTCGATGATCTACTCCACGCCATATGGACTGAACCCTTGTACCCCATAATCATACACGAGGACAACAAGGCCGCAATAGAAATTTCAAAGGCTGATGCCATTGGGCAAAGGTCTAGGCACATAGATATCAAATGCAAACATGTCAGACAGTTTTCAGAGATAGGGTTCATTGAGGCAGTGCACTGCGACACTGAGGAACAGACCGCAGATATTCTTACAAAACCCTTACCCGCCAAACAACACGCCTACCTAATGTCAAAAATATGCGTTTGTGTATGACCTCTATATGTATATATATGTATAAATGTATGATTATGTATACCTATGTAAACGAAGCATACCTGTATCCAGTTAGACATTTAGAGGAGGTTTTGTCAGAGTAAATGCCTAACTGTGCCTATACCTTCAAACCCAGCCCCTTATGGGTTAATACAGTATGTACACCCCCACCTGACCCCTGGCCACTCCTTACCTTCTGGCCACTCCTCCCTTGTATATAAACACTCTCCACGTGCTTGTCCAGCAGTTCCAGATGTTCACCTAGAAGAGAGGAGATCAGAGGTCAGTGACCTATGATGCCTAGGGCCTAGGAAGCTTCCAGGCCTGCAATAAACACTGATTAAAGAAACAGCTTGTCTCGTGAGTAATTGGGCTAAATCCATCGCATAACATATGCATTTACAGTACTTATGAAAGAAAGGTTCTATATTGACCATACAATCACAGACTGGAAGGTCAAATCCTGAAGAGACATTTATCAGAGGCCATTAATGTCATCTAGAAGCTGAATTTAACAGAATAACAGAGTTGGAAGGGACCTTGGAGGTCTCCTAGCCCAACTCCCTGGTCAAGCAGGAGACCATGGACCATTTCAGACAAATGGCTGTCCAATCTCTTCTTTAAAACCTCACTGATAGAACAGCCATCCATTCTGCAGAAAACCTGTTCCAGGGGTTAATTGTTCTTCCGATCGGGAAGTTTCTCCTTCGTTCTAGGTTGATCCTCTCCTTCATCACTTTCCACCTGTTACAGCCACTTCTCTGTGACAGCCCCTCCGATGTTGGAAGACTGCTATCATGTCACCCATAGACTTTATCTTTCTTAGACATAGCCAGTTCCTGCAACCCTTCATCATATGTTTTAGTCTCCAGCCCCCTAATCATCTTGATTGTTCTTCTCTGCACCCTTTCTATAGACTCAGCATCTTTGTTGTATTGGGCTGGCCAAAACTGGAGATAATATTCCAAAATATGCTCTTATTAAAGCAATGTGGTATGTATCTTCTTCCATTTCCTGATCTCTATACCACCACCACCACCACCACTACCACCACCACTAAGGCATTAAAACGTGGCTGTTTTCCCTCCCCTTGGGGCAGGATGTTTTTCAGTGGACGTAGTTTTTCATCTGAACGTGTAAGCTTCCTCTGGTGTGATGCGTTTTTTTGGTTGTTGATGATGCCGATAATATTGCTTACTACCCAAAGTCATATGTCACATGGGTGGCTAGATACATTGAAATAAATAAAATTGTCTTGATTATCTAGTGATAACTTCCAAGTTATTCGCATTTTTCAAGTTTCCCATATCTCAGCTGCCACTCAAGCACTCCTCTAGGCCATGGACCACAGTAACCGACCTACTCAAATATTCTGTACGAAGGATGTGTTGTCAAAATGAAATAGAAGAATTCAAGAATGAATCCTCCTGGGAATGCATCAATACAGAAGAGATATTAGATTTTTAAGAGACACCAATTATTTTAATCAGTGCAATCTGCTGTTCCTATTGCCATATGATCAGAATAGCAAAAGCAAGAGTTCAATAGGTCTCTCACTAACCAATTATGGAAAACGTGCTACTTGCCATTTCCACAATTCTTCTCAAAAAGTCCATTCACTGGGTAAATCCACTGCATCTGACGACAGAGCTGCAACTGTTTTACCATAATGTCCTGCAAAACAGAGGAAGGCACAATAAAAAGAAAAGTCCAAGAGGTCCTTTAATATGATGAGATAATTAAATTAAGTGCTAATGTCTTTAGCTCTTTCCTGCCTTCATTAAGCTGTTGTTTTAGTAGAGTGTATTAAGAGGAAACTAAAAACCTAGCAAAATTATCTATATCAGACTATATCGTGGGAAGTGCTGAAAGCCTCGCTTAGGGAACATTACCAGCAACTACCGGTAGATGGCGCTACCGTGGAGGCACAGACCGTAGTAACTCACAAAGGTGCCCTCAAATGTACCAGGCTGCATTTTGGAGTCAGCATAGCCCCCGGACTATTCCAAAGTACCATGGAGCGTCTGTTACAAGGACTGCCAGGGGTGGTGCCTTATTTTGATGATGTCCTCATCAAAGGAAGGAAGGGAAGATAAATTAGAGTAGGAGTGAGGGTAAGAGAGGGAGGAAGAGAGGAGGAGGAGGAGAAAGGAAGAGGAAGTAGGGAGGAGAAGAAGGGGGGGAGAGAAAGTAAGAAGGAAAGAAAAAAGAGAAGAGGTAGGTTTGAGGAGAAAGATTGCTGTGCAATAAAAAAGATGAAAGGGAAGAAAGCCAACCCCAAACAAATATAAAGATATTAAGATAAAGAATGAATTGTTAAACTTTAAAGAATGAAAGAGAACAAATATGAATAAATAGCAATAATTAGAAACACACATACAAACATACAATGTATTTTCTTTGAACAGAGTATTTGGCCGGTTCACAAATTTAAACAGTGTTTAGTCATTTCAATTAAATTTACAATTTCTGTATTTCCTTTTTGCCATACTTATTCCTCTCCTATTTTTTTAAAAAAACCAATATTACCCTTCATCCTCATCTCTAATCTTCATCAAATTCAATTTTCCCTTCTATTCTATATTATACCCTTCCCATTGTCATCTATTTTTATATCCATCCTCACATTGGTTAATTATGTAATATTCCAGTTGTTGAATACAAATTCAACATTTTAATATAAATCAATTAGTTATATAATGATCTTTTTTGTATATTAATCAATATGAACATGAATATTCCAATTGTTTCCATGCAATCCAAATTCTTACAAATCAATTCATTATATTTACCAATAATAACCAAATAATTTCCCCCATATATTCCTCCAAACCACAACCATTGCTGCTTTCAACGCAATATACAATTAATAGTATCTCAATTATTACAACTCCCTAGTTAAACAGAGCTTTTTTTCTTTTGTGTTTTAAAATCTTGAACTCTCCTCTTTTGTCCTAATTTTCCCATTGTTTGCAGTTTTGCACTTACCTCTTTTGGTGAGGAAAAAGAAAAAGACATCACTCTCTGCCTCATTTTGTCAGGTTGCAACAAAGACCCTGCTTTACTTTCAGTTTCGCTTTTTCAGCATAGCTAGGGGTAAAAAACTGCTCCAACACTGTTTGCACCTGGCAAAAGACCCCTGCGCAAAACAGGTGAGAGCAAATCAGCTGAGAGTTGGGAGACCAATCTAATCAATTTGTGGTAATTAACCTATGCTAAAGCTGACAGAGGCTGTTTTTTTTATTTTTGCAGGCATCGGTCTACTCATTTCTTTTCTTTTAACACGCATCAGCTTTGGGCGGCCCTTTGAAGCCCCGCGGCAAGAGTTTAAACCATTTTTTTCCCTCTAGACATCAGCTGAGACTCAGAAGGCAGCAATAGATTGGCAGTGGGCAGGGTAAGCGACCGGCGACCTCCTGGGAACCGGTTTGGGGGCGTGGCCAGCCAATCTCATTACCGCTTCTTCGAACTATTAAATATTTTTATTACCAGTTCTTGCGATCTGCTGCGAACCGGGAGCAACCCACCACTGCCATGGATTGGGACCCCCTAACAGGTGAGCAAGAGATTCTAGGTTGTACTGGCCCAAAGGATCAAGGAAGGTCAAATCGCCCAAGAGGCCAGCAAAGAAGCAGGTTGAGTTCCAGGTCTTTGATTTACACATTCAAATGAACCATTATTACTTTCAGGTTTAGATAGGTGTTTGTGTCACCATCAGGAGCCCCAGGAAGGAAGATGTGATGCCTGTTCACAATTAATGGAGGTATCTGGTCTCTCATACCTCCACGGAGGGCGCGCTTCTGCACAATTATGGAGAACTCCACTGAATCGGTAAGGCCTGAACATCTCCTCACCATGCTAATGGCCCTGTCTCTGTGGATTTGTTAATATGCCTATAAAAAGAATATTTGCACTGCTATTTTAGGATCCATTGGAGGAATCCCTTCCAGCAGAAAGCCTGGACAGCCTCCCAGGAGAGAGAGAGAGGTGGAGATTCCCTATCTATGCAGGTAGGTAACACGTTGAAGGGAGAAGGTCCCGCTGCTTCACAAGGGGCTTTGGTGGAAAAGATGGACAGGGTGAGTGACTCATCTTGGAAAGGGGAAGCTGAGCAAGCTTGATTCCTTAAACTTCTCACCTTCTACCTCTGGACAAGACTCTAACGGGAGAAGACCAGGACGCAGAAGAAGAGCTCTCTCCCAATGGGGAGAAAACACCTTCCTCAGAGATAAGATTTTGGCAATGGGGCCGAAGGAGGCTATGCCATAAATCCTGATGGTGGAGGGAAGAAATTGTGTAATATTTCACCTTAACCTTAAGGCTTCCAAAGCTCCTCTTGCTGTCGGCACATAGGGGGGTTGTATGCACCCTATGCTTTAGCCATCTTATTGAGGTGCAGAGACCTTTGGATTTAGCCTCCATACTGTCATTTGCAGGACTCCATGACAGTCCTGGTGGGCTCCAGAATCAGCAGCCTGGAGGATGTGGACTTCCTATCTGACCTTCCGGTTGAGGAGTCTGAGGGAAGCTGGGAGGATGCTGCAGCGGCTTCTGATGCTAGCGATTCCTCCAGTCCATGGGTAAGAAAGACAAAGTGTTTTCTGATGGGGGGGGGGGGGGATGGAGGTCCTCTATTCACTTCTCCTAAACTGAGTGAACTGTGGTGGAGGACTCTGGGAAGTGGAGCTAGGTGACACCTGGCCCTTGGGACAACATACGGAGGCTAACTATATGCACCCACATGCATATAGTTTGGTGCCATTGGTTTCTTTGCCAAAAATCAACAGGGAGGGTACATGGCAGTGTACCAAATGAATGTGACCCACCCTGATTAGGCCTTTCCTTTTTGTGTGTCATCCTTTCCAGCACTTCATGCAGGGCTTTAACAGGCAAAGAGTAGAGAGCCTGCTTTTCTGCAGTAGAGCTGGGCTGGAAGTGAGGATTGCTTTTTAAATCCAGAGATTATGCAGCAGGAGAAGCATTGTTTTGATCAGGGATCCCTGTTAGGATATGGTGTGAGCCTAACAGGTTGTCCAGGCAATATATGTGTTCTGTGACTTTAACATGAATATGTATAATATGACTTTAAATTTTACTGCTGTATCATTGTAATGCTGAGTCATGCTGTAATTAGATAATCACAACTTGTAAACATATTTAAGAAGGGAACTGTAATATAGTCAGTTGATGACATGCTACCATTGTGGGTGGATTTGCTACCATTGTGCTATCATCGTTGATGGATCTGCTACCATCGTGGTTTGTTACCAGAGTGAACTTGTTATTCTAACCAACTACTGTTTGCATTGTAAGAAGATTTTTGTACCACTTGACTGATTTAACTGGCAAAGTCTTGGATCGTTGAAAAACTATGAGATTGTTTTTTCACTATAAGGTAAACTTTTGATAAATCAGTTTGCATGTATCTTATTCATTGCTCTCAGAAACGTTTTCTCTGTGTTCTATACTCTGCTGGTTGGTAACACGACAATATCCTTAACAATCCCCATTCAATAGGCCCTCTTTTAGGAATGCTGAGTTTCTTTTGCCCCGATGCCTAAAGAGGAACCATTGTCATTCACGGGATTCTCCCAAAGAAGCGCAAGTCACCCTAGAAGGTCTCAGCAGCCTGGAAGAGGACTCCCTGGACTCCACTCTCTAATTCAAAGAGGTATCTGTTTCAGATTCTTCATGGATCACCGCATTGTCATGTCGAAAAGTCTTGTGCAGTTCAATGACGCAGTGAGCCATGCTCTGCAGGGTTACTCAAGGCAGACAGTTCATAGTGGAGGGTCCTAACACAAGGTGACCCAGTGGAGAAGCAAGTGGCAACCCTCTCCAGTATCCTTACTAAGAAAACCCAATGAAAGGTAACAAAAGGATACAAGCCATGATGCCAGAAAACGACGGTCTCAGATTGGAAGGTGCCTAATCCGCTAACTGGGAAGACCAGAGGGGAATTATAAGAAACTCCAGAAAGAGCCGAATTCTGCAATTATATGAGCACAGGTAGGGCAGGGAGAAGGCGGGAGCAGTGAAGTTCAGTCCGATTACTTGTGAGACGTAAATCTCGCCCTTCTTGATGGGCTGCACCAGAAGTTGGCTACTTAGCACAACAGACAGACGGGGCAGATGCTGTGAACCTGCTCCTGAGCAGGGGGTGGACTAGAAGACCTCCACGGTCCCCTCCAACTCTGTTATTCTGTCTGCCTATAGGACGGCTTCAGCAAGGGAGGTATGGAGATGGAGGGCAGAATCACCCCCACCTACAAAGCCCTGCACGGAGCTTCTTTTCCCTGGATGGGGATGGATGGATGTCTTTTTGTTGTTTTTCTTCTTGTTATTGTTGCTGCTGATCTTGTTCTTGTTCTGAGATTTTTTCAATTTGTTATCATTTTATCTATATTGTTAATGCTAAAAGATAAAAGCAACACTTAAATAAAGTTGTTCATTGGCCACAATTATTTTCCTTTAGCTATCAATGTAGCATTCAGTGGGTGGAATGATAAATAATTGTATAACATCGTATACAGTAAAACTACCAAAACACTTTATATACACTAATTTATATTTAGGCCTATTGTCATTTCACTTTTCTTAGGGACAGGTTGAACTTTAGAACCTATAACTCTCAATGACGGAGAGCAGCTACTATATTAGATAATTAGATAAATGGCAAAAACGTTGGGATAGGAATTGTCAACTGACAATGGCTACTGCATATAAGGAAAACCTTTATAAAATGTTTTATAGGTGGCAATTGCCACCGGCAAGGCTAGCAGAAATGTTCAACACCATGTCCGCCAAATGTTGGAAATGCATTCAGACTCTAGGTACTTATTATCATATGTGGTGGACAGGTAGGAAAGGAAGAAAATATTGGATGAAAATACATATATGGTTGGAAAAGATGACTAAGCAGCATATTGATTTAAAACCAGAAATATTTTTGTTAGATATAATACCCAAAAGCTATGACATATTGGAAAAATGAGAACATCCCATCTGATGAAAATATAATTTAGAAAATACTGGATTGTGCAGAGATGGATAGATTGAATTGAAAATAAAAGATAAAGGAGATTCAGAGTATTATTTCATGTGAAATAGGTTTTTCTCAATGGTTAGAGATGAGAGGTAGACATTAGATGAAGAAAGAACATTACTATATTCAAGTAAAATATGAATGTGGTTTATAGCTATAAGTATGCTAATATCAATAGATAACTTGGCATGAAGAATTTCCATGCATGGTGATTTCAATTAAACTGTAAACAAAATTTCTACTGCAAATGAATGGCAATGTAGGATATTTTGCTTCAATCTTGTCCTCTCAGGAACCTTATTAATTGGTAGTACATTTTCAATTGAAAATGGTTGCTTCACGTTTACTAAGAATTGAGAACATAAGAGGACCACAAAAGTTCACTCTTTTGCATTACTCACAATTGTTTCCCAGAAACTCAGGAATATAATTTGTTTTTCTTTGGGTGTAGGCTATGCACCGAGATGAAATTCTTTTTTCCTTAGGCTCTCCGGCACTTGAGAAATCATTAAATAATGATCCGAAGATGTGAAAAACTGAACTCAGTACCCTCTGAATGAAAATATGCTCTGCCACTTCTTTTCTTAAATGGAGGTGCAGAACTTCTGAAGGCAAATCATGCCACTGGTAAATAGTCCTAGCTGTTAGGAAGTTTCTCCTTAGTTCTAGGTTCCCCCCCTCCTTGATTAGTTTCCATCCATTGTTCCTTGTCTTGAAGGGCTGCCACAGAGAAGAGGGTGTTGATCCTCCAAAGCAGCTGAGGGAAGGACACGGAGCAGCGGATGGAAGCTCATCAGAGAGAGATCCAACCCTGGAAATAAGGAGGAATTTCCTCACACTGACAACCGTTAAGCAGTGGAACAGTTTGTTTCCAAGACTTCTTTGTGCTCCATTGTTGAGATTTTCAAGAAAAAATTGGGCAATCATTTATCTGAGATGGCAGGAGGAGCCCTTCCTTGGGCAGGGACTTAGACTAAAAGTTGCTTCCTCCCTAGGGTGCCATGATTCCCTCTGTGCTTTGTGCCACAATGATGGTGCTTCTACGTTGTTCGTGAACAGACCATTTCCCACATGAAACCCAGAGGCCAAAGGCTCCCGAGGGAGTCAGCCATCAGCCACTCCTAGACCCAGCTGAGCTGCCATTCTGATGTAGGTATAAAAAATGGCTATTGTTTAACTGTTGCCGAGGGAACTAATTGCCCTGAAAAACCACCAGCCACTGCACAGCTGCTCATTCTCCCTTCGTGCAGTGATCGTACAAGCACTTCGTTGGTCATGGCTGTGAGAAGGTTTTTGAGGGTAAGTGTGGCCATCTCAGCTGCAAGGAAACTGGTAGCGGGGGAGAAAGTCAACTCAGTTCTGACTGACAGGTGTCTATTTCTCTTCTCTTTACAGAACATCTGGAAAAGGTGCGAACACCTTTTCTGTTGCCGGAAGAGCAACACGGAAGACCTTCCTGTGCCTCCTGACAGGTACCACCCTCTTCTCCTTAAACCCTGGGTATGGTGGGGCAACACGGATGGGCTGCAGAGTTTCAGGGGCAAAAAGATGGGCAGGCTTACTGGTTAGGTTGAGAAAGGAGAGGGTCAGCTAGATGTATCTTCTTTGACATGTCACCTTCTTCTTCTTTTGGTCAGGACCGAAGAGGCACAGGAAGCGGATGACCAGCAGGGAGAATGGGAGACACATTTTCATGTGTCTGATGGAGACGTCTCTTCCTTGCCTGGGGTAAGGATGCTTCAGCAACATGGGCAGTGGGGGTTCATTCTTCAAAACCGGGCAGGTTAAGGGAAGAATTCCCCCTTGGTGGGAACCTGGCCAGCCGAGAAAACTGAAGAAGATCGCCTTGTTTCATACCTTCAATGAATGAATGGTTAATTGCAGGTTGTGATGGGTGGTCCTGCCACCGCCCGGAGTCCCAGGAAGGAAGATATCCGGCCCGTTCTCATTTCAAGGAGGTTAGTGTTCTCAGCTGAGGGATTCTGAGGAGAAGGGCTAGAAGAAAGGTTTGGAGAGGGGAAGCATCACTCCCCTCTGCCCGTACTTTTACTAAAAGAAGACTGACTCAAGCCCTTCGTTCTCTCCCCAGAAATGAGAGGACACCGAAGTGGACACCGCGGCTGACTACAATTTGGGAGACCTGCACTGAGTCGGTAAGGCCAGAGCAGCTCCTCCCTCTGGTAATGGCAGATGCCCTGTCTCTGTGCATTTGTTATCATGCCAATAGACCGAATACTTGCATTCTTATTTCAGGATCCATCGGGCGTGGAGGAGGGAGGTGCAGGAGGAGACAGTGCCTGTCTTTCAGGGTAGGTAACAGTTTCGAGGTTGAAACTTTAGCAGAAGGGAGGCATCTTTGCCTCTGCCTCTGCTAAAGGAAGAAGGACTCGGCAATTTCACCGCCAGGCCAAGCCCCTTAGCAGGCCAGCTGGAAGGGTTCTTAGAGCCTCCACATGACCCCTCTTTCAAAAGGGCCATGGCTACTTTTGATCTTTGGCCTCTTCGTTTTCTCCCCCCAGAGAGGAAAGGCAAGAGCACTGGAGGTCGCGGCTGTCCACCAGTTTGGAGGCCTGCACTGAGTTGGTAAGTCCTGGACAGAACTTCCCCATCTGAAAAGAAGTCCTGTCTCTGTGGATTTCTTGGTATGCCAAGAGACGGCATCTTTGGCTTTTGATTTCAGGAACCACAAGACCAACCGGTGCAGGCGGAGATCTCTCCTGAGCTTTTTGAGACGTCTTCAGAGGTAAGAAAGTTTTGGCTATGGGAAGTGGGAGAAATTGGGCTATAGAGCCTTCTAAGCTTAAGGCTTGGAAAGGCTCTCTTGCTGTTGGCCCATAGAGCCATAGGAATCTTATTGGGACACAGAAAGTTTAGCAACCCTCCTGTCATTTGCAGGATTCGCTGACAGTCCTGGCGGGCTCCAGGACCAGCAGCCTCTGGGACGTGGACTCCCTCGCTGACCTTCTGGAGGAGGAATCTGAGGACAGCTGGGACCAGGATGCGGAGGCTTCTTCCAGTCCATGGGTAAGAAAGACAAAGGGTTTTCGATTGGGAGGTCTGGTGGGATCGCTTCCTTTGCTACAAAGTAGCAGAGACTGGTGTCCTAAATGGGAAATGGGATCCCCATTCAATAGGCCCTCTTTTAGGAATTCTGTGTTTTTTTCCTCTGATGGCTAAAGAGGAATGACTGTCATTCACAGGATTCTCCAGAGGAAGGGGAAGACACCCTGGAGGATCTCAGTAGCCTGGAAGAGGACATCCTGGACACCCTGGAACGTCTTCTTCAATGAGAAGAGGTATCTATTTTACCTTCTACACGGGTCAATGCCTTGCCTTGCGAAGCTCAAAGAAGCAATGAGCTATGCTGTGCAGGGCCGGTTAGGTCAGATAGGTCATAGTCGAGGGTGCTTACACAACATGGCCAGCACCCTCGAAGGAAATGGCAACCCTCTCCGGTATCCTTAGTAAGAAAACCCCAGGAAAAATATCTAAGGGCTACGATGCCAGAAGATGAGCCCCTCAGATTGGAAGAGTGGAGGGCAATTACAAGTAGCTCCAGAAAGAGCAAAGTGGACCTAACGATAGCCTTTGATTCCTCACTCAGATGCTTCCTCAGATTCGTCTCCAGAGGTCAGCTTGAAGGTGGAGGAGGAACCAGCACCAGCCACCTCAGGAGGTGAGTTGGTCAATAGCTCTGAGTAGCCTGCTGAGAGTGATTTGGCTGAAATAACAGCTGGAAGGTGATGCTGGGAACGTGTTCATGGGAAGGGGGTTGGACTAGAAGACCTCCAAGGTCCCTTCAAACTCTATTATTCTGTCTGCCTATAGGATGGCTTCAGCAACGTAGGGTATTGGTGTCGTCCGCCACCAACCTGCGGAGCTGGCAGCGGAGTCCGACAGTGAGGAGGCTGAGGAAGAACACGGGCCAGTCCAGGAGGCTGGGGAAAGCCCGGATCTTTACAACTGCTTCGCAATGGGATCGCCAAGAAGTGACGAGGACAATCGGCGCCGGGGCCTGCCCCAAGACCACAGAAAACGTGGTCGGGAAACGCCCTGAGCCCTATCTAGGGGAGACCCTGGGTCAGGTGCGCAACAACACGAGGGGACGTGGAGCCCCAACCCTCCTGCCACTTAACCTTGGCGGCAAAAGTATTCTTGTCAATAATCTGCAGGGGACTCCGGCTTACACATTGGTTGACTCTGGAGCTACAACTAACTTTATGGACATGAGGTTTGCAGTCACTCAGTGTCCAGTGCATCCTACCGTGTTTGTGGAGACCATTGATGGCCTGGTGCTTCTGTCTGGGCCTATTAACGGCCACACTCACCCTTGTACCTGACCATCGGGTCTCATGAGGACGCTATTCAGTTTTATTTTACCTCCGGCCTACATTTTCTCGTGGTTTTGGGCTTGGCTTGGCTCAGGAAATACGACTCACAGATCTATTGGTCCCAGAACTTCATCTCTTTTCTGAGCTGGCAATGGGTGGACCTCCTCTGCCAAGTCTGCGCAGGCCAGGTGCTGGGTCCAACTGGGGTGTCCTTGCCTTCCGACCTCAAGGACTTTGAGGATGTTTTCAGCGAGCAGGAGCAATTGCCCCCGCACCAACCATAAGACTACCCCATTGTTTTGATTCTGGATGCTCCATTCCCAGTGTGGCGTTTGTATTCAATGTTGGAACCTGAATTGGCTGCATCATGGGACTTTATGGACAAAAACCTTTTATCTGGCCCTCATCGTTGCCACTGTCCGCCCCAGTCCTGTTCGTGAAAAAGAAGACTGGAGACTTGTGGCTTTGTTGCAACTACCGCAAGTTAAATGCCATCACAATGTGCACCCAGTATCCTCTGCTCCTTATTCCTGAACTCTTGGAACGGCTTTTAGAGGCTGCTGTGTTCACTAAATTGGACTTGCGAGGAGTTTATAATCTTGTTTGGATCGTCCCAGGGATGAATGGAAGACGGCGTTTGGCACTCATTCTGGACATTTTGAGCATACGGTCATGCCGTTTGGGCTGACCAATGCTCCTGCCACCTTCCAACATTTCATGAATGACATTTTTAGGGACCTCTTGGACAAGTTTGTTGTAATTTATTTAGATCATCTACTCTCCTTCCCGGGAGAACCACCAACAGCATCTCCCCCTGCTCCTGCAACATCTTCGGGAGTATCATCTGTATGCTAAACTAGAGAAATGCCAGTTTTTCCAGTCCATTGTTGAGTTCCTGGGCATTGAATCCCTCCCGAGGGCATTGCCATGGAGTCGAGCAAGCTGGAGTCTTTGCGTAGTTGGCAAGCGCCTTGGTGAGTGAAGGATATCCAGTGGCTCCTCGGGTTCGCCAACTACTATTGGACCTTTATCCCCGGCTTTGCTGCCTGGACCACGCCCATCACTCGGCTTCTACAGAAAAAGGCCCCGTTCCGGGAGGTTACCCCCGAGCAGCAGGCATTCCAGGCCTTGAAACAGGCCTTCATGAAGGAGCCTATCTTGAAGCATCCTGACCACCACTGTCTGTTTGGGGTAGAAGCAGATGCATCGGGTGTTGCTATTGCTGCGGTGTTGCTACAGGCTTGCACCGCAGGCGGTACCCTCTTCCCTTGCGCATATTTTTCACGGAAGCTCAACCCTTCCAAGTACAATTACAGCATCTGGGAGAAGATGGTACTGGCCATTAAGGTGACGTTTGAGATCTGGAGACATCTTCTGGAGAGGGCCTGGCATCAAATGGAAGTCCGGACAGACCATAAAAACTTGGACTTACTACAGACAGCCCGGAAACTGAACCAACAGTAGATTCGGTGGTCCCTCTTCCTTGCCAGGTTCAATTTCTGCATTACCTACATCCTTAGTGGTCGCAACCAAACGGTGGATGCGCTCTAGTGGAAACCAGAGTAGTCCCACATCAAAAACCTGTTTCTGCTCCTGACAGTGTTGCCTGTAGAGTCTTTCTCTGTGGTTTAGGAACCAGTGGATTTATGGGGTCAGATACGGGAAGCGCAGCGTCATGATGCCCACGTGAAGAATGGAAGGAAGGGGTAGGGCCCGCCTCTCCAAGGACGTTTTATGTGGAACGCTTGCGGTACCGAGACAGGCTCTACGTGCTGGTGGGGCCGCTCTGGGGACTTATCTTGCCGCAGTGCCATGTTAATCCTGTGACGGGGCACTTTGGCCTCTTTAAGACACTGAATCTAGTTTCTCGCACTTTTGGTGGCCCCGATTGAGACACGATGTCCAGGCTTATGTCACATCTTGTGTTCACTGCTGACAGGCCAGGTCGGCAACCAGAGTCCCTTCAGGGCTGTTCCAGCCATTGCCAACACCAGAGAGAACCTAGGGTGCCATTTCCATGGACTTCTTGACAGAATTACCTCCGTCTTCCGGATTCATGACCGTGTTCGTGGTGGGCGACGTGCTGACGAAGATGGCACATTTCAATCCATGTTGGGGTTTACCAACGGCTCACGTCACCGCCCACATGTTTATCCAACATGCCTTCCGGCTGCACGGCCTACCTGATATGGTCGTTTGGGATAGAGATGCTCAATTTACTGCCCAGTTCTGGAAAGGGCTGATGACAGCCTTTGACGTGAAAATGTGCCTGTCATCGGCACATCATCCGGATACCGACGTTGGGTCTGAGAAAGTTATTGACATTCTGGAACAATACCTGCGCTGCTTCGTGAAAAAGCAACAAGATAATTGAGAGAGCAGAGTTCACGTTTAACAATTCGCAGCACACGCGCGACCCCTCCACACTCCCCCCAGTTTTGGCACGTGATGGCAAAAACGTTCCTCATCACTGCTGTAGGATATCTTGCTTGAGTCGGGGGCTGGACTAGAAGACCTCCAAGCTCCAAGTTGTTTTGAGAACCTGGCTTCTCCATTACTTTTGCTTGCCAGAAGGACGCAAAAGCTCATCACATGACCCTGGGAGACTGCAACCGTCATAAAGATGAGTCAGTTGCCAAGTGTCTGAATATAGATCACGTGACGGTGGGGATGATGCGATGGTCATTAAATATGAAAAACGGTCATAAGTCCATTTTTTCAATGGTGTTCTAACTTTGAACTGTTGTAACTCGAGAATCACCTGTACTTTCTGCAGCATAAAGCGGTGTATTCTCAATAAGAGGTGGAATTTTGTTCAGCGACTTCAGGCAGATCTGTCCTTGGAACATCGTGATGGTAGGCACAGAAAGCAAGTAGAACTGCTAGGCTGGCATAAACTTTGTATTCTACCGGAAAGGAGTTTTACAGACCAGTACTCAGGTTACAGTATCTAACAGGCTATAATTTCATGCACGTGATGCTACGTTTTTGCTACAATACATACGCCAGCATCATACTGTATAGAATAAGATACACAAATGAGACAACTAAAATGGCAGGGAAAGTGCATGTCTTAACCTGGCACGAAGAATTCCCATGCATGGCCATTTCAATTGAACTGTAAACAAAAAATTTACCACAAGTGAATGGCAATGTAGCATACCTTGCTTGGATACGTCACGAGTAAATGCCCTTCCTGGGCAGACCCTAACTTCCAAACTGGTAACTCAGGGGTTAACTACCCTAGGCAAGCCCACCTCCCCTTCTTTTGTTCTCCCCTTACCTGTAGTTCCACCTCCAGGGTACTTAAGGCCTCCTCACGTAGACACCAGCCTTGTTCCTGAAGATACCTGTAAGAAAGCAGACAAGCATTAATAAAGATATCCTTGATGAACCAATCCAGGTGTCTTCATAAGTTATTGGGCTCAAACGCGATCCAAGGTAACAAAATGGTAGCAGTCGATGGTTGGGCAACCCAATAACCAGAAGATATGCCAGAAAAGAATCGCAAGACAGAGGAGAGAAAAAAGCCACAAACAAGATCAGAAACAAAGAGGCTGGAAAAACAACAGCCCGCACTCGAAGACATGGCAGCAAAAACGACGTCGGAAGACGAAAGAGAAAATAGCCCCGAAATCTACTCATCGGACAATGAGCAGGGACAGGATGACCTGAGCGGGGAAGAGCCCGAACGAGCAGACATCAGCAGGCTCAGACGCGAAATGCTGAGCCTACTGGAAACCCTCGCCACAGATGAAGACCTCGTGCCCGGCATCAGCAACCTCATCCGAAGCTGGGACGAGGCCAGAAGGAGCCAGGGACACAAAGCGGGACAGCCGGACACAAGCCCGGTAAACCCCCCCCCCCTGAACAATTGCTACCTGAAAAGCAAGGGAGGCGCTGCCGCACCAATCCTGGAGTGGTGGCCATCTTTAAACACGTGGCCAAAAAAGATGGCTGACCTCCAAAACATTAAATTTGAATATGCAAAATGGCTGGCCAATGAGATGCCGGAACCCCAAAAACTACAATATGGGGGTGAATTCCACGGACGAAAGTGAGGAATCACCCCCCGAAGACACCCCTACTGAGCGGCAGGTGGAAAAAGCGATAAAAACGCTCACCGCCGCCTTTGGGCCTAAAATGAGAATTCTAAAGGGGCCCCCCAAGACGCCCCAAAAACCCAAGGGGGAAGGGAGAAGACCCCCCAACTTCCTACCGAGGGACGCGGACGCCGCTGGGTACCCACCGATGCCGCAGCGCCTCCCGGCCGCGGTACGACACCCCACTCCCAAGCCACGCCTGCCGGAAAGGGCCGAATGGAGAGGATACTCACCGCCACCGTCAGGACCGCCGCAGACGGGAACCAGGGGTCAGCCAGCAGAGAGAGCAGCCCTCCCGGACCACCGCTGGACATCTGGAGCCGGAGCAGAGGCCTACCCATCCTGGAGAAGCGGCCTCACCGGAGCAGTGACGAGAGGATCCTTCCCCGACGAAGCCACGACAGGAATGGACTCCGCGCATGCGCAGAAGACCCTGTGGACCAAGAAAGAAAAAAAAATGCAAGGAGGGATTTTTAAATTACCTACCAGCGTTCCTGAGCCATTCTGCTGCTATCAGCACGTCAAACACCATGGACAGCAACAGCCAGCTGTGAGTAACACACAAAATAACACAGGGAACTTACCAAATGGGTTCCCTACACTAAAAATGGAGGGATCAAACCTAATGGAGTGGTATCAACAATTCCAAGTCATCCTCTTAAAGGAAAATATGATGTTTTTCATCACTGATCCACCAGATAGACCCTGGACTTTTGAAATGGACTGCATGCAACACAAAGCGTTTTATCTGCTGATTTCCAGCATATGACCCACCATCTATTATAGTATTGAAAATGACTTAACTGTATTTGATATTGTTCAAAAAATGTTTGGTTTCTTTTATAGTGACAGTGTAGCCACCACCACAAAAATCTCCAAAGACTTCTACTCAGCCAGAATCAAACCTGGGGTGTCAATGGGGGAACATTTGATGGAATTAAATGCAGCTAGGGCAGAACTACAACTGAGGGGGGAAATTGTCTCCGAACAAACAATGAAAAGCATTATACTTAACTCACTAGACCCTTCCTGGCAAACATTCCTCACACATCTAAACATCCTCAGCCTAGGGCACATGACAGTAGATAGCCTCTCCAACCTCCTGATTGCAGAAGACAATCACAGAAAAGGCCAACAAATAACTCACAGAGAACACAGACAGACACGGAGGGTAGCCTTTACAGACAACTCTTGAGATTCCACAGAATGTTACAACTGTGGATTAAGGAGACACTACAGACGAGACTGCACCAAGGGCAACAGAGATCGAAGTAAACACGAACAATGCAGTAGACACCCAGAAAGGCGCCACCACGACAACAGAATAAAGTGCAGAGACTCACCTAGGCCCTGGGAGGAAAGGGACGGGTCGTTGTGCAGGGTAGGGGGGCCCACACACGAAACCCCACAAGAGAGCAAACCAGGCAGAGAGGGATCCTGGTGGCTCATCGACTCTGGAGCCACCAACCACACCACATGCGACAGGGAGCTCCTCTCTTCCTTCACAAAGGAAGACAACCTAATTAAAGTAGCAAACCAAAGTGATGTAAGGATAACAGGGAAAGGCAACGTAGTACTCCCCAACATACGCAGACTAGAGGGGGTATTACTAGTACCTGAGATACCCCACAACATACTTGCCTCCCTGAAACTCAGCAAGGAAGCAGGAATAGAGATCAGCATCAAGGAGGGAGGAATCACCATGGCCAGGGATAATAAAACCATTGGGAAAATCACAGTCAGAGGGGGGCTGCCTTATTTTCATGCAACCAAAGCTGACTCACATAACGAAGACACCGACACGGGAGGTGAAACAAAAGGGGGCAAACCCAAGAGCAATGAGAAACAAGAAAGAGAGGATGCACACCCTCACAAGGGAGGCACACAAGGCACAGGGAAGATCAATTTAGGGAAGCCCCTCCACGATGAGTTCGCACATCTGCTCCACCGCAGACTAGGGCACGCCAGCTTCCCAGTTATCCAAAAGGTTGCCAGTTGTACTGAGGGATCCAAAATAAAGAACTGTGAAACTTACTTGGACTGCTCTGTATGTAAATGCTCTAAGCTCAAGATGGCCCCCAGGTACAAAAAGGCCACACGCTCTACCAACCACACATTTGAAATGGTACACATGGACCTCGTAGGCCCCCTGAAGCCGTCCATAAAGTATGGCAAGAGGTTCTTCCTAACCATAGTGGACGTTACGGCTTCGTATACAACACTAAGACACAAAAACGAGACTTACCAGAAATTCAAAGAATTCTATAAACGGGTAGAAATACAACACGACACAAAAATAAAGAAAATAATGACAGATAGAGGATCAGAATTCCTATCTGGAGACTTCTCACATTGGTTGAAGTCAAAGGGTGTTCTGCATTTTACATCTTCGCCTTTCTCAGCTTTTCAGAATCGGGGGGCAGAACGAAAAAAATTCCACCCTGCAGAAAATGATGAGATGCGTCCTCGAGGACGCTGGACTAGGCCAACACTACTGGACCGAAGCCCTAGTCTACTCTAACTACACCATCAACAGGCTCTGGTCCAGTGTACTAGACAAGACACCTTATGAAGTCACGTACAACAAAAAACCACAGATATCTCACCTGCACATTTTTGGGGTCACTGCAGACGTACACATACCAAAATAACTACGCAGAAAGGGAGACAAGGTATCTAAACGACTCAGATTCATGGGCTATGAGCCAAGCACAAAGGGATTCAGGTTCATAGATAGTAATAATAGATTCATCATCTCCAGAACTGCCACATTCCACGAACAGGCAAACTGGTCAAGAATACACCTGAATGAACTACAACACCAGATAGAAGCCAATCACAACAAGCAAGGCAAAAGTGATCACCCCGACATAGACTACACACACACAAGGGAAGAGAAATCAGAACAACAGGGAGGCAAAAACACAACACAGAAGTCAAGCCAAAATAAACAGAAGGTAGACTCACTCACCAACAGAGAAGCGAGGTACATGCACGACATGGAGACCCTACCAGGTAGGCCAGTCAGGGCCAATAGAAACCAAATGCCCAAGAGACTCAATGACTACGTCATGCACCTACAATCCAGCCCCATCACCCCCGAAACATACGATGACGCCGACTGGGCCGGTGACACAAAGAGCAGGAAAAGTACCTCAGGGTACATCTTCTTCCTGAATGACTGTCCCGTATACTGGTACACCGGTAAGCAGAATCTCATGGCCACATCCACCACTGAGGCTGAATACATATGCTTATCCAAGGCCATAACCAGCCTCATATGGTTCGACGAGCTACTCACCAATATCTGGGCAGAACCCACACACCCCATTCACATATTTGAGGATAACAAGGCAGCCATAGAAATATCCACCTCAGATGCTATAGGTCATAGGTCTAGGCATATAGACATCAAACATAAACACGTGAGACAATTCCATAAGTCAGGATTCATCACCATCATACACTGTGACACAGAACACCAGACAGCAGACATACTCACAAAGCCTCTACAACACAAGCAACATTCATACCTTAAATCTAGACTTTGTGTCACACCCGTAAACCCACATTAATCAGGGCCAATCAATCCCAGGGGTGGGCATTTAGAGGGGGATTTGTCACGAGTAAATGCCCTCCCTGGGCAGACCCTAACTTCCAAACTGGTAATTCAGGGGTTAACTACCCTAGACAAGCCCACCTCCCCTTCTTTTGTTCTCCCCTTACCTGTAGCTCCACCTCCAGGTTACTTAAGGCCTCCTCACGTAGACACCGGCCTTGTTCCTGAAGATACCTGTAAGAAAGCAGACAAGCATTAATAAAGATATCCTTGATGAAACAATCCATGCGTCTTCATAAGTTATTGGGCCCAAACTCGATCCAAGGTAACAGGATATTGTGCTCTCAGGAATCTTGTTAATTGGTACATTTCAATTGAAAAGGAAAAGTTGATTTACGTTTACTAAGAATTGAGAATATAAGAGGACCATGAAAGTTCATTCTTCCGCTTCACTCACAATAGTTTCTCAGAAACTCAAAAATGTCTCCGCTCTTCTTTGTTCCTCAGGATCACCATCTAAATGGGAAAGAAATTCCTATTTAATTCCTCCGTCTGATGGTCAACCAGACTGACCTTCTCTATTAGGAATCATAAACCCATCTGTTGAAATAGCGCCCCCCAAAATGTTATTGGCACATGCTCGGTTCTATCTAGCTAGGGCAATTCTGAGGCCAATTTATACCTTTTTTTCTTCCCCACTTCCTAATTAAAAGCAATTTGGGGGATTATTTATTATATATTCAAGGAGCACTGATGATGTTTTTCGATAAATGTCTTAAACAAAATAACTAACCTGGATCCTTTCTTGGAATATACATTTACAGTACTTATGAAAGAAAGGTTCTATATTGACCATATAATCACAGACTGGAAGGTCAAATCCTGAAGAGACATTTATCAGAGGCCATTAATGTCATCTAGAAGCTGAATTTAACAGAATAACAGAGTTGGAAGGGACCTTGGAGGTCTCCTAGCCCAACTCCCTGGTCAAGCAGGAGACCATGGACCATTTCAGACAAATGGCTGTCCAATCTCTTCTTTAAAACCTCACTGATAGAACAGCCATCCATTCTGCAGAAAACCTGTTCCAGTAGTTAATTGTTCTTCCGATCGGGAAGTTTCTCCTTCGTTCTAGGTTGATCCTCTCCTTCATCACTTTTCACCTGTTACAGCCACTTCTCTGTGACAGCCCCTCCGATGTTGGAAGACTGCTATCATGTCACCCATAGTCTTTATCTTTCTTAGATATAGCCAGTTCCTGCAACCCTTCATCATATGTTTTAGTCTCCAGCCCCCTAATCATCTTGATTGTTCTTCTCTGCACCCTTTCTATAGACTCAGCATCTTTGTTGTATTGGGCTGGCCAAAACTGGAGATAATATTCCAAAATATGCTCTTATTAAAGCAATGTGGTATGTATCTTCTTCCATTTCCTGATCTCTACACCACCACCACCAAGGCATTAAAAAGTGGCTGTTTTCCCTCCCCTTGGGGCAGGATGTTTTTCAGTGGACGTAGTTTTTCATCTGAACGTGTAAGCTTCCTCTGGTGTGATGCGTTTTTTTGGTTGTTGATGATGCCGATAATATTGCTTACTACCCAAAGTCATATGTCACATGGGTGGCTAGATACATTGAAATAAATAAAATTGTCTTGATTATCTAGTGATAACTTCCAAGTTATTCGCATTTTTCAAGTTTCCCATATCTCAGCTGCCACTCAAGCACTCCTCTAGGCCATGGACCACAGTAACCGATCTACTCAAATATTCTATACGAAGGATGTGTTGTCCAAATGAAATAGAAGAATGCAAGAATGAATCCTCCTGGGAATGCATCAATACAGAAGAGATATTAGATTTTTAAGAGACACCAATTATTTTAATCAGTGCAATCTGCTGTTCCTATTGCCATATGATCAGAACAGCAAAAGCAAGAGTTCAATAGGTCTCTCACTAACCAATTATGGAAAATGTGCTCCTTGCCATTTCCACAATTCTTCTCAAAAAGTCCGTTCACTGGGTAAATCCACTGCATCTGACGACAGAGCTGCAACTGTTTTACCATAATGTCCTGCAAAACAGAGAAAGGCACAATAAAAAGGAAAGTCCAAGAGGTCCTTTAATATGATGAGATAATTAAATGAAGTGCTAATGTCTTTAGCTCTTTCCTGCCTTCATTAAGCTGTTGTTTTAGTAGAGTGTATTAAGAGGAAACTAAAAACCTAGCAAAATTATACTGTGTGTGTTATGTATATAACTTTGGCGGGAAATTTAAACAACAATAGGTCATTTGTGATTGGTCAGCTCCCGGCCCATCAAGGTATATAAAGGGAGCTGTTTGACTGTACCTCCAGCTGAAGTCTCACTCTAAATTCAAGAGCTGTTGTTACGCACTAGTTGCTCCTGCCTCTTCATTCCCACGACTCAACGTTGGCGACGAAGGTAGGATTGAGGCAATGAGAAGCAAGCCGGAAAAGAGCTAATAACAGCGGATTCAGCCAGGCTGACGAGCCCCGTACATGGCAGGACTACCACGATGTCTGCCTATGTACCACCAAAGCCTTTCGACCCAGCCAGAGAGAAGTGGGGGTCGTATATGACTCGGTTTGAGTGTTCCCTGGAAGTCAGCGACATGCAGGGCCTCCCCGACAACCGGAACAGAGCCCTATTCCTCAGCCACTGCGGACCGGAGGTCTTCGACATGGCTGAATCACTTTCGGAACCGACTCCGGTTCAGACTATATTGTGGGAAGCCTCGCTTAGGGCACATTACCAACAACTACCGGTAGATGGCGCTACCGTGGAGGCACAGACTGTAGTAACTCACAAAGGTGCCTTCAAATGTACCAGGCTGCATTTTGGAGTCAGCATAGCCCCCGGACTATTCCAAAGTACCATGGAGCGTCTGTTACAAGGACTGCCAGGGGTGGTGCCTTATTTTGATGATGTCCTCATCAAAGGAAGGAAGGGAAGAGAAATTAGAGTAGGAGTGAGGGTAAGAGAGGGAGGAAGAGAGGAGGAGGAGGAGAAAGGAAAGGAAGTAGGGAGGAGAAGAAGGGGGGGGAGAGAAAGTAAGAAGGAAAGAAAAAAGAGAAGAGGTAGGTTTGAGGAGAAAGATTGCTGTGCAATAAAAAAGATGAAAGGGAAGAAAGCCAACCCCAAACAAATATAAAAATATTAAGATAAAGAATGACTTGTTAAACTTTAAAGAATGAAAGAGAACAAATATGAATAAATAGCAATAATTAGAAACACACATAGAAACATACAATGTATTTTCTTTGAACAGGGTATTTGGCCGGTTCACAAATTTAAACAGTGTTTAGTCATTTCAATTAAATTTACAATTTCTCTATTTCCTTTTTGCCATACTTATTCCTCTCCTATTTTTTTAAAAAAACCAATATTACCCTTCATCCTCATCTCTAATCTTCATCAAATTCAATTTTCCCTTCTATTCTATATTATACCCCTTCCCATTGTCATCTATTTTTATATCCATCCTCACATTGGTTAATTATGTAATATTCCAGTTGTTGAATACAAATTCAACATTTTAATATAAATCAATTAGTTATATAATGATCTTTTTGGTATATTAATCAATATGAACATGAATATTCCAATTATTTCCATGCAATCCAAATTCTTACAAATCAATTCATTATATTTACCAATAATAACCAAATAATTTCCCCCATATATTCCTCCAAACCACAACCATTGCTGCTTTCAACGCAATATACAATTAATAGTATCTCAATTATTACAACTCCCTAGTTAAATAGAGCTTTTTTTCTTTTGTGTTTTAAAATCTTGAACTCTCCTCTTTTGTCCTAATTTTCCCATTGTTTGCAGTTTTGCACCTACCTCTTTTGGTGAGGAAAAAGAAAAAGAAATCACTCTCTGCCTCATTTTGTCACGTTGCAACAAAGACCCTGCTTTACTTTCAGTTTCGCTTTTTCAGCATAGCTAGGGGTAAAAAAATGCTCCAACACTGTTTGCACCTGGCAAAAGACCCCTGAGCAAAACAGGTGAGATCAAATCAGCTGAGAGATGGGAGACCAATCTAATCAATTTGTGGTAATTAACCTATGCTAAAGCTGACAGAGGCTGGTTTTTTTTATTTTTGCAGGCACCGGTCTACTCATTTCTTTTCTTTTAACACGCATCAGCTGTAGGGCGGCCCTTTGAAGCCCCGCGGCAAGAGTTTAAACCGTTTTTTCCCCTCTAGACATCAGCTGGGACTCAGGAGGCAGCAATAGATTGGCAGTGGGCAGGGTAAGAGACCGGCGACCTCCTGGGAACCGGTTTGGGGGCGTGGCCAGCCAATCTCATTACCGCTTCTTCGAACTATTAAATATTTTTATTACCAGTTCTTGCGATCTGCTGCGAACCGGGAGCAACCCACCACTGCCATGGATTGGGACCCCCTAACAGGTGAGCAAGAGATTCTAGGTTGTACTGGCCCAAAGGATCAAGGAAGGTCAAATCGCCCAAGAGGCCAGCAAAGAAGCAGGTTGGGTTCCAGGTCTCCATTAGGAGAAGAATGAGGAGAGACATAAGAGCAGTCTTCTACTACTTGCAGGAAAGCCTCAGGGAAGGAGGTGTTGATTCTTTGTAGTAGCTGAAGGAAGGACATGAAGCAGCAGGTGGAAGCTAATCAGAGAGAAATCCAACCCTGGAAATAAGGAGGAATTTTCTTCCGTGGAGTAAGATTCCCTTCCGCTGTAGAATTCTATGCTTTTCTCTGTGCTTTCTGCCACAATTATTGTGCTTCTCTGTTGTTCATGAACAGACAACTTCCCACATGAAGCAGAGGCCAAAGGCCACCAAGAAAGTCAGTGACCGGCCATTCCTAGTCCAAGATCAGCTGCCTTCCTTGAGTAGGTTTCTAATGTGGCCATTGTTTACTTGGTTGCTAATGAGGTTGTTAGTTTGCCCGAAAAACCACTAGCCTACAGCTGCCTAATTTTCTGTCATGCAGTAAATATTTAATTTGGCCATGGCTGTCAGAAGGCTTTTCAGAGTAAGTGTGGCTATCAGCAGCCAAGAAATTGGCGGTAAAGTCATGCTTCTGAACTCTTCTGAGTGGCTCACATCTATTTTTCTTCTCTTCACAGAACATCTGGAAAAGATGCTCAGTGGTTTCCTGTTGCATTAAGGGAGACGTTGAGGACTTTCCTGTGCCTCCTGACAGGTACCACAGCCTTCTCCTTAAATCCTGGGCATGTTGAAGCACCATTGATGGACTGTAAGAGAATCTGTAAGAGCCTCTCCCCAAGATGGCTTCCTGTCCCAAAGGGCTTGTGTGGGCAAAAGATGAGCAGGCTGACTGGCCGGTCTTAGAAAGCTAAATGTTCTTTGACATGTCACCTTCTTTTTTTGCTCAGGTCTGACCAGGCACAGGAACATGGTGAGCAGCACGGCTGCTCCTCTCATGGAGACACATTTTCATCTAGAGGGGCAAGGACAATTTTGGAACATGGCCAGTGGGGATCCATGCCTCAAAACTGGATGAGGGAACCTGATCAGCCTAACAAATTCAAGAAGAGCCCGTTGGATTCATGGGGATATGTTGCAGAGAACTTTGATTTATACATTCAAATGAACCATTATTACTTTCAGGTTTTGATAGGTGTTTGTGTCACCATCAGGAGCCCCAGGAAGGAAGATGTGATGCCTGTTCACAATTAATGGAGGTATCTGGTCTCTCATACCTCCACGGAGGGCGCGCTTCTGCACAATTATGGAGAACTCCACTGAATCGGTAAGGCCTGAACATCTCCTCACCATGCTAATGGCCCTGTCTCTGTGGATTTGTTAATATCCCTATAAAAAGAATATTTGCACTGCTATTTTAGGATCCATTGGAGGAATCCCTTCCAGCAGAAAGCCTGGACAGCCTCCCAGGAGAGAGAGAGAGGTGGAGATTCCCTATCTATGCAGGTAGGTAACACGTTGAAGGGAGAAGGTCCCGCTGCTTCACAAGGGGCTTTGGTGGAAAAGATGGACAGGGTGAGTGACTCATCTTGGAAAGGGGAAGCTGAGCAGGCTTGATTCCTTAAACTTCTCACCTTCTACCTCTGGACAAGACTCTAACGGGAGAAGACCAGGACGCAGAAGAAGAGCTCTCTCCCAATGGGGAGAAAACACCTTCCTCAGAGATAAGATTTTGGCAATGGGGCCGAAGGAGGCTATGCCATAAATCCTGATGGTGGAGGGAAGAAATTGTGTAATATTTCACCTTAACCTTAAGGCTTCCAAAGGTCCTCTTGCTGTCGGCACATAGGGGGGTTGTATGCACCCTATGCTTTAGCCATCTTATTGAGGTGCAGAGACCTTTGGATTTAGCCTCCATACTGTCATTTTCAGGACTCCATGACAGTCCTGGTGGGCTCCAGAATCAGCAGCCTGGAGGATGTGGACTTCCTATCTGACCTTCCGGTTGAGGAGTCTGAGGGAAGCTGGGAGGATGCTGCAGCAGTTTCTGATGCTAGCGATTCCTCCAGTCCATGGGTAAGAAAGACAAAGTGTTTTCTGATGGGGAGGGATGGAGGTCCTCTATTCACTTCTCCTAAACTGAGTGAACTGTGCTGGAGCACTCTGGGAAGTGGAGCTAGGTGACACCTGGCCCTTGGGACAACATACGTAGGCTAACTATATGCACCCACGTGCATATAGATTGGTGCCATTGTTTCCTTTGCCAAAAATCAACAGGGAGGGTACATGGCAGTGTACCAAATGAATGTGACCCACCCTGATTAGGCCTTTCCTTTTTGTGTGTCATCCTTTCCAGCACTTCATGCAGGGCTTTAACAGGCAAAGAGTAGAGAGCCTGCTTTTCTGCAGTCGAGCTGGGCTGGAAGTGAAGATTGCTTTTTAAATCCAGAGATTATGCAGCAGGAGAAGCATTGTTTTGATCAGGGATCCCTGTTAGGATATGGTGTGAGCCTAACAGGTTGTCCAGGCAATATATGTGTTCTGTGACTTTAACATGAATATGTATAATATGACTTTAAATTTTACTGCTGTATCATTGTAATGCTGAGTCATGCTGTAATTAGATAATCACAACTTGTAAACATATTTAAGAAGGGAACTGTAATGTAGTCAGTTGATGACATGCTACCATTGTGGGTAGATTTGCTACCATTGTGCTATCATCGTTGATGGATCTGCTACCATCGTGGTTTGTTACCAGAGTGGACTTGTTATTCTAACCAACTACTGTTTGTATTGTAAGAAGATTTTTGTAAAACTTGACTGATTTAACTGGCAAAGTCTTGGATCGTTGAAAAACTATGAGATTGTTTTTTCACTATAAGGTAAACTTTTGATAAATCAGTTTGCACGTATCTTATTCATTGCTCTCAGAAACGTTTTCTCTGTGTTCTATACTCTGCTGGTTGGTAACACGACAATATCCTTAACAATCCCCATTCAATAGGCCCTCTTTTAGGAATGCTGAGTTTCTTTCGCCCCGATGCCTAAAGAGGAACCATTGTCATTCACGGGATTCTCCCAAAGAAGCGCAAGTCACCCTAGAAGGTCTCAGCAGCCTGGAAGAGGACTCCCTGGACTCCACTCTCTAATTCAAAGAGGTATCTGTTTCAGATTCTTCATGGATCACCGCATTGTCATGTCGAAAAGTCTTGTGCAGTTCAATGACGCAGTGAGCCATGCTCTGCAGGGTTACTCAAGGCAGACAGTTCATAGTGGAGGGTCCTAACACAAGGTGACCCAGTGGAGAAGCAAGTGGCAACCCTCTCCAGTATCCTTACTAAGAAAACCCAATGAAAGGTAACAAAAGGATACAAGCCATGATGCCAGAAAACGACGGTCTCAGATTGGAAGGTGCCTAATCCGCTAACTGGGAAGACCAGAGGGGAATTATAAGAAACTCCAGAAAGAGCCGAATTCTGCAATTATCTGAGCACAGGTAGGGCAGGGAGAAGGCGGGAGCAGTGAAGTTCAGTCCGATTACTTGTGAGACGTAAATCTCGCCCTTCTTGATGGGCTGCACCAGAAGTTGGCTACTTAGCACAACAGACAGACGGGGCAGATGCTGTGAACCTGCTCCTGAGCAGGGGGTGGACTAGAAGACCTCCACGGTCCCCTCCAACTCTGTTATTCTGTCTGCCTATAGGACGGCTTCAGCAAGGGAGGTATGGAGATGGAGGGCAGAATCACCCCCACCTACAAAGCCCTGCACGGAGCTTCTTTTCCCTGGATGGGGATGGATGGATGTCTTTTTGTTGTTTTTCTTCTTGTTATTGTTGCTGCTGATCTTGTTCTTGTTCTGAGATTTTTTCAATTTGTTATCATTTTATCTATATTGTTAATGCTAAAAGATAAAAGCAACACTTAAATAAAGTTGTTCATTGGCCACAATTATTTTCCTTTAGCTATCAATGTAGCATTCAGTGGGTGGAATGATAAATAATTGTATAACATCGTATACAGTAAAACTACCAAAACACTTTATATACACTAATTTATATTTAGGCCTATTGTCATTTCACTTTTCTTAGGGACAGGTTGAACTTTAGAACCTATAACTCTCAATGACGGAGAGCAGCTACTATATTAGATAATTAGATAAATGGCAAAAACGTTGGGATAGGAATTGTCAACTGACAATGGCTACTGCATATAAGGAAAACCTTTATAAAATGTTTTATAGGTGGCAATTGCCACCGGCAAGGCTAGCAAAAATGTTCAACACCATGTCCGCCAAATGTTGGAAATGCAATCAGACTCTAGGTACTTATTATCATATGTGGTGGACAGGTAGGAAAGGAAGAAAATATTGGATGAAAATACATATATGGTTGGAAAAGATGACTAAGCAGCATATTGATTTAAAACCAGAAATATTTTTGTTAGATATAATACCCAAAAGCTATGACATATTGGAAAAATGAGAACATCCCATCTGATGAAAATATAATTTAGAAAATACTGGATTGTGCAGAGATGGATAGATTGACATTGAAAATAAAAGATAAAGGAGATTCAGAGTATTATTTCATGTGAAATAGGTTTTTCTCAATGGTTAGAGATGAGAGGTAGACATTAGATGAAGAAAGAACATTACTATATTCAAGTAATATATGAATGTGGTTTATAGCTATAAGTATGCTAATATCAATAGATAACTTGGCATGAAGAATTTCCATGCATGGCGATTTCAATTAAACTGTAAACAAAATTTCTACTGCAAATGAATGGCAATGTAGGATATTTTGCTTCAATCTTGTCCTCTCAGGAACCTTATTAATTGGTAGTACATTTTCAATTGAAAATGGTTGCTTCAAGTTTACTAAGAATTGAGAACATAAGAGGACCACAAAAGTTCACTCTTTTGCATTACTCACAATTGTTTCCCAGAAACTCAGGAATATAATTTGTTTTTCTTTGGGTGTAGGCTATGCACCGAGCTGAAATTCTTTTTTCCTTAGGCTCTCCGGCACTTGAGAAATCATTAAATAATGATCCGAAGATGTGAAAAACTGAACTCAGTACCCTCTGAATGAAAATATGCTCTGCCACTTCTTTTCTTAAATGGAGCTGCAGAACTTCTGAAGGCAAATCATTCCACTGGTAAATAGTCCTAGCTGTTAGGAAGTTTCTCCTTAGTTCTAGGTTCCCCTCCTCCTTGATTAGTTTCCATCCATTGTTCCTTGTCTTGAAGGGCTGCCACAGAGAAGAGGGTGTTGATCCTCCAAAGCAGCTGAGGGAAGGACACGGAGCAGCGGATGGAAGCTCATCAGAGAGAGATCCAACCCTGGAAATAAGGAGGAATTTCCTCACACTGACAACCGTTAAGCAGTGGAACAGTTTGTTTCCAAGACTTCTTTGTGCTCCATTGTTGAGATTTTCAAGAAAAAATTGGGCAATCGTTTATCTGAGATGGCAGGAGGAGCCCTTCCTTGGGCAGGGACTTAGACTAAAAGTCGCTTCCTCCCTAGGGTGCCATGATTCCCTCTGTGCTTTGTGCCACAATGATGGTGCTTCTACGTTGTTCGTGAACAGACCACTTCCCACATGAAACCCAGAGGCCAAAGGCTCCCGAGGGAGTCAGCCATCAGCCACTCCTAGACCCAGCTGAGCTGCCATTCTGATGTAGGTATAAAAAATGGCTATTGTTTAACTGTTGCCGAGGGAACTAATTGCCCTGAAAAACCACCAGCCACTGCACAGCTGCTCATTCTCCCTTCGTGCAGTGATCGTACAAGCACTTCGTTGGTCATGGCTGTGAGAAGGTTTTTGAGGGTAAGTGTGGCCATCTCAGCTGCCAGGAAACTGGTAGCGGGGGAGAAAGTCAACTCAGTTCTGACTGACAGCTGTCTATTTCTCTTCTCTTTACAGAACATCTGGAAAAGGTGCAAACACCTTTTCTGTTGCCGGAAGAGCAACACGGAAGACCTTCCTGTGCCTCCTGACAGGTACCACCCTCTTCTCCTTAAACCCTGGGTATGGTGGGGCAACACGGATGGGCTGCAGAGTCTGTAAGAGGCTCTTCCAGTCCAGAAGGGGTTTCAGGGGCAAAAAGATGGGCAGGCTTACTGGCTAGGTTGAGAAAGGAGAGGGTCAGCTAGATGTATCTTCTTTGACATGTCACCTTCTTCTTCTTTTGGTCAGGACCGAAGAGGCACAGGAAGCGGATGACCAGCAGGGAGAATGGGAGACACATTTTCATGTGTCTGATGGAGACGTCTCTTCCTTGCCTGGGGTAAGGATGCTTCAGCAACATGGGCAGTGGGGGTTCATTCTTCAAAACCGGGCAGGTTAAGGGAAGAATTCCCCCTTGGTGGGAACCTGGCCAGCCGAGAAAACTGAAGAAGATCGCCTTGTTTCATACCTTCAATGAATGAATGGTTAATTGCAGGTTGTGATGGGTGGTCCTGCCACCGCCCGGAGTCCCAGGAAGGAAGATATCCGGCCCGTTCTCATTTCAAGGAGGTTAGTGTTCTCAGCTGAGGGATTCTGAGGAGAAGGGCTAGAAGAAAGGTTTGGAGAGGGGAAGCATCACTCCCCTCTGCCCGTACTTTTACTAAAAGAAGACTGACTCAAGCCCTTCGTTCTCTCCCCAGAAATGAGAGGACACCGAAGTGGACACCGCGGCTGACTACAATTTGGGAGACCTGCACTGAGTCGGTAAGGCCAGAGCAGCTCCTCCCTCTGGTAATGGCAGATGCCCTGTCTCTGTGCACTTGTTATCATGCCAATAGACCGAATACTTGCATTCTTATTTCAGGATCCATCGGGCGTGGAGGAGGGAGGTGCAGGAGGAGACAGTGCCTGTCTTTCAGGGTAGGTAACACTTTCGAGGGTGAAACTTTAGCAGAAGGGAGGCATCTTTGCCTCTGCCTCTGCTAAAGGAAGAAGGACTCGGCAATTTCACCGCCAGGCCAAGCCCCTTAGCAGGCCAGCTGGAAGGGTTCTTAGAGCCTCCACATGACCCCTCTTTCAAAAGGGCCATGGCTACTTTTGATCTTTGGCCTCTTCGTTTTCTCCCCCCAGAGAGGAAAGGCAAGAGCACTGGAGGTCGCGGCTGTCCACCAGTTTGGAGGCCTGCACTGAGTTGGTAAGTCCTGGACAGATCTTCCCCATCTGAAAAGAAGTCCTGTCTCTGTGGATTTCTTGGTATGCCAAGAGACAGCATCTTTGGCTTTTGATTTCAGGAACCACAAGACCAACTGGTGCAGGCGGAGATCTCTCCTGAGCTTTTTGAGACGTCTTCAGAGGTAAGAAAGTTTTGGCTATGGGAAGTGGGAGAAATTGGGCTATAGAGCCTTCTAAGCTTAAGGCTTGGAAAGGCTCTCTTGCTGTTGGCCCATAGAGCCATAGGAATCTTATTGGGACACAGAAAGTTTAGCAACCCTCCTGTCATTTGCAGGATTCGCTGACAGTCCTGGCGGGCTCCAGGACCAGCAGCCTCTGGGACGTGGACTCCCTCGCTGACCTTCTGGAGGAGGAATCTGAGGACAGCTGGGACCAGGATGCGGAGGCTTCTTCCAGTCCATGGGTAAGAAAGATAAAGGGTTTTCGATTGGGAGGTCTGGTGGGATGGCTTCCTTTGCTACAAAGTAGCAGAGACTGCTGTCCTAAATGGGAAATGGGATCCCCATTCAATAGGCCCTCTTTTAGGAATTCTGTTTTTTTTTCCTCTGATGGCTAAAGAGGAATGACTGTCATTCACAGGATTCTCCAGAGGAAGGGGAAGACACCCTGGAGGATCTCAGTAGCCTGGAAGAGGACATCCTGGACACCCTGGAACGTCTTCTTCAATGAGAAGAGGTATCTATTTTACCTTCTACACGGGTCAATGCCTTGCCTTGCGAAGCTCAAAGAAGCAATGAGCTATGCTGTGCAAGGCCAGTTAGGTCAGATAGGTCATAGTCGAGGGTGCTTACACAACATGGCCAGCACCCTCGAAGGAAATGGCAACCCTCTCCGGTATCCTTAGTAAGAAAACCCCAGGAAAAATATCTTTTAAGGGCTACGATGCCAGAAGATGAGCCCCTCAGATTGGAAGAGTGGAGGGCAATTACAAGTAGCTCCAGAAAGAGCAAAGTGGACCTAACGATAGCCTTTGATTCCTCACTCAGATGCTTCCTCAGATTCGTCTCCAGAGGTCAGCTTGAAGGTGGAGGAGGAACCAGCACCAGCCACCTCAGGAGGTGAGTTGGTCAATAGCTCTGAGTAGCCTGCTGAGAGTGATTTGGCTGAAATAAAAGCTGGAAGGTGATGCTGGGAACGTGTTCATGGGAAGGGGGTTGGACTAGAAGACCTCCAAGGTCCCTTCAAACTCTATTATTCTGTCTGCCTATAGGATGGCTTCAGCAACGTAGGGTATTGGTGTCGTCCGCCACCAACCTGCGGAGCTGGCAGCGGAGTCCGACAGTGAGGAGGCTGAGGAAGAACACGGGCCAGTCCAGGAGGCTGGGGAAAGCCCGGATCTTTACAACTGCTTCGCAACGGGATCGCCAAGAAGTGACGAGGACAATCGGCGCCGGGGCCTGCCCCAAGACTACACAAAACGTGGTCGGGAAACGCCCTGAGCCCTATCTAGGGGAGACCCTGAGTCAGGTGCGCAACAACACAAGGGGACGTGGAGCCCCAACCCTCCTGCCACTTAACCTTGGCGGCAAAAGTATTCTTGTCAATAGTCTGCAGGGGACTCCGGCTTACACATTGGTTGACTCTGGAGCTACAACTAACTTTATGGACATGGGGTTTGCAGTCACTCAGTGTCCAGTGCATCCTACCGTGTTTGTGGAGACCATTGATGGCCTGGTGCTTCTGTCTGGGCCTATTAACGGCCACACTCACCCTTGTACCTGACCATCGGGTCTCATGAGGACGCTATTCAGTTTTATTTTACCTCCGGCCTACATTTTCTCGTGGTTTTGGGCTTGGCTTGGCTCAGGAAATACGACTCACAGATCTATTGGTCCCAGAACTTCATCTCTTTTCTGAGCTGGCAATGGGTGGACCTCATCTGCCAAGTCTGCGCAGGCCAGGTGCTGGGTCCAACTGGGGTGTCCTTGCCTTCCGACCTCAAGGACTTTGAGGATGTTTTCAGCGAGCAGGACCAATTGCCCCCGCACCAACCATAAGATTACCCCATTGTTTTGATTCTGAATGCTCCATTCCCAGTGTGGCGTTTGTATTCAATGTTGGAACCTGAATTGGCTGCATCATGGGACTTTATGGACAAAAACCTTTTATCTGGCCCTCATCGTTGCCACTGTCCGCCCCAGTCCTGTTCGTGAAAAAGAAGACTGGAGACTTGTGGCTTTGTTGCAACTACCGCAAGTTAAATGCCATCACAATGTGCACCCAGTATCCTCTGCTCCTTATTCCTGAACTCTTGGAACGGCTTTTAGAGGCTGCTGTGTTCACTAAATTGGACTTGCGAGGAGTTTATAATCTTGTTTGGATCGTCCCAGGGATGAATGGAAGACGGCGTTTGGCACTCATTCTTGACATTTTGAGCATACGGTCATGCCGTTTGGGCTGACCAATGCTCCTGCCACCTTCCAACATTTCATGAATGACATTTTTAGGGACCTCTTGGACAAGTTTGTTGTAATTTATTTAGATCATCTACTCTCCTTCCCGGGAGAACCACCAACAGCATCTCCCCCTGCTCCTGCAACATCTTCGGGAGTATCATCTGTATGCTAAACTAGAGAAATGCCAGTTTTTCCAGTCCACTGTTGAGTTCCTGGGCATTGAATCCCTCCCGAGGGCATTGCCATGGAGTCGAGCAAGCTGGAGTCTTTGCGTAGTTGGCAAGCGCCTTGGTGAGTGAAGGATATCCAGTGGCTCCTCGGGTTCGCCAACTACTATTGGACCTTTATCCCCGGCTTTGCTGCCTGGACCACGCCCATCACTCGGCTTCTGCAGAAAAAGGCCCCGTTCCGGGAGGTTACCCCCGAGCAGCAGGCATTCCAGGCCTTGAAACAGGCCTTCATGAAGGAGCCTATCTTGAAGCATCCTGACCACCACTGTCTATTTGGGGTAGAAGCAGATGCATCGGGTGTTGCTATTGCTGCGGTGTTGCTACAGGCTCGCACAGCAGGCGGTACCCTCTTCCCTTGCGCATATTTTTCACGGAAGCTCAACCCTTCCAAGTACAATTACACCATCTGGGAGAAGGTGGTACTGGCCATTAAGATGACGTTTGAGGTCTGGAGACATCTTCTGGAGAGGGCCTGGCATCAAATGGAAGTCCGGATAGACCATAAAAACTTGTACTTACTACAGACCGCCCGGAAACTGAACCAACAGTAGATTCGGTGGTCCCTCTTCCTTGCCAGGTTCAATTTCTGCATTGCCTACATCCTTAGTGGTCGCAACCAAAGGGTGGATGCGCTCTAGTGGAAAACCAGAGTAGTCCCACATCAAAAACCTGCTTCTGCTCCTGACAGTGTTGCCTGTAGAGTCTTTCTCTGTGGTTTAGGAACCAGTGGATTTATGGGGTCAGATACGGGAAGCGCAGCGTCATGATGCCCAGGTGAAGAATGGAAGGAAGGGGTAGGGCCCGCCTCTCCAAGGGCGTTTTATGAGGAACGCTTGCGGTACCGAGACAGGCTCTACGTGCTGGTGGGGCCGCTCTGGGGACTTATCTTGCCGCAGTGCCATGTTAATCCTGTGACGGGGCACTTTGGCCTCTTTAAGACACTGAATCTAGTTTCTGGCACTTTTGGTAGCCCCGATTGAGACACGATGTCCAGGCTTATGTCACATCTTGTGTTCACTGCTGACAGGCCAGGTCGGCAACCAGAGCCCCTTCAGGGCTGTTCCAGCCATTGCCAACACCAGAGAGAACCTAGGGTGCCATTTGCATGGACTTCTTGACAGAATTACCTCCGTCTTCCGGATTCATGACCGTGTTCGTGGTGGGCGACGTGCTGACGAAGATGGCACATTTCAATCCATGTTGGGGTTTACCAACGGCTCACGTCACCGCCCACATGTTTATCCAACATGCCTTCCGGCTGCACGGCCTACCTGATATGGTCGTTTGGGATAGAGATGCTCAATTTACTGCCCAGTTCTGGAAAGGGCTGATGACAGCCTTTGACGTGAAAATGTGCCTGTCATCGGCACATCATCCGGATACCGACGTTGGGTCTGAGAAAGTTATTGACATTCTGGAACAATACCTGCGCTGCTTCGTGAAAAAGCAACAAGATAATTGAGAGAGCAGAGTTCACGTTTAACAATTCGCAGCACACGCGCGACCCCTCCACACTCCCCCCAGTTTTGGCACGTGATGGCAAAAACGTTCCTCATCACTGCTGTAGGATATCTTGCTTGAGTCGGGGGCTGGACTAGAAGACCTCCAAGCTCCAAGTTGTTTTGAGAACCTGGCTTCTCCATTAATTTTGCTTGCCAGAAGGACGCAAAAGCTCATCACATGACCCTGGGAGACTGCAACCGTCATAAAGATGAGTAAGTTGCCAAGTGTCTGAATATAGATCACGTGACCGTGGGGATGATGCGATGGTCATTAAATATGAAAAACGGTCATAAGTCCATTTTTTCAATGGTGTTCTAACTTTGAACTGTTGTAACTCGAGAATCACCTGTACTTTCTGCAGCATCAAGCGGTGTATTGTCAATAAGAGGTGGAATTTTGTTCAGCGACTTCAGGCAGATCTGTCCTTGGAACATGGTGATGGTAGGCACAGAAAGCAAGTAGAACTGCTAGGCTGGCATAAACTTTGTATTCTACCGGAAAGGAGTTTTACACACCAGTACTCAGGTTACAGTATCTAACAGGCTATAATTTCATGCACGTGATGCTAAGTTTTTGCTACAATACATACGCCAGCATAATACTGTATAGAATAAGATACACAAATGAGACAACTAAAATGGCAGGGAAAGTGCATGTCTTAACCTGGCACGAAGAATTTCCATGCATGGCCATTTCAATTGAACTGTAAACAAAAAATTTACCACAAGTGAATGGCAATGTAGCATACCTTGCTTCGATACGTCACGAGTAAATGCCCTTCCTGGGCAGACCCTAACTTCCAAACTGGTAACTCAGGGGTTAACTACCCTAGGCAAGCCCACCTCCCCTTCTTTTGTTCTCCCCTTACCTGTAGTTCCACCTCCAGGGTACTTAAGGCCTCCTCACGTAGACACCGGCCTTGTTCCTGAAGATACCTGTAAGAAAGCAGACAAGCATTAATAAAGATATCCTTGATGAACCAATCCATGTGTCTTCATAAATTATTGGGCCCAAACGCGATCCAAGGTAACAAAATGGTAGCAGTCGATGGTTGGGCAACCCAATAACCAGAAGATATGCCAGAAAAGAATCGCAAGACAGAGGAGAGAAAAAAGCCACAAACAAGATCAGAAACAAAGAGGCTGGAAAAACAACAGCCCGCACTCGAAGACATGGCAGCAAAAACGACGTCGGAAGACGAAAGAGAAAATAGCCCCGAAATCTACTCATCAGACAATGAGCAGGGGCCAGATGACCTGAGCGGGGAAGAGCCCGAATGAGCAGACATCAGCAGGCTCAGACGCGAAATGCTGAGCCTACTGGAAACCTCCGCCACAGATGAAGACCTCGTGGCCGGCATCAGCAACCTCATCCGAAGCCGGGACGAGGCCAGAAGGAGCCAGGGACACAAAGCGGGACAGCCGGACACAACCCCGGTAAACCCTCCCCCTGAACAATTGCTACCTGAAAAGCCAGGGAGGCGCTGCCGCACCAATCCTGGAGTGGTGGCCATCTTTAAACACGTGGCCAAAAAAGATGGCGACCTCCAAAACATTAAATTTGAATATGCAAAATGGCTGGCCAATGAGATGCTGGAACCCCAAAAACTACAATATGGGGGCGATTCCACGGACGAAAGTGGGGAATCACCCCCCGAAGACACCTGTACCGAGCGGCAGGTCGAAAAAGCGATAAAAACGCTCACCGCCGCCTTTGGGCCTAAAATGAGAATTCTAAAGGGGCCCCCCAAGACGCCCAAAAAACCCAAGGGGGAAGGGAGAAGACCCCCCAACTTCCTACCGAGGGACGCGGATGCCGCTGGGGACCCACCGACTCCGCAGCGCCACCCGGCCGCGGTACGACACCCCACTCCCAAGCCACGCCTGCCCAAAAGGGCCGAATGGAGAGGATACTCACCGCCACCGTCAGGACCGCCGCAGACGGGAACCAGGGGTCAGCCGGCAGAGAGAGCAGCCCTCCCGGACACTGCTGGACATCTGGAGCCAGAGCAGAGGCCTACCCATCCTGGAGAAGTGGCCTCACCGGAACAGTGACGAGAGGATCCTTCCCCGACGAAGCCACGACAGGAATGGACTCCGCGCATGCGCAGAAGATCCTGTGGACCAAGAAAGAAAAAAAAATGCAAGGAGGGATTTTTAAATTACCTACCAGCGTTCCTGAGCCATTCTGCTGCTATCAGCACGTCAAACACCATGGACAGCAACAGCCAGCTGTGAGTAACACACAAAATAACACAGGGAACTTACCAAATGGGTTCCCTACACTAAAAATGGAGGGATCAAACCTAATGGAGTGGTATCAACAATTCCAAATCATCCTCTTAAAGGAAAATATGATGTTTTTCATCCCTGATCCACCAGATAGACCTTGGACTTTTGAAATGGACTGCATGCACCACAAAGCGTTTTATCTGCTGATTTCCAGCATATCACCCACCATCTATTATAGTATTGAAAATGACTTAACTGTATTTGATATTGTTCAAAAAATGTTTGGTTTCTTTTATAGTGACAGTGTAGCCACCACCACAAAAATCTCCAAAGACTTCTACTCAGCCAGAATCAAACCTGGGGTGTCAATGGGGGAACATTTGATGGAATTAAATGCAGCTAGGGCAGAACTACAACTGAGGGGGGAAATTGTCTCCGAACAAACAATAAAAAGCATTATACTTAACTCACTAGACCCTTCCTGGCAAACATTCCTCACACATCTAAACATCCTCAGCCTAGGGCACATGACAGTAGATAGCCTCTCCAACCTCCTGATTGCAGAAGACAATCACAGAAAAGGCCAACAAATAACTCACAGAGAACACAGACAGACACGGAGGATAGCCTTTACAGACAACTCTTGAGATTCCACAGAATGTTACAACTGTGGATTAAGGAGACACTACAGACGAGACTGCACCAAGGGCAACAGAGATCGAAGTAAACACGAACAATGCAGTAGACACCCAGAAAGGCGCCATCACGACAACAGAATAAAGCGCAGAGACTCACCTAGGCCCTGGGAGAGAAAGGGGAACAGGGACAGTTCAAGGGATAGCCGGGACGGGTCGTTGTGCAGGGTAGGGGGGCCCACACACGAAACCCCACAAGACAGCAAACCAGGCGGAGAGGGATCCTGGTGGCTCATCGACTCTGGAGCCACTAACCACACCACATGCGACAGGGAGCTCCTCTCTTCCTTCACAAAGGAAGACTACCTAATTAAAGTAGCAAACCAAAGTGATGTAAGGGTAACAGGGAAAGGCAACGTAGTACTCCCCAACATGGGCAGAATAGAGGGGGTATTACTAGTACCTGAGATACCCCACAACATACTTGCCTCCCTGAAACTCAGCAAGGAAGCAGGGATAGAGATCAGCATCAAGGAGGGAGGAATCACCATGGCCAGGGATAATAAAACCATTGGGAAAATCACAGTCAGAGGGAGGCTGCCTTATTTTCACGCAACCAAAGCTGACTCACATAACGAAGATACCGACACGGGAGGTGAAACAAAAGGGGGCAAACCCAAGGGCAATGAGAAACAAGAAAGAGAGGATGCACACCCTCACAAGGGAGGCACACAAGGCACAGGGAAGATCAATTTAGGGAAGCCCCTCCACGATGAGTTCGCACATCTGCTCCACCGCAGACTAGGGCACGCCAGCTTCCCAGTTATCCAAAAGGTTGCCAGTTGTACTGAGGAATCCAAAATAAAGAACTGTGAAACTTACTTGGACTGCTCTGTATGTAAATGTTCTAAGCTCAAGGTGGCCCCCAGGTCCAAAAAGGCCACACGCTCTACACATTTGAAATGGTACACATGGACCTCGTAGGCCCCCTGAAGCCGTCCATAAAGTATGGCAAGAGGTTCTTCCTAACCATAGTGGACGATTACAGTCGTTACGGCTTCGTATATACACTAAGACACAAAAACGAGACTTACCAGAAATTCAAAGAATTCTATAAACGGGTAGAAATACAACACGACACAAAAATAAAGAAAATAATGACAGATAGAGGATCAGAATTCCTATCTGGAGACTTCTCGCATTGGTTGAAGTCAAAGGGTGTTCTGCATTTTACATCTTCGCCTTTCTCAGCTTTTCAGAATCGGGGGGCAGAACGAAAAAATTCCACCCTGCAGACAATGATGAGATGCGTCCTCGAGAACGCTGGACTAGGCCAACACTACTGGACCGAAGCCCTAGTCTACTCTAACTACACCATCAACAGGTTCTGGTCCAGTGTACTAGACAAGACACCTTATGAAGTCACGTACAACAAAAAACCACAGATATCTCACCTGCACATTTTTGGGGTCACTGCAGACGTACACATACCAAAATAACTACGCAGAAAGGGAGACAAGGTATCTAAACGACTCAGATTCATGGGCTATGAGCCAAGCACAAAGGGATTCAGGTTCATAGATAGTAATAATAGATTCATCATCTCCAGAACTGCCACATTCCACGAACAGGCAAACTGGTCAAGAATATACTTGAATGAACTACAACACCAGATAGAAGCCAATCACAACAAGCAAGGCAAAAGTGATCACCCCGACACAGACTACACACACACAAGGGAAGAGAAATCAGAACAACAGGGAGGCAAAAACACAACACAGAAGTCAAGCCAAAATAAACAGAAGGTAGACTCACTCACCAACAGAGAAGCGAGGTACATGCACGACATGGAGACCCTACCAGGTAGGCCAGTCAGGGCCAATAGAAACCAAATGCCCAAGAGACTCAATGACTACGTCATGCACCTACAATCCAGCCCCATCACCCCCGAAACATACGATGACGCCGACTGGGCCGGTGACACAAAGAGCAGGAAAAGTACCTCAGGGTACATCTTCTTCCTGAATGACTGTCCCGTATACTGGTACACCGGTAAGCAGAATCTCGTGGCCACATCCACCACTGAGGCTGAATACATATGCTTATCCAAGGCCATAACCAGCCTCATATGGTTCGACGAGCTACTCACCAATATCTGGGCAGAACCCACACACCCCATTCACATATTTGAGGATAACAAGGCAGCCATAGAAATATCCACCACAGATGCTATCGGTCATAGGTCTAGGCATATAGACATCAAACATAAACACGTGAGACAATTCCATAAGTCAGGATTCATCACCATCATACACTGTGACACAGAACACCAGACAGCAGACATACTCACAAAGCCTCTACAACACAAGCAACATTCATACCTTACATCTAGGCTTTGTGTCACACCCGTAAACCCACATCAATCAGGGCCAATCAACCTCAGGGGTGGGCATTTAGAGGGGGATTTGTCACGAGTAAATGCCCTCCCTTGGCAGACCCTAACTTCCAAACTGGTAACTCAGGGGTTAACTACCCTAGGCAAGCCCACCTCCCCTTCTTTTGTTCTCCCCTTACCTGTAGCTCCACCTCCAGGGTACTTAAGGCCTCCTCACGTAGACACCGGCCTTGTTCCTGAAGATACCTGTAAGAAAGCAGACAAGCATTAATAAAGATATCCTTGATGAACCAATCCATGTGTCTTCATAAGTTATTGGGCCCAAACTCGATCCAAGGTAACAGGATATTGTGCTCTCAGGAATCTTGTTAATTGGTACATTTTCAATTGAAAAGGAAAAGTTGATTTACGTTTACTAAGAATTGAGAATATAAGAGGACCATGAAAGTTCATTCTTCTGCTTTACTCACAATAGTTTCTCAGAAACTCAAAATTGTCTCCACTCTTCTTTGTTCCTCAGGATCACCATCTAAATGGGAAAGAAATTCCTATTTAATTCCTCCGTCTGATGGTCAACCAGACTGACCTTCTCTATTAGGAATCATAAACCCATCTTTTGAAATAGTGCCCCCCAAAATGTTATTGGCACATGCTCACTATAAATCGCTTCTATCTAGCTAGGGCAATTCTGAGGCCAATTTATACCTTTTTTTCTTCCCCACTTCCTAATTAAAAGCAATTTGGGGGATTATTTATTATATATTCAAGGAGCACTGATGATGTTTTTCGATAAATGTCTTAAACAAAATAACTAACCTGGATCCTTTCTTGGAATATGCTGTCAGAGTAAATACCTAACTGTGCCTATACCTTCAAACCCAGCCCCTTATGGGTTAATACAGTATGTACACCCCCACCTGACCCCTGGCCATTCCTTACCTCCTGGCCACTCCTCCCTTGTATATAAACACTCTCCACGTTCTTGTCCAGCAGTTCCAGATATTCACCTAGAAGAGAGGAGATCAGAGGTCAGTGACCTATGATGCCTAGGGCCTAGGAAGCTTCCAGGCCTGCAATAAACACTGATTAAAGAAACAGCTTGTCTCGTGAGTAATTGGGCTAAATCCATCGCATAACAAATGGTAGCCGAGGATGGTTTGCCATAACTCACTGGTGATTCCCCAACCAAGCAACCTACCCAAGGAAACAGATAGAGTACAAACAAGGGCACTCACCAAGAAGATGGCTGAGCTTCAAGCATCCAAGGATCCTACAGCAGAGGAGAATCCAGCAGACATCGAGCTGTACTCCAGCGAAGGCTCCTACTCTGATGAGGAAAGGTCACCAGAGAAAGGTACCAACCTAGGAAGAAAAACAGCACAAAGAGTAAATAAATTCAAGCTATCCATCCTGAAGCTGATGGAAACAAATGACAACGAGAGAAGCCTCATCGTGAACCTGCAAAGCCTCTTCGAGCAGCAAGGCGCAGCAATCGAGGCCCCAGAGACAACAAACAAGGAGGTGGCACGAGGAAGAGGTAGGCCAGCCCAGCCAGATGACCACGAGGTGGCCGAATCCTCTTTCGCGCACTTTCACCGGCGGCCATCTTGGAATGACCACCAGCCAATGGGGAGCCAGGATTCAAACTCTCTGGCGCGAAAAGGCCCCGATCCAGAAAAAGGCCGGGAACAACCAGAGAGCAACCCAAAAAGAAAAACAAACGCAGAAGAGAGATCGCCTACCGATCTCGAGATCCAAAACGCCATCAAAACGCTGACCGCGGCTTTTGGCTCCACTTTCGAGCCCCCCACGGCAGCCCGAAAACAAAAGAAAAAATCCTGCACCCAAGAGAGCACCAGAGCCAGCCTCGATGAGCTGGCTGACCCTCAACCACCCGAGGAAGCCACCCACACCGAACGTGAACGCCGAGACTGGTTCGCCTGCAAAAATTACAAACCGCAGGGTTCGAACCCAGGACCCGCCGCACCAACGACGCGAGGACGAGGGGCAAGGAGAAGGACCGACTACTCACCTCCTCCACGATCTCCGCCTGGCTTCTCCACCTGACCAAGGACCCAGGACCATGGGCAGAGGACCGGACCCGCCGCCATCGCTGCCACAGCCGCCGCGCCGCCGGAGACAAGGAATCGACTTACGACCGCGGCGCCGCCGATCGCCGACCGTCCTCCACCCACGACCGCTTCGCCTCCTCACCTTGTTCCCTTCTTTTCCGGAGATCCAGCCGTCCAGCAGTGGTATCCGCCGCCCAGAGGGAGCACCGGACTCTCCAGGGGTGAGTCCAGCCCTCCACCGGTAGGCCTAGGCCTAGGCCCAGGAGCAGCAGCAGCAGGAACCTTCCTCCATGGCTTCCAGCGCGAAATGGCCTTCGCGCATGCTCAGTCGCAGCCTGCAGCAGGAGAAAGAAGAAACATAGATATAGGTCAGTACAGACGTTCCAAAGCCATATTGCGAGTTCAGTCATGACCTGGACCATGGACAGCAATCCACTGTAAGTAATAACAGTGGACATGTGGGGACTGCTTGTACAAATATGCCAAAGCTACAGTTAGATGGGGGTAATATTATAGATTGGAGCCAGCATCTACAGATTGCCTTTATGAGGGAAAATGCCTTATTTTTAATTCAGAGACCACCTCAAAAACCTTGGTCTCTGGAGATTGATAACCTACACCACAAGGCATTCTGCATCATGATAGCCACCATTCCCCCCACAATGTACCCTAGCATTAATGATAACCTCACAGTGTCTGAAATTTTACAACTGTTATATGGTATGTTTTACAGCCAGTGCAGGGCTACCACCACAAAGATATCTAGAGAGTTCCATTCTGCCAGGCACAGACAAGGGGTACCCATGAGTGAGCATATACTCAAATTAAACGCAGCCAGGGCAGAACTCATGCAAAGGGGGGAAATTATCACCGAAGAGAGCATGAAGAACGTCATAATAAATTCACTAGACAGCAGCTGGGACCACTTCGTGCTACAACTAGACAGCCTTTACCTACCTCACCTCACGCTAGGCGCACTAACCAACAAACTCATAGCCGAAGACAACCTAAGAAGGGACAGACACGCTGTCAGAGGGGAACACAGACCAATCAGAAAGGTAGAGTTCCAAGACAGAGCAGGGAACGCCCAGGGTGCTACTCCTGCGGGTCCAAGAACCACATAAAAAGGGATTGCCCCAGGAGCAGCAGGGATAGGAGGCGCACTGAACACAGAGGGGGGCGATCACCCGAGCGCAGGCACTCAAGAGAGAGAGGGAGAGGGTGGTCCCCCAACCCTAGAAAGCAACACGGACGGAGGGACAGCTCTAGGGACGGTAGCCCGGGCCCCACATACGGATTTAGACCTGGCCACTCCAACTCCATGCACGAGATGGACCAAAACACATGGCTCCTAGACTCAGGAGCCTCACATCACACTACACACAACTCAACACTCGTAGAACCACTCAGCAAGACCAATCTCGAACTCAAGGTGGCCAATCAAAACAGGGTTCAAGCACAGGGAAAGGGAGACACTCACATTCCACACATAGGGAAAATAGAGGGGGTATTATACGTACCCGAAATACCCCTTAACGTACTAGCTGTCAACAGACTAACCCAAGACACAGACCTAGAGGTAACGTTCAAGAACGGGAAAGCTCATATAATCAAACAAGGGAAAGAAATAGGGAGCGTACACAACCAAGGGGGGCTATCATACTTTACACCAAACGCAAGGGAGGAAGGAAACATGTACGCAAACACCAACCCAGGGGAAGAAGAAGACACAAGAGTTGAGGGGGAACAACAGGAAATAAAGCAAAGCGAGCAAAATGTAAACAGCTCTGTATCATTGGGAAAACCCTTGCATGATAATTGCGCCCACCTCCTTCACAGGAGGCTGGGGCACATCAGTTTCCCTATTGTTAAGAAAATGTCTGATTGTACTGAAGGACTTAAAGTAAAGAAATGTGATAATTATTTGGAGTGTTCCATATGTATGCGGTCAAAGGTTAAGGTCAAGGCCATACCCCGAAAATCCAAACGAACCACAGAATACCCATTTCAATTGGTACACATGGACTTAGTAGGGCCTTTCAAACCATCTATCAAACATAGAAAGAGATTCTTTCTCACCATTGTCGATGATTTCACAAGGTATGGGTATGTCTATTCCCTCAAACGCAAAAATGAAACATTCCAGAGGTTTAAGGAGTTTCACAGAAAGATAGAACTACAACACAACATGAAAATAAGACAAATTATGACAGACAGAGGTTCAGAGTTTATGGCCAGTGAATTCACCGGTTGGTTGAGGGGGCAGGGCATCACACACTACAATTCTTCACCATTCTCGCCATTCCAGAATCCGGTGGCGGAGAGAAGGAATGGGGTGCTACAGACAATGATGAGGTGCGCACTAGAGGATGCAGGGATGGGGAAACATTTTTGGTCAGAAGCACTGCACTACTCCAATTACACCCTAAATAGACTGTGGTCAAGCTCCATCAACATGACCCCATACGAAATGCTCTATAAAAGAAGACCCAATATATCCCACCTGCACATATTTGGCGCACCAGCTGACGTACACATACCCAGGCAGCTGAGGAGAAAGGGGGAGAAAATATCAAAAAGACTGAGGATTGTGGGCTACGAGCCGGGCACTAAGGGCTACAGATTCATTGATAACAACAACAGATTCGTAGTGTCTCGATCTGCCAACTTCCACGAACACTCGAACTGGTCAAGGGTCCACTCCAACGAGACACTCACCCACAGGAATGCACCCAAAAACAACCAAGAGGGAGAAAGAATAGAGACACCCAAAGCCAGCCTTGACAAAATAAACACAAAGGGGTGGAAAGAAGGGCACCCATCTCTAAAGCTAGACCGCCTCTCGAACAAAGAGGCAGACCACATGCAAGAGACCGAACCACCCCCCAGCAGGGCATTCAGAGAGAGCAGAAACAAGCCACCCAAAAGGTTAGAGGACTATGTCCTAACCATCCACGATAACCTCACCACACCCAACTCATATGAGGACATCCTTAAGCTCCCCAAGGAAGAAAAGGAAAGATGGGTATCCGCCATGGACAAGGAAATGGAGAGCCTGAAAGAACTAAAGGTATACACAGCCGCTCAGGCCCCTGAGGACAAAAAACCAATAGGTACCAAATGGGTGTTCAGGGTCAAGACTTTAGAAAACAACAAGAACCTATACAAGGCGAGACTGGTCGCCCAAGGCTTCGCTCAGAGGTACCCTGAAGACTACACAGACACGTACTCGCCCACCGTCAGGGCTGAAAGTGTCAAATGCGCACTGGTGGTAGCCACCATCCTGGGGCTTGATGTCTTCCAGTTCGATGTACAGACTGCCTACTTACACGCAGAACTGGATAAAGAGATCTATCTTAAGGCCCCACCAGGGTATGACCAAGGTGAGAGCAAAACCTGGCTGCTCAACAAAAGCCTGTATGGGCTCAAGCAATCAGGCAAAAGGTGGTATGACTGCCTAGCCAAAGCCCTGAAATCCATGGGTTTTAAGGCCACCTCAGCAGACAAGTGCCTATTTATAAGGAGAGAAGGTAACCTGTTCGAAGGGGTGCTCGTCTACGTGGATGACATCCTATACGTTGGCAAGCACAAGAGCAGATGCGATAGATTTGCCACAGAACTGGGCAAACACTTCTCATTAAAGTCACTTGGCAGAATCGACAAATACTTAGGGGTGCACGTGACAAAGACCAGCAAGGGGTTCAGTTCCTCCCAAAAGGAAAAAATCACTGAACTGCTGTCCAAGTGCAACATGACAGAGGCAAAGCCCAGCGAGACACCAATGCAGCCAGAATTCCTGAAAAGCATGTACGAGGAATCGGAATCCTTCACCGACAATAGATTGTACAGATCTACCATCGAGTCGCTGCTATACATCGCTAACTGGACCAGGCCCGACATCGCCCTAGCCGTCAACCTCCTATCCAGACACGTAAGCAACCCCAAGGTGTCCCATTGGAATGCCATCAAAAGACTGCTCAGGTACCTAAAATTCAGCATGGATGCACAACTCTGTTTGGAACCAGAAATAACAGATAAGCCGAAATTATCATGCTACACTGATGCAGACTGGGCAGGAGACATCAAGAGCAGGAAAAGCACCTCCGGCTATGTGATTTTACTCAACAACTCCCCCATTCACTGGTACACTGGAAAGCAAAGACTCGTTGCCACCTCGACCACCGAAGCCGAATTCGTCTGCCTATCCAAGGCCGCGAACAATTTAGTGTGGTTCGATGATCTACTCCACGCCATATGGACTGAACCCTTGTACCCCATAATCATACACGAGGACAACAAGGCCGCAATAGAAATTTCAAAGGCTGATGCCATTGGGCAAAGGTCTAGGCACATAGATATCAAATGCAAACATGTCAGACAGTTTTCAGAGATAGGGTTCATTGAGGCAGTGCACTGCGACACTGAGGAACAGACCGCAGATATTCTTACAAAACCCTTACCCGCCAAACAACACGCCTACCTAATGTCAAAAATATGCGTTTGTGTATGACCTCTATATGTATATATATGTATAAATGTATGATTATGTATACCTATGTAAACGAAGCATACCTGTATCCAGTTAGACATTTAGAGGAGGTTTTGTCAGAGTAAATGCCTAACTGTGCCTATACCTTCAAACCCAGCCCCTTATGGGTTAATACAGTATGTACACCCCCACCTGACCCCTGGCCACTCCTTACCTTCTGGCCACTCCTCCCTTGTATATAAACACTCTCCACGTGCTTGTCCAGCAGTTCCAGATGTTCACCTAGAAGAGAGGAGATCAGAGGTCAGTGACCTATGATGCCTAGGGCCTAGGAAGCTTCCAGGCCTGCAATAAACACTGATTAAAGAAACAGCTTGTCTCGTGAGTAATTGGGCTAAATCCATCGCATAACATATGCATTTACAGTACTTATGAAAGAAAGGTTCTATATTGACCATACAATCACAGACTGGAAGGTCAAATCCTGAAGAGACATTTATCAGAGGCCATTAATGTCATCTAGAAGCTGAATTTAACAGAATAACAGAGTTGGAAGGGACCTTGGAGGTCTCCTAGCCCAACTCCCTGGTCAAGCAGGAGACCATGGACCATTTCAGACAAATGGCTGTCCAATCTCTTCTTTAAAACCTCACTGATAGAACAGCCATCCATTCTGCAGAAAACCTGTTCCAGGGGTTAATTGTTCTTCCGATCGGGAAGTTTCTCCTTCGTTCTAGGTTGATCCTCTCCTTCATCACTTTCCACCTGTTACAGCCACTTCTCTGTGACAGCCCCTCCGATGTTGGAAGACTGCTATCATGTCACCCATAGACTTTATCTTTCTTAGACATAGCCAGTTCCTGCAACCCTTCATCATATGTTTTAGTCTCCAGCCCCCTAATCATCTTGATTGTTCTTCTCTGCACCCTTTCTATAGACTCAGCATCTTTGTTGTATTGGGCTGGCCAAAACTGGAGATAATATTCCAAAATATGCTCTTATTAAAGCAATGTGGTATGTATCTTCTTCCATTTCCTGATCTCTATACCACCACCACCACCACCACTACCACCACCACTAAGGCATTAAAACGTGGCTGTTTTCCCTCCCCTTGGGGCAGGATGTTTTTCAGTGGACGTAGTTTTTCATCTGAACGTGTAAGCTTCCTCTGGTGTGATGCGTTTTTTTGGTTGTTGATGATGCCGATAATATTGCTTACTACCCAAAGTCATATGTCACATGGGTGGCTAGATACATTGAAATAAATAAAATTGTCTTGATTATCTAGTGATAACTTCCAAGTTATTCGCATTTTTCAAGTTTCCCATATCTCAGCTGCCACTCAAGCACTCCTCTAGGCCATGGACCACAGTAACCGACCTACTCAAATATTCTGTACGAAGGATGTGTTGTCAAAATGAAATAGAAGAATTCAAGAATGAATCCTCCTGGGAATGCATCAATACAGAAGAGATATTAGATTTTTAAGAGACACCAATTATTTTAATCAGTGCAATCTGCTGTTCCTATTGCCATATGATCAGAATAGCAAAAGCAAGAGTTCAATAGGTCTCTCACTAACCAATTATGGAAAACGTGCTACTTGCCATTTCCACAATTCTTCTCAAAAAGTCCATTCACTGGGTAAATCCACTGCATCTGACGACAGAGCTGCAACTGTTTTACCATAATGTCCTGCAAAACAGAGGAAGGCACAATAAAAAGAAAAGTCCAAGAGGTCCTTTAATATGATGAGATAATTAAATTAAGTGCTAATGTCTTTAGCTCTTTCCTGCCTTCATTAAGCTGTTGTTTTAGTAGAGTGTATTAAGAGGAAACTAAAAACCTAGCAAAATTATCTATATCAGACTATATCGTGGGAAGTGCTGAAAGCCTCGCTTAGGGAACATTACCAGCAACTACCGGTAGATGGCGCTACCGTGGAGGCACAGACCGTAGTAACTCACAAAGGTGCCCTCAAATGTACCAGGCTGCATTTTGGAGTCAGCATAGCCCCCGGACTATTCCAAAGTACCATGGAGCGTCTGTTACAAGGACTGCCAGGGGTGGTGCCTTATTTTGATGATGTCCTCATCAAAGGAAGGAAGGGAAGATAAATTAGAGTAGGAGTGAGGGTAAGAGAGGGAGGAAGAGAGGAGGAGGAGGAGAAAGGAAGAGGAAGTAGGGAGGAGAAGAAGGGGGGGAGAGAAAGTAAGAAGGAAAGAAAAAAGAGAAGAGGTAGGTTTGAGGAGAAAGATTGCTGTGCAATAAAAAAGATGAAAGGGAAGAAAGCCAACCCCAAACAAATATAAAGATATTAAGATAAAGAATGAATTGTTAAACTTTAAAGAATGAAAGAGAACAAATATGAATAAATAGCAATAATTAGAAACACACATACAAACATACAATGTATTTTCTTTGAACAGAGTATTTGGCCGGTTCACAAATTTAAACAGTGTTTAGTCATTTCAATTAAATTTACAATTTCTGTATTTCCTTTTTGCCATACTTATTCCTCTCCTATTTTTTTAAAAAAACCAATATTACCCTTCATCCTCATCTCTAATCTTCATCAAATTCAATTTTCCCTTCTATTCTATATTATACCCTTCCCATTGTCATCTATTTTTATATCCATCCTCACATTGGTTAATTATGTAATATTCCAGTTGTTGAATACAAATTCAACATTTTAATATAAATCAATTAGTTATATAATGATCTTTTTTGTATATTAATCAATATGAACATGAATATTCCAATTGTTTCCATGCAATCCAAATTCTTACAAATCAATTCATTATATTTACCAATAATAACCAAATAATTTCCCCCATATATTCCTCCAAACCACAACCATTGCTGCTTTCAACGCAATATACAATTAATAGTATCTCAATTATTACAACTCCCTAGTTAAACAGAGCTTTTTTTCTTTTGTGTTTTAAAATCTTGAACTCTCCTCTTTTGTCCTAATTTTCCCATTGTTTGCAGTTTTGCACTTACCTCTTTTGGTGAGGAAAAAGAAAAAGACATCACTCTCTGCCTCATTTTGTCAGGTTGCAACAAAGACCCTGCTTTACTTTCAGTTTCGCTTTTTCAGCATAGCTAGGGGTAAAAAACTGCTCCAACACTGTTTGCACCTGGCAAAAGACCCCTGCGCAAAACAGGTGAGAGCAAATCAGCTGAGAGTTGGGAGACCAATCTAATCAATTTGTGGTAATTAACCTATGCTAAAGCTGACAGAGGCTGTTTTTTTTATTTTTGCAGGCATCGGTCTACTCATTTCTTTTCTTTTAACACGCATCAGCTTTGGGCGGCCCTTTGAAGCCCCGCGGCAAGAGTTTAAACCATTTTTTTCCCTCTAGACATCAGCTGAGACTCAGAAGGCAGCAATAGATTGGCAGTGGGCAGGGTAAGCGACCGGCGACCTCCTGGGAACCGGTTTGGGGGCGTGGCCAGCCAATCTCATTACCGCTTCTTCGAACTATTAAATATTTTTATTACCAGTTCTTGCGATCTGCTGCGAACCGGGAGCAACCCACCACTGCCATGGATTGGGACCCCCTAACAGGTGAGCAAGAGATTCTAGGTTGTACTGGCCCAAAGGATCAAGGAAGGTCAAATCGCCCAAGAGGCCAGCAAAGAAGCAGGTTGAGTTCCAGGTCTTTGATTTACACATTCAAATGAACCATTATTACTTTCAGGTTTAGATAGGTGTTTGTGTCACCATCAGGAGCCCCAGGAAGGAAGATGTGATGCCTGTTCACAATTAATGGAGGTATCTGGTCTCTCATACCTCCACGGAGGGCGCGCTTCTGCACAATTATGGAGAACTCCACTGAATCGGTAAGGCCTGAACATCTCCTCACCATGCTAATGGCCCTGTCTCTGTGGATTTGTTAATATGCCTATAAAAAGAATATTTGCACTGCTATTTTAGGATCCATTGGAGGAATCCCTTCCAGCAGAAAGCCTGGACAGCCTCCCAGGAGAGAGAGAGAGGTGGAGATTCCCTATCTATGCAGGTAGGTAACACGTTGAAGGGAGAAGGTCCCGCTGCTTCACAAGGGGCTTTGGTGGAAAAGATGGACAGGGTGAGTGACTCATCTTGGAAAGGGGAAGCTGAGCAAGCTTGATTCCTTAAACTTCTCACCTTCTACCTCTGGACAAGACTCTAACGGGAGAAGACCAGGACGCAGAAGAAGAGCTCTCTCCCAATGGGGAGAAAACACCTTCCTCAGAGATAAGATTTTGGCAATGGGGCCGAAGGAGGCTATGCCATAAATCCTGATGGTGGAGGGAAGAAATTGTGTAATATTTCACCTTAACCTTAAGGCTTCCAAAGCTCCTCTTGCTGTCGGCACATAGGGGGGTTGTATGCACCCTATGCTTTAGCCATCTTATTGAGGTGCAGAGACCTTTGGATTTAGCCTCCATACTGTCATTTGCAGGACTCCATGACAGTCCTGGTGGGCTCCAGAATCAGCAGCCTGGAGGATGTGGACTTCCTATCTGACCTTCCGGTTGAGGAGTCTGAGGGAAGCTGGGAGGATGCTGCAGCGGCTTCTGATGCTAGCGATTCCTCCAGTCCATGGGTAAGAAAGACAAAGTGTTTTCTGATGGGGGGGGGGGGATGGAGGTCCTCTATTCACTTCTCCTAAACTGAGTGAACTGTGGTGGAGGACTCTGGGAAGTGGAGCTAGGTGACACCTGGCCCTTGGGACAACATACGGAGGCTAACTATATGCACCCACATGCATATAGTTTGGTGCCATTGGTTTCTTTGCCAAAAATCAACAGGGAGGGTACATGGCAGTGTACCAAATGAATGTGACCCACCCTGATTAGGCCTTTCCTTTTTGTGTGTCATCCTTTCCAGCACTTCATGCAGGGCTTTAACAGGCAAAGAGTAGAGAGCCTGCTTTTCTGCAGTAGAGCTGGGCTGGAAGTGAGGATTGCTTTTTAAATCCAGAGATTATGCAGCAGGAGAAGCATTGTTTTGATCAGGGATCCCTGTTAGGATATGGTGTGAGCCTAACAGGTTGTCCAGGCAATATATGTGTTCTGTGACTTTAACATGAATATGTATAATATGACTTTAAATTTTACTGCTGTATCATTGTAATGCTGAGTCATGCTGTAATTAGATAATCACAACTTGTAAACATATTTAAGAAGGGAACTGTAATATAGTCAGTTGATGACATGCTACCATTGTGGGTGGATTTGCTACCATTGTGCTATCATCGTTGATGGATCTGCTACCATCGTGGTTTGTTACCAGAGTGAACTTGTTATTCTAACCAACTACTGTTTGCATTGTAAGAAGATTTTTGTACCACTTGACTGATTTAACTGGCAAAGTCTTGGATCGTTGAAAAACTATGAGATTGTTTTTTCACTATAAGGTAAACTTTTGATAAATCAGTTTGCACGTATCTTATTCATTGCTCTCAGAAACGTTTTCTCTGTGTTCTATACTCTGCTGGTTGGTAACACGACAATATCCTTAACAATCCCCATTCAATAGGCCCTCTTTTAGGAATGCTGAGTTTCTTTTGCCCCGATGCCTAAAGAGGAACCATTGTCATTCACGGGATTCTCCCAAAGAAGCGCAAGTCACCCTAGAAGGTCTCAGCAGCCTGGAAGAGGACTCCCTGGACTCCACTCTCTAATTCAAAGAGGTATCTGTTTCAGATTCTTCATGGATCACCGCATTGTCATGTCGAAAAGTCTTGTGCAGTTCAATGACGCAGTGAGCCATGCTCTGCAGGGTTACTCAAGGCAGACAGTTCATAGTGGAGGGTCCTAACACAAGGTGACCCAGTGGAGAAGCAAGTGGCAACCCTCTCCAGTATCCTTACTAAGAAAACCCAATGAAAGGTAACAAAAGGATACAAGCCATGATGCCAGAAAACGACGGTCTCAGATTGGAAGGTGCCTAATCCGTTAACTGGGAAGACCAGAGGGGAATTATAAGAAACTCCAGAAAGAGCCGAATTCTGCAATTATATGAGCACAGGTAGGGCAGGGAGAAGGCGGGAGCAGTGAAGTTCAGTCCGATTACTTGTGAGACGTAAATCTCGCCCTTCTTGATGGGCTGCACCAGAAGTTGGCTACTTAGCACAACAGACAGACGGGGCAGATGCTGTGAACCTGCTCCTGAGCAGGGGGTGGACTAGAAGACCTCCACGGTCCCCTCCAACTCTGTTATTCTGTCTGCCTATAGGACGGCTTCAGCAAGGGAGGTATGGAGATGGAGGGCAGAATCACCCCCACCTACAAAGCCCTGCACGGAGCTTCTTTTCCCTGGATGGGGATGGATGGATGTCTTTTTGTTGTTTTTCTTCTTGTTATTGTTGCTGCTGATCTTGTTCTTGTTCTGAGATTTTTTCAATTTGTTATCATTTGATCTATATTGTTAATGCTAAAAGATAAAAGCAACACTTAAATAAAGTTGTTCATTGGCCACAATTATTTTCCTTTAGCTATCAATGTAGCATTCAGTGGGTGGAATGATAAATAATTGTATAACATCGTATACAGTAAAACTACCAAAACACTTTATATACACTAATTTATATTTAGGCCTATTGTCATTTCACTTTTCTTAGGGACAGGTTGAACTTTAGAACCTATAACTCTCAATGACGGAGAGCAGCTACTATATTAGATAATTAGATAAATGGCAAAAACGTTGGGATAGGAATTGTCAACTGACAATGGCTACTGCATATAAGGAAAACCTTTATAAAATGTTTTATAGGTGGCAATTGCCACCGGCAAGGCTAGCAGAAATGTTCAACACCATGTCCGCCAAATGTTGGAAATGCATTCAGACTCTAGGTACTTATTATCATATGTGGTGGACAGGTAGGAAAGGAAGAAAATATTGGATGAAAATACATATATGGTTGGAAAAGATGACTAAGCAGCATATTGATTTAAAACCAGAAATATTTTTGTTAGATATAATACCCAAAAGCTATGACATATTGGAAAAATGAGAACATCCCATCTGATGAAAATATAATTTAGAAAATACTGGATTGTGCAGAGATGGATAGATTGAATTGAAAATAAAAGATAAAGGAGATTCAGAGTATTATTTCATGTGAAATAGGTTTTTCTCAATGGTTAGAGATGAGAGGTAGACATTAGATGAAGAAAGAACATTACTATATTCAAGTAAAATATGAATGTGGTTTATAGCTATAAGTATGCTAATATCAATAGATAACTTGGCATGAAGAATTTCCATGCATGGTGATTTCAATTAAACTGTAAACAAAATTTCTACTGCAAATGAATGGCAATGTAGGATATTTTGCTTCAATCTTGTCCTCTCAGGAACCTTATTAATTGGTAGTACATTTTCAATTGAAAATGGTTGCTTCACGTTTACTAAGAATTGAGAACATAAGAGGACCACAAAAGTTCACTCTTTTGCATTACTCACAATTGTTTCCCAGAAACTCAGGAATATAATTTGTTTTTCTTTGGGTGTAGGCTATGCACCGAGATGAAATTCTTTTTTCCTTAGGCTCTCCGGCACTTGAGAAATCATTAAATAATGATCCGAAGATGTGAAAAACTGAACTCAGTACCCTCTGAATGAAAATATGCTCTGCCACTTCTTTTCTTAAATGGAGGTGCAGAACTTCTGAAGGCAAATCATGCCACTGGTAAATAGTCCTAGCTGTTAGGAAGTTTCTCCTTAGTTCTAGGTTCCCCCCCTCCTTGATTAGTTTCCATCCATTGTTCCTTGTCTTGAAGGGCTGCCACAGAGAAGAGGGTGTTGATCCTCCAAAGCAGCTGAGGGAAGGACACGGAGCAGCGGATGGAAGCTCATCAGAGAGAGATCCAACCCTGGAAATAAGGAGGAATTTCCTCACACTGACAACCGTTAAGCAGTGGAACAGTTTGTTTCCAAGACTTCTTTGTGCTCCATTGTTGAGATTTTCAAGAAAAAATTGGGCAATCATTTATCTGAGATGGCAGGAGGAGCCCTTCCTTGGGCAGGGACTTAGACTAAAAGTCGCTTCCTCCCTAGGGTGCCATGATTCCCTCTGTGCTTTGTGCCACAATGATGGTGCTTCTACGTTGTTCGTGAACAGACCACTTCCCACATGAAACCCAGAGGCCAAAGGCTCCCGAGGGAGTCAGCCATCAGCCACTCCTAGACCCAGCTGAGCTGCCATTCTGATGTAGGTATAAAAAATGGCTATTGTTTAACTGTTGCCGAGGGAACTAATTGCCCTGAAAAACCACCAGCCACTGCACAGCTGCTCATTCTCCCTTCGTGCAGTGATCGTACAAGCACTTCGTTGGTCATGGCTGTGAGAAGGTTTTTGAGGGTAAGTGTGGCCATCTCAGCTGCAAGGAAACTGGTAGCGGGGGAGAAAGTCAACTCAGTTCTGACTGACAGGTGTCTATTTCTCTTCTCTTTACAGAACATCTGGAAAAGGTGCGAACACCTTTTCTGTTGCCGGAAGAGCAACACGGAAGACCTTCCTGTGCCTCCTGACAGGTACCACCCTCTTCTCCTTAAACCCTGGGTATGGTGGGGCAACACGGATGGGCTGCAGAGTCTGTAAGAGGCTCTTCCAGTCCAGAAGGGGTTTCAGGGGCAAAGAGACGGGCAGGCTTACTGGTTAGGTTGAGAAAGGAGAGGGTCAGCTAGATGTATCTTCTTTGACATGTCACCTTCTTCTTCTTTTGGTCAGGACCGAAGAGGCACAGGAAGCGGATGACCAGCAGGGAGAATGGGAGACACATTTTCATGTGTCTGATGGAGACGTCTCTTCCTTGCCTGGGGTAAGGATGCTTCAGCAACATGGGCAGTGGGGGTTCATTCTTCAAAACCGGGCAGGTTAAGGGAAGAATTCCCCCTTGGTGGGAACCTGGCCAGCCGAGAAAACTGAAGAAGATCGCCTTGTTTCATACCTTCAATGAATGAATGGTTAATTGCAGGTTGTGATGGGTGGTCCTGCCACCGCCCGGAGTCCCAGGAAGGAAGATATCCGGCCCGTTCTCATTTCAAGGAGGTTAGTGTTCTCAGCTGAGGGATTCTGAGGAGAAGGGCTAGAAGAAAGGTTTGGAGAGGGGAAGCATCACTCCCCTCTGCCCGTACTTTTACTAAAAGAAGACTGACTCAAGCCCTTCGTTCTCTCCCCAGAAATGAGAGGACACCGAAGTGGACACCGCGGCTGACTACAATTTGGGAGACCTGCACTGAGTCGGTAAGGCCAGAGCAGCTCCTCCCTCTGGTAATGGCAGATGCCCTGTCTCTGTGCATTCGTTATCATGCCAATAGACCGAATACTTGCATTCTTATTTCAGGATCCATCGGGCGTGGAGGAGGGAGGTGCAGGAGGAGACAGTGCCTGTCTTTCAGGGTAGGTAACACTTTCGAGGGTGAAACTTTAGCAGAAGGGAGGCATCTTTGCCTCTGCCTCTGCTAAAGGAAGAAGGACTCGGCAATTTCACCGCCAGGCCAAGCCCCTTAGCAGGCCAGCTGGAAGGGTTCTTAGAGCCTCCACATGACCCCTCTTTCAAAAGGGCCATGGCTACTTTTGATCTTTGGCCTCTTCGTTTTCTCCCCCCAGAGAGGAAAGGCAAGAGCACTGGAGGTCGCGGCTGTCCACCAGTTTGGAGGCCTGCACTGAGTTGGTAAGTCCTGGACAGATCTTCCCCATCTGAAAAGAAGTCCTGTCTCTGTGGATTTCTTGGTATGCCAAGAGACGGCATCTTTGGCTTTTGATTTCAGGAACCACAAGACCAACCGGTGCAGGCGGAGATCTCTCCTGAGCTTTTTGAGACGTCTTCAGAGGTAAGAAAGTTTTGGCTATGGGAAGTGGGAGAAATTGGGCTATAGAGCCTTCTAAGCTTAAGGCTTGGAAAGGCTCTCTTGCTGTTGGCCCATAGAGCCATAGGAATCTTATTGGGACACAGAAAGTTTAGCAACCCTCCTGTCATTTGCAGGATTCGCTGACAGTCCTGGCGGGCTCCAGGACCAGCAGCCTCTGGGACGTGGACTCCCTCGCTGACCTTCTGGAGGAGGAATCTGAGGACAGCTGGGACCAGGATGCGGAGGCTTCTTCCAGTCCATGGGTAAGAAAGACAAAGGGTTTTCGATTGGGAGGTCTGGTGGGATCGCTTCCTTTGCTACAAAGTAGCAGAGACTGGTGTCCTAAATGGGAAATGGGATCCCCATTCAATAGGCCCTCTTTTAGGAATTCTGTGTTTTTTTCCTCTGATGGCTAAAGAGGAATGACTGTCATTCACAGGATTCTCCAGAGGAAGGGGAAGACACCCTGGAGGATCTCAGTAGCCTGGAAGAGGACATCCTGGACACCCTGGAACGTCTTCTTCAATGAGAAGAGGTATCTATTTTACCTTCTACACGGGTCAATGCCTTGCCTTGCGAAGCTCAAAGAAGCAATGAGCTATGCTGTGCAGGGCCGGTTAGGTCAGATAGGTCATAGTCGAGGGTGCTTACACAACATGGCCAGCACCCTCGAAGGAAATGGCAACCCTCTCCGGTATCCTTAGTAAGAAAACCCCAGGAAAAATATCTAAGGGCTACGATGCCAGAAGATGAGCCCCTCAGATTGGAAGAGTGGAGGGCAATTACAAGTAGCTCCAGAAAGAGCAAAGTGGACCTAACGATAGCCTTTGATTCCTCACTCAGATGCTTCCTCAGATTCGTCTCCAGAGGTCAGCTTGAAGGTGGAGGAGGAACCAGCACCAGCCACCTCAGGAGGTGAGTTGGTCAATAGCTCTGAGTAGCCTGCTGAGAGTGATTTGGCTGAAATAACAGCTGGAAGGTGATGCTGGGAACGTGTTCATGGGAAGGGGGTTGGACTAGAAGACCTCCAAGGTCCCTTCAAACTCTATTATTCTGTCTGCCTATAGGATGGCTTCAGCAACGTAGGGTATTGGTGTCGTCCGCCACCAACCTGCGGAGCTGGCAGCGGAGTCCGACAGTGAGGAGGCTGAGGAAGAACACGGGCCAGTCCAGGAGGCTGGGGAAAGCCCGGATCTTTACAACTGCTTCGCAATGGGATCGCCAAGAAGTGACGAGGACAATCGGCGCCGGGGCCTGCCCCAAGACCACAGAAAACGTGGTCGGGAAACGCCCTGAGCCCTATCTAGGGGAGACCCTGGGTCAGGTGCGCAACAACATGAGGGGACGTGGAGCCCCAACCCTCCTGCCACTTAACCTTGGCGGCAAAAGTATTCTTGTCAATAATCTGCAGGGGACTCCGGCTTACACATTGGTTGACTCTGGAGCTACAACTAACTTTATGGACATGAGGTTTGCAGTCACTCAGTGTCCAGTGCATCCTACCGTGTTTGTGGAGACCATTGATGGCCTGGTGCTTCTGTCTGGGCCTATTAACGGCCACACTCACCCTTGTACCTGACCATCGGGTCTCATGAGGACGCTATTCAGTTTTATTTTACCTCCGGCCTACATTTTCTCGTGGTTTTGGGCTTGGCTTGGCTCAGGAAATACGACTCACAGATCTATTGGTCCCAGAACTTCATCTCTTTTCTGAGCTGGCAATGGGTGGACCTCCTCTGCCAAGTCTGCGCAGGCCAGGTGCTGGGTCCAACTGGGGTGTCCTTGCCTTCCGACCTCAAGGACTTTGAGGATGTTTTCAGCGAGCAGGAGCAATTGCCCCCGCACCAACCATAAGACTACCCCATTGTTTTGATTCTGGATGCTCCATTCCCAGTGTGGCGTTTGTATTCAATGTTGGAACCTGAATTGGCTGCATCATGGGACTTTATGGACAAAAACCTTTTATCTGGCCCTCATCGTTGCCACTGTCCGCCCCAGTCCTGTTCGTGAAAAAGAAGACTGGAGACTTGTGGCTTTGTTGCAACTACCGCAAGTTAAATGCCATCACAATGTGCACCCAGTATCCTCTGCTCCTTATTCCTGAACTCTTGGAACGGCTTTTAGAGGCTGCTGTGTTCACTAAATTGGACTTGCGAGGAGTTTATAATCTTGTTTGGATCGTCCCAGGGATGAATGGAAGACGGCGTTTGGCACTCATTCTGGACATTTTGAGCATACGGTCATGCCGTTTGGGCTGACCAATGCTCCTGCCACCTTCCAACATTTCATGAATGACATTTTTAGGGACCTCTTGGACAAGTTTGTTGTAATTTATTTAGATCATCTACTCTCCTTCCCGGGAGAACCACCAACAGCATCTCCCCCTGCTCCTGCAACATCTTCGGGAGTATCATCTGTATGCTAAACTAGAGAAATGCCAGTTTTTCCAGTCCATTGTTGAGTTCCTGGGCATTGAATCCCTCCCGAGGGCATTGCCATGGAGTCGAGCAAGCTGGAGTCTTTGCGTAGTTGGCAAGCGCCTTGGTGAGTGAAGGATATCCAGTGGCTCCTCGGGTTCGCCAACTACTATTGGACCTTTATCCCCGGCTTTGCTGCCTGGACCACGCCCATCACTCGGCTTCTACAGAAAAAGGCCCCGTTCCGGGAGGTTACCCCCGAGCAGCAGGCATTCCAGGCCTTGAAACAGGCCTTCATGAAGGAGCCTATCTTGAAGCATCCTGACCACCACTGTCTGTTTGGGGTAGAAGCAGATGCATCGGGTGTTGCTATTGCTGCGGTGTTGCTACAGGCTTGCACCGCAGGCGGTACCCTCTTCCCTTGCGCATATTTTTCACGGAAGCTCAACCCTTCCAAGTACAATTACAGCATCTGGGAGAAGATGGTACTGGCCATTAAGGTGACGTTTGAGATCTGGAGACATCTTCTGGAGAGGGCCTGGCATCAAATGGAAGTCCGGACAGACCATAAAAACTTGGACTTACTACAGACAGCCCGGAAACTGAACCAACAGTAGATTCGGTGGTCCCTCTTCCTTGCCAGGTTCAATTTCTGCATTACCTACATCCTTAGTGGTCGCAACCAAACGGTGGATGCGCTCTAGTGGAAACCAGAGTAGTCCCACATCAAAAACCTGTTTCTGCTCCTGACAGTGTTGCCTGTAGAGTCTTTCTCTGTGGTTTAGGAACCAGTGGATTTATGGGGTCAGATACGGGAAGCGCAGCGTCATGATGCCCACGTGAAGAATGGAAGGAAGGGGTAGGGCCCGCCTCTCCAAGGACGTTTTATGTGGAACGCTTGCGGTACCGAGACAGGCTCTACGTGCTGGTGGGGCCGCTCTGGGGACTTATCTTGCCGCAGTGCCATGTTAATCCTGTGACGGGGCACTTTGGCCTCTTTAAGACACTGAATCTAGTTTCTCGCACTTTTGGTGGCCCCGATTGAGACACGATGTCCAGGCTTATGTCACATCTTGTGTTCACTGCTGACAGGCCAGGTCGGCAACCAGAGTCCCTTCAGGGCTGTTCCAGCCATTGCCAACACCAGAGAGAACCTAGGGTGCCATTTCCATGGACTTCTTGACAGAATTACCTCCGTCTTCCGGATTCATGACCGTGTTCGTGGTGGGCGACGTGCTGACGAAGATGGCACATTTCAATCCATGTTGGGGTTTACCAACGGCTCACGTCACCGCCCACATGTTTATCCAACATGCCTTCCGGCTGCACGGCCTACCTGATATGGTCGTTTGGGATAGAGATGCTCAATTTACTGCCCAGTTCTGGAAAGGGCTGATGACAGCCTTTGACGTGAAAATGTGCCTGTCATCGGCACATCATCCGGATACCGACGTTGGGTCTGAGAAAGTTATTGACATTCTGGAACAATACCTGCGCTGCTTCGTGAAAAAGCAACAAGATAATTGAGAGAGCAGAGTTCACGTTTAACAATTCGCAGCACACGCGCGACCCCTCCACACTCCCCCCAGTTTTGGCACGTGATGGCAAAAACGTTCCTCATCACTGCTGTAGGATATCTTGCTTGAGTCGGGGGCTGGACTAGAAGACCTCCAAGCTCCAAGTTGTTTTGAGAACCTGGCTTCTCCATTACTTTTGCTTGCCAGAAGGACGCAAAAGCTCATCACATGACCCTGGGAGACTGCAACCGTCATAAAGATGAGTCAGTTGCCAAGTGTCTGAATATAGATCACGTGACGGTGGGGATGATGCGATGGTCATTAAATATGAAAAACGGTCATAAGTCCATTTTTTCAATGGTGTTCTAACTTTGAACTGTTGTAACTCGAGAATCACCTGTACTTTCTGCAGCATAAAGCGGTGTATTCTCAATAAGAGGTGGAATTTTGTTCAGCGACTTCAGGCAGATCTGTCCTTGGAACATCGTGATGGTAGGCACAGAAAGCAAGTAGAACTGCTAGGCTGGCATAAACTTTGTATTCTACCGGAAAGGAGTTTTACAGACCAGTACTCAGGTTACAGTATCTAACAGGCTATAATTTCATGCACGTGATGCTACGTTTTTGCTACAATACATACGCCAGCATCATACTGTATAGAATAAGATACACAAATAAGACAACTAAAATGGCAGGGAAAGTGCATGTCTTAACCTGGCACGAAGAATTCCCATGCATGGCCATTTCAATTGAACTGTAAACAAAAAATTTACCACAAGTGAATGGCAATGTAGCATACCTTGCTTGGATACGTCACGAGTAAATGCCCTTCCTGGGCAGACCCTAACTTCCAAACTGGTAACTCAGGGGTTAACTACCCTAGGCAAGCCCACCTCCCCTTCTTTTGTTCTCCCCTTACCTGTAGTTCCACCTCCAGGGTACTTAAGGCCTCCTCACGTAGACACCAGCCTTGTTCCTGAAGATACCTGTAAGAAAGCAGACAAGCATTAATAAAGATATCCTTGATGAACCAATCCAGGTGTCTTCATAAGTTATTGGGCTCAAACGCGATCCAAGGTAACAAAATGGTAGCAGTCGATGGTTGGGCAACCCAATAACCAGAAGATATGCCAGAAAAGAATCGCAAGACAGAGGAGAGAAAAAAGCCACAAACAAGATCAGAAACAAAGAGGCTGGAAAAACAACAGCCCGCACTCGAAGACATGGCAGCAAAAACGACGTCGGAAGACGAAAGAGAAAATAGCCCCGAAATCTACTCATCGGACAATGAGCAGGGACAGGATGACCTGAGCGGGGAAGAGCCCGAACGAGCAGACATCAGCAGGCTCAGACGCGAAATGCTGAGCCTACTGGAAACCCTCGCCACAGATGAAGACCTCGTGCCCGGCATCAGCAACCTCATCCGAAGCTGGGACGAGGCCAGAAGGAGCCAGGGACACAAAGCGGGACAGCCGGACACAAGCCCGGTAAACCCCCCCCCCCTGAACAATTGCTACCTGAAAAGCAAGGGAGGCGCTGCCGCACCAATCCTGGAGTGGTGGCCATCTTTAAACACGTGGCCAAAAAAGATGGCTGACCTCCAAAACATTAAATTTGAATATGCAAAATGGCTGGCCAATGAGATGCCGGAACCCCAAAAACTACAATATGGGGGTGAATTCCACGGACGAAAGTGAGGAATCACCCCCCGAAGACACCCCTACTGAGCGGCAGGTGGAAAAAGCGATAAAAACGCTCACCGCCGCCTTTGGGCCTAAAATGAGAATTCTAAAGGGGCCCCCCGAGACGCCCAAAAAACCCAAGGGGGAAGGGAGAAGACCCCCCAACTTCCTACCGAGGGACGCGGACGCCGCTGGGTACCCACCGATGCCGCAGCGCCTCCCGGCCGCGGTACGACACCCCACTCCCAAGCCACGCCTGCCGGAAAGGGCCGAATGGAGAGGATACTCACCGCCACCGTCAGGACCGCCGCAGACGGGAACCAGGGGTCAGCCAGCAGAGAGAGCAGCCCTCCCGGACCACCGCTGGACATCTGGAGCCGGAGCAGAGGCCTACCCATCCTGGAGAAGCGGCCTCACCGGAGCAGTGACGAGAGGATCCTTCCCCGACGAAGCCACGACAGGAATGGACTCCGCGCATGCGCAGAAGACCCTGTGGACCAAGAAAGAAAAAAAAATGCAAGGAGGGATTTTTAAATTACCTACCAGCGTTCCTGAGCCATTCTGCTGCTATCAGCACGTCAAACACCATGGACAGCAACAGCCAGCTGTGAGTAACACACAAAATAACACAGGGAACTTACCAAATGGGTTCCCTACACTAAAAATGGAGGGATCAAACCTAATGGAGTGGTATCAACAATTCCAAGTCATCCTCTTAAAGGAAAATATGATGTTTTTCATCACTGATCCACCAGATAGACCCTGGACTTTTGAAATGGACTGCATGCAACACAAAGCGTTTTATCTGCTGATTTCCAGCATATGACCCACCATCTATTATAGTATTGAAAATGACTTAACTGTATTTGATATTGTTCAAAAAATGTTTGGTTTCTTTTATAGTGACAGTGTAGCCACCACCACAAAAATCTCCAAAGACTTCTACTCAGCCAGAATCAAACCTGGGGTGTCAATGGGGGAACATTTGATGGAATTAAATGCAGCTAGGGCAGAACTACAACTGAGGGGGGAAATTGTCTCCGAACAAACAATGAAAAGCATTATACTTAACTCACTAGACCCTTCCTGGCAAACATTCCTCACACATCTAAACATCCTCAGCCTAGGGCACATGACAGTAGATAGCCTCTCCAACCTCCTGATTGCAGAAGACAATCACAGAAAAGGCCAACAAATAACTCACAGAGAACACAGACAGACACGGAGGGTAGCCTTTACAGACAACTCTTGAGATTCCACAGAATGTTACAACTGTGGATTAAGGAGACACTACAGACGAGACTGCACCAAGGGCAACAGAGATCGAAGTAAACACGAACAATGCAGTAGACACCCAGAAAGGCGCCACCACGACAACAGAATAAAGTGCAGAGACTCACCTAGGCCCTGGGAGGAAAGGGACGGGTCGTTGTGCAGGGTAGGGGGGCCCACACACGAAACCCCACAAGAGAGCAAACCAGGCAGAGAGGGATCCTGGTGGCTCATCGACTCTGGAGCCACCAACCACACCACATGCGACAGGGAGCTCCTCTCTTCCTTCACAAAGGAAGACAACCTAATTAAAGTAGCAAACCAAAGTGATGTAAGGATAACAGGGAAAGGCAACGTAGTACTCCCCAACATACGCAGACTAGAGGGGGTATTACTAGTACCTGAGATACCCCACAACATACTTGCCTCCCTGAAACTCAGCAAGGAAGCAGGAATAGAGATCAGCATCAAGGAGGGAGGAATCACCATGGCCAGGGATAATAAAACCATTGGGAAAATCACAGTCAGAGGGGGGCTGCCTTATTTTCATGCAACCAAAGCTGACTCACATAACGAAGACACCGACACGGGAGGTGAAACAAAAGGGGGCAAACCCAAGAGCAATGAGAAACAAGAAAGAGAGGATGCACACCCTCACAAGGGAGGCACACAAGGCACAGGGAAGATCAATTTAGGGAAGCCCCTCCACGATGAGTTCGCACATCTGCTCCACCGCAGACTAGGGCACGCCAGCTTCCCAGTTATCCAAAAGGTTGCCAGTTGTACTGAGGGATCCAAAATAAAGAACTGTGAAACTTACTTGGACTGCTCTGTATGTAAATGCTCTAAGCTCAAGATGGCCCCCAGGTACAAAAAGGCCACACGCTCTACCAACCACACATTTGAAATGGTACACATGGACCTCGTAGGCCCCCTGAAGCCGTCCATAAAGTATGGCAAGAGGTTCTTCCTAACCATAGTGGACGTTACGGCTTCGTATATAACACTAAGACACAAAAACGAGACTTACCAGAAATTCAAAGAATTCTATAAACGGGTAGAAATACAACACGACACAAAAATAAAGAAAATAATGACAGATAGAGGATCAGAATTCCTATCTGGAGACTTCTCACATTGGTTGAAGTCAAAGGGTGTTCTGCATTTTACATCTTCGCCTTTCTCAGCTTTTCAGAATCGGGGGGCAGAACGAAAAAAATTCCACCCTGCAGAAAATGATGAGATGCGTCCTCGAGGACGCTGGACTAGGCCAACACTACTGGACCGAAGCCCTAGTCTACTCTAACTACACCATCAACAGGCTCTGGTCCAGTGTACTAGACAAGACACCTTATGAAGTCACGTACAACAAAAAACCACAGATATCTCACCTGCACATTTTTGGGGTCACTGCAGACGTACACATACCAAAATAACTACGCAGAAAGGGAGACAAGGTATCTAAA